>CM057472.1:30751700-33151700 GCA_030035585.1 Dugong dugon | reverse complement strand
ATAAATTTATGATGTAGGGAGTATTATTGCATTCCCCATTTCAAAGATGAAGATTCAGAGTAAAAGAGTCATTCAGAAACATACCTAAAGCCACACATAATGGCAAGTTCACAATTTGAAAGCAAGCAGTCTGGTTTTAGGAGCTTTATTTTATTTTTTTTTCCCCTTAGTTTACATAATTTAAAGTGGATTGCAAAGATCATGATATTTTGTCTCTAGATACTTCAGTGTATATTTCTCAAAATATAGAACCATTTCCTTCTTAGGAAGGGTGTAATTATATAATCACATCTAATTAACAATAATTCCTTAATATTATAGAAGCCAGCTCATTTCTCTAGTTATCCTCAGAATGTTTTTTTTTAACAGTAGATTTATCCAGTCCAGAAGCATGCATTTACATGTGTGTCCAGTTGTTATATCCTTTAAGACTCTTTTAATTTAGAAAATTCCTTTATTAATGGGCATAATTTACTGTGGAGACCAGGCCTGTTGTCTCATAGAATGTCTCAGTTTTTGAATTTCTGTTATGCCTTCCTCTGGGGTCATTTAGCCTGTTCCTGAATCCCCTGTTATTTCCTGAAAACAGGAAATTATACCTAACAACTGGTAAAATTTAAGTTAATATTGTATGGGAACACATAATAATCAATAATGTTGTATAATTTACATTGCATGGTTTATATCAAGAGACTCATCCTATCTTGCTGTCCTACCATCAGTGACACTAAGGATTAACCAGTGAGTCCAAGTGGGCACAGCACGATTCCTCCTTGAAGTTACGTTTTTCTTCTTGAGATCAAAAATTAATTTGAAGTGTTACTTTGAGCAATGGCACTATATGAAGGCCCAGTTCCACATCAACCATTCCAACAAATAAATCTTGCCTGAATAAAGTATTTTATTATGACTACATAATGATGATTTTCTAATTTTAATGTTCCCTGCACATTTTTCAGCTCTTTATTTTTCTGTTTAACTCCATATTTCCCTTAACAAAGTGGGTTATTTGGTTACGTGAAGTACAATTCCTACTAGCCAAACGCGTTAACCATTTGCACCACCCAGGCATTCCACTAGAAAGGCAGACCAGGGTAAATTATTTCCCTTTAATTACTATTATCAATGTAAGGCTTTGGTTATAAACCACTTCTGGCTTTTTCTTTTTCTAGTATAATTATAAATTTAAGAATTTTTTCATGTATTTAATGTTTAACTCAACTACAGATATTAATCTTTTGATGCTCAAATTGTCACAATTTTTTTTTTCCAGTGGGCACCTCTTCGGGTTGGTTCCTGGATCCTTTTGTCATTGCCTCATTAATATTTAAAATCTTCCTTGTTTTCTGACTCCATAAGTTATCCAAAACTCCTGTTCTTTTCCTTTTGAAGACCAAAATACTGTATTTGAGATACTATTTGCAAGGAAATATAGTTTATAGGCCATTTCAATGTCTGAGCAAGAAAATTTGTATATTTAAAAAACCTGAGATTTTAATAATATTTCAATTTTACTTTAAAATTATAGCATGATTAGTTTGATTTTATAATTTTCTATTTTACTAAAAATATTGATTGACAGTGTTAATTTATTTGCTTTCTCCTACGATGTACAAAACATGTAAATTCTTACATAGTAACAAACTACAAATTTAAGATGTGGTATGACATTTAAATTTTTAGACGTTTTTTCTCCCTTTGAGAATACGTCTCACTAAAATTATGCTACAAAAGCCCTGAAGTTAGTGATGTCAGCAAAAATGACAGAATAGGCTGCTTCAAGAGTACATCCATCCACAAAAACATTGAAAAATCAAGTAGAAACTGTCAGAACCAACTTTGTAAGAACTCTGGAGAACAGTCAAAAGTTTACAGCCACTGAATCAAGAAAAAGGCAACTTAAAAATGGTAAGGAAGCTTTGTGGCATTTTTACTTGCTCTCGCCCTCTTTCTTCCTGGGTCAGCAGTGGTCTGGAAGATGGCAGACTGTGCTCCCAGCATAGGACCCAGTTTTGGAGGGAATAGCGATGATCTTACTCACAAAAAATTGTGTTTGTCTGCTCTAACCTGTCTAGGGGCTATGTGAAGGACTGATGCAGGGCACTTGTTTTTGTTTTATCTAACTCAGAACTCACTTAGTGTAGAAAAGTAGTGGACATTCCTCAAAAACCTTGTAAGGCAGCAAACAATCTACAGCCACTTGGGGCAAAAGATTATGGTTGAGGTCTACAATAGTGTACCAAATGCTTGCCAGGAAAAGCTGAGGAGAAAGCTTCTTTCTGAAATTAGTGCATTCAAAAGTTCCAGTGTATTCTGGAGAATTTAGAAAGCCATGTTTGTATGCACAGGACAGGACACATGCTCAGAAAAGACCTGAGAAGACCATAAGCTTTCACCTGTGACTTATCTCTAGGCTCAGTGCAAGTAGGAAGTGAAGGATAAGGCAGAATTGTAAACAACCTAGCTAAGCATTGAACAGTGCTGCACCAGAAAGCCAATCTGCAAACTCTGGGAGAGATTTATTTTCATTTTTTTCCCTCTTTTTCTCCTTCTTTCTATTTTTTTTTCCTCTCTCTCCCTTGACATTCAAGAAAATCTCTTTCAAAACACTACTTCAACACAAAGTAAAGGAAGAGAGACTTCAGTCAATGCATGACAAAGAGTACAGACTTTACAAAAATAGTTTAGAAAATCCCTAAATCACAAAGACATTATAAAATATTTAGAGAGCAACAAAAAGTAGAACATAACATACCAAAACTTAAGGAACACAGCAAAATTAGTACTTGGAGGAAAATTTATATCAGTAAATCCCTACATTACAAAGGAAGAAGTATATCAAATTAATTAACCTAACTTTATACCTTAAAAAATGGAAAAAGAACAAACTAAATCCAAAGCTAAAATCTGGAAGAATAATAAAGATTGCTGTCATTGATTGCCATCAAGTTGGCTCCAACTCATAGTGACCTTAGGTATAATAAAATAAAACATTGCCCAGTCCTGTGCCATCTTCATGATTGTTGTTATGTTTGAGTTCATTGTTGTGGCTATTGTGTCAATCCATCTCACTGAAGTAGAGACAAACTAGAGAATAGAAAAGCAATAGATAAAATCAATAAAATCAAAACTTAGTTCTTTGAAAAAAATCAGTAGATTGACAAACTCTTAGCTAGACTAAGACAGAAAAAAAAAACAACAACAACAAAGAAGGTACAAATAGCTAAAATGAAAAAATAAAAGCAGAGACATTACTGTCAACCTTAAATAAATAAAAAGGATTATGAGAAAATACTATGAACAATTTTATGCAAATAAATTACATAATATACATGAAATGGACAAATTTCAAGAAACAGACAAATTACCAAAATTGACCCAAGTAGAAATAGAAAAACTGAATAGATCTATAATGAAAGTTTACAGCAAAAGTTTAAATGCAGTATGACATTTAAATTTTTCAAAGTTTTTTCCCCCTTTTAGCATACTTTTCACTAAAGATATGCAACCAGTAGATTGAGTTGAATCAGTACCAAAATGTTCCCAACAAAGAAAAGCCCAGGACCAGATGGCTCCGTTGGTGAATTCTAGAAACATGTAAAGGAGAATTAACATTAGTTCTTTCCAAGCCCTTTAAAAAATTCAGAGAGGAGGGAACACTTCCTATCTCGTTCTAGGAGACTAGTATTACCCTCAAGCCAAAGCCAAACAAAGACACCACAAGAACAGAAAATTACAGACCAATTTCTCTTATGAAAACAAATGAAAAATCCTCAATAAAATATTAATAAACCAAAGCCAACAGTATATTAAAAGGATTATACACCATGACCAAGTGGGATTTATCCAAAAATACAAAGGTGGTTCAGTTAATGTAATATACCACATTATTAGAATGAAGGAAAATAACACATGATCCTCTAAACCAATGTCAAAAAAGCATTTGACAAAATTCTACACATGTTCATGATAAAAAAGATTCAGGAAACTAGGAATAAAAGGAAACTTTCTAAAAGTAATAAAGAATATTCACAAAAAATTCATAGCTAATATCATATTCAATTTGATAGAATCAAATCTTTTCCTCTAAAAGCAATAAAAAGCCAAGCATACCCGGTTTCACCACTGCATTTTAACATTGTATTGGAAATCCTAGCCAGAGCAATTAGGCAAGAAAAAGAAATAAAAGGCACTCATAATAGAAAGAAGGAAGTAAAACTATCCCCACTTACAGATAACATTATTCTGTATTTAGAAAAGTCCCAAGAATCCACAAAAAACTACTAGAGCTGATAAATAAATTCCGCAGTTTCAGGGTAGAAGATCAACTTACAAAATCAGTTGTGTTTCTCCATATCAGAAGGAATAATGTAAAAATAAAATTAAGAATACAATTAAATTTACAATAGCATCTAAAACACTAAAATAACTAGGAACAAACTTAAACCAAGGAGGTGAAAAACTTTTACACTGATAACTTAAAAACATTGCTAAAAAAAATTACAGAAAATATCTCCGGTTCTTGAGTGGTAAAATGTAATGTTAAGATATCAATACTACCAAAAGTAATATACAGATTCAGTGGAATTTCTAACGAAATTCTAAGTACCGATCTTCAAATTCATAAGGAAATGCAAGAGATCCCTAATAGTCAAAACAGTCTTGAAAAGGAAGAACAAAGTTGGAGAATTTACGTTTCTTGATTTCAAAACTTACTACAAATATACCGTAATCAAAACAGTGTGGTAGTTGCATAAGGATAAACATACAGACAAGTGAAATAGAATTGAGAGCCCCAAAATAAACCCATATATCTTTGGCCAGTTGACTTTTGACAAGGGTGCCAAGACAATTCAAAGGGGAAAGAATAGTCTGTTTAACAAATGATGCTGGACAGTTAGAAACCCACATGCAAAAGAATGGAATTGGACCTTTCTCACACCCTGTACAAAATTAACTCAAAATAGATCAAAGAAATAAATATTAGAGCTAAATCCATTAAACTCTTAGAAGAAAACATGGGGTCAATTTTCTTGACCTTTGATTTGGCAATAGATTCTAAAATATGACAACAAAAGCACGAGCAACAAAAGATAAATTAGACAAATAGGACTTCATCAAGATGAAATGTTTTAAACATCCAAGAACATTTTTAAGAAAGTGAAAACATGACTAACAAAATGAGAGAAGATTGGAAAATCATACATCTGGTAAGTATTTAATATCCAGAGTATATAAAGGACCTTTAAAACTCAACAATTAAAGACACACAGCCCCATCAAAAAATGGGCGAAGAACTTGAATAGGCATTTCTCCAAAGAAAATATACACACGGTTGACAAGCACATGAAAAGACATTAAGGAAATGCAAATCAAAACCACAATGAGATTTCTCTTGACACCCTCTATGATGGCTATTCTCAGAAAAGTGGAAAATAACAAGTGTTGACAAGGATATGGAGTAACTGAAACCTTTCTGCATTGCTTGGTTATGTAAATTGATTTGTACAGCCATTGTGGAAAACAGTCTGGTGATTCTTCAAAATGTTAAACATAGAATTACCATATGACCAGGCAATTCCACTCCTAGATATATATGCAAAAGAACTGAAAACAGGTACTCAAACAAATACATGTACACATATGTTCATAGCTGCACTGTTCACCGTAGCCAAAAGGTGAAAACAGGCCAAACGTCTATCAGTAGTTGGGTGGATAAATAAATTGTGTTACATAAATGTAATAGAGTAACACGCACTTATAAAAAGGAATGTAATACTGATATATGGATAACCTTTGAAAACATTATGGTAAGTGAAAGAAGCCAGACATAAAATGTCACATATTGTATGATTCCATTAATAGGAAATATCCAGAATAGATAAACCAATAGAGACAGAATGCAGATTGGTAGTTGCAGAGGCTAGGGGATGGGGGTGGGGAGGATGGGGAGTAACTGCTTAATGGGTATGAGTTATCCTGTTGGGGTGATGAAAATAATTTGGAAGTATAGTTTGTGGTTGTGCAATACTGTGAATAGACTACTTGCCAGTGAATTGTTTGCTTTAAAATACATAATAAATATGTTATGTGAATTTCACCTCAATTAAAAATTTTTTTTTTTCAAATAGGTACTGTGCTCATTTGTGAAGAATACTCTTTCTGGTTTTGTTTTCAATTTGATGGATAGTTAGCTTCATTTTTTTAAAATTTCTTTTTATTGTACTTTAGATGAAAGTTTACAGAACAAATAGTTTCTCATTAAACAGTCAGTACACATATTGTTTTATGACATTGGTTAACAACCCCACGACATGTCAACACTCTCCCTCCTCAACCTCAGAGGACTGTCATAGATTGAATTATGTCCCCCCAAAAATGTGTGTATCAATTCGGCTGGGCCCTGATTCCAAGTATTGTGTGGTTGTCCTCCATTTTGTAATTGTAATTTTATGTTAAAGAGGATTAGGGTGAGATTGTATAACACCCTTACTAAGGTCACATCCTTGATCCAATGTAAAGGGAGTTCCCTAGGGTGTGGCCTGCGCCACCTTTTATCTCTCGAGAGATATTATTCTCTCGAGAGATAAAAGGAAAGGGAAGCAAGCAGAGAGTTGGGGACCTCATATCACCAAGAAAGGAGTACCGGGAGCAGAGCACGTCCTTTGGACCCGAGATTCCTGTGCAGAGAAGCTCCTAGTCTGGGGGAACACCAAAGAGAAGAAGGCCAACAGAGAGAAGAAAGCCTTCCCCTGGAGTTGATGCCCTGAATTTGGACCTTTAGCGTACTTTAACTGTGAGGAAATAAACTTTTCTTTGTTAAAACCATCCACTTGTGGTATTTCTGTTATAGCAGCACTAGATGACTAAGACAAGGAACTTTTTTTTTTTTTGGTTAAAATATACACAGCCAAAGATACACCATTTTAAAACTTTCTACATGTACAATTCAGTGACATCGATTACATTCTTCCAGTTGTGCTGCTATTCTCACTATTCTTTTCCAAATTATTCCATCACCATTATCTTCAACTCACTGTCCCCTAGGTTTCCCATCAAACCTTTTGAGTTGCTGTTGTCAATTTCATCTCACATAATTTTTTTTTGTACTTTAGATGAAGGTTTACAGAACAAATAGTTTCTCATTAAACAGTTAGTTCACATATTACCCTATGACAACGGTTAACAATCCCATGACATGTCAACACTGTCCTTTCTCAACCTTGGGTTCTCTTTTACCAGCTTTCCTGTCCCCTCCTGCCTTCTAGTCCTTGTCCCTGGACTGCTGTGCCTCATTAGTCCTGTTTTGTTTTATGGGGCTGTCCAAACCCTGGCTGAATGGTGAACCTTGTGAGTGACTTCAGCACTGAGCTAAAAGGGTGTGTGGGGGCCATACTCTTGGGGTTTCTCCAGTCTCTTTCAGGACAGTAAATCTGTTTTTTTGTGTGTTAGAATTTTTTTCTACATCCTTCTCCAGCTCTGTCCAGGACCCTGTGTTGCGATCCCAGACAAAGCAGCCAGTGGTGGTAGCTGGACACCATCAAGCTGTACTGGACTCAGTCTTGTGGAGGCCTTGGTAGCTGTGGTCCATTAGTCCTTTGGACTAATATTTTCCTTGTATCCTGTTCTCTTCATTCTCCCTTGCTCCCGAAGCGATGAGACCAGTGGAGTATCTTAGATGGCTGCTCACAGCATTTTAAGACCCCAGACGCTAGTCACCAAGGTAGAATTTACAACATTGTCTTTATAAATTGTGTTACACCAATTGAGCTAGATGTTCCCTGAGACCAGGGTCCCCACAGCCCTCAGCCCAGTAATTCAGTCCCTCAGGAAGTTTGGATATGTCTATGGAGCTTCCATGACCTTTCCTTGTACAAGTTGTGCTGGCTTCCCCAGTATTGTGTACTGTCTTACCCTTCACCAAAGTTACCACTTATCTATTGTCTATTTAGTTTTCCCTTCCCCAAACTTCCCATTCCTCATAACCATCAAAGATTGTTTCCTTTTGTGTGTAAACTTTTTCATGAGTTTTTACAACAGAGGTGTCATGCAATATTTGTCCTTTTGTGATTGACTTATTTCACTCAGCATAATGTCCTCCAGTTTCATCTATGTCATGAGATGCTTCACAGATTCATCATTGTTATTTTTATTGTTGCATAACACTTCATTATGCGTATGTACCATAGTTTGTTTATCCAGTCTTCTGTTTATGGGCATCTGGGTTGTTTCCATCTTTTTGCTATTGTGAACAATGCCACAAAGAATGTGGGTGTGCATATGTCTATTCATGTGACGACTCTTATTTCTCTAGGGTATGTTCCTAGGAGTGGGTTTTCTTGATCGTGTGGTATTTCTATTTCTAGCTTTCTAAGGAAGTGCCAAGTCATTTTCCAAAAAGGTTGTATCATTATGCATTCCCACCAGCAGTGCATAAGAGTTCTGATCTCCCCTCAGCCTCTCCAACATTTGTTATTTCCAGTGTTTTTGATTTGTGCCAGTAATGCCGGGGTGAAATGGTATCTCACTGTGGTTTTAATTTGCATTTCTCTAATGGCTAGTGATCACAAGGATTTCTCATGTGTCTGTTGGCCACTTGTATGTCTTCTTTGGTGAAGTGTCTGTTCATTTCCTTTGCCCATTTTTTAATAGGATTATTTGTCTTTTTGTTGTTGAGTTATTGGATTTTCTTGTAGATTTTAGAGATTTGACCTTTGTCTGACTTGTAATGTGCAAAAATTTTTTCCCAGTCTATAAGTTCTCTTTTTACTCTTTTGGTGAAGTCTTTTGATGAGCATAAGTGTTTAATTTTTAGAAGATCCCAATTAACTAGTTTATTTTCTGGAGTTTGTGTGTTGTTGGTTATGGCTTTTATCCTGTTAACACTGTGTATTAGGGCCTCTACCATTGATCCTATTTTTTTCTTCTATGAACTTTAGAGTTTTTGGCTTTATATTTAGGTCTTTGATCCATTTTGAATTAGTTTTTGTATGTGGTGTGAGGTATGGGTCCTGTGTCATTGTTTTGCAGATGGACATTCAGTTTTGCCAGCACAATTTGTTAAAAAAGACTGTCTGTTCCCCATCTGATGGACTTTGGGCTCTTGTTGAAGATCAGATGACCGTAGATGGATGAATTTACCTCTGAGTTCTCAATTCTGTTCCACTGCTCAATGTATCTGTCCAAACCAGTACCAAGCTGTTTTGACTACTGTAACTGTATCGTAGGTTCTCAGGTCAGGTAGTGTGAGTCCTCTTACTTTATTCTTTTTCTTCAATAGTGCTTTACTTATCCAGGGCTTCTTCCCTTTCCATATAAAGTTAATGATTAGTTTTTCCATCTCTTTAAAGACTGTTGTTGGTATTTGGATTGGTATTGCAATGCATTTGTAAATTGCTTTGGGTAGAATTGTCATTTTCACAGTGTTGGGTCTACCTATCCATGAGCATGGTATGTTTTTCCATTTATGTAGATCCCGTTGGGTTTCTTGCAATAGTGTTTTGTAGTTTTCTTTGTATAGGTCTTTTACATCCCTGGTTATATTTATTCCTAAGTATTTTATTTTCTTTCCTTTCTTCTTTCTCTTCATTGGTGTATAGGAATCCAATCGATTTTTGTATGTTTATCATGTATCCTGCTACTCTACTGAATCTTTCTACTATTTCTAGTAGTTTTTTTCATGGAGTCTTTGGGGTTTTCTATGTATAGTATCATATCATCCGCCAATAGGTACAGTTTAACTTCTTCATTACCTGTTTGGGTGCCCTTTATTTATTTTTCTTACTTTACCACTGGAGCTAGGACTTCCAGCACAATGTTAAATAGGAGTGGAGATAAAGGGCTTCCTTGTCTTGTTCCTGTTCTCAAGGGGAATGTTTTCAGCCTTTCTCCATTAAGAATGATGTTGGCTGTTGGTTTTGCGTAGATGCCCTTTACTATGTTGAGAAATTTCCCTTCTATACCTATTTTATTGAGAGTTTTTATCGGGAATGGGTGTTGGACTTTGTCAAATGCCTTTTCTGCATCGAGACAATCATGTGATTCTTTTATTTCCTTTTATTTATGTGGTGGGTTATGTTGATCAATTTTCTAATATTGAACCATCATTGCATACCTGGTATGAATCCTACTTGGTCATGGTGTATTATTGTTTTTTGATATGATGCTGAATTGTATTGGCTAAAATTTTGTTGAAAATTTTTGTGTCCATATTCACGAGAGATATTGGTCTGTAATTTTCTTTTTTGTGGTGTCTTTGTCTGGTTTTGGTATCAGGGTTATGCTGGCTTCATAAAATGAATTTGGAAGTATCCTTTCATTTTCTGTGTTCTGAAATAGTTAGAGTAGTACTGGTATAAGCTCTTCTCTGAATGTTTGGTGTAATTCTCCAGTGAAGCCATCTGGGCCAGAGCCTTTTTTGTTGGAAGTTTTTTTTTATTACCTTTACAATCTTTTCTCCTGTTATGGGTCTGTTCAGGTTTTCAACATAACTTTGTGGTAGTTTGGGTAGGTAGTGTGTTTCTAGAAATTGAACCATTTCCTCTAGGTTTTCAAATATGTTGAAGTTTAGTTTGTCATATTACTCAATTACAATCCTTTTTATTTCAGTTGGATCTGTTGTAATATCCCCTATTTCATTTCTTATTTGGGTTATTTGTGTCCTCTCCCGTTTTTCTTTTAGTAGTCTGTCCAGTTGTTTGTCGATTTTGTTATCCTTTCAAAGAAGCAACTTTTAGTTTTTTTGAATCTTTCTATTGCTTTTCTATTCTCTATTGCATTTATTTCTGCTCTAATCTTTATTATTTCCTTTCTTCTAGTGGCTGAGGGCTTTTTTGCTGTTCTCTTTATATTTGTTTGCATTCTGTGGTTAATGTTTTGATTTTGTTCCTTCTTTTTAGATGTGTGCATCTATTGCTATAAATTGACCTCTGAGGACTGCCTTTGCTGTGTCCCAAAGCTTTTGGTATGATGTGTTTTCATTCTTATTTGATTCTAGGAATTTTTAAATTCCATCTCTGATTTCTTCTATTACGTAGGGATGTGTAAGCAGATGTTATTCAGTTTCCATGTAATTGATTTTTTTCCCTTGCTCTTCCTGTTGTTAATTTCTACCTTGATGGCATTGTGGTCACAGAACATACTTTGTACTATCTCAACATTTTGCATTTTGTTGAGGATTGCTCTGTGGCCTGAGATGTGGTCTATTCTGGAGAATGTTCCAAGTGCATTGGAAAAGAATGTGTACTTTGCAGCTGTTGGGTGTAGTGTTCTATATATGTCTATGAGGCCAAGTTGTCTGACTGTGTCTTTTAGATCTTCTGTATCTTTGTTGAGTTTCTTTCTAGATGTTCTGTCCTTTACCAAGAGAGGTGTGTTAAAGTCTCCTACTATTTTTGTGGAACTGTCAATTTCTCTTTTCTGTGCAGTTCGAGTATTTTTATGTATTTTGGAGCCGTCATTGGTTGCATAGATGTTTATTATGGTATGTCTTCATGATGGATTGTCCTGTTAATCATTATACAGTGTCATTCTTTGTCTTTTATGGTGGATTTTGTTTTAAAGTCTATTTTATCTGAGATTAGTATTGCCACTCCTGCTCCTTTTCGTTAGCTGTTTGCTTGATATATTTTTTTCCATCTTTTGACTTTTAATAAATTTACGTCTTTGTTTCTAAGGCATGTCTCTTGTAGACAGCATATTGATGGATCCTGTTTTTTTATCCATTATGTCACTCTCGGTCTCTTTATGGATGCATTTATGCTGTTTACATGCAGTGTAATTATTGATAGGTGTGAGTTTATTGCTGTCTTTTTGTAGTGTTTTTTTTTTTTTGTTGTTGTTGTTGTGCTTATGTTTTTTGTTGTTCCTCTTACTCTCCTGTGCTGAATTCCTTTTGTTTGTGGATTTTTTTTTCACTTCTTTTGTTTTTATTTTTACTGAGAGAGACTTTACATTTTTCTTCTTTATTTTTATGAGTATGTTTGTTAACTTTCTTTGTGGTTACCTTGAAGTTTACCCTTATCTTCATTTGTTTGAACTGGTCTATTACTACTTGGTATAGCTTTGCCTTCCTTTCCATTAGAAGGTTCTATACTTACACTGTTTATTCCATCTTTTATTGTTCTGATGTTGCTGTCATTTACAGATTAACCTCTCTGGTTCCCTGTTGTAATTCTTTTGTTTTTGGATAGTCCTTGAGAGTACATTTCCTGGGTTGGTAACTGGCTGGTACAATCCTGTGTCCTAGATTCAGCCTGTGATGTGATGTTGTTTGTTCTCTGATTGAAGGACTCCCTTTAATAATTCTTGTAAGTTTGGTTTGGTTTTTACATAGTCCCTTAATTTCTGCTTATCTGGAAATGACCTAATTTCACCATCATATTTGAATGAGAGTTTTGCAAGATATATTATTCTTGGCTGGCAATTCTTTTCTTTCAAGGTTTTATATATGTCATCCATTGCCTTCTTGCCTGCATAGTTTCTGCTGAATAATCCGAGCTTAGTCTTATTGTTTCTTCTCTGTATGTGACTTTGTGTTTTTCTCAAGCAGCTCTCAGGATTCTTTGTCTTTGGTGTTAGCAAGTTTGATAATAATATGTGTTGGTGAATTTCTTTTGGGATATATCCTATATGTGGTTCATTGAGCTTCTTGGATGGTCAGGTTTTCATCTTTTATGATATTGGGGAAGTTTTCTGTCAGTAGTTCTTCAATAATCCTCTCTGTGTCTTCTGTTTTCTCCCCCTTTTCTGGAACTCCGATCACTTGAAGATTTTTGTTTTTGATTGTATCTCACATAATTCTCAGGATTTCTTCATTTTTCTTTGTTCTTTTTTCTGATTTTTCCTCACACAGGTTTGTATCCAAGTGTCTTCAATTTCACTGATCCTGTCTTCCATCATTTCATAGCTGCTCCTCAGCCCTTTTATGACACTGTCCATTTCTAAAATCTTGTTGTTTATCTTTTGGATTTCTATTTGTTGTTTTTGTATGATTTCTAGTTGGAATTTATTTTAGCATTTTATTCCTGTATTATTTTCTTGAATTCTTCCATTTTCTTGTCTGTATTTTTCATGAATTTGTCTGCCTTTTCCATGAATTTGTCTATTTTTTCCTCATTTTTGTCTGCTTTTTCCTTCAACTCTTGGATAATTCTGAGTATTAGAGATTTGAATTCCCTATTAGGTAGTTCCAGTGCCTCTTTTTCTTCTGGAAAGTCATCTGGTGTTTTATTTTGGATGCCTACTGGTATCATCCTGTCCTGTTTTTGTATATGTTTTGACATTGTCTCTTGTCTTCAGGACATTCAGTAGTTATTTTCCTTCTTTATTGATTGTAGATTTGTTTGTTTCATCCTGCTTTTTTGTTTTATTTGATTATGTCTCAGCAGGCAGTCTGTGCATTCTTTTTGTTTGCTCATCTGTGGGCATGATACTTTTCACCTCCTTCTCCAATGGGCAGGGTCAGTCACTCAGGTACAGTACAGAAGGGCAGGTCCAGCCAAAGGGGAGTTGCTGGGATTGGTTTTTTGTGGCATGTAGTAGGGCCGATAGGGCGGGGCTGGAATCAGTGCAGGGCTGGTTCTGGTAGTCAGTGCCTGTGCTGCTTGGTGTTGTGATGTTCACCGCAGGTGCAGGTAGGCAGGAAGGAGGAGGTTGATTGTGATGTGTGGAGCTAAGATGGGTATGAGTAGACAGAGGAGAGAGGAACAGGAGCCAAAAACATACACACAAAGAAGCAAACAATAAAAAAGAGTGCTAAGGGAGAGATGAGAGACTGAGAAATGAGGCGGAAAAAAAAGAAAAAGGGTAAAGAGAAAAAAATGAACAAATAAAAATTAGAGAAAAAGGAGCCTGCAAGGATCCCGCTGGTGTGGCTGGTAGGACTGAAGATGTTGCTCCCAGGTCGTGAAGTACAACCTGGGTAGAAGAGATATAGCTGTCACCCAGCACCAGTTATTCAGGAGACAGAAAGAGAAGATAAGTATAGAGAGATGAGAAACTGGAAATAAAGAAAGACAAAAAGGGAAAAAGAGAGAAGAAAACAAAACAAAGAAATAAAAATACCAAAAATGAGTAAATAAATAAATAAAAGCATAAAAAAAAAAAAAAAAAAACAAGAAAAAATTAATGCTTCCAGGGAGGTCACTGAGCATCTGCACAGAGTAAGGGAGAATCTCCCAAGCCACGCAGCACTGCCTGGCCATAATGGGCTCCCATGCAGAGAAAAGAAAAAGAAAACAAACAAACAAATCAAAAAAGAATAAACCAGAACAAACATACAAAATAAGCCCCAGTGGCCCCACCAGCACTGTGACAGTGGCCGGGAAGCAGTCCCACAGTCAAGTCGTGCCCCTTAGTCTTTCAGGAAGAAACAAAGATGGCATATGGAGCCAGGTATTTGAGAGAAAGGAGAGGAGAGTGGTGAGAGGTAAGGAAGAAATCTAAAGAAGCAGAAAAAAGCAACACCAGCAGCCAACAAATGGCACTCAGGGAGCCGACACATGCAGATGAGTGGAATCCAAAGGGCTCTGGGGTGAAGTCAGTGCTTCCTGGCCAAGAGACTGTGGTGGCAGGAAGCAAAGGAGGCTGAGTGGTGATGAAGAAGAATCGGGGGTGGGAAAGTGTATATAGCTGGTTACCGGTTGTTCTGTCTCCTGCTGGAAACTCCATGATGCTACTTTCTCATACCCCTTGTTCACCGATCTCCAATAGGAGTCCAAGATGGCACATCCGTGCTGTGGTAGCTGATAGCGGACCTTTGTATGTATCTCTCCTCGCTCTCTGCTCTTGGTCAGTTTCTTATTCCATTTGGTGCTTGGCTGAGTTCTTTATCTCTTCATTTGTTGCTTAGAGTTTCAGGACTTATGTGTCTCTCTGTCTGACTTAGTTTTTTGGATCTTTGCTGTGGAGGGACAGTGTGGTTCTGTCTATAGCGCCATGTTTCCCAGAAGTCTAGTTTCATTTTAGAGTATTCTTTTTATTTAAGGGATTTTTTTTTGGATTTTTGCCAATTGAATAGATAAGAAATGTTACTGTTTTTAATTTATAATTTTCATATTATGACTAAGATAGAGCAACTTTTCATATGTTTAAGAACATTTGTTTTTCAGTGAATTTCTGTAAGTATTATTTATGCATTTTTGTACTGAGCTATTAAATTTCTTCTGGACATCTAACTCTCTTTATATTGAATATTGGGAAGGTTTTCTTTTTGTCTGGGATATAGATTATACTTTTTTTTTCCCAAGTTAGTCACATATCTTTTGATTTTGTTTATTGAACTTTTAGCAATGTACACATTTTGGAATTTAGGTAGTCGGTTTTTTTTTTTCCACCTGTATGGCTTCTGGGAGCCTGGTGGTGCAGTGGTTAAGAGTTATGACAAGCTACGGCTGCTAACCAAAATGTTGGCAGTTTGAATCCACCAGCCAGTTCTACTCTGTCCTACACGGTAGCTGTGAGTTGGAATAGACTCGATGGCAATGGGTTGATTTGGCTTCTGGACTTTGAAATCTAGTTAGAAAGACCTTACTCATCCCAAGTTTACAAACAAGTTCATTTATATTTTGTTTTACTACTTGTATGATTTCAATTTTTTTTTTAACATGGAGATCATTGATCTATATGAAGTTTATCTTAGCGTACAATTACAAGGGTGGATAAAATTTTAGGGTTTTTCAAATGGCTGCCAAGTAGGCACAAAATTGTTTACTAACAAGTCCATCTTTAACTCACTAACTTGAAATGTAGTGGCTGTGCTCTTAACCAGTACAATACTGCCTATCACAGTAAAGGTATAATTGTCATAAATATTATATTATATAGTCATTTAAAAGATGAATATAGATCTTTTCCTAACTTATTTTCCAGTAAAAACTTAGGATACACTATAGCCTGTATATTATGATGCTTTTTATTTTATTTTTTGTAAAATTATTGGTATGGATTGTGAAGATAGATAGATGACAGTTAGACAGGAGAAAATGTCAAAATAGGAAAATTGATTATTTTATGGAGGTAGAATATGGATTAATTTTTTTCTTTGCTTCATAATTTTGAATACCATTTTATTCTTATAGCAACAGGCATGTATTTATTTTTACAATAAGCACAAGATAAAACTATTAGGTATAATATTATACACGTATGTGCATGCACAAAAAAAATTCCTTATTTTAAATTACTTTATGCCTGAATTCCTGATTAAATCTACAAAATGATTCTTCCATGTGAAATTTTTGAAAAACAAAAATTATGTTGTCATTTTAATATAAGATTGGAATCTGAGTCATACTTTAGCAAGCCAAAAACCAAAGTTTCATTAAAAAATGTTCATTTAAAATATTTTAGTTATAAGGAGTAAATATGGATTAAAAATAAGATGCATACTCTTCACACTTCATTAGCTGTGAATTGCACTAAGTTAAATTAACTCTCCTAAAGGACTTTATGAAAGGTAATTAATTCTTAGGTCGCATATGCTAAAATTAGGAAATAAAGGTAAATTACTTAAAATTCTATCAGTTAAGGACATGGTGGCCTTGATTTCAAGTTTTCTTTTTGTATTCATCAACATTATGTCTGATTTTTATGAGAGACCTATTTTAACTTGGTCTTTAAGGTTTAATATTTATGGTCATAGTGAAATAGATCTCAGTTGGATTATAATCAGGCAGACGTTTTATTATGGAAGAATTAGCTTAGGGGAAGTTATAAATTATTTCATGAGGTTTGGTAGAACGCGGTCATTTTTCTAAAAGAGTTGAGAGAAAGTATCAGGGCAGCATGTTACAAGAATGCTAGGTTCACTTGTGTACTGGGATTGTAAGCATAAAATAACATCTGTTTGCCAAAGGATGTAATGAAACACAGGCTCTCTGAATTTGTACTCAAGATCATAAGAAGGTTATTAGTACTAATTCTAAGTTAAGGAACTTATTAAAGAAAAAAATAAGTCTGTATTATTTGAACAACATGTATTCAGATGGAAAATCTAATAGCCATAGGGAACTGTGGAATTCACAGCGTGTATTCTTGAGTATAAAGCAAATACTTGATACTTTGTTTTCTCTTATTCTTTATCTTCCAAAAGCAAATGCAGTTTTTTCTGTTTTCAAATATTAAATAAATAAATAATTTGTAGGTTCATGTGAGTTACAGACCTAAATAGTTCATCTTTTAAAATTTTAGAAGGCAAAGTGAAGCGAGGACATAATTCTTTTATTTGTTTATTATAGTGAGTCTAAGACAAATATTATTATATTTTCTGGAATTTTTGTCCTCGACAATTTTAGACAAAGAAGTAGATATGTACACAATTAATTTTAATTCATGGTAGAATGACATATCTACTACAAGAGAAACACAAAGAAGTCATGACCACAAAAAAAAAAAAAAAAAAAAGAATACGTGATAATTATTGTTGAGCATAAGGAACACATCATAGAAATAACCTTGACTTGGACTTTGAAGAATAGGTTGGTTTTCAAAAGCTAGAAATTAATGTGTGTGCGAGTGTGTGCTTTTGTGAAGAGGGGGCAGAGTTGGGTCCATACATCAGTGAAGAAGAACTGTAGGAAAGGGAGACTGTTTCAGACTGAAGAAGCAGATCAAGCAAAGACATGAAAATCGGAAAGCTGAGGCTGTAATTCCAGGGAAGTATGCTGTCCTTTGTTATGACTACCAAACAGAGACAAGGGAAAATGATTTACTAAGACTAGAAATGAGGGTTAAATGGTCTTGATCATTGGCTTTATTTTTTAGAAAATAGAGAAATCTGAGAGATTTTTAATCAAGAAGATCATCTCAGAAATGTAATTATAGATTACTTTTACAGTGACATAAAGAAATGATTGAAATGAGATGTACTTGGAACTGAAAACTAATAAGATTTTTTAAAAAGTATCATCTAGTGGTTCCCAAACCTTTCTAGCATGAAGATCACTTTAATAACAAACAATTTCACCAAATCCCACATGATTATTATATGTTAGCTGTATTTTTAATTTATTTTCATTTTTTATTGTGGTAAATATATGTTTAAAACAAAACATTTGCCATTTCAACGTTTTTTACAGAGATATTTTCCTAGTGAGTTTAGTGACATTAACTAGATTCGTCACGTTGTGCAACATCACTACTACCTAAATTTTTCCATCACCCGTTAACAGAAGCTCAGTGACTCTAAGCAATGACTCTCTCTTTTCTGCTCCCACCTCTGGTATCTCATTGCTCTCAAGTCGATTCCAACTCATAGCAATGCTATAGGACAGAGTAGAATTGCTCCATAGAGTTTCCAAGGAGTGGCTGGTGGATTCCAACTGCCAACCTTTTGATTAGAAGCCATAGCTCTTAACCAGGGCTCTCCCACCCCTGGTAACTACTAATAAATTTTGGTCTCCATACATTTGCTTATTCTAGTTGTTTTATAAAAGTGGGGTCATACAATATTTGTTCTTTTGTGAGAAATTTATCTCATTCATTCAGCTACATTTTTATTTGAGAAAATCAATAATCACACAGCTAGTAAGGGGTAGAGGCTATAAATGTGAACCAGCGTCATGATATTCATGCTCTTCCTTCATCACCTGTGACGTGAAGCTAAGAATTAAGAGTAAAAAGGATGAATAATCACTAACACACATATAATTTTTACTGTATACCAGCTAAAATGCTTAGCACTTTACAGGTATGTTTTTCACTTAATGCTTACTGAAAACCGTGTAAGAAAGTTCTGCTATTATCCATGCTTTACATAATGAGGAAACTGAGACCAACTGAAGAGTTAAATTAATTGCCCAAAGTAATACAGTTAATAATAGGAATAGCAAACTAAGCAAAGGGTAAGGCATCCCTGAACTAAGTTAGTGGAAGTAAGAATGTAAACTTAAGTGGATGTGAGTACCAAATTCAGGTGAATAATTAATAATTCTCTTATATCATTATATTTTACATAGTATCAACAATCCTTGAAAATGCTTGGGTAATATTTCCTATTCTCTCTCTATCATGAAATCTATTTAGCTTATGGGATGTCTTCACATGTATTTTAAGAAAAATTAATGCCAAAATTTATTTTAAAAGTAGGAACCTAGGATTTTCCATATCTCCATAACTTCTGTGATCATGGGTAACCCATTTAGCCTTTCTGGGCCCATGCTTCCTCATTTGTAAACTGAGAAGATCAACCTACGTAGTTAATAAAATCTTGTTCATATGCAAACAGGGCACGTGACCTATGGCAGTTTCACAGAGCCTTGAGTTTAGCAGAGCTCTTCACTTGGATTAATGCCATCTTCAAATTTTTAATAACTTTTAAATAAGGGGCCCCACATTTTTATTTTGCACTTGTTGTTAGGTGCTATCGAGTCGGTTCTAACTCATAGTGACTCATGTACAACAGAACAAAACACTGCCCAGTCCTGCATCATCCTCACAGTCGTTCATATGTTTGAGCCCATTGTTTGAGGGTCTTCCTCTTTTTCAATGACCTTCTACTTTCCCAAGCATGATGTTCTTCTCCAGGGAGTGGTCCCTCCTGATAACATGTCCAAAGTACATGAGACAAGTCTCACCATACTTACTTCTAGGAGCCCTGGTGGTGCAGTGGTTAAGCACTTGGCTGCTAAATGAAGGGTCGCTGGTTTGAACCCACCAGCAGCTCCGTGGAAGAAAGACATGGCAGTCTGCTTCAATAAAGATTAAACTCCCATTGCAGTGTAGTCAATGCCGACTCACAGCAAGCCTATAGGACAGAGGAGTAGAACTGCTCTATAGGGTTTCCAAGGAAACTGCCTACCTTTTTGGTTAGCAGCCGAGCTCTTAATCACTGTGCCACCAGGGCTCCCCCATAAATAGTACAGCCTTGGAAACTCTATGGGAAACCCTCTGTCCTGAGGGTCACTACAAGGCGGAATCAACTCAACGGCAATGGGTTTTTCTTTTGCACTGGGTCCTGCAAATTAATAGTCAGCGCTGTATGTAAATGTCTATGCTTTGTATTATTACATGCTCTGGGGAGAACCTTAAACATATCTCCCTTGTCCTTTTGACCATACTTAAAAAAAGTAAATATCTTGAGGGAAAAAGTGAAGATAAATAAAAATCATAAAAATTGAGCTCCCATACCTCCCTCATACACACGTACTATAATTAGGACTCAAGGTGTGTCAGTTTGATTGGCCCCTGAGAAAAGTGAAGCATTTTGATTTACAAACCCAAGAGCTTTCTAAATGTTCTTTTAGGGCAATATCTTTAAGCAGCAATACAGTTATGACAGGTTGGATTATAGCATTTAGCAATTTTCCAGGAGTTTTTAGATTTTACTTGCTTTCTGCCTTTCACAAAGATCTGTACCAGACATCTGAGATATGAAATATGTATTTTTTTTGTGTATTCTGGAGTGTGTGATGTCACCTGAGCATTGATGGGAAATCTATTTTCCCCTAGAAGGGAAACTGGAGTAGCCTGGCGATTGCCACACATTTACCTCTCTCTGTATAACATAAACTTTAAAAATAATCAACCTGGGAATATATACTCATTGACAGCATGTATGAGCAGATACATATTCTAAAGCTTGAAAGACCGAGAGAGCTGATAATTTATATCTCAGAATTTGGCAATTAAAAGAACAATACTAAACTAAAGTGCTAATGAGTAGATAATAGCTTTTGCATGCCTTGCCGAACAGGGAATTATCATGAGTTTCTGCTAGTGACATGAAAGCTGCAGATGGTTAATTACTATTAATACAGAAGAACTTGCTATAATAAACCTATTATTTTAAATACCACAAACTTCTCTCTGTATTGCTAGAGTCAAAATGTTTTGAAATGAGTCAGATTTAAGAATATTCACAAACATGCTTCTACCAGCTAATTTTGTCTTCTGATGTTTACACCATTTTGAGCATTCTCATCCTTTCCTTCCTTTTAAGACCACCCAAATGGTTGCTCCACCCTATCTGACGTTATTTTCTACAATTTCTCAGCCTACATCCTCCTCCCTAGAAGGCATGACCTTTTTATTGTTTTGCAATAGATCTTAACTATGATTTTCTCTATGACAAGGATATCCTTCCATTGTTTCTACAAATATTTATTAAGTATTGACTATACGCCGTAGACCATATTTTATGCTAGGTGTTAGAAAAACAGTGCTGTCCAACATAATCCTAATCTCTGCTCTCAGGCAGCTCGCATTCCAGCTTCCACCCAACCCATTGCCTCCGAGTCAATTTGACTCATAGCACCCTATATGTAAATATCTACGGTTTGTATTATTAAATGCTCTGGGGAGAACCTTAAACATATCTCCCTTGTCCTTTTGACCATACTTAAAAAAAAGTAAATATCTTGAGGGAAAAAGTGAAGATAAATAAAAATCATAAAAATTGAGCTCCCATACCTCCCTCATACACACATACTATAATTAGGACTCAAGGTGTGTCAGTTTGATTGGGAGAGTAGAATTGCCTTATAAGGTTTCCAAGGAGCAGCTGGCGGATTTGAACTGCTGACCTTTCGGTTAGCAGCTGAGCTCTTAACCACTATGCCACCATGGCTCCACAGTCTAGTTTAAGCATTTACAAAATCTAACCATATTTCCAAAGAAGTCCACAGCATGCATAGACTGTCTACTCTTTTGAAGACACTACAAAAAGCCCACGGTCAAGTCCTATGTTTTCCAAACACTCTCTGTTTATATAAAATATCGATGTTCTTACTAATTATTGTTTGCATCAACAAGAGTATGCATTCTCTAATTTCAGGGACCTGGTCCAGTACAATAAATAAACTTATTATTTTACTGAGTAAAATAAAACAGCTTTAATGTGGGAGAAAACAAAGCCTCAGTGTTATTTTCAGTACTCTCCTCCTTGTTTAATTTAGATTTCCCTGTGTGAGTGCTTCTATACCAAGTAAAAAAAAAAAAAGAATAACTTCAGCAAGTTTCAGTTCATCTGAAAGTTTTTTTTTTTTTTTTCCCTTTCCATTTTATCCAATGTGGCAATTTTGTCATCTGAGGCATGAGTGAGAAGCTGGCGATGATGGTGATGATTTAAAATGTAGTTTGGCCAAGTCCAAGTTCTTAACTTCAAAAGTTAAAAGAAAAAGAAGCCAAATCTGTTTGATCCTCTTCTTCCATCTAATGTGACCTTTGGGGCCATTCTAAGGTCCAGTTTGAAATTGTTCTGTTCTGGATGCCTGGAGACAGCACTGCTTTTATATGTCTCTTGTGGTATTGGAAAAATAAACCTGTACAACCTGAAAAAAAAAGCTTCCATCTGTGAGGGACAGTCAATTTATGATAACTATAGTATGGCCCAGACATGCCATATCTTCTCAAGATAAGGCATACCTTCTGTCACGGTTTGAATTATGTCCCCCAAAAAATGTGTGTATCAATTTGGCTAGGGCATGATTCCTGGTACTGTGTGATTTTCCTGTATGTTGTAAACCTGCCTCTATGATGTTAATGAGGGAGGATGGGTGGCAGTTGTGTTAGTAAGGCAGGACCTGATCTACAAGACTGGATTGTGTCCTGAGGCAATCTCTTGAGCTATAAAAGACAGAAGTGAGCAGAGAAACAAGAAAACAAGAAAGCTGTGCTGGGAGCAGAGCGCGTCCTTTGGACTGGGGTCCCTGCACTGAGAAGCTCCTAGTCCGGTGGAACATTGATGAGAAGGCTGACAGAGAGAAAAAGCCTTCTCCTGGAGCAGACGCCCTGAATTTGGACTTTTAGCCTATTTTGACTGTGAGGAAATAAACTTCTCTTCGTTAAAACCATCCACTTGTGGTATTTCTGTTATGGCAACACTAGATGACTAAGACACCTTCTTATTTAAACAAGTTTAATGGCTGCTGCTGGTAATGTGGTCAAAGGAAAATTTCAGTGATTTTTCCACAAATCAGAGTATCTTTCTGACAATATATTGTCAGAGGATATTATTGAATAGAACCATTCTTACATCAACACTAGAATTCATTGTAATCCATGTTTTGCTCAGTAGATTCTCCTGAGCTTCCATTTATCATATTCTTATGCTGAGAACAAACTTTCTGTAGTTCATTTGATTAGAAATGCTAGAAAGTTTGTTTAAAAATATGTGCTATATATACATACATATTCTAATATAATAATTATAAATCATAATTGTTCTACTGTGGAAAGCATAATATAATTATACTTAAAATTATATATGTGTATATATATGTATATACTATTTATGTGTATAGTACTTTTTTCTCAATCTAAATCATTTTAATAAACTACCTGCTAGAAATGGAAGGTTACACACATTTGAAGTCTTTCTCTTCAAAAAACCTCACTCAAATGATAGAAAAGGCATAAAATGCTACCAAAATAGATAAAGAGCTAAAAAAGAGACAAGAGTGAATATAATGACTCAACAAAATTTTAGAATGGAGAAAAAGGATAGTTCGGTGGTAATTGGCATGCCTGAGCAGAGAAAGGTTCAAAGTATCTAAGTGATTGCCAAAAGAGTTCTAAGGGAAACCATAAAACTCACCTTGAAGAATTCCCTCTACTACTGAATATGGCAGGTGTGTGGATCACAGGATGGAACAGGGGGTCGAAATAGATAGTCTCTTTATGCAGAATAGATCTCTACTCCTAATTCCTACCTTTAAACCTGAGGGTTTGTTTATTTACTATTCATTAATGAGCTATTTACCAGATTTGGATACATGAGACACATGGTACTGCAAGAGTGAGTATGTTGACTGATAACAGAGCATTGAGGCAAAGTCTACATAGTAACTATGTTAACCTCAGCTCTATTTTTCCTTTCTAATCCCATCATACTAAATCACCAGGCATATATCCCATTTTGTCTTACTTGCAGTTGGGATATTGGATGATTTCCTTTTGAAGAAGTGGAATGGCCTCAAGGAAAAGATATCCACACCCAATATCTAAAATTGCCCCAAGGGAAAAGTACTTGATTATCATACAATGAATCCTAAGAGTTGTCGAACCCTACCAGGTGTCCAGAGCTTCCAGTCATCTTTTTAGACTCCAACTACATAGTGTTATGGATTGAATTGTGTCCACCCAAAAGTTATGTTAAAGTCCTGATGCCTGTACCTGTAAATATAACCCTGTTTGGAAATAGACGTTTTCTCTTGTTGTGTTAATGAGGTGATACCAGTGTGCGGGAAGGCCCTAAACCTAATCCCTTTTGAGAGATGTCTTATAAAAAAAGCAGAATAGACTCAGACACACACAGAAGGAAGACAGATGCCATATGAAGATCTTTCCACAAGCCAAGGAATGCCAAAGAATACCTGGGAGCTACCAACGAGGAAGGACCCATCCCTAGAGCCACTGCCCTTATTTGGACATCTAGCCTCCAAAACTGTGAGACAATAAGTTTTGTTCTTTAAAGCCAACCACTTTTGTTATTTGTGTTATGGCAGCATTAGATAGCTTCTTATTGTTGTGTGTCCTCCAGTTGATTCCAATTCATGATGACCTTATAGAACAAAGTAGAACTGCATCATAGGATTTCCTATGCTGAAATCTTTACAGGAGCAGATCACCGTTTCTTTTTTCCCATGGGTTCGAGCCACTGACCTTTTGGTTAGTAGCCAAGTGCTTTAACCATTGCACCACCAGGGCTTCTATCGGATAACTTAGGCAGGAAGAAGAACCTGAAAATTTGTGATAAGCAAACAAAGCTATTGTAAAATATTCAAAATTCAAAACGATTTAATTTCATATATCTATAAAATTTGTCTGAGCTGAAGAGTATAAAAGGATGTAAAAGTCCATCAAGTCAGATAGCAAAATAATGCACATATTTTAGCATAGCATAGTATTGAAAAATCTTTTGCTTTATTTGCAAAATTTTACATATCTCAATAGCTGAAGGAATTCAAAAATTATGTAATCAATCTAGGTGAGAACTTCAGACTTCTGTGGGTGGACAAAATTATCCATCATACATTTTTAGGTAATTAGTGATAGATGATTCTGAATGTAAGACCTAATAAATCCAAGGATATTTGTTTCATGATCTCCAAAATCAACCCTGTTAGAAGCTTTGAAGATCAAGCAAGACAAAGCAATTATAAAACAGTAAGTAATTTCAGTTAATTGAAAGGAACTGTTTTATTAGGTATATAAAGCCATGGTAGGGATACACTCTTATTAGTAAGGAAACTGTATTGACATTATTACTAAAGGCAATGAGGCTTATTGGGGCAGTTTACAGGCAGAGGACCCTAGCATAATGCACAGAATCCTGTGAGCTCTCATTACCCTGCAGAGAATTTTTAGGCCTGGCAGAGCTAGATCTCATGAGAGAAGGCAGTTCAGGGCCTCCACTTCCATGTTCTTGTACATATTCAAATGGGCAGGGAACACCTAATCAACTCTATAACAATAAGAACTTCTTGATTGCTGAAATAGCATTATTGGGAAGGCAGAACCTCTGGGGGATCTTGTGTTGTTTTACTGTGCTGTCATAAACCTGCTGAGCTTTATTTTTGCCAAGAGTCAGAAGTGGAGAAGGTAATAAGCCCCCTGAGCTGCCTGAATTTGTGTCTACATTTATGGTATTTTACGCATTCATAATGTTTAAGAGGAAACCCTAGTGGCATAGTGGTTAAGTGCTACCGCTGCTAGCCAAAACATCGGCAATTTGAATCCACCAGGCACTCCAAGGAAACTCTATGGGGCAGTTCTACTCTGTCCTACAGGGTCACTATGAGTCAGAATTGACTCCACGACAATGGGTTTGGTTTTTTTTCGGGGAATGTTTAAGAGAATTTAGCCTGTTTGAGTAACAACCTTCTAATTACTATTAAGCAACTGATTTAGAATTGTAATTTAAATATGTAATCTCATTTAGCTTATATTCACTATTAGACTGTGAGAGAACTTTAGATTAATCATATTCATAAGTGTACTTTATTAGATTTATGAGTCATTTGAACATACAGGAAGGTTTTGTTTGAATCAGACAATTGAAGTTAATTTAGAAGGAAATTGAATACATTGCATGTTTAAACGTAATTTAAAGTTTACAATTAACTGCATTTGAAATCAACCATGGATTATTCACAGACTCCTTCTAAACTTACAATTGATTTATAAACTGTATTAAAAAAAACTAAAGAAATTAAAATGATAGTTAATAAATTAAATATTGACTCCTAACATATAAAATATTGTCTTGAATAATTCTTTATGAATATAAAAATAATACTTGAGGTCAAAAATCCTCAAAACAGGAAACATGGTATGAAAATAGGACCAAAACCAACAAGCAAACAGGAAAATTTTTTAAAAAAGAAAAAAATAGAAGAGTAAGAGAAAATACAAGGAGCAGAATGACACCTTAGATGTAAATAAAATTATCAGAGACCTAGGAGAAATTAGTGCATTTATAAAGAAGAATTAAAATATTTTGAAAAAGGAAAATATTTAAGATAAGAATAACCTCTAGGGAATTTAGAGTATAATGACTGATTTATTTTTTTCAAATGAAGAGCTGAAATAAAATAGAAAAAATGGGCAAAGAGATGAAAATTATGAGAAAAGCAGAAGAAAATCAGAGGAGTAATCATGTAAGTACAAAAATGACACCATTAAGACTTCCAAATAGAGACATATAATGGAAGGGAATAAATTGCCATAGATATAATAACCAAACAGTTGCCACTGAGTTGATTCCAACTCATAGCAAACATACAGGACAGAGTAGAACTGCCCCATAAGGTTTCCAAGGAGTGGCTGGTGGATTCAAACTGTCAACTTTCTGGTTAACAGCTGTAGCTCTTAACCGCTGTACAACCAAGGCTCCATAGATATAACAGGATGACAAAATTCCTATGCAAAAAAAAAAAAAGGTTGTGGTTTAAAAAGGCCTACCAATTGACTGGCTTAATTAATGAGAAAAGACCCATATTGATGTATTTCACTGTGAAATTTCAGAAAACAGGTACAGAGAAAAGATTCCAAATTCTTTGAGGAAGAGTAAAAAATTCAGATACAGAGGAATGGAAACTAAAACAGCATTAGATTTCTCAACAGCAACACGGAAAGATAGTGAAACAGTGACCTCAAACTTATGAATGAAGGAAAATGATAATTTAACTTAAAATTATATCCTCAGATTATTATCAGTCAAGTGTAAGCTAAAAATTAAACCTTTTATAGACATATAAGAAATAATAATTAACTCCCATGCATTCTTCTTAAGGAAGATACTAGGTGTTATACTTCAGAAATATATAGTATTAACAAGAAAGAGGAAAAAGAGATTGTTATGGATTGAACTGTGTCTCCCCAAAATATATGTTGGAATCCTGACCCCTGTATTTGTGGATGCAATCCCTTTTGGGAACATGGCTTTCTTGTGTTAATGAGGCCATTTGCCGGTTCAGAGTGTGTCCTAAACCTAATCATTTCTGAGCTATAAAAAGAGAAGATTAAGCACAGAAGCAGGCACATACAGGGGAAGACAAATGCTATCTGAAGACAACTGAGGGAGATAAATCTACAAGTCCAGGAACTCCAAGGATTGCAGGCTACAGAAACTGAAATAGACAAAGGAGGACCTCCCCATAGAACTACATGCTGGAAACCCTGGGCATTCACTCCTTTGGTATCAATGAGAGATTCAAACTAAGCAAGCCTCTGCCTACCTGGCTCAGAACACTCATCCCAGTTGCACCCCCAATTGTAATGCAAACCCTAAGCCAGTCTCCTTTCCTTACTCTTTCAAGCCATTTCAAACCTGCTTGGAAAATCTGCGCTGATCTTCCCAGAAAATATGGTTATGCAAGTAATAATCCTTTCCGTACCCTTTTGGTTTGTGTGTGCATCATCAGTCTTGGCATCTGTCTTAGTCTGGAATCTCTAGAGGCAAAACCAGTAAAGCATATAAATATATACATAGAGAGATTTATATTAAGGAAGTGGCTCACATGGTTGTAGAGGCTGGAAAGTTCCAACTCCCTGGGTCAGGCTGGAGGCGCCTCCTGACTCATGTATCTGCAGGGGCTGGCGAGACCAAGATCGGCAGGTCAGACAGCAAGGCTCTGGCTCACAGGCTGCAGAGACGAATGAATCGCTAGATTGGCAGGCAAGAGGACAGGTATGCTTCCAGCTCAAGTCCCAGGAACCAGAGGTCAAACAAACAGGAGCCAGCTGCATGATCTAGTGTGAGAAAAAGCCCACAAGCCTTGCCAAAAAGTCTACCTATATTGGATGCAGATCACACCCCTGAGGAAACTCCCTTTCAACTGATTGGCTGCGCACAGCAGATCCCATCATGGAGATGATCGCATGATATCAGATTTCATCATGGAGGTTATTACATCATTATATGACTGCCAGGCTACATCATAACTGCCAAACCACTGAGAATCACTACCCAGCCAAGCTGACTTGCAACCTTAACAATCAAGCATCCAAACCAAATTTTGGGTGGGAATGTACCCTGTTTTGGAAGCATGGCCCGAATACCTACCAGCTACAAAGCTGAAGTATTTAGTCTATGGCATGGACACACAGAAGGAAAAATAAATCAACTGAAATGATAGAAACAGACCCAAACATATACGGATGTTTCCTGTATCAGAGAGATGGTAGTGCACATCAATAGGGAGAGCGTGAACTTTTCAGTAAATGGGATATATGTTGGAAACAAATAAAATCTGCTGCAAACCTCACATCATAAACAAAAATCAATTCCAGGTGGATTAAAAACAAAATTGTGAAAGGCAAAACTAGAAACATTTAAAATTTAATATGGTAGAATAAACATACAAGATGCTCAACTCATCTGTAATCCAGTGAAAGCAAATTAAAACACAATGAGATATGATTCCATATCCATCAAATTGGCAAGTATTTAAAAATATGAAAATATTAAGTGTTAGCAAGATTGTGGAACATTGGGAACTCTCATAAGCCACTGATTTAATGACATTGTTAGCAAAAAGTTTTCACTAGCTGGAAAAATGAAAGGTTCGTATACTCTATGACCTAATAATTCCACTCCAGAGAAATTCCTACACATATATATGAAGATATCTACCACTGTTTTTATATGGCAAAAAACTGGAAACAACTGGAATTCAGCCAGCAGTAGAATGGATAAAAAAAATTGTAAGATAGTAAACAATATAAGGAAGGAGCCCTGGTGGTGTAGTGGTTAAGCGCTCAGCTGCTAACCAAAAGTTCGACAGTTTGAACCCACCAGCTGCTCTGCAGAAGAAAGAGGTGGTCATGTGCTTCCATAAAGATTACAGCCTTGGAAACCCTATGGGGCAGTTCTACTCTGTCCTATAGGGTCACTATGAGTCAGAATCGACTCCATGGCAACAGGTTTAAATAAAGTAATAAACAGAGACTAAAATGAACAAATTACAAGTATGTCCATGAACACGGATAAATCTCTAAAACATAATTTTGAGCAAAAGAATAAAAGATTAAAACAAACATACTTTATGTTTCCATTTTCAAAATGTTACAATACAAAAGTACTGTAATGATAAGGAATACATACATGGATTGTAAAGCTAAACAAAATCAAGGAAGTGATAATTACAAGATTTGAGATGAAAGTTATCTCTAAGGAGGGAGTGTATTACAGTCAGCGAAGGACATATCAAGGTTTCTGGAGTGCCTGGTATTGAACAGACCATATATGTCATGGCTCTTAGTAGAAACTCAGTGGACCTAAAACGTATAAAACTTACTAGAAATTTGAAGTGAGGGATAAGTTAAAAAAATTTAAAAAATAAGGTATATTTGAAATGAAAATATAGATGGTACTTAAGTTAGGAATACAGACAGTGCAAGAGATGTTGTTCAGCCCTTGATTTACATTTACCGAAAGGCAGGTATCCTACATAGTTGGAATTCTGCCAATTGTTTCTACATGTTGACTATAACAACCCAAAACAAAACTAAATTGGGCTGAGTGTATTCGAGTCAACTCTAGATTAGAGGTGGTGTGATGGAAAAGAAAATCACTGTTAAAATGAAAATAAACTACCAGTTCTTGGGAGCGTATTGAATATAGTAAAGCAAAGATTGGTCAAGGATACGGTCATGTTTTATCAGGGCCCAGTAACTGAAAGGAGAAAAGTAATCTTTGTAGGGCAGTAAGCACAGCATCAAGTAAATATTCACCAGGATATTCTCATAGTATCTTCTTGTCTGTCAAAGCCAGAAAACTTAATCAAGCTACACATGTAAATCTGATTTAGGTAATTTGAAATAAAATTTGTATAAAGAGTTATATTTTAAAATAAGGAAATCCAAATTTGACTTCATTGCTGATTCCAAATCTCACTCAAATTACATAGATTATGACACGCCTGGCCTTGACTGCTGTTTTCATATACTCTAGAATATTTGTCTTCATATTGTTCATTCTCTAGTAAGGTATTTATGGTGAGATTTTGTTGACAGGATAAATCAACATCACTTTTTTCCTTTTTATTTGTTGCAAACTGTACAAATTATTCTGGATTATTTCTTTTGTAGTTTTTAGGAGCCCTGAGAAAAGGAAACACCTTGTATTTGATTGAAATATAAATATATATAGAAAGTATGTCCTTTACAGGAAACGTAGAAGAGCATTGCATGGTGCAATGGAAGCAAAACTCTGACAAGGTCTGCTGTGGCACGCTCCAACTACACTAAGTAGTTATTCAAATGTCATTTATCCAGTTGAGAGGAATCACATATGAGAAATCCAGAATTAAATTGCAAAAACTCAATATTTTCTCCCTTAAGCAGACATCTTTAGTTTCTCTTTTTCTATTATTTTACTGTCAGTATGTCAAAGTGACAAAGTTTAATTCAAGTTATATGATGATTTTTAAGTATATTCAGGGAACTAAATAACATAGATCTGAATTTTCATGCAGAGGCTGAAGGAATCTGTATTTCAAATAAAACACAGCCAAGTTACTGGTAGAGTGAGTCTGCAGTACAAATCACCCATTATCTTGTCTTTTTCTTCTCCAGTAAGAATAATTATCAATTATAATTCATTACTGAAGCCCATACTTGAAAATGAAATACTATCTGAGCACTAAAAGCCATTAAGTGGGAAAATCATCTTGGAAGACTGACATGGTGATTGGCTACCTCAGGTCCAAATTTTTGTCCATTAGAATCCCATTTCACCCTGTCTAGACCTTGCAATCTTGTTTCTAAAATAAACCTAACTACAGTCTCTATATTTGCAGAATCTTGAAATTTGTATTGTGAGATCTACTGTTTGTGGCAGCTGGCAATTTACCCAGCAATCTGAAATGTTGGAAATCTATTCCCTCACATATGATTGTAATGGAATTTAAAGAGAAACCAATCAATACATAACAAGTTTTCTACCCATTTTATAAAAAACAAATCAGTAGCCATTGTGAAAGCTTGATGAATAAATCCTCTTAATGCTACCTATCACAAAGGTATCTGGTGTGCATTGTGTCTGCCTTCTTCTTTTAGGATCTTCTGTTTTATATAAAATCAGACCTTTGTTCTAATCTATTTTGCATTTCTAGGATTGTTCTGATATAATTCAGAATTCAATCAAAATTATGAATTTTTAACTTGAATTCTTAAGCAGAAAGACTTGTTTCATGTTTCAATTAGTTTATCCCTTCCTCCGCTCCCCCACACTTTTATTAATGACTATTGTCTAGTTGAACAGATAATCTTTTAATTATCTATTTCCTTCTTTTGCTTTTTGCTTTAACTTTTTAAAAAATTCCATTATTTTGGCTTGATTTTCTTACAGCTGACATCTGGTGCTGTTAGTGTATCTGGAAATGGCCCAGAAAACATAGCAGTGAGAAAAAAAATATAGGAGCATTGTCTCTCTTTTGTAAAGGTTAGGTTCTGATCCTTTCCAAAGCTAACTAACCTTTCCATTAATCTCTTTTTAATAAAGTTCTTTTATTGATGAAAATTGAGTGAGTCTTTAGTTTCCTGTAACATTGAAAAACATTGAGAGATCATATTTATTAACACTTATTTAATGCTATTAACATTTAAAATGTCATATATTGCTATATAAAATCTGTTTTATCTTCTTATTTTATATTTCATGTCTGTCAGATTATTCACAACTAGTATATCCATCAACAATGTCTGACTTCAATTTCTATGGCACCTGTGATGATAGAGATAGAAGATTATAAAGTAATTTCTTGCTATAATGATCCATCCATGAAGGTTCACTTCCAAATATAAAGTAGTGAACGAAAAAAAAAATTATGTCATGCCTTTCAGAAGAGTGCTAAAATATAGAAAAAATTAAAGTACTTTAGAAAATGAATCTTGAATTCTGCCTAATCTGCACAGACTCAAAAATTAAATTGGAAAAGCTCTGTAGAGTCATGGATCATTTCAGGAAACAGAAAGAATTGTTGTCATTTTAAGAGGTATTAATAAAAGGAATTGAATGATTACAAAATAGAGAGAAGGATCTGGGTCTTCTAAGAACACTCAGAGCAAGGGAACTGCTACATTTACTATACAAAAAAAAAAAAAAAACCCATTACTGTCAAGTGGATTCCGACTCATAGCGACCCCACAGGACAGAGTAGAACTGCCCAACACGGTTTCCAAGGAGTAGCTGGTGAATTCAAACTGTCAACCTTTTGGTTAGCAGCCGTAGCTCTTAACCACTGCACCATGAGGGCTCCTACATCTACCATAGGAAAGTGGAATCTGAGGCTAGCACTAAGGCTGATCAATACAAGAACACACCATGGCAGCTACAATCCAAGTATTAGAAAGCTCATATCACCACAAACACAACTTTCTCTTGATACCCATACAGCCAGCGGCTGTTCACTAGGAGGGTAAATATGGTCATCACCAAGATCATAAGTGCCTTTCATTACCCATGAAGCTGAAGACTGGAATTTTGCAGCAGAAAAAAACAAACATCTCCATGAACTAGCTTGGTAGCAGTCGTAGACAGTGTTAAGGAGTTAGCTGCTGACTTGCTTCTACTGTTCAGCAATGGAATTGGTGACATACCATTGGAATCCAGAAGACTAGCTTGGTGGTGCGGGGGCGGGGTGAGGAGTGGTCTAAGAAGCATAGTTCTAAGCTTTTCAATTTCGGAACTACAGAAATCACGCTAGAAAAAGGCTGGGATGGGAAGTAAATGGCACTAGAAGAAGGCTGGTATAAGAATTTGCAAAGGAACCCAAATATATAAGATACACATTGAAGAAAGCAAATGGCAGTTTCTCAGAGGATCTTGCTCTCAAGGATTTTTAAAGCTAATTGATACAGATCATTTAAATATACACCTCAAAATTCAACAACCATGATTCATACAAAGGAACTTCTGGTTATAAAGTGTGTCAGTAGATAAAAGAAGCTTTTCATGTTGGATAAACATTATGAGAACAAAACCAAGATGTGGTATTTAACCAGTCCTGATCAACCAGATTTTTATATAATTTTTTTCCTGCACTAAAACACATCTGTTTTATACCTAGAGTATAAAGGAGTAAATCAGATTCATTAAACACCAGTTATATATCAGAGACAGTGGTAGGTACTGTCACATGTTATTTCTTAGTACAACAGTGAGATATAATCAAAGGGAAGATTTCTAAACAAAAGAAAGACTCGATTATGTCTATTATATTGTAAATATTAAATAGACATGTAAGCTCTAAAAGTTAATTTTTTTATCCTTTAGTCACAAGTGTGGAAAAAAGTATTCTAATCAGATAAGGACTTTTTGGAAGGGTGGTTAAGGATTTAAACCCTAAATCTCCTGTTTACCTATCTGGAGTTTATAACCGACAGAAGTAGGAGTCAGGCAGATGGGGAGCAAATACAACTTTATTATCAAAACTATTTTTGGTGAATCATCAGGTATAAGGGCCAAATGAGTTTTCTAGTCCTGCCTGTCTCACAAATTTAGACCTTAAGAACAGAAAGTTTGAGTCCACAGAAGACTCATATTTACCCAAGACCTATACTTTTCTGGTGTGGAAGGAACAAGAGATGAAGCTCCAAATGGTAACAACCTTTTGTTAAATTATCTCTACCAATGAGAAATGTGGACGTATAGTGTCACCAGCCGACCAGGTTCCTCTCACCTCCTCCTTCTGGACTGAGGAAAAGGTAAGGCAAAATAAGCTGGCTGTGCACTCAAGGGAAGACCAATTAAAAATTTCTCCACCTAGAAATAGGAGGAATGGGAAATAAGTGTTCCCCCAGAAAGAAGGCTGTATTCATAATGCTTTTATATTCAATGATTGAAATCAAGATGAAATTTAGAAAGCATTAGGAAATAGCATTCCAGAATGTTTGCATTCATGGTGTTAGAGATTAAAAAATATTACAGATATTATAAAAAGTTACATTTTGCTTAGAGCAGTGGTCCTTGGTTCTCTCTCCAACTTTGGTCTAAAATATTAAATTGTAAATCCTTTATTCTAGTAACATCTTCCTGAGAATTAGAACTTTATTCTACCTAGTCCTGAAGAGGGACAAGAGTTGTCTTCTTATCTTTAGTTAGGTTAGGCACATCTCTGAAAACCACCAGCCTGGGTGACATTCAATTCAAAAGGCCTTTACTTAGCTCAGGAATACAGGCCTTTGGAATTTCTGCACATTTAGTGCATTTGAGGTTTTTTTTTTTTACATTTTGCTATTGTAAAGTAGAAAAGAGCAGTAAAGAGGGTACTTTTTCAGATGTCATAGCTTATTGGTACAGTGGGAAGACATGGATACTCAACAAATCAAGAGGCGCTGAGAGAGATCTCGCCAACCAGGACCCAGAGAGAGATTAAATGAAGGTACATTCAGTTCACAGTGGCTAAATTAAGTGGGTTATAGACTATAAGAGTTATGGTCCTCATCTTTAAATCTATCAGTTAACTGGGAGAAGAAGACTATAGTGTGTAGGAAACAATTAGCAAATAAGAATATATGAGTAAATTTTAACCCTTTCGTGGACCATGGGATATATATGCCCGTGTTATATTTTCTGCCCCTGGAGGTTTATCGGCAGACATTTGAGCCGCTTTAGTACGTTTTGGCATCATGGCAGATACTGGAGCAACTATCAAAAAAAAAGGAAGTTGTTCTGTACCACATTTTAATGTTGAGAGCCGTTCGTATGAGGGGATGCTTCCCAGAGGAATGATTGTGTGAAACTTCTGTGTTTTTTGGCTTCTATACAGCTAGATAAGGCTTGCAAGTGTGTTTACTATTTCCTTCGTGTTATTGGGAAGGTGTGGTTATCGGCATTGGAAAATATTCAAGTAAATGAGTTATTTTGGGGATGAAGACAGTTTGTGATTTACTTTCTGTGCCATGGGACAGAAAAGTCCCGTGTGTGGTATGCTTCATGGAACATGGTACCGATATGAAAACCAAAACCAAACCGGTTGCTGTTGAGTGGATTCCAACTCATAACGACTCTATAGGGCAGAGTAGAACTGCCCTACAGGGTTTCCAAGTAGCAGCTGGTAGATTCAAACTGCTGACCTTTTTGTTAGTGTCTTAGTCATCTAGTGCTGCTATAACAGAAATACCACAAGTGGATGGTTTTAACAAAGAGAAATTTATTTCTTCACAGTAAAGTAGGCTAAAAGTCCAAATTCAGGGTGTCAGCTCCAGGGGAAGGCTTCCTCTCTCTCAGCCTTCTCATCAGTGTTCCCCCAGACTAGGAGCGTCTCTGCACAGGAACCCCGGTCCAAAGGACGCCCTCTGCTCCTGGCACTGCTTTCTTGATGGTATGAGGTCCTCCTGTCTCTCTGCTCACTTCTGTCTTTTATAGCTCGAGAGATTGCCTCAGGACACAATCCAGTCTTGTAGATCAGGTCCTGCCTTACTAACACAACCGCCACCCATCCTCCCTCATTAACATCATAGAGGCAGGTTTACAACGTACAGGAAAATCACACAGTACCAGGAATCATGGCCTAACCCAACTGATACACACATTTTTGGGGGGACATAATTCAAACCATGACAGCAACTGAGCACTTAACCACTGTATCACCAGGGTTCCAGTACTGATATGGCCCACTCTAAATCAAGCTGATAACAACTATTTGCAGCAAGTACAATGCTTATTTAGTATTTTGTGTGTATTTTTGAATGTTGAGTAAGATATTTTATGGTTCATCTGTAACCAGGAAATGTGATGCACATGGGACTGATATGTCCTGCGAGTGTGATGAGCTTCATGGAACATGGGACCAATATGCCTCACTTGGAACTGGCACCTCATTTCTTCAAATACTAAAAAAATACTACAAATAAACAATGATTCAGCATCCATTCCATTAGTGAAAAAACCATGTCATCACCAAAAAATTCCAAAAAAAAAAAAGAAAAGAAAGGGTTAAATTGTATAGTTTAAACCATTAAATACATGAAATTTCAAGGATAGGGGATATCAATGAGAAATATAATAATAATGGACTATAATTTAGTGATTGCCTTAATACACTAGATTTTTTTTACCTTACTCTTTTCAGTAAATAGGGAAGATCAAAGAAAAATTGATGCCTTTGAATCATGCTGTTGGTTAAGAATATTGAATATATTATGGACTGCTAGAAGAATAAGCAAGTCTGTCTTGGAAGAAGTACAGCCAGAATACTCCTCAGAAGTGAGGATGGTGAGACTTCATAATCATGTGCTTTGGACATGTTATCAGAAGGGACCAGTTTCTGGAGAAGGACATCATGTTTGGTAAAGTAGAGGGTAAACGAAAAAGAGGAGGACCCTCAACCAGATGAACTGACACAGTGGCTGCAACAATGGGCTCAAACATAGCAACGATTGTGAGGATGGCGCAGGACCAGGCAATGTTTTCTTCTGTTGTACATAAGACCATTATGTGTCAGAACTGACTCTACAGCACCTAATATCAACAATGCTCTGTTCATTAAAACTACATTATAATTTTTAGTTCTTATGATAGTACAGCAGTAAAGGCTTTCTTCTCTCCCTATTTTTCAGACAAAGAAACTGAGTATCAGAAATCTTAAATGAATTGGGAGATAGTATAGAGTGGCAATTAAGATCTTGGCTCTGGAGTCAGACTGCCAAGATTCAAATCCCAACTTTGTTAAGGATTGTGTCACATTGAGGAAATTAACTCTTTTGGCTGAAGTTTCTTAATTTGTACAACTGGGACCATATAACCCAGTGTCTAAGTTATTAGTTTGTTATGAGGATTAAATGAAAAAATCTTTAGCACAGTATCTGGCATGTACTAATCCCTCAACAAATGTTTATCATCATTATTACTGTTATTGTTAGCAGAGCTCATATAGCTAGTAAGTGTTGAGGCACAGATTCAATGAAAGTTTCTCTATCTGTGGAACTACTTAATCCCCATATTGCTGTTATGGTTGCTGCTTCAGTGTATCCCATATGGTGCCAAACCCAAACCTGTTGCTGTTGAGTTGATTATGACTCATAGCGACCCTATAGGGCAGAGTAGAACTGTCCCATAGAGTTACCACAGAGCAGCTGGTGGATTTGAACTGCCATTTTTTTGGTTAGCAGCCATAGCTCTTAACTACTGCGCCACCAGGACTCCATGCCATATGGTAGATAATCAGTAAATGTTTTTTTGAACTAGATTGAACTCAGGAGTCACTGAGAACATCAGCTGAATGAGTCATTCCATTGCAGCACCTTTCCACACATTACAAACATAACTTAAGGGCACACTCCCTATTAGGGTGTCTTGGCCTGATAAGCAGTAGCTCTTTCTGAGTTGCATTGTCTGTTGCAAAATATATAACCACATGTATGAGGGTAAAGGGGCAGAGAGGAATAATATCTGATTTACAGCAAATCTGTGGACCATTTTCTTCCATCATGAACTCTACAGCAGTTTCTGTGGAGAAGTGTCTGTTATGAAAGTTAGTTTTATCCAATAGTACATTTTGTGCAGTTTTGGGAACATTATCTTAAACAGGAAGCTTTGTTAAGCATGTCTCTTTCATCCTTAAGTTTTGCCCCGAGGCAGGTTTAAAATGCAGTTGTCACGTTTACTTCCTTAAATGCCGCAGCTCTATTAATATGTTTAGCAGCTTCACTACTGTACTGCCACAAGCTCAGAAAGTTTTGAAGAAAAATGTCAAAGACATGACTTCTTCTGGATAGTGACTCTTGGACATTGTCACTCTGTGACTTTCACCATATGTTCTGCCTCCAGCTATTGGGTCCTTCTTGAAGACCCTGACAGTCTGTAGCTCGATGTTAGTAATCCTGTTATATTAAGTATAACCATAGATTTATATTGGGTCAAATTATTGATTACTTTTACAATCTTACACTAATATCTAGTGAAATTAGTGTTTCTTATCCTTTCTTTCTATACACAAATATTTGTTGAGCACCCACCATTTAGAAGATACTGAGTTAGGCTTGGAGAAAGACATAGATAAACTTAAGACTGGTCTCAGTGAAGTAAGACTATAGCAGGAGAGACTGTGAAAGGTGATTTAAACCTCACTTTACATCGTACATAGTGTGCATCAGAATTTGTTCAGCAAATAGTGCTAACTATTAGAAAGGCATAAGAAAAGCATGGAATATTTTCAGTGAATGGCAAGAAGTATGAATAAACTGTTGGTGTAAAATATGACACTAGAAAGACAAGTTAATTCCAAGTTATCAAGAGGTTGTTATAAGATAAAAGAGTCTCAAAACTTGTTTCACAAAATTCAAGAAGCTAAGGGCAGGTTTATTTTTATTTATTTGTTTTTTAATTCAGTAGTAGCAACATTTATTCATCCCTTCATGCATTTACCATTCCATAAATATTAGATGAGCACCTACTAGGCGATAGGTATCTAATGGTGGTTATAACAGACTTGGCTCTGCACTTGTGGAATTTATAATCTAGTGGCAGTGAATTAAAAAAGAAAAAAGCAAGAGAAAGCAGAGAAATTGTACTTCATTTTCAGGCTGAATATCACTCTTGACCTCTTGTAAGTCTATTCATCACAAATTTAGAAATAATATTTTAATTCTGAGGACCCAAAATATTATGAGAGTATTTCCTAGTAAAATTATTCCTGACAGATGCTGAAGGGTACACCTTGGCAGAGTCTACAGGGTATCCTGAGAAGTGGTCAGTACTAGCTGTGCTGTTAGCTGTTTGCTTGGTGTCAGTTGGGACAGAAGAACTCTGGCAGGGCAGAGTATCTGGGCAGCTGGATGACATCCCAGTGCCCAATCCAGCCTTGTTCAGTTGTATGTATTAAAATACTTCAACATGAAATCTCAGTCCAGCCAGTGCTTAGGCCAGTGTAACATTCAAATTAATCCTATATTTGAAATTTCAAATACCATTTACATGCATTGTATGAATTTTGGAATTTGGTTGCTTAACCATAGCAATGTGTTCTGGGTGGGCTCCTCTGAGTCAAATATTTGTTTGCTAGGTTTGGATTTACATCAAGTTCCCTGCTAAGACATGAGCTGTACTATGAACTTCAGCCACTTCTCCAACAAGTCTTTATCAGCTGACTTTCTGAAAATTATTATTATTTTCTTAAACGACTAGCCTTGGGCTTGCATCTACTCTAACTTAGAAGAACTCTTAAAACTGAACAATCCTGCCATGTATAAGTCTTCATTTCTACTTCATAGAGATTCTCTTTCCATGTCCCTGTCCACATATTAGACCCTTTGGATATTAATTCTACCCCTGGTTATTTACTCTACCTCTTTGGACATTGTAACGTGAACTCCTGAGCAGATCGTTGAGGATAAACTATGCCTGGCTAGTGATGCTAGCCAAAATTCTACCAGTTTCCCCTTTGATTGCCAATAAAATCTCAGCATGCCCTCAGATTTTTGCAGAGGAATATGAACATTGATGAAGCTAAGGATTTGGTCTTAGGAAACTAGTAAGTGATGCAATTTAGTTTTTGAATTTCATATCAACCTTTGAGGCTTCTCAAAAGTCTGAAGAAAATAATTAACATTTATTGGGTACCATGAATGTGCCATTTACTGATTGACTTACATTACCTCTTTTAATCTACCTCAGAAGTTTTTTTTGAAAGGCAGATAAACCAAGGTGAAACAATAAAATCATCATAGGTGCTAAAAGCAACTTCTAAAGGTCATCCAGTCCTTTTTATTTTACCTTTAAATGGTATATTACTAATGCCATTTTAAAAAAATATGGTTTTCTTTGAACCACTATGAAGTCTGATGTTTCAGTATAAAGTTTATACTTAAATACCTATTTTAAATCAGTAAACATGTGATGTTTTGACCACTATTCCTCTTCGAAATAACTGCACTTGGTTCATTACCAAAGGATTTCAATTGACACTGTTTAAAAATTCAGTTTTATATAAGAATATACATATAATTCATAAAGATTTAATTTTGAAGCTGTTATTTTCTCTGCTCAAGTCTCAAGGTTAAAGCCGCTGTTCCCAAGCAATCTAATTCAATAAATACTGCTGTGTATAGTGTATGGTACGCAGTAGACCAATAAAAACAATCTGATGGATCTATCTCGTTATAGACTTGATGGCTTCCAAAGCACTAGCTATAAAATAAGCTAACTGGAAAATCAAAGCTTTAGTGACCTCAGAGGGCTCTTCATCATGTAGTGCAGTTTAAATCATGTTACTTTAAATTTAGATATCACACACACAGCACATTTTGTATAACAAACCAGGAAAAGCTTGTAAACAGCATTTTATTTTCCACCTTTCCAGGCTGGAACACTTGCAATAGTTTATAGTTTTCCAAGTAACAACTTTCTCAAAAGGTTTAGACTTCTGTTTTGGCTGTATTTTCAGACTCCTGAGGCCTTTTTCACAGCTTCTATGTTCTTCTTTAAATGCTTCACTCCAAAGAGAGCCATTAGTCCTCTCAACATAGCTACATAGCTCTCTATCTCCCTTATCAATTAATTTAAATATACAAATCATTAGTTTAATTCCATGATCCAATCTGGTAAAAATGATTGACATTTTTTTCTAGTTGTAACTGACTCTCTATAAGTCAACGGGATAAAGGAAACAGTTTAGTGTTGCAAGATGGCTAGGCCTAGTTGATTTCTTTGTTTCTTAATGAAAAGTAGTTAATGCAACAGCGAAGATAGTTAAGTTCACAGAAACTTGAGCCCATTTGATCTTACCAGACAAAACTGTGAAATCTGCATAATTTTTTAGCTACCAACTTTTAATTTATTCCTCCACTCTTTTGTAGGATACTGACTTTCATAAACCTCCACCTCCATGGTGTTTCAATGCTACCTTCTGGCTATCACATGGGGTTGTCATGAATTGGAATTGGCTTGATGGCAACTAGAAACAACATACTATCTAAGAATTGCCTTTGTCTATTTATCAATAACTGGGTAGGTTCCCTATGGTCAGTGACTTTCTCATCTTTCCCGTTGTTTTTTTCAAAATTCCTCTATTACGTATTTCATTTATTTGAGACCACCTTCTCTACTAGAGAAAACCATGATACTGAGTTGAAAAAAGATAATAATGGGTGGTGCTTGCATTTATTTATTTAAAATGATGTAATATGAACCAGTTATTACAGAAAGCACTGAGGTATAGAAATGAAAGACAAATTTTCTTACCTCAAGGGATTCTTAAATTCAGAAAGAATAGAAATAAGGATACATGCGATGATAAAGAGGGAGACAGTTACTTTAATAGAGGAATGTACAGATTGCACTAATAGACACCCAACATCAACTGGGAGCTTCTTAGTTGTAGACAAAACAGCCTTCAATAGTTTAGAAGGACAAATTAGCTCTAACTGGATGACAAAGGAGGAAAAGGATATCACAGCCAAAGGGAGCTCATGAAAAAGGCACAGAATATGAGAGCATAACGTCAGCATGGGACCTGCAAGTATGATCTTTCAGTATGACCTAGAATTTGAAAGAGACACATGAGAAATGAGGATTGGAGAAGATGGCAAGGTCAAACCATTCAGAGCCTTGTATGTTGTACTAAGTCTGAATTTATTCAGCTCTAAATATATAGTCACATTGATTTTAAATCTGAGATCTACCACTTACTGGTTATATAACTTAGAGGAAGTTACTCAACCTCTCTGTACATCAATATTCCATTTGTAAAGTGGAAAAACTAATAGAACCTATCTCTTATGGTTGATATTTGGTTGAAATTGATTAATACGTATGTAGTTCTTACCTCAATTGGTATTCCATCCATTCCGAGAGCCTTGCTTTTTACCAGTGCTTTCAGTGAATCTTCGACTTTTTCCTTCAGTACCATCAGTTCTTGATCATATGCTATGACCTGAAATGGTTGAATATATACCATCTCTTTTTGGTACTGTGACTCTGTATATTCATTCCATCTTCTTTTGATGCTAACTGCGTCATTTAATATTTTGTCTGTAGAATCCTTCAATATTGCAACTCGAGGCTTGAATTTTTCTTCAGTTCTTTCAGCTTGAGAAATGCCTAGTGTGTTCTTCCCTTTTGGTTTTCTATCTTCAGGTCTTTGCACATTTCATTATAGTGCTTTACTTTGTCTTCTTGAGCTGCCCTTTGAAATCTTCTATTCAGCTGTTTTACTTCATCATTTCTTCCTTGTGCTTTAGTACTCTATGTTCAAGAACAATTTTCAGGGTCTCTTCTGACGTCCATTTTGGTCTTTTCTTTCCTTCCTGTTTTTTTAATGACCTTATGCTTTCTTCATTTATGATGTCCTTGATGTCATTCTACAACTCTTCTGGTCCTCTGTCATTAGTGTTCAATGCTCCAAATACATTCTTGAGATGGTATCTAAATTCAGACGGGATATACTTAAGGTCGTACTTTGGCTCTTGTAGCCTTGTTCTAATTTTCTTCAGCTTCAACTTGAACTTGCATATGAGCAATAAATAGTGAATTCCACAGTTGACACCTGGCTTTTTTCTGACTGGTGATATTGAGCTTTTCCATCGTCTCTTTCCAGAGATAAAGTTGATTGGATTCCTGTGTATTCCATCTGGCAAGGTTCATGTATAGAGTTGTTTTTTATGTTATTGAAGGAAGGTACTTGCAATGATTAAGTCCTTGGTCTTGCAAAATTCTATCATGTGATCTCTGGCATTATTTCTATCACCAAAGCCATATTTTGCAACTACCAACCCTTCTTCTTTGTTTCCAGCTTTCTCATTCCAATCACCAGTAATTATCAATGCATCTTGATTGAATGTTTGATCAAACTCAGACTGCAGAAGTTGGTAAAAATCTTCAATTTCTTCATCTTTGGCATTAACAATCAGAGCATAAATTTGAATAAAGTTGTATTAGCTGGTCTTCCTTGTAGGTGTATGGATATTATCCTATCACTGACAACATTGTACTTCAGGATAGATCTCGAAATGTTCTTCTTGAGGATGAATGTGATGCCATTCCTCTTCAACTTGTCATTCCTGGCATAGTAAAACATATGATTGTCGGATTCATAATGGCCAATAGCAGTTAATTTAAGCTCACTAATGTCTAGGACATCGGTTTCTATGTGTTCTATTTCATTTCTGATGACTTCCAATTTTCCTACATTCATACTTCGTACATTCCACATTCCGATTATTAATGGATGTTTGCAGCTGTTTCTTCTCATTTTGAGTCGTGCTGTATTAGCAAATGAAGGTTTGGAAAGCTTTATTCCATCCAAGACATTAATGTCAACTCTATTTTGTGCAGGTAATTCTTCCCCAGTCTTATTTTTAGCATGTTCCAACCTGAGGTGCTCATTTTCCGGCACTATATCAGATAATGTTCCACTGCTATTCGTAAGGTTTTCACTGGCTAATTCTTTTCAGAAGTAGACCCCCGAGTCCTTCTTCCTAGTCTGTCTTAGTCTGGAAGCTCTGCTGAAACCTGTCTATCATGGGTGACCCAGCTTGTATTTGAAATACTGATTACATAGCTTCCAATATCACAACAACAAACAAGCCACCACAGTACAACAAACTGACAATACCAATTGAGATGTTTCAACAAACGGATGCAGCACTGGAGGTGCTTTCTTATCTATGCCAAGAAATTTGGAAGACAGCTAACTGGACAACCAACTGGAAGAGGTCCATATTTGTAACCCATTCCAAAGAAAGGCAATTGAACAGAATGTGGAAATTATTGCACAATATCATTAATCTCACACGCAAGTAAAACTTTGCTGAAGATAATTCAAAAGCATTTGCAACAGTACATGCATAGGGAGCTGCCAGAAATTCAAGACAGTTTCAGAAAAGGACATAGAAGGAGGGATGCTGCTAACCAAGAGGTTGGCAGTTGGAATCCAGTAGCCACTCTTTGGAAACCCTATAGGGCAGTTCTACTCTGTCTTATGGGTTTGCTGTTAGTCAGAATGAGTCGATGGCAACAGGTTTTTTTTCTTTTTTGGTTATGGAATCCCATAAGAATGAACAAATCTTAGAAGAAGTACAGCCAGAATGTTCCTTGGAAGCAAGAATGGCGAGACTTTGTCTCTCTTACTTTGCACATGTTATTAGGAGGGACCGTCACTGGAGAAGGGCATCATGCTTGATAAAACAGAGGGCCAACAAAAGAGAGGAAGACCCTCAATGAGATGGATTGACACAGTGGCTGCCACGATGGGCTCAAGCATAGCAACAATTGTGAGGATGGTACAGGACTGGGCAATCTTTCGTTCTGTTGTTCGTAAGGTCGCTATTAGTAGTAAGTGACTCGACAGCACCTAACAATAACAACAGGTCTTACTTCAGACACTGTCCTATAGCACACACTCAATAGATAATAATAATAATAAAAACAATAACAATAATAACTGAAACTATTATTTCTATTGCTATTATTAATCAGCTTGGCAATGAGGACACATTGAGGAGTCTCTCTTGAACAAATATGACTTTTTGAATGGTTTATTCTGGAAGCAGTAAGCAAAATGAATTTGGTGAGGAAAAGCTGAGGCTTGAATCAGGAAAACTAGCTAAGAGACATTTGCAGTATATCAGTTGAGAGATGAAAAGAGAGCCTGAACAAAAGGCTGTTATAGTTAGGTGAGAGAAAAAGATATGAATAGAAGAGCTTTAAATGAGGAAATTTTCTAATGAGTTGATGATTGAATAAGTATCTGGACTAAGGGAGAGGGGTTAATAGAGCTACCTACAAGGCTTCTGAGTGAATGGCAGTGTCATTCACAAAGTCGGTATCTAGGAGGGAGAGTTGGACTGAAGGAAAAGAGGATGAGCTGAGTCTATGCTGATGCAGAGTTGGTTATTAGAAACACAGTTTTGGAGCTCAGAAGGGGTTCTGGAGAGTCAACTGTGCGTATAAATGGTAGATGAAATCATTGGAGTGGATTATCAAAGGCATATGTGTACTGTAAAAAGAGTACAGGGATATACAATGAAATCCATAGAATATACTGCCCATTAAGAGAAAAACAAGTAAATAATAAAATTTTCATAGTGCTAAACACATCTTCTAAAAGGTCATGGAGAAAAGAAAAAGCCAAGTTAATCTCAAAATGTGAATCAGATCCCCCATTGGCTTTAATTAGAACACTCCCATAGTTATCTATTGTAACTGGAATAAAATTCAAACACCTTATGTAATCTTTTTTCCACCATGTTACTCCTTGATAACTTGATTCCAGCTATACCCATCTTTCTCTTCAAACACAATCATGCTTGTTCCAAGCTCAGGACATTGGAACTTGTTTCTTTTGCCAGGAATCCCTTCTACTAGACTTTCACATAACATTTGTCAGCTCAAATAGACCTTTTGCAGAGAGGCCTTCTCTGACCTCCTATCTAAAGTACTTTGTATCCTCTAGTCCCCTTCCCTCGTCATTCTCTATCAAGCCACCTCATTGTATTATTATCATATTATTTGTCACTTCCTGATACTGTCTTGTTTGTTTACCTGTTTCTTTTTTGTTTGTTTCCCCACAATTGAATGTAACCTTATGGAAATAAGGACCTTGTTTGACAAGACCCTAGAGAGTACCAGGTACATAAAATGCACTCATTAAATACTTGTTGAACAAACGATGTGTGGAGTAATGAGAAGGATGGGCAACAGGTAGAGGAAGAACCAAGAGAAAGTTATTATACAATATTCATAAGGAAGACTAATGATGTCAAGAAACATAAGAAGTGAAGAGTTTCATTGGATTAGAAAAAAGGGGATTGCGGAGGATACTTGTAGGAGTATTTTCAGGAGAATATTTGAGGCAGAATTCAACTGCATCATCTTGAGAAATGAAAGAAAACAAATGAAATGAAGAAAGTATATTAATTACATTCTTTCAAGAATGTTCAATGTACAGAAAGGACTTTTACCACTTTGATATTTCTGAAGATTAACCCCCACCCCAGAAAAAAAAAAACAACATGGCTGTTGAATCAATTCTGACTCATAGTGACCTCATAGGACAGAGAAGAATTACCCCATGGGGTTTCCAAGGAGCAGCTGGTGGAGTCAAACTGCCAACCTTTTGGTTAGCAGCTGTAGCTCTTAACCACTGCACCACCGGGGCTTATGGGAATAAGGACTGTAGTAATCTGAAGATTACAAGCAGTTGTTTTATAGAATTCTCCTCAGATTGGTTTTATATGATGTTTCAGGCAGTGTTTCTGGCTGGGATAGCACAGAAGTGACACTATGTTCTCGCATTGCTTCTTATTTAGCAATACATTATGTTGATTTGTCCCATTACTGGTGATCTTAACTTTGATTGTTTGATTTTGTAACTGTATAACGACTTTTCCCCACCCTTTTCTCATGTTTAATTAATAAACATTTTGTAGGGAGGCACTATCATATTATATAAAATTCTGCTTCTCACCCCACTTTCAATCTCTAGTTTTAATATCCACTGGGATTTCTTTCCTGAATTAGTCATTGTAGAGGTATTTTCTGTGAAGGTGTCAAATGATGATTCTCTAATTCCAACATTCTTTCCTTATTTATTAGCTGCCATTCTACTGTAAGGAAGAGCTAAATCTTCTCCCCATTTATTTGTTCTCTTATTTATTTATATCAATGTGAATTTAAGAGTTGCCATTTTATATGTTTTGTTATAAACTGTCCTTACCATTATTTATTTTGATGCTTAAATTGTCCCAGATTTGGAAAGTGAGGGTATGCTTTTATAAATATAGCAATACTTTTTAATGTGTTGAGTTTTGCAGAAATGAGCCAGTAGAGAAATAGCTTTCAACCTTGGTGGCACATCAAAATCACCTGAGGAGCATTTAAGTATCCTAATGCCTAGGCCACACCCCCACACAAATTACATAAGACTCTTTGGAAGAGAAGCCTGACAATAAATATTTTTTAAACTCCACATTATTCCAGTGTGAAGTCAAGTTTGATAATCATTGCAGTAGAATATTAGGCATATTAGGAATTCAGGACAGACAAAGGATAGCTGATAAATGCTCATGAAAATGGGAGAAAATACAGTTTAGAAGACAAGAGAAGAGGTTAGTCTGGAAAAGAACAAAAATTCTTCTGATGAGTTAGTTTATAAGGAAGTAAACATAAGAGCAAGTAGCAATTTGTCTTTAGGAGATGGAGTTAGGAAGCTGAGGGATTTCCCACCTGCTAGCTTCTATTTTCATGTTGAGAATTAAGGCAAGTACTTTTGGAGACAGGCAAGGTTTGACATAGCTGTTTTGAGGAGTTAGAAAATAATACGACTACAGAACAGTGAGACCTTATGGAGAGATTGGAGGCCATTTATTTGGGGCTAATCAAGATTGCTGGCACATTATGCTTGAATTTGGATTTAATCAGGTATATGCAGAAGGATAAGAGGCCCTGAAACCAAAGGACTAGATTAGATTACAGGCACTAGCTTTCACAAGGAAGAAGTGAATAAAGGAAGGGTCAAATTATAGGAAAGTAAGTAGTGTCAAAGACTGGTGATATTTTTAGAACATCTCTTAACAGAAATGGTTGGATTTTCAGACATTGTGGCAGGAACGGTATTTTGGGACACAAGAGTTATTTTCAGCTGCTTTAATCACCTTTCTTTTCAATAGATTAAAAATGGAAAATAGGTAAGCATTATTCTATTGGGCATATGCTATACTTAGGTGTCTGCCAGCATCTGACCTATGCAACAGATTTTTACCTGGGTTCTGTCTGTATGACTTAAAAGTTTATGTTTTTCAACTTCTAAGTTCCCTTACTTTGTCCTTTTACTGTTTGGTAAAGTAGAGGGTCAGAGGAAATGAGGAAAACCTTCAATGAGATGAATTGACAAAGTAGCCACAGCAATGGATTCAAACATACCAATGATCATGAAGATGGCACAGGACCAGGCAATGTTTCAATCTGTTATACATAAGGTCACATGTATAACAACGGCATCCTTTTATAGTTGCAGCTGGCCTTGGTTCTGGTTCTTGAGCTTGAGTCACACCTCTTATTGACTTTAGTGCATCCCTATTTTTATTTTAATCACAATTAGTCATATTCCACCTAAACCTTTCTTGGTATGTGAACTTTATGGTAGGCTATTGTGAAGAAATTACCCTGCATCTACTTGTAATTACAATTCCATTCAATCTGATCCTTTTTAATAACCTTGTCATATGAAGACTGATTTTTATTTTCTTAGGTATAGAACATAACTATTTCAGTCAAGGTCTGTGTCACAGTCTGATACTGTTAACACGTGTAAAGTTTCAAGTTTGAGTATAGTCATTCCACTAGAGCTTTTAAATATTTCCTTATTATTTATTATGTGTAGCTGTCTTGTAAAAGATAGCAGTTCCATTGTAGCAAAATAGAAATAATTTTCTTATGGTTAAAACAAACCCACATTTCAGTGGCTTTTTCAAACTGCAAAACAATTAGTAGGTAAATGGAAAATTAAGTCAAACATAGACAATGAATCATCACATATAAAACTATTTAAACAAAAGTAATTTATTAAAATAGATATTAAAGTGAACTTCTTATACTCAGGATCCAAAAATATGATGAAAAGATTACTGATGGTAGCAATGAAGTCACAGTATTACTACTGTAGACAGTAAAGAGTGCTTCTGAACCACACAGAATTCTGGCTGTTTTGACTTGGGAGGGTAAGAGTACAAAACAATCTGAACTCTTGGAAGTATAAGGGATAGAGAAATTTAGGAAGGTATGAGCAGCCAGCATAGGGGCTGAACAACAAATCAGGGTGTACTGCTAATGCAGCTGATGGGCCCAAGGGGAAGAGTCCAGAGTCTGTAGCTCAGGCACCATTCAAACAGGAAGTTCAATGTAATGACTGAGGCACAACAGGGAAGAGTCGCAGTCAGAGAAACGTTTCAGAAATCAGCAGCCAATTGGTGAGCCTTGAGAGCTCTGACAAAGTTGCCCTAATCATCTGCCCATTTCCCCATCAGCGGCAAGCAACACTGGCTGTGGAGAAAGACAGGACTAGAAGTTTGCTTACTTACCAAGGTACAGTTTTATTTCCTTAGTGCCTGGAATGCTGGTCACTTCCAATCGAAAACCCTGAATCTTAGTTTAGATGTAAAAATCAACAATTCCAAGCTATTCTAAGAAAAGGAGATTGTGAGATAATTACATAAGTAGCCACGTCTCTTATGCTAATGATTAGGAGTGATAGTGGCCTTAGTAATCATGTTGTTGTTGTTAGGTGCCTCAAGTCACCTCTGATTCATAGTGACTCTATGTACAACGGAACGAAACACTGCCAGGTCCTGCACCATCCTCACAGTCATTGCTATGTTTGGGCCCATTGTTGCAGCCACTGTGTGAATCCATCTCTTTGAGGGTCTTCCTCTTTTTCACTGACTTTCTACGTTACCAAATACGACGTCCTTCTCCAGATTCTAGTCCCTCCTGATAACATGTCCAAAGCACTTAAGATGAAATCTTGTCATTCTCCCTTCTCATGAGCATTCTGGCTGTACTTCTTCCAAGATAGATTGTTCGTTTTTCTGGCAAACTCATTGCCATTGAATCAATTCTGACTCATATTGACCCTACAGAACAGAGAAGAACTGCCCCACAGCGTTTCCAAGGAGGGGCTGGTGGATTTGAACTGCCGACCTTTTGGTTAACAGCCTAGCTCTTAACCACTGCGCCACCAGGGCTCCGTTCTTCTGGCAGTCTATGGTATATTCAATATTCTTCGCCAAAACCATAATTCAAAGGCATCAATTCTTCTTCAGTCTTCCTATTCATTGTCCAGCTTTTGCATGCATATGAGGCAATTGAAAATACCATGGCTTGGGTTAGGTGCACCTTAGACCTCAAAGTGACATCTTTGCTTCTGAACACTTGAAAGAGATCTTTGCAGCAGATTTGCCCAATGTGATATGTCATTTGATTTCTTGACTGCTACTTCCATCGACATTGATTGTGGATCCAAGTAAAATGAAATCCTTGACAACTTCAATCTTTTCTCCATTTATCATGATGTTTCTTATTGGTCCAGTTGTGAGGATTTTTTGCTTGCTTTATATGGAGGTGTAATCCATACTGAAGGCTGCAGTCTTTGATCGTCATTAGAAACCATATGGAGGCAAAATGATTCCAATTGGCAATTGTTGAGCTGAATTCAGAATTATTAACAAGATTTTAGGAGATAATGAATCTTTCAAAAGAAATCTCTTATGAATATGTGTTAAAAATTTGCTACTTGCAAAAAATCCACATTTTGGAGATCTGATGCAATCTACTTTTGTATTCATGATTACTGCTTGAAGTTGGGGCTTCCTGAGAACATTACTAATAATCTGAGATACAGTTCAAAACCATGTATGTTTATTATTCTATACTGCTTTGTATTGTCAAAAATAATTGTTCTCGGCAGGAATCAATGACTCTCTTTCCTCTAATCCTGTCTCTTTTTCTTGTCCCCACCACTCACCTTGATAAATTATGCACCATAAGCACACAGCCAATGCACCTTGGAACAAATTAAAACTTTACATGCCCTAGTTATTCAATTATTATAATATTTTCCTTTTTTCAATCAATATTTTCTTTTTCATAAAGCAATGGTTGGTTTAATTTCGATAGTTATTAATGTGATTGACACATTTTTAGAAATATTTTTTCAGTCTTGATAACTTGGTTTTAAATGCCTGAAAAACACAGGATTTTATTGAGATTTAGGTATTCGTGAGCTTTAGACATATTTAGATTGAAAAATACTTTTCTTATTGAGAACTTGATTCACTGGAGTACAGAATTTATTCTGAACAAACTCCACTGATAAATTGAAATGAAACTATTGATCTCTTCAGGTTAATCTTTTGGAGTGAATGTCCTAATAGTATTATTTACCAGTTCTTATAATCTTCGACTCCTATCAAATGTCAAACGAAGGTGTCTCAGGAAAATTTTAACTGTCATTGATGATAACCCAACCTCATTAGATTTCCTGGAGTGAAAACTGGGAAGGTAAGAGCACTGGTAATTCTGTAATCATTTTCTGTCATTTGGAAGCAGGGCAATGGATAGTCAAAAGTACTTCTATTTTACCATAGTACTACAAATACCAGAATCATGGGAAATAGTGGTAGGGCATTTTCCTTGGCTAGAGAGTTTAATCATATTTAAACAAAAATGCCAGAAAAAATATCTTGCTTTGTCACTATCCTTTTTTCCTTTATAATCTAACCATTTAATGGAATTCGTAGAAATGTCTTTATTTCTTTATCCTTTGATCAGTAATATCAACAGTGGATAAGCAAAAATTTCACCTCCTACAATGTATGGGATCCTATAATGATAAGTAAAACTAACCTGTCATTTATTTTGTATCAGACAGGGTTCTAAGTGTTTGATGAATATTAACTCATTTAATCCTAACTAGAAGCCGATGAAGGAGCCCTGGTGGCACAGTGGTTAAGAGTTCAGCTGCTAACCAAAATGTCAGCAATTCGAATCCACCAGCTGCTCACTGGAAACACTATGGGGTAGTTCTACTCTGTTGTAGAGGGTTACTATGAGTCAGAATCAACTCGATGGCAATGGGTTTAAAGCCCAATGAAATACGTGCTATTATTAGTTCCAGTTTACAAATGAAGAAACTGAAGAATAGAGAGGTTAAGACACCTGCCAAGGTCACAGTGGGCTACACATTGAATAGGATTAACCAATATTGAAAAAACATCAGGTCATATTTTGAATCTATGATGTAAGTGATGCACTTTACTTTGATTAATTGTCATTTAATGATATATAACTTGAAAAGATTTCAGCAGAGCTTCTAAATTAAAACAGACTAGGAAGAAAGGCCTGGTTATCTACTGCCAATAATCATCCAGAGAAAACCCTATGAATCACAGGGATCTGATCAGCAACTGATCATGGGGATGGTGCAAGACTGGGTAGTATTTCATTCTGTTGCACATTGGGTAACCATGAGTTGTAGGCTGACTAGAAGGCAGCTAACAACAACAACTTGAACATAGAACTTTGAATTGATGCTTAATTAGCTGATGTATAATAATCATAATCATTTAATGCCAAGTGTGCACAACTTTTTCAGAAGCTTCTCCTTCTTCCTCTCCTCTCAGCTATTGCTATGAACTGCAGTCTCCCTCCCCACTCCAACTAGGACAGATAATAGTGGATTTCAACTAAGCATATGGAGAATGAAGCCCTTATCTAGTATCCTAGATTGGTTCCCACAAAGAATAAAATGAGCTAACCAGTTTCACAATGATAGAAGACTCTTGAATAAAGGAAGCAGCATGTACAGCTGCAGCTAATTACAAATTTGGCCTTCACTTTTGTTAACAGCAGACTAATGTTTGCATACAAAGCATTTGTTGTAAATAAATAGCTTTAATAAGTAGGGAAAAAGACAGTAAGCAATACAGTGCCAGGGGTAATTACAGCTATGTTTGCAAAAGCCACAAATGCAATATATAATTATCTTAATAAGAAAAATGGAGATTATCTCATATTTACACTCTTTATTAGGAATAATTCTAACATTTGAATATTCTGGTATGGGAATAGTTGTCTCTGATTTCCACTTAGTTTTCTTGACATGCTACTTTATGTAACACATAGGGATACAAAATAATACAGCTTCAATGAATAAATCCTTATCTATTAAATAAGAGATTTGAAAGCACACTTAACTGTATATATGGCATTTTGTTTGGTAACAATTTATCAGCTTAAGTAAGGATGGTACTGAAAGTCTATTGAGAGATGATACAGTTCATCTCAAGTAAGACAACACACAAATCATCACCTCTATACCACTCCCTTCACTCCGTAAAGATACCAACACTTTTTATTCTGCCATGAACACAGCTCTATAGAGCAATTGCATTACATTAGGAGAGTAATAGGGAAACCAAAAACAATCACAATATCTGTGAATCCATAGAAAGGGATTCTATAATCCTATGAATTAGACTTTGTCCAGAGAGTCAAGCAAGAATTAATATAGAAGATAATTAAATGTCAACCATCAAGTAATAGTAATCACAAATGAATTCGACATGCTGGTAAAAAAAGAAACACCAACAAATCCAAAATTCTTAGTAAAAAACCAAAGATTAATATTAAAGGAAAAAGATAAATGGGATCTCCTAAAAATAAAACACTTATGCTCATAAAAAGACTTCACCAAAAGAGTGAAAAGACAACCTACAGACTGGGAAAAAATTTTGGCTACGACAAATCCGATCAGAGTTTAATCTCTAAAATCTGCAAGATACTGCAAAACCTCAACAGCAAAAAGACAAATAACCCGATCAAAAAATGGGCAAAGGATATGAACAGGCACTTCACCAAAGAAAATATTCAGGCAGCTAACAGACACATGAAGAAATGCTCATGATCATTAACCATTATAGAAATGCAGATCAAAACTACAATGAGATATCATCTCACCCCAACAAGGCTAGCATTAATCCAAAAAACCGAAAATAACAAATGCTGGAGAGGTTGAGGAGAGACTGGAACACTTACACACTGTTGGTGGGAATGTAAAATGGTACAACCACTTTGGAAATTGATTTGGTGCTTCCTTAAAAAGCTAGAAATAGAAGTACCATAAAATCCAGCTATCCTGCTCCTTGGAATATATCCTAGAGAAACAAGAGCCATCACACAAATAGATATATGCACACCCATGTTCATTTCAGCGCTGTTCACAATAGCAAAAGGATGGAAGCAACCTAAGTGCCCATCACTGGATGAATGGATAAACAAACTATGGTATATCCACACAATGGAATATTATGCAATGATAAAGAACAATGATGAAGCTGTGAAACATCGTATAACTTGGTGGAAGCTGGAACTTATTATGCTGAGTGAATTTAGTCAGTCATAGAAGGACAAATACTGTATAAGACCACTATTATAAGAACTCAACAAAAGGTTTAAACACAGAAGAAAACATTCTTTGATGGTTACGGGGGTGGGAAGGGAGGGTGAGGGTTATCCACTAACTAGATAGTAGATAAGAATCATCTTAGGTGAAGGGAAGGACAGCACACACTGCATGGGAAGCCAGCACAACGGGACTAAACCAAAGCTAAGAAATTTCCTCAATACAATCAAATACTTTTGAGAGACAGAGTAGCAGGGATGTGGGGTCTGTGGACCATGCTTTCAGGGGACATCTATGTCAATTGGTATAACAAAGCTTATTAAAAAAATGTTCTGCATCCTACTTTGGTGAGTGGCATCTGGAGTCTTAAAAGCTTGCAACGGCCATCTAAGATGCATCAATTGGTGCCAACCACTTGGACTAAAGGAGAATGAAGAACACCAAAGACACAAGGAAAGTGTTGGCCCAAGAGACAGAATGGGCCACATAAACCAGAGACTTCATCAGCCTGAGACCAGAAGAACTAGATGGTGCCCAGCTACCACCAATGAACGTCCTGACAGGGAACACAACAGAGGGTCCCTGATGGAGCAATAGAACGATGGGATGCAGAATTCAAATTCTAGTAAGAAGACCAGACTTAATGGTCTGACTCTAAGACTGGAGGCACCCTGGAAAGCATGGCCCCTGGTCTCTCTATCACCCCAGAACTAAAACAATTTCCAAGGCCAACTCTTCAGACAGGGATTGGACTGGACTCTGGGACATAAAGTGATACTTGTGAAGAATGTGCCTCTTAGACAAGTAGACACAAGAAACCAAAGGGGCAGCTTCTGTCCAGAGGTGAGTTGGGAAGGCAGAGAGAGTTAGGAACCGGTTGAATGTTTAGGGGGAATCAGGGGCAGAGGGGAGGAGTGTGCTGTCACAGAATGGGGTGAGCAGTTGGGGTCTCATAACAATGTATGCAAAAAAAAAAAATTCTGTATGGGAGACTAACTTGAAATGTAAACTTCATTTAATTACAACAATAAAAAAAAAATTAAAGGAAAAAAAGTACAAGGAGATTACTTAAAACAGCATCAGAAAGTCTGAAGCTATCGTACTATGTAAGGTAAAATCAGCTTCAAATCACTTCTGGTGAGAAATGTCTGCTATTTTCTCCTAAATTTCCCAGTAATTTTTTAAAAAAATTATAGAAAAAGAATTAAATTTTAAAGTACTGAAACTGAGTATTGACATCAATCTATTGCCAAAGTCTGTTATTGTTTTTCGTTGGATGAAAGCTCAGCGACACAGGAATGAGAAAAAGTCATGCATTTGTTAAACGAGCTTAAAAATATGGAGGTGAAGGGAAGGGGTTATCTACTTTTAAAAATACCTGAAATGTACTTAAAATTAGATACCAAATATAATAATTAAAAAATGCCTTTAAAACGCAGTAATTATAATAATAAATAACCTGGATAACAAAGAGAAGAAAACTTGTACCCAGGGAAAAAAAGAATCTTGTTCAATTAGACTGAATGTTTGCCTTAATTTTTAACAAGGAAGACGGTAAAGAAAAATCTCAATTCAAAAATACCCTTCATAACAGGATTTCAGGAAGAGTTTACAAATTAGTATATGGACAGTGTGCTCTAGACCTAATAAGTGAACACTAACAAACACAGATTATTCCAACTGTATGATGTCTTTATAAAAGCTTTAAAGAACATCTCTTGGTTGACAGTGTAAAATTATTACTTAAAATTGCAAATGTGCACTGGGCTACAGGCTACCAATTAAAATTTCCAGGTAGAATACAGAATTCTAGCTTCAGATTTTAGATGTTAGATTTTAATTTAAGGGAACAATTTTAAAAAAATTTAGTATAAATATGTCCATTTAACATTGGAGACATATTTATGCTACAAAATATTCATTGTTTATCTGGAATTAAAATTTAACTGGATGTCCAGTATTTTTATTTTCTAAATCTGGCAACGCTATGCTTTGCCAATCTTCTGCAACGATAAGCCTTGAAGAGAGTGCAGTTGAACCATTTAGACCCATTTTTATACATGTTCATTTTTGGAATTGGTAAAAACAAGAATCCTACTGGAACCTTAAATCAAGATTGTAAGATTCTGTGTTAAGCTGTGTTAGGTAAAAAAACAAACAACGCTAAGATTCTGTCTTCATGGAGGATGTACAGATAAAACACAGCCAGATGACTAATTCAGGTCTGACTTGGTTTTTTCTCTTTCTTCTTTTCAGTTTGATGTAAAATTACATATAAACAGGCAACTATTGCGTGTGATTGATATAGACGTTTTTATTTAAATTTTTTTTTATTGTACTTCAGGTGAAGGTTTACAGAACAAATAGTTTCTCATGAAACAGTAGTACACATGTTGTTTTATGACATTGGTTAACAAACCCACAACATGTCAACCCTCTAACTTCTCACCGATTTTTATTAGTGAAAATACACATAGCCAAAGATACACCATTTCAACAATTTCTACATGCACAGTTCAGTGACATTGACTACGCTCTTCCAATTGTGCTGTTATTCTCACTTAAGATGAAGGCTTATGGAACAAAATAGTTTCTCATTTAACAGTTACTAAAAATGTTGCCTTATGACAATGGCTAACAATCTCACAACACATCAACAATATCCTTACTCAACCTTGGGTTCCCTATCACCAGCTTCCTTATCCCCTTCTGCCTTCTGGCCTTTGTCACTGGACTACTGTATCTCGTTAGTCTCATTTGGTTTTACTGGGCTGACCACTCCCAGGCTGAACAGTGAACCTCGGAGGTAACTTCACCACTTAGCTAAAACAGTGTCTGGGGGCCATACTCTGGAGGTTTCTCCAGTCTCCTTTAGGCCAGTAAATCTGGTCTTTTTTTTTTTGAGTTAGAATTATGTTCTACATCCTTCTCCAGCTCTCTCCAGAACCCTCTGTTGTGATCCTGGTCAGAGCAGTCAGTGGTGGTAGCCGGGCAACATCTAGCTGTACTAGACTCAGTCCGGTGGAGGCCTTGGTAGCTGTGGAAAATTACTCCTTTGGACTAATCTTTTCCTTGTGTCCCGTTCTCTTCATTCTCCCTTGCTCCCGAAGGGATGAGACCAGTGGAGTATCTTAGATGGCCGCTCACAGGCTTTTAAGACCCCAGACACTACTCACCAAGGTAGAATGTAGAGCATTATCTTTATAAGCTGTGTCATGCCAATTGAGCTAGATGTTCCCCGAGACCATGGTCCCCACAACCCTCCGCCCAGCATTTCAGTACCTCAGGGAGTTTGGATGTGTCTATGGGGCTTCCATGACCTTTCCTTGTACAAGTAGTGCTAGTTTCCCCTGTACTGTGTAGTGTCCCACCCTTCACCCAAGATACCACTTATCTATTGCCTATTTAGTATTCCCCCCACACTCCCATCCCTGGTAACCAACAAAGAGTGTTAGATTTTGTGTGTGAACTTTTTCATGGGTTTTTACAATAGAGGTCTCATACAATATTTGTCCTTTTGTGATTTCACTCAGCATAATGTCCTCCAGTTTCATTCATGTTATGAGATGCTTCACAGATTCATTGTTGTTCTTTCTTGTTGCATAGTACTCCATTGTGTGTATGTACCACAGTTTGTTTATCCATTCATCTGTTGATGGGCACCTACGTTGTTTCCATCGTTTTGCTATTGGGAACAATGCTGCCATGAACATAGGTGTGCGTATGTCTATTCGAGTGACAACTCTCAATTTCTCTAGGATATATTCCTAGGAGTGGGATTGCTGGATCGAATGGTATGTCTATTTCTAGCTTTCTGAGGAAGCACCATATCATTTTCCAAAATAGTTGTATCATTTTGCATTCCCACCAGCAGTTCATAAGAGTCCCCGTCTCCCCGCAGCCCCTCCAACATTTGTTATTTCCAGTATTTTTGATTCATGCCAGTAATGCCGGGGTGAGATGGTATCTCATTGTGGTTTTAATTTGCATTCCTCTAATGGCTAGTGATCGTGAGCATTTCCTAATGTATCTGTTGGCCATTTGGACGTCTTCTTTGGTGAAGTGTCTGTTCATTTCCTTTGTCTATTTTTTATTAGGATTATTTGTCTCTTTGTTGTAGAGGTGTGGGATTTTCTTGTAGATTATGGAGATTAGACCTTTGTCTGACTTGTACTGTCCAAAAATTTTTTCCCAGTCTGTAGGTTCTCTTTTTACTATTTTGGTGATGTCTTTTGAAGAGCATAGGTGTTTGATTTTTAGAAGATCCCAGTTATCTAGCTTATCTGTTGGGGTTTGTACATTGATAGTTATGGTTGTATGCTGTTAATGCTGTGTATTTAGGCCTGAATTGTTGGTCCTACTTTTTATTCTATGAACTTTATAGTTTTAGGCTTTATATTCAGGTCTTTGATCCATTTTGAAGTAGTCTTTGTATACGGCATGAGGTATGGCTCATGTTTCATTTTTTTGCAGATAGATATCCAGTTTTGCCAGCACCATTTGTTAAAAAGACTGTCTTTTCCCCTTTTGATGGACTTTGGGCCCTTGTCGAAGATCAGTTGACCATAGGTGGATGGATTTACATCTGGGTTCTCAATTCTGTTCCATTGCTCAATGTCTCTGTTGTTGTACCAGTACCAGGCTGTTTTGACTATTGTAGCTGTATAGTAGGTTCTGAAGTCAGGTAGCGTGAGTTATCCAACTTTATTCTTCTTCTTCAGTAGTGCTTTACTTATTCAGGGTTTCATCCCTTTCCAAATAAAGTTAATGATTAGTTTTTCCATCCCTTTGTAGAATGTTGTTGGTATATGGATCGGGATTGCATTGTATTTGTAAATTGCTTTGGGTAGAATTGTCATTTTCACAATGTTGAGTCAGCCTATCCATGAGCATGGTATGTTTTTCCATTTATGTAGATCCCTTTGGATTTCATACAGTAGTGTTTTGTAGTTTTCTTTGTATAGATAGCCCTTTTACATCCCTGGTCAGATTTATTCCTAAGTATTTTATCTTTTTAGGGGCTATTGAAAATGGTATTGTTTTCCTGATTCCCTTTTCATCGTTCTCCTTATTGGTGTATAGGAATCCAACTGATATTTGAATGTTTATCTTGTATCCTGCTACTCTGCTGAATCTTTCTATTAGTTCCTGTAGATTTCTCGTGGAGTCTTTAGGGTTTTCTAGGAAGAGTATCATTTCATCTACAAACAGGGACAGTTTAACTTCTTCATTACCAATTTGGATGCCCTTTATTTCTTTTTCTTGCATTATTGCTCTAGTTAGAACTTCCAGCACAATGTTAAATAGGAGAAGTGATAAAGGGCATCCTTGTCTTGTTCCTGTTTTCAAGAGGAATGGTTTCAGCCTCTCTCCATTAAGAATGATGTTGCCCTTTGGTTTTGCATAGATGCCCTTTATTATGTTGAGAAGTTTTCCTTCTGTACCTATTTTATTGAGAGTTTTTATCAGGAATGGGTGTTAGACTTTGTCAAATGCCTTTTCTGCGTCAATTGAGATGATCACGTGATTCTTTTCTTTCCTTTTATTTATGTGGTGGATTACGTTGATTGATTTTCTAATGTTGAACCATCCTTGCATACCTGGTATGAATCCTACTTGGCCGTGGTGTATTATTTTTTTGATATGATGCTGAATTCTATTGGCTAGAATGTTGTTGAGAATTTTTGCATCTATATTCATGAGAGATACTGGTCTGTTATTTTCTTGTTTTGTGACATATTTGCCTGGTTTTCGTATCAGCGTTATGCTGGCTGCATAGAATGAATTTAGAAGTGTTGCTTCCTCTTCTATGCTCTTAAATAGCTTCGGTAATACTGGTACAAGCTCTTCTGTAAATGTTTTGTAGAATTCTCCAGTGAAGCCATCTGGGCCAGGGCTTGTTTTGGTTGGGAGTTTTTTTTATTACCTTTTCAATCTCTTCTCTTGTTATGGGTCTGTTCAGATTTCAAACATCACTTTCTTGTAGTTTTGGTAGGCCGTGTGTTTCTAGAAATGTATCCATTTCCTCTAGGTTTTCAAATCTGTTGGAGTATAGTTTTTCATAATATTCTGTTATAATCCTTTTTATTTCAGTTGGGTCTGTTGTAATGTCTCCCACTTCATTTCTTATTTGGGTTATTTGTGTCCTGTCCTGTTTTTCTTTTGTCATTCTGGCCAGTGGTTTGTCAATTTTGTTGATTCTTTCAAAGAACCAACTTTTGGTTTTGTTGATTCTTTCTATTGTTTTTCTGTTCTCTATTTCATTTCTTTCTGCTCTGATCTTTACTATTTCCTTTGTTCTGGTGGTTGTGGGCTTTTTTTTCTGTTCTCTTTCTATTTGTTTGAGTTCTGTAGTTAATGTTTTGATTTGTCCCTTCTTTTCTGATATGTGCATCTATTGCTATAGATTGTCCTCTGAGGACTGTCTTTGCTGTGACCCAAAGTCTTTGGTATGATGTGTGTTCATTCTCATTTCATTATAGGAATTTTTTTATTCCCTCTCTGATTTCTTTTATTACCCACTTATGTGTAAGCACGGTATTATTCAGTTTCCATGTAATTAATTTTTTTTCCTCGATCTTTCGATTGTTAATTTCTACCTTGATGGCATTGTGGTCAGAGAAGATACTTTGAATTATATCAGTGTTTTGGATCTTGTTGATGATTGCTCTGTGGCCTAAGATGTGGTCTATTCTGAAAATATTCCATGTGTATTGGAAAAGAATGTGTACTTTGCAGTGGTTGGATGTATTGTTCTATATATGTCTATGAGGTCCAGTTGGCTGATTGTGCCCTTTAGGTCTTCTGTATCTTTGCTGAGTTTCTTCTTAGTTGTTCTGTCTTTTACTGAAAGTGGTGTGTTGAAGTCTCCTGCTTTTATTGTGGAACTGTCAATTTCTCTTTGCAGTGTTGTTAGAGTTTGTTTTATGTATTTTGGAGCCCTGTCATTGGGCGCGTAGATGTTTATTATGTTTATGTCTTCATGATGGATGGTCCCCTTAATCATTATATAGTGTCCTTCTTTGTCTTTTAAGGAAGATTTAGTTTTAAAGTCTATTTCATTTGAAATCAGAATTGCCAATCCTGTTCTTTTTTGTAGTTGTTAGCTTGATATTTTTTTTTCCCAACCTTTGACTTTTAATAAATTCACATCTTTGTTCCTAAGGTGTGTCTCTTGTAGACAGCATATTGATGGATCCTGTTTTCTTATCCATTCTGTCACTCTCCGTCTCTTTTTGGGTGCATTGAGTCCATTTACATTCAGTGTAATTATTGATAGATGTGAGTTTGTTGTTGTCATTTTGTAGTGGTTTTTTTTTTGTGGTGCTGAAGTTTTCTTTGTTCTTCTTACTCTCTTGTGCTGAGTTACTTTTGTTTGTGGATTTTTTTTTTCCATTTCTTTTGTTTTTGTAGGTTTTGTTTTTGCTGAGACTTTATGTTTTTCCTCTTTTTTTATGAGTATTTTTGTTAAGTTTCTTTGTGGTTACCATGAATTTTACCCTTATCTTTCTATGTTTGAAGCAGTCTACCATTACTTGGTATTGCCTTGCCTTTCTCTCCATTAGAAGGTTCTATACCTATGCTGTTTGTTCCCTCTTTTATTGTTTTGATGTTGTTGTCATTTACTGATTAACTGCTCTGATTCCCTGTTATATTTGTTTTGGTTTTGGATAGTCCTCGCGAGTTCATTTCCTAGATTGGTATCTGGCTGGTATGATCCTGCGTCCTAGATTCTGCCCTTGAGCTGAAGCTGTTTGTCCTCAGATCAAAGAACTCCCTTTAATAGTTCTTGTAAGTTTGGTTTGACTTTTACATATTCCCTTAATTTCTGTTTATCTGGAAATGACCTAATTTCACCATCAAATCTGAACGAGAGTTTTGCAGGATATATTATTCTTGGCTGGACATTTTTTTCTTTCAAGATATTATGTATGTCATCCCATTGCCTTCTTGCCTGCATGGTTTCTGCCAAATAATCTGAACGTAGTCTTATTGTTTCTCCTCTGTATGTGGCTTCTTGTTTCTCATGAGCTGCTCTGAGGAGTCTTTGTTTGTCTTTGGTTTTGGTGAGTGTGATTATGATATGCCTTGGTGATTTTCTTTTGGGGTCTCTGCTATATAGGGTTCGTTGAGCTTCTTGGATGGCCAGCTTTTCATCGTTCATGATATTGGGGATGTTTTCTGTCAGCAGTTCTTCAATGATCCTCTCTGTGTTTTCTGTTTTCTCCCCCTGTTCTTGAATTCCAATCACTCGAAAATTTTTGCTTTTGATTGTATCCCAGATAACTCTCATAGTCTCTTCATTTTTCTTTGTTCTTTTTTCTGAGTTTTCCTGAAACAGAGTTGTATCCAAGTTTTTGTCTTCAGTTCCACTGATCCTGTCTTCCACCGTTTCAAATCTGCTTCTCAGCCCTTCTATGACACCGTCCATTTCCTAAATCTTGTTGTTTACCTTTTGGATTTCTAATTGTTGTCTTTGTATAATTTCTAGTTGTGAATTTATTTTGGCATTTTTTTCCTGCATTATTTTCCTGAATTCTTCCAAGTTTTTGTCTGTATTTTCCATGAATTTGTCTATTTTTTCCTCATGTTTGTCAACTTTTTGCCTCAGCTTTTGGAGAATTCTGATTATTAGAGATTTGATTTCCCTATCAGGTAGTTCTAGTGCATTTTCTTCCACTGGAGAGTCATCTGTTGTTTTATTTTGGACACCTACTGGAACCATCCTGTCCTGTTTTTGTAAATGTTTTGATATTGTCTGCTGTCTTCGGGGCATTTAGTAGTTATTTTTCTCATTTATCGATTGTACATTTGTTTGTTTTGTCCTTTTTAAAAAAAAAATTGACTATGTCTGAGCAGGCAGACTGTGTGTTCTTTGTTGTTTGCTTGTCTGTGAGCACAATATTTTTTGCCTCTTTCTCTAATTGGCAGGGTCAGTGTCTCAGATGTTGTATGGTAGGGCATGTCTTACTACAGCCACCAGGGTTGGTCAGTAATCAGTGCAGGGCAGGTTGCAGTAGGCCGTGCCTGTGCTGCTTGGTGGTGTGATGCCAAGTGCATGTTGCAGGTAGGGAGGATGCAGCAGGGAGATTGTTATGTGTGGAGCTAAGATAGATATGGGAGAGCAGAGAGGAAGAGGAGCCAAAAACATACAAACAAACAAAAAAGAATGCTAGGGGAGCTTGGCGTTGGAGTGGAGAGATGAGAGACTATGAAATGGAGAAAAACAGAAAGGGGAAGATGAAGAAATGAAAAGAAAAGAATGAATAAATAAAAATCAGAAAGGTTAAAGAACCACAAAGTTCCCACTGATCCCACCGGTGCCGCTATGAGGTGTGTGGAAGTCGCTCTCAGGTGTTGCACTGCAGCCTGGCTAGAAGCCATAGAGGTATACAGCGCCAGGGATTCAGGAAACAGAAAGAGAAGGAAGATATAGAAAGATGAGAAACTAAGTAATGAAGAAAGACAAACAGGGAAAAAGAGGGAAAAGAAAACAAAACAAATTAGAAAAAAAAAAAAAAAACAAGAAAGGCCCCCCAAAAAACAGAAAAAAAAATGTAAACAATGAAGAAAGAAATGCCTTCATGGATCCCTCTGCATGTCTGTGCAAGCCGTGGAGGAAGTATCCTTGCCACACAGCACTGCCTCGCCAGAAAAGGCTCCCAACTCAAGAAAAGGAAAAGAAAACAAACACGAAACAAAGGAACAAAAGCCCTGGGATCCCACCAGCACGTCAGACCCAGACCGGGAAGCAGCTCTACACTCGAACAGAGCTCCACAGCCCCTCAGGAAGAAGCAATGATGGCGCACGGAGCCAGGCATTTGAGTGAAAGGAAGGGGAGGTGGTGAGAAGTAAGGAATAAATCAAAAGAAGCAGAAAAAGAAAAGCAACACTAGCAGCCAACAAATGGCACTCAGAGAGCCAGCTAGTGCGGGCTGGTGTTTCTCGGACAAGAGACTGTCTCCACAGGAAGCAGAGGGTGCTGAGTGTGGGTAAAGAAGTGTAGGGAGTGGGAAAGCATATATCACAAATTACCAGCAGTCTGCAGCCCCTCAGGAAGAAGCAAAGATTGTACACAGAGCCAGGTATTTGAGCGAAAGGAGGGGGAGGTGGTGAGAGGTAAGGAAGAAATCAAAAGAAGTAGAAAAAAGCAACACCAGCAGCCAACAAATGGCACTCAGAGAGTCGACCCGTTCGGGTGTGTGGAATCCAAGCAGCTGGTATTTTCCGGTCAAGAAATTGTGGCCGTGGGAAGCAGAGGAGGCCAAGTCGGGGTGAAGAAGAGTGGGGGTTTGGAAAGCGTATATTGGAAATTACCGGTTGTTTTGTCTCCCGCTGGATACTCCATGAGACTGCTTTCTCGTACCCCATTTGCTGGTCTCTGACAGGAGTCCAAGATGGCGGATGCACACTGTGTTAGCTGGTAGGGGACCTCTGCATGAATCTCTCCTCGCTGTCCGTTCTCTGTCAGTTTTCTCACTCCATTTTGTGCTTGCATCGAGGGACAGCATGGTGCTTCTGCCTAGAGTGCCATTTTGCCAGAACTCCGATGATATAGACTTTTGAGAAATCTTCGATAAATGGCCACAGCAAAGTTATTTAAATAAAAATAGCTGTCAGAAGTAAGGAGAGGATATTTTACAAAGAGGAGTCAAATAGAAAGGATGAATAGACAGTTCTCTGGCAGAAGTAGCATAAGTAGAAACAGAAAAATTCACTAGAGACAAGGACCTGACGAGTTTCATTTAGCATTCATATGCACTATCCGCTAGACAAAATGCACAGTAAATTCTCAACTTTGATTGAAATGCCAAGCTGATGAGGATGAACACAGGGAATTTTAAGGAGGCTGTGAGAGTGGTCAAAAGTGATAAATGAATTTTAGAATTACACATTTCAATACAGTGTCTTATAGGAAAACAGACCGTATAGGTTGATGGTCTCCAAATGATTCATTTTGCTGCCCCGAAAAATATCAGCCTTCTATGCTGATACAAACAGAAACATCCAGCACAATTCTAAGTAAAGTTAGAAAAACTACTGTAGAGAAAATTTAAAATGTTATTCTACACTCATATTTATTCTAAGCATATTTATACCTGAATTTTGATTCAGACAAATGCATCTAAAGAAAAATTTAATAAAATTGGAGAAGGTCCCAGAAATTGGAGATGATCCAAGAAAAGTTTGCTGAAAAGACCAACATTTTAAATAATTTTCTGTATGAGAATTCTGTTTTCTGGATCTATAATAACAAGTGCTAAACTTTACAATCACTTCTCAGAAACTAAAAAACGGATCTGCAAAATACAAAAGAAACTGTTATGATATTTTCCAACCTGTACAGAAGAAAAGTGAGTGGCTTAAAAAAAAAAAATCTTACCCTTCTGAGATGAGGAAAGTTTAAATGGACATTGGAGTGTGATTGATGAAATGGGATTATGACCCACAGGCTGATAGACTGGGAAGGAAGCAAAGTAATAAGAATTATTATACATGCCTCCTTGAGCACAGGTGTGAGCATGTCTATATACTAGCATCAGAATGCTGAGTCAAAGAATATGTGCATTTTCAACCTTATTAAATATTATCCAGTTATTTCTCCAAAATGATGGTATTAAGTTGTACAGTAGTGTTTCAAAGTTCATATTTCCCCACTCTTTCATAAGACTTGGGATTGCTTATTTGATGTGTTAAAAATGTATCTCATTATGAATATAATCTGCATTTCCCTGATTAATAGTGGATCATATGTTATGTCATGTATTTTATTGGCAATTCAGGTTTCATATCATTTGCCATTTTATCTATTGGATTGTATCGATGCTTACTGTATTCTGGATGTTACTAATTAGTCAAGTATATATGTACTTCTAAATCTTCCATTTGTCTTAATAATTTATTTTTTATTCCTTTTGTTGTATTGAAATTTTTAATTTATTAGAACGAAACTTATCTAATTATTGTTTATCCATTTTTTAATACAATGGGTTTTTAGAGCAGTTTTAGGTTTACAGAATAATTGTACAGAAGGTACAAAGAGTTCCCATATACCTCCTCTCTCCTGTGCTCACTGTTTCTCCTATTATTAACATATCACATTGGTGTTATACATTTGTTACAGTTGATGAGCAAACATTGATAAATTATTAACTAAAGTTCACAGTTTACATTAGGCTTCACTCTTGTGTACAGTCCTATGGGTTTTGACAAATGCATAATGCCACGTGTCTACCAACATATCAGAACACGGTAGCTAAATCTTCTTAACAGACTTTGTATTTTAATATTATCTCTTTTTCAACATAAAACTGCTTTTGTACTTTAAAGTCTGCAATGTTATCTGTGAATGTAATTGTAACAAAGCAAGCTTTCTTCTTAGTTTTAGCCTCATATCTCTTTTACATGACATATAACTAGATTTTTCCCTCACAAATCCCTTTCTATGTCTTTACATTTTAGGGGTAACGCTTGTAAATAATAATTCACCCTGAAACTATGTGACCTGTAAGATGTCAGCTTATTTCACAAGGGTGCTAAGACCATCCAATGGGGAAATAATAGTCTCAAAAGGGATAAAAAATCAAATATAAATGCTAAAAACCATAAAATTCTTACAAGCAAATATAGGAGTAAATCTGCATTACCTCAGATTTGGCAATGAATTCTTAGGTATGACACCAAAAGCATGACCTGTTGTTGTTGTTAGGTGTCGATTAGTTGATTCTGACTCATAGTGATCTTATGTACAACAGAATGAAATTTGCTGGGTCTTGCGCCATTCTCACAATCATTGCTGTGTTTGTGCCATTGTTGTAGCGACCGTGTCAGTCCGTCTCTCTGAGGATCTTCTGTTTTTTCAGTGACCATCTACTTTACCAAGGATCATGTTCTTTTCCAGGTATTGATCCCTCATGATAAAATGTCCAAAGTAAATGAGGCAAAGTCTTGCCATCCTTGCTTTGAAGGAGCATTCTGGCTGTACTTCCAAGACAGATTTGTTTGTTCTTCTGACAGTCCATAGTATATTCAATATTCTTCACCAACACCATTATTCAAAGCATGAGCAGCAATGGAAAAAAATTGATACATTGAACTTCATCAAAATTAAAAACATCTATGCTTCAAAAGACTCTATCAAGAAAGTGAAAAGATAACCCATGGAATGGGAGAACATTTTGATTTAAGAAACTGCCTCTGAAGTTATCATTGCAATTGTTTTTTCTCTCTGTAAATATTACCGTTGTCATTATTCTATAATTCACCTTCTACCTAATAATAAAGAGTATAATATTTTCTTCTCTCAGGAATCTCCTAAATATAGATGGAAGAAGCCTAAGTCCAAAGAAACACTTTGAAATTTGAATATTTGTATGAAATGGAAATGCCTAGAATAAGATGAAAAAGACAAAAAAGAACTAATTTGAAGCCGATGTTTTCAGTCAACCCAAAGTATTCACCATAGCATAGTTAAATGAACAAATTGCCTAGGAAGAACCCAACTACTTGAATGTAAGACATCTCTTATAAAATGAGATGCGCTAGTGGCAGATATCAGCAAATGCTTAAGAGCTAGCTGATGCAGGAAACACTCATTGTGAGAAACTAAAATCAATCAATATTTAAAATCAATATGAAATGGTATCTAAGATTCTGTATAGAAAATCTAGAACACTATTTGGTATAAGTTGCATGTCTGTGAATATCCTCACTAGGAATTTACATAAAAATGGGATTATTTTACCAGAAACAAAAATAATAAGAACAAAATTTGACATTCTTAAAATTTGAGTTGATGCTATTGACTTCAGTTTTCCAGGTAATAATCAAATTTAATCTAATGGATCAATTCTTAAATATGAAAACTAAGAACAGTTTCACATGAATTTCTCTATTTGTTATCCTAAACTATGATATTTCAAAGAAAGTATCATTTTGGAAGAAATAATTGATACAAATTTTACTTGCTATTGTGTTTGCTTTTTGATTTTCAAACTTGAGAAATTGAATATATAACTAAAATGAAGTATTTTGAAGAAAAAATAAATATTAATGATATTGTTGGACATATCATTAAAGATCAAATGGCATTCTTTAATTTTCTTTTGATTTAACAAGAATGACTTGAGATGACAGAAAGCTCAATGTTTTCTTGAAAAGTCATAGATTCTGTTATATTTTTCCTATCAAGACTGTACAGGCATACCTCATTTTATTGCACCTCACTTTACTGCACTTCACACATATTGCACTTTTTAAAGTTGAAGGTTTGTGGCAACTCTACATCCAGCGAGTCTGTTGGCACCATTTTTCCAACAACATATGCTCACTTCGTGTCTCTGTGTCAGATTTTGGTAATTTTCACAATATTTCAAACTTTTCCATTATTATTATATCTGTTATGGTGATCTATGATCAGTGATCTTTGAAGTTACTATTGTAATTGTTTTAGAGCATCATGAACCGTTCCCATATAACAGGGCGAACTTAATAAATGTATGTGTTCTGACTGCAACACTGACCAGTTGTTCCTCCATCTCTCTGCCTCTCCTTGGGCATCCCTATTCCCTGAGACACAGAAATATTGAAATTAGGCCAGTTAATAACCCTACAATGGCCTCTAAGTGTTCAAGTGAAAAGAAGGGTCGCTCATCTCTCACTTTAAATCAAAAGCTAAAAATGATTAAGCTCAGTGAGGAAGGCATGTCGAAAGCTGAGACAGGCCAAAAGCTAGGTCGCTTGTGCCAAACAGCCAAGTTGTGAATGCAAGAGAAAAGTTCTTGAAGGAAATTAAAAGTGTTACCCCAGTGAACATAGGAATGATAAGAAAGCAAAACAGCCTCATTGCTGATACAGAAAAGGTTTTAGTGGTCTGGATAGAAGATCAAACCAGCCACAACATTCCCTTAAGCCAAAGCCTAATTCAGTGCAAGACCCTAACTCTCTTCAATTCTATGAAACCTGAGGGAGGTGAGGAAGCTGCAAAAGAAGTTTGACGCTAGCAGATGTTGGTTTATGAGGTTTAAGGAAAGAAGCCATCTCCATAACATAAAAGTATAAAATGAAGCAGCAAGTGCTGATGTAGAAGCTGCAACAAGTTATCCAGATCTAGTTAAGATAATTGATGAAGGTGGCTACACTAAACAACAGGTTTTCAGGGTAGATGAAACAACCTTATATTGGAAGAATATGCCATCTGGGAGTTTCATAGCTAGAGAGAAGAGTCAATGCCTGCCTGGCTGCAAAGCTTCAAAGAACAGGCACTCTTTTGTTAGGGGCTAATGCAGCTGGTGACTGTAAGATGAAGCCAATAATCATCTGCCTTTCTGAAAATCCTAGGACTCTTAAGAACTGTGCTAAATCTACTCTTCCTGTGCTCTATAAATGGAACAACAAAACCAGGATGACAGCACATCTGTTTGCAACATGGTTTACTGAATATTTTAAGCCCACTGATGAGACCTACTGGTCAGAAAAAAATATTCCTTTCAAAATATTACTGCTCATTGACAATGCACCTGGTCACCCAAGAGCTCTGATGTTGATGTACAAGGAGATTAATGTTGTTTTCATGCCTGCTAACACAACATCCATTCTGCAGCCCATAGATCAAGGAGTAATTTCAACTTTTAAGTCTAATTATTTAAGAAATACATTTCATAAGGCTATAGCTGTCATAGATAGTGATTCCTCTGATGGATATGGGTAAAGTAAATTGAAAACTTTCTAAAAGGATTCACCATTCTAGATACCATTAAGAACATTTGTGATTCATGGGAAAAGGTCAAAATATCAACATTAACAGGAATTTGGAAGAAATTGATTCCAACCTTCATGCATGACTTTGGGGGGTTCAAGATTTCAGTGGAGGAAGTAACTGTAGAAGCGGTGGAAATAGCAAGAGAACTAGAATTAGAAGTAGAGCCTGAAGATGTGACTGAATTGCTGCAATCTCATGATAAAACTTTACCAGATGAGAAGCTGTTTGTTATGGATGAGCAAAGAAAGTGATTTCTTGAGATGGAATCTACTCCCGGTGAAGATGTTGTGAACATTTTTGAAATGATAACAAAGGATTCAGAATGCCACATAAACTTAGTTGATAAAGCAGCAGCAGGGTTTGAGAAGAGTGGCTCCAATTTTGAAAGAAGTTCTGCTGTGGGTAAAATGCTATCAAACAGCATTGCATGCTACAGAGGATCTTTCTTGAAAGGAGGAGTCCACTGTTGCAGCAAACTTCATTGTTGTCTTATTTTAAGAAATTGCCACAGCCACCCCAACCTTCTGCAATCACCACCCTGATCAGTCAGCTGCCATCAACATAGACAAGACCTTCCACCAGCAAATGATTATAACTACATGAAGGCTCAGATGATGGTTAGCATTTTTTAGTAATGAAGTATTTTTTAATTAAGGTATGTACTTTTTTTTTTTTTAAGATATAATGCTATTGCAAACTTTATAGTGTAAACATAACTTTTATATGCATTGGGAAACCAAAAAATTCATGTGACTCATTTTATTGTGATATTCACTTTATTGAGGTGGTCTGGAACTGAACCCACAATATCTCTGAAGAATGCCTCTATTATAAAACTTTTGTGTTATGAAAAGCTATGTTTTTTGTTTTTGTTTTTTATATTGTGCTTTAGATAAGATTTACAGAGCAAATTAGTTTCTCAGTAAATAATTAATACCCATAATGTTTTGTGACATTGGTTGCCAACCCCATGACGTGTCGACACTCTCCCCTTCTCGACCTTGAGTTCTCCATTACCAGCTTTCCTGTCCCCTCATGCCTTATGGAACTTGCCCCTGGGCTGGTGTGTCCACATAGTCTCATTTTGTTTTATGGGCCTGTCTAATCTTTGGCTGAAGGGTGAACCTCAAGGGTGACTACAGTACAGAGTTAAAAGGTATCTGGGGTCTACACTCTCAGGGTTTCTCCAGTCTATGTCAGACTAGTAAGTCTGGTCTTTTTTGTGAGTTAGAATTTTGTTTTAATTTTTTCTCCAGCTCCATCCAGGACCCTCTATTGTGATCCCTGCCAGAGCAGTCAGTGTTGGTAGCTGGGCACCATCTAGTTGTGCTGGACTCAGTCTGGTGAAGACTGTAATACTTGTGGTCCGATAGTCATTTGGACTAATCTTTTCCCTTGTGTCTTTGGTTTTCTTCATTCTCCCTTGCTCCAGATGGGGTGAGACCAGCGGAGTATCTTAGATGGCCTCTCACAAGCTTTTAAGACCCCAGACACTATTCACCAAAGTAGGTTGTAGAACATTTTCATTATGAACTATGTTATTCCAACTGAGCTAGATGTCCCCTGATGAAAAGCAAAGATTTATTTACAAGCTAATGCAAATGTAAGAAACGTTCACTTAGGTCTTTCTTGAAGTAAGCAGAGAAAAAAAAATGTAAAAATTGTTAGTCTGAATGCAAAATGCTTGAAAAAAATGTGCAGCCAAGTAATTAGGGATGGGATTTGAATAAGTTGGTCTGCTTAAAGGTAGGCAAGACATATCTGTTTTTGAAAATTTCTTTTTAGATATGAAGCTATCTCTTGGAAGCTAATTCTCCCTTGGTAGGAAAATTTTTCTAATGCAAACAATCTCTTGGATACTAAGAGAAATTCACCTATAGCAGGTAGTAAAAATTTACTATGACAGCTCCTGCCTCATATTAGCAATAAAGCCCATAGAATAAGGTAACCTATACATATGAAAAAAATATAATACTTTATCTTCTTTAAAGCTAGCAGGTTTTAGGGAGAGAGTACTGATGTGAATAAAAGGGAAAGGGAAGGGAAGCCAGGAATCAAATACACACACACAAATAAGAGCATAAAAAGAATTTAATACAGATCTTTAATTGAAATAAAAATAATTTTTATAAGACACCAAACTCATAACTTAGGTGTAATTTAAAATTCCTCTCTGTATTTGCTCAATGGGTTGACAATCATTGAAATTGCATTTTGATCATTCTTACTGGTTTTGAAAGCTACTAAGATTTTGGGAAGGGGTAGAGTATAGAATTATAGCAATAAAGACTTGATGAACTTCTTGTACCCTCTCTAAATGCAACTTCATTTTGGCATTGGAAAAGATGGCATTTAATTAAATACAATGATTTATTATACAAAGCATCTGGTACAAAGTCTTGGTATGTTTGTTAATAAATAAAGATTATTATTATTATTATGTTAAAAAGAATATAGATCAATAGACAATACTAAAACACATTGCCAGTAATAACGAAATAATTGTAACCTCTACATTGGAGATGGAGCAGGTTTTAAAATGACTACTTTCAAGCATGGTGAATGATTTGATCTCTAATTAAAGCTAGCTTTTCCTAGGATTAGAGCATTTGATAAACTGAAGTCTGAGGCGTATTTCTAAACACTGCCATCAGTAAATGTAGTCTTATAACCTGATGTTTGATTACAATTGTACATGTTCCAGGAACCCAGTTCTGGTATAGGTGATCATGATTCACAGACATGATATCTTGTCAATAAGATCAACAGGATATATTCACTAGGAAATCCATAAAAGAGAATGTGGATAGTCAATGATCTGTTTTACCCACAGATTCAAGAATGAGTAGGAATTCCACAAAGGAAAGCAACACTGTTTAATTGCGGCCATGGAGCCTGTGACATAAAAGGTCCACTTAGCAACTGGGCCAGTGGGATGTCACCATCTTGATTAGTTGTCAGTGGGCTTCTCCAAGGTTCAATTGCTAAAGGAAAACACTAAAGCAGCTGTCCTGAGATCCATTTCTTCCCTAACTGCTAAAGTGAGGAGTTGGGGGAGGGTGTGTTCTGAGGGAAAAGGAAAGAAGGCAGGTGTCCAGGTCTCTTCTATTTGTAAATATGATAACTGGGCCTCTGGGCAAATAGACTAATGAAATTTGCTTTCAGGGGAGTCCTTATGTATGCAATGCTTTGAGCAGAAGGCGCTAGACTTAGGTTTGCTTATGATAAACAAACCTACAATCTATGGATTTTTGAGGCATGGCTCTCTTACAAATCTCTGGGCCATAAAATGGTGATATTTCATGACTTAAATGCTCTCTGCTGTCTGAGGGGACCTGTGGACCTCTCTTAGAGAATTCATCTGTTGTTCTGGTCCTGGGAGTGCATGGCCTGTGATGACCTATGCCGCAAGAAAGGACTTGGTAGCCACACAGGAGATCCCAGACCTCTCCCTGCCTAACTCAGTCCTCTTGAATGCCTATATCCTTTAAGTTATTAGAAAATCTTGATACTGTGCAAATTCTGTGATCTATGTGAGTCTGATTTGACAATCTGATCTTTTATGCTAGCTCAACTGCCAAGAGTGGAATGATTAGGAGCAACTTTTGGAGAAAAATTTGTATTGATATTTTTGTTGACAGAACACTAGGTTTAACAAGAGAGTTTAATTTGGACACTAGGCAAAAGGTTGGCAGGTTTGAACCCACCCAGAGGCACCTTGGAACATAGGCTTGGTGATGTGCTTCCAAAAGATCACAGCCTTGAAAACCCTATGAAGCAATTCTACTCTGCACACATGGAGTCGCCATGAGTGGAAATCGACTCATGGCAACTAATAAAAACAATAACAAGGGAGCGTCAGGTACACTAGGACTGATACAGCATATTTTCCCTGGTGGCACAGTGGTTAAGAGCTCAGGCTGCTAACCGAAGGTTGGCAGTTTGAATCTACCAGATGCTCCTTGGAAACCCTACAGGGCAGTTCTACTCTGTTCTATAGGGTCACTATGAGTAGGAATTGACTCGACAACAATGGGTTTGTTTTGTTTTTTTGGTTTAGACCCAGTAATTGAACATAAAAACAGCCTTGAAAAATCTATATCACCATACTGATTAAAATTTCATAGGAATCATGCCTACCAACATATATGATCTATCATATTTAGTAATTTAATTCTTGATATTGGGTGCTGAGTACTTCGGTTGTTGTTAGGTGCTGTCGAGTCAGTTCTGATGCATAGTGACTCTAAAGGACAGAGTAGAACTGCCCCACAAAGTTTCCAAGGTTTTGCTGGTGGATTTGAACTGCCGACTTTCATGGTTAGCAGCTGAGCTGTTAACCACTGCGCCACCAGGGCTGCGAGTACTTCTGAGGAAGAGGAAAAGGAATCCAGAACTCTATTGCTGGTAAAGGGAGTACTGCAAAATAACAAAATCCTAATTTTTCTTTTTAAAATCTTGTTCATTCTTTGCTTATTTTTGTCTGTTTTTTGTTTGTTTGATGTTTTGTTCCTGGTCTCAAATTCTACACCTATCAAGAGAGTAATCCTTTGAATAAGATATTCTGAAATATGCCTGAACTCGGGCGGTACAAGGTAAAGCAGATGCTAATACTGCAGGCACAGTGCCTTGAGTGCAGCTTCATTTATAATGTTTGCCAAGCCTCAATTTAAGCTGATCAACACACCACAAGCTGGAATTAGATAAGTCGGTTTCTCTAAAAAAAAAAAAAAAGTGGTGATGCCACCTTTAGAGATAATCTATAAGCTGTTAAGAGATTCTGATTCTGATTTTCAAAGGCATAGAGCCCTCAAACAGTTAGGGAGGAAAGTAAAATAACAAATCTGACAGTGGAATTTTCAAAATGGCCTTACACAAAATGATTTGAAAGAGCAAATCATTTTATTTATTTATTTATTTATTTTGCTCTTCTCTAAAGCCGGATATTTATACAGCAAATCAAAAGAAACATCTTGGGAAAACAAAAGTGTATATTATTGAAAAGACTCTAGCCTTTTGTTCATCTTCAAGAGTCCACTCAGATCAAGTGTATGTTAGAAATTCCTTAAGAGTCCTTTTGATGTAGGTCTCGTTTTCTTAATTCATTTAGAGAAAACACTTCTTAATTCATTTAGAGAAAATCTCTTGGAAACTGTAGCAAGTAATAAGATAAGTCGCTTCATACAAAGCTCCTGAAATTTACTACAACTTGTTGAATATGTACTTTAAGTGGCTTCCTTATAAATATACTTCGTTGGAATATAATAAGGCACTTAACTGGAAATCTTTTTTTTTTTTTTTTTAACCATTCTGGGGCAGCAGGAAGAAAATAACAATGTGTTCAAAACTGAATATTCTATTCTAAATTTTTGTTATTCTTCAAACTATTCATAAATTCTGTTTAATATCAGAATCAGACACATTTGGTTTGGATCCCAATTTAACTGTGTGACTTAAGGTAAAACACTTAATCTTCCTAAGACTAATTTTTCTCACCTTGAAATATATGTGATTGAAATACTACCTTATAAGTTTGTTTTGAGTATTACATGAGATAAGCTAATGGAAATAATTTATTCAATACCTTGGCACATGGTAAATACTTAGTAAATATTAGCAACTATCGTTATCATGAAAAATGGTGCCATGGTTAGGATCAACATTTTCAATATAAAGAAAATTACTGCATTAATTTATATTATACTCAGAGACCTCAGAAATATAACGTGGAATTACCCTTGATTTCAGGAGAGTGATTTAACAGAGCATAGCCATCATTTATTTGATTTGTATTTTGGATAGTGCTAATAATTCATTGACTATCCCAGTTACCAATATAACACACAATGAATGCATATAAGTATAAGCAATGTATATAATACACAGCAAAAAAAAATCATTGGTAAATATAAACTGTTTATTCTTACTGTGAACTAAAAGATCTTGACCTGATCCAGGTACAAAACATATCTGAAGAGATGTGTTAACTAGCAAATTTTGGCAACTAAATTTTTTTTTCAATCAAATTATATTTACCCTCCACCTGTTATTAGTTAACTATCAGGGATACAATGTTACATAAAATATGGAAGCGATTTGTTGAGGATAGAAAAAAGCCATTTTATTATATACATAGAGTATTATTGAATATGCATGCGTGTATAAAATACATATTAAAATACAGGAGCCTACCATCAGACATTGCATCTCCTTACAAGGAGTTAATGGTGATCTTCATTAGGGAATGGTGTTATGGTTGTTCAATCTAGATTCTCGTCTGTATTATTTTTGTTTTGACTCTAAGAAGTCCAGTCTGAATTTGTATATAAGTTTCTTCTTTTATGGTCTTTTATTCAGATACCAAATAGTTCTTAAACTCTTTATTTGTCAGCCAAAACACACAGGATAATGGAGGCAGCCCTGAGTCTAACCTGCAAGTTCTGTCTCTGGAAGTTGTATTTTCTTAGTGGTGGGAATGATTTTGGGTTGCAGCTGTACTGATTACAATAACCTTGTGTATGCTTTTAAAGTCCTGTTTGTTGGGAAGGGGTTATACATTCTTAGAGTCTGAACTAAAAATGGATTTCCCATATGTGAACCACTTAAGATGGTCCTCCTGATTTACCCTGGAGTTCCCATGATGCAGGACTGTCACTTTTAAAACTGGGAAAATTCTACAAAAACTGGGATAAATTAGTCACCCCAACATTACTGTAATACCCATATAATGAATGTATGCAAAAGAATATGTGTTATGGGCTATATAATAAGCACTTTTTTGTTATTATTGCATAAAAAGTGGGTATTAAAAGCATATTTTTGCAAATGAGAAAACTCAGGCTTAGAGAGCAGTTAAGTAACTATTTGAGATCTAGCTATCTATCAGCATCCTATATACTGTATATATAACACATATATCGTATATATATATATATACACACACACATATACACAAGCACAATATCTATGTAACAGTATTCTGTTATATGGTTAACATTTTTCTTATACCATCAAACATTTTTAGTATTTTTTTTTTTTTTGGAACAACTGAATAAAATTTGAAAAACTGCTTGCCACAGAAGCCACCTCCCACCCCTCATAAGGACAGTATGACTGCAAAACAGTGTGCCATTATTCCCCACTTTTTTTAGTGAACAACTGGTCATAGAAACCCCGCACCCCTAGCACTGAACAATCCTTTCTCTTCTGAAATGTCTACAGACTTCTTACTTGAATCCTTATAGCCGACAAAAGACTGACAAATGTACCTGACAACCAATTAGAAAGTCTTTCCCACTTCTAAAACTCCCACCTTAACAGAATTCTTGCCTATCAGAGACTCTCAGTTTTCCTTTTTGTACCCTGTGAAACTTATTCTCCTTTCTAACACCACTGAACCGTGGCTGAAATGAAAGTGATGGCAGAAGGGTGCCCTTGTTGCAGGTTTATAAATAGTCTGTTAATTTGATCTCGATTTTAGAATTTTAAAGCCTCTTCCTTTCCTAATCTTGGTTTACAGATTAGGAAATGGAGATATAGAGCTCTTAAGTTATTTATATATGGTAACAGAATTAGTAAATGACATAACTGGAAACCATATTGTCTTAGACTGGTTCTCCCAGAAGCGGGGCCAGAGACAAAGTCTTGTGTGACAGATGCTTATGTGGAAAGTGATTCCAGAGAGGAGGAGTGAGGGTTGGGTAATAAAAGAGTGAAGGGTTTAAGTCCATACAACATTTTATCATCCAGTTGGCCACTACTATAGATGACTAGTTTTTGAGCCTGAGGAACCGTCTATCCAGGAGCAAATGGGGCCAGCATTTATCCACTGACCCAAATACCCCAATGTTCAAGTGTAACTCCATGAATTTAACCCCCCCCCCCATTTTTCTGTAATGCATTTCATGATGGCCAAATCTTGTCATGTCAGTGAGTCAGAGAAGTTCTAGTACAGTAGGGGAAAAATAGGAAGCTCAGATAGAGGTGAAGCAGAAACTTAATGTACCTGTCAGAAGCTGGTTAAAATCTGTTCATAACTGGTACTATGAGTCAAGGGATGGAGTAAGACATGAGGCTGAAAGATTTTAAACTGTGTACATGAAGTATATAATCATCATTACATCTATATCTATTATGTCAAGAATAATATGCCCATCAATCAAAAACTTTTTTTCTAGTGTATCATGCTGCATTATGCAAATTGGGTATCTCATTTTACAAGTTGACCATTCAGCTCATTTTAATTTTGATATTTGCAATAGAAATTGCAATACTTTTCATGGGAGTCCCTAACTCACGAAATTACAGAATATTTTGGAGTTAATCACTGTGTGTCTTTTCTAGATTTCAAAATTTGTGCCAAATACAGCCATCCTGACTCTTTTAAATTCTCAGTGAAATACTTGGTTTATTGCTCTTAATTTTCACACTGTTTATTTTCCCAGTCATTCAATGCAATTTACCATTTCTTTGTTTCTCATTGACTTCTGCATATGCTTTCCTTTCGTACCAGAGAGGAAATATTAGACTGGCAGAGAGTCCTTCAAAATATCAGAACCTGAAGATTTTTGTTTTTTCCTGTTACAAATGTTTTATCTGTTTATAGATGCAAATTGTCCAATAAGACAAAGGAAGTTATCTGGTCAAATTCTATATGCAAAAGGTAACCAAAAGCATTATGTTCTATTAAAAATGCAGGTGTTTGACACTATTTAATGGAACACAGTGGTGTCCCACAATGTCTTTGACAACCCAAAGTGCACCTCCTGAACAGACTTGTGAAAGTTTAATTGGATAGGAGACTACTCCACGAGGGACCACTAGCACTTTAATAACTAGCTGCAGACCCCCAGTGAGATTGAATAATTGCAATCAAGGAGCTATAGCCGTTTCCATGACTGCACTTGTACTTCTGCAGAAAGGCCCATTTCCCCCTACGTGACAGTTCACTTTGTATTAATTATAGATTACATGCTTCAGCCCTCTATCATTATGCTAGCATATTCTCATAAAGGATGGAACATTAGCCATAAAATACTGTGTTCATTGCATGTATGATTGTTCAACTCCCTGCACTGAGTGTGTGTATGTGGAAGAAAGGAGAAAAGAGGTCACTTTATAAATGTCAGTGGCACCAGATGTGCAAATAACAAATCAAAAGACAGCGAAGGAGCGACTGGCATGCCCTCTAAATATAATGGCGCTATTGTGTGTGCTTTACCCTCTATTTCCATTTTTATTGTGCATAACTGCTTGAACACATGTTGGTTCAGAATGCAGTAGGCTTGAAATATAGTTAACATTATACAATTGAATTATTCCAATTCATTGAAAGTTAAAAACCATCTGCAAAACTACTCCTGCCACTCTTCAACCCTCTCGTTCTGTGAACAGTGAACATAGATCTTGGGCTGGGAAGAGGAACTCACAAGAGATTATCTGTCATGTGCGCGTCACTGAGGTAAAGGCTTAATATACGTATGTTTATTATAAACAAACCTTTCTAAACTAGAAATTCTTATACTCACGTTAGAGCAGCAGTGGGTGGCACAAATGGTTAAGCTCTGGAGTACTAACTAAAAAGGTTGGTGGTTCAAAACTACCCAGAGGCACTTCGGGAATAAGTCCTGGCAATCTGCTTCCTAAAGTTCACAGCCTTGGAAACCCTATGGAGTGCAGTTCTACCCTGCACACTTGGGGTTGCTATGAGTCAGAATCGACTAGCAGCAACTAACCACAACAACAAGCAACAACAAAGGAGAAGCTGATTAGCTATAATCTACATTCTATGTCAGAAGCTGGGAGGACTCCACTGAATTTCAAGACCATCTAATGGCAATACCCATGCCCATTGTGTTACATCATTATTTCTTCAGGGATTAAAAACAGTGAGGAAAACAGGGAAAAGAGTTCAGTAGGTCAATTTGTATTTAATGCAAATGTGTCACAACTACTTCAAATATATTTTAGCTGTATCAACCCAAAAGGTATTAGCATTTCCTCAAACTTTTCACAGAAGTTTACCCTGATACTTTGTTTTTCTTTAACAGTATATCATGATGAGGGTTAGACAGGTTGCTGGTTATTTTCCATCAAACTTTGAATATCTGTATATCTCTCTCATATTCCTAAATATCCATTACCAAGAAGCAACAACAAAATTAGTTGTTTCAGCAACATATGGTTTGGTGAGTCAAATGTTAGGATTAGGTAATGATATAAATATATATGTTTTTTTTTTTTCAGGAAATTGATTTTGCTTTTTATTATGGGAAATTTCAAAATCAGAGAGAATATTATAATATTGATTTTTCCCATTTACCAATTTACCACCTGTTTTTAAAAAATAAATTGATTCACTACTATTTTTAAGATATCATTATAAACTCATTGATTTAAATGTATTGATTTATGGTTTTCAATTCATTATAGCTATTGTCTTCAGCAGCACTCAAATTGTTCTACCTTTGGCCAATGGATACTTCTCAAGAGCCTCTTGGTGATGAACACAGCAGTCTTCGATAACTTCCTTGGTTTCTGGCATAACAGAGTTAAAGCTCATCTGATAGATTTCCTGCCCTAGACTGGGGAGCCAATCATTTGTTCCAAGAAGCCCTGATTCCTTTTAGAGGGGAGTGGTATTTAGAGACCATAACCTGGGCACTAGGGGTGATTTTTGCTAGAGGATTGATCACTATTCCTTAACCTTTTGAGTAGATAAACACCAAACCCTTTGCCATCTAGTCGATTCTGACTCATATCCCCTATAGGACAGATTAGAACTGCCCATAGAGTTTCCAAGGAGCAGCTGGTAGATTGGAACTGCTAACCTTTTGGTTAGCAGGTAAGCTCTTAACCACTATGCCACCAGGGCTCCTTTGAGTAGATGCATCTAAGAAAATTGTATTTTTAAAAGAAAATATATTGTGAGTTATTAAAGATATTTTCAATTCAAACTTACATTTACAGGGCTTTTGCTTAATTACTTGGATTTTTTTTCAATTTTGTTATTTTCTCTTACTCTGAAAATCTTGGATTCTAATAGCATCAACATAATTTATTATCACAATAATAGTACCAATATTAGTACTAACAATAAACAATCGCTGAAAAAAATATAAGGGATTTTGCAGTTTCTGAACTCTTAAAAGTCTCAACATCTTACTACCACTTTTCTCTATGTGATTTGGCCAGGAATCCAGTATGCGATTAGGTTCATTTGTTTTATTTTGCTTTCATTTTTCAGGTATTTTGTGTATATATGTATGTGTGTGCAGGAGCCCTGGTGGCACAATGGTTAAGCACTCAGCTGCTAACCGGAAGGGCAGTGATTAGAACCCACTAGCAGCTCTGTGGGAGAAAAGACCTGACGATTGCCTCCCTTAAAGACTGCAGCCTAGGAAACCCTATAGGGCAGTTCTACTCTGTCCTACAGAGTCACTACTATGAGTCGGAATTGACTCAACTGCACACAACAACAACAACATGTATGTGTGCATGTATTTCATGTATATATGTTTTTATACTTCATAATTATGTAAATGCTTAAAGGTTACAAAGTTAAGTCTACAAGTTATAATTAAGAAGTCTTACTTTTATCCTGGCCCCACTAAACACCAATCCTATTTATTCTCTCTCCCATAGGTAACCCATTTTTCTCCCATGTTTAATTTATGTGTATCTGCACTTTTTAGTTAAATGATGGCTTAGACTAACATGTTGTTGTGTGCTGTCGAGTTGATTCTGTCTCATAGCTACCCTATAGGGTAGAGTAGAACTGCCCCATAGGGTCTCCTAAGCTAAATAATCTTTATGGAATCAAACTGCCACATCTTTCTCCTCCAGAGTGGCTGATGGATTCGAACCATTGACCTTTCAGTTACCAGCCTAGGTGCCACTAGGGCTCCTTTAGTCTAGCATACTATACACATTTTCCTCCACCTTTATTTTATCTTTTTTTTTTACTTCATATTGCTGAAGAACTTACGTAGCAATAACTACAGATATTCATGATTTTTTAACAGTTGCAAAATATACTATTGTGTAGATGTTTTATAGTTTATTCAACTATCCCTTATTGGTGAGCTTTTGGTTGCTTTTAGTCTTTTGCTATGACAATTAGTTATACCAGCAAGTCGTAGTCATCAGTGACTGGATTCAAAATTCGTTCCATTGTTTGTAAAGATGAGGGCTAGATGAAGCATCTCTGGTGAGTAAGGGATGGTATAGGAGCCCTGGTAGCACAGTGGTTAAAGTGCTTGGCTGCTAACCAAAAGGTTGACAGGTTTCTGTCGTAAAGATTACAGCTTTGGAAACCCTGTGGGCAGTTCTACTCTTTCCTATAGCATTCCTGTGAGTTGGAATAGACTCCACAGCAATGTTTTTTTGTTTCTTTTTTTTTAAATCTCATCATGGCAGGATGATGGTGAAGTTATATTCAACAAGGAATGTCTCTATAATCCTTGTTTGTTTTTATGTTTCTATGTTTACAATTATCTCATGGGTGAGTTATATAGGAACAAAATTCTTCAGAGTACGTTGTGCACCCTTCTTGTATCATGATCTATTTTGCATCGATGTTTGCTAAGAGAGAATTTCCCCCTTCCCTTTTTTCTTTAAATTTCCTAAAGCTAAGGGATATGAAAGTTGGGGAGGAAATCTGTATTTTTCCTTGATACCACCAGTGCTTCCATTTCTTGAGGTAAGAATGAGAAGACGTTACAAAAAAATCAACACATTCCTCCTCTCTTGAAGAAAGCTTAGGTAATGTGCTTCCTGTAACAATGGACAATCAAATACAAGGAAAGCTTTTTCTTTTTGAGGTGAATTTTTGCACAAACGGGGTTGCAAACAGATGGCCCACTAGCTAAACACAACCTACACACATAATGTGCATACTCAAATCTCAACGCCTTTTGGCAGGGACATTGTCTTATTTGGCCACAGTACCTGCAATTCTGTATTGCTTATACTACTGTTATTTCATGTATTTGTGATAAGTATCTGGCCCATAAAGGCGTTTGAGTTTATGGTTTAAGCCTAAAATAATCAGATTATTTTTGTCCAGAATGTGTGAAGTCAAGAGATTATAAAATTTAGATTTTACTATTTAAAACCAGATCCAACTTATTAGATTTGGTGGAGAAGCTAAAGGTATAATTGGCACAGTAATATAATTGGACATAGATCCTGGAGATGATTTCCATTAAGTATGCTATATATATAGTCAGACAATTTTCTGGTCATGATAATAACTGTTGGGAATTTATTTATTAGTTAAATTTTAGTTGTGAAATTTACTCTTTCTAATAATAATAGCTCATTTTATAGTGTCAACCACTGTTCAAAGAGATTTATCTATAAAAAATTATTTAATCCTTTCAACAACCCTATGAGGTACTATTATATTCCCCATTTTACAGATGAGAAAACTAAGGTCTAGAGAGCTGAAGAAACTAGCTTCCAGTTGACAAAACTACTTGTTAGCAGGATTTGAACCCAGGCAGAGCCAATCCAGAGTCCATGCTCTTAGCACATCATTATGCTGCCTCATTATATTATTTCAAATTGTCAGTTTGGAATATTCCTGGTCAATTCTTCAAACATGCCAGTTTTCCTCTATGTATTGCTAAGGTTGTAAAAACATTGCTATAGCAACTGTGAGGTACTTGATAGGAGAAAACACAGATATGACCTTGCTTACTCTTTCCTTATGTCCATGGCGTTAACATTTAAAAAAAATATTGCCACTTAGAAAACGTTAAGTGTTAATGGGTTCAAAGAATGAGGATTAGGAGCAACACTTTCAGTAGATTTTCTATTTTTGCGTGAGTTTCTTGAAAGAAGCAAATTTTATGATAGTGCTCCTCAGAATGCTCAGGGTGACCACCATTACTTTCCAACACAAGCGTTCCATCCCGGAAGGCTTAGCTACTGATTCTCTTTGAACTCACCATACTTTATATGTCTCCATGACATCCTTCAGACACTCCCCCAATTCCCTCTCCATTTTGAAGTATTTTTCCTTTTTGTTTATATGCTTATCAATATCTAAAACATTTTCTGAGGTTTAGAAAAAAGTCCAACCACTTCAAGGAATGCTTATACATACATATTATTTGTTTCATTCAATTATTTTGTGCTTTACTAATATATTTTCTTACATTTTTATTTAACTGCTCTATACATGAATGTCTCATCTCCCCAAATAAATCATAGGCATATTCAGATGATGAAATGCATTTTATGCTTATCTTTTATCTTCCTCCTACCCAGTGATCACTGTAGTTATTGTAATGAGTAGGCATTCACTAAAACATTAATTTTAACTGAAAGGAAGATAGTTTCTCAGTGAGCTGAATTAATTCCATTTCTATTCCATATGTGAGGCAGATATAAAGAGGCAAGCCCACAAATAAGAGAATATTTTTTCCTTTTCTGAAGATTATTTGTTTCAAATGAGTAAAGCATAAGAGGAATTATGCCAGAACAGAGCCTGAGAACTAAAAAAAACCCTCAAAATTAAGCCATTATAACCTCTTGTGTTGGCTATCTGAAAGTACCCATCTCTCTCCACTCACAGCTGCATTGCTAATTAAATTGAACGGGTTCAATTTTAGCTAAGCATTAATGGTATAATTGCATTGCTGTAAGTAATTAAAACCTTATCCTATTTATTCTGACAGATGGTTTGGTTGAAAGTTTCAACTGCAAAGGATAAAATTTATGTAAGTGGATTCTAGAGAATAGAATTGCTCACTCATATTTTGATAGCCTGGCAAATAATTCCATAGATTCTTATCCCACTGAATTTTGTGATGAGAGGTAGATTAAAACTTCTCAACCAGTATGGCTGTATAGGTAACCATTTCTTTACATGAATTGATTTCACCTATTGTGATGTCTTCACTTATTGTGATGGCTCAAGGGATAAATTACTATAACACTAAACTTGAATCTTAGAACTTCTGTCTAAGGCAAATGTTCTTATTTAAAGGAGCAAGCATTTTATTTTCCATTACAAACACCCCCTTTGACTCAGCTGTTCTCCCGAACTTGTTTACTGCAATGATGTTAAACGGATTAAAGGAAAATTAGACCTGTATTGTATTAATGAAATGTTCCAGTCCCTGTAGAATTTATTCAATAAATTCCACATGGTAGCAAATTTGCAACATATTATTAAAGGTGTTCTACTCTGGCCGCCATCTAGGAGCCCAACTAAGTCCAAGTATTACTCATCGCTATGGTACTTCTCCTCCTTAAACATATGGAGTGTGCCCCAGCTGAAGCTGGGCACACAAGGACTCACAAAAATTCTCCACACATCAGCCAGGCCCTGATAGCCAAAATGTTCTTGACAAGAAAATTTTACTTTATCCTAACAGACATTTGTTGGACCAGTGAAAACCCTCTTGATTCTTATTCCATTAACTAAACTAAAGGGGGGAAATGTGGGGATATATGCCATTTAAACATGGCTACACTACTGACAACTTCAGCCCCTCAAAGGCCCTCTATGCTGCACAGGACATGTTGAGACTTGTCAGAGATGAGGAAGAGATTAGGCACAACTTGTTTTCCCAAACCTATTGTCCCCTTACTGATTGGCTTCTTTACCTGAATTCTTTCTCCCTTGCCCGAAACTTATTGTTATTCACCCAAAGCCCATTGTTCTATTATTTGCTTCATTGCTTGATGTATTGACTATAAATAAACTCCTGGGACTGAAGCAGGGGTCAACTCCTCTGAGTGACCCTCCTTGGCCCCACTTCTCTGTAAGAGTTGTGTTTAGCTACTGTCTTCGCCGCCCTGACAATTGTCGCCACTGCGACACTACCCCATCACACAGTTATTTTATAAAAATTCTAGGTTATTCTTGAATAGGAGACTTAGCTTCCATGACAACAATTTGTTATATGAGCAAGTATATGAAACCTCAGAATTTATGCAGTACGTTGTAAGGAGGTCAAGTATGATAGAATCAATAGCGACTTCTCTTTCTTTCTTTTTTTTTTCTCTGTCTCTCTTTCTTCCTCTGTCTCTATTTTGTTTTGGTTTGCTTTAACATACTGTTGTTGTTGTTAGGTGCCACTGAGTTGGTTCCTATTCACAGTGACCCTATGTACAACAGAACAAAACACTGCCCTATCCTGTGCCATCCTCATGCTCATTGCTATGCTTGAGCCCATTGTTGCAGCCGCTGTGTCAATCCATGTCATTGAGGGTCTTCATCTTTTTCACTAACCCTATACTTTACCAAGCATGGTGTCCTTCTCCAGGGACTGATCTTTCCTCATAATACGTCCAAAGTATGTGAGATGAAGTCTCACCATTCTCGCTTCCAAAAAGCATTCTAATTGCACTTCTTCCAAGACAGATTTGTTGGTTCTTTTCACAGTCCATGGTATATTCAATATTCTTCACCAACACTGTAATTCAAAGGTATCAATTCTTCTTCGATTTTCCTTATTCACTGCCCAGCGTTCACATGCATATGAGGTAATTGAAAACACCCTGGCTTGGTTCAGGTGCACCTCATTCCTTAAAGTGACATATTTGCTTTTCAACACTTCAAAAAGTTCTTTTGGAGCAGATTTGCCCAATGCAATGTGTCGCTTGATTTCTTGACTGCTTCTTCCATGGGTGTTGACTGTGGATCCAAGTAAAATGAAATCCTTGACAACTTCAATCTTTTCTCCATTTATCATGATGTTGCTTATTGGTCCAATTGTGAGGATTTTTGCTTTCTTTATGCTGAGGTGTAATCCATACTGAAGGCTGTAGTGTTTGATCTTCATCAGTATATGCTTCAAGTCATCTTCACTTTCAGGAAGCAAGTCTGTGTCATCTGCATAACACAGGTTGTTAATGAGTCTTCCTCCAATCCTGATGCCCTGTTCTTCTTCGTATAGTCCAGCTCCTCGGATTACTTGTTCAATATACAGATTGAACAAGTATGGTGAAAGGATACAACCCTGACACACACCTTTCCTGACTTTAAACCACGCAGTATCCCCTTGTTCTCTTTCAACGACTGACTCTTGGTCTATGTACAGGTCCCTCATAAGCACAATTGTTTCGGAATTCCCATTCTTTGTAACGTTATCCATAATTTGTTATGATCCACCCAGTGGAATGCCTGCGAAACTCATGTGAAATTGTGCAGTACAGATTAGTAAGTAAATACAATTAAGCCCGTGCATAGCGTCCTTACTGTGAGCCCTTGCATACCATGCTTACAGGTTAATCTGCCCCTGGATTCCCCTAACAGGGATATGGCCAAATTGAACAAGCACAAAGACTACAGAATTCCCTTCCACGTTATTTTACATTTTTGTCCAGTGAAATCTCCTCTATGTTTGACTCCAGTTTTTTAAATTTTGGAAACATTTTCTTCTTGCTCATGTTTGGATACTTATTACGAATATTTATTAGAAACATTTAGAATGACATTGCTGATTTTCAGTCAATATATATGGGGTTGCCATGAGTTAGAATCAATTTGATAGCAACTGATGGTACTAGGAACATCAAGCTTGAAATGCCCTGTCAAAGAATGGGGAGATTTGAAAATATATTTAATGTTTCTATCTTAGCAATCTTATTGTAAAGGGGTATTTTCTAAGTAGATAATTCAATTTCTGCAAAGACAAGAATAAAAACTCTAAATTTATCTTTATTTTCCTATAATTATAAAGGATTTATAGAATTCCTGGTGTATTTTTTCTTATGATTGTCATCTAAAAGATGTAAAAAAATAGCACATACCACCCAGAGTATTGGAAAAACCAGTGAATTCTTCCAAAAGTATTTCTGAAATCAACTTTGGAATGTCTATGACAATGTTCATTATATCTAATTTAATCTACTTGGGTTTTGGCATAAAATAACTTAATTTTAGCTTTTTTGCTTTGTTTTCCTGACAAGTTGCCAAATAATTCCATGTTATCACATGATAAGTCTTTCTGCTGCAGGGATGTTAGTAACGGGGAATCATTCACGTCTAATATTCTGTTGAGGGCACAAAAATTGTATAAAGTGTCACTTCTGTAGTAAAGCATCTCAACTGAGTCCAAGAACAGTAACTCAAGCATAATTTTTTCATAAAATTATGCAAGCATCTGGAAGACCTCCAAAGACCTGTCTATTATTGCAATTATACATGAACTGTTAAAAAAGTCTTTCTGACAGGCATAAATAAATTGTATGCCTGTGTTCTTTCTCTGGAAACATCAATTACTTAACTGTCTATCAGGACTGTAGTCTTCCTTCCAGGAGCAAGTTTACTGTCTTAACTCCCTCTTAAATACTACGCAAATGTAAGGTGAAAAATTTCAGTATATTAATATTTGTTCTTTGTGGGATGGATTACCCAGCAAGCAAGGTAAGCACAGGCTTACTTGTACTTACTAATCTGTAGTGACCAATTTCACATGTTTTTCACCACATGCCTGTGCTTACCTTGCTTACTGGGTAATCTGTCTCTGTCAGGGATTGTAAATTTGAAAAGAGGTTTTGATTCTGTAGGAAGGTGCTGTGGGGCTGGGAGAGAGACAGATGCCAGCCATACCTATAAGCAGAATCTTTGATGTGGCGAAAAAAAAAGTGAAATTGTTCAGTACAGATGATCTGGTAAGCAAGGTAAGCGCTGCACTTACCTTGCTTATTGGATAATCCCTGGTTTTTTGTTTCAAATGATTGTGGTACACTTACTATTAGTAAGGCAAAATAGAAGCTTTCTTTTGACTCCTTAATCCTTGTGGTTGCTTGGTTTATAACAATAACTGCTCTGCTTTCTTACAAAATATATTTTGCCACAAATATGAGCCAGTTTTGAAGCCCCGGCTCAGCGGCTACCCAAAAAAGTCAACAGTTTGAATCCACCAGCCGCTCCTTGGAAACCCTATGGGGCAGTTCTACCCTCTCCTATAGGGTCTCTCTGAGTCAAAATTGACTCGACAGCAACAGGTTTGATTATTTGGTGTGAGTCAGTTGAATGACATATCATTGACATTCTCTTATTTATTTATCATTGATCATGAAAATAAGTCTTTTTTGTGAACTTACTATGTGAAAAGCACTGAAGTTTCTCTGAATGACGTGAAAGTCAAGGCTGACACTATCGCTGTTAGAAGAATTATACCCTCTATTTGAAACCACTTAATCAAAATTCTCTCCCCACATGAATTTTACACACACACAAATGGCTAATTGATTAATTTTCCCTTTAAAATGTCTTTGTTACTATGCAATTTATGCATTCATAGGATATGAGGACTTATAAGAGGCTTTGTGTTATCTCAAGGAGCCCTGGTGTCTCAGTGGTTAAGCTCTCGGCTGCTAACCATAAACATCAGTGGTTTGAAGCCACCAGCTGCTCCATCAGAGAAAGATGTGGCATCCTGCTTCTGTAAAGATTACAGTCTTGGAAAACTTATGGGGTAGTTCTACTCTGCCCTATAGGGTCATGAGGAATCTGAATCCATTTGATGGCAATTGGTTTGGTTTTGATTTGGTTAAAATTATCTCATTAGTGTCTACGTTCACTGATCCATTCAAGAGAGATTTGCTTAATACCGGGAAATTCACCATGTTCCAAGACTAAAATGAGAACAACCGAGATAAGGTCCCTTACCCTCATGAAAGTTACCTGGTAGTGGATAAGGCAGATACAAAATGCAAACAAACAAGGGCTTAAGGTAGAAAATAATGAGGCTGGACTTTTTTTATGTACCTGAGTGGTCATGAAAGGGTTCTCTGGGAGAGCTTGGTGAAATGACAGAAATATATGTAAGTATGCAGTAACCGGTTAACCAGCCAGTTGCTGATTCTGACTCTCAGTAACCTGAAGTGTTGTAGAGGAGAAATACTTTCCATACAGTTTTCAAGGCTGTGACCTTTTGGAAGCAAATTGCCGGGCCTTTCTTCTGAGGTGCCTCTGAGTGTGTTCAAACCACCAATCTTTTGATTAGTAGTCCAGCATTTAACCATCTGTGCCACCCAGGGAATCCTAAGTATGCACTAAACCCACTGCTATCGAGTCAATTCCTACTCATAGCGACCCTATAGGACAGAGTAAAACTGCCCCCTAGGGTTTCCAACACTGTAATCTTTATGGAAGCAGACTGCCACATCTTTCTCCCTTGGAGCTGCTAGTGGGTTCGAACCGCCGAACTTTTGGTTAGCATCTGAGCGTTTAACCAGTGCACCACCAGGGCTCCATAAGTATGCACTAGTACTAATAATGTCTGTTTACAACTATCTAAAGTTTGAAAAAGTTGCTTGCTCTAAGAAGGTGGGGGTAATATGTAGTTCTGACTTAAATAGAAAATGCCTATTAGAGGAAATACATTTTTACTTAAATGCTAAAAGTAATGATTTGGAAATAAAGAGGAAAGCAATTTGATAGAGTATAGAAAGACTGAATAGGGAGTTTGAAAATTGTTTCCAGAGAGATGATCAATTTGTTTTACAAAAGAAAAGAGAAAAACAAAATACAATCAAGTTTTAGGAACAAGCAAATCAAGAAAATAGTGGGAAATGTAAGGACATCTATTACCAGTGTACAATTTTCCTTCCATGATATATAAACATAATCTTTCTTCTTCAGAAATGACTAGGTAGGTAATTCTATTAATAATCACCTTGAAGAAGTATTTCTCAAAATCGTAGAAATAAATATATTTAAAAAATTCAATATCTGCAACTCCTTATTGGAAAGTTGTGATAAAATGAACATAGATGAGCTTACATACAATAAACCTAATATAATAAAGGAGACTCTGGATGGTGCAAATGGTTGAGTACTCTACTACTGTCTGAAAGGTGAGTGGTTCAAATCTACCTTGGAAGACAGACTTGACGATCTTCACAGCCTTGAAAACTCTATGGAGTAGTTCTACTCTGCAAACATGGAATAGCCATGATTCAGAATCGACTCAACAGCAGCTAACAACAACGACAGTACAATAAAAGTTTCTTTATTTTTTTACAAAAAATAATTAGAAATATGCTGACTCAGGAGTTGAAATCCCATAGGGAAGTTCTACTCTGTACAATAGGGTCACTAAGATAAGTATTGACTCAATGGCACACAACACACACACATAAGTGTGGTGACAAGAATGGGAAGGGAGGATATTTTAAGTTGGGCAGGCTGACTGGGAGGGATTTGTACATGGAAATGACCATATGTACCAGATTCTCTTTGATAGGCAGCATTTGTTATTTAAATTAAAATGACTACAATAGGATCAATCAGCCATGTATTTAAGAATACACATAGGTATTAAGATTGTGGGAGATCTCAAGAGTAGACAACAACATGGGAATTATTATATGGATTGCTCAAATTAAAAATTAGGCCAAGTGAGCTATTCTCGTATGGAAAAGTAGTGGGGCTCCAAATACCACATCAGGGTTTAGAGACAAGCTTTACATCTCTTAAAGGGAAATTGGCAAGTACCTCAAGGGCTTATGTTTCAAAGTTTGGCCCTCAGCAATAGAAGTTGAATTCATAAAACCTGGTCCATAAATAGCAGAACTCTTAGCAGAACTGGACTATGTGCTGTGGTGGGTGCTGGAAGAGGTAGTGATCTTAGAATAGCAAATAAAGATACCAAATTATACCAAAAATAGATATCAAATTATTGAGATTTGGATTCAAGTTTGGGACTAGGTTAGCATTTAACGTTAACTCCTTGAATGTATGGCTAAAGCATCTTAAATACCTGTACTTTCAAGAAGTTACAGGAAGTTGTTGTAGAGCATTTATCCCACAGATTCTCACAAGCACCTTGGATCTGCTATACAGTATGTTGTCGTCCGGTGCCGTAGAGTCAATTCCGACTCCCAGCAAACCCTAGCGACAGAGTAAAACTGCTCCATAGAGTTTTCTTGGCTGTTCTTTTCTGTCATATAGGGTCACTATGAGTCGAAATTGACTTGATGGTACACAGCCAACATCAATCTTTACGGAAGCAGAACACCAGTCCTTTCTCCGGCAGAGCTGCTAGGTAGATTAAGAGCTGCCAGCCTTTCAGTTTAGCAGTTGTGTGCTTAACTGTTGCACCACCAGGGCTGTACAGTATACTTGATACTAAGGATTCACTAATAAAATAACTGCCTTTCTTCTCTTTAGGGAGCCATAGTGGCACAGTGGTTCAGAGCAGTTCGAATCCACCAGCTGCTCCTTGGAGACCCTATGGGATGGTTATACTCTGTCCTATAGGGCCGATATGAGTCAGAATCCACTTGAAGGCAATGAGTTTTTTTTTTCAGGGGCGGTGGGAGGTGGGGAGTCTACTCTTTAAAGACTTATAGCTAATACTGTATTTTTACATGAATAACACACGCCTTCTACATTTGTTTGCCAACCACTCCCTCCCCTCCCTCCTGGAAGTATTTTTGTAAGCGCGCTTTGCTTTTTTTTTTTTTTTTAAAAACAGCAACATGTAAAAAAAAAAAAAATTGGCATAGTGGCGCTTACGAAAAAGATACCCACAGAGGAGGGAGCGGTTGGTAAACGTTGAAGGCATGTATTATTTGCATAAAAATACAGTACATTATAAATTATAGAAAAATCTGTTATTTTGTGCAATAACTATTTTTGATCAAGTGTTCTCGTTATTACTGGAAACTGACATGATAGACAAAAACATTATCACAAAAAATCAATACAAAAGGATCAATTCCATTTATAGACAGGAAAAAAAAAGATGTTAATCCTTCTTTTGTTAAAAAAGCAAGAGTTCATTTGCTTTGTCAGTTCTGCATTTGGGAAATGGTTTCTACATTTATGTAACTTGACACAGTACCTCATATACTGCTTTGCACTCAGTTGGAACTCTGTGAAAATGCCTGAATAAGTGGAGCTTTTATATCCTTTCATTTCCTAGCAAACACGAAGTTATGTGCATAATAGTGCCTGGGTAATTTCATAGCATTTATATAGCTTCAAATAGATAGGAAGAAAATCAACGGAAATGTTCACTATGAGAAGACCATCTAAAGAAAAAATATTTTCTCTCCTGGAAATATGAATGAATTTTATCTTGGGCAGCACAGGTTTATGATTTTGTGCAATGAAAAAAATGATTTTTTTAAATTAATTTTTTTCTGCCAATAAGATTTTATAGAGTACAAAGTAAGGCTTAGTAATGGTATCACTTTTCTGACTACTCTAATTCCTCAATTTATCAAAAATGCATTTAGTTAAAAAAAAAAGTTAATTCACATTAGGTGCAAAAACTCAACAATTGAACATTTAGAAATATGTGTCCCAGGGATATCCTGGAAGATGACTTTACTTGATATGCAGTGTAAGACCTGGACAATCAATGAAGTAAGCTTTTTCTCCCTACTTAAAAAAAGAAATAAAAGTTAATTTGCTTTAAACACATCCATAAGCAATTCAGAAAGTAACCAACTGTGCCGGTTTGCCTGGGATTGAGGACTTTCAGTGCTAAAACTGGGACAGTCCAGGGCAAACCAGGATGATTGGTCATCTATATAATAAATGATTCCTTTTCTCTGTCTTGTTGTTGTTAGGTGTCGTAGAACTGGTTCTGACTCATAGCAACCCAAAGTATAACAGAACGAAACACTGCCCAGTCCTGCGCCAACCTCATGATCCTTGTTATGCTTGAGCCTATTGTTGCAGCCACTGTGTTAATCCATCTCCTCAAGGATCTTCCTCTTTTTCACTGACCATCTACTTTACCAAGCATGATGTCCTTCTCCAGGGACTGGTCCCTCCTGATAACTGTCCAAAGTATGTGAGATGAAGTCTTGCCATCCTTGCTTCTAATGAGCATTTTAGCTGTACTTCTTCCAAGACAGATTTATTTGTTCTTCTGGCAGTCCATAGTATATTCAATATCCTTAGCCAACACCATAATTCAAAGGCATCAATTCTTCTTCAGTATTCCTTATTCACTGTCTAGCTTTCACATGCATACGAGGCGATTGAAAACCCCATGGCTAGGGTTAGTCACGTTTTAGTCCTTAAAGTGACATCTTTGCTTTTGAACCCTTTAAAGAGGCCCAATGCATTGTGTTGTTTGATTTCTTGACTTCTGCCTCCACGGGCATTGATTGTGGACCCAAGTAAAATGAAATCCTTGACAACTTTAATCTTTTCTCCTTTTATCATGAGGTTGTTTATTGGTCCATTTGTGAGGATTTTTGTTATCTTTATGTTGAGGTGTAGCTCATACTGAAGGCTGTAGTGTTCGATCTTCATCAGTAAGTGCTTCAAGTCCTCTTCACTTTCAGCAAGCAAGGCTGTATCATCTGCATAATACAGGTTGTTAATGAGTCTTCCTCCAATCCTGATTCTGCATTCTTCTTTGTATAGTACAGCTTCTTGGATTATTTGCTCAGCATACAGACTGAATAAGTATGGTGAAAGGATACAACACTGACACACACCTTTCTTGACTTTAAATCATGCAGTACCCCTTTGTTCTGTTTGAACTACTGCCTCTTGGTCTATGAACAGGTTCCTTGTGAGCACAATTAAGTGTTATGAAATTTCTGTTCTTCTCAATGTTATCCATAATTTGTTATGATCCACATAGTCGAATGCCTTTGCAAAGTCAATAAAACACAGGTAAACATCTTTCTGGTACTCTCTGCTTACAGCTATGATTCATCTGACATCAGCAATGATATCCCTTGTTCCATGTCCTTTTATGAATCTGGCTGAATTTCTGACAGTTCCCTGTAGATGTACTGCTGCAACTGCTTTCGAAAGATCTTTAGCAAAATTTTACTTGTGTGTGATATTAATGATATTGTTTGATAATTTCCACATTCTGTTGGATCATTTTTCTTAGGAATGGGCACAAATATGGATCTCTTCCAGTCATATGGCCAGGTAGCTGTCTTCCAAATTTCTTGGCATAGATGAAAGAGTACTTCCAGCACCACATCCATTTCTTGAAACATCTTACTTGGTATTTCATCAATTCCTGAAGCCTTGTTTTTCTCCAAAGCCTTTAATGCAGCTTGGACCTCTTCCTCAGGACCATCGGTTCTGGATCATATGCTACTTCCTGAAATATTTGACATCAAAAAATTGTTTTTGGTGTATTGACTCTGTGTATTCCTTCCACCTTCTTTTGATGCTTCCTGTGTTTTTTAATATTTTGCCCATAGAATCCTTCAATACTGCAACTCGAGGCTTGAATTTTTTCTTCAGTTCTTTCAGCTTGAGAATGTTGAGCAAATTCTTCCCTTTTGCTTTTCTATCTCCAGGTCTTTGCACATTTAATTATAATACTTTACTTTTTCTTCTCTATCTGCCCTTTGAAAGCTTATGTTCAGCTCTTTTACTTCATCATTTCTTCCTTTCTTGTTAGCTGCTCTTCATTCAAGAGACAGTTTCAGAGTCTCTTCTGATATCTAATTTGGTCTTTTCTTTCTTCCTGTCTTCTTAAAGACCACTTGCTTTCTGCATGTTTGAGGTCATTGATGTCATTCCGCAACTTGTCTGGTCTTTGGTAATTAGTGTTCAATGCATCAAATCTATTCTTGAGATGCTCTCTAAATTCAGGTGAGGTATACTCAAGGCTGTACTTTGGCTCTCTTGGACTTGTTTTGATTTTCTTCAACTTCAACTTGAACTTGCACGTGAGCAATTGATAGTCTGTTCTGCATTGGGCCCCTGGCCTTGTTCTGACTGATGATATTGAGCTTCTTTATTGTCTCTTTCCACAGATGTAGTCTTAATTACAATAATTATTAGGGGAATGTATTATGCAAAATTTTTGCAAATGTTATAGGAATATAGTATATGACAGTTAAAAATATACAAATATTGAAGAGAAAGAGCATTTTTTTGTGTGAAAATTACGGTTGTGTTAGTTTGTTATTGTTGCAGTGATTATGCTTAATAAACATCCAAAAATTTCAGTGACATTCAACAATATGTATTTATTCTTTAATCACAGTCTATAGGCCAGCTGGGTTGATTCTGACTCAAGCTATGGATCAGCTGGGTTTGGCTCTATCTGTTCAATTCTAGAGCATAGGCTAAAGAGTCATGCTCTTTTCGTAGCAGAAGTTGAAATCTCTCAGCAGATATGCAAAAACATGTTACACTTCTTGATGCCTAGGCTTGAAATTGTCACACTGTCATTTGTACCCACATGGTATTTGACAAAGCAAATTATTTGCCAAAGTCCAGCTTCAAAGAAATAGAGATGCATACCCCTACCATGTAGGTGGGGGCAAGGGAGTAAATAGTTATTGAACAATAATCTAATCTACAACAATGGCAAAATAGACATCTCAATTTAAAGGGAAAATCTTTTTTTTTTCTTTTTCTAGTACAGTAGTAGATTGGATAATTCTAATGCCACTCTGAATGGCAAATTTATTATTATTTTTTTAACTTACTTGTTTTTGTTATTCCTTACATTATTTCTAACTTTGAGTTGAATTTACATGATTTCTTGATGTAATTATTTGAATTTGATCACCTAGAAGACATCTAACATTTTTGCATTCTCATTTTTTTGTTACTAGATAAAACAGGGCACCCTGTTAAATTTAAATTTCAGATAAACAACAGATTTTTTTTAGTATAAAGATTTCCCAAATATATCATTGTTTATCTGAAATTTAAACTTTACTGTACATATTGTATTTTTATTTTCTAAATTAAACAATCTTACTTTCATTTAATCAGTGCCTTTGACCAACATCCTTTGGATTACTTAGTAAAACTTTGCTATGTGTCAGATACTGCTAAGGATACAGAAAATCCAAGTTCCTCACCACAAGAAGCTTAATCAACTGAGAAATCAGTGATTACACTACTTATGATAAAGCACAAGGAGCACATGAGGCGAAACCTGACCAAGAGTGAGAAGGTTAGGGAACATTTTTTTTTTTCCTGGAGGTATTTGGTAAAAGTTAACAAGACAAATTAAATATCGCTCTAACAGATGCATAAGCCTCAAAGACACTTCTACTATCCACGAAAATAAAAAGAGTGTTCTTTCTGTTCTATAAGTAGTCACTACGTATTTATATGACAAGTGTATTTGTTATCTGATTGTTATGGGGATCTTTGCTTTCTCACGTATTTCCCAAGGTTGAAATATCTGCTTGACTAAGTTCCAGAAAACTCAGTTTCTCCTTATACTTCATCTTCTTCTTCCTGTATTTTTTTACAGTTCCTATTTCCATTCCAATTGTCCTTATTTTACTGCAGTCTAATATTTTAAAAATCATTTTCATAGACATTATTTAATTTAACTGTTCAACAACACTGTAGAGAAGCAGAACAAGTGAGTATTGTTTTTCACACTTCGTGTTGAATGAAATGGAAGCCCAGAGAATCTAAAAAAAAGTACTTTTATTAACAAAACTAATATGTCTTGAAGCCCCAATTTTACCTCAAATCATTTGATCTATTGACTTGACTCTTTTTCTTAGATTACAATGTCTCGCTTTTCCTTCATCTCACAGTATGATCTCCCTAAAGATATGAATCATCCGAACTTTGGGATATTAGGCAGTATAGAGAGTGGCAAATATTTCTATTCCAGAGTTTGGTTCCAGACACTAACCATAGCATGCAGCACTCATCAAAATAATTGGACTTTTATTATTTTCAGCTGTCAATCTAAAAGCAGGTTAGTTGGAGCAAATACAAGAAAGGAGTGAAAGGGTATGTGATCTCACAAAATCTAATTCTTTCCTGGGCCAGGATTATTACATTTTACCTTCTCTATTGCATTTTTATTCCCCTCCTGGATATTTGTCTAATGCATTTTGTATTATTACTGTAGAATTGGGATCTACAAAAATTAACAGAAGACTACCTGTAAAAACCAATTTTGAGTGGACTGTGATACATTCTCTTAAAACAAACTTCATTGTAATTGTTACCTGCTGTTCAATAAAATTGAGTTCCCAAATTTACAGAAATAAAATCTAGAAATATTATCAAACATGTTTAATATTCAGAATGCATATCCTGATTTAATCAGTTGTGAATGTTAGACATTCAAATGAATGAACTGCACATACATAATCAACAATATATTATTTCTAATTGAGGTAAATGCCAAAATGAGTTTAGCTTAATCTGCAATGTTGAAAATGTTTGTAATTCACTTTCAAATGAATTTTTATTTACTATGCACAGAATTATGGGAAACAAGATTTTGGTTCCCAATAAAGCAATTGCATATTTTTAGTTTAGTTAAATTATAATAGCTTAAATTGTACAGAACACTCTGTAGTACTTCTGTAAATTGAATTGGTTGCCTTACCAATAGCATCCTTTTAACTAGAACCATTTAGACCTGTTAAGTTCATTTGGACTTCACCTAATTTCTCTTTCTCTCTCTCTTTCTTTGTCCCCTTCCTTCTCCTACCCCATTTTTTTAAATTTATTGTTTCAATAATATGAAGCAACTGACCACATTGATTTCAGTTAGTCAAACCATGAGTTAGTCAAAGTTTATTACTTCAGTATACATTTGTTTTTTTTTTTAACTGTTTAGATTGTAACATGCCCCTATATAACCAGAAAGATTTTAAGATTGAGTTGGTCTCAGCATTGATAATATAGAAATGTCTGTTAATAAACTTAAAAAAAATGCTTTCAATAATAATCCTCAGACAGAATTTGAGAATCCACAAGATAGCTACTAGAGCTATAAGCAAATTCAGCAAAGCTGCAGGGTACAAGTCAATGCTGGTACACCAGCAATGAACAATCCAAAAAGGAAATTAAGAAAAGGATTTAATTTACAGCAGCGTTTGAAACAGTAAAATAAAGTGATACTCGTGAGGCGTGTGCCTCTTAGCTCAAGTAGATACAAGAGACTAAACGGGCAGCTTCTGTCCGGACGTGAGATGGGAGGGCAGAGAGGGTTAGAAGCTGGTTGAATGGACATGGGGAATCAGGGGTGGAAAGGAGGAGTGTGCTGTCACAGTATGGGGAAAACAATTAGAGAAAAATAAATAAATAAATAAAATACCTAGGAATAAATTTAACCAAGCAGGTAGATGGCTTGTACACTGAAAACTACAAAACATCACTGAAGAAAAAATTAAAGAAAAATGAAATAAATGGAAAGACATCCTGCGTTAATGGATTGGAGGACTTAATACTGTTAAGATGTCAACATTACCAAAAGTGATCTACAAATTCCAACAGCATATTTTGCAGAACTAGAAGTCAATTCTTACATCATTTGGAATTGCAAGGGGCCTAAATTAGCCAAAATAATCTTGAAAAAAAATTGGAGGACTCACACTTCCCTATTTCAAAACTTACTACAGAACTACATTAATGATAACAGAGTACTCCTGGCATAAAGTTAGATATATAGACTAATGGAATACAATTTACAGTCAGGATATAAACCCATACATGTATATTCAATTAATTTTTGACAAGGGTTCCAAGACAATTTAATAGGTAAAGAATAATTTCTTTAACAAAATATGCTGAGACAACTGGATTTCACAAGCAAGAGAATGAAGCTGGATCCCTCCCTGTCATCATCTATGAAAATTAATTCAAAGAGGAGTGATACCTAAATATAAGAGCTAAAACAATAAAATGCTTACGTGAAGAGGCAGTCCTTCACACCCGCCCTATGGCCATATCTTCTCTGTTCCTCCCCAACTAGTATCTTTACTCCTCAAAATAAACCACTGCCCCTTCACCAAGCCTAATGGTTTGTCTAAATGTCACCAGGGTTAAAGAGATACAAATCTGGGCTAAGGATCAAAATGTCTAACCACCACCTCCTCCTTGAATGGTTGGGAGGGAAAATCTATATTGTACTCCATGTAGTGAGTCATGTAAGCTTTGGGGTATAAAAGTGACTAGGGAGTGAGACTTTGAGGGCCCTTGCCTGTGGTGCAAGGTGGGAGCACACGTAACAGAGCTTTCCATCCCACTTAACTAGCCTACCAAGCCAAGAGAGATTGCTTTAAGGAAACCCCTTTGAGTCCCTTGCCTGCAGTATAAAATAGGGTATGCATAAAACTCATCGTCTCCACCCAGACATCCTTTTTGAGTCAGGGGGGACTGGCTCAAAAATAGATTCATGTTCGTTCTGGTGTGCTGTCTGCTTCTTTTTATCAGTAATAAAAGCTACTTTTCATGTGCTAACACTTTGGGAGCATCTTGTGTGTTCAGGCTCTGATCATATGGGCATGATATTTACGGAGGGATCACTATTAGTGATTGGTATCCTTTTCCTCATGGCCTGGTTATTTAGGATCCAGAGACTACCAGGGAGATATCCTGTGAGCACATCACATTGCAGAAGAAAAAATAGGGATAAATGTTTTTGACCTTACATTTGGCACAGTCTTCTTAGATATGACACCAAAAGCATGAGCAACAAAGGAAAAATAGACAAATATTACTTCATCAAAATTAAAAACTTTTGTGGATCAAAAGACATTATCAAGAAAGTGAAAAGATAACCTACTGAATTAGAGAAAATGTTTGGAAGTCATATATCCAATAAGGGTTTAATATCCCTAATATTTAAATAACTCCCACACTCAGTAACAAAGGAAAAATTACCCAATTAAAAAATGGACAAAGGACTTGAATAGACATTTCTCCAAAGAAGATACACAAATTCTCAGTAAGCATGTGAAAAGATGCTCAACATCATTAGTCATTAGGGAGATGCAAATCAAAACTACAATATGATAACACTTCACACTCACTTAGATGGCTATTATCAAAAAAAAAAAAAAGGAAAGTAACAAGTGTTGGGGAAGGTGTGGAGAAATTGGAGCTCTAACCCATTGCTGGTGGGGATATAAAATGGTGCAGCCACAATGGAAGACAGTTTGACAATTCCTCAAAAAGTTAAATATACAATTACCATATTACCTAGGTATATATGTAAAATATTGAAAGCAGGGACTAAAATTCTCGTAAACCAATGTTCATAGAGGTGTTATGCACAATAGCTAAAAGGTGGAAACAACCCAAATGTCCATGAACAGTTGAGTGGATAAATAAAATATGCTGTATACATAGAATGAAATAATTTTTAGTCATAAGAAGAAATAAAGTTTCGATACATTTTTACAGCATCAATCAACCTTGAAAACATTATGCTAAGCAAAATAAAACCAGACACAAAATGACAAATACTGTATGATTTCACTTATATAAAATATCTAGAATAGGCAAATTCACAGAGACAATGCAGATTAGAGTTTGCCAAGGGCTGGAGGAAGGGAAGAAAGAGTGTTATTGCTTAATAGTAACAAAGTTTCTGTATGGAGTGATGAAAACATTTTGGAAATAGTGGTGATGGTTGCACAATATTGATGCTACTGAAATGCACATTTAAAAATGGTTAAAGGAGAATTTTATGCTGTACGTATTTTACTAGAATAGAATTTTAATAATAATAACAATAAAACAGATTCACTTGGGAACAAAATGCAAAATGTTACAAACTTCTCTATTGTTCAAAGCATACTGTGAAACATTGTAAGGGCCCTAAAAAATGACTAAGACGTAAACTTAACTTCACAGAACCCATACTCAGTGTTTCCATAGGAATAGTTGCAGTTGGAAGAAGAAATACAAGCAAGAAATGAAAATAATTATAGAGTTGGAGAAAGGGCATAATCGGGCGGGGGGGAGGTTTGTATGTGATTTAGTCTAGAGATAAAAATGTACAGCATTTTTAATTTCACTGAGCATATTTCATGAAGTAATTGAGATATTAGACTTCATTATGAAGAAATACTACAATTCTTCCTCTCAAGAATGTTCAAGGGCAAATTATGGTATATTCACACAACGGAGTACTACACAATGATAAAGAATAACGAATCCATCAAACACCTCATAACATGGGTGAATCGGGAAGGCATTATACTGACTGAAATTAGTCAGTCACTTAAAGACAAATATTGTATAAGACCACTATTATAAGAACTCAAGAAAAGGTTTAAACACAGAAGAAAACATTCTTTGATGGTTACAAGAATGAGGAGGAAGGGAGAGGGGTATTCACTAGATAGTAGACAAGAATTATCTTAGGTGAAGGGAAGGACAGCACACACTACAGGGGAAGTCAGCACAACTGGACTAAACCAAAGCTAAGAAATTCCTGAATACAAGCAAGCACTTTGAGAGACAGAGTAGCAGGGGCAGGGGTCTGGGGACCATGGTTTCAGGGGACATCTAGGTCAATTGGCATAACAAAGTTTATTAAGAAAATGTTCTGCATCCTACTTTGGTGAGTGGCATCTGGGGTCTTAAAAGCTAGTGAGTGGCCATCAAAAATGCAATAGTTTGTCCCTACCCACCTGGAGTAAAGGAGAATGAAGAACACCAAAGACTTAAGGAAAATATGAGCTCAAGAGACAAAAGGGCCATGTAAACCAGAGACTTCATCAGCCTGAGACCAGAATAACTAGATGGTGCCCAGCTACCAAAGACTGCCCTAACAGTGAACACAACAGAGACTCCCTGATTGCTCAGGAGAAAAGTGGGGTGCAGAACTCAAATTCTAGTAAAAATACCAGACTTAATGGTCTGACTGAGACTGGAGGGACCCCTGTAGACATGGTCCCCTGGACTCCTTAGTTTCTCCAAAACTAAAACCATTCCCGAAACCAACTCTTCAGACAAAGATTAGATTGGACTATAAGATGTAAAATGATATTTGTGAAGAGTTCTTCCTAGCTCAAGTAGATACATGAGTCTAAATAGGCAGCTCCTGTCCAGAGGCGAAATGAGAAGGCAGAAACGGACAGGAACTGGTTGAATAGACATGGGAAATCCAGGGTGGAAAGGAAGAGTATGCTGTCACAGTATGGGGAGAGCAACTAGGGTCACATAGCAGTGTGGGTATACATATTTGTATGACAAACTAACTTGAACTGTAAACTTTCATTTAAAGAACAATTTAAAAAAAGGAATTAAAAAAAGAATGTTTGATGTTTAAGGGTATATGGCTATTTGATTTTTATAAATTATTTAGTTTAAAAATATATTTGAGTACCACCCTATCTACCATTAGACACTTTGAGAGTTGTACAAGAAATGTATGAAAACACAATTCTATGACTTTAAAGACTTATGATATCATTTAAAAAGATACAGGGAATGAAGAAAAATACAAAGTCGCTTACAATCTATTTCCAATCAGTACTGTGAAGGAAAAAATGCTTGTGTAAAAAATTTAAAAACTATCATTCACAAGTTAATTATTAAGTATATACTATGTGCAGTTGATGAGCTAGAGGAAAATATTTAAAAATCATCTAATGCACTTTTATTTTATAGATGACTTACTCAAAATAATTTTTGACAGTCTCCTTGTAACAAGAAGGTAAACCTTTTTTTATGTTAATGATAATAATCAGCCATTTTAGGCTCCCCAAATGCCCACTAGACCTAAAATTCTTAGATCAGTTATCCCACCAATATCTTCCACAGGATGTGATGTGATAGTGGAAAGTTTCTGGTAGGAAAAGCTCTGCTATAGTTGTTGTCATAGAATATAATGTCCTTGGTACAATAAATCCCGTTGTCATCAAGTCGATTCTGACTCACAGCGATCCTATAGGACACAATAGAACTGCCCTATAGGGTTTCCAAGGAACGGCTTGTGGATTCAAACTGCTGACCCTTTGGTTAGCAGACGAGCTCTTAACCACTGCACCACCATGTGGTCCAATTCCTGTCAATAGTGCATGAGTCTTTCAGTGACACTCCAACATTGGCTTTGTGAATTTTAGGTTTGAGGTTCTACCTCAATCTCTTCCTTGGAAACTAGAGAGAAATGTAACATCAACTAGCAGAGATTCAACAGAATGCAAAAATCATTGAACAATATCATTAACATCACACACAAGTAAAATTTTGCTGAAGATCATTTAAAAGCGATTGTAGTAGTACATTGATAGGGAACTGCTAGAAGTTCAAGCCAAATTCAGAAGAGGTTGTGGAACTCATAGAGTCGCTATGAGTTGGAACTGCTTGATGGCATCTAACAACAACATATATAAAATCAGATAAAGCAACATCCAGAGCATTAAATAATACCAAAATTATGCTGGATTAAAAATTAGGAAAAGCCTGTATGTATTGGTAGAATTGGATAAATTCACCCACGACAGTGATTTTAATCCTCAGTCTGACACTCGTAGTTGCAATCCCTTGGTTTGATACTCAGATTTCTGTTTACCTTTCCATCTCCTGTGCACTTTGACCTTTGACCATTCCTTAATTGAGCTTGTTTCTCAAAGCTCAAGTCTTCTTCTGTTTTATTCACTCTGTGGTTGCTTTAGGTGAGTTCATCTTAACATATAACCTCAGATAATATTTAAGAGTTAATTACTCAAAACCGTATCTTCACCAATGATCTCCCTGCTGGCTTTCAGAAAAAAATATGAACCAAGTTTCCAAAATATATTTCTTTTAGGATATCCTATAACATGTTAAAATTTCTAGAATGAAGAAATTATCATACTTTCCCCCCTACTATTTTTTTTCCTTTCTCTGTTCCTGTCTTCATGGATTAATCCAGTGCAGTGGTATTAGCTAGGATCTTTGAATAGTCTTTAAATCTCATGAAATGGTATGAATTTATTTTGTTCATCAGAACATGGTGAATCAGATACTTAAAGAAGCCTATGAACACAGAGAATATTAAGAACAATTGCTTTATAGAAATCAACCGGAAGCATGACACTATTCTACTCTGTTTCATATTAACTCCTTACATTCCATCAGTGCTAACATGTACAGATTAATAGCTGAATCCTCTGGTGTATTCTTACAGCCTTGAATTATCAGTACTTCTCATCTGAATTATGGCAAGTACCTTCTAACCAATCTTTCTACTTTCTGCTTCTCCAATCTATCCTCCATGCTGCTACTGAAATGTCCTTTCCAAATTTCATATGTGACTGTATCGTTTCCTTGCTCTAAATCCTACAGTAGGCCACAATTAGCTTTTTGGGAGGATTTCAAGAAACAGCAGCAGTGATAAGTCTGAGACTTCCTCCTCTCACTCGCATTACCAACTGAGAATCATTGCTATAGTGAGATGCAGTGGAGAGATAATATTCTTCAGTCAAGGCATGTTGGATAGAAAATTAAAGCTAGCTTTATTTCTCACTATTCACATTTATACATTCTTTTATCCAGTCATATTGAACTTACTGACGTTATCCAAATTGACCACTTTTTTTCAGTGCCTTTCAACGTGCTGTTAGTTCTGGGCTTGTACTCCCAACATTAATTATGTACTTAACTCCTAATAGTTCTTTAAATTTCTGCTTATGTTTTACTCCTTCTCTTGTCCTCAGTATGATTTAGGTGCCTACTTATGTGCTCCAAAAGTATTCTATGCAGACTTGTATCACAGCATTTATTACTGTATTGTGAACATGAATTAATATTTTTTGCCCTTCAATAGACTGCAAGCTGAACAGAACAGAGACCTTTCTATCTGTAGCATGATGATAGCATTCAATAAATTTTTGTTGAATAAATGAATGAATGATTGCTAGTTCTACCACTCATTGGCTGTGCAACCTTGGGGGGAAAATGACCTAAATTCGTTCAGTGTTATGTTATCTTTCTCAATGTTATTTTTCTTATCAGTCATACAGGACTAATAATCATGTCTGCTTAAAGAGCTGTTGTTGGCAATCTATTACGAGCTGCGTCACACCATCACTTTCTAATAATGTTCTAAAATTTCCAAGTGATTTTTACTACGAATTAGAGTTTATTCAAGATTATCATTTGATATTCTCACTCTTGCTAATTCACATTTTATTATTTGGAAGATGAATGTACTTAAATGCTAGATGCTCTGAAATGTATACCAAAATGAAACATATAGTGAACTTTATCCTTTATGAGCTGGGAAAAAAAAATGGTAACTGCTTATCTGCCCTATAATTGTGTTCCATAAAAGTTTGTGATTGCTTCCTCTACTTTACAGCTTTATTTCACTTTACTGAAAAGTACGATTAGGAAGAAAATAATTTAAACGATTATTAAGGTTGATGTAGCATTTGTGAGAGTGGAGAAGGTCACATGTAACAAGAAATTGGAGCAGATGTTTACACTGATGCTTTTCTTAACACTGAAATTTCATACTTTCAATTCAAACGCTTGACAGAGGGGAAGAAGAGTTTGCAACTGGTTCAGTTACTCCGGAGTATATGAATCTTCTTATAGTTTTGAAAATCAGACTAAGGAACAACAGTTAAGGTTTGTTTACCTTAAGTACAGAGACATAAGAATAAGACATTTAATGAAGGAGTTGGGTGGAATATTCCATAAGATAGGATTAATAAGGAAAATCAAGTCTTTTTTTCCTTCCTCTCATCTTATAAATTTAAATATTTTATCTAAATTTTTGTTCTAGTAAGATATTTGAAAAAGATGCTTTTTATGTTAACAGTTACTGTTTCAAAATATAATACAAATATAAGTGATTAGTGAAAAATTAAATAGAATAATTTTCACAATGTGTATTAAAGAGGTGATACATGGCATTGCCTTTATGGTAAATTTTAAGGATGCTGTGAAAACTCACTCCCCGCCCAAAAAAATAAAACAAAACAAAACATGGTGTTGCAGAGATGGCTATTATCATGGTAATTTTCTAATAAGTTTGCCTCAAAACGTATTTTAAGAAAGCATGTGAGCCAGTTTACCAGTACATAATGGGCAACTGGGAGAAATGGAAGAAATATTTTGAAGAAATGGTCATAGTTAAATCCTGAAGAATCTGGATTGTAGCATATGGTCTGCAGTGCCCTCACCTTCATTTTCTTGGTAATGACGTTCTTTCAGTCTGAAAGATCAACTTCAACTTTGCATTTTCTGTGAATCTGCTGCTGATTCCCTCTTGTAAAAGTAGTGGCTACTTTTGTTATGTCTTCATAACTTAACAATATGACTTAATATATTGTATTATAATTAAATTTTCATTTTTTTTGGTTATTTTTCTACAGCTGTACTATGTGATAGTTTTATCTGTAGAATATAACAAAATTCCTGGATACATCTTTACTCTCAAGATATCCTATTGAATGGATGTGTGAGACAGTAAATGGATATAATTAATAATAACTAACATTGTACTCTTATTGCATATACATATTAGTTTAAGTACTTTATATACTTGCATTTAAAAATATATATTTATATTTGGAATAAGATTTTTGCATAAACTTTTATTAATACGCTTATCAAATATTTACTAACTACTATGTGCCTGATATTATATATATTTAATTTATTAATATATTTTGAAATGTTGAAGGCTATATATTTTGTAGGTCAAACTTACAAATTAAAAGGACTTAAAATAAATCCCTTTTGAATAAAATGAATTCTAACTTCCTTACATGTCATTTGAATGTTACTGAGGGCAAAACATTTGAAATAATTACTTCGAAGTCTAGAATTACATTTAGCATGTGGGTTTGAATTTCTTTTTGCATATAGGTATGCGTATTATTTACATTTAAGCAAGGTGCTGGTAAGTATAGGGAATAAAAATAAACTCTTGGCTGAAAAAATCGAAAAAATGTTTAATGTTTTAATACTTAGCACAATTATTGTTTAGCTATATATTTCTGGTGAAACTGTATTTCAAGGAAAATGAATTTATCTAAGCATGTCTACATGCCTAATCAATTAGTTAGAACAGTGGTAGGTTAAAGAGATTGTATGCTATCCATACTATGAATAATAACATTGTTGGCCTAAACAAAAAAGGAAGCTAGAGATATATTCTTATAACCTACAATGATAAAACAAGGTAAAATCTTGCACATATATTTTTAAGTAATTCATTTCTAGATTAAGATTGGTGGATTTGATGTCACTTGACCTGAGAGTTACACCAGGACCTGGAGATGGTAGAACAGAGAAGGCCAAGAAATCTGGGGTCTGGTGTGGAATAGCAGATAGCCCAGATTGGATGGAAACTGGTATTCACCATTTGGTGGTCAGAGCAGAAATTAATTACAGATAACAGAACCAAAACATATAGCAAGAGTCATTTAGCCTCCTAGGGAAATTTAAATAACTAATGTTAAATGAAGATTTTTGGCACTTGAGTTTTCAAAAAACTTTGCATATGTTTTAATCTGGTTCTCACATACTCTCACAAGATAAAATATTTAACAGATGATGAAATCAAGCTCAGAAAGGTTACTCTTGCAAGAACAACTTGTTCAAAAGCATATAGTAATGGGCAGAAGTAGACTTCTATTCCATTTGTCCTTTTCTCAAATACCAAATTTTTCCCTAATTTGGAATCATAATCCCAGGAGATTAGTTAGCAGAGACAAGAAACTAAAGTTTGTATACTGGCAAAGGGCTAAAGAAACAAGCAAAAACAAAAATAACTCTTTAAAGCTGGACAGAAGTTGTGGAAAACATGGAGATATAGGTCAAATCAAAGATTCAATACCTGAAGAGATGTGGATCTAATAACAAATCCAGGGTAATAGAAAATGTGACTGCTCAGAAAGAAATGAATCCTAATTTTGAATGAAAGGCTACACAACCAAGATTTTCTGTTTCCCTCCTGGGTCTGGGTTAGTTGAAGGTGGTCAGCAGATAAACGTGGCTGGGGATAAGAAGGGAGTTAGTGGGCCCAAATGCTATTCTTAAGAGTTGTGAAATAGGAGAGGTTCCAGCAAGATGGCGGTCTAGGCAGAAGCACCATGCCATCCCTCCACAGCAAAGATCCGAAAAACTAAGCCAAACAGAGAATACAACAATCCTGAAACCCTAAAACATCAAATGAAGAGATAAAGAACTCAGCCGAGCACCAAATGGAGTGAGAATACTGAAAGAGAATGGAGAGCGAGGAGAGATTCATGCAGAGGTCCCCTACCAGCTAACACAGCACAGATCCACCATCTTGGACTCCTATCGGAGACCAGCAAATGGGGGTACGAGAAAGCAGCCTCACAGAGTGTCCAGCGGGAGACAAAACAGCCAGTAATTTGCAGTGTGCGCTTTCCCACCCCCCACCCCTCTTCACCCCAGCTCGGCCTCCTCTGCTTCCCGCGGCCACAGTCTCTTGACCAAGAAGTGCTGGCTGCTAGAATTACACACACCCAAGCAGGCGGCTTTCTGGGTGCCATTTGTTGGCTGCTGCTGTTGTTTTTTTTTTTTTTTCCTGCTTCATTTGATTTCTTGCTTGCCTCTCGATGCCCCCCACCCCTTTGCTCGAGTGCCTGCCTCTGAGCGCCATCTTTGCTTCTTCCTGAGGGTCTCCAGAGTGCCGGCAATTTGTGATATACGCTTTCCCACTCTCTACACCTCTTCACCCACACTCGGCCTCCTCTGCATCCCGCAGACACAGTCTCTTGTCCAGAAACACCAGCCCACACAGGCTGGCTCTCTGAGTGCTATTTGTTGGTTGCTGGTGTTGCTTTTATTTTTTTTCCTGCTGCTTTGGATTTCTTGCTTGCCTCTTGCCGCCTCCCCCTTCTTTCGCTCGAGTGCCTGGATCCGTGCGCCATCTTTGCTTTTTCCTGAGGGGCTGTGGAGCTCCACTCAAGTGTGAAGCTGCTTCCTGGTCTGGGCTACCGCGCTGGTGGGATCCTGGGGCTTTTCTTCATTTTGAATTGTTTGTCTGTTTTCTTTTCCTTTTCTTGAGTTGGGATCCCTTTCTGGCCAGGCGAAGCTGCATGCCAGGGAGACTCGCCTTTCGCTTCCACAGACGTGCAGAGGGATCCCTGAAGCCACTTCTTTTTTTGTTACTTTTTTTTTCCCCCAGTTTTTTTGGGGGGGCCTTTCTTGTTCTTTTTTTCTTTTTTGATTTGTTTTGTTTTCTTTTCCCTTTTGTCTTTCTTCACTGCTCAGTTTCACGTCTCTCTATATCTTCCTTCTCTTTCTGATCCCTGAATACAAGGTGTTGTATGCCTCTGCGCCTTCTGGACAGACTGTGCTGCAACACCTGAGAGCGACTTCCCCAGACCTCATAGCTGCATCGGTGGGATCCCTGGGAACTTTGTGGTTCTTTAACCTTTCTAATTTTTATTTGTTTATTCTTTTCTTCCTCTTCCCCTTCTGTTTTTCTCCATTTCATAGTCTCTCGTCTCTCCATTCCAACGGCAAGCTCCCCTAGCATTGTTTTTTGTTTGTTTGTATGTTTTTTGACTCCGGTTCCTCTCTCCTCTCTCCCATATCCAGCTTAGCTCCACACATAACCATCTCCCCGCTGCATCCTGCCTACCTACACAGTGCGCTTGACATCACATCACCAAGCAGTGCAGGAACGGCCTACTGGAACCTGCCCAGCACTGATTACCGACCCGCCCTGGTGGCTGTAGTGAGAGCCACAAACAAACCATCCCAGTGGCTCCTCTTCAGCTAGACCTGCCCTGCTGTACCATATCTGAGTGACTGACCCCGCCAGTTGGAGAAGGAGGCAAAAAATATTGAGCGCGCAGACGAGAAAACAACAAAGAGCACATAGTCCGCCTACTCAGACATACTCAAAATTTAAAAAAAAAAAAAAGAGATGAAACAAACAAATCTACAATCAATAAATGAGAGAAATACCTACTGAATGCCCCGAAAACAGCAAACAATATCAAAACATTTACAAAAACAGGACAGGATGGTTCCAGTAGGTGTCCAAATTAAAACACCAGATGACTCTCCTCTGGAAGAAAATGCACTAGAACTACCTGATAGGGAATTCAAATCTCTAATACTCAAAATTTTCCAAGAACTGAGGCAAAAAGATGACAAACATGAGGAAAAATAGACAAATTCATTGAAAATACAGACAAAAAATTGGAAGAATTCAGGAATAAGATGCAGGAACAAAATGCAAAAATAAATTCACAACTCGAAATTATACAAAAACACCAGTTAGAAATTCAAAAGATGAACAACAAGATTTCAGAAATGGATGATGTCATAGAAGGGCTGAGAAGCAGATTTGAAACCATGGAAGAAAGGGTCAGTGGAACTGAAGACAAACACTTGGATACAACTCTGTTTCAGGAAAATTCAGAAAAAAGAACAAAGAAAAATGAAGAGACCCTGAGAGTTATATGGGACACAATTAAAACAAAAATTTACGAGTGATTGGCATTCCAGAACAGGGGGAGAAAACAGAAAACACAGAGAGGATCATTGAGGAACTGCTGACAGAAAAATTCCCCAATATCATGAAAGATGAAAAGCTGGCCATCCAAGAAGCTCAACGAATCCCATATAGGAGAGACCCCAAAAGAAAATCACCAAGGCATATCATATTCACACTCACCAAAACCAAAGACAAACAAAGAATCCTGAGACCAACTCGTGAAAAACAAGAAGTCACATACAGAGGAGAAACAATAAGACTAAGCTCAGATTATTCGGCAGAAACTATGCAGGCAAGAAGGCAGTGGTATGACATATATAAAATCTTGAAAAAAAAAATTGTCAACCAAGAATAATACATCCTGCAACACTCTCGTTCAGATTTGATGGTGAAATTAGGTCATTTCCAGATAAACAGAAACTAAGGGAATATGTAAAAGTCAAACCAAACTTACAAGAATTATTAAAGGGAGTTCTTTGATCTGAGGACAAACAGCTTCAGCCCTCAGGCAGGACCTAGGACGCAGGATCGTACAGGCCAGATACCAATCTAGGAAATGAATTCTCGAGGACTATCCGAAACCAAAAGAAATACAACAGGGAATCAGAGCAGTCAATCGATGTATGACAACAACATCAAAACAATAAAGAGGGAATAAACGGCATAGGTATAGAACCTTCTAATGGAGAGGAAGGAAAGGTGATACCAAATAAGGGTAGACTGCTTCAAACTTAGAAAGATAAGGGTAAAATGCATGGTAACTACAAAGAAACTTAAAAAACCAACTTATAAAAATAAAGATGAAACACATAAAGTCTCAGCAAAAACAAAACCTACAGAAACAAAAGAAATGAAAAAAGCATCTACAAACAAAAGTAACTCAGCACAAGAGAGTAAGAAGAACAAAGAAAATTCAGCACCACAAAAAAAAAGCACTACAAAATGACAGCAACAAACTCACATCTATCAATAATTATACTGAATGTAAATGGACTCAATGAACCCATAAAGAGACGGAGAGTGACAGAATGGATAAGAAAACAGGATCCGTCAATATGCTGTCTACAAGAGACACACCTTAGAAACAAAGATGTGAATTTATTTAAAGTCAAATGTTCGACAAAAATATATCAAGCTAACAACTACCAAAAAAGAGCAGGTATGGCAATTCTAATCTCAGATAAAATAGAATTTAAAACAAAAGCTACCATAAAAGACAAAGAAGGACACTATATAATGATTAAGGGGATGATCCATCATGAAGACATAACCATAATAAACATCTACACACCCAATGACAGGGCTCCAAAATACATAAAACAAACTCTAACAACACTGAAAACAGAAACTGACAGACCCACAATAATAGTAGGAGACTTCAACACACCACTCTCAGTAAAGGACAGAACAACTAAGAAGAAACTCAGCAAAGATACAGAAGACCTAAAGGGCACAATCAGGCAACTGGACCTCATAGACATATATAGAACACTCCATCCAACCACTGCACAGTACAGATTCTTTTCCAATGCACAAGGTACATTCTCCAGAATAGATCACAGAGCAATTCTCAACGAGATCCAAAACTTTGAGATAATTCAAAGTATCTTCCCTGACTATAATGCCATCAAGGTAGAAACTAACATTAGAAAGAGCAAGGAAAACAAATCAGTTACATGGAAACTGAATAATACCCTGCTTACACATCATTGGGTAATAGAAGAAATCAGAGCTGGAATAAAAAAATTCCTAGAATCAAATAATGAAAACACATCATACCAAAACCTTTGGGACGCAGCAAAGGCAGTCTTCAGAGGACAATTTATAGCAATAGATGCACATATCAGAAAAGAAGAAAGGGACAAAATCAAAACAATAACCACAGAACTCAAACAAATAGAAAGAGAACAGCAAAAAAATCCCACAACCACCGGAAGAAAGGAAATACTAAAGATCAGAGCAGAAATAACTGAAATAGAAAACAGAAAAACAGTAGAAAGAGTCAACAAAACCAGAACTTGGTTCTTTGAAACAATCAACAAAATAGACAAACCGCTGGACAGGCTGACAAAAGAAAAACAGGAGAGGACACAAATAACCCAAATGAGAAATGAAATGGGGGAAATTACAACTGACCCAACTGAAATAAAAAGGATTATAACAGAATATTATGAAAAACTATACTCCAACAAATTTGAAAACCTAGAGGAAATGGATACATTTCTAGAAACACACAGCCTACACAAACTACAACAAAGTGATGTTGAAAATCTGAACAGACCCATAACAAGAGAAGAGATTGAAAAGGTAATAAAAAACCTCCCAACCAAAAAAAGCCCTGGCCCAGATGGCTTCACTGGAGAATTCTACAAAACATTAACAGAAGAGCTTGTACCAGTTCTACTCAAGCTATTTCAGAACATAGAAGAGGAAGCAATGATTCCAAATTTGTTCTATGAAGCCAGCATAACGCTGATACCAAAACCAGGCAAAGATGTCACAAAAAAAGAAAATTACAGACCAATATCTCTCATGAATATAGATGCAAAAATTCTGAACAAAATTCTAGCCAATAGAATTCAGCATCTTATCAAAAAAAAAGTATACCACGACCAAGTAGGATTCATACCAGGTATGCAAAGATGGTTCAACATTAGAAAATCAATCAACGTAATCCACCACAGATATAAGGAAAGAAAAGAATCACATGATCATCTCAATTGACACAGAAAAGACATTTGACAATTCCAACACCCATTCCTGATAAAAACTCTTAATCAAATAGGTATAGAAGGGAAATTTCTCAACATAATAAAGGGCATCCATGCAAAACCAATGGCCAACATAATTCTTAATGGAGAGATGCTGAAAACATTCCCCTTGGAAACAGGAACAAGACAAGGATGGCCTTTATCACCACTCCTATTTAACATTGTGCTGGAAGTTCTAGCTAGAGCAATAAGGCAAGAAAAAGAAATAAAGGGCATCCAAATTGGTAATGAAGAAGTTAAACTGTCCCTGTTTGCAGATGATATGATAGTATACATAGAAAACCCTAAAGACGCCACGAGAAATCTATTGGAACTAATAGAAAGATTCAGCAGAGTAGCAGGATACAAGATAAACATTCAAAAATCAGTTGGATTCCTATACATCAGTAAGGATAATGATGAAAAGGAAATCAGGAAATCAAAACCGTTTTCAATAGCCCCTAAAAAGATAAAATACTTAGGAATAAATCTGACCAGGGATGTAAAAGGCCTATACAAACAAAACTACAAAACACTACTGCATGAAACCCAAAGGGATCTACATAAATGGAAAAACATACTATGTTCATGGATAGGCAGACTCAACATTGTGAAAACAGCAATTCTACCCAAAGGAATTTACAAATACAACGCAATCCCAGTCCAAATACTAGCAACATTCTTCAAAGAGATGGAAAAACTAATCATTATCTTTATATGGAAAGGGAAGAAGCCCCGAATAAGTAAAGCACTACTGAAGAAGAAGAATAAAAAAGTTGGAGGACTCACACTAACTGACTTCAGAACCTACTATACAGCTACAGTAGTCAAAACATCCTGGTACTGGTACAACGACAGATACATTGACCAATGGAACAGAATTGAGAACCCAGATGTAAATCCATCCACCTATGGTCACCTGATCTTCGACAAGAGCCCAAAGTCCATCAAATGGTGAAAAGACAGTCTTTTTAACAAATGGTGCGGGCAAAACTTGATATCCATTTGCAAAAAAATGAAACAGGACCCATATCTCACACCATATACAAAAACTACTTCAAAATGGATCAAAGACCTGAATATAAAGCCAAAAACTATAAAGTTCATAGAAGAGAAAATAAGACCAACACTACAGACCCTAATACACGGCATTAACAGGATACAAACCATAACCATCAACACACAAACCCCAGAAGATAAGCTAGATAACTGGGATCTTCTAAAAATCAAACACCTATGTTCTTCAAAAGACTTCACCAAGAGTAAAAACAGAACCTACAGACTGGGAAAAAATTTTTGGACAGTACAAGTCAGACAAAGGTCTAATCTCTATAATGTACAAGAAAATCGAACACCTGTACAACAAAAATACAAATAATCTTATTACAAAATGGGCAAAGGAAATGAACAGACACTTCACCAAAGAAGACATTCAAATGGCCAACAGACACATGAGGAAATGCTCGTGATCACTAGCCATTAGAGAAATGCAAATTAAAACCACAGTGAGATACCATCTCACCCCGGCATTACTGGTACGAATCAAAAATACTGGAAATAACAAATATTGGAGGGGCTGCGGGGAGGTGGGAACTCTTATGCACTGCTTGTGGGAATGCAAAATGATACAACCATTTTGGAAAATGATATGGTGCTTCCACAGAAAGCTAGAAATAGACATACCATTCGATCCAGCAATCCCACTCCTAGGAATATATCCTAGAGAAATAAGAGTCGTCACTCAAATAGACATATGCGCACCTATGTTCATGGCAGCATTGTTCACAATAGCAAAACAATGGAAACAACATAGGTGCCCATCAACAGATGAATGGATAAACAAACTATGGTACATACACACAATGGAGTACTATGCAATGAGAAAGAACAACAATGAATCTGTGAACCATCTCATAACATGGATGAAACTGGAGGACATTATGCTGAGTGAAATCACAAAAGGACAAATATTGTATGAGACCTCTATTGTAAAAACCCATGAAAAAGTTCACACACAAAATGTAGCAATCTTTGTTGGTTACCAGGGATGGGAGGGGTGGGGGGGAAATACTAAATAGGCAATAGATAAGTGGTATCTTGGGTGAAGGGTGGGACACTACACAGTACAGGGGAAACTAGCACTACTTGTACAAGGAAAGGTCATGGAAGCCCCATAGACACATCCAAACTCCCTGAGGTACTGAAATGCTGGGCGGAGGGTTGTGGGGACCATGGTCTCGGGGAACATCTAGCTCAATTGGCATGACACAGCTTATAAAGATAATGCTCTACATTCTACCTTGGTGAGTAGTGTCTGGGGTCTTAAAAGCCTGTGAGCGGCCATCTAAGATACTCCACTGGTCTCATCCCTTCGGGAGCAAGGGAGAATGAAGAGAACAGGATACAAGGAAAAGATTAGTCCAAAGGACTAATGGGCCACAGCTACCAAGGCCTCCACCGGACTGAGTCCAGTACAGCTAGATGGTGCCCGGCTACCACCACTGACTGCTCTGACCAGGATCACAACAGAGGGTTCTGGACAGAGCCGGAGAAGGATGTAGAGCATAATTCTAACTCACAAAAAAAAAATACCAGATTTACTGGCCTAAAGGAGACTGGAGAAACCCCAAGAGTATAGCCCCCAGACACCCTTTCAGCTCAGTGGTGAAGTTACCTCCGAGATTCACTTGTCAGCCTGGGAGTGGACAGCCCCATAAAACCAAATGAGACTAATGAGGTACAGGAGTCCAGTGACACAGGCCAGAAGGCAGAAGGGGACAAGGAAGCTGGTGATAGGGAAACCATGGTTGAGTAAAGATACTGTTGATGTATTATGAGATTGTTAACCATTGTCATAGGGCAACATTTGTAGTAACTGTTAAGTTAGAAACTATTATGTTCTGTAAGCCTTCATCTTAAGTGAGTATAACAGCACAATTGGAAGAGCGTAGTCAATGTCACTGTACTGTGCATGTAGAAATTGTTGAAACGGTGTATCTTTGGCTATGTGTATTCTCACCAAAAAAAAAGGTGAGAATTTAGAGGGTTAATATGTTGTGGGGTTGTTAACCAATGTCATAAAACAACATGTGTACTACTGTTTCATGAGAAACTATTTGTTCTGTAAGCCTTCACCTGAAGTACAATAAAATATATTTAAAAAAAAAAAAAGAGTTGTGAAATGGTTGGAAATTCATACTATTTTAGACCAAAGAATCATTTGTCTTGTCTAAATTTCAGTACTCTTCACTTAGGAAGGCTCATTTTTCATGAATTTAATGCTCTGATGTTTGGAGTTCTTTTTTAAGATTGTTTTAGGTTTAGAGTAAAACTTTGAAGAAGATAATTCTAAAGCAGACTTTCTATACCTGAACACTATTGACATTTGGAGGAGATAATTCTTTGTTCTGGGAGTCTGTTTTGTTCATTGTAGAAAGATTAGCCACATTCCTGCCCTCTACCTAATGAGTTGGGATTGACTTGACAGCAAGGGGTTGATTTGGGTTTTTATCCACTAGACATCAGTAGACTCCACATCCCACCTCCACAATCTGTGACAACAGAAAATATCTCCAGACTTTGCTAAATGTCCCTGAGGGTCAAATTTGTCCTTTGTTTAAAATTGCTGTTCTAAAGATAACCTGTTTTGATACTAAATAATTCTTAGAAAAATTCTCATCTATTACATAGATATGAATATCTGAAATTGTCTAAAGGTGCTCTTGTGAGTATGTAATAGATGAGCATTTTAAACAATTTCAGATTTAAACAGAAGTTCTCAATTTATAGGAATAAACTAATTAAAACTCTTAGACTCTCATTGTAGTCTTTGAATCAGAAGGAGACAAAGGTGTTGCTAAAATTTGACAGTCTTAATAGTAAGTGCTCTATTCTCACGATGGAGAATACTTTTTCTTCCTTAACCCATTGCCATTGAGTCAATTCTGACTTATAGTGACCCTACTGTACAGAGTAGAACTGCCTCATAGGGTTTCCAAGGCTATTATCTTTATGGAAGCAGACTGCCACATCTTTCTGCAGCAGAGCAGCTGAGGGGTTCAACTGCCAAGCTTTTGGTTAGCAGCAAGTGCTTAATCACTGTGCCACCAGAGCTCCTTTTTATTCCTACCTAGCCTGTTCCCTAATGAGTATTTCTATAGATAATTTTCCATGAGTGTAAAGAGGGAAATCAGTACAACTAAAATCACACACAGACTTCTAAACCCCAACCTATAAAAATGTATTCTTAACTTTGCAATCTAAATTCTTCTCTTTCTGTCATGCTATCTGACATACTTAAGGAAAATGTACAACCTGTTTTCCTTATATCTAGGGGCCCCATGTATTGTGGCCATTTCAAACTGTATATAAGTGTATGCTATTAGACTAGGAAGTCTTAACTACTTCCTAAAACCATGTAATCTGCAAAATCTTTTAAAAAGACAAGGATACCACATTGTGGTCATTAATTTCAGTTCAGCTAAGCATTAATTTCCTTAAACGCCCTTTACCAAACACAAAAAAGACAATGAGAGATAGGAGAATAGTTTAAATGCTCCTGTGGTGCATGTACAATGGTAGTGCTGTGCATCCTTATTTTACTGCAGACAATTGTATATACCAAGAGGATAATTTTTATTTTTTCAGGAGACTCCAGCAGATAAATTTTTATTGGTGTAAATAATTCAGAAGCTTGTTATAATGAAACTACTTCACATTAAGCATTTCCTTGCTCTGTCTTAAATACACGCAGAGATATTCCACAGGATACTGCTAATATCTGATGCCAACTGGAGGTTTCCCAGTTTAGGATGAGTTGTAGCTCTTCAAGGAACTGAGCCCATTGCTAGGGGACTTGTTTCAACATTTGCCAGTAAAAGAAAAGCTAAGCAGAGAATAGGGTAAAGGAACAAGGAAAATAGTAGAGCTTTGCTGGTCATTACGTTGATCCGAGAGGAAATTTCATAGTCACAGAACATCTGGAGGTTAGTTTTTGAGTTGCTCTTTCAGGGCCTATGAGGAAGATTAAAATTTATATAGGACAAATATAATTCCTGATAAAAACTTGAGGGGTGTAACAAGTTTTCATATTTGGCAGCTTTATGAATCACATGTAGAATGGAAAATAAGATCATATAAAGTCCAATTTTTTTTTCTTTTTTTTTGGACATATGAAAGCCTAGCCCGTTTAAAATCCAAAAAAAAAAAAAAAAAAAAGTTTTATGGGACTCTATATAGTTGTTCCCGACTTAGCAGCTTAATTCTGTAAGTCTTGATAACTTTTTCTCAGAGGAACAAGCTCACTTGTCTAGTGACACCCTGTCCTTGGGTTGAGGTGCTCTCAGTCTTTACTTGGCGGTAATCAGGCACTGCTTCTACAGCATCTACTGCCAGCCTTGCTCCCATGTGACCCTTGGCCCTCCCCACTCTCACCACCACTTTTGACTTATAACAAGCTTTGTACTGAAACTTGGTGTATGGTAATCTGGGCCTTGTTTTAAATTTTCCGACTTGTCTAATATCAAAGGGGGGCTCTCAGGATGAGTTTCCATGGGGAATATTTCAGCATATTTAAATGAAGCTTATAAATGTTTTATTCAGACTTCTGATTTAATGTGATATCCGGCTTGCAGTTCCTGATGCCCGCTTACCCAGCTTCTCTTTACAATACATAGGAAGAGAAAAGAGATCAATATTCCCAACCCTAAAACTGACATCTACCTAAGGTTAAAATCTGGGAGAAACTTAAAATACTTCTAATGCCGGTGAAACCAGACTGAGAAAACCATGTTCAGACCACCTGAGGAAAAGATGTAAAGACATCAAAATCCTTCCTTACTGCCTGTATCCTGTCTCAGTGTCTTTACCATCCAGTACATCGGGCAACTGCACATCTCTGCCCCTCAGGGACTGATTTCTGAAGCAGTCAGATTAGTATGGACCTCCAGCCTGCCAATTATTTTTATTACATTAGCAATAGACAAAATGTATTTTTATTTATGAATCCAAGCTATATTAATAGAGTAAAAAGCACCTCTTGAATTCTACTTAATCCCACTCCCCTCCCCTAGTAACTCCTGTTAGTAATTTGGCATGCCATTGCAGGCCATTTTACTATACATTTACACATTTATGAATATATGTACATATATAAGAAAAAAAGTGTGTTTTTAGACGTGTACATACGGTGTACACAACTTTTCTTTGGTGTCATAAATAAAAACGCACTATATATTCCTTGGTATCTTTCTTTCTTGTTTTGTTGTGCCTTGGGGAATTTTTATGCCATTAGAAAAGAAGTTCTGTACAGTAGTCCAACATACAGATACACCATAATTTCTTTAACTACTTCTCTGTTTACATACAGACTTTAAAATATTTCTAATTTTTAAATTACAAACTTGTAGTGGTTAAATCAAGCCTTTCTGTTCACATGCATGACTATTTCTTTAGAATAAATACCTATAAGCTGCTTTGTCAATCTACCATCACATTAATAGTGAATGAGAATATCTATTTATCTACATATTTTTGAAAACAGAATTTTATCCATTCCCCCCTCCCACGTTCTCTAAACTGAAAGACAAACATGTCTTATTTTAACTGCCTTTTTGCCAACTTTTAGTGACATTAGGCTTCTTGTCATTTGTATTTCATCCTTTGTGATTGCCAGTGGCTATCCTCTGTCCATTCTGTTATTGGATTGTTTGCCTTTTTCTCACTGCTTTATGAGGATTCCTTTTATATTCTGCTAGTTATCTTTTATCCCCATTTAGAAACTGTAATTCCCAGAAAACAGCTTAACAGGAAATGGGAGTGGGGGTGGGGATAGGCGGTAGCACATTATATTCTGGGGATCTTAACACTGCAAATAAATCATTACAAGTGGGGATTCAAAAGAACCATAGTACCAATTTGAGCTAGGAGTTGTAGTGTTTTATGAACTTGATTGATTCAACATATGAGAAAATCAAAGAGGAAAGAAGGAGAAGATACACCTGATAAAATCTATTAGCAGTGAGAACTGGATGGAGAGCTTTAGATGTCAGTTTTCCCTCTGGCCATAAATCTGAGTAGGAGAGTCAGCTTTCACAAGCTGACAAGAGTGGGGCAAAGGGCAATCCTTCTTGTATATATATTGAAGAAGAGAGAAAATTTGTATGGGCAGAGGAAGAAAAACACAACATGACAACAGGAAGACCAATAAGAAGGACTTGAAGTTTTCATAACCAAAATTGGACTTGATACATTCATGTATTAGGGTCTGCTTTTGGCTTTAGGCTTTATCATGAGATAATAATTAGTGCCATTCTCTTTTCTTCAGTCTGTTTATTGCAATATATTTCATAACAGCAGAGTGCAAAATCTTAATATACAGTTCAATGCATTTTGACAAATCCACATATCCATATAAACAATGCCCCATCAAGATACAGAATATTAATATATCCTCAGAAAATTTCCCTTACCTCTTCCCATGTATTTATCTTCAGGTAGCTTAAGGTATGCACTTTTCTGTTTATTTGGTTTTTTAATGCAAATTCCCTTGTGAAATTTTCTAACTTTTACTTTATTTTGCCTGTATTTTCCTCTATTTTCTTGAAGAGATTGCACAAAAGAATTTGCTAATTCCTATATCTGAATCACCTTGCTCTGTTTTTAATGTTTGTTTATATTTCTTTGTATAGTTCTTCCTCTCAGCATGTCTGCTAATTTTTAATTAAATGTCAGACATTTTATATAAAAAAAACTGTACAGAATTCAGATAATTTTTTGTTTTATTGTTTTTCCAGATAGTGCTCATCTTTTACTCTGCTAAGCAGATAGATAGAGACTGATGACTTTAATCCAGTTAGGGGTAGAACTGATCTGAGACTGGCTTATGGTTCTGATAAGCCTTCTGGTTTAAACATGTTCCAAGGACATAACCCTCCAGGCCTTCAAATAAAAGCCTGGTGTATTCACTGGAGTCCTTCCCTCTGGCAGATTCCAAATTCTAATTCTTGACTTTATAGCACCAAAAGACTGCAAAAAGCACAACTCTTTTTTTTTTTCTTGAATTTGTCAGTTTAGTTTTTAGTCTTTCTACCCATTTGAGCTTTAAAATTCTGCAAATGTCTCTAGAAAGAAAAATGTTCATGAGTTTGAGACCTTCATGTTTCCAATGTTATCTTCACTTCCATTAGACTGCCTATATCTGATCTGGTTTCTTTGCCCTTCAGAAGTAATCCACTCTTAGTCAAAGCCTGGATTCTCAGACTCTTGCCTTTGCCCAGGATTCGAAAAACTTGCAGAAAAAAATTACAGAATGCCTGCTTATCTCTCCCATTTCTCCACCTTCCAGAAATCTTTTTCTCTCTAGTCCTCATTGCTTTCCTGCCTTTAAGTATAACGTTTTCCTATTGTATCTCCGGGAACATTCATCTGCTACAAAGTAATCCACCCTAAATTCTCTGGTGAAAATTTTAAAATTCAGATGTAAAGAGTGGTTAAGAGCTCAGGCTGCTAACCAAAGAGTCAGTAGTTCAAATTCACCAGCAGCTCCTTGGAAACTCTATAGGGCAGTTCTACTCTGTCCTGAAGTGTTGCTATGAGTCAGAACGGACTTGATGGCAACGGTTTTTTTTTTTTTTTAGGTAAAAAATTACACAGGTGAATGGCAGGCTGTCATCAGAGTTCTGATCTGCAACAGAAATATTTGAAAACTAACTTTCTGAGAGAAAAGAATTATGAGTATAGAATGATGTATCTACTTAATTTTTGACAATACAGACAATTACATTTTTAGTATGTAAAACTCCAGAAAAATACATATAAATATGTATTGTTTCTTGGGAGAAAAAAAATTGAGGGGACAGTGCAGCCAAATTAAAAAAATAAAATTAAATTAAATACTAAAATATAACATTATGGTGAAAAGAGAAATAGACAATCAAACTATTAAAACATACAGTGGTTTATGCTGCTGTTGGGTGCTGTGGAGTTGATTCCAACTCATAGCGACCCTGTGACAGAGTAGAACTGCCTCTTAGGGTTTTCTAGGCTGTAATCTTTACTGGAGCAGATACGTCACGTCTTTCTCCTGCTATAAAGTGGTTTAATAATATAAATACAAAGATAAAAGTGATGGTTACAAAATAATCTTAACTGCAGGACTAGGCAACTCTTCATTCTGTTGTACACATGGTTGCTGTAAACCAAAAGAAACAAACTTGTTGTCATCAAGTCAATTCCAACTCATAGCAACCCCATAGGACAGAGTAGAACTACCCCACAGAGTTTGTAGGAGTGCCTGGTGGATTTGAACTGCTGACTTTTTAGTTAGCAGCCATAGCTCTTAACCCCTATGCCACCAAGGTTTCAGTGGTTACTCTAAGTTTGAGCCAATTTGATGGTAACTAACAACAAGAAGAACATTATAATATAACAACCCTGTAAATCAAATTCTCACTCCCCCAAGTGTTTTTTTTTTACTGCTGCTTATTTCAGTTATTGTCATTGTTCAGTTACTCTTCTGAACAAATTTTGTAAAGTCATTATTCTTTGTCATGTGTAGTCAAATATAATCTTTGTTTCAATGGTGTAGTGGTCACCCAACAACAGTTTGGAAAATCAAAATTCCTGCAAAGAATAAATGTCCCAGTCTTTGCTGAGAAGTTCTGTGTGCATGTTGGGCCAGCCTTCAACACTCAGCAAGGAAGTTTACAATTCTCCACTAGACTTCACTTCCTTCTTGAGCAGAGCCTGAGTATCAGTATGGGATGAGAGCAAGGTCCTTCTCGGGTTTTTCCTGAGCATGAGTACAGCCCTGGGCATATGTATGGCGTTATAGATTCTCAGGAAGTATGCTGGAAATTTTCAAAGCCCTTATTCTTCAAAGTACCTACTGTTTTCTCCCAAGCATTTTGGTTGGTCTGTCATTTCCCTCAACTTTTATCCATTACCTCAGGCAGCAGAGACTAGAACAGTTGCCTATTAATGTTTTCAATAACACATCCTTGAATAGTGGCTTTAGTGCTAGACATATTCCCATTCGGGGGGATAAAGATATGTCTTTTGAGCAGGTCTTCCAGGGAGCCACTAAACAGGTGAAGTAAGAATTATTTACAGATGAGGCCCATTCTCCTTCCTCAGGTACTGGTAATGGGTTGTTGTTTTCAAGATGGCCACTAAGATGGGGAGTGAGACATGAAAGTAGCATGAGTTAAGACTTCCCAAAGTTTGCTCTTCTTACTGAGAACTGCCCTTTTTTAAAATAAATAAATAAATAAATAAACACTCGCCAGATTACTGTAAGCTTTTGGATAGATTCCAGGGCTCCCAAAAAGTTAATTCTCATAGCTCCCTCTTTTCATCAGTGTTTTCATTGTGTTTATGGAGTAGTGACTATTTGGCATTCCTTACTCCATCCATTTCTCTATGTCATTCTGTAGCATTGTTGCAGCAAAAAATAAAATAATAAAATGTAAAATCCAGTAAATAAGAATAATTAAAATAAATTATAGTATATTCATCCAATGTCTGCAGCCAATAAAAATTAGGAGCATTTTGTAGTCAATATTATAAGTCTGTGTATTATTTTCATGCTTTGTCTACATTAATTACATTCATAATAGGCAAAATTAAAGCTATTTCCATTAACGTAAATAGTTTCCTTAGAAAAAGATGAAAAAAAAGGAACATAATACAAATAGCAAACGTTTGGAAACAAAGAGAAAAAGCAAGTTTACAGCATAAGAACAACAAAGAAAATCACAGATGTTGAGAACAAGTGCTCCCATTCAAGCAAGTGTACTCTGTTGTTGACTAAATCCAAGGGGAGTCCTTCGTTGGGGACTCCAACAATAGATTTTTGAAATGTGATGAGGTGTGCCACCTGGCCAATGATAATGAAGACTTATTAGCTACACTATAAAAACTATGGGCATTCGTGTTCTATATTTATATTATTGCTGGGGTAAAAAATGAAATGTGACATACATCTGTGTGATTTTTCCATGCTATTTTTTAAATATCACTGTCAGTAATAGGACAATAACCATGCACCTACAAGAAAAACGAGTTAATATGACTACTATTGAAATTTATGCACCAACCACTAAGGCCAAAGATAAAGAAATTGATGGTTTTTACCAATTTCTGAAGTCAGTAATTGGTCACACATGCAATCAGGATGCATTGATAATTACTGGTGATTGGAATACAAAAGTTAGAAACAAAGAAGAAGGACTGGTAATTGGAAAATATGGTCTTCGTAATAGAAATGACACCAGAGATTGCATGATGGAATATTGCAAGACCAGTGACTTATTCATTGCAAATACCTTTTTTCAACAACATAAACAGTGACTATGCACATGAACCTTGTTGGATGGAATACACAGGAATCAAATCAACTACATCTGTGGAAACAGACAATAGAGAAGCTCAATACCATCAGAACAAAACCAAGGGCCAACTACAGAATAGACCGTCAATTGCTTATATGCAAGTTCAAGTTGAAACTAAAGAAAATTAGAACTAATCCATGAGAGCCAAAGTATGACCTTGAGTATATAACACCTGAATTTAGAGACAATTTCAAGAATAGATTTGATGCATTGAACACTTATGTCCAAAGACCAGATGAGTTGTGGGATGACATCGAAGACATCATACATGAAGAAAGCAAATATTATGAAAAAGACAAGAAAGAAATGACCAAAATGGATGTCAGGAGAGACTTCTGAAATTGCTCTTGAACATCGAATACTAAAGCAAATGGAAGTAAAAGAGCTGAACAGAAGATTTCAAAAAGTGACTCAGAGAAGATAAAGTAAGGTTTTAAAATGAAATGTGCAAAGACCCGGAGTTAGAAAATCAAAAGGGAAGAACACACTCTGCATTTCTCAAGCTGAAAGAATTGAAGAAAAAAATTCAAGACTCGAGTTGCAATAATGAAGGATTCTGTGGATAAAATATTGAATGACACAAGATGCATCAAAAGAAGATGGAAGGAATACACAGAGTCACTGTACCAAAAAGAATTAGTCGACTTTCAACCATTTCAGAAAGTAACATATGATTAAGAGCCGATGGAGAAGTCCAACCTACACTCAATGCTTTGCTAAAACAAGGCTGTAGTAATTGACGTAATGCCAACTGAGATGTTTCAACAAACAGATGTGACTCTGGAAGTATTCACTCATCTATGCCAAGAAACTTGGAAGACAGCTATGTGGCCAACCAACTGGAAGATATATTTGTGCCCATTCCAAAAAATGGTGATCCAACAGAATGGAAGTTATCAAACAATATCACTAATATCACAAGCAAGTAAACTTTTGTTGAATATAATTCAAAAATTGTTGCAGCAGTACATCAACAAGGAACTGCCAGAAATTCAAGCCAGAATCAAAAGGGGACTTGGAACCAGGAATATTGTTGCTGACGTCAAATGAATCTTAGCTGAAAGCAGAGAATAGCAGGAAGATGTTTACCTGTGTTTTTTTTGACTATGCAAAGACATTCGACTGTGTGGATAATACAGTGTTGTTTAAAATCAAGAAAGATTTGTGTCAGGGTTGTATCTTTTCACCGGACTTATTCAATCTGTATCATGAACAAAAAAATCCAAGAAGCTGTACTATATGAAGAAAACCACATCAATATTGGAGGAAGACTCATTAACAACCTGTGATATGCGGATAACACAACCTTGCTTGCTGAAAGCAAAGAGGACTTGAAGTACTTACTAATGAAGATCAAAGACCGCAGCCTTCAGTATGGATTACATTTCAAAATAAAGAAAACAAAAGTTCTCACAACTGAACAAATAAGCAACATCATGATAAGCAGAGAAAATATTGAACTTGTCAAAGATTTCATTTTACTTGAATCCACAATCAATGACCATGGAAGCAACAGTCAAGAAATCAAATGATGTACTGCATCAGGCAAATCTGCTGTGAAAGATCTCTTTAAAGTGTAAAAATCAAAGATGGCACTTTGAGGACTACAGTACACCTGACCCAAGTCATGGTATTTTCAGTCACCTCTTATGCATGTGAAAACTGGACAATCAATAAGGAGGACCAAAGAAGAACTGATGCCTTTGAATGATGGTGTTGGCAAAGAATATTGAATATACAATGAACTGCCAGAAGAATGGACAAATCTGTCTTGGATGAAGTACATCCAGAGTGCTCCTTAGAAGTGAGGAAGTGACTTCCTTTCACATACTCTCGACATGTTATCAGATGGGACTAGTCCCCGGAGAACGACATTGTGCTTGGTAAATTAGAAGGTCAGTGAAAAGAGGAAGACCCTCAAGGAGATGGATTGACATAGTGGCTGCAGCAATGGGCTCTAACATAGCAATGATTATGAAGATGGCACAGGATTGGGCAGTGTTTCATTTTGTTGTACATAGGGTCATTATGAATCAGAACTGACTCTACAGCACCTAAATGCAAAACTGTTAAAGATTTTAAGGAGAAAGCTAAATTTTAAAACATGTGGAAAATATGGTATTTTAATAATGGAGAATTGAGCAGATATGCATTTTTAACATTTTTCCATATATTTTTGATATAATAGCAAAACACTCCTGGCTTATAAAAGGATCCTTAATGAAGAAAAAAGATCCGAAAGTACATGTATATTGACTACCTGTCTAGGAAGCCAGATGTTTTGTCCTTTCTGCTGTTTGCATACTTGATTGTATCACTGACATTTACCATGTTGTTACAAAGGATGTCTCAGATTACTCTTTAAGAAAATGTTATCTGTAACTTTATTTCCTGCATCTATTAATTGGTGACAAATTCCATGTTAGAAATTGAAAGCTATTGGACAAATAGGAAAAATCTGATATGTCATCTTACCTGATATTAAACATTCACTACAGTTTGTCTTGTGATAGATATATAATCAAAAGAGAACAAAACAGGTTACTGGTCATTAAAAAATTTTTACTCTGGCTAATTTTGCTTTTTAAATTATGGAACACTTTAAATATACAAAGAGACACAAACAATAACAAATATTCCCGTACCCTCTATACTGAATAAAATACTAATAATTAGGACTTCTGGGCACTATGACGTTCTAGGCAGAAGCACAATGCCATCCCTCCACAACAAAAATCTGAAAAACTAAGCCAAACAGAGAAAACAGCAATCCAGAAACCCTAAACATCAAATGAAGAGATAAAGAACTCAGCCAAACACCAAATGGAATAAGAAACTGACAGGGAACAGAGATTAAGGAGAGATACACCCAGAGGTTCCCTATCAGCTAACACAGCATAGGTCCACCATCTTGGACTCCTATCAGAGACCAGTGAACGGGGGTAGGAGAAAGTAGCTTCATGGAGCCTCCAGCAGGAGATAGAACAACCAGTAACCAGTGATATAAGCTTTCCACCTCCCACCCTTCTTCACACCCACTCGGCCTCCTCTGCTTCCCGTGGCCGTGGTCTCTTGGCCAGGAAGCACCACCTGCTTGGATTTCACCCGCTTGCACTTGCCGACTCCCTGAGTGTCATTTGTTGGCTGCTGGTGTTGCTTTTTTGTGCTTCTTTTGATTTCTTCCTTACCTCTCACCACCTCCCCTTCCATTCTCTCAAATACCTGTCTCTGTGCGCCATCTTTGCTTCTTCCTGAAAGGCTACAAAACTCCACCTCCACTTGAATGTGAAACTGCTTCCTGGTCCATGCTGCCACACTGGTGGGATCCTGGGGCTTTTTTGTTTGTTTATTTTGAATTGTTTGTTTTCTTTTTCTTTTCTCGAATTGGGAGCCCGTTCTAGCCAGGCAGTACTGCATGGCTTGGGACTTACCCTCTCAGTTTGTGCAGACACGCAAAGGGATCCCTGAGAGCATTTTTTTTATTGTGGGTTTTTTTTTTTTTCTGTTTTTTGGAGGTTTTTTTCTTGTTCTTTTTTTTTGTTTGTTTAGCTTTCTTTTCCCTCTCTTTCCCTTTTTGTCTTTCTTCATTACTCAGTTTATCATCTTTCTATACCTTCTTTCACTTCCTGTCCCCTGAATACCTGGTGCTGAGTGACACCTCTATGCCTTTTAGCCATGCTGTACTTCAAAGCCTGGGAGCAACTTCCCCAGACCTCGTAGCCACACTGGTGGGATCCCTGGGAGCTTTGCTTTTTTTTTTTTTCTTTCTAATTTTTATTTAATCATTTTTTTCTCTTTTTTACTTCTCCTTTTTATTTTTCTTCATTTCATATTCTCTCATCTCTCCACTCCTAAGGCAAGCTCCCCTAGCACTCTTTTTTGTTTGCATGTTTTTGGCTCCTGTTCCTCTCTCCCCTCTCCCATACCTATCTTAGCTCCACACATCACAATCTCCCCCTCCATACTACCTACCTGCACTGTGCACTTAACTTCATACCTCCAAGCAGCATAAGCACAGCCTACTGGAACCAGCCCTGCACTAATTACCAGCCTGCCCTGGTGGCCTCAGTAAGTGCCACAAACAACCCATCCTAGCAACTCCTCTTCAGCTAGACTTGCCCTGCTGTACCATGTCTGAGTGACTGACCCTGCCAATTGGAAGAGGCAAAAAGTATCATGCCCACAGACAAGCAAACAACAAAGAATGCACAGCCCACCTGCTCAGACATAAATAAATAAAACAAAAAAAAGGACAAAACAAATCTACAATCAATAAATGAAAAAAATAACTGCTGAAAGCCTTTGAGACAACAGACAATATCAAAACATTTACAAAAACAGGACAGGATGGTTCCAGTAGGCATCCAAAATAAAACACCAAATTACCTTCCAGAAAAAGAAAAGGCACTAGAACTACCTGATAGGGGATTTAAATCTCTAATACTCAGAATTATCCAAGAGTTGAAACAAACAGCAGACAAAAATGAGAAAAAAATAGACAAACTCATGGAAAAGGCAGATAAATTCATGGAAAATACAGACAAAAAAATGGAAGAATTCAGGAAAATAGTGCAGGAACAAAATGTCAAAATAAATTCACAACTAGAAATCAAACAAAACCAACAATTAGAAATCCAAGAGCTAAGCAACAATATTTCAGAAATGGACAGTGTCATAGAAGGGCTGAGGAGCAGATTTGAAATGGTGGAAGACAGGATCAGTGGAATTGAAGACAAACACTTGGATACAACTCTGTTTGAGGAAAAATCAGAAAAAAGAACGAAGGAAAATGAAGAGACCATGACAGAAGGTCCTGGACAGAGCTAGACAAGGATGTAGAACCAAATTCATTCCAACTCACAAAAAAAGACCAGATTTACTGGCCTGACAGAGACTGGAGAAACCCCGAGAGTATGGCCCCTGGACACACTTTTAGCTCAGTGGTGAAGTCACTTCTGAGGTCCACCATTCAGCCAGGGATTGGACAGCCCTATAAAACAAAATGGGACTAATGAGCACAGCAGTCCAAAGACAAGGACTAGAAGGCAGAAGGGGACAGGAAAGCTGGTGATAGGGAACCCAAGGTTGAGTAAGGACGTGTTGACATGTAGTGGTGTTGTTAACCATTGTGATAGGACAGCATGTGTACTGTTTAATGAGAAACTACTTTGTTCTGTAAACCTTCATCTAAAGTGAGAATAGCAGCACAACTGGAAGAAGATAATTGATGTCACTGAAATGTGCATGTAGAGGTTTTTGAAATGGTGTATCTTTGGCTATGAGTATTTTCACCAAAAAAAAAAAAAAAAAAGGTCAAGAAGGGAGAGTGTTGACATGTCGTAGGGTTGTTAACCAATGTCATAAAACAATACATGTACTAACTGTTTAATGAGAAGCTATTTGTTCTCTAAACCTTCATCTAAAGCACAATTTAAAAAAAAAAAAAAAAACAAGAATTAAAACATGGTGAGGGCAGATAGAATCCAGAAAATGTTGTAGGTATAATGCAGATGAATAAGTGGTGACTAATTTAGCAACCTGCAGGAAGCTAAAACATAAGTCTGCAAGAGAAAGGGAAAGGGGAAAGTCCAAAAGAAGTAATAAGTGACGTGACAATCTGGAAGAAGATAAATGTCAGAAGAGCAGCAAGGAGATCTGGGTGTCTGGAGTGCAGTGAGAAGAGGGAGAGCAATATTAAATTATATCCATAAGTAATGGTGGGGAATAGTGGTGAAGAGGAGGCCATATAAATTTTATAGGCCATGTTTAGTTCTTTGGGTATTATCTTTAGTGATAGGAAGCCAACAGCGGGCTTTGAGCAGAATAGTAACAGCTTGACCCTTAAAGGGTTTTTCTGACTGCTCTGGTGGCAAAGTGGTTAAAAGAGCTTGGCTGCTAACCAAAAACGTAGGCAGTTCCAATCCACCAGCCACTCCTTGGAAACCCTATAGGGCAGTTCTACTCTGTCCTGTAGAGTCCCTGTGAGTCAGAATTGACTTGATAGCAATGGGTTTGGTTTAGTTCTGACTTCTCTGGTGAGAACAGAGTATGGGGAGTTGTTATGGATTTAATCGTGTTTCCCAAAAAGATAAGTTGAAGTCGTAATCCCTGTACCTGTGAATGTGACCCTGTTTGGAGATAAGGTATGTCTTTGAAGATGTTATCAATTACGGAGGATGGGTCCTAATTCCTTCTTATAGTGTCTTACAAAAGGAAAGAACTGACATTGAGAAACATACATACGGGGGAGACAGACACCATGTGAAGATGCATCTACAAGCTAAGTAAAAACCAATGATTGCCAGGAACCACCAAAAGCTAGGAGTTCCTCTCTCGGAGGACTCTAGCACACAAAACTGTGAAACTATAAATTTCTGTTCTTTAAAGCCACCCACTTTGTGGTATTTTGTTACGGTAGTCCTAGGAAACTAAGGGAGGAGGTAAATGTAGAAGAGTAAGATCAGTTAGAAGGCTATTGCAGTAATCCAGATGAGAAAAGATGGTGCTTCCAGCATTGACGGTGAGAGTGGTCAGATTTTATATGTATGTGAAAGGTAGAACCAGGAGAAGTTATTTATGAATAGAAGGTGGATTGTAAAAAAGAAAAGAGAGAAGTAAAGAATTTTGCCAACATTTTTGGCTTAAGCAATAAGTAAAGAATTGGCATTCATCAAGACAGCAGTCTGTGAGAGGAAAAGGATTTTGATCGAATATTTTTAGGTTAATTTTTCACATGTTACCTATGAGATAGTTATTAGACATCTGATTGGAGTTGTTATTACACATCTAGTTGTTGATATTGGGTGCTGTTGAATCGATTCCAAGTCATAGTGACACCATATGACAGAGTATAACTGTCCCATAGAGTTTTCTTGACTGTTATCTTTATGGAAACAGATAGCCAGGTCTTTCTCCTGCAGAGTCCCTGGGTAGGTTACAACTGCCAATCTTTTGCTTAGCAGCCCAGCACTTAACCATTGCTTCAGTATGGCTCCTTGGAGATATAGATTAGTCTATAATTTCTATTTCAGGGGAGAGTTCTAGACTTGAGATCTAAATTTTCAAGTTTTTTTGAAAATTTAATTTATATTTAACATGATGATATTGAATGTATTGATCAAGCAGGGAATGGATAAAGAAGAGAAGTCCTAAGATTTTTCCTTGGGTTTGCTGAAGTTTAGATGACAGAGATTTGAAGAAGAATCAGGAGAGGGAACAGAGATGAAACTGCTAGTCTCATAGGAGGGAAAGCCGGAGGAGATGAAATGTCTGAATTCAAGTGAACAGTGTATTTCCAGGGGAGAAAGAGCCACTTTTTCAATAGTTCCTGATATGTTGTGTGTAATAATGACCATTAGATTGTGGAGGTCATTGCTGACCTGGATAAGAGCCATTTCTGTGGAGAAGTCAAGACTAAAATACGGATTAAATTGCATTCAGGAGAGAATAATAGAAGGACTAGAGACAATGAGTTCAGAAACTTCCATATTTACTGTTTCCATACTTACCTTATTAACTATAATGCTACATTAGCACGGCTATTTCTCTCACAAAAAGTAGAAATTGTATCCAAGTATTTTAAGAGCTTTCTAAAAATAATGTGCTTAAAATTGGGTTAACAAAAAAATGATACTTCACAATTAATGAAAACACTAATCTAGACAGTGATTCCAAATTCACTAAAGAAGTAGAAAGATTTGACAAATTCCACATTTAAACCTACGGTTAATGCTTAACTTTGAAACCCTTTTTAAGAAGAGCATTTTCAATGAAGTGTGTTTCAACAAATATGAAGCCTCTCTTGGTCTAATTCACAGTTTCTATATAACCTTGATAGCTAGTCTTCAGCAGTTGTAGTAGTAGTAGTGTGTGCTTTTAAGTCCACTCTGACACACAGAGACCTTATATGACAGAATAGAACTGCTCCCTAGGGTTTCTTAGGCTGTAATCTTTATGGGAGCATAATGCCAGGTATTTTCTCCGGTAGAAAGACAGGTGGATTTGAACTGTCAACCCTTCGGTTAGTGGCCGAGCTCTTGACCACTGTGCCACCAAAGCTTCTGTAGTAGCAGTCCAAAACTCATTGCCATGGAGTTGATTCTGACTCATAGCAATGCTGTAAGACAGAGTAGAACTGCCCCATAGGGTTTCCAAGGAGTGGTTGGTGGATTCAAACTGCCAAACCTTTGGCTGGCAGCTGTAGCTCTTAACCACTTCAGGGTTCCACTGTAGTAGCAGTAAAATTCGTAAAAGAACAAAGTAGAAATAGATAAACCTGGGACAGTCAATAGTTGAATTTTGCAAAAATGGTTGGATACTGATCATATGTGACAATTGTGACATTTTAATCACAAACTTGCTTTATATTGCTTTCTCAAATCTTTATTTAAAAATAGTGAATCAAGGGGCGTGGTCAACGTGGCAGAGTAGTTAGACACTTCCTATATCCCTCTTACAACAAAGACCTGGAAAAACAAGTGATTTGATTCTATGTGAACATCTGCCAGCCCTGAGCAAGGCAAGGTTAAGAAATCCATCTGAGTGATACGGGAGAGGAAGACCATTTGGGAGAGGTGAGGAGGGCTAGAGCTGACGCTGCAAAACTACAGAGCCGCAGCCACGCCAGTCTGCAGTGAAGCAGGCAAACAGCTGTGCTGTGCACGTGCTCGGGAAGCAGTTTCCACATTAAGAGAGACCCGGCAGCAGAGATTCTGCTTGGACACTCCGAACCAGTGAAGAGCAGCTCCCAAGAGGTTAGGATAAGTACATGTGTGCACCCTGTCGTGGGGACAAAAAAAAAAAAGCCCATTTGGGAAAAACCTCTCTCCCTTCTACCTCCTGCCTCCACTCTCTGCACCTGGAGTCCACTGGGCCAGAAGTAGATCCCAAAAGCCACCCTGACCCATTCTCCTGGCTTCGGAGAGGGAACAAATCAGCTGCTGGCTCCCCTAGGCCAGGAACACACAGTTGGCACAGCTCCTTTGCTGGCCACATTTATCAGGGGTCCGCAGACTTTGAGTGCCTTACACCCCTTTATAGACTTGTGGGGACCCATCTCAACAGCGTTAGCCCTCACTACCACAGTACAACAAGGCAGACATCTGAAGTTTAACTTCAACTGCTTTAGCTGTGAACGGGTGGATTTGTGACCCTCATAACAGCCCTGCCCCTTAAGTAGGCACTTTTATCAATCTGCAGCAGGGTCTTGGGGACTGGTTGTAACACCTAAAGTGCCTAGTCACCTGCTACAGGAGTTCAAGAAAAAGTGGTGCCCTCGAGTCTTTACATCCAACAGAGTAGGGTGCTCTTAGTCCAGCTGCAAAACTCACCTAACTACTCACCCTAGGGAATAGGGACACTCTTTCCTTTCAGACTCTCAGGGGCATCCGTCAGCCCCCTGCCTGGCTCAGTGCCTGATCCCCTACCACAGCCAGAGTCCAGTGTCTACACCAATCACCCATGCTTCTCTAGGACTAGGGGTCAGAGACCGCATCACACACTTGGTGACCAACTGCCTGGACACCTGAGCTGAACCCATATAAGAAAATTTAACAGACTCCTGCATGCACATACTTAGTTACAGAACTAACTACCTGGTGACAGGACGTTAGAGAGCCAAAGGTGTCAAAAATCAAATTAGTGCACACGAGCAGCCTATTTGGGCATATCAAACAAAACTAAATAAGAAGCTATGTCTCACAAGCAAACACAAAATAAAATTATAATAAATTATTGATGGCTTGGAGACAACAGTCAATATCAAGTCACATAAAGAGGCAGTCCATGATGGCTTCAGCAAGCTCCCAAAATAAAGAATCAATAAATTCTCTGGAGGAAGAGAATTCCTTGGAATTACCAGAGGCAGAATATAAAGATTAATATACAGAACTCTTCTAGAAATAAGACAGGAAGTTAGACAGACTGCAGAAGCAGCCAGGCAACATACAGACACAGTAGTAGTGGAACTTAAAAAAAGTTATTCAAGAACATAATGACAAATTTAATAGGCTGCAAGAATCCATAGAGAGACAGCAATCAGAAACCCAGAAGATTAACAATAAAATTTCAGAATTAGACAACTCAATAGAAAGTCATAGGAGCAGAATTGAGGCAGTAGAAGTTAGAATTAGTGACATTGAAGATAAAGCTCTTGAAGCCAACTTATTTGAGGAAAAATCAGATAAAAGAATTAAAAAGTATGAAGAAACTCTAAGAGTCATGGACTCTATCAAGAGAAATAACCTACTAGTGATTGGTGTGCAAGAAAGGGGGGGATAACAGAAAATACAGAGAAAATTGTTGAAGATTTGTTGACTGAAAAGTTCCCTGATATTGTGAAAGATGAGAAGATATCTATCCAAGATGCTCATCAAAACCCACATAAGGTAGATCCCAAAAGAAAGTCACCAAGACATACTATAATCAAACTTACCAAAAATAAAGATAAAGAGAGAATTTTAAGAGGGGCTTGGCATAAAAGAAAAGTCATCTACAAAAGAGAGTCAATTAGAATAAGCTCGGACTTCTCAGCAGAAACCATGCAGGCTAGAAGGCAATGGGAGGATATATTTAAAGCCTTGAAGGAAAATAACTGTCAGACAAGAGTTATATATCCAGCAAAACTGTCTCTCAAATATGATGGAGAAATTAGAGAATTTCCAGATAAAGTAAAGTTCAGGGAATTTGCAAAAACCAAACTAAAATTGCAAGAAATACTAAAACGAGTCCTATGGTTAGATAATCAATAACACCAGCTAACAATGCAGGACTAGAACACAGGAAAGAGCAACAAGATATTGACTCAGATATGGAAATTGAAATTACATCAAAGCTAAAACTTTGAAAATAGGGAAACAGATATCAATATGTAAAAAAAAAAAAAAAAAAGAGAGATAATATTAAAACAAAAAAAGAGGGAGTTCCAGCAAAATGGTGCTCTAGGCAGAAGCACCACACCATCCCTCCACAGCAAAGATCCAAAAAACTAAGCTGAACAGAGAATACAACAATCCTGAAACCCTAAATCATCAAATGAAGAGAGAAAAAACTCAGCCAAGCACCAAATGGAGTGAGAAAACTGACAGAGAACGGAGAGCGAGGAGAGATTCATGCAGAGGTACTCTACCAGCTAACGCAGTGCACATCCACCATATTGGACTCCTATCGGAGACCAGAAAACAGCGGTACGAGAAAGCAGCCTCACAGAGCATCCAGCGGGAGACAAAACAACCGGTAATTTGTGGTGTGCACTTTCCCACCCTCCACCCCTCTTCGCCCCAGCTCAGCCTCCTCTGCTTCCCTCGGCCATGGTCTCTTGACTGGGAAGCGCCAGTTGCTTGGATTCCACACACCCAAGCGGGTGACTCTCTGGGTACAATTGGTTGGCTACTAGTGTTGCTTTTTTTTTCTGTTTCTTTTGATTTCTCACTTGCTTCTCACCACCTCCCCTTCCTTTCACTCAAGTGCCTGGCTCCGTGTGCCAACTTTACTTCTTCCTGAGGGGCTGCAGAGCACCGACAATTTGTGATATATGCATTCCCACTCTCTACCCTTCTTCACCCACACTCGGCCTCCTCTGCTTCCCGCCGACACAGTCTCTTATCCAGAAACACCAGCCCACGTTGGCTGGCTCTCTGAGTGCCATTTGTTGGCTGCTGGTGTTGCTATTTTTTTTCTTTTTCCTGCTACTTTTGGTTTCTTGCTTGCCTCTCGCTGCCTCCCGCTCTTTTTGCTCGAGTGCCTGGCTCCTTGCGCCATCTTTGCTTCTTCCTGAGGGGCTGCGGAGCTCCATTCGACTATGAAGCTGCTTCCCGGTCTGGGCTACCGCACTGGTGGGATCCCGGGGCGTTTGTTCATTTTGAATTGTTTGTTTTTTTCTTTTCCTTTTCTTCAGTTGGGAGCCCTTTCTGGCAAGGCAGAGCTGCGTGGCAAGGAACTCTCCTTCAGTTTCCACAGACGTGCAGAGGGATCCCCGAGGGCATTTCTTTTTGTTGGTTTTTATTTTTTTTCTGTTTTTTTGGGGGGCCATTCTTGTTCTTTTTTTTTCTCTTAATTTGTTTTGTTTTCTTTTCCCTCTTTTTTTCCTTTTGTCTTTCTTCATTGCTCACTTTCTCATCTCTCTGTATCTTCCTTCTGTTTCTGATCCCTGAATACCAGGTGTTGTATACCTCTATGCCTTTTAGCCAGGCTGTACTACAAAACCTGAGAGCGACATCCCCAGACATCATAGCTGCATTGGTGGGTTCCCTGGGAACATTGCGGTTCTTTAACCTTTCTGATTTTTATTTATTCATTCTTTTCTTTTCTTCCTCTTCCCCTTTCTGTTTTTCTCCATTCCATAGTATCTCATCTCTCCATTCCAAAGCCAAGGTCCCCAGCATCCTTTTCTGTTTGTTTGTTTGTTTTTGGCTCCTGTTCCTCTCTCCTCTCTCCCATATCCAGCTTAGCTCCACACATAACCATCTCCCCGCTGCATCCTGCCTACCTGCACCGTGCACTTGACATCACGCCAACAAGCAGCACAGGCATGGCCTACTGGAACCTGCCCTGCACTGATTACCAACCCGCTCTGGAGGTTGTAGGAAGTGCCACAAACAACCCGTCGCTGTGACTCCTCTTCCAATAGACCTGCCCTGCTGTACCATATATGAGTGACTGACCCTGCCAGTTGGAGAAGGAGGCGAAAAGTATTGAGCGCACAAATGAGCAAACAACAAGGAACACACAGTCTGCCTGCTCAGACATAGTCAGTTTTTTTTTTTTTTTAAAAGGTCGAAACAAACAAATCTACAATCAATAAATGAGAAAAATAACTACTGAATGCCCCAAAAACAGCAGACAATATCAAAACATTTACAAAAACTGGACAGGATGGTTACATTAGGTGTCCAAAATAAAACACCAGATGACTCTCCTCTGGAAGAAAATGCACTAGAACTACCTGATAGGGAATTCAAATCTCTAATACTCAGAATTCTCCAAGAACTGAGGCAAAAAGATGACAAACATGAGGAAAAAATAGACAAATTCATGGAAAATACAGACAAAAAATTCAAAGAATTCAGGAAGCTGGTGCAGGAACAAAATGCCAAAATAAATTCACAACTAGAAATTATGCAAAAACAACAATTAGAAATCCAAAAGATAAACAACATGACTTCAGAAAAGAATGATGTCATAGAATGGCTGAGAACCAGATTAGAAATGGTGGAAGACAGGATCAGTGGAATTGAAGACAAACACTGGGATACAAATTTATTTGAGGAAAACTCAGAAAAAAGAACAAAGAAAAATGAAGCGACACTGAGAGTTGTGTGGGACACAATTAAAAGCAAAAATTTACAAGTCATTGGAATTCCAGAACAGGGGGAGAAAACAGAAAACACAGAGAGTATCATTGAGGAACTGCTGACAGAAAACTTCCCCAATATCATGAAAGATGAAAAGCTGGCCATCCAAGAAGCTCAACGAACCCCATATAGAAGAGACCCCAAAAGAATATCACCAAGGCATATCATATTCACACTCGCCAAAACCAAAGACAAACAAAGAATCCTGAGAGCAGCTCATGAAAAACAAGAAGTCACATACAGAGGAGAAACAATAAGACTACGCTCAGATTATTTGGCAGAAACCATGCAGGCAAGAAGGCAATGAGATGACATATATAAAATCTTCAAAGAAAAAAATTGTCGGCCAAGAATAATATATCCTGCAAAACTCTCGTTCAAATTTGATGGTGAAACTAGGTCATTCCAGATAAACAGAAAATAAAGGGAATACGTAAAAGTCAAACCAAACTTACAAGAATTATTAAAGGGAGTTCTTCAATATGAGGACAAACAGCTTCAGCTCACAGGCAAAAGCTAGGACACAGGACCATACCAGCCAGATACCAATCTAGGAAAAGAACTCCAGAGGACTATCCAATGCCAAAAGAAATACAACAGGGAATCAGAGCAGTAAATCAGTAAATGACAACAACATCAAAACAATAAAAGTGGGAATAAACGTCATAGGTATTGAACCTTCTAATGCAGAGGAAGGCAAGGTATACCAAGTAATGGTAGACTGCTTCAAACTTAGAAAGATAAGGGTAAAATTCATGGTAAACACAAAGAAAGTAAACAAACCAACTCATAAAAATAAAGATGAAAAACATAAAGTCTCAGCAAAAACAAAACCTACAGAAACAAAAGAAATGAAAAAAAAAAATCCACAAACAAAAGTAACTCAGCACAAGAGAGTAAGAAGAACAAAGAAAACTTCAGCACCACAAAAAAAGCACTACAAAATGACAGCAACAAACTCACATCTATCAATTATTACACTGAATGGAAATGGACTCAATGCACCCATAAAGAGATGGACAGTGAACGAATGGATAAGAAAACAGGATCCATCAATATGCTGGCTACAAGAGACACACCTTAGAAACAAAGATGTGAATTTATTAAAAGTCAAAGGTTGGAAAAAAATATATCAAGCTAACAACTACCAAAAAAGAGCAGGCATGGCAATTCTAATCTCAGATAAAATAGACTTTAAAACAAAATCTACCATAAAAGACAAAGAAGGACACTATATAATGATTAAGGGGATGATCCATCTGAAGACATAGTGATAATAAACATATATGCAAGCAATGACAGGGCTTCAAAATACATAAAACAAACTCTAACAACACTGAAAAGAGAAATTGACAGTTCTAAAATAATAGTAGGAGACTTCAACACACCACTCTCAGTAAAGGACAGAACAACTAAGAAGAAACTCAGCAAAGATACAGAAGACCTAAAGGGCACAATCTGCCAACTTGGCCTCATAGACATATATAGAACACTCCATCTAACCACTGCAAAGTACACATTCTTTTCCAGTGCACATGGAACGTTTTCAGAATAGACCACATCTTAAGCCACAGAGCAATCCTCAACAAGATCCAAAATCCTGAGATAATTCAAAGTAACTTTTCTGACCACAATGCATCAAGGTAGACATTAACAATAGAAAGATCAAGGAAATAAAATTCATTACATGGAAACTGAATAATACCCTGCTTACACATCACTGGGTAATAGAAGAAATCAGAGATGGAATAAAAAAATTCCTGTAATCAAATGATAATGAAAACACATCATACCAAAACCTTTGGGACAAAGCAAAGGCAGTCCTCAGAGGACAATTTATAGCAATAGATGCACGTATCAAAAAAGAAGAAAAGGACAAAATCAAAACATTAACTACAGAACTCAAAGAAATAGAAAAAGAAGAGCAAAAAAAAGCCCACAACCACCGGAAGAAAGGAAATAGTAAAGATCACAGCAGAAATAAATGAAACAGAGAACAGAAAAACAATAGAAAGAATCAACAAAACCAAAAGGTGGTTCTTTGAACGAATCAACAAAATCGACAAACCAATGGCCAGAGTGACAAAACAGAAACAAGAGAGGACACAAATAACCCAAATAAGAAACAAAATGGGGGACATTACAACTGACCCAACTGAAATAAAAAGGATTATAACAGAATATTATGGAAAACTATACTCCAAAAATTTGAAAACCTAGAGGAAATGGATGAATTTCTAGAAACACACGGCCTACCCAAACTACAACAAAGTGATGTTGAAAATCTGAACAGACCCATAACAAGAGAAGAGATTGAAAAGGTAATAAAAAACCTCCCAACCAAAAAAAGCCCTGGCCAAGATGGCTTCACTGGAGAATTCTACAAAATATTTACAGAAGAGCTTGTACCAGTACTACTCAAGCTATTTCAGAGCATAGAAGAGGAAGCAACACTTCCAAATTCATTCTATGAAGCCAGTGTAATGTTGATAAAAAAACCAAGCAAAGACATCAAAAAAAAAAAGAAAATTATAGACCAATATCTCTCATAAATATAGATGCAAAAATTCTGAACAAAATTCTAGTCCATAGAATACAGCATGATATCAAAAAATAATGCACCACGACCGAGTAGGATTAGTACCAGGTATGCAAGGATGGTTCAACATTAGAAAATCAATCAAGATAATCCACCACATAAATAAAAGGAAAGAAAAGAATCACATGATCATCTCAATTGACGCAGAAAAGGCATTTGACAAAGTCCAACACCCATTCCTGATAAAAACTCTAAATCAAATAGGTATAGAAGGGAAACTTCTCAACATAATAAAGGGCTTTTATGCAAAACCAAAGGCCAACATCATTCTTAATGGAGAGATGCTGAAAACATTCCCCTTGAAAACAGGAACAAGACAAGGATGCCCTTTATCACCACTCCTATTTAACATTGTGCTGAAAGTTCTAGCTAGAGCAATAAGGCAAGAAAAAGAAATAAAGGGCATCCAAATTGGTAATGAAGAAGTTAAACTCTCCCTTTTTGCAGATGATATGATACTGTACACAGAAAACCCTAAAGACTCCATGAGAAATCTACTGGAACTAATAGAAAGATTCAGCAGAGTAGCAGGATACAAGATAAACATTCAAAAATCAGTTGGATTCCTATACACCAATAAGGAGAATGATGAAAAGGAAATCAGGAAAACAATACCATTTTCAACAGTCCCTAAAAAGATAAAATACTTAGGAATAAATCTGACCAGGGATGTAAAAGACCTATACAAAGAAAACTACAAAACACTACTGCATGAAACCCAAACGGATCTACAAAAATGGAAAAACATACCATGCTCCTGGATAGGCAGACTCAACAGTGTGAAAATGACAATTCTACCCAAAGCAATTTACAAACACAACCCTATCCCGATCCAAATACCAACAACATTCTTCAAAGCGATGGAAAATCTAATCTTTAACTTTATATGGAAAGGGAAGAAGCCCTGAATAAGTAAAGCACTACTGAAGAAGAATAAAGTTGGAGGACTCACACTACCTGACTTCAGAACCTACTATACAGCTAACAGTAGTCAGAACAGCCTGGTACTGGTACAATGACAGACACTTTGATCAATGGAACAGAATTGAGAACCCAAATGTAAATCCATCCACCTGCAGTCACCTGATCTTCGACAAGGGCCCAAAGTCCATCAAATGGGGAAAAGACAGTCTCTTTAACAGATAGTGCTGGCAAAACTGGATATCCATTTGCAAAAAAAAATGAAACAGGACCCATACCTCACACCATATACAAAAACTATTTCAAAATGGATCAAAGACCTGAATATAAAGCCTAAAACTATAAACTTCATAGAAAAAAAAAGGACCAACACTTCAGGCCTTAATACATGGCATTAACAGGATACAAACCATAACCATCAATGCACAAAACCCAACAGATAAGCTAGATAACTGGGATCTTCTAAAAATCAAACACCTATGCTCTTCAGAAGAATTCACCAAAAGAGTAAAAAGAGAACCTACAGACTGGGAAAAAGTTTTTGGACAGTACAAGTCAGACAAAGGTCTGATCTCCATAATCTACAAGAACGTCCAACACCTCTACAATAGAAAGACAAATAATCCTGTTAAAAAATGGGCAAAGGAAATGAACAGACATTTCACCAAAGAAGACATTCAAATGGCCAACAGACACATGAGGAAATCTCGCGATCACTACCCATTAGAGAAATGTAAATTAAAACCACAATGAGATACCATCTTACCCCAGCATTACTGGCAAGAATCAAAAACACTGGAAATAAGAAATGTTGGAGGTGCTGCTGTGAGATGGGAACTCTTATGCTCTGCTGGTGGGAATGCAAAATGATACAACCATTTTGGAAAATGATATGGCATTTCCTCAGAAAGCTAGAAATAGAAATACTGCACTATCTAGCAATCCAACTCCTAGGAATATATCTTAGAGAAAAAAGAGTCATCACTCGAATAGAGATACGCACACCTATGATCATGGCAGCATTGTTCACAATAGATAAACGATGGAAACAACCTAGATGCCCATCAACAGGTGAATGGATAAACAAACTATGGTACATACACACAATGGAGTACTATGCAACGAGAAAGAACAACAGTGAATCTGTGAAGCATCTCATAACATGGATGAAACTGGAGGACATTATACTGAGTGAAATAAGTCTATCACAAAAGGACAAATATTGTATGAGACCTCTATTGTAAAAACCCATGAAAAAGTTCACACACAAAATGTAACAATCTTTGTTGGTTACCAGGGATGGGATGGGTGGGAGGGAAATACTAAATAGGCAATATATAAGTGGTATCTTGGGTGAAGGGTGAGACAGTACACAATACAGGGGAAACTAGCACAACCTGTGCAAGAAAAGGTTATAGAAGCCCCATAGACACATTCAAACTCCCTAAGGACTGAACTACTGGGCAGAGGGCTCTGGGGACCATGGTCTCGGGGAACATCTAACTCAATTGGCATGACACAGCTTATAAAGACAATGCTCTACATTTTACCTTAGTGAGTAGTGTCTGGGGTCTTAAAAGCCTGTGAGTGTCCATCTAAGATACTCCACTGGTCTCATCCCTTCTGGAGCAAGGGAGAATGAAGAGAACAGGATACAAGGAAAAGATTAGTCCGAAGGGTTAATTGTCCACAGCTACCTAGGCCTCTACCGGACTGAGTCCAGTACAGCTAGATGGTGCCCAGCTACCACCACTGACTGCTCTGACCAGGATCACAACAGAGGGTTCTGGACAGAGCTGGAGAAGGATGTAGAGCATAATTCTAACTCACACACACACAAAAAAAGACCAGATTTACTGGCCTAAAGGAGACTGGAGAAACCTCGAGAGTATGGCCCCCAGACACCCTTTTAGCTTAGTGGCGAGGTTACCTCCGAGGTTCACTGTTCAGCCTGGGAGTGGAAAGCCCCATAAATCCAAATGAGACTAACGAGGTACAGGAGTCCAGTGACACAGGCCAGAAGGCAGAAGGGGACAAGGAAGCTGGTGATAGGGAAACCATGTTTGAGTAAAGATACTGTTGATGTATTGTGAGATTGTTAACCATTGTCATAGGGCAACATTTGTAGTAACTGTTAAATGAGAAACTATTATGTTCTGTAAGCCTTCATCTTAAGTGAGAATAACAGCAAAATTGGAAGATAGTAGTCAATATCACTGAACTGTGTGTGTAGAAATTTTTGAAACGGTGTATCTTTGGCTATGTGTATTTTCACCAAAAAAAGAAAGGTTGAGAAGTTAGAGGGTTAATATATTGTGGGGTTGTTAACCAATGTCATAAAACAACATGTGTACTACTGTTTCATGAGAAACTATTTGTTCTGTAAGCCTTCACCTGAAGTACAATAAAATATATATATATATAAAAAGAGGGACTCAAAAAATAGAGGCATTGATTTTCTATATAGAGGGGAAGTTAAGGCAATATCAAGTAATAAAAGACTGGTAGAAACTTAGAAAAATAGGGGTAAATATTAAGGTAAACACAAAGGAATCTAACAATCCTAGAAATCAAAATAAAATGTAGAAAAACATAAAGACCCAGCAAACACAAAATCTACAAGAAAGAAAAAGATGAAAAAAAAAATGCATAAAGAAAAACGACTCAGCACAGAAAATATAAGGGAAACAAAGAAACTGTGAACAACACACAGAAAGAGATGTCAGGATGACATCACTAAACTCATACCTATCAATAATTATGCTGAATATAAACAGAATTAATGCACCAATAAAGAGATGGAGAGTGGCAGATTGGATAAAAAAGCATGATCCACCTATATGCTGCCTACAAGATATGCACCTTAGACTTAAACACACAAACAGGCTAAAACTCAAAGGATGGAAAAGAATTTATCAAGCAAACAACACTCAAAAAGGAGCAGGAGTGGCAATATTAATCTCTGACAAAATAGACTTTAAGGTAAAATCCACCACAAAGGATAAGGAAGAGCACTATATAATGATTAAATGGTCAATACACCAGGAGGACATAACTATAATAAATATTTACTCACCAAACTGCAGGGCTCCAAAATATGTAAAACAAACTCTAACACCTCTGAAGAGAGAGATAGCCAGCTCCGCAATAGTAGTAGGAGATTTCAACACGCCACCTTCGGTGAAGGACAGAACATCCAGAAAGAAGTTCAACAAAGACACAGAAGAGCTAAATGCTACAATCAACCAACTTGATCTCATCGACATATACTGAACTCTGCACCCAAAAGCAGCCAAGTATACATTCTTTTCCAATGCACATGGAACATTCTCCAGAAGAGACCACATATTAGGCCATAAAGCAAGGCTTAACAAAATCCAAAACATCGAAATACTACAAAGCATCTTTTCTGACAATAAACCATAAAAGTGGAAATCAACAACACAAAAGGCAAAGAAAAAAAGTCAAACACATGGAATCTGAACAACACCTTGCTCAAAAACTACTGGGAAATAGAAGAAATTAAGGATGGAATAAAGAAATTCATAGAATCAAACGAGAATGAAAACACATCCTACCAGAACCTTTAGGACACTGCAAAAGCAGTGCTCAGAGGTCAGTTTATAGCAATAAATGCACATATCCAAAAACAAGAAAGGCTCATAATCAAAGCATTAGCCCTACATCTGGAACAAGTAGAAAGAGAGCAGCAAAAGAAGCCTACAGGTGCCAGAAGGAAGGAAATAATAAGAATTAGAGCAGAATTAAGTGAAATAGAGAATAGAAAAACAATTGAAAGAGTTAACAAGTCCAAAATCTGGTTCTTTGAAAAGATCAACAAAATTGATAAACCATTGGCCAAACTGACAAAAGAAAAACAGGAGAGGAAGCAGATAACCCATCTAAGAAATGAGATGGGTGATATCACAACAGACCCAACTGAAATTAAAAGAATCGTAACAGAATACTATGAAAAATTGTATTCTTACAAATTTGAAAACCTAGAGGAAATGGACAAATTTCTAGGAACTCACTACCTACCTAAATTAACACAAACAGTGGTAGAACAACTAAATAAACCCATAACAAAAGAAGAGATTGAAAAGGTTATTAAAAAACTGCCAACAAATAAAAGCCCTGGCCCCGATGGCTTCACTGGAGAATTCTACCAAACTTTCAGAGAAGAGATAACGCCACTTCTACTCAAGGTATTTCAGAGCATAGAAAAGGATGGAATACTCCCAAACTCATTCTATGAAGCCAGCATAACCCTGATACAAAAACAAGATAAGGACACCACAAAAAAAAAGAAAATTACAGACCAATATCCCTCATCAACGTTGATGCAAAATCCTAAACAAAATTTTAGCCAATAGAATTCAGCAACATATCAAAAAAATAATTCAGCATGACTAAGTGGGATTTATACCAGATATGCATGGATGGTTCAACATTAGAAAAACAATCAACGTAATCCATCACATAAATAAAACAAAAGACAAGAGCCACACGATCTTATCAATCGATGCAGAAAAGGCATTTGACAAAGTCCAACACCCATTAATGATAAAAAACTCTCAAAAAAATAGGAATAGAAGGGAAATTCCTCAGTATAATTAAAGGCATGTATACAAAACCAATAGCCAACATCATCCTGAATGGAGAGACTTTGAAAGCATTCCCTTTGAGAACAGGAACCAGACAAGGATGCCCTTTATCACACTATTATTCAACATTGTGCTGGAGGTCCTAGCCAGAGCAGTTAGGGTGGAAAAAGAAATAAAGAGCATCCAAATAGGTAGGGAAGAAGTCAAAGTATCTCTATTCACAGATGATATGATCTTATACACAGAAAACTCCAAGGAATCCACAAGAAAACTACTGGAACTAACAGAAGATTTCAGCAAAGTTTCAGGATACTAGATAAACTTACAAAAATCAATTGGATTCCTTTACACCAACAAAGAGAACCTTGAATAGGAAATCGCTAAATCAATATCATTTACAATAGCCCCCAAGAAGATAAAATAATAAGGAATAAATCCAACCAGAGATGTAAAAGATCTTTACACAGAATACTACAAGACACTACTGCAAGAAACTAAAAGAGACCTGCATAAGTGGAAAAATACACCTTGCTCTTGGGTAGGTAGACTCAACATATTGAAAATGTCAGTTCTACACAAAGCAGTCTACAGATACAATGCAATCCGAATTCAAATTCCAGCAGCATTTGTTAATGAGGTGGAGAAACAAATCACCAACTTCATATGGAAAGGGAAGAGGCCCCAAATAAATGAAGCACTAATCAAGAGGAAGAACAAAGTGGAAGGCTTTACACTACCTGATTTTAGGACCTGTTATGCTGCCACGGTATTCAAGACAGCCTGCTACTGGTACAACAACAGATACATAGACCAATGGAACAGAGTTGAGAATCCAAATATAAGCTCATCCACCTATAAGCAGCTAATATTTGACAAAGGCCCAAAGTCCATTAATTGTGGAGAAGACAGTCTCTTTAACAAATGGTGCTGGCATAATTGGATATCTGTATGCAAAAAACTGAAACAAGACCCATATCTCCCACCATGTACAAAACCTAACTCAAAATGGATCAATGACTTAAATATAAAATTGAAGACAATAAAGATCATGGAAGAAAAAATAGGTACAACGCTAGGAGCCCTAATACAGGGCATAAAAACAATACGAACCATAAGTAACAATGCACAAGCACCAGAAGAGAGACTAGATAAATGGGAGCTCCTAAAAATCAAGCACTTATGCTCATCCAAAGACTTCACCAAAAGAGTAAAAAGATAACCTAGAGACTGGGAAAAAAATTATGGCTACGACAAATCCAATCAGCTTTTAATCCCTAAAATCTACAAGATACTGCAAAACCTCAACAGCAAAAAGACAAATAACCCAATTTAAAAATGGGCAAAGGATATAAACAGGCACTTCACCAAAGAAGATATTCAGGCAGCTAACAGACACATGAAGAAATGCTCAAGATCATTAGCCATTAGAGAAATGCAGATCAAAACTACAATGAGATAACATCTCACCCCAACAAGGCTAGCATTAACCCAAAAAACACAAAATAACAAATTCTGAAGAGGTTGTGGAGAGCCTGGAACACTTATACACTGGTGGTGGGAATGTAAAATTGTACAGCCAGTTTGGAAATCGATTTGGCGCTTCCTTAAAAAGCTAGAAATAGAAGTAGCATACTATTCAGCTATCCCACTCCTTGGAATATATCCTAGAGAAACTAGAGACATCACAAGAATAGATATATGCACACCCATGTTCATTGCAGCACTGTTCACGACAGCAAAAAGATGGAAGCAACCTAAGTGCCCATCGATGGACGAATGGATAAACAAACTATGGTATATCCACATGATGGAATAGTACACAACGATAAAGAACAATGATGAAGCTGTGAAACATCGTATAACTTGGTGGAAGCTAGAACTTATTATGCTGAGTGAATTTAGTCAGTCACAGAAGGACAAATACTGTATAAGACCACTATTATAAGGGCTCAAGAAAAGGTTTAAACACGGAAGAAAACATTCTTTGATGGTTACAGGGGTGGGGAGGGAGGGTGAGTGTTATTCACTAACTAGATAGTAGGTAAGAATCATCTTAGGTGAAAGGAAGGACAGCACACACTACATGGGAAACCAGCACAACTGGACTAAACCAAAGCTAAGTAGTTTTCTCAATACAATCAAATACTTTGAGAGACAGAGTAGCAGGGGTAGGGGTCTGGGGACCATGCTTTCAGGGGACATCTATGTCAATTGGCATAACAAAGCTTAGTAAGAAAATGTTCGGCATCCTACTTTGGTGAGTGGCATCTGGGGTCTTAAAAGCTTGCAAGTGGCCATCTAAGATGCGTCAGTTAGTCCCAACCACTTGGAATAAAGGAGAACGAAGAACACCAAAGACATAAGGAAAGTATTGGCCCAGGAGACAGAATGGGCTACATAAACCAGAGACTTCATCAGTCTGAGACCAGAAGAACTAGTTGATGCCCAGCTACCACCAATAAACGTCCTGACAGGGAACACAACAGAGGGTCCTTGATGAAGCAGTAGAACGATGGGATGCAGAACTCAAATTCTAGTAAGAAGACCAGACTTAATGGTCTCACTCTAAGACTGGAGGTGCCCCGGAAAGCATGGCCCCTGGTCTCTCTATCACCCCAGAACTAAAACAATTTCCAAGGCCAACTCTTCAGACAGGGATTGGACTGGACTGTGGGACATCAAGTGATACTTGTGAAGAATGTGCCTATTAGAAAAGTAGATACAAGAGACCAAAGGGGCAGCTTCTGTCCAGAGCTGAGATGGGAAGGCAGAGAGAGTTAGGAGCTGGTTGAATGTTTATGGGGAATTAGGGGCGGAGGGGAGGAATGTGCTGTCGCAGAATGGGGTGAGGGGTTGGGGTCTCATAACAATGTATGTAAAAAATAAAATAAAAAATAAAAACTGGAGAGTATAAAAAAAATAGTGAATCAAGAATAATTCAATGGATATTTCACAGCATTTCAACTGATAGTTTTAACCTTTATTTTTTAAACTTTTCAAAAGTTTTTCAACTGTTGGAATAATATAGTTTTGTACAAGCTCCATAATATTGGTCCAATCAATGGTATCTTTTTAAGATACAACATATGATATTACTTCCTTGTGTCATGGTGCCCATGTATTCTATGTAAGTGATGTTGAAAGTTAAAAAATTATGAAATATTGTAAGTAATAATGTAACAATTTCAGGGCTTTGTAGTATTGAACCTTTACCTTTAACATTCATATTGAAAATATATGTAAGTGTAATTAAGAGCTTTGAGCAAACACCTCATATTTCTGAAACATATTTATTCAAGACAAATGACATGTAAATTTTTGGCTCAAAGATTTATAGATGATCAAAGTCCTTTACCAGCTAAATCTAATATACTACATACAATTGTTTGTGCCTATGCAAACTTTTCTGTTTTATTCTAATTATTTGTTTACTTAACAGGAGTTGATTTATAAAATTAGACAAAGTCAGTTTCTCATGCCTTTAGACCCTTCACAACCACTTAGGAGCTCACCCTTAGAGCATACATAATGTACAGCACTAGTCAGCCGTGTGTGACACAGGACTGTGTGATTGTCGTATGCTGAGTACAAATAATCAGATCAGGAGAAAAAATGGTTTAACTAGATACTGACACTCAAATGAAAATAATACTGTGATTCAATAACTGCACAGCAATCATTAATGTTGATATGTCTTGTTACAGATGTGTTTATAATTCCAGATGCTGCATAAAACAAATACCATGGACTTGTTGACACAAAACTGTATTTTTAAATTATTTCAAAAAACTCGTTGCCATCGAGTCGATTCCAACTTATAGAGACCCTATAGCACAGAGTAGAACTGCCCCATAGGGTTTCCAAGGAGCAGCTACTGGATTCAAACTGCCGACCTTTGGATTAGCAGCTGAGCTCTTCGACCACTGCTCCACCAGGGCTCTAAAAAAGCCAAAATTAAATTTGAGGGTTATTTAAACCACTATTATGAACAGACAAATACACAGCTTTGTGATAAAGATTACATACATACATGCATGAATACATACACACACACATATTTTTCCCCAGAAAATTCAAAAATATCGTTGAATAATAAAAGCCTCCTTCAGGAAAGACACTTTATTTTGGCATCAGTGCTTTGGTAATTCCTTACGTTTCTCCTGACAATAACTCAGATTGTTGCAATGAAGTCTGTGTGTTTGATTATTTGGATACCTGTCATGCATAACTGGAGGGCGGCTGTAAAAAACAGGATTAATCAAAGTAGGATTATAATTTTCTGCAACACCTGTTCGGACCAGCTGCCTCTGATTGTAGATCCTTTTCTTCTAGTCCTCCCAAATTACAAAATAAAGCAATTTAGAAATCAGTTGAGAGTCCAGTGTCACTGTGCCAGAATGGAAGCAGACATTAGAGCAGAGGAATCTTTGAGCTACCTGATTTAATTTGTTTAGATTATTCCATAAAGAGTGGAGCAAGCACATAATATAATAAATTGAGGTATCATGAAAAAGCTTGTATTCTGAAAATTTTATACCATTTTCCTCTTTTATTTTTAATTTAAACTTCATATTCAGCACATAATTAGCAAGAGAAAGAAGAATTAACTATTGAAGCTATACATTCTTAATTCATGGAGTAAAAATACACCTTAGCACTATGGTAATATATCTAAGTTTACTGAAAAAAATAATGTGATTATTTCATTTTAAAATATTTTATCAATTTCTCAAATTATTTTTATTTATAATATATTGAGCAACGAGTAAAAGATTTAAACTTTATCTAAAATGGCAATCATTAATAAATTATAAATGATAATCATTTAGCAAGCATATTCTAAAAGGAGTGATTATATAATAAAACAAACTTGGAAAAAATGCACAGAGCATTAATTTGTATCACTTTTCTAGAGTGCTTTCTTATTTAAGACAGTAACGTGGACTGTGATTTTTGAATGAATATTGGCCCCATATTGCCACTAAGTGATTGCAGTCTGCTTGAAATAAAAATTTTTTCAGAATATTAAAACACATTTTCAAGCGATTTTGGGACTCTACAATTCATAGACGTTTCATGAGTCACATATAGGTTCAAAAGTCTTAGCAAAAACAATTACACAGTATATATAACTCAATTCCAATTATATTTGTACAAAATACAGCTAGATAAAATATTTCAGTTGACCCATGCTTTAAAAGTGGGAATAGCAACGATTACATTGTGTAACTATTATTGCATTGTTCATAAGATAACATATAAATTACTCCTGGAATAGAACTAATCTGAGTCTATAATATTCATTTCCCGAAATGTGAGAGATATTCGAAATAAAGTGTGGGTGAAATGGAATCGACTTTTAAAAAACAGAGTGAGAATAGTGTCGATTAAATTAAATATGATTTAAGAAATAACTTTGATCACTTGAGAAGTATTATAAGTTATGTAAGTGAAGTGTATGACACCTTATCAGTCCTGAAGAAGGTTACAGTGTTGCTGGAGATAAAATATTTTAACAGGTATATCAAACTTTGAAATTCATATAAATTTGGAAATGTCAGAACAGTGAGTGAAGTAGAGAAGTTAATAAGGGTTCGTATATGAAACAGCGCAAGTTATGTGTTTGATGGACTCCACTGAAATGAATACAATGCGACAAGGATCATACTTTTGGTTCCTGATATGTGGCACAGTTGACAGTTCACTGTCAGAAATAATTTAAAACTTACTAAAACATATCGAAGTCTTCTGCTGTATATATGTAATATAAGATTTTATATATCTACATATATACAGTCATATTTATAAAATGGCTGTGTATGAGTGTATGTAAAAAGAAAGATGCATGTATATGAATGTGGGAGAAATAATAATCATGATTTTTAATTTTAATATACTTTACCCAAATCTACTCCACACGCTCTTAAACGCTATAATGTTAAAATGCTAACCTTCAATTTGTCTTATTTACTGGTTTCTTTGAGTTTCGTACCTTAATTTAATTTGGAAGTAAAATATTCTCAGATTGATAATCCTACTGTGTTTTCTATTTTGAAATGAACCACAATCATATTCTTCTCTATGCCTTGAAATATGCACTGATATAATTAAGGATCTTTTAATATAATAAAAATACTAACTGTCTAGTTAAGGAAAACAATGATTGGCAAGGAAGATACATATATAAAACAACTGAGCTAAGAAGATTTTAGTTTAGCTCATTGGATTAGTATTCAAGGTAGTTTCAATTATAAAAATATTCCCTCTTTTTATTATCCACAAATTATGGAAATGAAGAATTGTCCTAAGTATAAACGTATTTTAGAATTCTTAATTGCTTTCTATAATTACATCCTTTATGGATGTGAATTGAGTTCATTGTGCATTAAAAACACAGAGCTGCAGTTGAAAATATATTTTAAAACCAATATCACAAAAGCCAATTTTTAGCTCTGCTTTATTTTTGGAAAAAAAAAATACATATATAATTCATCTTGTATATATGTTCTAGTTCATTTGTAAGATGAGCAAATTGGGCTCTATCACATACTTCTGATTTATGGAAACCTTTGGAAAGTAATTTTAAACAGCAAGGTAACAGACTATAACTAAAACTAACTTTACTAGGAATCAAATATATAATATGTTTGGACCTGATCAGGCAGCATATATTTGGCTTAGTTATTAATTATATAATTTCCTTAGGAAAAGTACTGAGATAATACTGGATAAAGAAGTGCACTAGACTTTGTAAGACCTCCATTTTTAACTCCCCTTTTTACTTTGGAATTCATTCAATATACATTTCACAAATATTAATTGACTGCTTTCATGTGCAGGCAGTTAGTCAAAGTGTTATCCAATGCAGTTGATTTGCTGCTTGTACTCTTGTTAAGAATAACTAAGAGTCAAGTGAATTTAAAGCAGGGTATAGTTTATTACTCACAGCAAGTAAGGAGACTGGGAGATCACTCTCATAGCAGCGTCTCCCCGAACAAAGGGCTGGAGGAAGTTTTATTCTACGCAAGAAAGGGGAATTCATACATATTTATTAATTTTATACATATTCAAAAAGGAGTAGAGCTAGGACTTGGCACGGAAGTGGCTGACGGACTTCTTGCTTCTGAAATGGGCGGAGTCACTGCTCAGTTACGAATGTCCATGGGTCTTTTTGTTCTTAGGCAATACTTATTATGGAATAGGGTCATTTGGCAGTCAACCTGGTCGCTTACTGCGCATGCCCAGGATTCTAGTTTTAATTGGTTGATCTCAAAAACAGCTGTAAGTGGAAAGATTAGGTGGAAGAAATGACATTGTGCTTAAACTGTAACCACAAGTGAGGTAAACAATGTTTTGTGGTTGACACCATTTTTGTTCTAGAAAAATTTTAACTGATGTAACTTGTTGCTTCAGGTCCTTTCTGTCCTTAACTGGTCTTAAAAGCATCTTGGTTTTTCTTTTAGCTGTGGTTTTCTCATCTGTAAAAAAAAAAAAAAAAAAAAAAAAAAAAAAAAAAACCATTTGGACTAGAATTACTTTAAAGACTCCTGCATTATAAAATGATGAACTCAGATAATCTTTTAAATGCTGTTGAAAAATTAAAGTATATTTTGTCTAGGTACACTTCTCAACAATGCTTCTGCTGTAACCAGGATCAATGAAAAATGAGACAATGTTAAATGAGTTTCTAGAGTAATAAATAAAGGAAATGCAATGCAAAATATTGTGTGTGGAGGAGGGGTGTATGTGTGTGGATTGTACAGGGAGCATTAAAGTTTAAACACATTATTGCTATACCTTATTTTATTTATTTATCTGCCATATTTTTTACCCATACTCATAGTGCTGGGTACTACTACAGAAAAATGACAAAGCACTGTAAATTGGCACCAACACATAGAGTTCAACCAGGAGGATCACAACTCTAATTGGCACATCTGTCAGTCAGCTCATTCCTCTATTCTCCAAAAAGTTATTTAAAAGATTCTCTGCTTTCAAGTTTCTGACCAAAATATGCCATCACCTCATCTTAACACTCTTAGAAAATCACATCTTTTCCATTTCAGTGAAAATTATGATCTGTAAGGCAAAATTTTTCTGAAATTCTTAGAAGTATCACGCTGTCTTAATTATCTAGTGCTGCTATAACAAAAATACCACAAGTGGATGGCTTTAACAAGAAAAATTTATTCTCTCACAGTCTAGGAGGTGGTCCGAATTCAGGGTGCCAGCTCTATGGGAAAGCTCTCTCTCTCCATCCTCTCTAGATGAAGGCCCTTACCTTCATCTTTCCCTGGTCTAGGACCTTGTCAGTGCAGGGACCCTGAGTCCAAAGGACACGCTCTGTCATGGTACTTCTGCTTGCTTCTCTCTTTTATATCTCAAAAAAGATTGACTCAACATACAACCTAATCTTGTAGATTGAGTCCTGCCTCATTAACGTAATTGCCACCAATCCTACCTCATTAACGTCATAGAGGTAGGATTTACTACATGTAGGAGAATTACATCGGGTGACAAAATGGTGGACAATCACACAGTACTGGGAATCATGGCGTAGCCAAGTTAACACACATTTTGGGGGGACATAATTCAATCCATAACACATTCTATGTTCATGTAATAATATTTCTATAACTTCCAGGCTTTTTAAATTTATGGACGTTTTTGTCAATATACTCCTGATAATGGAAAGATCAATCCCCATCATTCCTTGAATATTTTAGTTCTTGGCCATGCTAACTCTTTCAATACTATTTCTGACATAATTTTGGTAATTTCAATGTCCATTTAGATAATCTTTCTAATACCTGTCATTTTAGTTCCCTTCAAAGTTCTTGCTTATTCTTTTTCTTTAACTGCTTACTCTCATGATCTTAGTCATTAACAATGACTACAAACTCTACATGATGTTAATCTAAACATTCCAATCTCTGGCCTCTACCACCTCCCTTTTCAGCTCATTCTTTTTGGTATTCCAAATTCTAAAATCATTTGATTCTACTGGGCATATAATCCATTCATCCTCTGTCTTTTATCCATCCGCTACATAGCCTTGCTCCTCTCATTTACCATCTTAAATCTCACAGTTATTATAAATATCACTTATAGTATACTTATCCCATTACATTAGTCTTCTGCAAAACCAAAGCCCTGGTAAACCCAACTCTGTGCCTACCTTGAAACCCCTTCTGGGAAGGTAAACATAAGTTATATTAAAATATGCAATTATGCTTACTGGTATCACTTTAAATTTGTGACTTCTAGCCTCAAGTGAACCATTAAAGCTACTTGAGTGTCCTGGTGGCACAGTGGTTAAGCCTTGGCTATTAACCAGAAGGTCAACAGTTCAAATCCACCAGCTGCTCCTTGGAAATCCTACAGGGCAGTTGTATTCTGTCCTAAAGGGTCGCTATGAGTCAGAATCAACTCGATGGCAATGAGTTTGGTTTCTGTTTTTAGTTATACAACCACTAGTTTCCCTTGTCCATTCATTTATTCTCCTAGATAAGTATCTTGTAACTTTTCCTTTCACTGCTCACACCTCCTATATTTTCCTATCCTCACTCATAATTGATGACTTTAATTCTTATTTTACTAAAATCTATTAGAAAATCAGTCCCTACCACCATATTCACCTCCTATATGCATCTATACTCACGTAGTCTACTTGGCCCAGTGGGGAAATCCCCTCTTGCTCCTATCTCAGGCCAACATCTTCACTTTTATACTAAATACCATCACCTCACTTCCGGCAATATGACGCCCTAGGCAGAAGCACCATGATGTCCCTCCACTGCAAAGATCCAAAAAACTAAACCAAACAGAGAAAACAGCAATCCTGAAACCCTAAACATCAAATGAAGAGATAAAGAACTCAGCCAAGCACCAAATGGAGTGAGAAAACTGACAGAGAACAGAAAGCGAGGGGACACACATGAAGAGGTCCCCTAACAGCTAATGCAGCATGGGTCCGCCATCTTGGACTCCTATCAGAGACCAGCAAATAGGGGGTATAAGAAAGCAGCTTCATGGAGCTTCCAGCAGGAAACAGGACAACCAGTAACTGACAATATATGCTTTCCCACCCCCTGCCATTCTTCACTCCCACTTGGCCTCCTCTGTTTCCCACGGCCACAGTGTCTTGGCCGGGAAGCACCAGCTGCTTGGATTCCACCTGCCTGCAATAGCCAACTCCCTGAGTGCCATTTGTTGGCTGCTGGTGTTGCTTTTTTCCACTTCTTTTGATTTCTTCCTTACCTGTCACCACCTCCCCCTCCTTTTGCTCAAATACCTGGCTCCGTACACCATCTTTGCTTCTCCTGAGGGGCTGTAGAGCTCCATTCGAGTGTGGAACTGATTACCAGTCCAGGCTGACATGCTGGTGGGATCCTGGAGCTTTTATTTATTTGTTTGTTTTGAATTGTTTCTTTGTTTTCTTTTTCTTTTCTTGAGATGGGAGCTCGTTCTGGCCAGGCAGTGCTGCACAGCTTGAGATCTACCCCCTCAGCTTGCACCGATGCCCAGAGGGATCCCTGAGAGCATTTCCTTTATGTGGTTTTTCTTTTTTCTGTTTTTTTGGGAGTTTTTCTTGTTCATTCTTTTTTAATTTGTTTTGTTTCTTTTCCCTCTTTTCCCTTTTTCTCTTTCTTTATTACTCAGTTTCTCATCTCTCTATACCTTCCTTTTCTTCCTGTCCCCTGAATACGTGGCACTGAATACCTCTACGCCTTCTAGCCAGGCTGTACTTCAACACCTGGGAACAACTTCCAAAGACCTCATAGCCACACAGGTGGTATCTGTGGGAGCTTCGCTGTTCTTTTTTCTTTCTAATTTTTATTTATTCATTCTTTTCTTTTCTTTTCTTTTTTTCTTCTCCTTCCTCTTTTTCTTTTTCTCCATTTCATAGTCTCTCATCTCTCCACTCCAATGGCAAGCTCCTCTAGCACACTTTTTGTTTGTTTGTATGTTTTGGGCTCCTGTTCCTCTCTCCTCTCTCCCATAAACACCTTAGCTCCACACATCACAATATACTCCCTCCATCCTGCCTGCCTGCACTGTGCGCTTAACATCACACCACCAAGCAGCACAGGCATGGCCTACCAGAATCTGTCCTGCATGGATTACCAACCTGCCCTGGTCGCTGTAGTAAGTGTCACAAAAAACCCATCCCAGCAACTCCTCTTCAGCTAGACCTGCCTTACTTTACCATATCTGAGCAACTGACCCTACCAATTGGAGAAAGAGGCTAAAAGTATAGTGCCCACAGATGAATAAACAACAAAGAACACACAGCCCACCTGCACAGACAAAGTCAAATTAAAAAAAAAAAAAAGAACTAAACAAACAAATCTACAATAAATAAATGATAAAATAACTACTGAATGCCCTTAAGAACAACATATCCAGCAAAACTCTCATTCAAATATGTTGGTGAAAATAGAACATTTCTAGAAAACAGAAATTAAGGGAATACATAAAATACTAAACCAAACTTACAAAAATTATTAAAAGGAGTCCTTCAACCTGAGACAATATCAAAATATTTGCAAAAACAGGACAGGACGGTTCAAGTAGGCGTACAAAATAAAACATCAGATGAATTTCCAGTAGAAGAAAAGGCACTAGAACTACTTCTTAGGGAATTCAAAGCTCTAATACTCAGAATTATCCAAGAGCTGAAGAAAAAGCAAACAAAAATGAGGAAGAAATAGACAAATTCATGGAAAATACACATCAAAAAAATGGAAGAATTCAGGAAAATAATGCAGGAACAGAATGTCAAAACAAATTCACAACTAGAAATTAAAAACAACAATTAGAAATCAAAAAGATAAGCAACAAGATTTCAGAAATGGACAGTGCCATAGAAGGTCTAAGGAGCAGATTTGAAACGGTGGAAAACAGGATCAACAGAATTGAAGACAAACATTTGGATACAACTCTGTTCGAGGAAAACTCAGAAAAAAGAAGGAAGAAAAATGAAGAGACCCTGAGAATTATGTGGGATACAATTAAAAGCAAAAATTTTCAAGTGATCAGAATTCCGGGATGGGGGAGAAAACAAAAAACACAGAGAAGATCATTCAAGAACTTCTGACAAAAAACTTCCCCAATAGCATGAAAGATGAAAAGCCAGCCATCCAAGAAGCTCAACAAATGCCATATAGGATAGACCCCAAAAGAAAATCACCAAGGCATATCATAATCACACTCACCAAAACCAAAGGCAAACTACGAATCCTGAGAACAGCTCATGAAAAAAGAGAAGTCACATATGGAGGAGAAACAAATAAGATTAAGCTCAGATTATTTGGCAGAAACCATGCAGGCAAGAAGGCAATGGGATGACATATATAAAACCTTGAAAGAAAAAAAATTGTGAGCCAAGAATAACATATCCAGCAAAACTCTCATTCAAATATGATGGTGAAAATAGAACATTTCTAGAAAACAGAAATTAAGGGAATAAGTAAAAATCAAACCAAACTTACAAGAATTATTAAAGGGAGTCCTTCGACCTGAGAACAAACAACTTCAGCTCACAGGCTGAATCTAGGATGCAGGATCATACCAACCAGATACCAATCTAGGAAATTAAATCTCAAGGACTATCCAAAACCAAAAGAAACACAACAGGGAATGAGAGCAGTTAATCTGTAAATAACAACAACGTCAGAACATTAAAAGAGGGAATAAACAGTGAAGGTATAGAACCTTCTAATGGAGAGGAAGGCAAGGCAATACCTAGTAAAAATTCACTGCTTCAAACTTAGAAAGATAAGGGTAAATTTCATGGTAACCACAAAGAAAGTTAATAAACATACTCACAAAAATAAAGATGAAAAACATAAAGTCTCAGTAAAAATAAAATCTTCAAAAACAAAAAAAATGAAAAAAAAATCCACAAAAAAAGGAATTCAGCACAGGAGAGTAAGAAGAACAAAGAAAATGTCAGCACCATGAAAAAAAAAGCACTACAAAATGACAGCAATAAACTCACATCTATCAATAATTACACTGAATGTAAATGGCTCCATTCACCCAAAAAGAGATGGGGAGTGACAGAATGGATTAAAAAAACAGGATCCGTCAATATGCTGTCTACAAGAGACACACCTTAGAAACAAAGACGTGAATTTATTAAAAATCAAAGACCGGAAAAAAATGTATCAAGCTAACAACTACCAAAAAAGAGCAAGAGTGGAAATACTAATCTCAGATAAAATAGACTTTAAAACAAAATCTGCCATAAAAGACAAAGAAGGACACTATATAATGATTAAGGGGATGATCCATCATGAAGACATAACCATAATAAACATCTACAGACCCAATGACAGGGCTCCAAAATACATAAAACAACTCTAACAGTATAGAAAAGAGAAACTGACAGTTCCACAATAATAGTAGGAGACTTCAACACACCACTCTCAGTAAAGGACAGAACATCTAAAATGAAACTCAGCAAAGATACAGAAGACCTAAAGGGCACAACCATCCAACTTGACCTCATAGGCATATATAGAACACTGAATCCAACAGCTGAAAACTACACATTCTTTTCCAATGCACATGGAATTTTCCCCAGAATAGGCCACATCTCAGGCCACAGAGCAATCCAGAACAAGATCCAAAATGTTGAGATAATTTAAACTATCTTCTCTGACCACAATGCAATCAAGGTAGAAATTAACAACAGAAAGAGTAAGGAAAAAAAAAATCAATTATATGGAAACTGAATAACACCCTGCTTAGAAAACACTTGGGAATAGAAGAGATCAGAGATGGAATACAAAAATTCCCAGAATCAAACAGCAATGAAAACACATCATACCAAAACCTTTGGGACACAACAAAGGCTGTCCTCAGAGGACAATTTATAGCAATAGATGCAAACATCAAAAAGAAGAAAGGGACAAAATCTAAACATTGATTACACACCTCAAACAAATAGAAAGAGAACAGCAAAAAAAAAAAAAAAAAAAAAAAGCCTACAGCCACCAGAAGAAAGGAAATAATAAAGATCAGAGCAGAAATAAATGAAATAGAGAATAGAAAAATAATAGAATCAACAAAAGCAAAAGTTGGTTCTTTGAAAGAATCAACAAAATTGACATACCATTGGCCAGACTGACAAAAGAAAAACAGGAGAGGACGCAAATATCCCAAATAAGAAATGAAATGGGTGACATTACAACAGACCCAACTGAAATAAAAAGGATCATAACAGAGAATTATGAAAAGTATACTCCAACAAATTTGAAAACCTAGAAGAAATGGATAAATTTTTAGAAACACACTACCTACCCAAACTACAACAAAGTGATGTCGAAAATCTGAACAGATCCATAACAAGAGAAGAGATTGAAAAGGTAATAATAATAAAAAACAAAAAAAGCCCTGGCCCAGATGGCTTGACTGGAGAATTCTACGAAACATTCACAGAAGAGCTTGTACCAGTACTACCCAAACTATTTCAGAGCATAGAAAAGGAAGCAACACTTCCTATTCATTCTATGAAACCAGCATAATACTGATACCAAAACCAGGAAAAGATGCCACAAAAAAAGAAAATTACAGACCAATATCTCTCATGAATATAGATGCAAAAATTCTCAGCAAAATTCTAGCCACTAGAATTCAGCATCATATCAAAACAATAATACACCACAACCAACTAGGATTCATACCAGGCATGCAAGGATGGTTCAATTTTAGAAATCAATCAAAGTAATCCACCACATAAATAAAAGGAAAGAAAAGAATCACATGATCATCTCAATTGACACAGAAAAGGCATTTGACAAAGTCCAACACCCATTCCTGATAAAAACTCTCAATAAAATAGGTATAGAAAGGAAATTTCTCAACATAATAAAGGACATCTATGCAAAACGAACAGCCAACATCATTCTTAATGAAGAGAAGATGAAAACATTCCCCTTGAGAACAGGAACAAGACAAGGATGCTCTTTACCACCACTCCTATTTAACATTGTGCTGAAAGTTCTAGCTAGAGCAATAAGGCAAGAAAAAGAAATAAAGGGCATCCAAATTGGGGATGAAGAAGTTAAACCATCTTTGTTTGCAGATGATATGATATGATACATAGAAAACCCAAAAGACTCCACGAGAAATCTACTGGAACTAATAGATTCAGCAGAGTAGCAGGATACAAGATAAATATACAAAAATGAGTTGGATTCCTATACACCAATAAAGAGAATGATGAAGAGGAAATAAGGAAAACAATAACATTTATAATAGCCCCTAAAAAAAATAAAATACTTAGGAATAAATTTAAGCAGGGATGTAAAAGACCTGTACAAAAAAAAAAAAAAAAAAACTACAAAACACTATTGCGAGAATCCCAAAAGGACCTACATAAATGGAAAAACTTACCATTCTCATGGATAGGTAGACTCAGCATAGTGAAAATGACAAGTCTACCCAAAGCAGTTTACAAATACAATGCAATCGCAATCCAAATACCAACAACATTCTTCAAAGAGATGGAAAAACTAATCATTAATGTTATATGGAAACAGAAGAAGCACCGAATAATTAAAGCACTATTGAAGAAGAAGTTGAGGACTCACACTACCTGACATCAGAACCTACTATACAGCTACGGTAGTCAAAACAGCCTGGTACCGGTACAATGACAGATACATTGACCAATGGAACAGAGTTGAGAACTCAGATGCAAATCTATCCACCTACAATCACCTGATCTTCGACAAGGGCCCAAATGGGGAAAAGACAGTCTTTTTAACATAGTGCTGGCAAAACTGGATATCCATCTGCAAAAAAATGAAACAGGACCCATACCTGACACCATGTACAAAAACTAATTCAAAATGGATTAAAGACATAAATATAAAGCCAAAAACTATAAAGTTCATAGAAGAAAAAATAGGACGAACACTACAAGCGCTAATACACGGCATTAACAGGATACACACCATAACCATCAATACACAAACCCCAGAAAATAAGCTAGATAACTGGTATCTTCTAAAAATCAAACACCTATGCTCTTCAAAAGACTTCACCAAAAAAGTAAAAAGAGAACTTACAGACTGGGAAAAAATTTTTGGACAGTACCAGTCAGACAAAGGTCTAATCTCCATAATCTACAAGAAAATCCAACACCTCTACAACAAAAAGACAAATAATAGTATTAACAAATGGGCAAAGGAAATGAACAGACTCTTCACCAAAGACATTCAAGCAGCCAACAGACACATGAGGAAATGCTTGCAATCACTAGCCGTTAGAGAAATGCAAATTAAAATCACAAGAGATACCATCTCACGCTGGCATTATTGGCACAAATCATAAACACTGGAAATAAAAAATGTTGCAGAGGCTGCGGGAAGATTGGAACTCTTATGCACTGCTGGTGGGAATGCAAAATGGTACAACCATTTTGGAAAATGATATGGTGCTTCCTTAGAAAGCTAGAAACAAACATACCATTCGATCCAGCAATCCCACTCCTAGGAATATATCCTAGAGAAATAAGAGCCATTACTCAAATAGACATATGCACACCCATGTTCATGGCTGCATTGTTCACAATAGCAAAACGATGGAAACAACCTAGATGCCCATCAACAGATGGATGGATAAGAAAACTATGGTACATACACACAGTGGAGTACTAAGCAAAGATAAAGAACAATGATGAATCTGTGAAGCATCTCAACACGGATGAAACTGGAGGACATTATGCTGAGTGAAATGTCAGTCAAAAAAGTACAAATATTGTATGAGACCTCTACTGTAAATACTCATGTAAAAGTTTACACACAAAAAGTAACAATTTTTGTTGGTTGCGAGGGATGGGAGGGGTGGGGGGGAATACTAAATAGGCAATAGATAAGTAGTATCTTTGGTGAAGGATGAGACAGTACACTATACTGGGGAAACCAACACAACTTGTACAAGGAAAGGTCATGGAAGCTCCATAGACACATCCAAACTCCCTGAGGGACTGAATTGCTAGGCGGAGGGCTGCGGGGACCATGGTCTCAGGGAACATCTAGCTCAATTTGCATAACACAGCTTATAAAGACAATGTTCTACATTCTACCTTGCTGAGTAGCGTCTGGGGTCTTAAAAGCCTGTGAGCAGCCATCTAAGATATTCTACTGGTCTCACCCCTTTGAGAGCAAGGGAGAATGAATAGAACAGGATACAAGGAAAAGATTAGTCCTAAGGACTAATGGACCACAGCTACCAAGGCCTCCACCAGACTGAGTCCAATACAGCTAGATGGTGCCCAGCTACCACCACTGACTGCTCTGACCAGGATCACAACAGAGGGTCCCAGACAGAGCTGGAGAAGGATGTAGAACAAAATTCTAACACACACACACACAAAAGACCAGATTTACTGGTCTGAAAGTGTCTGGAGAAGCCCCGAGAGTATGGCCGGCAGAAACACTTTTAGCTCGATGTCAATTCCGAGGTTCACCATTTAGCCAGGGACTGGACAGCCCCATAAAACAAAATGGGACTAATGAGGCACAGCAGTCCAGGGACAAGGACTAGACGGCAGAAGGGGACAGGAAAGCTGATATGGAACCCAAGGTTGAGTAAGGACAGTGTTGACATGTAGTGGTGTTGTTAACCATTGCCATAGGGCAACCTGTGAACTAACACTTTAATGAGAAAATATTTTATTCTGTAAAGCTTCATCTAAAGTGAGAATAGCAGCACAACTGGAAGAATGTAATCGATGTCACTGAAATGTACATGTAGAAGTTTTTGAAATGGTGTATCTTTGGCTATGTACATTTTCACCAAAAAGAAAAAAGAAAAAAAAGGTCGAGAAGGGAGAGGGTTGACATGTTTTGGAGTTGTTAACCAATGTCGTAAAACAATATATGTACTGACTGTTTAATGAGAAACTATTTGTTCTGTAAACCTTCACCTAAAGTACAGTAAAAAAAAAAATCCCATCACCTCTCACCTACTCCAGGTCATTCTTCCACCCAATATCCCTTCTCTTCTTTGGTCATCATTTTCCCCTCACACTACTGAATCATTCCCTACCAAAAAACAAACGAAAACAAAACAAAAAAATGAATTCCCATCCTCAAAAACAACAATAGCAAAATACTCTCTAATAGCCCCAATCCTCCTCCATCTATGATTCTACTAATCCAGTTTCTCTTTTTAACTTATAAAAAAACTACTTTTCTCTTCAAAATATCTTTGAAAACATTGCCCATGAAATATACTTCCAATTCACTTCTCATTCACTTCTTAAACAACTCCAATCAGGCTTTTGCCCCACCACTGTTCTTATCAAGGCCACTAGTGGCTTTTGCATTGCTAAATCCATGGTCAATTTTCAGTCCCCATCTTGCTTATTCTGTTAGTAGAATTTGAGAAAGTTGATTCCCCTCTCCTTCTTGAAGTACACTTTTTACTTAGATTCCAGTAGACTTGCTGGGATGAAGCCATCCCTCTTTTTCTTCTTCTTTGCAGTCTCCTTTGCTGGTTCTTCATAATCTTCATGATTCCAAAACTTTGGTGTAAACCATGGTGTGACCCAGATTTTAAATCTTTTCAGTTTTTATCTACACTCAGTCTGTTTACAATCTCCTCCTTCAGTCGTTGTAAGTAACACCTTCATATTGATGGATCCTACATTTTTATCTCCAATACTGACCATTCCCCTTCACTCAAAACTAGCGTATTCAACTGCTGACTTGACGTGTCTGTTTGGAAGTAAAATAAGTATTTAAAAACCTATATGTCCCAACCTGAAATACAGATAGTCAGCAGAAGTTCCAAATTTGATTCTTTTTCAGGTATCCCATTTTAATAAATGTAAACTCCATACTTGCTAAAGCACAAATCTAGAGGGTTTTTTGTCTGAGTCATTTTCTCATACTGAACATTGATCCATCAGCAAACTCTTTAAAAGTATAAGAATCTGATCACTTCTCACTATGTCCATTGTTCACACTATTGTCTAAATCAGCAATATCTGTTGGCTTGTATTATTGCAATTGTCTGTTGATTGGTCTCATTGCCTCTGCTCTTCCACTCTTAAAATCACAGCATTCATAGTAATCGTTTAAAAACACAAATCAGATTAGTCACTCCTCTGTTCAAAACCTGTTAGTGGTATGGTATGGTATGGTATAGTAAGACTTTTGTAAATACTCTTCCCCAGAATACAATAAAACTGGACAAAATTGTCAAAAACAACCATTTAAGGGCTATGTAGATAGACCAATACCAAACAAATTGAGAAGCTTTTTTTTTTTTTTTCATAAAATTCTGCTGATCTCAAAGTAAGAACAGTAGATACCAGTGGTTTTCTTATCTGGGGCTGCTCCTATCCTCCTTATCATGGTAGGATGGTACTTCTACCAGGGTGAGATATGTTGAGAAAGTCAGCAGGTTTACCACTGAAAAGATCTCACTTAATTTGTAATTAAAGGGAAAAAAGTGCAAAAACTGTATGCCAGGCAACAATGTCAGCGAAAGCATTAACATCAGTGGCAAATGAACAGAGAAGGCCAGAGGCTCTGCTAGTCTGATGTTGCTTTAACATTTGGAGCAATCAATAGACCGTCAGACTAGCCAGATATTTAAAAAGAAAATTCTGGAAATCAGACAGGTGTAGAGATGATGATAGGCTCTCCACACATGTCTAGCTGCCTTCTACATGCATATATAAGGAAGAATGAAGACAGTCAAAGCTATTCACATATCCCTAACTGACCAGGAGACTACAAGCATAGGCAGAGGAGATACATAAAAACCATCAGAAGATGGTGAAAATGCTACAAGCTCAAGCTCTTTAAGGACAATAACTCACCAATAATTCTCTGACTATAATGTTATATGTAAAAAGGGGCAACTTCTAGGATGTCAGGCTTAAAACAAAGCAAACAAAAAACAAGAAAAAAAATAAGCAATGAAATTGGTGAATAACCACTACAGGAGAGATGGACTCTGTAGATTTAATCCAAATATGTTTCTAAAGAAAGAAAAAAAAGTAAAAAACAAAACAAAAAGCATTGTGGAGTGGGAGAGGATCAGAATCCAAAGTTGTTAAATTATCTAAATTGTTCATTTTTCAGCAAAAACTCACAAAACATGCAAAGAAACAGGAAATGTGATCCATACTGATCAAAAGAAAAAATGCAGTGAGTAGAAATAGTCTCTGAGCAGGCACAGATGGTGAATTTAGTACACATAAACTTCCAAGAATCTAATATAATATTTCCACTGAGCTAAATGAAGCAATATGTAAAGGAAAGCTTGATGATACTAACTCAGCACATAGAGAATTTCAATGAGACAAAAAACTATTAAAAAAAGGACAATCTGGAGTTGAAAAGTGCAACAGCTGACATAAAAAGTTCAAATATGACTAAGTAGCCAACTTGAGACAGTAGAAGAAAGAATTAATGAACTTGAAGATAGATCAATAGAAATTAATCTAAGTAGTCGAGAGAAAAAAAATAAGAAAAATGAATGCAGTCTCAGTGTTCACTGAGATATGATCAACATGCATGTATTATTATCCCAATAAGAAGTAGAAAGAAAGAAGGAGGAAGAAAGATATTTGAAGAAGTAATGGTTGTAAACTTCCTAAACTGAAGATAATTAATTACATAAGATCTCTTTGCAATTTACTCTTTGGATAAAAATATCTTGATGACAAAATTTACTCTTTGGATAAAAATATCTTGATGACAAAATTGAAATTTCAAAATAAATAATTATAAAAACAATAAAGTATTATTAAAATAGCCATGGACTGAGAAACCTTTGATTTATAATCTAATTTTAGTTCTCTTACTATTTGTGTGACTTTGGACAAGTTATAAAACATCTTCATTTGTAAAATGATGCAATAACTTCTGAGTCCTCTTTCAGGTCTATCATGCATAGTCATTAGGTGCATGTGCTTTGAACTAGAGATGCTATATTCTAGACCTGTTTCTAATTTGTTTGGTCAAGTGACTGAGCATACCTCTGTAAGCTTCAAGTTACTCATTCATGAAATGTATTTAATAATAATACCAAATTCATAAGTGTTTGATAATTAAAAGGTATAATGAATGCAAAAAGTGTACCATGCTTCCTGAAACTTAAAAAAGGGTTTCAAAATATTCATTATGATAATGATAATACACAAATTGTATACCAATTAAAATGACATTTCCCTTCATTTTTCCTGTCCACTGTACAAGATAAATAAAAACAGAAAACACTACGTTCTTTCTTTTAACCATGCATTACATGATAAATGAAAATACACAATATGATAATATTTGTTCTTTGCTCTTTTCCTTTTTAAATTGTATTTTTCAGAACCCCACTCCCCCAAACATGGTTTACTGTTTTTTGTATGGTTTATTGCTAGGCTATCCAAATGCATATGAAGTTGTCAAGTTACATATAGTGTAGAGTAGTTTGGACAGTTATAATATTTTTAATAAATTTGGTATAATTGGCCCTCAAATCCCAACTTTTTTGAATTTTAATGTTGACCAAATATACTTAGTTAATAACTTACTAGCTTTTAATTTTCTAATGCTAAAGATCATAGTTTCTAACTTAATTACTTTTAGCATCATCATTTCATAAAGACACAAGGAAAACAGTGGCAATAATAGCAACCCTTTGTGAAGGTATACCTCTGAGGGAAATATCTAGGTTCATGCCTATTGATTTTGCTTAATGTGTGGTCTAGCAGTCCTTGTTTATTGTCAGTGATGAGATTACCCACAAGTAACATAGGAAAAAGAAACTATTTCCACCAAATGCATGATCATTTCACTCTACATTCTTTAGAAAGTACATTATGCCATTTTATTCTAACTACATAGATTATTATTGCAAACCTCTGGCTATATGATGACTGTAGGGCTTTGTTCAAGACATATATACCATTTTCACTCATCCTTCACAATCCTGAAAAACAATTAGTTTCCTGAAGAGCTATTAGTTGTTTAGAGATTTATCATGGTTCAATGCACATGGTGTATATCTATATACCATAGTCTATATTTGTATCTATCTATATATTATATACATATTTATATATTGCTTTCCTACTACCGTATCTACTAGTAAGATATCTACAAAATATAACAAAATCTGTCTAATTTACAAAGGATAGTTAACAGTTGCCCAGTGTAATCACTGTGCCACCAAGACTCCTATGAAATTCCTAATTCTTTATAGAAACAAAAAATAGGTTTTAGAAGTTTGATTCCAAGGAACTATAAAGTTTGATTTGGTTATACATTAGATGTGTATCACCTTCATTATGATTCCTATTTATTTTGTGCATCGTTCAAAGTAACTTCTGGGAATCAGAATTTCTTTATTTTCTGTCCTCACTTTACAAATTAATATAAGGTTAATAAAGATGCTCACAAACTCCCAATTCTAATTATTTAGTTATCAGTACCACTGATTTCCTTGGGGGTTACCAAGCTAACTATTTGCTTTCTTTATTTTTTCATTAAATATAGTATGTTTTTCTAAACTGTAAATTGTATTTTTAGAAATACCTAGCACTTCATTTTTTCTTTCAAATGATTTGGAAGTTAGAGTTTGATAACATAGTATCTTATATTTTAAGATAGTCTTAATATTTTAGCTAGAAGGATAATAATATATGAATCTAAGAATGATCTACAACCTATGAAGATGTTTCACATTTTAACATGAAGAAACAATGACACTGTTTTATTAATCCATCTGGTTGAGAGTCTTCCTCTTTTTCTCTGACCCTGTACCAAGCATGATGTCCTTCTCCAGGGACTGCTGCCTCCTCATAATATGTCCAAAGTATGTGAGACTTCATTTTGCCATCCTAGCTTCTAAGGAACATTCTAGCTGAACTTCTTCCAAGACAGATTTGTTTGTTCTTATGGCAGTCTATGGTATATTCAGTATTCTTTGACAACACCGTAATTCAAAGGCATCAATTCTTCTTCGGGCTTCCTTATTCATTGTCCAGTTTTCGAACGCATGTCAGGCGATTGAAAATACCATGGCTTTGGTTGGGTGCAACTTAGTCCTCAAAGTGACATTTTTGCTTTTTAACACTTTAAAGAGGTCTTTTACAGCAGATTTAACCAATGCAATTCATCGTTCGATTTTTTTGACTGCTGCTTCCATGGGTGTTGATTGGTATAAACCTGGTATATAATCTAGGCATCTAAATCAGTGCCATCGAGTCCATTCTGATTTATAGTGACCGTTTAGGACAGAGTAGAATTGCCCCATAGGAAGTATAACTATTTTTATTTTTTCCTATTCAATTTGTATACTTTGAATTGTTTTTCTTGTCTTTTTGCATTAGTTAATATCCCATATACAATGTTGAATAGAAATAGTGAAAGCAGGCATTCTTGCCTTGTTCCCAATCTTAGAGAAATGTATTTAGTCTTTCACGATTTTAAGTATGATGCTAGTTGCAGCTTTTTCACCTATGAGCTTATCATCTTTAGGCTGTGCCCCTCAAGTCCTATTTATTGAGAGTTTTTACCTTACTTTTTTAATTAAGAAGAAAGTTGAAGTTCTTTAAATGCTTTTTTTGGCATCCTTTGAGCAAATAATACTTTTTTTTTCTTTGGTTGATATGGTTAATTACATTGATTTTTAAGTGTTGACTCAATCTTACATTCCTGATATAAATCCTTCTTTGTCATGATATATATTTTGGGATGCATTTTTCTAACATTTTGTTAAGGACTTCTGCATCTATATTCACAAGAAATCTTGTTCTGTAATTTCTTTACTCTTAATATCTTTGTCTGGTTTTAGAATCAAGTTAATTCTAAACTCATAAAATGAGTTGGGAGGATTACGCTCCTGTTCTATTTTGTGGAAGGGTGGGTCTAGAGATGGTTCTATTTCTTTCCAATATGTTTTATAGAATTCACCAGAGAAGACTGTCTTAGTCATCTAGTGCTTCTATAACGAGACACAACAAGTGGATGACTTCAACAAAGAGATGTTTATTCTCTCACAGTCCAGTAGGCTACAAGTCCAAATTCGGGGCATCAGATCCAGGAGAAGGCTTTCTCTCTGTGTTGGCTCTGGAAGAAGGTCCTTGTGATGCATCAATCTACTCAGGAACCTCAGGTCCAGAGGACGTGCTTTGCTCCTGGCACTGCTTTCTTGGTGGTATGAGGTTCCCATGTGTCTCTGCTCACTTCTCTCTTTTATATATCAAAAGAGATTGGATTAAGACGCTATGTAATCTTGTAAACCTCATCACAGTGAGAGAATTTACAACACATAAGGAGATCACATATAACCTCATCAGAGTGATAGAGTTTACAACACAAGGAAATCACATCAGATTACACAATCATACAATACTGGGAATCATGACCCAGCCAAGTTGATAGACATTTTGGGGGGACACAATTCAATCCACGACAAAGACACTTGACCCTGGAGTTTTTTAACAGATGCTTTTAACTATCCAATTTAATCAATACATAAGAAACTATTTAAAGCTTCTCTTCTTGGAAAAGTTTTGGTAGTTAGTGTCTTTCAATTATTACTCTATTTCATCCATGTTGTTGAATTTATTGGCATAAATTAGCTCATAATAGTCTATAATTATCTTTTTAATAACTGTAGAATCTGTAACGCTATCAACACTTTCATTGCTGATATGGGTAATTTGTATCATTTTTTTTTTCCTGTTTAGAATAGAGTTTTGGTTTTATTGATTTTCTCTATTGTTTTCTTTTCATTGATTTCTACTCTTGTCTTTATTATTTCCTTTCTTCTACTTACTTTGGGTTTAATTTGCTTTTCTTTTTATAGCTTCTTAAGCTGGAATCTTGAATCGATGATCCGAAACTTTTCTTCCCACTTCCATTATAAGCACTGTATGATTTATTTTTCCCTATAAAAATGATTTAGCTGAAACCCACCCACTTTGATATATTCTCCTTTAATTTTTATTCAGTTCAAAGTGTTTCAAATCTCCCCTGTGATTTTTCTTTGACCCATGAGTTATTTAATCACGCTTTCTTCAATCTTAAAACATTAAGGACTTTACAGATAAATATTAATGATTTTGATTTTATTTCTCTTTTTTTTGTCTGATAAATTACTTTAGATGTTTTCTTTCCATTTAAGTGTGTTGGGGTTTGTTTTGAGGGTCATAATACAATCTATCTCATGAATGTTCCGTGTACAATTAGAAATAAGGTATAGTCTCTTGTCAGGTAATGAGTTCTATAATTGATAAGTAAGGTAAATTATTCAAGTCTTCTATATCCTTACAGATTTCTTATCTGCTTGTTCTACCAATTACTGAGAGAGGTGCGCGGGAATCTATGACTGTAATGCTACAACTATAATTGTGCATTTCCATATCTTTTCTTGGATTTTGTGAATTTGAACCTCTATCATTATGTGCAAAAGAAGCCTCGTGGCCTAGTAGTTAGTGCTTGGCTACTAAATGCTAGGTAAACCATTTGAATCCACCAGAAATTCAGCAGGAGAAAGATGTGACAATCTGTTCCCATAAAGATTACTGCTTAGGAAACCCTATGGGACAGTTCTACTTGTCTGATTGGGTCACTAGGAGTTGGAATCAACTTGAAGATTCAAAACAAGAACACTATGTGCATACACATTTAGGATTGTTTTATTGTTTAATGATTTGACCCCTTTATCATTATGTTGTTTATCCTTGGTAAATCTCTTTTCTTTGAAATTGATTTAGATAACCATTTAGCCACTCCAGCTTTGTTTGGTTAAGCTTTGTGTACTTTCTCTACTTAAAGGGTGATAAACAGTTCTCTTGTCCTGCCCGCAATCTTTCTTGTTAGTGTCTGGTAAAGGAACATGAACAAAAGCTGATAAGCATGTGCAGGCTTCATTTTTCTTTGGGATCTACAAGGGTTTCACAACCTTCAGGCTAGTCTATACTCTACCTATAAGAATTTCATAAAATTTCAGTTGTTTTTGTCTTGCTTGCTTTTACGACTTCTACCTCTTGCTCACATGCTCTGACAAAGCTGAAATAGTTCTTTGATCCTCTCTCCACAGAGGGCCTTGTCATCCTGTGGAATTCAGTTTACTGGCAGCCTCACAAGTCCAGTTTTTTAATGGGTAAAAAAAAAAAAAGTCATAATTTTCAAGACTATCTGAATTTTTCTTGTTGTTAGGGAGAGAATAAAGTTTTGTGGTTTTTTTCTTTTTTTTTACATCCAGAATAGGAGCAGAGACTCACAAACAAAAATATCCTTTCAAAAAAATTACATTGGGTTTCATGTAGCAAATTTGAATAAAGTATATTATCTTAGTTATTTTATATTTATCTTATATTAAGAGGTTGGCAATACTGGTGGTAAAACTCAAGAAGTTTAATGTCCATAAAAATTCTGCTTCCAGCACCTTCAATCTATTTATTAGTAGTAATAAGAACTAACATATCCAAAGCACTTACTTTTTCTGAAACACTGTACAGATTGCATTAATTACAAGCATGTTATCTCATTTTATACCACTGAAGAAGTTCCTATTATTATCCTCATTTGATAGATGGGAAACTGAGACTTAGAGTTATCAAAACTTTAGCCCATGTAGTCATTAAATGGCAGAGATGGTATCTGAACTAGGAGATGACATCTCCAGACTCTAAATATAGAATAAAGACAACTTGCTGGTCTACAAATTTGGAACGGGAGTCCTTTGATTGGTTTAGGGTTAAGCTGTATTAATAGATATAGATATGTTTATATAGTTGGTTATTGTCTTTTTACCAATGAAATATTTGTTCATTTTAACTTAATTTTCCTTTTTCTCAGATGTCCTTTGCAGTGACATAATTATACACTATTTATTCTCATAAATAGAAGAAGAAAAGGAATGTGAAGAAAAGGAGAGTGAAGTTGCTGTTATTTTAATTAATGTATTGGAATGTTGTCTTGTTCTCTTCATTTTTGATTCATTAACTAAAAAAAAAAAAAAAAGAGCTACTGCCACTGAGTCAATTCCATTAACTATAATAAATTTCATTTTGTTTTTTAACAGTGACTTTTAAACTTTTTTTGTCTACTACCTATATTAAGGCATACACATTTTTACTTCATTGGTCATTTCTCCACTAAACCCCAAAATACATATGATGTATATAGCAAAATCTTCAGAAAGTAATACTTATATTTTCCATATATGGCACACGGTTGTGCTCTTTTGTAGTCCATTAAAAATGTGATTGTAATCCATTAAGTTGATTTCATCGTATTTCTATAAGAGTTATAGCATGTAACTACCCTTACAAACTGCCTCACCATAGTAGATATGTAATAATTAACTTTCCTTTCTCCCTTCTCTTTTTCCTTCCTCCTCTTCCTTCCTTCCTTTTTCCATGTGTATGCCATCTGTCTATCAGCTTGACTGATCTAGGTGATCTGACTAGAGAGGGAAAGTGACTTCTTTTCTCAATTGTTTCTCCATCATTTCATCCTTCTTTGCAACATCTTCCCTCCCTCAACATCTGTACATAAACAGTGAGCAAAACAACACCTATTATCCCTTGTAAAATGACAATTTTCTGGTCATAAGAGAAAGATTAAAAAGAATTTGTGGCCAATTGTGCTTTATTTTGTTTACATCACTGAGAAGTATGCTCTATTCAAAGATTTGTTTACCCCTAAAATTTCTGATTTAGATTTTACTGAGCTTCTCTTAAAGATACATTTCACAAAGTACAGTTTGCTATAATTTTTTAAAATTTTGGTGAACCATACTTAAGCGTGACCTTCATTAACATGGTGATTTATTTAAATGTAATTTGCTAATTAAGAATATTTAAAATGAGAGTGTGCTTAAATTACTCTTACCGATTATCTATATAAGAAATTGTTGAAATGATAAATTACCATAATCAACAATCATTACTGAAATAAGATAACAAGCATCTTCAAAATGCCAACTGACTAGATTTTTTTAATGTTTTTCTTCTGGGATTTAAATTTGTTCCCTAAGCATTTCCCTTTAGGAGATTTTTTTATCATAATGAAAGGGGCTGCATGGAAATTTCATATTTATTGTTTATTGTGAACAGTATAGGCCTAGCTTCCTGGGTATTGTGGTATTGTTAATGCCTAGCTTGCATACTTCACTTTTGCATGCTCCGATGATTTTGTTTTCCTCCTATCCCCCCCTTTCGCTTTTCCATGGCTTTGAAGTTTAACTAAGTTTTTCTTTGAGAGGTAGAATGACCTTGGAGGGTACAGTAACTCACCTGTGATGTGATAATAACGGGACAAGATGACCTTCAAGGATTGCCAGGTGCAGAATGTAACCACCAGAAAAAAACTATAATCTTGTCCATATAAAAACTTTCAGCGAGTCTCCAAAGTGGTAGACAGGTCTTTTGGAGGAGGTCATTCCCCTCTGTCTTCTGTATATCGACATACGATAAAACACTCTTGCTGCTCACCTCACCCCGTCTCGGTATTGGCTTCTGTGGCAGGCGGCTCAGACCTGCCATTGCGGTAACAATAACGTGTACATCATAACACAAACTGAGTATCTTACTAATGTCATTAATGCTTTCTAGGTAAAACAATAAAGATGTCAGAAAGGAGTATATGCATTTTCTGCTCTGGGTCTGGATTTTAACCTCCCAAAGGAGACCTGGTGGTGCAGTGGTTAACAGCTTGCTGCTAACCAAAAGGTAAGCAGTTCAAATCCACTAGTCGTTCCTTGGAAACCTTATGGCAGGTCCACTCTGTCCTGTAGGGTCCCTATGAGTCAGAATTAATTCGAAGGCAATGGGTTTTTTGTTTTCGGGATTTTTTTTGGTAAGCTGGTTCAATGGAAATGGAAGGACTGTCAGGAGATTCCAGTTCCACACCCTCCCTTCAGGAAATACTAGTAATTAAATGCAAATTATTGGGAATTCTTTTCTTGAAGCTCTTCAGGAACCCAAATTTTATGACCTACATCATTGGCCACTTAGCCATTTGTCCTTTAGTCAGTGACTTAACATCTTTTCTGAATATCTAATAGGATTTCTCTCACTTTTAACGAATCTTTTCCTCTTACTCAGTAACTACTATTGCTATATCATAATAAGCAATCTTTCATATATTCCAAGGCAATAACTAAATTGCAATTAGCCTTCTCTCTTCTGAGCTAACCAGCTCATATCTTTCCCTATCCTGTGACTTTATCCAAGTCTTTTTTTTTTTTTCTTGCGTATGCTTTAATGAGCTAAGTGACTCCAATAGTGTATCAGTCATAGGCAGTGCAGGAAACAGAAATAATTCTAGATTTTTAAAGTAATGATAATAATACAGGGCATTTGGTTCTTCCTAATTGTTGGAAAGGAATAGAAGTCATGGAGCATCACTGGAGAGTACCCTACAATGCCTTACATAATGATACCTTATAATAAACTTACAATAAAAATTTTACTTAATGACAACATGTTGAAATGTTACCTTTAAGATTGGAAATAAAACAAGGATACTAGCTGTCATCACTTCTACTTAACATTGGATTTGAAGTCCTAGTCAGATAAGAAAAGAAAAATAATAAGGAGAATAAGTGTTGGAAATAAGTAATAAACCTGCCATTATTTGCAGACCATCATGATTATTCTTGCAGAAAACCCAAGTGAATCAGTCACACAGAAAAAAATAACACGGTAAATGTCGTGTTGGAAATAGCATTTTAGGAATATCCATTTGATTGAGATATGCAAAATGAGTTTTATGTGAGAGAAATGATGTTAAGAGACCAACTAAACCAAAAACCCGTTGCCATAGAGTTGATTCTGACTTACAGTGAGCCTATAGGACAGAGTAGAATGGCCCCATAAGATTTCTAAGGAGCGAAGATGCTCTGAATTAAAACTGAGTTGAATGAGAAAGAGGAACACGAGAGGCATTTGGAGAAAAACCATTGCATATTTGACTGAATCATGCTAAATATCCATGAACAAATCACATATCCTCTCCATGATCAGTTACTCTAATTACAGTTAGAAGTTACAACTGACTATAGTTTTTCGAGTTCCCATGGGTCTGTGGTTCTAGAGTAACATATGCCTTGGTGTGTGTGGGTGTGGTGTGGGGAAGATTTGAGTGGGGAGACAGAGTAATTGAGGTTTCCATTCTTACTGCAGCCAAAATAGGTGAGCTTTTACTTATGCTGTGCAAAATTTTTTCATGTATTTTTTTTTATATCTGTCCTCTGTTGTAGTAATCAGAAATGCAATAATCAACACAATGAGGTTTTGCTCAAGAACAATTTTTATTCCTTTTTGAACACCTTTTAATATTGCTTTCACTCCCTACTCTGTCTAGTAATTTACCCATAGCTTGTTAAGCCTGTTGATACAGGGTCACTTATATTTTTATAATTCTGTACCCACTATGTTTTCTTGAGCATGCTCACAGTTTTCTTTTCTCTCTCTCCTCCTACTCTTGTTTTCTTTAGCCTAGGAGAAGAGAATTGAAGTGATTAATTGTTCATTCTTTCTTTTTAGCACAGTAACATTTAGGTACATGCATAACCACTCTTTTTTAAAATCTATTTTATTAAATCCCCCATCCTCCTCTATTCATCTCCTATTTTTTATAAGTATATACTGTTATGTATTAGCTCTATATTTTTGCAATTATGTTCATAAGTATTTTTATCACAGAAATACATAACCATGATTTTAAGAAAAAAATGGTACTCTAAAGAAAGCTTATTACCAGAAATACAGGTCTCCTGCCCTCTACCTTCTCAACTCTGTGTTCCTTGAATTCAATCTTTAATGTGTTTATTCTGGTACATACCTCCATATTTGTAAACAATATTCTTCATGTATTCTTTTTTAAACTTATCAGTGTGAGACATTTTTGTGTTGATTTTCTACTAGGGTGATAAGAATTTAGCTTGCTTAACCACCACACTGAAGTTAACTCTTGACGTTCCTTCCTGCATTCAATAAAGTATAACACAACTTTTGACTAAATGTATATTTAGTGATTACCTTTTAGTGACTATGACTATGACTACTCTAAGACAGTAATGTACTTGGGTTTCCTTTTCATGGTTCTTCCTGGAGTTCACAAACTCTTGCTCTCTCTTTGCTTACTTTTCTATGTCACTTCTTCCAAAAATTTGAGGAGAGTTTTAAAATCCTGCTGAATATTGCTTTACAGCATAGTTAAACACATTAGGGATTCTACATGTCTTTCTTATCTTTTTTTTTTTTTTGTCTGAAGACCTTCTTCTTGAGCCGTCTGGCCTTCCAATCTGTACTGTTTAATGTCATGCCACAGTTTTTCTTTCTTTGGTTATTCTCTATTTTTGTGAAAAAACAAAAAACTAAAAACCTCAGAAACTTATTTTGATAATTTGTTTATCAGAAAATATTTGTATAGTACCCACACAATTATTTGTTTGCATTCAGATTTATAAGTTAAAAATCATTTTATTGAAAATTAGAAAACCGTTTACCTATTGTCTTCTAGCTTCCAATGCTGATTTTCTGACTTGGGATCCTTGTATGTGACCTGTTCTATTATCTCTTGTAGCTTTTATGATCTTTTCTTTGTCCATAGTTTTCTAAAATGTCATAACAAAATGCTCTAATGTAGGACTTTAGGGGCTTTTGCTAAACCCTTTCAGTCTGAAAGCGAAGGTCCTTAAATTTATTTGAAAGATTTTTCTAATAATTCCCTATCCTTTATTTGTTTTGAGGTTATTATTCTTCTTTTGATCTTCTTGTACTGATGCTCTAATTTCTTGAATTGTCTCTATTATTTTTCAGTGATTTTATTTTTATTCTAATCTTAATATTTTCTTTAATGATATTTTCCATTCTTCTCTGTGCAGAATAGGGCTTGTAAATGGGAGGTTTTACTATAGGAAATTCTGTCTGGCCCTTTTCATTGAGAAATACTAAACTTTCAGTATCTACAGGTCTTCCTCTTGGGCCAATGTACTTCTTCAGATAGAATTCCTCCAGTTTCCACCTGGAGAATATATATATGGCTGCCAGAATACTGAGAACATGATGAGATAAGTGGCTAAGTGTGTCAGTATTGGGAGAGAAAACAAAGATATACACAAAAACAGTCTAGATGATCGTTGTGGATTGAGTTGTGTCCCCCAAAAAATATGTGTCAACTTGGCTAGGCCATGATTCCCAGTATTGTGTGGTTGTCCTCCATTTTATGATCTGATGTGATTATCCTAAGTGTTGTAAATTCTAACCTTTATGATATTAGTGAGGCAGGATTGAAGCAGTTATGATAATGAGGCAGGACTCAGTCTACAGAATTAGGTTGTATCTTGAGTCAATCTCTCTTGAGATATAAAAAAGAGAGTCCAGCAAAGAGGAGAGGGACCTCATGCCACCAAGAAAGAAGTGCCGGGAGCAGAGTGTATCTTCTGGACCCAAGGCTCCTGTGCTGAGAAGCTCCTAAACCAGGGAAAAATTAAATGCAAGGGTATTCCTCCAGAATCAACAGAGAAAGAAAGCCTTTCCCAGGAGCTTGTGCCCTGAATTCAAACTTCCAGCCTTCTAGACTGTGAGGGAATAAATTTATATTTGTTAAAGCTATCCACTTGTGGTACTTCTGTTATAACAGCTCTTGATAACTAAAACAATGATCTTTGAAGTTTTAACATTCTTTATCTCCAAGTATTAAAGCTGGTTGATGATAGAGTAAAACCAGACATAGCAGAAATATGGAAATTAGGAAATAAAGCTATTTTGAGAGCAAGAATAATGCCCTTAACTGTTGAATTTGATGTGCTGTTGAGAAATCCAAGTAAGAATACCAGTCAGCTGGAGATATATATGTGTGATAACTAAGTAGGACTAAATTTAAAATGAAAAAGATGCTTTTTAGCATTAATTACTTTTTGTTATCTTGAATTGTGTCACCATTTTAACATCAAGTGATGTTGTTTTTTAGTACACACTGATGTCTTAAAAAAACAAAGCATGCCTGGCCTTCTTTTCTTGAACACATATATAATATTCTGGTGGCCATTAATAGTAGGTATTGTTTTAGAGTATTATCTTTATCTAATTATACCACAACCATGAAAATACTAGCAACAAAGCTTAAGATAGAAAGTGCACAGACAAATTAGTGCAAAGACTAATCCACTTAAGATATTAATGTAAAGACTATGGAGCCTTATTTTCACATGCAGTGTTTAGTAGAATCAGAACATCAGGGCAGCAATGAGGATCATCCTCTGCATTTGGCCACTGCTACAGTTTAGATGTTCACTGTGATGCCATCTGTTAAGGTTGATTGTGCAGTGACCTTAGGCAGTCTGAAACCTGTTCAACTGAGCCCATATATACAGTGCTGGGTGGGAACCAGGAGGACAGATGGTAGGTTGGAGATGAGGAACTTTTTTGTTACAGCTGATGAAAATGATTCGCCTTGCCAAAGCCATTAAGCATGATATCCTTGGCACAGCACTTCTCAACAAATAGAATGTACCACTTGGTGGGTTAGCTGCAGGTGAACTGAAGCATTCAACAGCAGATGACTGTTTAGGTTTGCCTACTACTTTTACATCCCTGACACCCTAAGATTAACTCAGTGTTCAGCAACAGGATGATCTTTGTGCCTAGAATTCACAGAATTTCACTTACGAAGTTCTGAAAATATGCATATGTGATGGAGCGTGCAAGCGAACTATAACTCTGCAGCTAATTAACAGAGTTTATAAATATCTTCAATTGGATAGGACCAAATAGAAATGGAAAACTTCTATAAGGAATCAGAGTAAAAAATTTAAATAAATCAATTTTTATTTTTCATATCCATATATATGTTTTATGAGACTTCTGACTTCCAAATGTTGAAAAAGAAAACAACTCAAATCATTTTACAGGAAATAAATGTGTGTACGGTCAGACAAGATAATTATTGTAAAGTGTTTTTTACAACTTGGGAAGCTGAAAAATTTTGCCTGCTTATGTAGATTTTCTCTCTCTGTATTTGACAGCCCTAAAATGCTTTCACTAGTAGGATGCATATCTAAACTACAGGATAATTTTAAAGCATTTTCTTAAGAAAAAGAAATTTTTAAAAGTCAAAATTCAGTGCAAAAAAGTGAACAACATAGATCATATCAATTTTCAGAATTTAAAAAGAAAGCATAATACTTAGAAGTTCCTTTCACTGGTCAAATCTGCTTCTTTAAAAGTTTCACCTCAAGCCTATCACACATACGTCTTATTTTAAATATTACTAGGGAAGTAGGAAAAGTCCCTGGCTGATGTAAATGGTAAAGCTCTTGACTATTAACCAAAAGTTTGGTGGTTTGAACTTGCCTCAGACATGCCTCAGAAGAAAGGTCTGGGAATCTGCTTCTTGAAAATACCGTGGAGTGAAGTTCTACTCTGCACGCATGGGGTCTCCATGAGTTGGAAGCAGCTACACTGCAGCTAACAACAACAATATTGGAATGGGCTATATACACTGAGATAATTGTGGGCAGTCTGTTGTTGTTGTTAGGTGCCCTCAAGTTGCATCCTACTTGTAGTGTTACCACAAAACGTGGATCTGAGCCACCTGCTTCAAAAGCTAATACTGAGATAGGGGTGAGGTGAGTAGCAAGAGGGTTTTATTGTATATTAATATGCAGGAGACAGAGGGGAATGAGTTCCTCCAAAAGACTTGTCTCCCTGAACTGGAGACTGACTGAAGGTTTTATATGGACAGGTTTAAAGTTTTTCTTCGCGGTAGTCATGACTGTCATGTCTCAGATGAGTTAACCTCTTACTGGCAATCCTTGAGGGTTATGAATTTGTTTTGCCACCCTCCAAGGAGAAACCTGAGTTAATCTTACTGGAATAAGAGGAGGGAGAAAGAAGAAAAAAAGAAAATATCATGAGGAAAAGCAGGGGCTAGTAATGGTGGGAATCAATGGTGGTAATTGAGCTTATGCAGCCAGTTCCAATCCCCCATTTTTATTAGAAGTTTCTCAATCTTGGGAAACAGGGTCTTGCTTCTTTTCTGGATACTTCCTGCAGGTTAGGGGCATCACTGGGGTGAGAAGCCTTCTGGTATCAGCTAGGAGCTGTAGATGGGGGGTGAGTTAGAGTGGAAGTTAGCTACATCTTGGTGAATTAGATGTCATGCATCCTCAGAGCCTGAAGAAGGGGGATCCTGACTTATCCAGACTAAAAATTTCTCTAGCCTTAAGGGTGTTTGTAGTTCCTCTTGCCAATATTTTCATAAAACGTGGAACACAAAAACAAACTAGAATAATCACTATTCCTAAGATTATTAAGCGGTTTAACCAGGATCCCAAGGAAGAAAAAATGCTGGAGAACCAGCTCCATGCATCTTCTTGTCTCAATTTGGGATCTGTCATTTAGTTACCTTATGAATGGCCTCTAGCCCTATTTCAACTTCTCCTGTAGTATTTATCCAAGTGCAGCAGGTTTTATTTATTATAGCACTTACACCTCCTGACTTTGCCAATAAGAAGTCCTAGGCAATTCTGTTGTTGAGGACCACCTCAACCAGGGAGTTCAAAGAGGTTTGTTGGGCTTTGAGTGCTTTATCAGTCCCAAGAGCAAATATGTGGGGGCATCTGATAAATTTCTGATAGCCATTTCCATGTGATATACTCCTAATCCAAGGATAATTGTTCTTAAGAACCACCACTGGAGTCCAGTCTTTTCCAGAACTGGATTGTCATTTGTTTCTGCCACCTCTAAAGAAACATGATCCACAGAGAAAATATTTTGTTTCTTCCAAAGAACACTTTTTGCTGAATGAGTGGATGGCGGGTGGATCTGAGTGGGAAAGGTTAAAAACCTCAGTGTTCACTGACCCACATAATGAATTCCAGTCGAGCACTGGATAGCCCATGTATAGTGTGACATTTTTGGGGTGGGGTTCTCACTAGTGGGTTATGCTTTTCCTCCACATAAAAATGTATATCCCAATGGAGTACATAAGGACAGATTCTGGTTAGAACTTCCTGGAATACTATCATTAATATTGGTTAACTGGGGAACAACCAAAGATTGATTAGAGGAGGAAAGAAGTTGAAAATCTCAAAAAACTTGCTGGGCCACTTTTGCTTTAGGATCTTGTGACCTGATCTTCCATTTGTGTTCTAGAATATGGTTATATAGTTCAGCAAGTGAGAAGCAAGTGATGGAAAAGGGATATCATATGAGTCTTGCCCTTATTGGGGCCTTAGGGGTTCCATAGGATAAAATGCAGTCAGGTATTTCCTTAGTATAATTGAAAACAGGTGCTGCCAGAGGGCTTAGAGGAGCCCACGACTGTGGGAGGTGATAGCATACCCAACAATTTCTGAGGTTACTCCTGTGACTACAGCTTGAGACATAATAACCAGACCATTGGAGGACAAATCCCACCCTTTGGGAAAGTGGGCAGGCTCTTGGCATCCCACCACAGTAACTCGAATACCCTCTCCCCTCCTTATCTCTACATCTTGGGGTGAGCTTTTTCTGTACTTTACACAGTAATATTTGCCAATGTCAGACAAACTCATATCTGAGACTGTGATTGAAAAATCCTGATTTTGTGACTGGGTGGTGTCAGCTGTAGGTGTTACCCAGTTGGAGCCAGAGGTCTTGAAGTCCCAAACAGTTATTTGTCCTTTTTTGGGCTCTTCCATGATCCATTTGATGGGACCCCCTGAGGTTAAGGATGAGAAAATTAAAAAGATAAAGAGAAACAAGGTTAAAATCAATGTACTGTAAGTTTCTTGAACTTGTACTTCAGGCCCCGAAGCAAAGTACAAGAGTATGATGCTTATTTGTTTTCTGTTTCTCTCTCTTCCTCTGGCAGGGTAGCTTTTACTCTTGAATGATACTCCCAGGTGGCCACTCCTGCCAATTTTAGAGACGAGTGGGTGGTCGGGAGAACTTTGAAAGGTCCTTCCCACCTAGAAGCCAATTGATCCTCCGAATGTTGATTTCTCCAGGATTTCTACATGACCCAGTCTCCGGGTTGGAACCTATGAAGGGAAGTGTCAGAAGGGAAAGACAAATGGAAAGAAGTATATTGATTAACAGTGTTTATAATGGTTCCCAGGGAATGGACCCAGTCTCTTTTCTCTACCTTAGTCATCACCGAGGTGGGGAAAGTTGACTTTTTCGGGAGTGGCCTCCCATATATCAATTCATAAGGGCTTAATTTAAGCCTGCCTTGAGAGGCTACCCAGATTCTGAGCAAGACAATAGGCAAAACTTTTATCCAAGTAGAGTTTTTTCCTGGCAAAATTTCGCCAAGGTCTTCTTCAAGGTATGATTCATTTTCTCAGTTTTTCCAGTTGATTGTGGTCTCCAAGCTGAGTGTAACTTCCAATTTATATCTAGAGCCTTACTGACTCCTTGTGTAATTGTTGCCATAAATCTCCCCCATTATCACTTTGGACTGAGATTTGTAGACCGAAACGAGGTATGATTTCCTTAAGCAAAACCTTGGTTACTTCCCGGGCTTGTTCTGTTCAACAAGAGAAAACATCTACCCACCCTGAGTAGGTGTCCACAAAGACCAACAGGCACCTGAAGTTCCTGGGTGTCCAGGGCATTACTGTGAAATCCACTTGCCAGTCTTCTCCAATGTTTGTTTCTTGGTGTTGGACTCCCTCTTCCGTTGGGTGGGGCAGAGTCTTTGGGTTGTGTCTTGCACATAGCTGACACCTCTTTGTAACATCCTGGATGATTTTTAAAAGATTTGGCCCAGTGACCACCTGTTGGATCCACTCGAGATTGGCATCTGTTCCGTACTGAGTCCGTTCATGTAGAGTTGATACTATACTGTATACTTGAGCTTCTGTAACAACACTTTCCCTTCAGAGCTCAACAACCATCTAGAATGAGAAGTGAGGTGATAGCCCCATTCTTTTGTCCTCTCCAGGTCCTGGGTGGTGTTGATGGGGGTGGGAAGATCAACAAGGTCCAGATGGAGGATTAAGGCCATCTCTGTTCCTGTCTCATCTCTCATTACAGCCCTCTTTGCCTCTGCATCCACCTTCTGGTTCCCTACTGCTTTGGGAGATTGTCCCCTTTGGTGTCCAGGACAATATACCAACACTTCCTGAAGCGAATCATTAACTGCCTTCAGAAGTTCCAAGATTTCTGGTACATGTTTTATTTTTTGTTGGCAGATGTCAGAAGTCCTCTCTCTTTCCACAAGGTGCCATGTGAGTGAAGGACCAGGTGGACATATTTACTATCAGTATACACAGTTATGCATCTCCCTGCCCCTAGTTGCAAAGCCCATCCGAGGACAATGAGTTTGGCTTTTTGAGCTGAAGTACCAGCAGGAAGTGGAGATGCCTCTAAAATTCAGTTCATATTACCACCGCATATCCTGCCTTGAGGTGTCCCTCATGCAAGAAACTACTGCAATATGTATACATTTCTATCTCTGGGTCAGTCAAAGGGACATCTGAAAGATCTGGTCTGCTAGAATAAACTTCTTCAATTATTTCTAGGCAGTGATGTACAGGAGTGTCATCTGAAATAGGTAGCAGTGTGGCAGGATTGAGGGAGGAGACAGCCTTTAAGACTACATTTGAGTTATCTAACAAGATTGCCTGATATTTTCCCATTAGGCCTGCTATGAGCCAAAACCCCCCTTCTGTTCCAAAAAGGACAGAACTGTATGTGGGGTGTTCACCGTTACCTTTAGTCCAAGGGTGAATTTCTCGGCTTCCTGTAACAGGCCACATGTCGCAGCAATGGCTTGAAGAAAAGGGGGTCATCTGAGGGCCACAGTGTCCAACTGTTTTGAAAAGTAGGCCACTGGTCACCTGGCAGGTCCCAGGGTTTCAGTTAGCACTCCCACAGCAATTCCCTGTCTCTCGTGAACAAACAGTTCAAAAGGTTTTTGGAGGTCAGGCAACCCTAGTGTTGGAGCAGTCATTAATTTATACTTAATCTTTTCAAAAGCCTGCTGACAGTAAGGGTTCCTTTTCCTCTCTTTTTAGAGCCTCATATAGGGGTTTCACCATGAGTCCAAATCCTGGTATCCATATTTGGCAAAACCCAGCCATCCCAAGGAAACCCTGTAGCTGTCGCTTAGAAGTAGGAGGTGCCACCCTTATAATGGCTTCTCTCCGATCTTGAAGGAGAATTCGTTGTCCCTGTGATATTTGAAATCCCAGATATTTTACTTGTTGTTGGGCTGTCTGGGCCTTTTTCTCGGAAACTCAATATCCACTCTCAGCCAAATGATCCAAGACCAATATGTAGTTCGGTCAGAGTCTTTAGTCTCACTTGTTATCAGAATATCATCCACATATTGCAGGGTAAGACCTCTTTTTAACCTCATTGCCCCCAAGTCTTTGGCTAGAATTTCTCCCAGAATGCTGGGGGAGTTCTTAAATCCCTGGACCAGAACTTGCTATGTAAGAAGTCTTTTAGCCCCGGTCTTAATATCCGTCCATTCAACGGCAGAGGCTGAGACTCAGGGTGTAAAGGAATGCAAAAGAAAGCATCTTTTAAATCCAGCACTGAAAACTAAGCCCATTGACTGGGTATAGTAACCAAGAGGGTATATGGATTGGGCACCACCGGATGGATAGCCTCTACTATTTGGTTGATTTTCCTTGTCTTGAACAAACCAGTACTCCTGTGTTCCTGGTTTTAATACTGGCAGAATAGGGGTGTTGTATGGAGACTGGTAAAATTTTGAAAGTCCAATTTCTATGTATAGATGCACTAGTGGCGTGATCCCTTCCAAAGCCTCTTTGCGGAAGGGATATTGTCTCTGATTTATAACAGGTGCTCCAGGTTTTAAGGTTATTTTAACCGGCATGGCTGACTTAGTTCACCCAGGCCTTTCTGATGCCTAGACCTCTGGATTTACCTCTTGCTGAATATGGAAAGGTACGCCACTAGGTTTTGCTTTATCCTCTTGCAACAGTGCTGCCTGCAGAGTGCTTGCACTTTCACATAGGATTTGTACTAATATTCGGGACAGTTTAAAAGTGATTTGGGCACCAACTTTCCATAGGCGGTCCCTTACTAAAAGGGGGGCTGGACATTTGGGCATATAGAAGAAATCATGATATAACAATTTTTTTCCAACTTCATGATTTACACGTTAGAGAAAAGGGAAGGTGGACAGCTTCCCTGAGACCCCTATCACCAGAGCAGTGCATTCACTGAGGGGAGATTCCACTGTATTCAAACCAAGAAGGTTGCTCCCATGTCCAAAATAAAATCAATAGGACTTCCTCTGACCCTTTGGGTCACCCTTAGGCTCATGGTAGGAGATAGTCAGTGAAGGCTCCAGCCCTGGGCCCTGTAATTCTGAATCATCTCCATATGAGGGCCCCTCCTGGTAGGCTTGGAGGGTGGTGGGCCGCTGTCATTTTTCTCTGGCCTCAGAGCATTACTGTTTCCAGTGTCCATGTTTTTTACAATAGGCACACTGGTCTGGATCCAAAGGTGGTCTCATCCTATGTCCTGGATGTATCTTTTTCCCAGCTCCTGGCCTTTCCCTCCAGCCTGAAGGAGCTATGGCAGCAGCCAGCAAAGCCACCTTTGTTCCATTTTCTGTTTTTCTTTTTACTCTGCCTCTTGGTCTCTATTATTAAAGACCTTAAAGGTGATTTCAAGCAGCTGTCCTATAGGCATTCCCAGGCCACCCTCTAACTTCCACAACTTTTTCCGAATATCAAGGGCACTCTGGGAGACCAAGGTCATATTCAAAAGCTGGGAGTTATTAGGGTTTTCAGGATTTATATCAGTGTATTGACAGAACACATCCATCATTCTTTCTAAGAAGGTGGAGGGATCCTCTGTTTCTCCTTGAATAATTTCTTTAATCTATAGACTCTTATGTTTGGGAGCTCTATTCTGCAAGCTGGCAAGCAAACAATCCCTATAAAATTGGAGTCTATATTTCCCGTTCTCCTGGTTCGTATCCTACCCTGGGTCTTGCATAGGGATGGCCTCTTTCCCTGGAGGCCAGTTTGAGGGATCTTGGTTGTGGAGCTTGTCAGCCTCTTTTCAAGCCTGTTCTAATACCATATGACGCTCCCCTGAAGTTAGCAATGTGGTCAAGAGAGCCTGAATGTCTGTCCACGTAGAGTGATGGGTGGAGAAAATGGAAAGGAACAATTTTGCCATTCTATTTGGGTCACTCTGATAAGGAGGATTGTGATTCTTCCAGTTATACAAGTTGGAAGTAGAGAAAGGAGTGTGCGCTAACATCATTCCTCCTCCGGCTGTAACTTCTCTTAGAGGAAATTGCTCTGCTCGAGCCCCAGCAGTGACCTCACCGAAAACAGTATCCTGACGGGTGTGGGAAGGTCATCCCTAAAGTATTTGAACTCTCACTTTCCAGCTCTCTCTCTCTGCCAGCCTCCTCCACCCTTTTCATACTAGCATCAGGCTCCATCCCTCTCCATCCCAATCTGTCGGCTGCAACCGCACCTTCCCCATTACTTGGGGGGGGGGGGGCTAGGGGGGCAAAAAAGGTACCAGACTAATCCTTCCAAGAGGGAGTCCTCTGTTGAGAATTCAGGGAGCAACTTTGCCTTCGATTTTCCCTGAAAAAGAAATTGGTCTGGTAAAGGGACATGAAAGCTTGGACATAGGGGACCTTGTCCCATTTCTTTTTTCTCCTACAAAACAAATCAAGCTGCAGAATAGTATTGTAAGCCCATGTATAGGGTGACATTTTTGAATTGTGGTATTGGCGAAGAATATTAAATATACCATGGACTGCCAAAAGAAGGAACCTATCTGTTTTGGAAGAAGTACAACCAGAATGCTCCTTAGAAGCAAGAATGGTGAGAATACATCCCATATACTTTGGACATGTTATCAGGAGAGATCAGCCCCTGGAGAAGGACATCATGCTTGGTAAAGTATAGGGTTAGTGAAAAAGAGGAAGACCCTCAATGAAATGGATTCACATAGTGGCTGCAACAGTGGGCTGAAGCATAGCAACACACGTGAGGATGGCGCAGGACCAGGCAGTGTTTTGTTCTGTTGTGCATAGAGTCACTGTGAGTCGGAACCGACTCGATGGCACCTAACAACAACAGCAACATCATGATGTTGCTCATTGGTCCATTTGTGAAGATTTTTGTTTTCCTTATGTTCAGGTGTAATCCATACTGAAGGCTGTAGTCTTTGATGTTCATCAGTAAGTGCTTCAAGTCCTCTTCACTTTTGGTAAGCAGGATTGTGTCATCTGAACGTCACAGGTTGTTAATGAGTCTTCATACAATAATTTATACATACATTGTTATGTGACCTTAGTTGCTCTCCCTATACTGTGACAGCACACTCCTCCCTTCCACCTCTGATTTCCCGTGTCCATTCAACCAACTACTGACCCTCTCTGTCTTCTCATCTCACCTCCAGGCAGGAGCTGCCCATTTAGTCTCATGTATCTACTTGAGCTAAGACGCACATTCTTCACCAGTATTATTTTAGGTCCCATAGTCCAGTCTAATATTTGTCAGAAGAGTTGGCCTCAGGAATGGTTTTAGTTCTGGGTTGACAGAGAGTCTGGGGGCCATGGTTTCTGGGGTTCCTCCAGTCTCAGTCAGATCATTAAGTCTGGTCTTTTTACTAGAAATTGAATTGTGCACCCCACTTCTCTCCTGCTCCTTCAGGGACTCTCTCTTGTGTTCCTTGTCAGGGCAGTCTTTGGTGGTAGCTGCATACCATTTTGTTCTTCTGGTCTCTGGCAGATGCAGACTCTGGTTTATGTGTCCCTTTCTGTCTCTTGGGCTAATACTTTCCCTGTGTCTTTGGTGTTCTTTGTTCTCCTTTGCTCCAGGTGGGTTGGGACCAATTGATGCATCTTAGATGGCTGCTTGCTAGTTTTTAAGACCCCAGATGCCATTCACCAAAGTGGGATGCAGAACATTTTCTTAATAAACTTTGTTATGCCAATTGACCTAGATGTCCCCTGAAAGCATGGTCTCCAGACCCCCGCCACTGCTACTCTATCCCTTGAAGTATTTGGTTGTATTCAGGAAACTTCTTAGCTTTCGTTTAGTCCAGTTGTGCTGACTTCCCCTGTAGTGTGTGCTGTCCTTCCTTTCACCTAAGATAATTCTTGTCTACTATATAGTTAATGAATAACCTTCTCCCTCCCTCCCCACCCTGTAACCATCAAAGAATGTTTTCTTCTGTGTTTAAATCTTTTCTTGAGTTCTTATAATACTGATCTTATACAATATTTGTCCTTTTGCGACTGACTAAATTCACTCAGCATAATGCCTTCCAGATTCCTCCATGTTATTTTTCACAGCTTCACTGTTGTTCTTTACCATTGAGTAGTATTCCATTGTGTGAATATACCATAATTTGTTTATCCATTCATCAGATGATGAGCACCTACGTTGTTTCCATCTTTTGTCTATTGTGAACAGTGCTATGATGAACATGGGTGTGCATATATCTATTCTTGGGATGGCTCTTATTTCTCTAGGATATATTCCAAGGAGCAAGATTGCTGGATTGTATGGTACTTCTATTTCTAGATTTTTAAGGAAGTGCCAAATTGATTTCCAAAGTGGTTGTACCAGATTACATTCCCACCAACTGTGTGTAAGTGTTCCAGTCTCTCCACAACCTCTCCAACATTTATTAGTTTGTATTTTTTGGATTAATGATAGCCTTGTTGGGGTGAGGTGGTATCTCATTGTAGTTTTGATTTGCATTTCTCTAATGGCTAATGATTGTGAGCATTTCCTCATGTGTTTGTTAGCAGCCTGAATGTCTTCTTTGGAGAAGTGCCTGTTCATATCCTTTGCCCATTTTTTAATTGGGTTATTTGTCTTTTTGTTTTTGAGGTTTTGCAGTATCTTGTTGATTTTAGAAATTAGATACTGATTGGATTTGTCGTAGCCAAAAATTGTTTCCCAGTCTGTAAGTTGTCTTTTTACTCTTTTGGTGAAGTCTTTTGATTAGTGTAAGTGTTTGATTTTTAGGAGCTCCCAGTTATCTAGTTTCTCTTCTGGTGTTTGTGCATTGTTATTTATGTTTCATATTCTGTTTATGCCATGTATTAAGGCTCCTAGCATTGTCCCTGTTTTTTCTTCTATGATCTTTATTGTTTTCGATTTTATATTAGGTCTTTGATCCATTTTGAGTTAGTTTTTGTGCATAGTGTGAGGTATGGATCTCGTTTCAGTTTTTTTGCAGATGGATATCCAGTTATGCCAGCACCATTTGTTAAAGAGACTGTCTTTTCTCCAGTTAATGGAATTTGAGCTTCTGCTTCCTCTTCTGAATCTTCTTTGAATTTCTCACAATTCCCTGTTGATATACTGTTGCAAATGCTTTTGAAACATCTTCAGCAAAATTTTTACTTGTGTGTAATATTAATGATATTGTTCAGTAATTTTCATATTCTATTGGCTCACCTTTCTTTGGAATGGGTACAAATATGAATCTCTTCCAGTCGGTTTGCAAGGTAGCTGTCTTCCAAATTTCTTAGCATGTGCAAGTGAGCACTTCCAGTGCTGCCTCCATTTGTTAAAACATCTCAACTGGTATTCTGTAAATTTCTGCAGTCTTGTTTTTTCACCAATACCTTCGGTGCAGCTTGGACCTCTTCCTTCATTACCATTGGTTCTTGATCATATGCCACCTCCTGAAATGGTAGAACATCGACTAATTCTTTTTGGTACAGTAACTCTGTGTATTCCATCTTCTTTTGATGCTTTCTGAATCGTTTAATGTTTTCACCTTAGAATTCAATACTGTAACTCAAAGGTTGAATTTTTTCTTCCATTCTTTCATTTTGAAATATGCAGAGTGCAGTCTTCCCTTTTGGTTTTCTATCTCCAGGTCTTTGCACATTTAATTACAATGCTTTACTTTTTCTTCTCGAGCAGCGCTTTGAAATCTTCTGTTCAACCCTTTTACTTCATCATTTCTTCCTTTTGCTTTCGCTACTTGACATTCAAGAGCAACTTTCGGAGTCTTTTTTGACATCCATTTTGATCTCTTCTTTCTTTCCTGTTTTTTTAATGATCTCTTGCTTCCTTCATGTGTGATGTCCTTGATGTTATTCCACAACTCATGTGGTCTTCAGTCGTTAGTGTTAAATGTGTCAAATCTATTCCTGAAATGGTCTTTAAATTCAGGTGGGATATGTTGAAGGTCATACTTTGGCACTTGTGAACTTTTCTTCAACTTCAACTTGAACTTACAACCTTACAATTGATGGTCTGTTCCACAGGCAGCGCCTGGCCTTGTTCTGACTCATGGTATTGAGCTTCTCTGTTGTCTCTTTCCACAGAAGTAATCGATTAGATTCTGTGTATTCCATCTGGCAAGGTCCACGTGTATTGTTGCCACTTATGTTGTTGAAAAAAAGGTATTTGCAATGAAGAATTCTTTTGTCTTGCAAAATTCTGTCATGTGATCTCCAGCATTGTTTCTATTACCAAGGCCATGTTTTCCAACAACGAATCATTCTTCTTTGTTTCTAACTTTTTTTGTTTTTTAATGTGTAATTTTTTTTTATATATATATTTTATTGTACTTCAGGTGAAGGCTTACAGAACAAATAGTTTCTCATAAAACAGTAGTACACATGTTGTTTTATGACATTGGTTAACAACCCGACAACATATTAACCCTCTAAATTCTCAACCTTGTTTTTTTTTTTTTTTGTGAAAATACACATAGCCAAAGATATACCTTTTCAAAAATTTCTACATACACAGTTCAGTGACATTGACTACACTCTTCCAATCGTGCTGTTATTCTCGCTTAAGATGAAGGCTTACAGAACAAAATAGTTTCTCATTTAACAGTTACTACAAATGTTGCCCTATGACAATGGTTAACAATCTCACAACCCATCAACAATATCGTTACTCAAACTTGGGTTCCCTATCACCAGCTTCCTTGTCCCCTTCAGCCTTCTGGCACTTGTCCCTGGACTCCTGTACCTCATTAGTCTCATTTGGTTTTACGGGGCTGTCCACTCCCAGGCTGAACAGTGAACCTCGGAGGTAACTTCACCACTGAGCTAAAAGGGTGTCTGGGGACCATACTCTTGGGGTTTCTCCAGTCTCCTTTAGGCCAGTAAATCTGGTCTTTTTTTTGTGAGTTAGAATTATGCTCTACATCCTTCTCCAGCTCTGTGCAGAATGCTCTGTTGTGATCCTGGTAAGAGCAGCCAGTGGTGGTAGCCGGGCACCATCTAGCTGTACAGGACTCAGTCCGGTGGAGGCCTTTGGAGCTGTGGACAATTAGTCCTTTGGACTAATCTCTTCCTTGTATCTTGTTCTCTTCATTCTCCCTTGCTCCCAAAGGGATGAGACCAATGGAGTATATTAGATGGCTGCTCACAGGCTTTTAAGACGCCAGACACTACTCACCAAGGTAGAATGTACAGCATTGTCTTTATAAGCTGTGTCATACCAATTGACCTAGATGGTCCCTGAGACCATGGTCCCCAGAGCCCTCCACCCAGCAATTCAGTCCCTCAGGGAGTTTGGATGTGTCTATGGGGCTTCCGTGACCTTTCCTTGTACAGGTTGTGCTAGTTTCCCCTGTATTGTGTACTGTCTCACCCTTCACCCAAGATACAACTTATCTATTGCCTATTTAGTACTTCCCCCCCACCCCTCCCATCCCTGGTAACCAACAAAGATTGTTACTTTTTGTGTGTGAACTTTTTCATGGATTTTTACAATAGAGGTCTCATACAATATTTATCCTTTTGTGATTGACTTATTTCACTCAGCATAATGTCCTCCAGTTTCATCCATGTTATGAGATGGTTCACAGATTCATTGTAGTTCTTTCTCGTTGCATAGTACTCCATTGTGTGTATGTACAATAGTTTGTGTATCCATTCATCTGTTGATGGGCATTAGGTTGTTTCCATCGTTTTGCTATTGTGAACAATGCTGCCATGAACATAGGTGTGCATATGTCTATTCGAGTGACGACACTTATTTCTCTAGGATATATTCCTAAGAGTGGGATTGCTGAATCAAATGGGATATCTATTGCTAGTTTTCTGAGGAAGACCCATATCATTTTCCAAAATGATTGTATCATTTTGCATTCCCATCAGCAGTACATAAGAGTTCCCATCTCCCAGCAGCCCCTCCAACATTTGTTATTTCCAGTGTTTTTCATTTGTGCCAGTAACGTCTGGGTGAGATGGTATCTCATTGTGGTTTTAATTTGCATTTCTCTAATGGGTAGTGATCGCGAGCATTTCTTCATGTGTCTGTTAGCCATTTGAATGTCTTCTTTGGTGAAATGTCTGTTCATTTCCTTTGCCCATTTTTTAGTAGGATTATTTGTCTTTTTGTTGTAGAGGTGTTGGATTTTCTTGTAGATTATGGAAACTAGACCATTGTCTGACTTGTATTGTCCAAAAATTTTTTCCCAGTCAGAGGGTTCTCTTTTCACTCTTTTGGTGAAGTCTTTTGAAGAGCATAGGTGTTTGAGTTTTAGAAGATCCCAGTTATCTAGCTTATCTGTTGGGTTTTGTGCATTGATGGTGATGGTTTGTATCCTGTTAATACCATGTATTAAGGCCTGAAGTGTTGGTACTATTTTTTCTTCTATGAGCTTTATAGTTTTAGGCTTTATATTCAGGTCTTTGATCCATTTTGAAGTAGTTTTTGTATATGGTGTGAGGTTTGGGTCCTGTTTCAATTTTTTGGAAATGGATATCCAGTTTTGCCAGCACTATCTGGTAAAAAGACTGTCTTTTCCCCATTTGATGGACTTTGGGCCCTTGTCGAAGATCACGTGACCATAGGTGGATGGATTTACATCTGGGTTCTCAATTCTGTTCTATTGGTCAATGTATCTGTCGTTGTATGAGTACCAGGCTGTTTCGACTACTGTAGCTGTATAGTAGTTTCTCAAGTAAGGTAGTGTGAGTCCTCCAACTTTCTTCTTCTTCTTCAGTAGTGCTTTACTTATTTGGGGCTTCTTCCCTTTCCATAGAAAGTTAATGATTAGTTTTTCCATCTCTTTGAAGAATGTTGTTGGTATTTGGATCAGGATTGCATTGTATTTGTAAATTGCTTTGGGTAGAATTGTCATTTTCACAATGTTGAGTCTGCCTATCCATGAGCATGGTATGCTTTTCCCTTTATGTAGATCCCTTTGGGTTTCATGCAGTAGTGTTTTATAGTTTTCTTTGTATAGGTCTTTTACATCCCTGATCAGATTTATTCCTAAGTATTTTATCTTTTTAGCGGCTACTGAAAATGGTATTGTTTTCCTGATTTCCTTTTCATCATTCTCCTTACTGGTGTATAGGAATCCAACTGATTTTTGAATGTTTATCTTGTATACTGCTACTCTGCTGAATCTTTCTAGTAGTTCCAGTAGATTTCTCATGGAGTCTTTAGGGTTTTCTATGTACAGTATCATATCATCTGCTAACAGGGACAGTTTAACTTCTTCATTACCAATTTGGATGCCCTTTATTTCTTTTTCTTGCCTTATTGCTCTAGCTAGAACTTCCAGCACAATGTTAAATAGGAGTGGTGATAAAGGGCAACCTTGTATTGTTCTTGTTTTCAAGGGGAATGTTTTCAGCCTCTCTCTATTAAGAATGATGTTGGCCATTGGTTTTGCATAGATGCCCTTTATTATGTTTAGAAATTTCCCTTCTATACCTATTTGATTTAGAGTTTTTATCAGTAATGGGTGTTGGAATTGTCAAATGTCTTTTCTGTGTCAATTGAGATGATCATGTGATTCTTTTCTTTCCCTTTATTTATGTGGTGGATTACGTTGATGGATTTTCTAATGGTGAATCATCCTCGCATACCTGATATGAATCCTACTTGGTCATGGTGTATTATTTTTTTTGATATAATGTTGACTTCTTTTGGCTAGAATTTTGTTCAGAATTTTTGCATCTATATTCAGGAGAGATATTTGTCTGTAATTTTCTTTTTTTGTGACATCTTTGCCTGGTTTTGGTATCAGTGTTATGCTGGCTTCATAGAATGAATTTGGAAGTGTTGCTTCCTCTTCTATGCTCTGAAATAGCTTGAGTAGAACTGGTACAAGCTCTTCTGTAAATGTTTTGTAGAATTCTCCAGTGAAGCCATCTGGGCCAGGGCTTTTTTTGGTTGGGAAGTTTTTTATTACCTTTTCAATCTCTTCTCTTGTTATGGGTCTGTTCAAATTTTCAACATCACTTTGTTGTAGTTTGGGTAGGCCGTGTGTTTCTAGAAATTTATCCATTTCCTCTAGGTTTTCAAATTTGTTGGAGTATAGTTTTTCATAATATTCTGTTATAATCCTTTTTATTTCGGTTGGGTCTGTTGTAATGTCCCCCATTTCACTTCTTATTTGGGTTATTTGTGTCCTCTCCTGTTTTTCTTTTGTTAGTCTGTCCAGTGGTTTGTCAATTTTATTGTTTCTTTCAAAGAACCAACTTTTGGTTTTGTTGATTCTTTCTATTGTTTTTCTGTTCTCAATTTCATTTATTTCTGCTCTGATCTTTACTATCCTTTGTTCCGGTGGTTGTGGGTTTTTTTTTGCTCTTCTCTTTCTATTTGTTTGAGTTCTGTAGTTAAGGGTTTGATTTTGTCCCTTTTTTCTTTTTTGATATGTGCATCTATTGCTATAAATTGTCCTCTGAGTACTGTCTTTGCTGTGTCCAAAGGTTTTGGTATGATGGTTTTCATTCTCATTTGATTCTAGGAATTTTTTGATTCCATCTCTGCTTTCTTCTATTAACCAGTGATGTGTAAGCAGGGGATTATTAAGTTTCCATGGAGTTGATTTTTTTCATTGCTCTTTCTATTGTTAATTTCTACCTTCATGGTATTGTTGTCAGAGAAGATACTTTGAATTATCTCAGTGTTTCGGATCTTGTTGAGGATTGCTCTGTGGCCTAAAATGTGGTCTATTCTGGAGAACATTCCATGTGCATTGGAAAAGAATGTGTACTTTGCAGCAGTTGGATGAAGTGTTCTACATATGTCTATGAGGTCAAGTTGGCTGATTGTGTCCTTTAGGTCTTCTGTATCTTTGCTGAGTTTCTTCTTTGTTGTTCTGTCCTTTACTGAGAGTGGTGTGTTGAAGTCTCCTACTATTATTGTTGAACTGTCAATTTCTCTTTTCAGTGTTGTTACAGTTTGTTTTATGTATTTTGGAGCCCTGTCATTGGGAGCGTAGATGTTTATTATGGTTATGTCTTCATGATGGATCGTCCCCTTAATCATTATATACTGTCCCTCTTTGTCTTTTATGGTAGATTTCATTTTAAATTATATTTTATCTGAGATTAGAAATGCCACTCCTGCTCTTTTTTTGTAGTTGTTAGCTTAATATAATTTTTCCAACCTTTGATTTTTAATAAATTCACATCTTTTTTTCTAAGGTGTGTTTCTTGTAGACAGCATATTGATGGATCCTGTTTTCTTATGCATTCTGTCACTCTCTGTCTCTTTATGGGTGCATTGAGTACATTTAGATTCAGTGTAATTATTGATATATGTGAGTTTGTTGCTGTCATTTTGTAGTGCTTTTTTGTGGTGCTGAACTTTTCTTTGTTCTTCTTACTCTCTTGTGCTGAGTTACTTTTGTTTGTGGATTTTTTTTCATTTCTTTTGTTTTTGTAGGTTTTATTTTTGCTGAGACTTTATGTTTTTTGTCTTTATTTTTATGAGTTTGTTTGTTAACTTTCTTTGTGGTTACCTTGAATTTTACCCTTATCTTTCTAAGTTTGAAGCAGTCTACCATTACTTGGTATCGCTTTGCCTTCCTCTGCATTAGAAGTTTCTATACCTATGCCGCTATTCCCTCTTTATTGTTTTGATGTTGTTGTCATCCATCGATTGACTGCTCTGATTCCCTGTTGTATTTCTTTTGGTTTTGGAAAGTCCTGGAGAATTCATTTCCCAGAGTGCTATCTGGGTCATATGATCCTGCATCCTAGGTTCTGCCTGTGGGCTGAAGCTGTTTGTCCTCAAATCGAAGAACTCCCTTAATAATTCTTGTAAGTTTGGTTTGACTTTTACATATTCCCTTAGTTTCTGTTCATCTGGAAATGACCTAATTTCAACATCGAATTTGAATGAGAGTTTTGCAGGGTATATTATTCTTGGCTGACAATTTTTTTTCTTTCAAGATTTTATATATGTCATCCCATTGCCTTCTTGCCTGCATGGTTTCTGCCAAATACTCTGAGCTTAGTCTTATTGTTTCTCCTCTGTATGTGACTTCTTGTTTTCACGAGCTGCTCTCAGGATTCTTTGTTTGTCTTTGGTTTTGGCGAGTGTGTATATGATATGGCTTGGTGATTTTCTTTTGGGGTCTCTTCTATATGGGGTCTTTGAGCTTCTTGGATGGCCAGCTTTTCATCTTTCATGATATTGGGGAAGTTTTCTGTCAGCAGTGCCTCAATGATACTCTGTGTGTGTTCTGTTTTCTCCCCCTGTACTAGAATGCCAATCACTCATAAATTTTTGCTTTTAATTGTGTCCCACAAAACTCTCAGGGTCTCTTCATTTTTCTTTGTTCTTTTTTCTGAGTTTTCCTGAAACAGAGTTGTATCCAGGTGTTTGTCTTCAATTCCACTGATCTTGTGTTCCACAGTTTGAAATCTGCTTCTCAGCCCTTCTATGACATCATCCATTTCTGAAATCTTGTTGTTTATCTTTTGGATTTCTAATTGTTGTCTTTGTATAATTTCTAGTTGTGAATTTATTTTGGCATTTTGTTCCTGCATCATCTTCCTGAATTCTTCCAATTTTTTGTCTGTATTTTCCATGAATTTGTCTATTTTTTCCTCATGTTTGTCAGCTTTTTGCCTCAGTTCTTGGAAAATTCCGAGTATTAGCAATTTGAATTCCCTATCAGGTAGTTCTAGTGCATTTTATTCCACTGGAGAGTCATCTGGTGTTTTAATTTGTACACCTACTGGAACCATCCTGTCCTGTTTTTGTAAATGTTTTGTTATTGTCTGCTGTTTTTGGAGCATTCAGTAGTTCTTTCTCTCGTTTATTGATTTTTGATTTGTTTTTTCCCTTTTTTTAAAAGAAAAATTTGACTATGTCTCAGCAGGCGAACTGCATGCTCTTTGTTGTTTGATTGTCTGTGTGCTCAATGTTTTTTGCCTCCTTCTCCAACTGGGTGGGTCAGTCACTCAGATATGGTACAGCAGGGCAGGTCTTGCTGAAGAGAAGCCACTGGGATGGGTTGTTTGTGGCACTTACTACAGCCACCAGGGCAGGTTGGTAATCAGTGCTGGGGAGTTTCCAGTAGGCCGTGCCTGCACAGCTTGGTGGTGTGATGTGAAGCCCACGGTGCAGGTAGGCAGTATGCAGTGGGGAGATGGTTACGTGTGGAGCTAAGATGGATATGGGAGAGAGGAGAGAGGAACAGGAGCCAAAAAACAAACAAACAAACAGAAAAGGATGCTGGGGGAGCTTGCCATTGGAATGGAGAGATAAAAGACTATGAAATGGATAAAAACAGAAAGAGGAAGAGGAGGAAAATAAAAGAATGAAGAAATAAAAATCAGAAATGTTGAAGATCCGCAAAGTTCCCAGGGATCCCACCGATGCAGCTATGCAGTCTGGGGTAGTTGCTCTCAGGTGTCGCAGCACAGCCTGGCCAGAAGGCATAGAGGCATACAAGCCCTGGTATTCAGGGATCAGAAAGAGAATGAAGATATAGAGAGATGAGAAAGTGAGCAATGAAGAAAGACAAAAAGGAAAGAAGAGGGAAAAGAAAACAAAACAAATCAAAAAAAAAAAAAAAAAGAGGAGGAAAGGCCCCCCCCAAAAAAAAACAGAAAAAAAAAAAAAACCAACAAAAAAAGAAATGTCCTCAGGGATCCCTCCGCACGTCTGAGGAAGCCGAAGGGGAGTTCCTTGCCACACAGTTCCGCCTGGCCAGAAAGGGCTCCCAACTCAAGAAAAGGAAAAGAAAACAAACAAACCATCCAAAATGAACAAGCAAACGAAAGCCCCAGGTTCCCACCAGCGCAGTAGCCCAGACAGGGAAGCAGCTCCACACTTGAATGGAGCTCCGCAGCCCCTCAGGAAAAAGCAAAGATGGCGCATGGAGCCAAGCACTCGAGTGAAAGGAGGGGGAGGCGGTGAGAGGCAAGCAAGAAATCAAAAGAAGCAGAAGAAAAAAAAAAAGCAACACCAGCAGTCAACAAATGGCACTCAGAGAGCCAGCCAGTGCGGGCTGGTGTTTCTGGACAAGAGACTGTGTCCATGGGAAGCAGAGGAGGCCTAGTGTGGGTGAAGAAGGGTGGACAGTGGGAAAGTATATATCAGAAATTGCCAGCACTCTGGAGCCCCTCAGGAAGAAGCAAAGATAGTGCACGAAGCCAGGCACTTGAGTGAAAGGAGGGGGAGGTGGTGAGAGGCAAGTGAGAAATCAAAAGAAGCAGAAAAAAATGCAACACTAGCAGCCAACTAAGGGCACCAAGAGAGGCGCCCGCTTGGGTGTGTGGAATCCAAGCAGCCGGCGCCTCCCAGTCAAGAGACCGTGGCTGCGGGAAGCAGAGGAACAAACGAATAAAAGCCCCAGGATCCCCCAGCACAGCAGCCCAGACCAGGAATCAGGTGCACACTCGAATGGAGCCCCGCAGCCCCTCAGGAAGAGGCAAAGATGGCGCTCGGAGCCAGGAACTCGAACAAAAGGAGGGGGAGGTGGCGAGAAGCAAGTGAGAAATCAAAAGGTGCAGGAAAAAAAAAGGCAACACTAGCAGCCAGCAAATGGCACCCAGAGAGCTGCCAGCTTGGGTGTGTGGAATCCAAGCAGCCAGTGCTTCCCAGTCAAGACACTGTGGCCGCGGGAAGGAGAGGAGGCCAAGCCAGGGCGAAGAGTGGTGGTGGGTGGGAAAGCACACACCGCAAATTACCAGATGTTTTGTCTCCCGCTGGATGCTCCGTGAGGCTGCTTTCTTGTACCCCTGTTTGCTGGTCTCCGATAGGAGTCCAAGATGGTGGATCCGCACTGTGTTAGCTGGTAGGGGACCTCTGCATGAATCTCTCCTCGCTCTCCGTTCTCTGTCAGTTTTCTCATTCCATTTGGTGCTTGGCTGAGTTCTTTATCTCTTCATTTGATGTTTTAGTGTTTCAGGATTGTTGTATTCTCTGTTTGGCTTAGTTTTTCGGATCTTTGTTGTGGAGGGACAGCGGGGTGCTTCTGCCTAGAGCACCATTTTGCCGGAACTCACCTGTTTCTAACTTTTGCATTCCAATCTCCAGTAATTATCAATGCATCTTGTTTGCATGTTCGATTAATTGCAGACTGCAGAAGTTGGTAAAAATCTTCAATTGCTTTATCTTTGACCTTAGTGGTTGGTGGATAAATTTGAATAATAGTAGTATTAACTGGTCTTCCTTATAAGTGTATGGATATTATCCTATCACTGACAGAGTACTTCAGAATAGATCTTGAAATGTTCTTTTTGAAGATAAACAAGATACCATCCCTCTTCAGTTGGTTATTCCTGATATAGTAGACCATATGCTTGTCTGATTCAAAATGGCAAATACCAGTCCATTTTAACTCCCTAATGCCTAGGGTATCTATGTTTATGCATTCCATTTTTTTTTATGTATTTTATTGTACTTCAGGTGAAGGTTTACAGAACAAATAGTTTCTCGTGAAACAGTAGTACACATGTTGTTTTATGACATTGGTTAACAACTCCACAACATATTAAGCCTCTAAATTCTTAAACTTTTTTTTTTTTTTGATGAAAATACAGATAGCCAAAGATACACCATTTCAAAAATTTCTACATACACAGTTCAGTGACACTGACTATGCTCTTCCAACTGTGCTGTTATTCTCACTTAAGATGAAGGCTTACAAAACAAAATAGTTTCTCATTTAACAGTTACTACACATGTTGCCCTATGACAATGGTTAACAATCTCACAACACATCAAGAATATCCTTACTCCACCTTGTGTTCCCTATCACCAGGGGACGTCCTTGTCCCCTTCTGTCTTCTGGCCCTTGTCACTGGACTACTGTACCTCATTAGTCTCATCTGGTTTTTTTTTTTTTTTAACACCATTTCAAAACTTTTTACTTACACATTTAAGTGATATTGACTATGCTCTTCCAATTGTGCTGCCATTCTCGCCCAAGAGGAAGGCTTACAGGACAAAACAGCCTCCCATTTAATAGTTACTACAAATGTTGCCCTATAACATTGGTCAACAATCTCACAACACATCGACAGTGTCCTTACTCAATTTGTGTTCCTTATCATCAGTTTCCTACTCCCCCTCTGCCTTCTGGCCTTTGTCACCGGACTCCTGTACCTTGTTAGTCCCATTTAGTTTTACTGGGCTATCCACTCCCAGGCTGAACAGTGAACCTCGAAGGTAACTTCACCTCTGAGCTGAAAGGGTGTCTGGGGGCCATACTCTTGAGGTTTCTCCAGTCTTCTTTAGGCCAGTAAATCTGGTCTTTTTTTTGGGGGGGGGGGGGTTAAAATTATGCTCTACATCCTTCTCCAGCTCTGTCCAGAAACCTCTGCTGTGATCCTGGTCAGAGCAGTCAGTGGTGGTAGCCAGGCACCATCTAGCTGTACTGGACTCAGTCTAGTGGAGGCCTTGGTAACTGTGGACAATTAGTCCTTTGGACTAATCTTTTCGTTGTATCCTGTTCTCTTCATTCTCCCTTGCTCCTGAAGGGATGAGACCAGTGGAGTATCTTAGATGGCCACTCATAGGCTTTTAAGACCCCAGACACTACTCACCAAGGTAGAATGTAGAGCATTATCTTTATAAGTAGTGTCATGCCAGTTGAGCTAGATGTTCCCCGTCCATTTTATTTTTGATGACTTTCAATATTCCTAGATTCATATTTTGTACATTCCACATTCTGATTATTATTGGATGTTTGCAGCTGTTTCTTCCCATTTTAGTCATGCCACATCAGCAGATGAATGTCCTGGAAGTTTGACTCCATCCATGTCTTTAAGGTCAATTCTACTTTGAGGAGGTAGCTCTTCCCCAGTAGTGTTTTGCGTACCTTCCAATCTGAGGGATTCATCTTCTGGCAGTATACCAGACAATGTTCCGCTGCTATTTATAAGGTTTTCACTGGTCAATTTTTTCTCAAGTGGATGACCCGGCCCTTCTTCTTTGTCTGTCTTTGTCTGGAAGCTCTGCTGAAACCCGTTCATCAAAGGTGACTCTGTTGGTATTTCATATACCAGTGGCAAATCTTCCAGTATCACAGCAACATGCAAGCTACCACAGGACAACAAACTGACAGACACGTGGGGGATCTCTCATTGGAAGCAAGCAAACAGATAATGGATGACAACATTACTGGGATATCTCTATACTGGTATTTTTGTTGCATTGTAGAAGTTGAATTACATTACTGCAAAGGTTCTACTTTAAAAGTCTTTGAAGTCACCGTTTTTGATAAATTTACTAACCAGATTTTCCGTGTGTCTGTTCCTATATTTTATTGTTTCCCTTAGTTTTCAGTTCTATCATATGTTCTTTATTCCTTATCTGGCTGGTAATTGTTGATTCAATGACTCATATTGCATATAAAAATTATGGAAAAATTTGAGGCTCTGGATCATGTTAGCTTCTTCCAAAAACAATTATTTTGCTTTTGAATGGCTTTAGCCTAGGGCACTAGCTATTTCAGATTACCTTAATCCAACCAGATGTTAGCTTGACTTTATCCCATGTGAGTGATTCTTTATTTGTTGTTCAAATTTTCTTCTAGAAAATAAACTTTTTAGGTCCAAAACCAAAGAATGGAGATGTTTTTCCAGATTTCTCTTTTACCCTACTCCTAGAATAATAAGTTTACCTTGAAGTCTCTAATTTACCCTTTCTTCTAGAATGGAGACTTTATAGGATCTCTTTTGTTGCCCTGTCACAATGAGCCTATGAAAGTTCTACTTATTTCCTCAGCCTCTATGCTGAACTTTCCAAGTCAGCAATGGAGTAAAAGTAGACCCAAATACCAAGTTTCTCTCCTTGGAATTACATTCTTTTATAGATCTAAGCTCCAGAATTCCTTACTATATTGGTAGCCCTAATTTCCCCTCAAACAAGTTAAAAATAACTGGCAAGATTTTCTAGTAATTTTCAGTGGAAAGTTGGCCCAAATCACTTAGTCTATCATTGTAGAATAGTAGGGGCTTTAATGTTTTATCTAACTTTGTCAGCCTACTGAAGACCTATAGATGAGCTTTGGCCATAGAAAAGCCAGAAGTAGATAATGCTCTTCTTGTGGCTAGAAAACCGTCAAATAGAAGGCCAGTGAGAAATAAGATTACACTCTGTTATTCCTCTAGTCTGGTCAGTCTACTCACTCATTTGCTTTGGTAGAAAAATAAGTCTTAGGGAAGCTCTTTGATGATCCATATCTTGTAGACATCTGAACAAATTTAGAGACAAATCCACGGAAGTAACCTTGTGCAGAAACTTTGGTTGCCTTCTCTGCTAGCTCCTTCCTTATCTTTTTTCCAGTACTGAAATAGTTGAACAAATAATTAAAACCAAGAGTAGCTGACTTAGAAACCTATAGAAGCCAACTTTGGAGAAAAAATAGTCAATTTACAGAGTACCTGTAATTAAATACTTATTTCTATATTTTTACTAAATTATGTTATAAGTAGATGTACTAGTCTGGATGGACTAGATTTATGCCTCAGTAACAAATGACACCCAAATCTCAGTAGCTTGTTAAAAAGAAGAAAACAAAAGTCAAGAAAGTATGTTTACTTCTTGCTCTTGCTACATGTCCAGCATAGGTCAGATGGAAGCTTTTCTCTTAATCACTTAGAAACCCAGACTGATTGAGACTTCCTTTTTAAGAAAGGGGAAGTGGGCATGGTTATTAAAATTTTCTCAAGGAAATGGTATACATTATGTCTCCTCAAATTATATTGGTCAAGTTCAAAATCATATCATCACATCTAACGTAAAAGGCTAGTAGAAGTTCTATACTTCCATGTGTTTTTAATGGAGTAGGGTGAAAATATTTAGTGATCAGTGAGTAGTCATTAATGCTTTATACCAAATATTTTAATCTCCCTGCTTTCCAGGTACTATAATAGGACCTGTTCCTTTGCAGTAAGACATTGAGGCTTTCTTTAGTGAATGACATGTGAGTGGAAATGATATTCAGGTAGAGGCTTAAAGATCCAGTAAGCAATTTTCTACTCTCTCTCATCGTCTTCCACAATGTTCCTGGTAGATCCATCAGCCTAGATTCAAGAGTCAGTCTTTAATGGACATGTAAGATGAGTGAGAAACTAATCTTTGCTTTTGAAACCTTCTGAAAGTTTTGGCTAACTGCTACTGCAGAATAATTTGCCTATCCTGACTGACTCATCATATAATATAATACATGCATGTATGATATTGGAATTATATTTCAAGTTGACAAAGTATAAAATGAAAAATAGAAATATTAATTAATTAATTGTTCTTTTTTTTAGGTGGAGACAATTTTTTTGTGTGTGCTTTAGGTGAAATTTACAGTTCAAATTAATTTCTTATTCAAAAATTTATACAGATATTGTTTTGTGACCTTGGTTGCAATCCCCACAACGTGACAGCATGCTCTGCCTTTCCACGTGGGGTTCCCTGTGTCCATTTGCCCAGTTACTGTCCTTTTCTGCCTTCTCATCTTGCTTTTGGACAGGAGTTGCCCATTTGGTCTCCAATATTTGATTGAACTAAGAATGTTCCTCAAGTGTGTTATTTTTTGTTCTCTAGGTCTGTCTAATCTTTGTCTGAAAAGTAGGCTTCGAGAATGGTTTCAGTTCTGGGTTGGCAGAGTACCCAGAGTCCATAGTTTTGGGGGTTGCTCCAGTCTCTGTCAGACCAGTAAGTCTGGTCTTTTTTCATGAATTTGAATTTTGTTCTACATTTTCCCCCAGTCTGTCTTGGACTCTCTGTTGTGAACCCTGTCAGAGTGGTCACTGGTGGTATCTGGGAACCATCTGGTTTTTCTGGTCTCAGTTTGGTGGAGTCTCTGGTATATGTGGTCCTTTAGTCCTTTGGGCTGATATTTTCCTTGTGTTTTTGGGTTTTTTCATTCTCCTTTGCTCCGGATGGGGTGAGACCAATAGATGTATCTTAGATGGCCGCTCACAAGCTTTTAAGACCCCACAAGCTACTCACCAAAATGGGATGTAGAACATTTTCTTTATGAACTATGTTTTGCCAATTGACCAGATCTCCCCCAAGACTATGGTTCCTAGCCCCCAGCCCCAGCTGCTCAGTTCCTCAAAGTGTTTGAATGTGTCTAGGAAACTTCTATACTTTTTCTTTGATCCATTTGTGCTGACTTCCCCTGTATTGTGTGCTGTCCTTCTCGTCACTGAAGTGGACACTACTCTTCCTCCCTCCCCACCTTAGTAACCATCAAAGAATGCTTTTTAGTGTGTGTAAACCTTTCCTTGAGGTCTTATAATAGTGGTCTCATACAATATTTGCCTTTTGTGACTGACTTATTTCACTCAGCATAATGCCCTCCAGAGTTACACATGTAAGATATTTTGCGAATTCATTATTTTTCTTTATCATTGCCTAGCATTCCATTGTGTGTATATACCATAATTTGTTAATCCATTCATCTGTTGATGAGCATTTAGGTTGTTTCCATGTTTTTGCTATTGTAAATAGTAGTGCTTTTTGTTTAGAAATAAAAACATGACATCTTTCCCCTACGGTAGGAAGTCAAGGGTATACCTTATTTATTTATTTATTTTTTAAAATATTTTATTGTACTTCAGGTGAAGGCTTACAGAACAGTTTCTCATGTAACAGTAGTACACATGCTGTTTTATGACTTTGGTTAACAGCCCCACAACATTTTAACCCTCTGAATTCTCAGCTTTTTTTTTTTTTTGGTGAAAATACACATAGCCAAAGATACACCATTTCAAAACTTTTTATGTACACATTTAAGTGACATTGACTATGTTCTTCCTGTTGTGCTGTCATTCTCACCCAAGATGAAGGGTTACAGGACAAAATAGCCTCCCATTTAACAGTTACTACAAATGTTGCCCTATAACAATGGTTAACAATCTCACAACACATCAACAGTGTCCTTACTCAACTTGTGTTCTTTATCATCAGCTTCCTACTCCCCCTCTGCCTTCTGGCCCTTGTCACTGGACTCCTATACCTCATTAGTCTCATTTATTTTTACTGGGCTATCCACTCCCAGGCTGAACAGTGAACCTCGAAGGAAACTTCACCTCTGAGCTGAAAGGGTGTCTGGGGGCCATACTCTTGAGGTTTCTCCAGTCTCCTTTAAGCCAGTAAATCTGGTCTTTTTTTTGGGGGGGGGAGTTAGAATTATGCTCTACATCCTTCTCCAGCTCTGTCCAGAAACCTCTGTTGTGATCCTGGTCAGAGCAGTCAGCGGTGGTAGCCAGGCACCATCTAGCTGTACTGGACTCAGTCCAGTGGAGGACTTGGTAGCTGTGGACAATTAGTCCTTTGGACTAATCTTTTCATTGTATCCTGTTCTCTTCATTCTCCTTTGCTCCCGAAGGGATGAGACCAGTGCGGTATCTTAGATGGCCGCTCACAGGCTTTTAAGACCCCAGACACTACTCACCAAGGTAGAATGTAGAGCATTATCTTTATAAATAGTGTCATGCCAATTGAGCTAGGTGTTCCCCAAGACCATGGTCCCCAGAGCCCTCTGTCCAACAACTCAGTCCCTCGGAGACTTCGGATGTGTCCATGGGGCCTCCATGAACTTTCCTTGTGCAGGTTGTGTTAGTTTCCCTTGTACTGTGTACTGTCTCACCTCTGACCCAAGATACCACTTATCTATTGCCTATTTAGTATTTCCCCCCCTCCCCTCCCATCCCTGGTAACCAAAAAGGATTGTTACATTTTGCATGTGAGTTTTTTCATGGGTTTTTACAATAGAGGTCTCATACAATATTTGTCCTTTTGTGATTGACTTATTTCACTAAGCATAATGCCCTCCAGTTTCATCCATTTTATGAGATGGTTCACAGATTCATTGTTGTTCTTTCTCGTTGCATAGTACTCCATTGTGTGTATGTACCATAGTTTGTTTATCCATTCATCTGTTGATGGGCATTAGGTTGTTTCCATCGTTTTGCTATTGTGAACAATGCTGCCATGAACATAGGTGTGCATATGTCTATTCGAGTGACGATTCTTATTTCCCTAGGATATATTCCTAGGAGTGGGATTGCTGGATCGAATGGTATGTCTATTTCTAGCTTTCTGAGGAAACGCCATATCATTTTCCAAAATGGTTGTATCATTTTGAATTCCCACCAGCAGTGTATAAGAGTTCCCATCTCCCCGCAGCCCCTCCAACATTTGTTATTTCCAGTATTTTTGATTCGTGCCAGTAATGCCGGGGTGACATGGTATCTCATTGTGGTTTTAATTTGCATTTCTCTAATGGCTAGTGGCTAGTGAACGCGAGCATTTCCTCATGTGTCTGTTGGCCATTTGAATGTCTTCTTTGGTGAAGTGTCTGTTCATTTCCTTTGCCCATCTTTTGATAGGATTGTTTGTCTTTTTGTTGTAGAGGTGTTGGATTTTCTTGTAGATTATGGAGATTAGACCTTTGTCTGTCTTGTACTGTCCAAAAATTTTTTTCCCAGTCTGTAAGTTCTCTTTTTACTCTTTTGGTGAAGTCTTTTGAAGAACATAGGGGTTTGATTTTTAGAAGATCCCAGTTATCTAGTTTATCTGTTGGGTTTTGTGTGTTGATGGTTATGGTTTGTATCCTGTTAATGCCATGTATTAAGGCCTGAAGTGTTGGCCCTATTTTTTCTTCTATGAACTTTATAGTTTTAGGCTTTATATTCCGGTCTTTTATCCATTTTGAAGTAGTTTTTGTATATGGTGTAAGGTATGGGTCCTGTTTCATTTTTCTGCAAATGGATATCCAGTTTTGCCAGCACCATTTGTTAAAAAGACTGTCTTTTCCGCATTTGATGGACTTTGGGCCCTTGTCGAAAATCAGGTGACTGTAGGTGGATGGATTTACATCTGGGTTCTCAATTCTGTTCCATTGGTCAATGTCTCTGTTGTTGTACCAGTACCAGGCTGTTTTGAGTACTGTAGCTGTACAGTAGGTTCTCAAGTCAGGTAGTGTTAGTCCTCCAACTTTTTTATTCTTCTTCTTCAGTAGTGCTTTACTTATTCAGGGCTTCTTCCTTTTCCATATAAAGTTAATAATTAGTTTTTCTATCTCTTTGAAGAATGTTGTTGGTATTTGGATCGGGATTGCATTGTATTTGTAAATTGCTTTAGGTAGAATTGCCATTTTCACAATGTTGAGTCTGCCTATCCATGAGCATGTTATGTTTTTCCATTTATGTAGATCCCTTTGGGTTTCATGCAGCATTGTTTTATAGTTTTCTTTGTATAGGTCTTTTACATCCCTGATCAGATTTATTCCTAAGTATTTTATCTTTTTAGGGGCTCTTGAAAATTGTATTGATTTCCTGATCTCCTTTTCATTGTTCTCTTTACTGATGTATAGGAATCCAACTGATTTTTGAATGTTTATCTTGTATCCTGCTACTCTGTTGAATCTTTCTATTAGTTCCAGTAGATTTCTCGTTGCGTCTTTAGGGTTTTCTAGGTATAGTATCATATCATCTGCTAACAGGGACACTTTAACTTCTTCTTTACCAATTTGGATGCCCTTTGTTTCTTTTTGTTGTCTTATTGCTCTAGCTAGAACTTCCAGCACAATGTAAAATAGGAGTGGTGATAAAGGGCATCCTTGTCTTGTTCCTGTTTTCAAGGGGAATGTTTTCAGCCTCTCTCCATTAAGAATGATGTTGGCTGTTGGTTTTGCATGGATGCCCTTTATTATGTTGAGAAATTTTCCTTCTATACCTATTTTATTGAGAGCTTTTATCAGGAATGGGTGTTGGACTTTGTCAAATGCCTTTTCTGCATCAATTGAGATGATCATGTGATTTTTTTCTTTCCTTTTATTTATGTGGTGAATTACGTTGATGGATTTTCTAATGTTAAACCATCCTTGCATACCTGGTATGAATCCTACTTGGTCGTGGTGTATTATTTTTTTGATATGATGCTGAATTCTACTGGTTAGAATTTTGTTCAGAATTTTTGCATCTATATTCAGGAGAGATATTTGTCTGTAATTTTCTTTTTTTGTGACATCTTTGCCTGGTTTTGGTATCAGTGTTATGCTGGCTTCATAGAATGAATTTGGAAGTGTTGCTTCCTCTTCTATGCTCTGAAATAGCTTGAGTAGAACTGGTACAAGCTCTTCTGTAAATGTTTTGTAGAATTCTCCAGTGAAGCCATCTGGGCCAGGGCTTTTTTTGGTTGGGAAGTTTTTTATTACCTTTTCAATCTCTTCTCTTGTTATGGGTCTGTTCAGATTTTCAACATCACTTTCTTGTAGTTTGGGTAGGCCGTGTGTTTCTAGAAATGTGTCCATTTCCTCTAGGTTTTCAAATTTGTTGGAGTATAGTTTTTCATAATATTCTGTTATAATCCTTTTTATTTCAGTTGGGTCTGTTGTAATGTCTCCCATTTCATTTCTCATTTGGGTTATTTGTGTCCTCTCCTGTTTTTCTTTTGTCATTCTGGCCAGTGGTTTGTCGATTTTGTTGATTCTTTCAAAGAACCAACTTTTGGTTTTGTTGATTCTTTCTATTGTTTTTCTGTTCTCTATTTCATTTATCTCTGCTCTGATCTTTCCTATTTCCTTTCTTCTGGTGGTTGTGGGCTTTTTTTGCTCTTCTCTTTCTATTTGTTTGAGTTGTGTAGTTATTGTTTTGATTTTGTCCCTTTCTTCTTTTCTGATGTGTGCATCTATTGCTATAAATTGTCCTCTGAGGACTGCCTTTGCTGTGTCCCAAAGGTTTTGGTATGATGTGTTTTCATTCTTATTTGATTCTAGGAATTTTTTGATTCCATCTCTGATTTCTGCTATTACCCACTGATGTGTAAGCAGGGTATTATTCAGTTTCCATGTAACTGATTTGTTTTCCTTGCTCTTTCTATTGTCAGTTTCTACCTTGATCGCATTATAGTCAGAGAAGATACTTTGAATTATGTGAAAGTTTTAGATCTTGTTGAGGATTGCTTTGGATCTTGTTGAGGAGAACATTCCATGTGCATTGGAGAAGAATGTGTACTTTGCAGCGGTTGGATAGAGTGTTCTATATATGTGTTTGAGGTCAAGTTGGCTAATTGTGCCCTTTAGGTCTTCTGTATCTTTGCTGAGTTTCTTCTTAGTTCTTCTGTCCTTTACTGAGAGTGGTGTGTTGAAGTTTCCTACTATTATTGTGGAACTGTCAATTTCTCTTTTCAGTGTTGTTACAGTTTGTTTTATGTAGTTTGGAGTCCTGTCATTAGGTGCGTAGATGTTTATTATGGTTATGTCTTCATGATGGATCGTCCCCTTAATCATTATATAGTGTCCTACTTTGTCTTTTATGGCAGATTTCATTTTAAAGTCTATTTTATCTGAGATTAGAATTGCCACTCTTGCTCTTTTTCTGTAGTTGTTAGCTTGATATATTTTTTTTCCAAGCTTTGACTTTTAATAAATTCACATCTTTGTTTCTAAGGTGTGTCTCTTGTAGGCAGCATATTGATAGATCCTGTTTTCTTATCCATTCTGTCACTCTCCGTCTCTTTTTGGGTGCATTGAGTCCATTTACATTCAGTGTAATTATTGATAGATGTGAGTTTTTTGCTGTCATTTTGTAGTGCTTTTTTTGTGGTGCTGAACTTTTCTTTGTTCTTCTTACTCTCTTGTGCTGAGTTACTTTTGTTTGTGGATTTTTTTTTTTCATTTCTTTTGTTTTTGCTGAGACTTTATGTTTTTGTCTTTATTTTTATGAGTATGTTTTTTAACTTTCTTTGTGGTTACCATGAATTTTACCCTGATCTTTCTAATTTTGAAGCAGTCTACTATTACTTGGTATCGCCTTGCCTTCCTCTCCATTAGAAGTATCTATACCTATGCCGTTTATTCCCTCTTTTATTGTTTTCATGTTGTTGTCATTTACTGATTAACTGCTCTGATTCCCTGTTGTAGTTCCTTTGGTTTTGGATAGTCCTCGAGGGTTCTTTTCATAGATTGGTATCTGGCTGGTATAATCCTGCATCCTAGATTCTGCCTTTGAGCTGAAGCTGTTTGTCCTTAGATGGAAGAACTCTCTTTAATAATTCTTGTAAGTTTGGTTTGACTTTTACATATTCCCTTATTTTCTGTTTATCTGGAAATGACCTAATTTTGCCATCAAATTTGAATGAGAGTTTTGCAGGATATATTATTCTTGGCTGGAATTTTTTTCTTTCAAGTTTTTATATATGTTATCCCATTGCCTTCTTGCCTGCGTGGTTTCTGCCAAATAATCTGAGCTTAGTCTTATTGTTTCTCCTGTGTATGTGGCTTCTTGTTTTTTCATGACCTGCACTCATTATTCTTTCTTTGTGTTTGGTTTTGGAAAGTGTGATTATGATATGCCTTGGTGATTTTCTTTTGGGGTCTCTCCTATATGGGGTTCTTTGAGCTTCTTGGATGGCCAGCTTTTCACCTTTCATGATATTGGGGAAGTTTTCTGTCAACAGTTCTTCAATGATCCTCTCTGTGTTTTCTGTTTTCTCCCCTTGTTCTGGAATTCCAATCACTTGCAGATTTTTACTTTTGATTGTATCCCACATAATTCTCAGGGTCTCTTCATTTTCTTTGTTCTTTTTTCTGAGTTTTCCTGAAACAGAATTGTATCCAAGTATTTGTCTTTAATTCCACTGGTCCTGTCTTCCACCATTGCAAATATGCTTCTCAGCCCTTCTATGACACAGTCCATTTTTGAAATCTTGCTGTTTATCTTTTGGATTTCTAATTGTTGTCTTCGTATTGTGTCTAGTTGTGAATTTATTTTGGCATTTTGTTCCTGCATTATTTTCCTGAAGTCTTACAAGTTTTTGTCTGTATTTTCCTTGAACTTGTCTATTTTTTCCTCATGTTTGTCAGCTTTTGCCTCAGCTCTTGGAGAATTCTGAGTATCAGAGATTTGAATTCCCTATCAGGTAGTTCTAGTGCATTTTCTTCCACTGGAGAGTCATCTGTTGTTTTATTTTGTACACCTACTGGAACCATCCTGTCCTGTTTTTGTAAATATTTTGATATTTTCCGCTGTCTTCAGGGCATTCAGTAGTTATTTTTCTCATTTCTTGATTGTAGATTTGTTTGTTTTGTCCTTTTTTTAAAAAAAAAGTTGACTATATCTGAGCAGCCTGACTGTGTGTTCTTTGTTGTTTGCTTGTCTGTGGGCACAATACTTTTTGCCTCCTTCTCCAATTGGCAGGGTTAATCACTCAGATATGGTACAGCAGGGCAGGTCTAGCTGAAGAGGAGTTACTGGGATGGGTTTTTTTGTGGCAGTTACTACAGCCACCAGGGTGGGTCAGTAATTCATGTAGGGTAGGTTCCAGTAGGCCATGCCTGTGCTGCTTGGTGTTGTGATGTCAAGGGCACAGTGCAGGTAGGCAGGATGTAGCCAGGAGATTGTTATGTGTGGAGCTAAGATGAATATGGGAGAGAGGAGAGAGGAACAGGAGCCAAAAGCATACAAACAAACAAAAAAGAATGCTAGGAGAGCTTTCTCTTGGAGTGGAGAGATGAGAGGGTATGAAATGGAGAAAAACAGAATGGGGAAGAAAAGAAAAGAATGAATAAATAAAAATCAGAAAGGTTAAAGAGCTGCAAAGTTCTCAGGGATCCCACTGGTGCAGCTATGAGGTCTGGGGAAGTCGCTGTCAGGTGATGCAGTACAGCCTGGCTAGAAGGTAAAGAGGTATACAATGCCAGGCATTCAGGGAACAGAAAGTGGAGGAAGATAGAGACGAGAAACTGAGTAACGAAGAAAGATAAAAGGGGAAAAAGAGGGAAAACCAAACAAAACAAATAATAAAAAAAAGAACAAGAAAAGCCCCCAAAAAAAACAGGAGAAAAAAAAGCAAAAAAGAAAATAACCAATGAGAAAACAGATGCCCTCAAGGATCTCTCTGCATGTCTGTGCAAGCCTAGAGGGTAGTCTCCTTGCCATGCAGCACCGCCTGGCCAGAAAGGGCTTCCAACTCAAGAAAAGGAAAAGAAAACAAACAAACAATTCAAAACAAACAAACGGACAAAAGCCCCAGGATCCTACCAGCACGGCACCGCAGACCAGGAAGCAGTACTCCACTCAAACGGGCTCCACAGCCCCTCAGGTAGAAGCAAAGATGGCACACGGAGCCAGGTATTTGAGTGAAATGAGGGGGAGGTGGTGAGAGGTAAGGAGGAAATCAAAAGAAGCAGAAAAAAGCAACACCAGCAGCCAACAAATGGCACTCAGAGAGCCAGCTAGTGCAGCCTTGTGGAATCCAAGCTGCTGGTGCTTCTCAGACAAGAGACTGTGTCTGCGGGAAGCAGAGGGTGCTGAGTGTGGGTGAAGAAGGGTAGGGAGTGGGAAAGCATATATCACAAATTACTGGAGCTCTGCAGCCCCTCAGGAAGAAGCAAAGATGTTGCACGGAGCCAGGTATTTGAGTGAAATGAGGGGGAGGTGGTGAGAGGTAAGGAGGAAATCAAAGAAGCAGAAAAAAGCAACACCAGCAGCCAACAAATGGCACTCAGAGAGCCAGCCCATTCGGGTGTGTGGAATCCAACCAGCTGGTGTTTCCTGGACAAGAGATTGTGGCTGCGGAAAGCAGAAGAGGCTTAGTGGAGGTGAAGAAAGGTGGGGGGTGTGAAAGCGTATATCACAAATTACTGGTTGTTTTGTCTCCCGCTGGAAGCCCCGTGAAGCTGCTTTCTCGTACCCTGTTTGCTGGTCTCCGATAGGAGTCCAAGGTGGTGGATCTGTGCTGTGTTAGCTGGTAGGGGACCTCTGCATGAATCTCTCCTCGCTCTCTGTTCTCTGTCAGTTTTCTCACTCCATTTGGTGCTTGGCTGAGTTCTTTATCTCTTCATTTGATGTTTTAGGGTTTCAGGATTGTTGTTTTCTCTGTTCGGCTTAGTTTTTTGGATCTTTGCTGTGGAGGGACGTCATAGTGCTTCTGCCTAGAGTGCCATTTTGCCGGAAGTCGAGTTTGGATTCTTTTTAAACTTTATTTCTTACAAACTAGAGATTATAATATTGTGGGCATGGACATGATTTACCTTCTCATTCGGCAAGATCACAATGATAATGGTGAAGTTTGGAGAAATGTGATTGCTTTAAATAAGATTGTTCCAAAGGATAGGCAGATGCAAAGGACAGATGGGTGGACTAAGTGAACTAAGTGCATTATTAGTTGCTCAGATATTGGTTGAATTTCAGCCAAAAATATGGAAACGTAGCCACTGAGTACTAATGGACAAATTCCCTGAGGGTTAAGTACTCTGCATATAAAATGGCAATATGTTGTTTTAAGACAGAATTTGAATAAATTGTACAATTTATTGAATTTCTCCTCATTTAGTAGTCTTAGTTGAGCCTCAAATAAAGCTAATGCATTTACGTTTTTTTAACTCTCTACCCCTCCTTGATTTTCCCCCTATTGCTATGTAACTAATTTTTTGCCTCACTTACAGCAGAAACTGAAAACCTCAAAGTTGGCCTTTTTATTGTGATCTCTGGCAGATGAGAAAGGAAAAAAAAAAAAAAAAAAAAAAAGCAATTAAAATAAATTAGAAAGTTTGGCCACAATGTAACATTCAGCATAGGGGGAATAAAGAATATACATTTCTGCTTAAATTGATATAGTAAGAAAGGCGTAATAGGCAGATAGACTTCATCTCCACTATAAGCATTCTTGCTAATCAGAAATGGAGTTTAAGGTGCCTACAATAAGGTCAGGTTACACGATCCACACATAATGGTGGATAACACTTGAAAAAAATACCATCTGCTTTCTAAAATGACAAGAATGATTTGCAGTTAATAATAGAGGGGAAAAGGCCAGTCTTTTCAGTTACCCTTGACTTCACCTAGGACAAAAAAGAAATCGCTTCTGCCTCTGTGAGCTACTCACTTTCCTCCTGGTCATTATTGCTTAGTTATATCTTAGTGATGAAATCTGTCATTACTGAATTTATTGACATTAAATTTGATTTATTTGTGTGCCTGATGAATAAGAACAGCATTATGCCTGCATTCTTATTGCTGACTATTTGAGAAAGCCAGTGCCACTCTGACTTAAATTGTCTTTTGCTGGTTCACTTACCCTCTAATCTCAGTTTGAAAAAAATATTAGTCCTTTACCAAGTCAAGTGATAATGGAGAGCTGCCAGCCCTAAAGTGTTTGTTGTTGTTCTTTGATGTTGTAGCTAAAGAAATTTAAACACATTCAGACTTCTCAAATATTACCACCAGAATGTGACACTTATTTTAAACAGAATTCTGTATTTTAGCTCTTTGCCTATTGTTCTTTGGGAAACAGAAATTGGTAAAAGATAAATACTAATAATTATAATTAATAAATACATTATTTTTATTGGTGTTGATTTGGTGGCATTTCATTTGTTTAACATAGGATTATTAGTTTGGTGATAATTTTTTTTATTTGGAAATGTATATTTTATTTCCTCCAATCACAGTTTTTTGTTTTTTAGGAAGAGATACAGGTTTCTAAGAACAATATCATTAATATCACATGCAAGTAAAATTTTGTCAAAAATAATTAAAAAACAGTTGCCGAAGTACGTCGACAGGGAACTGCCAGAAATTCAAGCCAGATTCAGAAGAGGAGGTGGAACGAGGGATATCATTGCTTATGTCAGATGGATCCTGGCTGAAAGCAGAGAATACCAGAAAGAGGTTTACTTGTGTTTTATTGACTGGCAAAGGCAGTCGATTGTGTGCATCATAACAAATTATGGATAACATTGCAAAGAATAGGAATTTCAGAACACTTAATTGCGCTCATGAGGAACCTGTACATAGATCAAGAGGCAATCATTCGAACAGAACAAGGGGATACTATGTGTTTTAAAATCAGGAAAGGTGTGCCTCGAGGCTGTATCCTTTCACCTGTATACTTTTCAATCTGTATGCTGAGCAAATAATCTGAGAAGCTGGACTATATGAAGAAGAATGTGGCATTAGGAATGGAGGAAGACTCATTAACAACTTGTGATATGCAGATGACACAACCTTGCTTGCTGAAAATGAAGACTCGAAGCACTTACTGATAAAGGTCAAAGACCATAGCCTTCAGTATAGATTATGCCTCAACATAAAGAACACAAAAATCTTCACAACTGGACCAGTAAGCAACATCATAGTAAACAGAGAAAAGATTGAAGTTGTCAAGGATTTCATTTTACTTGGATCCACAATCAACACTCATGGAAGCAGCAGTCAAGAAGTCATATGACATGTTGCATTGGGCAAATCTGCTGCAAAAGACCTCTTTAAAGAACTGAAAAGCAAAGATGTCACTTTGAGGACTAAGGTGTGCCTGACCTAAGCCATAGTATTTTTGATGTGAAAATTGGATAATGAGTATGGAAGACAGAAGAAGAATTGATGCCTTTGAATTATGGTGTTGGCTAAGAATATTGAATATACTATGGACTGCCATAAGAATGAACAAATCTGTCTTGGAAGAAGTACAGCTAGAATGCTCCTTAGAAGCAAGGAGGGTGAGTCTTTGTCTCACATACTTTGAACATGTTATCAGGTGGGACTATTCCTTGCAAAAGGAAGTTATGCTTGGTACAGTAGAAGGTCAGTGAAGAAGAGGAAGACCCTCAAGGAGATGAATTTTACACAGTGGATGCAAAAATGGGTTCAAATATAGCAAGGATTGTGAGGGTGGCGCAGGAACCGGCAGCATTTTGTTGTATGGTATAGAGGGGTCGCTGTGAGTTGGAACCATCTGGATGGCACCTAACAACAACAACAGCAACAACAACATGGTTAAAGTAAATGATTCTCATACTAGCTAGTTTTGAAAATGCTGGTAGTTTTCATAGTACATTTGACAATGGACAACACAGATATTATATGAGGAAGTCATTTTTTTCAGATTTAAAATTTTATGTCTTTCCACAATATTCTTTCCTCTGGCAGCCCTATGATATCCGCATTTGAGTCACTTTTACATGAGATTATGCATCACACCATTCATGATACATTATGATGGATTGATCAGAATTATCTAATCCACATAAAGAGGAAAATAAGAAATACTAATGTTATTTCTCAAGATGATTTTTAAAAATGAAGAAAAAGTATTGAAAAAAATTGAACTAAGTTATGGTATGCCTATAGGCAAGATACAACCTTTTTGGACATTAGTCCTTCATCTGTAAAGTGATGGCTTTAAACCTGATCAATATTTTCTAAGCAGAATGTTTGAGTCTCTCCAGAATGTTCAAAGATGTTCCTAGGTTCCAAAACACTAATGACATTTGTTCTAATTTTAATCACTAAAAATCAATAAATAAAATGATTGAAATTTTCTTCTCTTTCTAAATGGAAGAGCTCGAGACCATTTAAGTGCATGACTGAGTATCTACTGCATCTAGTGAAACAGATGATGGTGCATACACTCAGTCACACAATTGCATTATCTCACAGCTTGATATCACCAGCCTCCCTGGAATTTTTTACTTTATATAGTTATAATTTTTTATAGGCAGATATTGCTCAAATATTATCTGCTCAGAGAGACTATTCTGACCTCCATATTGAGGAACAACCTATACCTCTCTCCATCCCCTTACCCTGTCTTTTTTTATGTTAGAACTTAATACTTGTCCTTTTATATATGTACTTTTATATTGTGTTCCTCAATATAACCTAAGCTTCATGAGTGTAGGGACTTTGACATTCTGTAGACCCTATATGGTACAGATGGTTAATTTGCTTGGCTGTTAACTGAAATGTTGGACTTTCGAGTCACCCTGAGGTGCCTCCAAAGAAAGCCCTGGTGATCTACTCTCAATGACTATCCACTGAAAATCCAATGGAGCATGATTCTGTTATGCAAGGAGTCACCATGAGTCAGAACTGACTTGATGGCAACTGATACTGGCATATCTAAGATGGTAGCTGGCATAAAGTAGAAGCTTAATAAATATTTGTTAGATTAAGAAATAAATAAACATATCATATATAACATGAAATGATAATTCTGAATATATGATATATGATATAAATTGATGTTAACACAGTCTTCAAGATTCATTTTTCTTATATGAAAGTAATCTTTAATTCCTGACTTATCAGTTTGGCTCTAGATCTTCAAAAATCATTGTTACTTTAAAGAACATGTAAAGCTGGTTATAGTCAATTTGACTTTTTACTTATTGGGAATAAAAACCATAAAGACTGTTATGTTTTGGGGAAGTGATTACAACTAGAAACATTCTCATTTACTGTAACATTTAGGAGCATAATGATCGATTGTATTTTATTGTAAAAATAAAACAGTTTATGTCCAAATGAGAGGACACCATCATCACTAAGAATTTTAATGATGACTCTCCTCTGCTGTTCAGGAATGATGGTAAGAAAGGTGATCACAAAACTGGATTCATTAACATCCATGGGCATGTTGGGGTCACTAAGTAATAGAGATCAGGTGATGGAACTTATCCATCAAAAGCCAGAAGGCCATATTATGTTAATGAATGGCAAGGTTTGAGAGACAACCAAGGAAGCTTGATCTACAGAGTGTTGTTGAGATGCTTAACAGAACATGGTGTTCTAGGGGCAAAATAGTGGGACAGCCAACAAGAGTGATGCTTGACATCTATAAATAAAAGAAAAAATAATAATGAAGGAGCAGAAGGTGAGGCTGGTAATCTCAATAAAAAATCATGATTTCTTGCTCAGTTCCAAGATCTGAGACAATTTCCAGATATGGAACCCATTGACAGAAGAAGTGGTTCGGTCCCTAGAAAGAAGGACTCTGCAAGACCATGGCAAGTATGTATGGTGACTGTTCTGTTAGTATGTCCCCCAAAGGGATCTATGCATATTTACTTGGATGATTATGTACTGAGGAAAGGAGAATACCTAGACATTTTGAGGACTTTTGGATACAAAGTCTGAGTTAGCATTGATACTTGGAGACCCAAAGTATTATCATGGGTCTCCTGTTTGAACTGGAGCATATGGAGGCCAGTAAGAAATATAGTCCTGGCTGAAGTCTGGTTTACAATGGACCTACTGACTTTCTAGACCCATCCTGGGGTCATTTCCTCAATCCCTAAGTATGTAATATTTGGAATCAATATACATGGCTGTTGGAGCAACTCTTATATTGGGTTTCTGTTTTGTGGAGTAAGAGCTATTATAGTGAGGAAGGCCAAATGGAAACCTGACACTGCTCTTTCCCTCCACTTTCCAAGTGAAAAAAATACAAAATTAGTGAATATGGTAAATATAGTGAATCAAAGCAATAAATATCCTGGTGCTGATGGGGAGCATTTAATGATATCATTAAAAACCTAAAGGATGCCTGGTGGTTGTGGTCCCTATCATATCTCTATTTAATTTCAGACTGATTCCTGTAGATGAAGGATGGATCTTGGAAAAAGACTGTTTATTACCAAGAGTTTAACCAAGTAGTTGGTTCAATCACAGCTCCTGAGTAGAACATGGTATCATTACTGGAGCAGATTAAACAGGATACATGGTATGTATCCACTTACTTGGCAAATTCTTTCTTTTCCACTCCAATTTAGAAAAGAGGATGAGAAACCATGTGCATTCATGTGGAATTGACCACTATATCCAACTCAAGGCTATGTTAACTCTCCTTTCCTATGTCATAACATAGTTCAAATAAGTCTGGAACTCCTGGACATCTGCAATGCATCTTTACACAGATCTATTATATTGACAGCATTATGATGATTGCACAGGATAAGCAAGAGGTGACTAGTACACCCAGGTCTTGGTAAGATATATATGTGTGTTAGAGAGTGGAGAAAAAAAACTACATGAATTATCAGAAACTGACTATCAATGAAATAGTAAAGTTTTCAGTGGTCAAGGGACTGCTGGGATATCCCCCACCTTCCACCCTTGTGTCCAATGACCAAAAGGCTAGAAGAGGAGTTACCGTCATGATAGGAGTAATTGACCCTGATTATCAGGAAGAAGTAGGCCTGCTTTTACACAAGGGGGCAGGGAGGGATAGGTGTGGAACCTGGATGGTCCAAGTGAGTGTCTGCTGGTACTCCCTTGTCCCATTATAAATGTAAATGAGCACATACAGCAATGACTGAATGAGAAAGGTTTTATCATGAAGGATTCAAAGTCATCGGGAGTAAAGGTTTGGGTCACTCCATGAGTTAAGTCACCAAGACTTGCAGAAATGATAGCTGAGTGTAAAGGGAATTTGGAATAGTGAAAGAGGGAAAAGATAAAGACTGACTGTAACCCTGAAATCAACTACAATGATGAGAGTTGTAGTTTATCACACTAACCTCTCTCTTCCAGATTTTCCCTAAGAAAGAAAGCCTCAGTGCTTCTTCCTGAACCTGTCTGAAGAAGTAGACATGCATGGTGCCAGGTGTGCAGTGTGGAAGCCATGAGCTTGCACCTGGCAGAACTCCGAATACAGGGGGCCCACCTGCTGTACTCTCAAATCTATAATTTTGTTTGCACCAAGGCCTCCCTTCTCCTGGACAGCTTCCAGCCAATAACTGAATGAGGCTGCTTTCCCTTGGGGGAACAGGATTCTCCTGACAGGCAACTTTGACCTGAGAACATCTCCATTGACGTCTTTGCACTCTAGGATGCTTTTATCCAAACTTTTTTTCTTCTCTCCCTCACTTGCAGTCAGAATTACGCCATGGTCTTATGGTCGTCTCAGCCATCCCAGCTCCTTTGCCATTTTCTTTCACCGATCAACATTTCCCCTAATAAAATTCGTGTAAATGTAATCCTGTCGTGGCATCTTCTTTTTGGTGACCAGGACCAACATATCTATCATATAAAATTGACTCAAAATCCCTAATGGGATTCATAAGACTAGCAGTGATATAAAAATATTTAACAACAGGTATAGTACAGGCATAGACCAGTCAAAACGGAAGCCAACCAATCAGAACAGTCTGCCTGTAAAAGACTATTATGATTGTAATAGTGGAGAGTGTCCCAGATAAGAATACATTTTACTGTGGGATTTTGGAGTAAAAATGAACATAAAAAACCCAACTAGATGATGTCTAATATTAATTAAATTGCTAGAATTTTTACATAATATTATGTAAAATATTAATATTATTTTTGCATAATATTAATAGCTGTCAAGGAATTGCTTCATTTATGTAATTTTGTTTATTATACATTCATTTTATATTGTGCTTTAAAAGATCTCACATGTATCAGTTGACCAGCCATTCTCCATATACTCAGAAAATAAATCCTTATCGCTATATGGTTAAAAGGAAAGAGAGAGAAAGAGAGGGGACACAGAGAGGGAGAAGGATAGCGAGAATATGAATGAGAGTATGAAATCAGTTACTTAATTGACATTAGAATCCCATTCTCTTTAATTCTTATCTCGTTCTCAGAACAAAGATTCCTCTATTATATAAATTCTTAACATCATCCAAATTTTGGTAAAATAAAGCCATACAGCCTGAGAATTAGGTATTTTCTATATAGTGTAATGACACTGAGTCCATGCTATGAAGTCAGACAGAACTAGATTGCATTATCGGCACTTCGATTTACTAGGTATGTGGACCATGGCAAATTAGTTTTCTCTATACCTCAGTTTTCTATCAGTAAGATAGGGAAATAAAATTATTTTCAGATATGCTTTGAAAATTAAATGAGATATTGCATGCAACTGCAGAGTACAGTGACACATAATATGTGTTTACAAATGCTGGTCATCATCATTATCATTACCACCAATGCGTAAGGAAGACCAAAGAAGACTTGATGCCTTTGAATGGTGTTGGCAAAGAATATTGAATATACCACGGACTATCAGAAGAATTAACAAGTCTGTCTTGGAAGAAGTACAGCCAGAGTGCTCCTTGGAAGCCAGGATGGTGAGACTTTCTCTCAGGTACTTTGGACATGTTATTAGGAGGGATCAGTCCCTGGAGAAGGACATCATGTTTGGTAAAGTAGAGGGTCAGCGAAAAAAAGGAGGACCTTTAACAGGATGGACTGACACAGTGGATGCAACAATGGGCTCAAACATAGCAACGATTGGGAGGATGGTGCAGGACCGGGCAGCATTTAATTCTGTTGTATATAGGGTCACTATGAGTCGGAATCGACTTGATGGCAGCTAACAACAACAACACCATATTATGTCGTCTAGCTAGTATATAACAAACAGTGTGGGTCATGTTTCTCAGAAATCTGAAGTTCTGAGGAAGAAACAACATTCTTGACTGTGTATGGCATACCTATGAAGGGAGAATAGCTTCTGTCACTTCAAGCAATAGAATTGAGGTTTATACAGAACTTTTTTCCCTTTAAAACAATCATTATTCAACTAGCAAATACATGGTAATTTATATTTTTATTCTTGCTACTTCAGACTTATAAAATTTTCCAAATGATCTACTATACAGAAAGAAAAATAGAAGCTGTGGTTTCACACTGAACTTTTTTTCAGGTAATTCAAAAAAAGTTTGTCAAGTATATTAGCTCATGGCAGCCAAAACATTGGAACATATAATCTTCTAAAGAAAATGGCTCATAAGAAATTATTTTTACAATGCTTATGTTTGGCAATGCTGTCAACTACAAATAGTGTAAACGTTATTGAGTGTCTAGGATGCATGAGCTTTTAGGAAAAATGTAAGTAGAAAAAAGATAAATTTGAATAAGGAGTATGAATTTTTCTTGGCTTGTAAAGGCTGGGTCTATTTTCTTTTGGAATGTTGTTTATTTATTTATTTATTGTAAAAAAAAAAAAAAAAAAAAAGGTTTTAACTACTTGAAAAGTGCTACCCTATGATCAACACTCTGTTTAATCTTGAGCCAGACCCAGAAAGCACCACCCTATCCTAGATCTTCCATTTGAACTTAAAGGAAGTTCTAAGGATGTTACAGGTTACTATGTCTCTTCCACTATAGAATGGAGGTGGGCATGTAGACTCAACACAACTAGTTTTAGTCCATGAATAGATTGCAAAATCCAGGGTGATGTTTAACTTGTTTGCTCCAGTTTTTCACTACTGCTAACCAGTCTGAACTTTCCCATTACACTTAAATTCATACCGAGATCAGACCGAAGCCTGACTTGGTATTGGCTTTAGCTTTAAGGAAAAATTTACCATTCCACTGACACAGTTTCAAACTTGGAAAATGAAAAGCTAGATATGTTAGAGAATTAGTGATCTAAAAGAAAACATATATAAGAAAACAAAAATCAATATTCACATTTTCATTCTTTTATTCACAAATTCACTTAAAATATTTATTGAGTGCTTAGTAGGTAAAAACCATTGTCTTAGGCATTGGTAATATTTTGTTGTCAATTTTTCCCATTTTGAGTTGCCAAACTAATGAATAGAGCATAATGTGTATAAACTAAACAGAAGTATGCATTTGTAAAATATTTATCAAACATCTTATGTTAGGTCCTTAGGGTGGAGACAAATTGTAAATTAGACATAGATTTTGCTCTCAATGAACTTATGGACAAGTGAATTGTGAAATAAGACACAAATATCCTGCAATAAAAAGTAAGCCATAATAAATGCTGTAAGACAATTATTAAAATTTGAAGATGCAGAGTACATATCAAAAAGACCTTTTGAAGATACATAAGAAAAGTGAAAACATAGCAATGGAGGGAAGTAAGTTCTAGGTTGTGAAATATTGATAGTATGGATGCTTATGGCATAAATATATATCTGAAATATCTATATATATCTGGAATATATAGAATGCATGGCAATGCTTAGGCCTGATCATAAACTATTTCATCTAAACTTCACCACCAACCTGAAATAATCACAGAAAATATAGTGACAACTCTATAAGAACAGTTTATTTTATTTTGTATTCTGTTAGGGAGATACTAAAGGATTTTGTAAATACTACTAACAAAATCAGAGATATGCTTTAGAAAGATTATTCTGGTAGCTGTCTGTTGGATGAATTGGAAAGAGTAAAAATTAGAGGTAAGAATCACAGCAAGGTAATTGTCCAACAAGGTTCAAAACTTGAGTGATGGTAGTTCCATGTTTCATTGATTCACATGTTAACATCTCTGAAGTGGTGGTATCTCCTCCACCCAAGGTGTATAAAATAATGGTCATCTTATAAGTGATGGCATCTAGAGTAAAATTTCACGTCTGTCTCTCCTAGAAGTTTCCTTTTGAGGGAAGAATCACTTCTTATTCATTTTTATCCCTCTTGGAACTCGGCACAAGACTTTGTCCAGAGAAGTTCCTCATCAAATGTTATGGCTAATGATTGTTAATGACTCACATGCTATGAATCCAACTCCCCTGGGTAATAGAAAGGGACAAAGCAAGTGCAAATAAGCCTCAGGCTCTGATCACTGCTTCATTTCCAGTCATCTCACCCTGGTCACCAGGAGGAAGATGTCCCACAAAATCTTCCAGGATTCTTCCAGGCAGGGATGCAATGGATAGGGCAGGAGAAACAATACAGATATGCACTATAAGACTTAGACTAACACGAGTTGGAGAAACAATAGATATCAGTTATGCTGAGATGATATTGTGCATGCTGGCTTGACTGCCAGCTTGACTTAACATTTTTATACATAATTCATATTATGGTCTCATTTTTCCTATGCTACATAAATTTCCCCTTCCTCACCATCAGTTTATCTCCTGATCTCCACCAACCCACTCCCCCGATTCGCTGTAGGTGAACTTTGACAACGTGTTACTGATTTTAATTATTCCGCACTTTTTTATCATTGTTATGCACTTGCTATGTAAGAGGTAGTGCCAAGACAATAGTCATTCCTGCCTAGTCTAGTCTTGGTTTGATTCTGCTTCAGTGTGTCAAAGTCCAACTGTGTTTTTGTATTATCAAGTTGTTAAAGTGTGAAGAATATAAGCATATTTCCCCTTATTATTTTTCTATTTCTACGCCTGGTCCTGGTGACTTGTGCAATTCCCCAGAGTTCACTGACATCGCCAAGACTTATCCGGACACATTCACCCACTCCAGTATAACAACTTCATTTTCTGAATACTGTATACTCAATATTCTCCCGCTTTTACGTACATCTTTGCGTAGAGCCAGTTTTTAATCCCCTTGTTTCACGTATTTTTTCTCCTATTATTTTTCTATCATGTTCAATTAGTAACAGAAGAAGGATGCTTGCACTCTATTTTATAATTATTCAAAATAAATTAAAGAAAGTATCTTCGAAAAGATTTCCTTGACAACTCTGGAAAAAATGTTTTGATTACCATAAATAACTGATTTATTTCTTTCTCTTACTTTTGTAAGAGTTGCCAGTCACATTTCTCTATACTTCCTCTGAATTCACACTTTCTTGTCATTTATAAGGCTGTGATCAGGATCTCTAAAAAGTTCTTATAATTTAAGAAAGGAATAAAAGCAAATTGCAGGTTGGACACTTTGCAATTTGTTGCACTACATACTGTAATTATTGTTTACTAAAGACAGCTATGTAGATTTGAATTCAACACATAGAAATGACATTCTGAGCCTAAAAATCATAATTTTAAAACTGAAACATACAAACACAAATTTAAGAAATGGAAAATCACTGCTGAAAGCAAAGTTTATGCTTGAAAGAGCAACTAAAACACATAGCACAAATCACAAAACAAAAAATACAATTAGATTTAAATCTCAGTGGAAAAGAAACTACGGTTATAGATTCAGAAGACTTAACGTGAAAAAGTCCAATCCCAGACCAAAATAAAAAGAAAAAGAAACGGAAGAGGAAATTATACATATTAAAATACAATTTCTTTCTGAAGAACTGTGTAAAACAGAGTTTACAGACTGAAAAGGCTCATCAAGATTCAGGCAGTATTAACTGATAAATATATATATTTAAGCATTTCATGGTATAATTCTGACATATTTAAGTGTGTACATATACATTGTATGTATATGTGTATATATACACATATATACACAAACCCACACACAGATATATATGTATACATATGTGTCTATCTGTATCTATTACCAAAACAGATTTCCTACAAAGGGAAAATAATCAGACTTCTTGTCTACAACTCTGGAAACTAAATAAACAGTGTAGAACAATTATAAACTGTTGAGAGAAAACCATACAAGTCCAGATATCATTCACTTGTCAGTACAAAAGATATTCAGACATGCAAGAGTCCAGAGAGTATAACCCCAGTTACTTCATCAGGGACAATTTTTGAGAAAGGAGTCTAATCAAACTACATCTGAATTAGATGAGGGACTTTGACATAGAGAAGAGAATAAGATAAAACACTGGTAAAAATATGTTGTTGTATCTAAATATATGAATGCACGGTACAATTAGAATTCTTAAAAGGAAATAAACATACTTCAAGGGAAGTTCTAATAATAATCAAGAACTAAATACAGGAAACTGTCTCAGGAAAATCTAGCAGTTATTGTAGGGAGCAGTAACGTGTTTCAGAAGTCTTATTTGGGAAGTTATGGGAGAAAAGTGTGAATGAAAGTGTATTTGAAAAGGCTATCTTATTTGGGGGAAAGAAAACAGATTAGAACGTATCAGTGAGGAAATAACTGGTTTCTTCTTTCCATATAATTGTAGAGAAACATATATTATGACCATTAAGTAAGGGAAGATAATCATTATTAAAAAAGACAAACTATAGTAGTTCCCTTGATTATCAAGAGGAAAAATCAAGGGAATGGCAACTTTATTAAACCAATAAAAATATATTTAAGGAAAATAAAGCTACAAAATACCAAGCACACGTTAAGATAAAAGAAAATTTCTAAAAAATCTCTTAAATGAGAGTGGGCTGAATCCCCAATTAAAAGACAGAACTTATTGGGTTGTATATAAAGACAACTCAGCTATGAGTAGCAAGCTTAAAACAAAGTGAAAAGAAAAATTGAAAATGAAGATATGGACAAAGAGGTACCAGTTAAATGCAAAACAAAAAAACAAAACAAAAACAAAGCAGGAGCAACAATATGAATATTAGATGCAATGGAATTGAAAGATGAATGCACTAAAAACAATATACAAATGTTTTCATTAACCCAAACCCATTGCCATCAAGTTGATTCCGACTCACAGCAATCCTATAGGACAGAGTAGAACTGCCTCACAGGGTTTCCAAGGAGAGGTGGTGGATTCAAACTGTCGACCTTTTGGTTAGCAGCCAAGCTATTAACTACTGCACCACCAAGGCTTCTTTTCATTAACAGTAAACATAATATTCATTTATTCCACAAATATTTATTGAGCAGCTACTTTGTACTAGTCTGTCTTAGGCACTGTAGATACATTTATGAGAAAGATAGAGCAAGCAAACAAATAAAATAACTGTTCTCATGGAGTTTTTTCTTCTGAGTATTAGATGGTAGTGGCTTAAAGATTAAATAGGGATTTATTGGTTTTGAAACTAAACAAGAAAAATTTTGGAAGAAGGTTTTGGTGGCATTGTTTTAGTGGCTCAATGATATTAGGACTCTGGCGGACATCTCTTTCATTCTCATGGCATTTTAGTCATAGCTGCAGCAGCTCCAGGCATAACTTCTTCACACACTATGTTTAATGGCAGGAATGAAGAAGGGTATGGTAGCTTGTACCTTTTTATATGTCCATACATGTACTCACATTTTATTTTCTAGAGTGGGTTAAGGGCCCACCCTACATCAGGGACTGGTCCCAACTTCCCTGAGTTCAAAGGACATCTGGCAGACATCTGAACAAAGATGATATTCTCTTGACAATGACGAGAGGGATTAAGGAAAAGCTAGAGTTTACACTGGCAGCAAAGAGTTTGTGATCTCTTATGTAAAGATACTAAAAACCACAAGCTAAAAGAAAGTATCAATCATAAACCTGTATGTACCAAATAACATAGCAGTGTACCTCTTTCAGAATTAAACATCATTAGACAGCATAGCTAATTATATTATTTGATTAATGCTCTCGATGTGATAGTTATACATTTATTCTTGGATAAATAATGTATTTTTTGCTAATTTTTATAGAAACAGTTACAAAAGTGGCAATAGATAAGACTATCATAATTTTTCAAATAAAGATTTTATAGCTATATTTTTTTAATACAGTCAAATACCATTAGCAACGTATAGTAAAGACACATAATTATTTTAATGCTTGGGAATTAAAAAGTATCCTTTTATATAACACTTGAGTCAAAGAAAAAATTAAATTAGAAATTACCATCTAGAAAGCAATGAAACAAAGATAAATTTTATGCCAAAATTTATAGGATAATACTTAGCTAAGAATGTTTAGTTTTAATAGCCTTTATTTATTATTAAAAAAAAAAGTCTCAACATAAAAAGAGCCTGATATTTGTCTTAAATTAGAATGAGAACAGTAAAATAAGCTAAAAATAGCTAGGAAGAATGACTTAAAAATTTTGAAGAGACAAAATTAAAACCATAAAACAATGTGGATAAAAGTATTAGATGTAAGAGAAAATAGGGGAATGCAGGTATTTTAGAAATCAGAGGAAAAGAAAGAGTCTGAGAAGGATCAGTAATAGAAATAAAAGGAAAATTCAGACAGCCAAAGAAAGAAAGGGTGAGGACAGGAAAAACGCAAGGCTGTAGGAGAATATCATTTTACGGAGGAGGTGAACCAAACATTTAAGGGTGTTTTTCAGAGCCAATTATAGCTTTGTGACGGTTAAGGTTGTGTGTTGACTTGGCTGGGCCATGATTCTGAGTGATTTGGCAATTATGACGACGTAGTTTTGCAGTTATGTAACAATGTAATTTGGCAGTTATGTAATGATGTAATCACCTCCGTGATGAGATCTGCTATGAGCAGTCAGCCAGTTGCAAAGGAGTTTCCTTGGGGATGTGTCATGCCTACAATGGATGGTCCAGCAAGGGTTTTACTCTGGATCTTGCATCCTCCTCATCATTATCTGATCTCTGGTTCTTGGGACTTGAGCTAACAGCTTACCTGACGATCTTAGGATTCACCAGCTCCACAGCCCTTTGAGCTAGCAGCCTGTCATCTGATCTGCCTACCCTGGGAATTGCTGGCTTTCGCAACCCTGTGAACCAGCAGCATGTTGTCTGATCTATCGATTCTGGGTTCATCAGCCCCTGCAACCACGTGAGTCAGAAGAAGCCTCCAGCCGACGCCTGATTTTGGGACTTGCCAGCCTCCACAACTATGTGAGCCATTATCTTGAAATAAACCTCTCTCTCTCTTTTTATATATATATACACACACACACATGCTTCACTAGTTTTGCTTCTCTAGAGAACCCAGCCTAAGACAAGCCTATCTGAAAGAATTAATATCGTAAGATTTACATTAATTAGTAAAATGTATTTATACCAGCAGTTACTTTATGATGGATTGGAAATATATATTTAAAAGGGAATATTAACAAATGTTGCATGCTACATGTTTCAACAAGAATTTGAGTGATAGTTCTTGTGCCTTTACTTTGGGGCAGAGAATGTTATACCGGGATGACTCATTGAAGAAGGATTGTGATCATAATGATAATTCAATCACATAAAGTATGTATACTTCATAGAAATGGCATTCCCTTATCAATTTACCTTTCATGAGTATTTTTTGTGATTCAGAATCATCAGCACATTCCTGACTGGTTAACAACAACTGTAGCCATCAAAGGAGGAAGTGAAATTATCATTAAACACTCAAGGACCAAAATCAATTAGTTAATCTACCTGTAATATTTATTGAATGCCTTGCCTTGCACAATCAGCAGCCCTTGGCAACTACAATGTCAAAAGAGTGAGATACATTGAAAGAATGTGGACTTTAGTGTCAGGCTAAACTGCAGTCAAATGCTGGCTTAGCCCCTGATAAGCTATTTGAACTTGAACAACATATATACTTTGTAAGTCTTGTTTTCTTTGTCTGCAAAAGAAAAGTTAATTTTCATATCACAGAGGAGCCATGAAGATTTAAATACTTAATCTCAGTTGTCTCTTGCATATAGTAAGTGCCTAATAAATGGTAATTGCTTTCTTCCCTCTGGTGTATTGGGCAGTGTAAACTGTTGTCATTGATATAGATTTGGATTTTCATAGGGAAGAAATTTTACAGAGAAGAGGAATGAGCAATATTTCTCTTTTTATATAAATGTAAATCTCTATTAGAAAACATTGTAAATACTAGTAAAACACACTATTTTCATTTATGTGGTGTCATTATGGAAAATACAATTTAATTCTATTTTCTTCATTGCCCTGCTTAGTTTTAAGTTTTCTTTCGGATTTCCCCAACTAACTTATTTGAATACTGCGTCTCCAATCAAAGCCAGCTTTCAGCATTTTTGTCTTCATCTTTTGCTCCAGGTTGCACCAAACTTCTGCCCTTACTTGGTTTGGTCTCAAAGTTACCTTATCATTGACTGTGCTGTGATTCTTCCTGCTAGCCTTACCAGAGAAAGTACATTTAACTACGTTTGTTAGACCTTGCTAAGTAAGTAGTCAGTGGGAAAGTATCCTGTCTTGACATTTTTTCTCTGACTTGGTTGAGTTTCTCTCGTGCCTCCTTTAAGCAGTCCTTCATCCACTCTCCTTTGTCTCTCAGGAGTTGTGTGGGAACTCTGCCTAAAAGAAACTCTATCTAAAGAAAGCTTGACATTTTCATTCAACTCCATAACTTGTGTTGGTCTTTCATCTTAAAGGAAGGGTTTACTTTCTAATTTACGTGAACCTTTTAAACAATATTGTGAAAAGAACTAATCCAAACTTCTAAAATACAAGTATGTGGCAGTTTCTTACAAATTTTACAGAAAGTTGGTCTCAGTTCATTTCTCTAGGAGTTCACAATCTCTCATGAAGATGCGTGGGCAGGAAAAGTAATTCTTTGCTAGTAGCACAGTGATATTAACAGATAATTTTTGCAAGGGTCAAATGCAAGAATCTTATAAATGTTTTTTCTTTTTATCTGCCACATAGACCACATTGTGATCTCAGAGCTGTGATACTTACCAGGCATTATTTAATGGCAAGTTAGGATGTTGGGTGAAGTGTTGATGAAAATCCACCTTAATAAAAAATCTCACAGATGTGAAGTCAATTACAGTATCAAGTGAAGTTTGTTATGAAGAGATACTTGTTATTAAAGTATCCACTCCTCAACAAGGATGACCTTCTCAAATGCTAGTATGTCACAAGGCATGAGATTTAAAAAAAATCCAATAACAAGTTTCCCCACTGGGGTTTCAATTGCCTTTTCAGATCTCCCACAGTGTTCTGTTTCAGTCTGAGATAATGTAGATGGTTCTGGTCCTCAGAGGGTCAAAGTGGCATGTATTTACACTAGAGTAATCACAGATGAGATTTCTACTTTGATCAAATTATCTAGCTAAACTCTCCGATCTTTACTCCACTTGGCTTGTGTAGACAAAGTTTAGAACTGCATCGGAAGACTTTTTATTTCTGTATTTATCCTAACAAAATGTTTTGCGTGCACTAGGAGCGCCAAAAAAATACATCTGTCATTCTACTGAAGAAGTTCACAAAAAGACTCAGGCCATTTAATATGTCATAATATTGCATAAAAATATGCATATGTATATATTAAGATGGATATTTGTCATTATTTTTCTATTTGAAAAAAGCCTACTTAGTATAGCTGTGTCAAACAAGGAAATTGAAAGGATGTTCTTTGAAAACTGAGGGAGTAAGTAGGACTTCACTTCCCTGGCCCAGAACATCTCCACCCTGTGCCCACCAGTCTCATTTATAGGTTCCTCTTCAGTGCCACCCTAGCAAACCAGTGTTTCTGACAAGTGCACTCTACCCTTGTCTTACTTAATAACAATTTCCAATTTACCCTTGTGTCATGGATCGAATTGTGTACTCCAGAAACATCTGTCAACTTGGCTGGGTCATGATTCCCAGTATTGTATGATAGTGTAATCTGATGTGATTTCCTTATGTGTTGTAAACTCTATCACTATGATGAGGTTATACTGATAAGGTTTACAAGATCAGATAGTGTCTTAATCCAATCTCTTTTTAGATATAAAAGAGAGAAGTGAGCAGAGACACATGGGAACCTCATACCACCAAGAAAGCAGTGTCGGGAGCAGAGCGTGTCCTTTGGACCTGAGGTTCCTGCGCAGAGAAGCTCCCAGACCAAGGGAAGACTGATGACATGGACCTTCCTCCTGAGCCGATGTAGAAAGCGTTCCCCTGGAGCTGAAGCCCTGAATTTGGACTTGTAGCCTACTGGACTGTGAGAGAATAAACTTCTCTTTGTTACAGCCATCCATCTGTGGTATTTCTGCTAGAGCAGCACTAGATGACTGAGACACCCTTGTGAGTCCCAACTATATTCTAAACGATTTGGAACAGACAAGATGTTTGGCTTCTATTTTCAAAATAACATGCCAAGCCAAAAGTAGTCATTTTATAATTTTTTGGTTTGAAAAAACAAAACAATATTAACTAAGAAATATGATGTTTGAATAATGTGGACTAAGTTCAGAAAATTATATATTTCAAGCTGCACAATTCCATGTCTATTTAGCTTATTTTCTGAATAAAATTATTTATTCTATTATACAAAAAATTAAAGTGAGATTTTTTAAAGATCATATAGTTTCAAAACTTGCTAGATGGGAATTGAGGAAACTAAAACATGGCAAATCTGAAGGATATTTGACACTGCACCTTAGCTCTTAAAATTTTGAATACCACTAGTTGGTTAAAGGAGGTACACCAGGCTTTGTGTGTTTGTGTGTGTGTGTGTTTCTGTGTTATTCTTTCTTCTCAGTGAGCTATAAAAGCAGGGAGTGAATCTCTCGGTAAACTACATACATGTTAGCTGGTTTGAGGTCACAGGATAATGGAACTTGATTCTCTCCTTCTTATTAAATTCAAATGCCCTTATTCAATTCTGCCAGGTGAGGAGAAGCAGGGCAGTAGATTCTAGAAGGCACTAAGCCTGATAAAGTTTCACTCACCTGGCAGAATTGTTTGTACCACAGAACTTCAGAATTTTGATTTCACAGAAGGGTTCTTTAAAGATTATTTCTACCCACTCATTTTAGAAAATAAAAAAAACCCAGGTAGAGAGAAACAAAGTGATTGCCTTTATTCAATAGGTACCTAATGAGTCTGAGCCTGCACACTTGTAATCCATCACTCAAATGATCTATTAATTGACAGCCACTCTCAAGTCCAGGGCCATCCTACAACTGGACTGGAGGGGCTCCAGCCTTGACTATCACAAACACGAAAACAAATCATTTTTCCCTTTATAGGGTTCATAAGAAGCTTTTTTAGAAAGTTTGGCCACCGAAGGGTGAAGAGGACTTGCAGGAGGAGGACTCTAAGCCCATCTGTGCCTCCAGCCAGGATAGGTGACAAAGGGCAGGACACTGTCTACTGGGACAGAGAAAAGCACACCTCTGCCCTGGGAAACTGGAAAAAAGTGGCTACTTTTGTTTATATTTGGCTGCTTCAAGTCACCCAAAATGGGGTCTATGTCAATCAGTTGTCCCAGGTAACTGTACTCCTACCTTTCCCCTATTCTTGTAATGTTCTCCTGAGAGGGATGTAGAACTTCCTGGAAAAGCTGATTTGTAAAATTGAGTCATAGGAAAACCTGGTCAACCCTAGCTTCCAGGGAAGCTTCTTCAGGTGTGTCTTCAAACTGGGTTCCTCCTTGGAATCCTGGTTGTTGGACCAGCTTCTGCCTTGCCCTGACCTATGATGTCTGTGCTCTCAGCAGGATTGGCCTGGGGGCCTCCTTAGCTTTGGTCCTGAGGGCAATTCTTGAGGAGCAAGCTGCAGGACCTTGAGTGGAAGTGCAGACCAGCTGTTGGTATAACTTGATTTTTAACTTTTAAACGTTTAGATTTGTGATTTGTGGATATTCATTTCTATTCTTTACCCAGTTCTACATGTGGTAGGGGCCTACCTGTCCAAAACAAGTCACTATCTAGCATGCAAACCTCGCCTAGGTCTAAAATATGCAGATGTGTGCATCTGAGCTTTATTTCTTCTGTAGTTCTTTTTCTCTCTGACTTCAGTAGGTTATTTTAAGACTGTAAGGTACCATGTAGGTACACATAGTTAGACAGCTTACAAAATCTTTTAAATTTTATTACTGACTTAAACATTATATTCTAAAACAGTCCATTTTTATTCATTTTAAATTGTTTACAAAGCTGAAGTACTGTGATTTTAAAACTATTTGTTAATGTTGTTTTTGCTATTGAACTTAAAGTGGGCAACAGGGGGCAAGTACATTTCTCTAAGTGTTTACTAAATAAATAAATGAAAAAGAAGTCACATATTCCAAATAAGAGAGATGATGAACTAAATATGACAACTAGATTTTCAATAAGGAAGGTGCTGAAGGATTAATTTTAAATTTAAATTATAATCTGAAGTAGTATTTTCTTCTGATGGGCTCTCCTTTCATCTATTTATACATTGTCTACCTTTTTTCTTTTTTAAGTTTATAGTTATGTTATCTTTAAAATTTATAATATGCCATTTTACTGCTTTAATCTTGTAAGAATGATAATAATTATTTTCCAATGTTGACAAAGCTGCAGGGAAATAGCGGCTTTGAGTTACTGCTGGTAAGGATATAAATCATATTTTACCCCTAAAGGTTTGCTTTAAAAGTGAATGGGTATACCTTTATCTATCTCAGTAATACCAGCTCCAGAAATTTAATCTGGGAGATAAATGGAGATTTGTAGAGTGATATATTCATTATATGTTCAATTTCTCATTGAGCAATATTGCAAACAACCTAAATGTACGATAAAGTCCAAGTTAAATACCTTAGGAAACATTTTTATGGTAGAGCATATTTAAGGTAAACATATTTAAGATATTTAACTTGGACTTTATTTGTACATGTTGTACATTTAGGTTGTTTGCAATATTGCTCAATGAGAAATTGAACATATAATGAATACAAATCTCTCTACAAATCTCTGTTTATCCCCCAGATTAAATTTCTAGAAGTGGTATTATTGAGATAAAGGTATACACATTCTCTTTTAAGGCAGAGTATACTTAAGGTACCAGAGCGCTGGCTGCTAACCAAAAGACCAGCAGTTCGAGCCTCCCACCCGCTGCACAGGAGAAAGATGTGGCAGTCTGCTACTGTAAAGATTTACAGCCTTGGAAACCCTATGTGGCAGTTCTACTCTTTCCTATAGGGTTGCTATGAGTCGGAATCAACTTGATGACAGTGAGTTTTGTTTTGCTTAGACTTAAGGTTTGAATAGGTACACTGAAAAATGTCAACAGTTCTTTTGTCTGGGCTACAGGGTATTTACTTCTTTTTACTTTTTCTACAATTTTTTAAAAATGGCATTCTGTATGTGTAATCATAAAAAATTGAAAATAATAAACTTAAAAGTTCAAAACCGTAAGTAATAGATATGAATTATATGAATTATACAGTTACTACCACCTATACAACTTAAGGAAGGAGCCCTGGTGACACATTGGTTAAGCGCTCAGCTGCTAACCAAAAGATTGGCAGATGGTTCAAACCTACCAGCCACTCCACAGGAGAAAAAGCCTGGCGATGTGCTCCCATAAAAATTACAGCCTAGGAAACACTATGAGACAGTTGTACTCTGTCCTCTAGGGTCACTGTGAGTCAGAATTAACTCTATGGCACACAACAACATACAATTATAGGTGCAAAACTAAAAATCCATTTATTAACCTTTTTTTTTTTTTGGAGGTGAGCTCCTCAAATCTGATCAGAAGGAAAGAACATATTCTTGCCATTTTAGAGGCTGTCACTCTAATCAGAGTTTTTTTTTTTGATTTGTTATTTGGATATATTTGGATATTTAGGAGGTAAAATACACATATGATAGACTAGCAACCTCAGTGTTTGTGAATCTTGTTGGGACATTTTGACCCAAAGCAAAAAGAAAAAAAATTTTTTTTTCTAAGTTTTCTGCGAATACTTTTAGAATTAAATTCTAAATGGATAGAATAATACAGTAAACGGAAAAAAATAACTTTCACAATGAGAAAAACATTTTAGGGCTTAGGAAAGAAAAGAAAATCAAGATTGGAATGCAACCTTACAAATAGCTCCTTATGTAGGAAAAGTAATGGCTTGTACCAGATGAGGAGTAAAGCATTTTGACTTCATGCATTACGGTGGTGTACCTCCTAAAGGGACCGCAGACTGGTTAGACAGACAGTTATGAATGCTACTGCAAGTAGGAATGCAAATATAAGCAATACTAAAATCCTCCCAGGTGAGACCTTCAGATAAGAACGCAAGTTAAGAATGTTGGAAGATGTTGGAAGATATACAGAGCTGACTTGTACCGGACTCAAATCAAAGTAATAGTTTTGCAGAGAAAAAAAAAAAAAAAAAAAAAACTTCTCCCCACATACAAAGAAATGAAGGTTTGGAAAGAAAACATGCCATATATAAGCATATAGATGTTTAGCAGGAAAATTCTACTTGCTTCTTGAATTTGGGAATAGAGTTATATAGGAGTTCATACTACATGTGAAATAAAATGGATATTGGAGAATGTTGTACACCTGATTAAATCCCCATTCATCTTGAACTTGAAATGTTGAACAGTCATACGGTTAGCATTTCAAAACTAGTGCCATCATTTATCAACTTGGAAGGAGTTTCTGGTCAAAATTTTTTAAATGCCTGAAGTGATATTTAAAGAAAATATTGTTAAGATGATCATGATAACGAGAACAAAATATATCAGTGATATAATAATTATCAACTAAACCAAAAATAACCTGTTGCCATCAAGTCTATTCCGACTCATAGCCACCTGTAGAACAGAGTAGGGTTTCCCCATAGGGTTTCCAAGGAGGGGCTGGTGGATTCGAACTGCCGATCATTTTGGTAAGCAGCTGATCTCTTAACCACTGCGCTACCAGGCTCCAATAATATCAATTAGATAGTGAAAAATAAAATGAAATACTGCTCTTTCTGTTACTTCTTTTTAAGGGACCAAAAAAATTCAGATATCTGAATGAAGAATGAAGTTTAATTATTTGTTATAATCTGGACAGTCTGAACAGTGAAATGTACTGAAATTATAACACTTTTATTAACTGTGATCCTCAAAAAAAAAGGAAAGTTAAAAATAAAAAAAAAAAAGATGTCTGAATCACTTTACATCCCACAAATAATTTTAAAAAGATATTTAGTAAATTTGTCTCTTTAGCACTTTTTTGGAAAAGGAAACATCCAATTCCGAATCAATTAGGAATTCTGTTTTGTAAATTAGGCTAACTTCTTATTCATACATTACTACATTTGTAGGACAATAAAACTCATGTTACTGTATTTCCCAGTACTCAATCTGAATGAGCTTCAGTGGAAAGACAAACCTCAGAAAGAGGCTGCTAGTATAAGTTAAGTGCAGTGAGCTTTTGGTGGGAGAGCTTCTGAAAAATATATAGCTGGTTGTCTCCAAAAAACTGCCAAAAAAACCCTGCTGCCATTGAGTCCATTCCAACCCATAGCAACCCTATAGGACAGGGTAGAAGTGCCCCATAGAGTTTCCAGGTAGCAGCTGGTGAGTTTGAACCACTGACCTTTAGGTTAACAGCCGGACTCTTAACCACTGCACCACCAGGGTAACGGTGAAACACATGGCAGGACTCACATAGGCCTTTGAGGAAGCCCCTGCCTTAGTACAGGAAAGAAAGTCACTGGTCTCATAATTGTTCATCCTGAAGCTAAGATGATTTTATTTTATTAAGCTGAGAGAAGCTGGAGTTTTCTTTGTAATAAAAGTGGATGCTAAACTCAATTAGGGAGATAGCGAAATCACTCTGGGAGAGAGGAATCTGACAGGTGAAGTCTGGGCTAATAGTTTGGGGAGAGAGGAATCTGACAGGTGAAGTCTGGGCTAATAGTTTGAGGTAGCAAATTGTGGAATCAGCAGGAGTCTAAGGAAATAAGACTTTAGATAAATTTCTCTAACTTGCCAGCCAAAGTATCTTTTTCATATCTTTCTCAATCCACAGAAACAAACAAACAAACAAAGAAGGTAAAGAATGAGAAAGGGGGAGAGAGAGAGAAAGAAAATCATGTAAATATGCACTAGAGTTCCGTTTTCTTCATACATCTGCAGAGAATTTCATTTATGCAGTATCTTTTTGGAGGTATCTTTATGTATATGTTTGTGTGTATTTTAATGCTAAAAGATGAGAATGTGTACTTTTGTTGACATTAATCTAGACTTGTGAAATAATTGTGATGTTTATAACATTTTGAATTTTAATGTCCAGAGCTTATTAGTATAATTGGTCAAAAGGTGAGCCTGTAAAATTTTTTCAAATTCTATTTCCAGGGTAGAGAAAATAAGCATGTTTTTCCATAGCACTGTTTGTATCACTCTTTGCTGGTTTGTGTGCTGCAAGAGTCTGACATCACAGACCTCTGTATTTGGTGAATCACAAAGCTTCTTCCTAATCCATCTTATTTTCATCAGTGTTTTAAAACAAGATAAAAATGAGTCATTTTCAGCCAAAATTGTGAGGTTTCCTTTTTGGAAAACTAGCCATGTAGTCACACTGCCACAAGGTGGGAGTAAAACGTTTGATTGGCTTCAGAACTGGCCTTTGCTTTTTTTCCGGCTTAGTACTGTGAACAAAGGCATAAAACGGGGATTACTTTAAACGTGAATGAAATAATGTTGGTTATTTATTCCTTGTTACTAATATGCATACACTGAGAATTGGAATGCCTTTTCACCAAAACCGGAGGATCAAATATAATAAATATAGATGAAGAAAGTGGTTTTATAGAGTTTTATTTATTCCTTTATTTCCTATCTTTATTATTTGCCAATTTTATTACCCCCTTCAGATTATATTTTAGGGACTGTAAGGAAACCGTTTCTACTAAAAACTCGCTGATTTTTGTAGATGTTATTCTCATACTAATGAATATTTTGAAGATAGCCTCCTTCCATAAATTTTTCCTATCATTTTATATCTGCACAGTAATGAAGTCAGCCTTGTAACTTGAAACAATGAATTAAACAGTCCAAGAAAAAAGTATAATGGCCTTGACCTTTCTGAGGAGTAAAAACATTAAAATGAGTTTTCAACTGTTATTCTTCGAATAAACACAATACAGGACCACTAAAAGCAATTCTATTCCTTTTGCTTGTTTTGTGTTTAAATAGCTGTACTAGTTACGATTTGTGTGGTGTGTGCTTTAACCCAACTTTGGAATGTTGGATTCAAACTTGATAGCATTTGTGTATGTGTTTATGCTGGGGTTGTAAACACACACAAACACACACACACACACACACACACACACACACACACACACGCATTGGAGACAGAGTACCTGACACTTAGGCTAGTGAGACAAGACATCTCAAGGCAGTTGAGAGTCACCAAGGTGACAGTGACACGCCCAAGGGATCCCCAGTAGTGCTAAATGGAAAGAGCTGCCATCGCCCTTGAATAAAAAGACATAAAGGGTGAGAAAACGCATAAATTGGCTTGCCAATTTCAATTTCTTGCCTCCTGCTGCATATGAATAAAGAGTGTGCTAATGGATGGCGCTCGTGTCATTGCTGCTGATGTTAGAGTCTCTGGAAAGATTTATCCAAGCAGGCTCTTTTTATCCTACTGAGTTCTGAGTACACAACTGAACCAGGGCCGCATCACTTACATCACTGTTTTTCAGTTTTTTCTCCCCCAGTGATAGCAATGTCAAGAAAGACAAGGTAGTGCCTGAGGCCATGGAATTGATGCTTTGCTGGATGGATGTGCAGAAGCTCAAATAAAATAACACAAAGGTCTCAAGAATAAATTTTGCTGTCTAAAGCCTGACAGAATATTGCATTTATACATAAAAAAGTTTTCCTGACTCGGTGAATATTTTTAAAGTTTAAGATATATAGAGAAAATCTATTCACTCAATCATAATGAAATACCACCTAATATTGTAAGTTACATTACAAAATATCTACTAGACTATCTCACAGTAATTGTTCCAGAAATCATTGAGTCCTGTAGTCTCTGTATCTAACATATATAATCTAGTCTATTTGTCCGTCAAGGCCACCGGTTTTCTGTACTAACCCACAATTTGAATAACCAGCTGCTAGTAAAATGAAGAAGAAAACAATCAACTTTAAAATTTCATTGAGAGGCTGGGCTTGATCCTAGGTATCTCAGGAAGGATAAAGGCCATCAAGTGTTAGCTGTTGCTTAAAAAGGAATATTATACTTAATCACACTCACATGTACTTCATAAATCCAGCATTTTCTTCAGAACTTATTTACCATGTGTATTGACTCTCAGATGCCATTAATGGTAAGACGTACTATTATTTTATGTGTCTATGAGTTGGAATTGATGGCAACTAACAACAATAAGGAGAAAGAAAAGTGTTATCTATTACATTATTATTAATCATTAATTGTAAGATGCAGCTACATTTTAGAGGTGTTTTAATGTAAAATAAGAAGAAAGAGGAAAACAGAAAGAAAGAAAGTAAAAAGCCTTAGAAACAAAGACAAAAAGTCACTTCTTTGAAGCTTTCTTGACTGGTATGACCTGAAGTAGAATCAGACTCTTATGGATTGTTCTGAAGCCTCTGTATTTTATCTGAAATGCATTATTGGATAGGAATCAGTATGGTCATGAATTAAAGTACGTGTGTGATGATGGGGGGAAGGTGGTACAATGAGATTTATATTTATTCTAATTCGAAAGATTACAACAATATCTTAAAAAATAAAATTTAAGATAGTGATATAATGAAATACTCAAGGGTTTAAAGTTTCCACACAGGAATCTCATTTTACATAACTAGAGCAAAACTCAATTAGAAAGTACAATTTTAATGTATTTGAAAAACATAGTGGTTTAGAAGTAAAGAGATCTTGGATCTAGAATGAGCCAAAAAGTGACTCTGGTTGTCATATTTTGGTTTGTACTAAATAGTTGCTTCTGGTGTTACTTTTTACATGAGTGCATGGAATCTTCAAGCAATATTATTTGTTTCTTTTTGCCAATGAATATCTGGGATGTCTACAACAATATTTTTATAATTTCAATGGTGTATTAATTAAATATTATAGTATCACTTACTGAACAACATTTAAAATGGAAGAAGAACAAAAAACATTTAGCTCTTAAATTGCACACCTTGGGATAAAATTGCATTATATACTCCAAAGGAAACATGTAACTAGATTAGCTGTCAGCTAATTGGTTTAACAAACTACAGATGATTTACTTTTAGGAATAGACTTCTTAATAAAATGTCTCATATACCAGAGCACTTTACCCAACATAGTTATAGTTAAATAAAAAGTCAAAAGTGGAGGAACCCAGGAAGTGGAGTTCATTTTTTGGATTGCTTGTTTTGTTTTAACTTGAATTTTTCTAAATTGATAAACCAAGAAGACAATACTTGCCTCAAGGTCTCAGGGGAAAAATAATCTCCATTTTACAACACTGATCTTTGTGTTTTGGTTTGCTATGTAAACTAGAAGCCATTTCTTTTAGTTATATGAATTCCTTTAAAGATGTTAGGTTATTCTTTCCCCAGTATCATAATTGATTCATCCACCAGAGGTTGCAATAGGGCTCATGCAGATGAAAGACAATGAGAAATACCAAGATTGTGTAGAATATGAGAAAGCTAGCCATCTGTCTACAATCTATCTATATGTATCAATATAGATTTATTTGCAGAAAAGATTAACTTCCTTAGACATTAGATTTTTGCTTAATCTAAAACTGAATGGAAAATAAATGAGCAAAATTAGCAAAATACTATAGTCTCATATTTGTTTTAGGCCTTGGTTCAGATACCAGTTTTCTTATGGCCAAGTCAAACTTTCTAAAATTCCTTTTAAATCCTTCACCACACTTTGTTGGATTACTAGAGATCTAATTGTTATGTGAATCACCTGCTGTCTCACCAGTGTTTACAGGCCCCTGTAGTCTGAATGTGTGAGAAACGTTGTTCTTTTTTTTGCATCATGGGAACAGGGTAGAGTACTTTCTGATTACCCTGGGAAGATACATTACAAAGAATCCTTTCTTACTTCTTCTAATTCAAAGTCTTTGCAGATAAGTGCATGTACATTTACTGAAAAGAAAATACAGTAAAAATTTTAGTCTCAGCCCATATTCACAAGTCATTTCTTTATTGTGAATTATCATACAGATTGAGTTGTTGGTATTAAAGCCCATTTGAATTTTTTTTGATAAAAAGCTCATATCCAATACAATACAAGATATGAGATAGGCTTTGTGCTTACCGGCTTTTCTCTTTAAAAGTGCAACTGTAATGAACAATGGAATGAGAGGCCAAAAAAAAAAAAAAACAAGCTAGCAAGTACTGCAATAACTAGACACAAGATACTGTAATCGGAAATACTGCAGTGGACAAAGAAGAAATGTAAGACTGGAAGCGTGAAGTTTATGTATGTACACAATGGAACTTTTGGATGGCTCCCAGAGGCATATGGCTTACTATTTCCAAAAAAGTACCCACTATTAAGGTGACATAAGTCTTGTCCCTTGAGCCTCCATAAAGAAACAGCAACTGTTCCCTAGCAGTGTAACAGATGTTAAGAAGAATCATTAGCAATCTAAATGTTTATGTGAACAGATGTCCCACTTCTGTTGTGGCTAACTTTGGGGGAAGTGAAGTGGGATGCAGGTAGAATAGAGGAAAGGATGAAAAGTTGAAAGGAATCAATAATAAGCAGATCTTCTTAAGAATTACTCATCTAATTATATAAAAAAGGGGATCAAGGTGTTGTGTTTTCTAACTGCAGCTGCTTGAATAAGAAAGAAGGCAACCAAGCCAAAGGAAGAACTAAATTCACTTTGCTCCATTGACTTGGCACATGGCTTTAGATCAATGAAAGGGAAAGAGACAAGCAGTATTACAGAAAAGTTTAATGCCAAAATTGCAGTTGTTCACTTTTCAGTAGATATCAATAGGGAATCAGACACTAAAAAAGAATCAGTGAAAAGAATGAAAATGAGGAGAACCAGCACAACTGTAAGATGAATCTATGAAAAGAATAAGAGAAGTTATTAGATTAGGTGACTGTGGTTGTAACTTTATTTTCTTGAGGGCAAAGATAGAAAGATTGTTCTCAAGGATTTTTTTTTTTTCCTTTTCTAAAATATTCTCTGTGTAGAGAATTTCCAACCTCAGGGTACTCTGAGTTCTTATTCTGAAATTTCTTGTCAAAGAAGACAGAATATAGAAATATATGTTAATTAATTACCTGTACCTTCAAGCATCATTCTTTTAATGTTGGAGAGTGAAGAGAAAGAACTACTGGAAGAACAAAAAGACTTATAATTCAGCTTTCAAATGAGTAAGCAAAATAATTATAGGCTATAGTAAACTCATGATCATTAACAATATAGGGAATTCAGTGAAAATATAAATTATGCATCTGATATATACACCATGAAATGCAATTAATAACAGTTTGACTTTGTACATATGTATCCAGATCACTCATTCAATCATTTTAATAAAAGATTTTATGACACTAAATTATGTGGCAGAAATAGAAATTATTTCTAGGATTAAATAAACATTTTTCTGCACTGAAAATGTGACCATAAACTGGATTTGTGAAAGTTAAAGAAGCTGAAAATCAAGTCCCAGTTCCATAACATATATTGATATTTACTAAGTCATATGCTACTATTTCACTGTTTTCTACCCGATAATAAAATGTGTGAGAACAGAGGACCATGTCATCATCATATTAGGAAAAAAAGTAGCTCTAAAATCAATTTTAACTGAATTTTGGCACTCATTCATTCAACAAACACTTAATGGGACCCTACTCTTTATCAAGTAGTGTGAGATGCTGAGAATTACAAAGATAATGTTGTTACTACTTGTAAGTGGTTCAGAGTCTAATGAATGAGATGCTCACTTCTTAAACAACAAGATAATACCATAAATAAGGTATGCCCTTGGGGATTTAGTGAGCTCTGAGAATACAGTGGAAGCCACATTCCTACTGGAGACAGTAAGGAAGACTTTAGAGAGAACGTGACATTTCAGTGCTAAGGGTCAACTGAATTTAAAGTCAGTACAAGTGTGGAAGTTGTTGGAATTCCCTATAAGTACATATCGATATAATTAAAATCTATGAACCATACTCCAGAAAATATAACATTTTTTACATTTTTTTTTTATTGTGCTTTGAGTGAAAGTTTACAGTCCAAGTTAGTTTCTCACACAAAAATTTATACACACATTGTTATGTGATCCTAGCTGCTCACACTATAATGTGACAGTACGCTCCTCCTTTCGACCCTGGATTTCCCGTGTCCATTCAAGCAACTCCTGTCCCTTTTTGTCTTCTTATTTAGCCTCTGAACAGAAGATGCCTGTTTAGTCTCATCTATCTACTTGAGCTAAGAAGCACTCTCTTCATGAGTATCATTTTATATTGTATACTCCAGTCCAATCTATGTCTAAAAAGTTGGCTTCAGGAATGGTTTCAGTTCTGGTATAACTGAGAGTCTGGGGGCCGTGTCTTCTGGGGTCCCTCCAGTCTCCATCAGACCATTAAGTCTGGTCTTTTTACAAGAATTTGAGTTCTGCACCCCACTTTTCTCCTGTTGCATCAGGAACTCTCCGTTGTATTCCCTGTCAGGGCGGTCATTGGTGGTAGTTGGGCACCATCTATTTCCTCTGATCTCAGGCTGATGAAGTCTCTGGTTTACGTGGCCCTTTCTATCTCTTGGGCTAATATTTTCCTTGTATCTCCTTTGCTCCAGGTGGGTTGGGACCAACTGATGCATCTTAGATGGCTGCTCACTAGCTTTTAAGACCCCCAGGTGCCACTCACCAAAATGGGGTGCAGAAAATTTTCTTAACAGATTTTGTTATGCCAATTGATCTAGATATCCCCTGAAACCATGGTCCCCAGACTCCTGCCCCTGCTATTCTGTCTCTCAAAGTATTTGGTTGTATTCAGGAAACTTCTTAGCTTTTGGTTTAGTCCAGTTGTGCTGACTTCCCCTGTATTGTGTGCTGTCCTTCCTTTCACCTAAGATAATTCTTGTCTACTGTCTAGTTATGAATACATCTCTCCCTCCCTCCCCACCCTCATAACCATCAAAGAATATTTTCTTCTGTGTTTAAAGCTTTTCTTGAGTTCTTATAATAGTGGTCTCATACAATATTTGTCCTTTTGTGACTAACTTCACTCAGCATAATTCTTTCCAGATTTATCCCTGGTATGAGATGTTTCATGGATTCATCATGGTTCTTTATCACTGCTTAGTATTCCATTGGGTAATATGCCATAATTGTTTAACCATTCACCTGATGATGGGCACTTAGGTTGTTTCCATAATTTTGCTACTGTGAACAGTGCTACAATGAAATGGGTGTGTATATATCTATTCGTGTGTTGGCTCTTATTTCTCTAGCATATATTCCAAGGAGTGGGATTACTGGATCATATGGTACTTCTATTTCTAGCTTTTTAAGGAAGCACCAAATCTATTTCCAAAATGGTTGTACCATTTTACATTCCCAACAGCAGTGTGTAACAGTTTCAGTCTCTCCACAACATCTCCAACATTTATTATTTTGTATTTTTTGGATTAATGCTAGCCTTGGTGGGGTGAGATGGTATCTCATTGTAGTTTTGATTTGCATGTCCCTAATGGCTAATGATCATGAGTATTTCCTCTTGTATCTGGTAGCTGCCTGAATGTATTCTTTGGGAAGTGCCTGTTCATAGCCTTTGCCCATTTTTTAATTGGGTTATTTGTCTTTTTCTTGTTGAGGTTTTGCAGTATCTTGTAGATTTTAGAGAATAGACACTAATTGGATTTCTCATAGCCAAAATATTTTTCCCAGTCTGTAGGTTGTCTTTTTACTCTTTCAGTGAAGTCTTTTGATGAGCATAAGTGTTTGATTTTTAGGAGCTCCCAGTTATCTAGTTTCTCTTCTGGTGTCTGTGCACCGTTACTTATGGTTTGTATTCTGTTTATGCCATGTATTAGGACTCCTAGCATTGTCCTTATTATTTTTCCATGATCTTTATCATTTTAGATTTTATATTTAGGTCTTTGATCCATTTTGAATTAGTTTTTGTGCATAGTGTGAGGTATAGGTCTTGTTTCATTTTTTTTTGCAATTGGATATCTAGTTATGCCAGCATCATTTGTTAAAGAGACTGTCTTTTCCCCAGTTAACTGACTTTGGGCCTTTGTCAAATATCAGCTGCTCATAGGTAGATGAATTTACTTCTGGATTTTCAATTCTGTTCCATTGGTCTATGTATCTGTTGTTGTACCCATAACAGGCTGTTCTGACTATTGTGGTGGCATAATAGGTTCTAAAATCAGGTAGTGTGAGGCTTCCCTCTTTGATCTTCTTCTTCAGTAATGCTTTACTTATCCGGGGCCTCTTCCCTTTCCATATGAAATTGATGATTTGTTTCACCATATCATTAAAGAATGTTGTTGGAATTTGGATCAGGATTGCACCGTATCTGTAGATCGCTTTAGGTAGAATAGACATTTTCACAATGTTGAGTTTTCCTGTCCATAAGCAAGGTATGTTTTTCCACTTATGCAGGTCTCTTTTGGTTTCTTGCAGTAGTTTCTTATAGTTTTATTTGTGTAGGTTTTTTATGTCTCTGGTTAGATTCTTTCTTAAGTATTTTATCTTCTTGGGGGCTATTGTAAATGGTACTGATTTGGTGATTTCCTCTTGGAAGTTCTCTTTGTTGGTGTAGAAGAATCCAACTGATTTTTATATGTTTATCTTGTATCCTGATACTTTGCTGAAATCTTCTATCAGTTCCAGTAGTTTTCTTTTGGATTCTTTGGGATTTTCTGTGTATAAGATCATATCATCTGCAAGTAGAGATACTTTGACTTCTTCTTTACCAATCTGGGTGCACTTTGTTTCTTTTTCTAGCCTAATTGCTCTGGCTAGGACCTCCAGCACAATGTTGGATAAAGGGCATCCTTGTCTGGTTCCTGTTCTCAAGTGAAATGCTTTCAGACTCTGACCACTTAGGATGATGTTGGCTGTTGGCTTTGTATAAATGCCCTTAATTATGTTGAGGAATTTCCCTTCTGTTCCTATTTTGCTGAGAATCTTTACCATGAATGCGTGTTGGACTTCGCCAAATGCCTTTCATGCATCAGTTGGTAAGATCATGTGGTTCTTGTCTTTTGATTTATTTATGTGATGGATTACATTGATTGTTTTTTAATGTTGAACCATCCCTGCATACCTGGTATGAATCCCACTTGATCATGGTTAATTATTTTTTTTGATAAGTTGCTGAATTCTATTGGCTAGAATTTTGTTGAGGATTTTTGCATCAAAGTTCATGAGGGATATTGGTCTGTAATTTTCTTTTTTTGTGGTGTCTTTACCTGGTTTTGGTATCAGGGTTATGCTGGCTTCACAGAATGAGTTTGGGAGTATTCCATCATTTTCTATGCTCTGAAATACCTTTAATAGTAGTGGTGTTAACTCTTCTCTGAAAGTTTGGTGGAATTCTCCAGGGAAGCCATCTGGGCCACGGCTTTTTTTTGGTTGGGAGTTTTTTAATAACCTTTTCAATCTCTTCTTTTGTTATGGGTTTATTTAGTTGTTCTACCTCTGTTTGTGTTAGTTTAGGTAGGTAGTGAGTTTGTGGAAATTTGTCCATTTCCTCTAGGTTTTCAAACTTTTTAAAGTACAATTTTCCATAGTATTCTGTTTTGATTATTTTAATTTCAGTTGAGTATGTTGTGATATTGCTCATCTCATTTCTTATTTGGGTTATTTGCTTCTTCTCCTGTTTTTCTTCTGTCAGTTTGGCCAGTGGTTTATTAATTTTGTTGATCTTTTCACAGAACCAGCTTTTTGTCTTGTTAATTCTTTCAATCGTTTTTCTAGTTTCTATTTCATTTTATTCTGCTCTAATTTTTATTATTTTCTTTCTTCTGGTGCCCAAGGGCTTCTTTTGCTGCTTTCTTTCTATCTGTTTGAGTTGTAAGGTTAATGTTTTGATTTTGGCCCTTTCTTCTTTTAGATGTGTGCATTTACTGGTGTAAATTGACTTCTGAGCACTGCTTTTGCAGTTTCCCAAAGCTTCTGGTAGAATGTGTTTTCATTCCATTTGAGTCTGTGAATGTCTTTATTCTGCCCTTAATTTCTTCTATAACTCAGTAGTTTTTGAGTAAAGTGTTGTTCAGTTTCCATGTGTTTGACATTTTTTTCTTAGTAGATAATACAATCTTTTAAAAACTAGTTAGATCTTGTTTGTTTTCCACATAAACTAATTTAATGTCTCTAGTAACTCTGCGCTTTTTGAGAAGCACCATGATCCAGGGCAGCAGTGGTGGCACTGGTCCATAGTTACCATTTCCCTCACACATGCAAAGTAATTTCATTGGTTAAATTGCAAAATCCTCTATGATTTCAACTTCCCTATACCCTGGTGGTATAGTGGTTATGAGCTATGGCTGCTAACCAAAAGGTCAGCAGTTTGAATCCACCAGGCACTCCTTGGAAACTCTGTGGGGCATTTCTACTCTGTCCTATAGGGTCTCTATGAGTCGGAGTCGACTTGATGGCAACGGATTTGGCTTTAGTTTTTTTTTCTTCCTCCAGGATCACCATCCTCGCTTACCAAGGATAATGAACAAACCACTCAATAACTCATCTAGTATGGAATCTAGGTAATGAGGCAAGGTTTTTGAAATTGATTTTTTTTAATGTATGTAATTGGAAGAAGTATAACCAGAATGCTCCTTAGAAGTAAGGATGGTGAGACTTCATCTCACATACTTTGGACATGATATCTGGAGGGATAAGTCCCTGGAGAAGGACATCATGCTTGGTAAAGTAGTGGGTCAGCAAAGAGAAAGACTCTCAATGAGATAGATTGACACAGTGGCTACGACAGTGGGCTCAAGAATAGCAATGATCATGAGGATGGCACAGGACCAAGCATTGTTTTGTTCTGTTGTACATAGGGCCACTATGAGTGGGAACTGACTCCACGGCACCTAACAACAACAACTGGAGAATTTAAAAAAATGTATACATAATAGGAGAATGAGGAGGCCTGGTGGCACAGTTGTCAAGCGCTCGGCTACTAACTAAAAGGTCAATGGTTCTACTCCTTGAGAGAAAGATGTGGCAGTTGGCTTCCATAAGGATTTCAGCTTGGAAACCCTATGGGGCAGTTCTACTCTGTCCTATAGTGTCAGTATGCGTCAAAATCGACTTAATGGCAATGGGTTTAATTGGAGAATATCTTAACATTCTTAAGAATAATATACTTATGAGAATAATAATAATATTAGAAAAACGTTTATAGTACCACATGCCAGCTACTCTTCTAAATTCTTCCTATACATTAACTCATTTAATCCTCAGAAAAGCCCCATAAGGTAGGTGCTGATTTTATCTCCATATAACAGATAAGTAAACTGAGGTAGAGAAAGCCTATGCTACTTGCCCAAGTTTACACAGCTAGTAGGTGGTGGAGTCATATTTACCAACCCAGCCTTGTTCTAGGGGGCTGTGCTTTTAACCATTTCATGGCTGCTAAAAGATATTAATGAAGAGGGAAAGTCCTCCATTTAACACCATGTGGGTGCTAGAAAACAAAAGCTGTGCAACAGGAAATCTCCATCCTATAGTATTAAGTCCTGGAATATTTCTTAACTATTATGATTATTTAAAAAATATGTACAGCAATACAATATGTGAGTAATGGAAGATTAGTTTTAGAGAATTAAAACCAGTTCACTCAAGAAAGAAAAAAAATAACATGCAAGTTCTTTTAAAGTTAAAAATTTGAAGATGGGCCCTAAACACTGCTTCTGGTTTTTAGTCACAACTCCTTGAAAAGAAACTTTGGATCTTGAGATGAGAAAAGATCTATAAAGTCATCTTGTCCATCTTACTGTCAGTGGAGAATTGCTCCCGACAGTAAGGAAGTTAACTTATTGACAGCACTCTTTAAGCAGCAATTTACCAGGTGAATCCCTAAAGGCCAGAATGACTTCTCTGGTTTATCTTTGCCTTCTTATCATCAGTATAGTTAGAAGACCCACTCAATCTTCTCTGCTGGATGAGGAAAGGGTACATGATTCTTGAAAATGTTTCTAAACAGTAGTAGATTAAAAATATAACTAATAGCCCTTTGGTAATTTGTTGTCCCTCTTTTATATCTAGGCAAATATATGTGTGTTTATATACATATATATATATATATATATATATATATATATATATATATATATAAACATATATAGTATGTGTGTAAGACAGAGAGATTTAACTTAATAAAATTCTACAGTATCATAATTTAGTTTATAAAATAAGTTCAATATTCTACTTGCTGAATAGGAAAATAAAATGTGTAAGGGCTGACAAAGGAAATATGGGAAAACAGATGTTTCTTAAAAATATTCAGAATAAATACATCTCAGAGTAAAAATTGTGATTTTAACCATTACATCAGTGCTTTAAAATAATATATTTCAAAGGGAAGAAATTTGCCCAGATCTTTTTCACCTCAGCTTTGGAGCTGCAGTCATCATTCTCTCTAAGCATATTCTGTGGGATAATTTTATAAAAAAGCAGTTGCAAAGAAGTGTATTCCACTAACACTAGTCTTTAAATTTCAAGATAATTTTTTTAAAGAGGTAGAAAACAGTACCTCAAAACTCTGGCTGGATAGCCTAAGCTCACTGCTGGCTGCTTAGATATGTCTTGTTTTAACTACCACTCACTACTCTTCAGGAAGTATGTAGCTAAGAGAGCCAATCGTACATACAGCAGAACAAGGAGCTTCAGACATGATATGAATTGCCTAAAAGACTTCTTGCTTAAAAATACATTATCTTCCTCCCAGTTTTTGAATACATGCATCATTTTTAGAAACCACCAATAAAATGGAAATATTATACATTGTTTGGGTACAGATTGATCCCTATACTCTTATTGTGGACTCCAGATTACTGGATAATGTTGTTGTTGTTAGGTGTCATTGAGTGGGCTCCAACTCATAGCTACCCTATGTATAACAGAACAAAACACTACCCAGTCCTGGACCATCCTCACAATTGTTTTAATGCTTCAGCCCATTGTTTCAGCCACTGTGTCAATCCATCTTATTGAGGGTTTTCCTCTTTTTCACTGACCATGGACTTTACCAAGCATGATGTCCTTCTCCAGGGACAGGTCCCTCCTGATAACATGTCCAAAGTATGTGAGACAAAGTCTTGCCATCCTTGCTTCTAAGGAGCATTCTGGCTGTACTTCTTCCAAGACAGATTTAGGTTTGTTTGTTCTTCTGGCAGGCCATGGTATATTCAGTATTCTTCGCCAACACCATAATTCACGGCATCAATTCTTCTTCCATCTTCTATATTCATTGTTCAGCTTTCACATGCTTATGGGGTGATTGAAAATACCATGACTTGGGTCAGGCCCACCTTAGTCCTCAAGGTGACATCTTTGCTTTTTAACATTTTAAAGAGTTTTTTTCCAGCTGGTTTGCCCAGTGCAATATGTCATTTGATTTCTTGACTGCTGCTTCCAAGGGCATAGAGCAAAAAAATCTCTAAGAAACAATATTAGGAAGGTGGGGGCACAGAGAAAGGTAATGAGAAATGGGTTCTTCTGGAAAGGTATAATTCAGGGGAGTTCCAGAGGAAGGAGAGGAATGATGAGTGTGAGAAAAAGGAAGAAATCTGGGTGTTACAGAAGAAAATTAGAGAAATTATAACAACAGCAAAACTAATTCCTTCCTTGAATTTTATCTAGTATTTGCCATGAATGCTTGGTACTTCAGTTATGAGATGGTGCTCATTAGTTACTGAGGTAAAAATAAGGACTTTGAAAAAGATTGTGATTACTGTAACCTGGGGGATCTCCCTTTCTCCCTGCCTTCACTTAACATTTGGTCACTGGAGTATGGTTGCCCTTGCTTCCCTTTAAATTGCTCTCGCATGATTACATAATAAACTTATAGTCTATGTCACTTAGTGACTCCACTATATTAGTTGCTTTAGCTCTACGTGAAAATTTCTTTTGATGTTTTCGTGGACTTATGACATTGTTTCAGAAATAGGGTAAGGATTTTTACACCATTTAAAAAAAAATATGTGCTCCAGGGGCTAATGTTTCGTTTCTTCCTGTGGCTACAGCCTGGTGATTAATTTCTCTGTATTAAGTCTCTAGGACCCCTGGGTGGCACAAACAGTTAAGCATTCAGCTATTAACCAGAAGGTTGGCAGTTCGAACCCACCCACAGTTGCCTTGGAACAAAGGCCTGGTGATCTACACAGCCATTAAAAACCTATGGAGTGCAGCTCTATACTGAAACACGTGGCGTCACCATCAGCTGGAATTGACTTCACGGCAAATGGTTACTAAGTCTCTAGGATCATAATATATGCTGATTTACAGCAGGAAGGTGGAGAAAAGGAGATACATTATAAAGAGTTTGTTGATGTCAATACAGGCTACCACTCATATTTGGGCAACTGATCTAGAAGAAGGAAGTTTCTCGCCTTCAGTTAAGCCAGTATTAGTAAATAAGCTAGCAGATAAAGGAGAAAGAGCATTTTGCATATGGTGATTTTGAGGCTGTTGGCATGATCTAGAGAAAGATTTCTTGTGGATTTTGTAATACTAGACTGAAAAAATTTAAAATTACAAATTTAGTAATCACCAACTTGTAGGACAGAATTTATGATGTGTGAGATATGAAATGGTTTATAATAAACCACTAAATGGAAAATAATTCAGATCAAGTTTTATTGTACAGTAGTAAGTATTCAGCTTCAAGAGAAGAACACATGGAGGGTATATCTAGCAATTTCAATAACTGGCAAGCTTTCACATTTTTTTAAAATGAAGATTACCCATAATAACCCTTTTAAAAGTCACAAATCAGTGGAATTTCTTGCAGTTTCTTTTCACTGTGCAAAAAGGGACTAATGAGACTTTCTGATCATGCTTTTGGGCTAAAAACTGACTAATGATAGTTGATGCACCTTTTTCATTTGGAAGAGTGATAGGGCATGTCACTGTACTTTATTTAGAATCATTCAAAGTTCGTATTGGCCAATTCAATCTGTAAGAGCCTCATGGGTAAATTCTTCATGCAATATACCCAATGTGCAAAAGGGAAGGCAGCACAATGATCAAAAACTAAAAATTACGTGTTTTCCTGCACTGCCTGCCGTCCCTTGGAAGGGGTGGGGTTCTGTTTGGAGGTACACTAAGGTTAAATCTGAAGTGAGGACATAAATCTAAGCTCCATTGTCAAGTTTGTATTCTAGTGTGAATAAGACATCTGTTTTAAAAAAAGATTCCTGTTTGGAGGAAATTATGCTCAACACTAGACGTTGCACTTTAGGCGGGAACTCAGATGCAGCCATTAAGATGGTAGTGTCAACATGATGACCTCCCAGATTACTGAATGAGCACAAGGCTTCTTTTACATCTGCTGTATGACTGTAAATTCAAAGAGGCCCTATTCTATTCTTCTCAGAGATTAAATTCCAGTGCTGGAATTATCCTTTCCCCCTGAATTGTTGAGCCATTTTACCCTTGGTTGCTGTAAACGAAAGTCATAGTGGTTCACTCGATTGAATGGTATGGATATAGATCTGGTTCTTCTTAAACAATGTTTTGCTGATGTCATTGCATAGTGACCATTGTTCCTATTCACTCTCTCTGGCCTGTGTATGGCTCCAATATTAAAGCTTCTGTAAAATGTAGTATTGTTTACTTTGATCCGTTAAAATATATATCTGTATAACACCCACTTGTTTGAGCTGAAAGAATCTTCCTGTTAGCTGGGCACGGAGGGGTGCAGAGGGTTTCACTGGTAAGTCAAACTCTTGAATTAGTTATAAACTGGCAACAGACAGCCAGTTTGGCCCACTCTTGCCCAGAGTCTTATAGCTACCCACCTCTAGACTTGGATTAATAGGTGTCTTAGCATTATTGAAGACCTGCCTGGCTAGTTCAGGTATAGAAAGTGGAAAGACGTGTCCAGAATTGCATTTTCTTAACAAGCGATTGAGTAGAATAAAAAAAGGGCATCTTTAACTAGTGCATGGTCTTTAATAATATATCCTATCCTCACTGACACAAATAAAATGACATTGTACACACTCACTGGTAGGCAGGCATCAGATTTGTATTTTAAGTTGCCAATAAAATCAAAGAATTATTATGTGATAATTCAATATTTTAATTTTGTGATTCTTTTTTTTTCTTTAAGTGATAGGTTTTTTTTTTTTGTTTGTTTTTTTATAACAACTTTGTAAACCCTGAAAGGAGCACCTAAAATATTCAGTGTGAGCACAACATTTGTGCATGTCTAGCATAACTCAAAGAAGCCCTGGTGGCACAGTGGTTAAGCACTCCACTGCTAACTGAAAGGTCGGCAGTTTGAATCCACCAGTCAATCACAGGCAGAAATATGTGGCAGTCTGTTTCCAAAAAGATTACAGCCTTGGAAACCCTATGGGCAGTTCTACTCTGTCCTACAGGTTCTCTATGAGTTAGGATAGACTCAATGGCAACGGGTTTGGTTTTTGGTTTTAGCATAACTTGTAGGTACTAGGCAGCAACTCAGGATGTGTACCTGTGTACCTGTATCCATTTCCTTTTGCAGAGAAAGAAAAATACCTCCTATTTATTTATTATTTTGAGAGATGTAACAATATCATCTCTCCTCTGAGTAGCAGAAAGAACACTTGATGAGGAGTCGGGACAACTGGGATTGAGCCAGACTTCTCACCAGATTACATGGCTCTGGGCAAGTCTCTCTAATGACTAAATTCATTCACCGATAAATTTTTATCTCAAAAATCATTCAATAGAAAGCTATGAGGACCATTTTTCTCCTACCTCCTATCTATTTACACGATAAATATTTTGTATGGGGACAGATTGTAGCCAAGTATTTATCATTCTGTACAAAATAATTACTCAAGCTAAAACACCTCTATAAAAGTTCTATTTTTGGTCAATTTATCAAATGCTTAGAAAATACAAGACAATTTTATTTTTGTCCTTTGTATTATGAATGGCTACTTATTGGTAAATGCACATTACTTACAATTAATGATAATTTCAAAACACAGCTATCAAATATGCTGATGATTAATTAAATTAGGATATCTGGAAAGTTTGAGATTCACTAACTTAGTCCACATTTAATTTAAAAAGGACTTCTTAAGCATAACCCCGGACCCCGCGATTTTGAAAATTATATGATATTTTTTGAGAAACACCTATTGTCTTTCTCCTCACTGATTTAATCTGACGGTTTGTGTGGTGAATGAAAATTCTTATTCATACTTTGTTGTTGTTATAGACACTTCTCAAAGTAGATCATTTGATGTTTACTCTTTTTTATGAGGTGGGGTTGCTCTGCATGAGAACCATTCTTGTCACTGAACAAATGTACACGTATGAATTCAATCTGGAGTGAAAAGGAGGAAGAGCACAAAAGGGAGAGACTATAAAGCATACCCATGTGCAGCAGAGGACAATCAATTAGATTCATTATCTGCTGTATATTCCAGTCACTCCCTTACAAGAAAAGAAGTACATAACACCATGGCAACAGTTAGACCTGCAGTCCTTTATGGTATATAATCATTAAGAGGTCTTCAGACTCCCCTGAAAATAGATAGGAAAAAAAGAAAAAAAAAATTCACAGTGGTTGCACAAACTCCCTACATTTATGCTGATTAAATGACAGTTTGTAATTTACAGGTGTCTTATTTCCACGGGAATGCAATCATACAATTCCATTTTAGAACTCAACGGCTTTTGAAACATGCTGCATGATTGTTAGCTGGGCTGCAAGCGAAGATTAAATTGAAAGGGTGGCATGTAGATTTTCGAACATGGTGTTGACATTTACTGGCCAATCACATTTTGCAACACTCCTGCATGACAGCAGATGTTGACCTTTCAAGTTTTCCCTATCCGCCTTTACGCATTACCTGCAGAAATTAACATAACTCTGCTTCCTGCTCTATGCTGCTATTAATGTCATCTGGGAATTGAGATTCATGAATTCAGTTATTACCCAGGCTTGAAACCTGTTTTATACTCTAAGGACAGAACTAACAGCTCCTGGGAGCTGGTATTTTTGGATGCTGCTTCAACTACCTTTGTGGTTGAGGGATAGCTGGGAGCTATGGAGTAAAAAATGTCATAGGGAGCAAGAGGAGAAATAGACAGAGGAGGACAGTTTCAAGGAGAATGCTAAAGGCAAAATAGTTGAAAATATATGGGATGGGAAAGCTTAAAACACAAAAAGGGTACGTTTTAAGCAAGTTGAATAACGGCATGCATTTTACTTCTCTTGTTAACTGAACCATGAAAACGATGCCCTTTGCAGTTTGTGTGCAGTGAGCTTCAAGGTTTACTCCACAATGCCTGGGGGCCTCTATTACCGATGATTTAGGAGAGATACAATTTGAGGTAAAGATGTCATAGGTAGCCCTTAGGAGTTGTGTGCAAAATTGTGAACCAAATTCTGTGGCGCTTCCTCCTAAATAAAAATCCTACCATTCCCTGTTATCTGGTCAGATATATTTTGTTCAGTTTTTCCTAGACAGGGAGGTTCTGCTTCTTAAATATTTAGAGGAGAATGTTCAATGGGGAATTAAATTCTGAGATACATTATTTCCTGGGACAGGAATAAGCACCTGTTATAAGTCTTGTTTAACACAAGCATCATTATAAGGAAGCATATCTCTAGAAATAGGTAGACAAAGTTATGACATTGTTCATCAAAATTTGCACATTGTAAAAGAGTATTCAGAAGCTTCTGAATTTTGCTTAACCTTTTCTCCAGGTTAGCTTTATAGATTTAGTAAATTTCCTGTTGTTTTGTTTTTTAAAGTCCTTTGAGGGCATCTGTGAAATATCTTAGTCATGGTTCTGTGAATCTCTTCTTTTGAGATACTAGCAGATACGTTTATCTCAAATAGGAATTGATTAACGGAGCTCAAGACGTCAGCAATGAGATATGCATATACAGACTACTTCAACGGCATTGCTCTGATTTACCCTCCAGCAAACACTCTGTACTGATTTGCGTGTTTCAGCTACACTGAATTTTACAGCAGTTTCCCTGAAAACAGTGAGTCTTACTGCATATACACTTACACACAAGCAGCATGATTTGATGGGTCAAAAGCATCGTTAAGAATATCTTTCCAACTCAATTCCACTGTGCTTGAGGTTCTATGTTTCGAAATTATGAGTATGAATTAATATTTTCTCCAAAATGTTTAGTGCAAAGAAATTACTCCTGTGAGGGGCGACAGTGTTACTAGTATTTTCCAGTGAATAAATTGGCTTGGTTTCTTTTTTGTTTGAGAGGAAAGATCAGCGAATATACTTATATCTAAACGCCAGCTGAACTTCTCCCACTGGATATCCCGTGTTGTTGTGTGATGTCGAGTTGATTTTGACTCATAGCGACCCTATATGATAGAGTAGAACTGCCCCACTTGGGGTTTCCTAGGCTGTGACCTTTAAGGGAGCAATTGCCAGGTCTTCTCTCTGGCAGAACTGCTGGTGGGTTCGAACTGCAGACCTTTTGGTTGACCTTTTGGTTAACAGCTGAGTGCTTAATCATTGTGCCACCAGGGCTCCTATAAGCACCTCAAATTAAGCATGTTTAAACCCGAATGGGTTAAATCCTCCCCCCTCAATCAATGAATTTACTGTTTCATTTTGTTCTCTGTATCAGAGAATGTGAGGTAAAATGTCTCATCTTTGTTTTATACTAACACTTTAGATTTTATCCTGAGAGATACTGAAAAAAATTGGAAACATGATAATATTAAACCAAAAACCAAACCTGTTGCCATCATGTCGATTCTGACTCATAGTGACCCTATAGGATAGAGTAGAACTGCCCCATAGGGTTTCCAAGAAGCACCTGGTGGATTTGAACTGCCTACCTTTCGGTTAGCAGCCGAACTCTTAATCACTATGCCACTAGGGTTGCTGTGATAAGACTAGCATTTAAAAAAAAATCATCCTGAATTTTGGGGGACTAATTGTCTAGGAAGGAGCCCTCATGGTACGATGGTTAAAGTGCTTGGCTATTAACCAAAAGGTCAGGGGTTCAAACCCACCAACTGCTCTGCCAGAGAAAGTTGTAGCAGTCTGTTCCCATAAAGATTTCAGCCAAGGAAACTCTATGGGACAGTTCTACTCTGTCTTGTATGGTCACTATGAGTCAGAATCGACTTGAGGGCAATGAGTTTTTCTCTTTTTTTTTTTTTAAGTGGGGTTGGCTTGAGCATAAGAAGGACACAAATTAGGGAGGATATCTGGTATTTTATTGTAGTAATCCAGATGGCATGCTGATTTTCTTTAAATAATGTAGTAGAGTGGTGTACAGGCTTGAGATTTTTATTTTTTTTATTTATTTGATTGGTTTTTTGGTGAAAGTTTACATAGCAAATTAGGTTCTCATTTAACAATTTCTGTACTTATTGTTCAGTAACATTGATTACATTTTTCACAATGTGTCAGCATTCTCATTATTTCCATTCTGATTGTCCTGTTTCCATTAATGTAGCTTCCCAGGCTCCCACTCCTTTACCTTCTCATCTTTGTTCTAAAGTAAATGTTTACCATTTGGTTTCATTCAGATGATTATTTAGAAGAGCACAGTACTCACAGGTAATATTATTTATTTTATGAGCAAATCTGTTATTTGGCTGAAAGGTAACCTCTGGAACTGGTTTGAATTCCCAGTTTCAAGGGCATCCCAGGGCAATAACCTCAGAGGTTCTTCTAGTTTCTCTACTGTTCCAGTAAGTCTGGCCTTTTTTAGGACTTTGAGGGTTTTTTTCTACTTTTTTCTCTCATTCTATTCAGGAGCATCTATTGTGTCCGTAGTTGGAATGGTCAATAGTAGTAGCCAGGCACCATCTGGTCTTCTGTTTTCAAGGTAAGTGAGGACATGGTTCATGTAGACTATTAGTCCTGTAAACTAATTTCTTCTTTGAGTCTTTGGATTCCTTCTTTCTTTTTTGCTCCAAATGAGTAGAGACTACAGGCTTGAGATTTTTAAAGGCAATCTGAACAGGATTTGATGATTCTTATATATATACACACACATACCTACACACACACATATATATTTTATATATATATACACAAATATATGTATGTTCATATATCTACACACACACATATGTATATTATATATGTATAAATTAAGTTAAATGGATGATGTGGAAGAGGGAGGAGTCAGAGACAACTTCCTAGATTTTCTTTTCTAAGTAGGGTAGCTGCTGGTGTTTCTCGTTGAAGAAAGAAACACAGATAGAAAAAAAAGTTTGGGGAAATATATTGACCTTATTTTTTGGACATGCAGGTTTCTTTAAGCTTTCCCAGCCACATATGGGCTTTTCACAAAACACTACATAAGATGGAATCTCCAGCATTTTCATTGTTCATGGTCTAAACTGGGAATTACTTATTCTAGAGCTACCAGTAGAGAGCCAGTGTGGTGAAGAAGAAGAAAACGCTTGGATTTTGTAATGCAAAGTAGCTAAGATCTTATCCATCCCTGCTCTGCCATTTTCTTCCTGTGTGATTTCCGATTAATCTCTTTGCATTTCAATTCCCTTATCTTTAAAACAAGGAGCCCTGGTGGCAAAGTGGTTAAACGCTCTGCTGGTAACTGAAAGGTCCGTGGTTTGAACCCACCAGCCGCTCTATGGGGGAAAAACGTAGCAGTTTGCTTCCATAAAAATTACATCTGTGGAAACCTTATGGGAGAGTTCTACTCTGTTCTGTAAGATAACTATGAATTGGAATTGACTTGATGGCAGGGGGTATCTTTAAAACGGGGCCGTTAAAACAGGGCAGCTACAACAATGACATGGTTAGTAACTTATTTGTAGTCACCCTCTGGTGTTTTGTGCCTCCCAGGTAGCAAGCTTACTTGAGGAGAGCTCAGCCTTTCCTTCAATCTATTCTCTGGCTTTTACCTACAACAGAGTGAAGAGATGATGGAATAGTTTGCTTAGAAGACTATATTAACTGAGGGAGAAGAGAGAAAGGAGAAAGACTAAACGGCAATCTCTGATCCAGGTTTACAGAAGTTCTACATTGCGTGTACTTTCCCAGCAATTAATATAATGGTATTTTGTTTCCATCTGACCATTGTTTAAAACAGCTTTTCAGCAGAGAACTCCTACAACAAGAGAGTTTAGTGGTAAGATCACAAAAACCTCTCCCTAAACTTCTCACTCACTGTGTTTTACCAAAAGTTCTATGGAGACATCCAGGTCCAGTATGAAAAGAACAGCAGCTAATTTCCAAACATCCTCTCACTGCCACCAGAAATCCTACAGAACCACAAACAAAATAGTGGAAAAAATACAGACTACTTCAGTAAAACTAGTCCATGGAGAAGACCCACACACACTTCAACATAAATTTAAATGTGGTCAAAAACAACTCAAACAAGCAGAGCTGATGGGGGAAGCCACAACTGTGTAATAGTGTGCTAGGGAAGATCAGGGTATGTGAAGGGGCCTAAGGTTGATAGCAAATATACTTTCCTAGAAAATATGTAATTTCTGAGTCTGAAGTGTTGTGAGATGGATTGAATCAAATAGGGTTCAATCCCTAGTGAAGTAGAAGGAGAAAAAGAAGAGGTAGAAAAAGTCTGGGGTCCAGGTTTTGATTGATGACAGAAAGGATTGCCTTTGCAAGTAAAGGAGAGCACTTGAAAACCAAAATCTGTGCCCCTGGTTAGGCCAGGGCTTTAGATAGCATGTAGTTATCCAGTGCAAATTCTCCCAATCCAGATCAGGTTCTGGGTGAGAGGTAAATGTGATAGGGTCATACAGATCAGCCATCTTTCAAAGAAAGAATGTGTCACTATAGCAAAAGAAGAGGGAGTTTGTAACTGGAGAAAACTGGTAACCTACTTGACACCCCCATTCTTCTCTTGACAACTTGCATAAATATACAATCCTGGAAAATTCAACTAATTTAAACTCAAATAACAAAAACAGAATAAACACAATATCCTTAAAAAAAGATTTGATAAGGAAAATGTGAATAATGGCATCTAGACCCAATGTATGCAAAGAAAACTGACTAGAAGTGTATTTAATCTGAAAGGCATACAAAAAATTATAAGCCAAATATCCCAACCTGCTATTAAAAAACAAAAGCATTGACAAAACGACAAAAACAAAGAAATAAACAAAAAACCTAAGTGATTTTTTAGAGCTAAGAAGTAAGCCCTCAAAACAGAAATACAATTACTTATGGACAATATGACCAGACAATAGAAGGAGGAAAACTCTAAAATTTATGGTAATATTTTAAAATAAAAGATAAAATTGGTTCAGAAATCGAGCCTAAATTAAAAGGGGAAATGTGGAGAATAGACTCACAGAAAGTAAAGGAAAGAATACGTGGAATAGAATTCAGAAAACTGAACAAAATGAAACAAAAGTGATAAATGATTAGGTAGAACATGATAAATTCAGAAGATAGTTAATGACAACTGAACTTACACACAAATGGAATCTGAAAAGGAGAAAATCAAAATAACAAAAATAAATAAAATACTTTAAAATGTAATTAAAAAATTTCCCTGAAAAAAAGAAAATATAAAACTACATATTAAGAGAACACAAAACATTTAATAAGCTGAAACTTAGTAAGGCTTAAAGTAGAAGAAACAGTCCTTTTGGCAGCCAGAAAAAAAAAAAATTACATATTTATTAGTAAAGAAAAGAAATTCATTCTGACATCAGACTTCTTCATAGCAACAATCAAAAATATAAGACATGGAGCACCACCTACAAGATAGGAAGGAGAGAAAGTATGAGACAAATATTGCATAACTAACTAAGCTGTCCTTAAAGGCTATAGCCAGTTTTGTACCTGCAAAAAAAGAGGGAAAAGTGAGACAAAATGTTGCATAAATATTATACCCACCGACGATAGAGAAATGATACTACTTATATGTGAGGAAAAGGATAAGGAGTGTAGAAAGATTGCCTCATTTGGAGTAGCTTGAAGTCTAAGATATAATTTAGAGCTAAAAAATAAATGGCAGAATTTTAAGCATATATAAAGATGCCAGGGCAAATACTAAGAACAATAATGCTATTAACTAAAGTTATATGGTTAAAATGAGAGACGAGAAAGAGAAATAAGAGGAACATATGCTAAATTTTTGTTGTTGTTGATCCAGGTAAGAATTCAATAGTGACTGTTGGAAGAAATAAAGGATTAAGGTTATTATATATAATAAAAAATTGTTTTAGTATATGTAAATATGATATATAAACAGAAAAAATAACATGATATAACTAAATTCATATCTGTTCTGTAAATAAATAGGCTTAATTTGCATATTAAATTAAAAGATGTACAACTGAAGTAAGTGAAACTCAGCTAAACCTGTATGTTTTTTAAATAAGAGACATCCTTAAAATAATTTATAAATATTTAAAATAAAAGGAAGACAAAGGTATACAAGGCAAATGTATATAAAAACAAAGTTGGGGCCATAACCTTAGTATCAGACATGGTAGAATTAAGGCCTGACTTTATTAAAGAAGAAAAAGAGGGGCATTTTAGGAAGCAAAAAGATACATGTGATAATAAAGATATAATAGTTATGAATATCAATGTACCCAATAGCATAGCAAAAATAATAATAAGTCCCAAATATTTGACAACAAACAATGGAGAGGTTGTGTAAAAAAGCCTTTTCATACACTGTTGATGTGAATGTCAAGTGTTACAATCCCTATGAAAGATAATCTTGCAAAACCCATCAGAATTACAGGCACTCTTAGATTTTAGTATTGGGTATTTATCCCACAAGTGTGTACTCATACATGAAATAGCTTATCTATTCATATATTTGCTGCTACGTTGTTTGTAATAGCAAGTGATTAGAAACAATCCAAGTGTCCATCCATTTGGAACCACTTAAATAATCTACAGCTCATAGGAAACTCTCAATGTAGGATATGAAACATTTTCCAGTGTATAGAATTAAGTGATAAAAGCAAGGACAGAACAGTATATGTCTGTTAAGGATTGAATTGTGTCCCCCAAAAATATGTGACAAACTTGGTTAGGCCATGATTCCTAGTATTGTGTGGTTGTCCTCCATTTTGTGATTGATGTGCTTCTCCTATGTGTTGTAAATCCTAATCTCTACCTGTGGTTAATGAGGTAAGATTTAGATTACGTTAAAGAGGATTAGGGTGGGATGTAACACCCTTATTCAGGTCATATCCCTGATCCAATGTAAAGGGAGTTTCACTGCATCAGCTTTTATCTTACAAGAGATAAAAGGAAAGGGAAGTGAGCAGAGAGTTGGGACCTCATACCACTAAGAAAGCAGTGCCAGGAGCAGAGCGCGTCCTATGGACTCAGGGTTTCTGCGTGGAGAAGCTCCTAATCCAGGGGAAGATTGATGACAAGGACTTTCCTCCAGAGCCGACAAGAGAGCGAAGGCCTTGCCCTGAAGCTGATGCCCTAAATTTGGACTCCTAGCCTACTAAACTGTTAGAGAATAAACTTCTATTTATTGAAGCCATCCATTTGTGGTATTTCTGTTGTAGCAGCACTAGATATCTAAGACAATGTCCATATATGTATTTGAAATATATTTTTATGTAAGAAAGAAAGAAAATAGGACTACATATTTATATTTGCTCACATTTGCCTAAAGATACTCTAGAAGGGGAAACCCTGGTAGTGTAGTGGTTAAGAGCTATGGCTGCTAACCAAAAGGTCAGCAGGTCGAATCTAACAGGTGCTCCTTGGAAACACTATAGGGCAGTTCTACTCTGTCCTATAGGGTTGCTATTAGTAGGAATCGACTTGACGGCAACAGATCTGTTTTTTGTTTTTTGTTTGGACTCTGGAAGGATGTATCCACAAACTAATAAAATGGTTGTCTATAGAGGTGGTGTCTCTATGAATTGGAATCGACTCAACGGCACCTAACAACAACATAGAAATGGGAGATGAGTTGGAAACAAGGTGGATGGTCAGGGTGAGACCAAGACTTCTCAGAATATACCTTTTTATTGTTATTGTGCTTTTTGAGCTTTATAATGTATTACTTATTTCAAAATTAATTTAAATGAAAGCAAATGAAAAATACAAAATGTTGCAAAGCTTGGAAAGATAAATATGACATGTATTTTGCTTTCAAGTGGCATCTAACAAGTAGGAAAAAGAAGAGTCAATTATAAATTATTATAATAAATTGCAGAACAAAAGAACAAAGTGCTATGGGAGTCCACAGGAAGGGTAGTCATATCTGGATGAGATCATCAAAATATTATTGAAGGAAAACTTGAGTTTGAGCGGGACCATCTTTGTGGGCAGAAGACCTGTGCTGTTGCACAGGGCCTCTTGTTCAAACGGGCCTTCCTTTTGATTTCATGTTCTGTTGTTGCCATTTTGAAATTCTGAATAATTTTTTAACAAGGGGTCTCATATTTTCAATTTTTACTGGGCCCCACAAATTATGTAGCCAGGCCAACATTGAAGATAGAATTTGGAGCTGACATTTCTTTATTGTGATCCTCTGAACTCTAGGCTTTCTTAAAAACCCTGTGAACTAATGTATAGGTGTAATATAAAGGGGAAGTAAGTATATGAAATATTACGATTGACATAAGTTAGTAATTCTGATTACCATAATATCCATTTTTTTAAAATACCTGATTGTTATTTCACTATCTGCCCTACCCTGTGCTATATAAACCAAAACCAAACCCCTTGTCATCAAGTAAGTTCCAACCCATAGTGACCCTATAGGACAGAGTAGAACTACCTCATAGGGTTTCCGAGGAGCAGCTGGTGGATTTGAACTGCCGACCTTTTGGTTAGCAGCCAAACTCTTAACCATTGCACCACCACAGCTCCTCCATTAGATACAGCACTTATATATTATGATACAATGAATGACTACAGACAAATTTCCTAGAGGACACTGCTATCTAACGATGTAAATTCAAAAACAGGAACTCCCCAATTTCTCTTTTTGAGGCAAATATGGCAACAATAGGATTGGAAGAAATGAGTCTGCTGGACTTCTTTAAAAGTTGTATTTGCCTGAAGTTTTACAAATGTTAAGAAAATGTTTGCTATCCATGTCAAAAACGAAGTGCTAATAAAGATTATTGTTGTGTAGAAGTGATGTGGAAATTGGACTAATATTTTATCCCCATCTCTGATAAACCACCTCTTTGAGGACACTGGGGTGAAATGTAATATTTAATACATGTGTTCTGATAACCAAGCAAACATTTTATTAATAATAATATCTAACACACCTACAACATTTGTGTTTCAATGTAGATTGAAAGTGAAATGAAATTAGAAACACTGTCACACAGCCTTTATACAGATGGTCCCCTTCCTGGTCCTTGTAACCTTAAGTAGATCGATGAGTTTTGCTTCCTGGCTAGCTTTCTGCCAGCAGTTGCCTCATGGTGATTTAGCATTCCTTTTTGTGCTTGATATGATGCCGTATTTTTTTAACATCCTCTACATCTCAGATGTGATTTTTCAAAGCATTCTTTCTCATGCAGTGCTTTTGCAGGTTCCCCTCCTCCCGCCCTATTTTCAAATGCTGGGTATAATCCTCACTGCTCCAAAGAAATGGATCTCATATTTCAACATCTCATATAATAGGATTTTTGTTTCTACTCTGATGAAATGTGGCTTAGATATATTTATTTTCTGTTCTCATCTGCTTGCTAGAAAAGTGAATACCAAGTAATGTGAAGGCATTCTTTGTTTCTGTATTGAAGAGTGTTTACAAAGATGTAAGAGGGGCTTTGTATGCAAATGAAATCTTTGGCACCGAGTTCCACCTAGTTAAGCACCTAAATATGCCCCCTGCTGAAAATTAGGTGCTGAATTGTGCACCAATGTCCTTAAAGGCATTAATTAGATCTTTAATTTTATCATGTGGGAAATGTGCTCCAGTGAAGAAACACCTGGTGAAGACAAACACAAAAGGAAACAATCAAATTACGATGTCTCTGTAAACAGCACTGAAATATCAAACAAAATGCATTGTGATTAAACAAGCAGGGAACGGCAGACATAGAGGAAGGGGAAAGAAAACTCAGACTGCTGACTTCAAGGCAGAGAAATAAAAAATGAATCACATTATAAAAATACATATTCCCATAAAGGAAAAGAGATGTCTTGTTTGTTGTCTCAAGAATACTCATGAACTGATTTGAGAGGATACTGATGCACAGCATTGAGTGGATTTCGGTGTCCTCCCAATTTCAATGTTTTTTTCCCAGTTTACACAATACAAACAGATGGTTGCCTATTCCTACTAAATTTTGCTAATAATGAAACATAAAAAATCCTCCGAGATAAAGTTACAGCAATTCAATCTTCTAAATACAGAAAATAGTTACCAACCAAACTCATTGCCGTTGAGTCAAATCCAATTCATAGTGACCCTATAGTTAAGACAGAGTAGTAAGTAAAGGTATTATTGTGTCTGATAATAAACCAAAACCAAACCAAATCTGTTGCCAGCGAGTTGATTCCAACTCATAATAACCCTATCGGACAGAGTAGAACTGCCACATAGTTTCCAAGGCTATAAATCTTTAAGGAAGCAGACTGCCACATCTTTCTCCTACAGAGAGGCTGGTGGGTTGGATCTTTCAGTTAGCAGCCAAGCACTAAACCACTGCAACACCAGAGCTCCTCAGCTGATGATACGAATATGTAAATATATACAAATGTATGTATACACCCACATGTAAATACCAGCCACACAACTGGTTTTCAATGGGTAAAAGATTACATTTTTGCTTATTAGTTTTTGTTCTAAATAGTCCCACCACATTCTGTAAGTAATGTGGAAGTTATTGTCATTAAAGAGAGAGGCAGCTCTAGTATTAGGACACCTTGAATTACCTTGAACAGATATTAGTAGAAAGAATACAGGCATGAATCAATAAATTCCTCCTTAGAACATGTATTTAGAACTCCAGCATTGTGAACTACAGTAACATCATGTGTCCAGGAAATGTGGAACTCCTTTTTGAATTTAATATTTTCTTAATTTCTTGATTGATTTTTAAAAAATTTCTTTATTCTTACCTCCAAAAACCATTACCGTTTTTGTTAATTTACCTAAAAGTGATTTCAGCGACTTCTTAGAGAGTATTGAGAAAGGAGAGAGTACTGCAGTAGTATTAACAAACAAAAAAGGGTGGAAAGCCAATATGCCTTATTTCAGCAAAAAAACCTATGTAGAGGAAATACTACAGATATTTTCATATTAATAGAGAAATCTATACTTTTATGTAATTTACAATGTTTTGAGTATTGTGTCATTGTTTTGGCAAATGAAAAATGATCTTTAGGGCAGAGTCGGTAAACTTTTTTTTAAAGGACCAGATAGTAAATGCTTCAAGGTTTTCAACTGCCATATTTTTATACAAATAGCGTGTGCCCTCTGAGTTTGTCTGCTGACCGAGCTCTCCCCTGAGGCACCATCACCAGCAGCACCTTGCCAATCCTCTTCCACATGTTGCTGTAAAAAAAATTAGAAGTGTGCTTATGACAATATCTCACTGTGGGGAGGACACGACCTGCAAACAAACACAGAAAGCATGCATTATTTATGTAAAAATATGGTACTCAACTCTCTTGTTGAGCGAAAGCTGCCATAGACAATACGTAAGTGAATAGCATGGCTGTGCTCCAATAAAACTTTATTTACAAAACAGGCAGCCAACTCTAGGCCCTTGTTTGCCAACCCCTATCTGGCTAGTCTGATGATCAATCACGTGAAATAAGCCAATGGGAAAACCTGCTTTCCCTTGTGAGCCTTATTACTTTGGTCAAGTTGCTTTCCCGAAGAATAATCAAGCAGAAAAGGCTTAGATTTCAATGAGTTGGATTTAGGTTTGGAAACATCTAGCCCTAAGGTAAACTTCTTATCAAAAGAGGTTGTAGACTTTCAAAACTTGGAAATAAATGATATTTGCTGGAAAATCTTCATATCTTTTTGATAAACACAAAATCCTTAACATCATGTCCAACACAACTTTGTGCAACCTACTCTCCTGTCCTTCACTTAACCCTCTCTCACTGAACCTTTTATTTCACCATATGGTCTCATTTGCCATTATTTGGATTGCTCTGGTTTAGCTCACACACGTTTTCACAGGAGTTAATATTCACTCTGTCTGCAATAGCATCAACACTTTGGACATAGTTTGCTTCTTTTCATCCCATAATATTCTCTTTATAAATTGACTGCACTGGGATGAGGGAGCGGAGCCCTGGTGGCACAGTGGTTAAGCATTTGGCTCCTAACCAAAAGGTCAATAGCTGGAATCCACCAGCCGCTCCTTGAAAACCCTATGGGGCAGTTCTACTCTGTCCTATAGGGTTGCTATGAGTCGGGTTGGCAACGGGTTTGGTTTTTGTTCGTTTGTTTAGGATAAGGGGATGTTTCCAACCTCTGCAGTTTGGATTGGGTGCTCCTCTTAGTTCCCACAGCAGGGTATCTATGGCTTAATGTGTCATATTAAAAAAAAAAAAAAAAAACAACTTAATTTAAATTTTGTTACTTATTTGTTTTGTTGTTGTTTTGAAATTATTCTTAGTGTCTTAGATAACTTCTAAAATAATCAAAAATGGGTGATCATAAGCAAAGCTTTCAAAATTTTCTATTTAAAATAACCTCTTCAATAATTCACTTTTCTTGCCTGTAAAATTCCAATATCGTACAGAACAATAAACTGTTCATATCTCTCCCCCAGATGGAAGATTGAGATAAATTATTATTTAATGTCACTATAACAGCACTTTAGCTTTTCTGTTTGACCTCATTATCTGTGGTGAGTCAGAAAACATTTTGTTTTTTAATCACTGCTTTTGTTGTCTGAGACATGTACTATGTCTTTCTAGATTTCTGTTAACAGAATCCAAGTAGAGGCAGTGAGGGAATACAGAGCCATGCTGTTAGAAAACGCTATCTTTGAAAAGTCAGGGCACTCACTAGATTTCAAAGTAACCACATTCCTTAAACATATTGAATATGGTAATCAAATTTTAAAGCATTCTTAAAATGTTCCTTAAGATCTTAATAGACCGATCTATTTCAATTTTGGATTTTACTCAAAATCTGCATATTTAACACATTAGTCAGTGCTTATTTTCTTGGGTGATCATGAATTTTCACTCAGGTTTGTTTGACTAGAAAATGGAAAAGATATAGGAGTTTTTTTTCTGTAATCAAATTTTCTGTTAATTGATGTAGAGGAGTGAGGTTCAAAATAAAAGGAATTTTTTGTTTATTCTTTCTTGGTGATGATGGCAAGGAGTTTCTGAAGCCTGTGCATAGAAATTGCACGAGAGAGGCTTTTAAAAATATGCATATTTGACCCTATACCCAAGATGTTGATTTAATTGATCTGGGCTATGGACAAACCTCAAATGATTTAATGTGCTCCCAAGGTTGAGAACCACTGTAACGTGGTAGCCCAATGCCATGAGTGAATATCAAGGGCCTTCTAACAACTCTCCTTCTCTGTATTTTAATCTTCTGCTTGACATTATCACTAACAACTTGGAATGTTACATCTTGCAGAGGGTACTTATCCCTTTATAAATTTTCTTTTATAATATACGAGGGCACATATTGACAGACTTACATGCAGGAGAGTGTCATTCAGGGATAACCAAGGATTGATCTACTCCGGATTTCTGCTCCCTCCATCCTGCCTTAAGGCCTGCAATCCTCAACCTCTTTTTAACCATGTCTATTAGCACAGTGTTTCTCAGCAGGGCACTAGTGTCTGCATGTGTGCATGTGCGTGCGTGTGTGTGTGTGTGTGTGTGTGTGTGTGGAAGAAGAACAGCTTTCTGTTCTGTAGGATTTTATCTACCATTCAGGGTGTTTTGTATCTGTTTTGGATTGAATTGTGTCCTCAAAAATATATGCTGGAATCCTAACTCTTACACCTGTGAATGTACCCTTGCTTGGAATATGGTTTTTAAAGATGTTATCAGTTGGGTTAGCATGAGTTCATACTGGAGTAAGAGTGGTCCTAAGGTACGAGGCAAGAGTAATACTGGCTATGATGGTTAAGGTTGGCTGGACCATGATTTTCAGTGGTTTGGTAGTTATGTAATGATGTAATTTGGAAGCCATGTAATAATGTAAGGACTGGTGTCCTTATAAAAAGAAAGGAGAAGAGATACAGAGATAGAGAGACACAGGGAAGAACCCCACGTAATGCTGCAACAGCAGTCCAAGGAATACCTGGAACTACCAGAAGCATGGAACAGATTCTTCCTGAAATTCTCTGAAGAAATAAACATCTTGGATTCTCAGCCTCCAGAATGGTGACACAATAAATTTATCTTCTTATAAGCCACTCAGTTTGTGGTATTCATTACAACAGCCCTAGGAAACTAAGACAGTATCTGTGGTGCCTTGCCTACTCATAGGTCACTACATGTGTCCAAATACCAGAGGCAAGTGGACTCTGTATAAAAACAAATATGTAATCTGGAATGATAATATTGTCATTATAAATTGTGAAAATGAAATTCACCTACTCCTCACTTATCATCTATCTCATTATTTGACATTTTGCTTTCACAGAATGGTAAAAAATCTATTATCTGACTAATTTGTGCATTAATGACATACATCTGGGTGTATGTAACGAACGCTCAGTTACAAGATAAGAGCAATACTGGCTGTGATGGTTAAGGTTATATGTCAGCTTGGCTGGGCCATGATTCTCAGTGGTTTGGCAGTTATGTAATGATGTGATCTGGAAGTTATGTAATTATGTAGTCATCCTTCTTTTTGTGATCAGATGTGGTCATCCTCCATTTTTGCATAATACTGACTTTCACTTAATGACCTGGTCTTCGGAAACTAATCATGTTAATAAGTGAGGAGTGAGTGTAGTAGTAAAACTATGCTAGTAATATATTTGGAGAATTTTACATACACTAAATTCAGAAGAAAATGAAACCTGGAGTAAAGATTGCTTTAAAATTCTCATCACTGCAAAATGAAGGAATTTATTCCTCACCCAAATTTTCCTTCTTAACCCTCATTTTTTTTTTTTAATCTTACCACTTGGAAACTAAAGACAGTTAGTGCAAGTAATAAAAATTATTAATAACGAATAATTTTTATCTAAATACTTACCATTTATTAAAAATAATTTAAAACTACAAATCCCTTTTATCTTTACTGAAATAGCTATTGGTAAATAATCATCTTGTGAAAGATAACACATTCACTTGATTGTAGGTTTTTGATTCATAAACTTTGAAAAAAAATATTATTATGCCAATACCCAAAAACCCCTGCCACTGAGTCAGTTCCAACTCGTAGTCACCCTATAGGACAGAGTAGAACTGCCCCATAGGGTTTCCAGGGCCGTAAATCTATATGGAAGTCACATCTTCCTCCTACAGAACCACTGGTGGGTTTGAACTGCAGCCCTTTCTGTTAGCAGCTGAGCACATTAACTACTGTGCCACCAGGGCTTCTTATTATTCCAGTAAGAGAAATATATTACATTAAATGGCTGAGTTTTCTTAAACTTTATTTCTGCTACAACCAGAAAAATAGGAATAAAAATTCTGTGCAGTCACATTATAGAATGTTTCAATTATCACTGCAAAATGAACCATCCCAAAACATAGTGGCTTAAAATGACAACCATCTTATTTTCTCCCATGATTCTGTGGGTTGAATGGCTTGAGCCAGGTGATTCTTTTGTTCCATATGATGTCTTTGGAGCTGCAGTCATCAGGGGGCTCAATGACTCACTCTCATGGCTGGCAGTAGATGCTGGTTCTCAGCAATGCCTATAGATTGTTTTTCCATGTGGCTTGGACTTCTCAAAGTATAGAGGTTGGATTCCAAGAGGGAGTGTCCCAAGTGCAAGCATTCCAAGGGTATAAAAGTGGAATTCGCCAATTGTCTTAATAGCTAGGTCCAGAGCAGGCACATTATCATTTTTAACACAGTCTATTGGTTAAGCATTCACAATCCATCTGAGAAAAAAATGGGGAAGGAGGGAGTAAACTCCAGATCTTTATGAAGAAAGTGACCAAGAATTTGTAGCCATTTTTAATACCTTACAGTATATTTGGCTACAAACTATTTACAATCCTCCCACATGTCAAATATTCCCAGCCTCTCTCAAGAATCCACAGAATGTCATCCCATTATGGAACCAAGATCAAAGTCCACAGTCTCACTGTCTAAATTATGTCTAGATATGGATGAGGCTCATGAGGTGTAGTTCTTCTGTATCTGAATATTTGTCTCAAGCAACAGTTATCTCTTGCTTCACATGCCTGACATGCAATGGTGAGACAAGAAGAAGAGAACCACAACAGACATTCTTTCTCAAAAAGGAAGAAAACAAGCATCACAGACCAGTCACTCAACCATACTAATTCTGAATTTCAGCCAGATACATGTTGCCACATCCTTGATTGGGGTTGTGCAAATGGTTAACACACACAGCTGCTAAGTGAAAAGTTGACTGCTCAAGTCCAACTAGAGATGTCTCAGAAGAAAGGCCTGGAAATCTACTGCTGAAAAATCAGCCACTGAAAACCCTCTGGAAAAAAGTTCTACTTTGACACACATGGGGTCACCATGAGTCAGAATCAACTTGACAGCAATTGGGTTTTTTAGGCTCATATAACAGTACATGTTTATAGCTGATGTAATGGAATGAAATTGTGTGAACAGTTTAAAAAGTATAGGGTTTTCAAGGAGCAGCTGGTGGATTTGAGCTGCCAGCTTTTTGGTTAGCAGCTGAGTTCTAACCAGGACCAGCCACCAGGGCTCCAAATGAATATATACTGAAATTTTAATAAAGGCAAAAGGGCAATCCCTCCCAGGTAGCAGGATAGGTCCCTAGTCAATGTACTTTCCTTGCCAATGGAGGAAGAGTTTTGGCAAGTTTGCTGAATAATGTTCTAATGCTTTATGGAAAGTAGAACTTGTAAGTGATAAACTTGAATATTTAACTGAAGAGATTTCTAAGCAAAATCTTGAATTATACAATTTGGGTGTATATATACAGTTGGAGTGAACTGTTATGTAAAAAGGAGCCAGAACTTGAAGACTTGGAGAATTCTCAGACTATCCATGTTGTAAAACTTGCAAAAACATGCTGTGGAGAGAAACCCCACCCTGTGGCTGAACAACCAATGACGCATATGACCTATGGACGCATCAACCATCTCAACAGAAACACTGACAGCTTAGACTAAAGGTGACGGAGAAGGGACAAAATAGAGGACAACTGATTTCTGGAATTCTACATGCAAAAAAAGAACTGATGGAACTACTTGGCTGTGAATACCTGTTGTCCTTCAAGAAAAGGAAAAGTTGATCCTGGGAGCAGTTCAGAGGCCAGCAGGACTGCCAGCCTAGGTCTGTGGGTGAGGGTGCTACTTCCTTATTTCCATAGGGCAGGACCAACACCTCAGTTTCAGAGGGCTGGGGGGCCACCTCTTTGGTCCTGTTGGGCATGGCTTCTGCCACTGTGAGCCCAGAAAATGAGGCCACCACCCAAAGCTAAGGGGGTGAAGCTGCCATCCCAGTGGGCTAGGAAAGCAAGAGTGAGCCAAGACCCAAGGGTGAGGGACCAATACCCAGGTAAATGTGGTGGGTCCAATGCCCAGGGCCAAGGGGCTACCACTCAGAATCTAGAAGGTGGACCACTGCCAAGATAGGCCTGGAAGAAAGAGAATTATTTTCAAGGCTTGAGATCTGGTGAAGTTTGCCCTGCTAATTTTCATACGTGCTTGGTACGCCAGTGGCATATTTAGGATGTTGCACCGGCCCTGGGCATGTGGCAACACTGAGCAGTTTCTATCAACCTGGTAAGGCCTAATGTCCTTCCTCAAGCATGACAATATGTAAACTAAAACACTAACAAGCTTGACCTGTAATTTTGAGCTGATACTGTAGTAAAGTTATCTAAAAGAAGGATGTCAAATGTTTGGACGGGGGGCAATTTCAGTGCTTGCCATAGGTGCCATTTTCCCTAGATATGCCGCTGACAGTACGAGATTAATAGAAACTGCTCAGTGATGTCATATGCCCAGGGCTGGTACATGCTATACGTGCCATACCCTAGTTACGCCTCTGTAATGGTACTCATGACCCCTTGTTTTCCTCCAGTTTCTCCCTTTTGAAATGGCAATGTCTACACTATGTTTGTTCCACCATTGTACTTTGTAGGCAGATAACTTGTATTCTAGGTTTCACAGGTCTGCAGATAGAGAGAAATTTTTTCCTATTATAGATCATACCCTGAGTCTCACACATACCTGATTTCAATGATTCAGAAGGTGAGATTTTGGACTTCAAGTTGATGCTGAAATGGATTAAGATTTTTTCAGGTGCTGAGAGAGGGTGAATGTATTTTGCATGTGAGAAGGACATGAAAATTGGGGGGGCAGATGGTGGACTGTTACAGATTGAACTGTGTCCTCAAAATGTGTATTGAAATGCTAACCCCTATACCTGTGAATATGACTTTGTTTGGAAATAAGGTCTTTCTTTGAAGACATCAGTTATCAGTAAAGTCATCCCTGAGTGTGGTGGATCCTGATCTCATCTGAGTGATGTCTAATAGAAAACAGGCATGGAGACAGAGTCACTGAGGAGGAAGATGCCACGTGAAGATAAATCTATAAACCAAGGAACACCAAGAAATACCCAGTACTACCAGACGCTTGGAGAGATAAGGAAGGATCTTCCCCTAGAGTGGACAGAGCACGGCCTTGTCAATGCACTGAATTTTGATTTCTAACCTTCAGAACTGTGAGACAATAAATATCTGTTCTTTAAAGCCACCTGCTTTGTGTTATTTTGTTATGGTAGCATTAGCAATCCAAGACACTATCCCTATATGAAAAACACACTGGCTTAGTTACCATGGCTTTATAATAATTCTTCAAGTTTATTTGGGCAAGTCCTTTAATCTATATTTCTTCAAGGGAGAGTTTTGGCTATTCATAGTCCTTAAGTATTTTATATAAATTTTAGAATCAGCTTGTCATATTCCACACACACACACACACACAAGTCATACTGAAATTTTAATTAGTAATGTACTGGCTCCAGAGAAAAATTTGGGGAGAATCAATCACTATACAATAGAGTCTGTCATTTTAGGGAAATAATCTATACTTTCTACTTATAACTTCTTTAATATTTTCTATATTTTAAAAATAATTTTCTCAAGTGTGATTCTTACTAAATTTATTATATGCACTTTATAAAGTTGATGCTAATTTTAATGAAATATTTTTTGTTTCATTTTATATTATTGATAGGATATAATTGGATTATAGGAATGCAATTCATTTTTACATATTGATTTCATATTTTGAACAGTTGCTGCTCTTTAAGTTTAAACATTTTCTGTAGATATATGTTGGATTTAATATATAAATCAGTTATACCACCTGTAGATAATGGCACATAGTTTATTATATATTTATTTATTCTAATCCACTTACTTTTCCTTCTTTTTCTTTTCTTAATTACCTGGCTACTTCCCCCAGCACAAGGTTTAATACCTGTGGTATGAATGAGCACCTTTGTTTTCTTACTGATATCAAAGAGAAAGTTTTCACTACATCAACACACAGGAAGAAGGTTTTGTTAGGGTACTGAAGACACTTTTTTTTAGGTTAAGTCTTTAGTCTTCTGTATCTTGTTTGCTGGGAGTTTTATTGTGAAACAATGTATAATTTCATCATTTTTTTTTCTGTAACTTTTGAAATAATTGTAATTTAAAAAATTTTCCCTTAAAGTTATAAAACTGGTATGCTACTGTTTACTACAGATGTCTTCAAACTAATAATTTTTAAACATTGAAACATATTTATTTCATAGTCTTTCCATTATTATGATTATTTCAATATTTTACATTCTTTATATTATTGTGATCATCATTTCAATAGCCTTATTTTTGCTTCCAAAGGGAGACATATTTCAACATTTTATTATTGTGTATGATGCTTTTTTAAAAATTTTTTTTATTATACTTTAGATGAAGGTTTACAGAACAAATAGTTTCTCATTAAACAGTCAGAACACATACTGTTTTATGACATTGGTTAACAACCCCATGACATGTCAACACTCTCCCTTCTCGACCTTGGAGGACATTTTTGTGTGTGTGCGTGTGTTGAAAATATACATAGCCAAAGTTACACCATTTCAAAATTTTCTACACATACAATTCAGTGACATCGATTGCATTCTTCCAGTTGTGCTGCTATTCTCATTATGCTTTTCCCAATTATTCCATCACCATTATCTTCTAATCACTGCCCCCTAGGCTTCCCATCAAACCTTTTGAGTTGCTATTGTCATTTTGATCTCACATGGATAATTCTTTTTTTTTTTGTACCTTAGATGAAGGCTAACAGAACAAATAGTTTCTCATTAAACAGACAGTACACATATTACCCTATGACAATGGTTAACAACCCCACGACAAGTAAACACTGTCCTTACTCAACCTTGGGTTCCCTATCACCAGCTTTCTTGTCCCCTTCTGCCTTACCGTCCTTGTCCCTGGACCACGGTGCCTCATAAGTCCCGTTTTGTTTTATGGGACTGTCCAATCCCTGGGTGAACAATCAAACTCGGAAGTGACTTCACCACTCAGCTAAAAGTGTGTCCGGGGGCCATAAAGTCAGGGTTTCTCCAGTCTCTGTCAGGCCAGTAAATCTGGTCTTTTTTTGTGAGTTAGAATTTTATTCTCTATCCTTCTCCAGCTCTGTCCAGGACCCTCTGTTATGATCCCAGTCAGAACAGTCAGTGGTGGTAGCCAGGCACCATCTAACAGTAGTGGACTCAGGCTGGTGGAGGCCGTGGTAGCTGTGGTCCATTAGTCCTTTGGACTAATCTTTTCCTTGTATCCTGTTCTCTTCATTCTCCCTTGCTTCCGAAGGGGTGAGAACAGTGGAGTATCTTAGATGGCTGCTCACAGGCTTTAAGACCCCAGACGCTACTCACTAAGGAAGAATTGTCTTTATAAACTGTGTTATGCCAGTTGAGCTAGATGTTCCTCGAGACCATGGTCCCCACAGCCCTTCACCCAGCAATTCAGTACCTCAGGGAGTTTGGATGTGTCTATGGAGCTTCCATGACCTTTCCTTGTACAAATTGTGCTGGCTTCTCCTGTATTGCGTACTGTCTAACTCTTCACCAAAGTTACCACTTATCTATTGTCTACTTAGTTCCCCCCTCACCCCTCCCATCCCTCATAACCAGCAAAGATTGTTTTTTTTTGTGTGTAAACTTTTTCATGAGTTTTTACAGTAGAGGTCTCATACAATATTTGTTCTTTTGTGATTGACTTATTTCACACAGCTTAATGTCCTCCAGTTTCATCCTTGTTATGAGATGCTTCAAAGAATCATCATTCTTCTTTATCATTGCATAATACTCCATTGTGTGTATGTACCATAGATTATTTATCCATTCATCTGTTGATGGGCATCTAGGTTGTTTCCAACTTTTTGCTATTGTGAACAATGCTGCAATGAACATGGGTGTGCATATGTCTATTCGTGTGACAGCTCTTATTTCTCTAGGATATATTCCTAGGAGTGGGATTGCTGGATATTGTGGTATTTCTATTTCTAGCTTTCTAAGGAAGTGCTGTATCATTTTCCAAAATGGTTGCATCATTTTGCACTTCCCACCAGCAGTGCATAAGAGTTCCGATCTCTCCGCATCCTCTCCAACATTTGTTATTTCCAGTGTTTTTGATTCGTGCCAGTAATACCGGGGTGAGATGGTATCTCATTGTGGTTTTAATTTGCATTTCTGTAATGGCTAGTGATCACCAGCATTTCTTCATGTGTCTGTTGGCCGCTTGAATGTCTTCTGGATACTTTGGTGAAGTATCTGTTCGTTTACTTTGCCCATTTTTTAATTGGATTATTTGTCTTTTTGTTGTAAAAGTGTTAGATTTTCTTGTAGATTTCAGAAATTAGATCTTTGTCTGACTTGTAATATCCAAAAATTTTTTTCCCAGTCTGTAGGTTCTCTTTTTACTCTTTTGGTGAAGTCTTTTGATGAGCGTAAGTGTTTAATTTTTAGAAGATCCCAGTAATCTAGCTTATCTTCTGGGGTTTGTGTGTTGTTGGTTATGGTTTGTATCCTGTTAATGCCATGCATTAGGGCCTCTAGCACTCATCCTATTTTTTCTTTTATGAATTTTATAGTTTTGGGATTTATATTTAGGTCTCTGATCCATTTTGAATTAGTTATTGTGTATGGTGTGAGATATGCGTCCTGTTTCATTTTTTTGCAGATTGACATTCAGTTTTGCCAGCACCATTTGTTAAAAAGACTGTCTTTTACCAATTTGATGGACTTTTGGCCCTTGTGGAATATCAGGTGACCATAGCTGGATGGATTTACATGTGGATTCTCAATTCTGTTCCATTGGTCAATGTGTCTGTCATTGTACAAGTATCAGGCTGCTTTGATTACCATAGCTGTTCTGAGGTTCTGAGGTCAGGTAGTGCGAGTCCTCCTACTTTATTCTTCTTCTTCAACAGAGCTTTACTTATCCGGGGCTTCTTCTCTTTCCATATAAAATTAATGATTAGTTTTTCCATCTCTTTACAGAATGTTATTGGTATTTGGATCAGGATTGCATTGCATTTGTAAACTGCTTTGGGTAGAATTGTCATTTTCATTATGTTGAGTCTACCTATCCATGAGCATGGAATGATTTTCCGTTTATGTAGATCCCTTTGGGTTTCTTGCAGTAGTGTTTTATAGTTTTCTTTGTATAGGTCTTTTACATCCCTGGTTAGATTTATTCCTAAGTATTTTATTTCTTAGGGGCTATTATAAATGTTATTGCTTTCCTGATTTCCTTTTCATCGTTCTCTTTATTGGTGTATAGGAATCCAACTGATTTTTGTATGTTTATCTTGTATCCTGCTACTCTGCTGAATCTATCAGTTCCAAAGTTTTCTTGTGGAGTCTTTAGGGTTTTCTACGCATAGTATCAAGCCATCTACATACAGGGACAGTTTAACTTCTTCATTACCACTTTGAATGCCCTTTATTTCTTTTTCTTGCCTTATTGCTCTAGCTAGGACTTCCAGCACAGTGTTAAATAAGAGTGGAGATAAAGAGCATCCTTGTCTTGTTCCTGTTCTCAGGGGGAATGTTTTCAGTCTGCCTCCATTAAGAATGATGTTGGCCATTTGTTTTGTATAGATGCCCTTTATTATGTTTAGAAAGTTCCCTTGTATACCTATTTTATTGAGACTTTTTATCAGGAATGGGTGTTGGACTTTGTTGAAAGCTTTTTCTGCATCAATTGAGACGATCGTGTGATTCTTTTCTTTCCTTTATTTATGTTGTGGATCACATTGATTGATTTTCTAATGTTGAACCATCCTTGGCATACCTGGTATGAATCCTACTTGGTCGTGGTGTATTTTTTTTTTTTTTTTTGATATGATGCTGAATTCTATTGGCTAGAATTTTGTTGAGAATTTTTGCATCTATATTCCTGAGAGATATTGGTCTGTAATTTTCTTTTTTTGTGGTGTCTTTGCCTTGTTTTGGTATCAGTGTTATAGTGGCTTCATAAAACGAGTTCAGAAGTATCATTTCCTTTTTTATGTTCTAAAATTGTTTGAGTAGTACTGGTATAAGCTCTTCTCTGAATGTTTTGTAGAATTCTCCAGTGAAGCCGTCTGGGCCACGGCTTTTTTTTGTTGGGAGTTTTTTTTTTATTACCTTTTCAATACCTTGTCTTGTTATGGGTCTGTTCAGATTTTCAACATCACTTTGTGTTAGTTTCGGTAGGTAGTGTGTGTCTAGAAATTATTCATTTCCTCTAGGTTTTCAAATTTGTCGGAGTGTAGTTTTTTCATGACACTGTTATGATCCTTTTAATTTCAGTTGAGTCTGTTGTAATGTCCCCTATTTCATTTTTTATTTCGGTTATTTGTGTCCTCTCCTATTTTTCTTTGTCACTCTGGTCAGTGGTTTGTCAATTTTGTTGATTCTTTCAAAGAACCAACTTTTGTTTTTGTTGATTCTTTCTGTTGTTTTTCTGTTCTCTATTTCATTTATTTCTGCTCTGATCTTTATTATTTCCTTTCTTCTAGTGGCTGTGGGCTTTTTTGCTGTTCTCTTTCTATGTTTTCAAGTTTTATAGTTAACGTTTTGATTTTGTCCCTTTCTTCTTTTTTGATGTGTACATCTATTGGTATAAATTGTCCTCTGAGGACTGCCTTTGCTGTGTTCCAAAGGTTTCGTTGTAAGGTGTTTTCATTTTCATTTTATTCTAGGAAATTTTTTATTCCATCTCTGATTTCTTCTATCACCCAGTGATGTGTAAGTAGGGTGTTATTCAGTTTCCATGTAATTGATTTTTTTTCCTTGTTCTTCCTGTTGTTAATGTCTACCTTGATGGCCTTGTGGTCAGATACTTTGAATTATCTCAATGTTTTGGATCTTGTTGAGGATTGCTCTGTGACCTAAGATGCAGTCTACTATGGAGAACGTTCCATGTGCATTGGAAAAGAATGTGTACTTTGCAGCTGTTGGGTGTAGTGTTCTATACATGACTATGAGGTCAAGTTGGCTGATTGTTCCCTTTAGGTCCTCTGTATCTTTGCTGAGTTTCTTTCTAGATGTTCTGTCCTTTACTGAGAGTGGTGTGTTCAAGTCTCCTCTTATTGAGGAACTGTCTATTTCTGTTTTCAGTGCTGTTAGAGTTTGTTTTATGTATTTTGGAGCGCTTTCATTGGGTGTGTGTAGATGTTTATTATAGTTATGTCTTCATGATAGATCATCCCCTTAATCATTATATAGTGTCCTTCTTTGTCATTTACGGTGGATTTTTTTTTAAAGTCTATTTTATCTGAGATTAGTATTGCCATTCCTGCTCGTTTTTTGGTAGATGTTTGCTTGATATATTTTTTTTTCCATCCTTTGATTTTTGATAAATTTATGTCTTCATTTCTAAAGTGTGTCTTTTATAGACAGCATATTGATGGATCCTGTTTTTCTTTTTTTTTTTTTAATCCATTCTGTCAGTCTGTAACTTTTTATGGGTGCATTTAGGCCATTTCCATTCTGTGTAATTACTGATAGATGTGAGTTTATTGCTGTCATTTTGTAGTGCCTTTCTTTTTTGTGGTGCTGACATTTTCTTTGTTCCTCTTACTGTCCCGTGCCCAATTCCTTTGGTTCGTGGATTTTTTTGCATTTCTTTTGTTTTTGTAATTTTTGTTTTTGCTGAGACTTTATGTTTTTCTTCTTTATTTTGATAAGTAGGTTAACTTTCTTGGTGGTTACTCTGAAATTTACCCTTACCTTCCTAGGTTTGAACCATCTATTATTACTTGGTATCTGCTTGCCTTCCACTCAGTTAGTTACACCATTTATTCCCTCGTTTATTGTTCTGGTGCTGTTGTCATTTACAGATTAACCTCTCTGATTTCCTGTTGTAATTCTTTTGGTTTTGGTTTTGAATTCCTCAAGAGTTCATTTCCTACGTTTGTATCTGGCTAGTAAAATCCTGCGTCCTAGATTCAGCCTGTGGTCTGATGTTGTTTGTTCTCAGATTGAAGGACTCCCTTTAATAAGTCTTGTAAATTTGGTCTGGTTTTTACATAGTCCCTTAATTTCTGTTTATCTGGAAATGACCTAATTCCACCATCATATTTGAACAAGAGTTTTGCAGGATATATTATTCTTGGCTGGCAATTGTTTTTCTTTCAAGATTTTATATATGTCATCCCATTGCCTTCTTGCCTGCATGGTTTCTGCCGAATAATCTGAGCTTAGTCTTGTTGTTTCTCCTCTGTATGTAACTTTTTGTTTTCTGGAGCTGCTCTCAGGATTCTTTGTTTGCCTTTGGTTTTAATGAGTGTGATTATGACATGCCTTGGTGATTTTCTTTTGGGTTCTACCCTATATGGGGTTCGTTGAGCTTCTTGGATGGCCAGCTTTTCATCTTTCATGATATTGGGGAAGTTTTCTGTCAGCAAGTCTTCAATGATCCTGTCTGTGTTTGCTGTTTTCTCCCCTGTTCTGGAACTCTGATCACTTGCAGATTTTTGCTTTTGATTGTATCCCACATAATTCTCAGGTTGTCTTCAATTTTCTTCCTTCTTTTTTCTGATTTTTCCTTCAGAGTTGTATCCAAATATTTGTCTTCAGTTTTGCTGATCCTGTCTTCCATTGTTTCAAACCTGATCCTCAGCCCTTCTATGACACTGTCCATTTCTGAAATGTTGTTGTTTATCTTTTGGATTTCTAATTGTTGTTTTTGTATGACTTCTTGTTGTGAATTTATTTTAGCATTTTGTTTCTGTATTATTTTCTTGAATTCTTCCATTTTTTGTCTGTATTTTCCATGAATTGTCTATTTTTTCCTCATTTTTGTTTGCTTTTTGCTTCTACTCTTGGATAATTCTAAATATTTGAGATTTGAATTCCCGATCAGGTAGTTCTAGTGCCTTTTCTTCTACTGGAAAGTCATCTTATGTTTTATTTTGGATACCTACTGGAACCATCTTGTCCTGTTTTTGTATATGTTTTGATATTGTCAACTGTCTTCGTGGCATTCAGTAGTTATTTTCCACATTTATTAATTGTAGATTTGTTTGTTTTGCCTTTTTTTTTTTGTTTTATTTGGTTATATCTGAACAGTCAGTCTATGGGTTCTTTGTTGTTTGCTCGTCTGTGGGCATGATACTTTTTACCTCCTTCTCCAAAGGGCGGGGTTAGTCACTCAGGTATGGTACAGCAGAGCAGGTCCAGCTGAAGGGGAGTTGCTGGGATGGGTTGTTTGTGGCATGTATTAGGGCTGACAAGGAGGACTGAGAATCAGTGCAGGGCAGGTTCCGGTAGGCCATGCCTGTGCTGCTTGGGAGTGTGATGTTCAGTGCACAATGTAGGTAGGCAGGAAGGAGTGGATAGATTGTGATGTGTGGAGCTATGATGAGTATGTGAAAGAGGCGAGAGAGGAGAGAGGAACAGGAGCCAAAAACATACACACAAATAAAAAAAAGTGCCAAAGGAGCTTGTTACTGGTGTGGAGAGATGAGAGACAGAAATGGAGAAAATGAAAAAGAAAACGTGTAAAATAAAAAATGAATAAATCAAGAAACTGGAATTGAAGAAAGACAAAAAGGGAAAAAGAGAGAGGAGAAAACAATACAAAGAAACAAACAAACAAACAAAAAACCTCAAAAAAAAAGAAAAAAGAAATGCCCACAGGGATGTCACTGTGCATCTGCAGAGAGTAAGGGAGTAGCTCCTAAGCCACATGGTACTGTCCAGCTAGAAGGGTCTCCCAAGCCCAGAAAAGAAAAAGAAAACAAACAAATCAAAATAGAACAAACAAACAACAAAGAAAAAAAAGCCACGGGGTCATACCAGCATGGTGTCACGGGCTGGAAAGCAGTTTCACAGTCGAGCAGTGTTTCACAGCCTTTCAGGAAGAAGCAAAGATGGCATGCACAGCCAGGTAATTGAGAGAAAGGAGGGGGAGGTGGTGAGATGTAAGGAAGAAATCTAATGAAGTGGAAAAAAGCAACACCAGCAGCCAACAAATGGCACTCAGGGAGCTGATCAGTGTGGGTGGGTGGAATCCAATTGACGCCAAGGTGAAGCCAGTGCTTCTGGGCCAAGAGACAGTGGCCACTGGAAGTAGAAGAGGCCGAGTGGAGGTGAAGAAGGGTGGGGGATGGGAAAGCATGTATCGCTGATTACCGGTTGTTCCATCTCCTGCTGGAAGCTCTGTGAAGCTGATTTCTTGTACCCCAGGTTTGCTCATCTCTGATAGGAGTCCAAAATGGTGGATTCATGCTGCAGTAGCTGATAGGGTACCTCTGCGTGTATCTCTCCTTGCTTTCTGTTCTCGGTCAGTTTCTTATTCCATTTGGTGCTTGGCTGAGTTCTTTATCTCTTCATTTGATGCTTATGGTTTCAGGACTGATGTGTGACTCTGTTTGACTTCGTTTTTTGGATCTTTGCTATGGAGGGACGGAGTGGTTCTTCTGACCGTAGCACCATGCTGCCCAGAAGCCCCCAATATCTTTTTTTAATGCTTCCTTTCTTTTTCTTTTTCTCAGTCTTGGTTTTTCTTTCTGTTTTTTTTTTAACTGTACGCTGACCATTTCTCTTGAAAAATTGTAAGTCTGACTGCTTTGAGATCAGAATGGTAGTCCTCTGGAAATGATTTGCATTTGTGTTTGCTTCTCTCAGGCATCTGGGTACATCATCAGTGTAGAAACGGTTTAAAATTTTAAAAAATGACAAGATTTTTTTTTTTGTGCCATCCAGAAAATGTTAAGTGGGAATCCAATGTCATAACAAGTCAAGCTTTCATTTTAACTGTTCATTGCAAAGGAAATAAGTAGTCCTCTAAGTGTGGGGGGATAGTGATGGGTAGTATTCATTCACAGTGAATATGTAGCCTTTGCGGCCCCAGCTTTATAAGAGAGAAACTTCTTTTATGCTCTTTATTGCATTCAAGTCTTTCCGTTCTATCTTTCTCATCCTGGGGCACTCTGAAAATCAAGGTCATGTTCACCAGTTTTGGCCGATGCCCTCAGGACAACATTAGCTTCAATGTTTGCCTAACTCTCCAGGATGCCACTTTTGTCAATATTTTTGATACTATGTTGCAAATCATTTAATTCTTCTAAGATGTATTTTATATTTTTAATAATATTTTTATTTTTGTCTGTTATCATGGAGGAGGGTTTTATTCTCACCACATTACAAAATTTGTAACATAATCTTATTGAGTACTTACAGTGTGCCAAGGCATATAATGATAAAGAAGACAGAAAACACTACTGTTTTCATGTGAAAAGTGGAAAACAAGAAGCATTCTAAGAAACAGGAGAAGCATTTACAAACATCTCAAAGCAAGAAATTCTTGGCCTGTGCATTACAATGTAAGAATCCTAGTTTGGTTACAACAAAATGAGCAAAAGGGAGAATGACAGAAGACACAGTTGAGGAAAAAGAAAAAGGCCCCAAAGCCTCAATTGTTGAGGACCTGGTAAACCAGAACAAGCAATTCTGATTTTATTTTAGGAGTGGGAGGATGGGCGGGAGGATGGGTGGGTGTGAGTATGGTATGAGAAAAGCATTGAAAGGTTTTGAGTAAGGTGGTGGTGTGCTCTGATTAACTTTTTAGAAGAACATTTTTGCTGCTATGTGGAGAATACAGGATCACAACAGTAAAAATGTGGAGGCTAGTGGGAAGGATGTCATAAGACTAGACCAGGGACCTGAACTAAAATGGCAGCAGTGGACATAAAGAAAATCAGGCAATTTGGAGTACATTTGGACAGGAGAATTGACAGGATTTATTTGTAAGTGGGTTGAGGAGAATGAGGAAAAGCAAGAAATCAAGGATGACTGCTAGGTTCTAGATTTGGAGTGGTAATTAAGGATAAACGAAGAGGAGAAGAGTGTAGGAGGTTTGAGGAAAAATAGGAAAGCATAGAACCATAGTCTCTGAAAGTGGGGAACCAAATCGACGTAAGGAATATCGGCTTGCCTTGCACTATCGAGACCCAATTTAGAGTTTGAGTTTATGAACATAAAGTAACAGCAGTCATGACATTTATGTAGTTTTCTCCAGCAGTCTTAAACTGCTTAAGGGTAAGCACAGAAAAAGAAGATAGCAGAATTTATCCATACTGGGGTTTTATCAGGCAAATGTATTGTAGGGCGAGTAACACAAAGGAAGTGAAGGTGTTTCAAGGGAACGATTATTATAACGGATCAAGGAGACTAGACTAGACAAAGAAAGAAGTGAAAAAGGAGGGGGAAGATGACAGTGAGAAATTGTTGTCATATACTAATCAGAGGTTTCAGTAAATTTGAAGAATTGTTAAAGAAAGGGGATCTGAACCAATGAACTAGAGTAGGACGATGATACTCAGAAATGAAATATTCGAAATAAAGATTTGGGAAGTAAAGCAATTTTGATAATAATGACAAAGTCCTTGGTGAAACCACAGGAGCAGGTGGTTTGCCAGTATAAAGAAAAAGTTCACTGGAGAAGAAAAACCACAAAGACCAATGTCAGGGTTTTGGATGTTTTATCCCTGATATGGAGGCCACCAAATGCCATGGAGTGTTGCATGACAGAGCAAAGTCTCCATGAATGATACGGAGTGGAATAGAAGCTTAAAGAGAACTAGGAAAATGAGAGTGTGTTATGTCTGACGGCAAGTGCTAAAAAGAAACAAGATGGATGTTTTTGAAAAGAGTAAGGAGGAATGTTTGACTGCAGAGATGGAGATTGAAGAAATGTAGATGTTAATTCACCTTCAAGCCGAGAAGAAAGTGAAGTCTAAAATAATGAATAAGGAAACAACAAGGACAAAAAAGCATATTCAGTGTGAGAGGATTGTTGTGGAATTATGTCTCCAGAAGGCAGTCAATCCAGTTTTAGTCCATACTAAGAAGAGAAGTAAGTATCCTGAGAAATTGTTGAAAATACAGGGAATCTTTCAGATCATGAAGTAGGAGTTCTAGAGGGGACAGAGGAAAGGTTTGGGAAGGCTGAGAGGCATATGGATGGGGCTCTATTAGGGAATATAGGATGATGATGTACAATAGAGAAGTCTCCACTTTAGAAAGACACTAATATGAGAGTTAATATATGCCTTGAATCCTGATGTGGTTGTATGACTTGCTTTGGTCAATAAAACATAAGCAAAAGAGACGTCATATGTCTTAGTTATCTAGTGCTACTCTAACAGAAATACCACAAGTAGATGGCTTTAACAAAGAGGAATTTATTTTCTCACAGTCTAGTAGGCTACAAGTCCAATTAAAGGGGTCAGCTCCAGGGGAAGGCTTTCTCTGTCGGCTCTGGAGGAAGGTCCTGGTCATCATCCATCCTCCCCTGGAATAGGAGCTTCTCTGCGCAGGAACTTAGGGTCCAAAGGATGAGTTCTGCTCCCGGCACTGCTTTCTTGGTAGTAGGAGGTCCCCAACTCTCTGCTTGCTTCCCTTTCCTTTTATCTCTTCAGAGATGAAAGGTGGTGCAGGCCACACCCCAGGGAATCTCCCTTTTCATTGGATCAGGGATATGACCTTAGTAAGGGTGTTGTACGATCCCACCCTAATCCTCTTTAACATAAAATTACAATCACAAAATGGAGGACAACCACATAATTCTGGGAATTGTGGCCCAGCCAAATTGATACGTACATTTTTGGGGGACATAATTCAAACCATGACATCATATCTGATCAGAAGCATTCAGAGCCAGATCATAGTTTGCCATACCTTCTTTCCCCTCTGTCACAATAACCAGTAATGTTCCAGAATGATCCTGCTCTGCCAACCTGGGTTTCAGTGGGAAGAAAACCCGAAATGTATTTTGGAGACAGAATTGAATGGACCAGTCACTCTGGACCTAAAGTGGCCATGTAGTGTGAGTGAGCAATAAGTCTCTGTTGCTATCAGCCACCAAAAAAAGGAAACAAACCAAACCCATTCTCACTGAGTTGATTCCAACTCATAGCAACCCTATAGGACAGAGTAGAACTGCCCCATAGAGTTTCTAAGGAGTGCCTGGTGGATTCAAACTGCTGACCTTTTGGTTAGAAGCTGTAGCTCTTAACCACTATGGCATCAGGGTTTCCCAATCAGCCACAGGGAGTTTGAAATCATTTGTTACTCCACATAATCTAGCCTGCCCTGACTGATACACGCAGCGACTAATGTCAACAGGGAGGCACAATGGGATGAGTCCTGAGGCTCTCTAAGATGAGTTAAGAGACCTCTTGTCCAGAATGTTTCCATCCAAGTACGGTTGTCTGTGAAAAGATTGTTCCCTGAGTCTTGATGCTATGTCATATGCTGAGCTCCCAGGGCCTGATTTATCGAGCCTGAGAAACAGACAATGTTGGGTTTGGCTCAAGAAGACTTCTGAAACTTCTACTTGCATTCTTTAAGGTGGAGGAATAAAGCAGTGAAAAGTTCAATTACTTTGCTGTTAAACAAAATGGCATTCATGATCATATTTTCCAACTTTTCATCGAATGTCTCCCTAAAGCTGATAATCATCCATGAAGAATAGTGCTCACACTACAAAACATTCATTTCTATTCATGTAAGTATCCCATTTCCTAATACAATGCTCTTTAAATCCCTAATTTAAATGAAAATATTTGGGAAAATGGAGCCCTGGTGGTATAGTGGTTAAGAGCTTGGCTGCTAACCAAAACGTTGGTAGTTCAAATTTACTAGCTGCTCCTTGAAAACCCCATGGGGCAGTTCTACTCTGTCCTATAGCGTCGCTATGAGTTGGAACCGACTCGACAGTGCCTAACGACAACATTTGGGAAATCCTTTTTTTATGAATATAAGCATAAAATTATACACAAACATAATTTATGCTCAAGATATAAAAGGTTGATGTATTTTTCTGCTTTCATTTTGATTTTTGTCACTTCCCTTACATGCATGGAAATGGAAAAAAATCTTTCACTATAGATATAAATTTTTTTCTTTTGTCAGCGTCACGGCCTGCTCTTTATAAAAGGTATACAATACCTAGAATCTGAAGAACCGTGCCAGTCCATGATCTCCATTCAGGTCTGTGTTAGAAGAGCTTTATCCAGATGGGTTCTTTGAATTCCAACAGGCAGGTTGGCCCCTGCCAGTCCAAGTCCGTGGAGCTGCAGCATTAGGCATTGTTACCAGCTGCAGAATCACTGTGGCTGTTTGCAGAAACTGTGAATTGTCACTCATTCCCAGGACTGCTTCCCATCCTTGCTTTTGTTAGCTAAAAATAAAATTTTATTGCTGCCCCTTAAATATAGGTGATTTTCAACAAATGGCTGCAGTGTTCTGATGAATGTGTCTGTTCTATGGCCAGTATAGAAAAGAAGAAAGGCGGCCATAGAGATGAGCACTGAATCCACGTGTGTGAAAATAGTTCACTGTTCCTTTGAGATGAAACTGTGTTATTAGAGTAATTAACCTAAACTACACTGAACGATAAGAAGCAATTCCAAAGGAAACGGTTTAGTGTAAATGGTTTCCCATCTTTATAGTGTAAGATACAGAAAAATCATGTTTCCGTTTTATGTAGGTACCTAAATAAGTACTATGATGGGGTATGAAAGAAAAAAATCCAATCAGAAATAAACTGAATTTTTAGGCATAAAATTCTAAATACAATCTTGTGATTTCTTTTCTTTTTCGCTTAAAGATGTGTAGTTTTCTCAGTTCTGGATTTCTGTAAAAGAGAAAGACAAGTGCTACCTACTCAAATATTCAGCAGTGATAGCTATCAATTACTCAGGGCTTATTGAATATCAGGCACTGTACTAAGCACTTAATAGTCCTATGTTTATGCCAAGATTCTGAAGCTCATGGGACCTTGATCAGATTGCTTACCTAATGTGAACATCATATATGACATAGAGAAATAAGACTGACCTCTCTTACATACTGTGAGGAATGAGGGAATGTCCCAAAAGAAAGTGCTACATAAGTATCTTCCATTTTGTTATTATTAAAAATGATTTTTATATTGACATTTCTTTATTTTACTCATAATTGAAAATTCTTTTTAAAAATACTTATTTTGAAGTCAAGATTTACATGAAAAAATTCTCCCAAGTATAACTAATTTTTGATTTACATGTTAGCAAGCTAACTACATATGCATTATAATAATATTCACCAGCTTCAGGAAAAATTGAATGCAAAATAGTCAGTTAAACTTAATTCTTTGCGGAATTGTTAATAATATAAAGAGGTAACGGTTTCTCCTGTTTTCTCTAATCATAGGGTATCAATCAAATCACTGGACCAGTTACATACAAAAAAAAAAAAAAATCTAAGACAAAAAGCAAGTCCTTGCAAAGAGAAACTGTGTAGCTATAAATTAAAAAGTTCAAATTTACAAAGGCATGCAGCAGCCACTCAATAACTGTCTAGGCAACTGTAGTGAGATGAGAAGTTTTCATTGTCTTATTCTTAATTCTAGCTCCATCATTCAACCGTGTTTTAGATGGAGTTAATATCAATAGCTGGTATATCTGCCAAATGTACAGATGAATAAAAGCTAGTAGCTGGTACATCTTTCAAAATGGTTACCAACATTCATTTGGCTATCACCATTAGCTTCATCCTGAATTCCCGCCACTCTCTGGATTGCTGCAGCTTTCCTGGAAAATTTACTTCTTTGTATGTTCCTCTGCTCAGTTAGTTGAAACATAATTGGTGATGGGGAGAAGCTTCAGAAGAAATGCTTTTAAGGTTCTAGCTAAAGAAGCGCAGTGTCGATCCAAAAATAATCCAAGATTTGGAGCCTGTATTTGGGATCAAATTCCTGCTCCCGCACTTTTTAACAATATATTGACTCTGGATCAAATTGTTTGAACTATTAGTATTTCAATTTCATCATCTGTAAAACAGTAGTTGTTGTTAGTTACCATCAATTCCGACTCATGGTGACCTCATGTGTGTAGAGTAGAACTGCACTCCATAGGGTTTTCAAGGCTGTGACCTATCAGAAGAAGATCGCTGGGCCTGTCTTCCAAGACACCGCTGGATGGGTTTGAACTACCAACTTTCTAGTTAGTAATGAAGCACTTAGCCATTTGTGCCACCCAGGGATTAAAACTAAATCACAATGTTTTCATGAAGGTTAAAAAAGAATATGTACCTGAAAGTGCCTAGTTTGACATGCAAAACCAGTAAGTTCTTTCAAAGTTTTCATGGTACCAATTCTCTAGTACGTTTCCCTCTTTACCTGATACTATCAACCAAGTAGATATTTTATAAAACACATTTTTAAGGCATATTGTAAGTTCACAAACAAAAGAAAATAGGAGATTTTTTTGTTTGTTTGTTTCTTCCTGGGAAGAATAGGTGACCAGAGAATGGAAAGAAGGCTGAACAACTGGCAGGAGATCAGAGCCTGGATTGCAAAAAGGATGAGGAAAATTTACAGATTTATTTTTAAATAAAATAGTCAGCTATTCATTTTAAGTTAGCTTTTTCCTATGTCTTTATATTTTAGCTATATATTCAGTACAGTTTCATACACAAACAAATGTCTTCTATGAGTATGTATATATGTATATGCATGTGCTTGCATTTGCTTATAAAAGAAGGAAAAGATTGGATTCCACATTTGGGCTTGTGCAGAAGGAACCCTGACAATACATGAACGAAGATGAGAAACCCCTAAACTGAATTAATTCAGAGAAGGCAAGACCTTGAAGCCACAGATAACCATGAAAAAATAAATTTTCACAGAAATCTGGAATATCCATAATCTGTAGGTAATGGAAAAGTTGAGGTGATCTTATTTAACACCGGAATTACAATGGTTATTCCTGAACTAGTGGTTAGCAAACATGGCTGTCATTGATCATTTGAGGAGTTTTTTTCTAAATACAATGTCCAGGACTTGACTTTCAGAGTTTCTGATTTGTATAGCTTGTAATCGGAACCTGGGAATCTATGTATTTAACAAAGCCTCATAGGTGATCCTGTTGACCCACCAGAATTGGGCATCACCAGTCTAAGTAAACAAGTAAATTAACTTCCTTGGTTTCTTTATATTAATACATCCCCCCTTATATAATAAAAATAAATAAATTACCTGGAGGAAAAAAAAAAAAGACCAGATATGATGTTGGAGGTGAATGAGACAGCACAATGTAGCTATTCCTGACCGGGAATTGTGTAAATTACTCTATCTCTAAAAAGTCAGAAGGCTCTTGCACTAAAATGTATTCTAAACTTAAAAATCCAGACAAGAACCAAACCATCAGGGAAGTATGTGTCAGACTGTGATGTACTGAGGAAAAGATGCTACTGGTAATAATTCTGGTGATGATAACCTGTCACCTAATGATGACCTTGAAGTTGATACTGATGCTTCTCTTATATTTCCTGCTTCCTGTGCCATGTGCTAAAGAAAATTAGACAAGACCTGATACCTTAGTCAAGTGTCACCCTCTCCTCTACCAACTCTTCTGTGTATACAAACCAACCAAGCAACCAGTTGTTGTCAAGCTGATTTTAACTCCTGGAGATACCATGTGTATCAGAGTAGAACTGTCCTCCATAAGGTTTTCAGTGTCTAATTTTTCAGAAGCAGATTGCCATGCCTTTGTTATGAGAAACCCCTGCGTGGATTCAAACTCCTAAACTTTTAGTTGGCAGCTGAATTTGTTAACAGTTTATACCCAGTGACTTATTTGTGAATACTCGTTAAAAAAACCTGCTACCATCGAGTCAATTCCAACTCATAGTGACCCTATAGGACAGAGTAGAACTGACTCATAGGGTTTCCAGGGAGCAACTGGTAGATTCGAACTGACAACTTTTTTTGGTAAGCAGCTGTGCTCTTAACTATACAGTGGTGGGTAAATGCTGAAAACGATATTTATTACTTGTGCAAAATGAAATATGATTTTGCTCAATGGGCAATGTGCTCAGTTAGATATTCAACATGTTAGGCTCCAGGTTTTTCTTATACAGCCAAGTGGAGATGTTAGATAGCCAGTTAGATATATAAATCTATAGGTCAGGAGAGAGGGTTGAGACCTGAGGAATTTCACCATTAAAAGCTTAAGAAGAAAAAGATCCAGCAAAGGATATTAGCAAAAAAGTGAATAATGAAATAAGAAGAAGAAGGAAAAAAAAAAATTCCAAGAGATATGGGGTTCTTAAAGTCAAGGGAAGAAAAATTTTCAAGGAGCAAGGAATAATCAACTATGTCTAAAGCCTTTGATAGACAAAATAAGGTGAGGATAGAAAATTTGTCATTGGACTTAGCAAATTGGAAGGAAGCCATTAATGATTTTGTGAAGAGAAGTTTCTGTGGAATGGTAGAGACAAATGTCTGATTGAAGTGAGTATGAGAGAAAATAGAAGGTGAGGAATTTTCATAACAAATCCCAGAAACATTTTTGAGAAACTTACCTGCAAAGAGAGAAATGGTGGCAAGAAATGAGGCTAAGAAGTTTTTGTTGTTGTCATTGTTGAATTTATCTCAGACTGAGTGGTGCAAATAGCTAAGTGCTAGACTACTAACTAGAAGGTTGGCAGTTGGAACACACCCAGAGGTGCCTAGAAAGAAAAGCCTGGTGATCTGTTTCTGAAAGGTCACAGCCTTGAAAACCCTATGGAGTCACCATGAGCTGGAATCAAGTCAACAGCAACTAACAACAAGAACAAAAGATAAATAACAGCATATTTATATATTAATGGGATGATTCAGTTAATGACAACTGAAAGAAAGGAAGAAAAAAAAAAGAGAAAATTGCTGAAGCACATCCTTGAGTAGGTTACAGGATAACGCATTAAAAGGGAGATTAATTTTACATAGGAACAAGAATACTCCATTGATGGAAATAGAAGTCTATCAGTGTAGATGCCTGTAGCTAGGAGATTTTACAGAATGATGGTGTCTGTAAAAGTTCTCTGTAGTCTGATTTCTTAATCCTTTTTAGTGAAGTAAGCAACAAAATCATCAGCACAGAAGAAAAATAAGGTGTTAGAGATTTGAGGAGAGAGGGGAAGGTATGTAACAGTTATTTGTATGGAAAGTATATTAGGACATTAATATATTAGTAAGGCATATTAGTATAACAGGAAAGTGTAACATGTTTGCTAAGTGCCACAAGAGACTCATTTGAGGTTTGTGCTCATGCCTTTAACTCAAGACCAGTCAGCACGGCTATATGCCTCCTCCAGTCCCGTTTAAATGAATGAATGTGGAAACCAAGAAAATACGTATGGACCTAACCAGTGTTGTGCTTTTTTCAGGCAAATGGGATAGAGCAAGAGAACTATAAAGATTGTTTGCATTGACCTTGGAAGTTAAGGTAGATAAGAAGCGAGAGAGAAAATCAAGAGAATGAGGGACGGTGAAAAGGTGATAGCATCACTGTATTATATATGCTTGTGGACTGAATGATTGTTGGCAATGGCGTATGAGTTGGAGAGAACTGAAAATACAAGAGGTGGTGGTCTGCGAGGGTAATGCATGAATTTGAGATCATGGAGTGGCTGCAGTTATTGGTAAATGGCAGGTCTAGGGTACGATCATGGCTGAGATGAGATGGAGGATGAAAAAATCATTGGAGGAGAAGGGTTCACAACATTGATAAGCAAACACCTTGTATGTGTATTACAAATTTAGACAGAAACAATATTGAAGAGACTGAGACTGAGCCAGGAGCATATTACTGGTAGGTAGATGACAGCAACAATGAGATATAGCTGTTAATATTATTTATAAGACATCAGGAGGCAGGAGGGTTGGTTTGTAGTACTAGGACCCAAAGCCCAGTGCATGTGGGCGCTTGGGCTCAGTAGAAATAATTTGATAAATATAGTGGTAGGTCTGGCTTGGCAATACTTTGGATTTTTTTATTGACTGTTCCTATTTCCCATACCAGAACACAAGAGTAAGTTAAGGTGATGCTCCAAGTCTATGTTATACCTTTAAAAAGATTATGAAGTTTAAAAGCATCCTTCACTACGTTGTAATAACTATCACATTAGTCTTCTTGTACAGCCCCATTTCAGCATCCTAACATCATGTAGCTTATAATTAGCAGTGCAGGCTCCTATTCAGAAAATTGAATGCTGTAAGCTTTGGTGTTTATGCTTAAGGGTCCTATCCAGAATTCAGAATTCGTTCTCAAATTCCAGTAAATACAAAGAGGGAAGGAAAAAAAAAAGAGGAATTTAGGTTAACCAAGAAAGCAGCTTTGATAAATTTAATGAGGATGCCTGAACTCTGGATAATAAATGTCAAAACAAAAGAACAAACAAGCTATATAATTTTACATTTCCATTTTAAGCTTTCTCACCAGCTATTATTCAGATCTAAATCTCATCAATATTTAGGCATTTGACATTATAAATTCCTTCTCCCCTAAGCCATTGTTAAACTTTCTTTTTGCTTTACGTTCGTGGCATAGTACTTTCTGTTTATCCCTTACCATTTCTCCGTCTCTTTTTTCTTTTTTTTTCCCCCTATTTATTAATAGTTAGAGCTTGAGCAAATTACTCAAATTCACAGAACCAAACATTCTGATCTGTAAAATCTTATGATTTATTACACAGAAGTGTTGAAAGAATTAAATGAAATAATGGAGGTAAAGCACCTAACACAGAGCCTGGCCCCTAACACATTGCTTTTGTCTCTTTTCCTATTCTTCTCTGCTTCTTTTCCACTGCAGCTGTGAACACTTCCCATGTCTCTGTCCTACACCCTCTGTCTTTCTTGGAGATATCAGTTACTTGAGCATCTTGATCATTACATGCATTTGAAAGATTTTCAAACCTGCATCTCCAGTTTTTACATAGGAACCCTAGCCTCGTAATCTCTCATTATCTACAAGCTTTCACTATCATATACCAGTCACCTTCAAGCAAATATAAAAAAGTCGAACCAATTTCATCATTTCTGCCCCCTTTTAAAACATTACTCCCTTCTAAATTGCTTAGTTCTTTTAGCAGCACCGTATACTCTCAGTAACTCTGACTAAAGAAATAGGTAATTTTCAGTTCTAAAAATATGATTATTTTAATTAAAAAGACAGAAGGGTTGATATGGTAGTTAACTTTTATTTGGAGAAAAGTTAAACTTCCATTCTAAGAAACCTTGAATGTTCAGGTAAATCAACTATTGGTTTAAAATTTAAATACAGAAGGGGTACCTCACTTGAAGCACAGAAATAACTCATTCAATATATTGCAGCTTAAATGAAATGCTTATCTCTCGAAGGGCAGAAAAAATGGAGAGCAAAACAGATGCCCTGCTGAAAAGAACATCCAAATTCAGAGATGCCGGTGAATAGCCTGAAAAGGCAATTATACATAATTTAGAGGTATTTTCTAATTTGTTGTGTAGATCACACAATAACAAGAGGCTTTGTGTGCATTTATAACTGCCTAGGGAATAGACTAGAGTAGAATGGTAATGTGTGTGTATTATAACCAGCAATTCTTTTGATAAACCTGGGGAGGAAGATGGAGATTTTGAGAGGCAAATGAGAGGGCCTTCTGTGTGCTGGGAATAGCAGATGAGTAGTGCCGCTATTGCTTCCATTTGGATAATGGGGCTATCTTTGACCACTGTTATCTACTCTCTGGGCAGCTGGATAACGGGACGAAGGCAAAGTCACTCTATTTCTGCATGACAGAAAAGTCTCTAAGCTCTTTCTCTAAAAGCCACTGAGTCTTTCCAAATTGCAGTGAGGAACATCACTCATGTAGTACAAGCCTACTTGGCATACGCAGTAGCTTTCAACAATTTCAATATGTTTCTCCAGAAACACACAGACATGTGCTCACTTCCTCACAATGCTCTATCATTAAAGTAAAATCATGGAAGATAAAATGCAGAATAGCTGGACCTATAATGTATAATAGCAGGCATCGCCATAATAGCCAAAGTGCTGCATATATTAGAAGTCATTTTCTGTAAGAGCTCACGATGAAAAGCAAGGGAAATTATAACATGAAAATGAAGGTGCAAAGTGAATGATGCTTTAAAGCAGTGATATGCTGTTACATGTCATTGGTTGGCCTCACCTGTTTCGTTTTTTATATGCAAAGTAAAAACTTAAAACATTTCATCAAAGTGACTGGAATGGATTAAAACTTCTTTTCCTTTCTTTTTTTTTTTTTTTTCTCTCACCTATTGCTCCCTCCTCCACAATAATTTAGAATAGTATACTTGGAATAAGATAGGGAGGTCCTAATGCATGTTATTTTATACGTGCATATATAAATATATGCACAAACATGCATGTACATATATATACGCTATATACTATATTCAATGTAAGTAATGCACACTGCCTATGTTTGTTTGCCAACTGCTCCCTCCTATGCTTTTTTTTCCTTTTTCCACAACAACATGTAAAAAAAAACAGAATAGCAGTGCTTATCAAAATACTTCCCAGGGAGAGGGAGAGGTTGGCAAACAGAAGGCATGTGTAATTTGTGTAAAAATACTATATACACTATTTATACTATATATACACATACATATACATATATATATCCACCCACATGCGCATTATATTCTCACACTCATTTTACACGCACACATACATTTAGTCTGAAAGAAAATAAAAGTATGTGATTTAGGGGACAAAGTGAATTGAGCTCAGTTAATAGAACTAAATGCTAGTTTTTATATTTCAACTAGCAGCTAGTTTAGAATAATGAGGGAGAAGCTACTCTTAGGGAAATAAATAGAAAGCATTTTGTAAATTTGCTGGTGAGTGAGGATTTGTGGTGTTACTCTTTTAGGGGAATTGATGAGGTCCCAGCACAAATTCCCACTCTGTATCTGAATGAGATGATTAGTGAGTGTAGTGATTTCAGTTGAATTGCCTATGGAAGTTCTCAGGCCAGCAAGGTTAGAAGGTAGTGATAGGAATCGGGAATCCATGACCTGTAAAGCTCTTCTTTTCTATACATTTGTACCAGCTAAATGTATTATGATCACTTGTGATTTAACTTCCGTGTAGAAAAAAATCAAGGATTATTCTGGCCTCAATCTATGAGAGGATGTGGCCAGTTGAAGTCAGAGCACAATATATTTTGAACCACTATCTGTGACACTATTTATATTTTATGTTCAACATTCCTTTGAAAATAAATTTTCAGGATTTTTAAGCTATGTTTTGTCTTAGGCTGAGTTCTCTAGAGAAGCAAAATCAGTAAAGCATATAAACATATATCTAGAGAGAAATTTATATCAAGGAACCAGCTCATGAGATTATAGAGGCTGGAATGTCCCGAATCTGTGGATTAGGATAGAGGCTTCTCCTGATTCACGTAGCCTCAGGGGCTGGTAAACTCAAGATCAGCAGGTCCGAGAGCAGGACTCTTGCTCACAGGCTGTGAACGAAGATCGATGAATTCCAAGATGAGCAGGTAAGCTACTAGCTCAAGTCCCAAGATCCAGAGGTCAGACGAACAAGAGGCATCTGCGGGATCCAGAATAAGCCAAAGGCCTTGGCAAGGCGAGAAAGAAGTAGGCAGTGGAGGGCAGAGAGATGAAGGCTGAGGGGGTGGTGAGCTACCACAGGCCCTGCCCCCACCAGTACCACTCAGTAGATTCCATCGTGGGGGTGATCATGTATCAAATTTGAACAGGGAAGTGATCACAACATTGTACAACTGCCAAAACACTGAGAATCATGGCCCAGCCAAGTAGACTCACAATCTCAACCATCACGTTTCTTTTATTTTACGTTTACAATATATTCATCTATTGCCTGCTGCTAAGAAAATCAGTTTTTTACATTCCTTTTATTTTTTCCCTAATGTGTTCTTCTTTTATGGAACAAAAAGGAATAGCCATGAGATTGGTTGTTTTTGTTGTTGATCTTAACTGCATTTGAGATTGTTTACCTCCTCCTTAATTAATCAAATTACTCCATATTTCGTGGTTCCAGAGAGAACCATATCCTAAAACAAAGTTGTTGTTTTTAAGTGCCATTGAGTCGGTTCCAACTCACAGCAACCCTATAGGACAGAGTAGAACTGCCCCATAGGGTTTCCAAGGAGCAGCTGGTGGATTCGTACTGCCAACCTTTTGGTTAGCAGCCAAGCTCTTAACCACTGCAGTACCAGGGATTCAAAACAAAGTAGTGTGAGCAAAGTTTACAAATGAATCTCTCATTTAAAAACTTCACGGTGCTTTGGAAAAACAAATATTTAAATACAACACACACTTTACACATTAAAAACAAGCATTTTTTTCAAACTATATAGTCTTTCAGAAATTGAGAACTCAAGTTTTTGTTGTTGTTTAAACTTTGGTAAAATATTAATAAGACATCTCTGTTATTAGAGAAGAATCTTATCGTGGGTTCCTGCTCCATCAAGGAGTGGTTTAAATACAGATTACCACGAAGAAATCAAGTCTTTGCTGATATATAGTGAATCAGTGTCTGGTTTGCAGAGTTTAGGTAATGAGCTCAGAGGGTGGTTTGAGAGTGAAAACACAGGTTCATTAGGTTAGTTAGGAAGAATCTGTGCCTCTTTAACAAGCAATTAGCTAATTTAACATCTTCACCTGAAAACCAACTAACCAACTACAAATCTGTTACCATCATCAGCACATGGGTCAGATTGCTTCTACCTTCTTCCACTTGTGGTACCTATGCACAATTAACTGCTTATGATTTTTATCTAAAAATATCTTCCCTGTAAAAACTGATCAGCAACACAGAGATGGCAGAGAATGATTTTCTTGTGACCCAAAGATCTATAGTGCTTCTGAATTAATAGTCATCCATCCATCCATCCATTTATTCATTCTTTATTCATTCATTCATTTTTCTTAATCTCCTATTATATTCTGGGGACTAAGCAAACCACAAAAATGAGTAAAAGTTGGTAAGCAGTCTTCAGACCTCCGTTTCTAAAAGAGAAGGCTTACTCTTAATCCCAACATTAGAAGGCAGAGTGGTAAGTGCTTGAAGAGATATGCACAAAATGCTATAGAAACAAATAATTGGTGACAACTTTCCTGGAATTCTCAGGCATAACTTCAGTGAAGAGAGAACACTGACAGATTCTAGAGGAAGAGTGTGATTTGACAGGCAGAAAAGCTTGATGAATAGAAGCATGGATGAGCATTTCAACAAAAGGGAATGGTTTTATATACATATATTTATAGTAATATTTATATTCGTATGTATATTTATATGTACATGCATGTATTTTCCTATTCTGACAGGAAACATGAGATCTCTTGGTCAGAGTATCAGTTGCCATTGAGTCACTCATAGCTACCCCATGTGTGTAGAGTAAACTGCTCCATAGGGTTTTCAGGGTTGTAACCTTTCAGAAGCAGATTGTCAGGCCTTTCTTCCAAGGTTCCTCTAGGTGGGTTTGAACTTCCAAACTTTCAGTTAGTAATCAAGCACTTAGCTGTTTGCATCACCCAGGGACTCCTCTGGATCAGAGTAATAGCTGTTTATAACTCACCTTCACACTTGTTCCTATGCTCCAGTTCCCTGTAAGTCAACACAAGGAGGGCCAACTGTTCACTGGTATGTGCAATGGTGTTGCACCACTGGAAAAGAATCTTGAAATTATGAAACCCAGAGCTTATACGGGGTGGCTAACACTTATGCACATGATGGAAAATTATTTTCATTTTTAAAGTAAACATCTCACGGTAAATGCAGGTGCAAATTGTCAGTCTGAACTACTTGGTATTCTTTGTCCAAGCTTTCTGAGAAGGTAAGGCTAAGATGTTAGCTGTATTACTAGAAATAATTTCTTGACCCAAGTTACTTGTTAAGAAGGGAGTAATGTTAGCGGTCTGAGGCAGGGTAAAATTATGATGCAGAATCTTGGTACTCATAAAAGAGATTCTGATGCATAGCATCATAAGAGGTGAAATGATGTAAGGGAAGTCACATCTCTGGGCAAGAAGGTAAAGAGCAAAATGCTCAATCTTCACATCTCCTAGGTATCTCTTTACCTTGTCTCAATTTTCTTTGCCTTAGCCCATCTATTACTTCTTTTTATACTAACATATAGCAAATTTGCTTGGGTAAAAATAGCACAGGCCTGTCTTTGTACCTAGACGGATTTCCTGTCTGTGCAACTTCAGTGGAGACATCACTTCTTCATGGTGTTGACGTGAAGATTAAATGGGATAATACATGTATAGCTAGTATGCTGAACAAGCACAACTCATCTGATACATTCTTAATTTTTGTCTCACACTGTAAGTTTAAGTTTACTCACAGGAGGCCAGCTCTTCCCCTTCCCTAAATGAAAATTCCAGCAGGCCTTTTGATTTTGCTGTTCCTTTAAATTAGCGGTTTTCAACACTGGCTGTAAAATAGAATCAGACAGGAGCTCTTAAAAATACTGATGCCCAGGTCCACCAACAGAACAACTAAGTCAAAATTTCCGAGTGCACATAGATTTTAAAGCTCCCAAGACAATACTAATGAGCAGTTAGTATTCAGAACCACTGTTAATCATGGTACAATCACTTTCATTCACAAAGCACAATATTGATTCCAATATTAGAATGTCCAGTCCAATATACTAATCAATACTCTGAAGTGGATTTAAAGTTAAATCTTCTGATCATGGCACTATAGACAGAAGTACCAAGGAGTCCCTCCACAGCGAAGACCCAAAAAACTAAGTAAAACAGATACAAACATCAGTCCTGGAACCCTAAGCATCAAATGAAGGGATAAAGAACTCATCCAAGCCCCGAATGGAATAAGAAAATGACAGAGAACAGAGAACGAGGAGAGCTATGGAGTGGAGGTCACCTATCAGCTAATACCACATGGATTCACCATCCTGAACCCCTTAGTCACCAAGAACGACCGACAGGGAGCACAGGAAGGCAGCTTCACGGAGCTGCCAGCAGGAGACAGAGCACCCAGCAACCAGGGATACGTTTCCCATCTTCCACCTTTCTTCCCCCGAGTGGCCTTTGCTGCTTTCTAGTGGGCTGCGGTCCCTCTGCCTGAGAGATGCTGGCTTCTTGCCACTTGGATTTGCCCTGACCCCACTGGCCAGCTCCTTCAGTGCCATTTTTTTGTTGCTGTTGTTGCTTTTTTGGCTTCTTTTTTTTTTTCTCTGTCTCTCTCACCTCCTTCCTTTCCTTTCTCATGAACACCTGGTGCCATCTGCCATCTCTGCTCCCTCTTGATGGGCTGAGCTGTGCCTCTCAGCTGGGGAACCACTTCCCCAATCCACACCGCCAAGCTGGTGGGCTCCCGCAGGGCTTTTTTTTTTTTCTTTCTCAGTTTATTGTCTCTCTCTACCTTCCTTTCTTTCCATTCTCCAGAACACCAGACACCATGTGCCACCTCTGCTCCTTCTTGATGGGTTGTGCAGCACTGCTCAATTGGGGAGCCACTTTTCTGGTTTGCATCGCCACATTGGATGACTCCCTGGGGCACTTGTTTTCTTTCTTTTTTCTCTTTTCTTAGTATCTTGTCTCTCTCTTCCTTCCTTCCTTTCCTATCTCCTAAACACCTGGTGCCATGTGCCACTTCCACTCCTTCTTCACAGGCTGTGCAGCACCACTTGGCTGGGGAGCTGCTTCCCTGGTCCATGCTGCCACACCAGTAGACTCCCTTGGGGAATTTTTTTTTCTCTTTTCTCACTTTCTTGTCTTTCTCTACCTTCCTCCATTACCCTTCTCCTGAAAACCTGGTGCCGTGTGCCATCACTGCTCCTTCTTGATGGTCTCTGCAGTGCCATTTGGCTGGGTAGCTGCTTCCTATGGGATCCCTCAGGGCATTTTTTTTTTCTCAGTTTCTTGTCTCTCTCTACCTGCATTCCTTTCCTTCCTCCAAAACACCTGGCCACTTGTGCCTTTCTCTCTCTCTCTCTCTTTTCTTTTTTTCCAGTTTCATACCACCCTCTCCATTCCTTCCTTTCCTTTCTCCTGCCCACCTAGCTGCATGTGCTGACTTTGCCTCTTCTTGATGGGCTGTGCCACACTTCCCAGCTACAAAGCCACCAGCACATGGCTTTCCCAGATCTGCACTCCAAAAGCATGCTCTCACAGCACCATTTTTGTTTTATTTTGTTTTTGGATTCTGTTTCTTTCCTTTCTTTTCTTTCCCACAACCACTTAGTTCCACACATTGAATCCTCCCATTCCCTCTTGCATATCTCCACTGCCAGCTGAACACCACATCCCTGAGCACCATAGGCAAAGACCACCAGACCCTGCCTTGCACTGCCCCCTGGCCCTACCCTGTTGGCCCCAGTACATGCAACAAACAACCCATCCCAGCCCCTCCTGCTCCACTGGGCCTGCCTTGCTGCAGCATACCTGAGTGACTGGCCTGCCCACTGGACAAGGTGATGAGAAATATAATGTCCACAGATGAGCAAACAACAAAGAATACCTAGCCTACCTTCCCAGACATAGCCAAATAAAACAAAACAAACAAATCTACAACCAATAAATGAAGAAAATAATTACTGAATATCCCCGAAGACAGCAAAAAATATCAAAACATATATACATAAAAAAAAAAAAAAAAAAGGACAGGATGGTTCCAATAGGAGTCCAAAGTAAAAGATTAAATGACCTTCTGGTAGAAGAAAAGACACTGGGACTACCTGATAGGGAATTCAAAACTCTAATAGTCAGTGCTATCCAAGAGATGACAGAAAGAGCAAACATTAGGAAAAAATAGACAATATCATGGAAAAGATAGAAAAAATCATGGAAAACACAGACAAAACAACAGAAGAATTCAGGAGAATAATACAGGAACAAAATGTCAAAATTAACACACAACTATAAATCAAACAAAAACAAAAATTAGAAATCCTAAAGGTAAACTACAAGATTTCAGAAATGTACAGTGTCATAGAAGGTGTGAGGAGAAAGTTTGAAACAATGAAAGGCAGGATCAGTGAAACTGAAGACAAATCCTTGTATGAGGAAAAAATCAAAGAAAAATGAAGAAACACTGAGAACTGCGTGGGATACAATCAAAAGCAAACATTTGTGAGGGATTGGAGTTCCAGAACAGGGGGAGAAAATGGAAAATACAGAGAGGATCATTGAAGAATTGCTAACAGAAAACTTCCCTAATAACATGAAAGACGAAAATCTCACCATCCAAGAAGCTCAACAAACCCCATTTAGAATAGACCACCAAAAGAAAAACACCAAGACATATCATAATCACACTTGCTAATACTGAAGACGAAGGAAGAATCCTGAGAACAGCTCAAGAAAAATGAAAAGTCACATAGAAAGGGAAAACAATGACTAAGCTCTGATTACTCAGTAGAAACCATGCAGGCAAGAAGACAATAGGATAATATATATAAAACCTTGAAAGAAAAAAATTGCCAGCCAAGAATAATACATCCTGCAAAACTCTCATTCAAACATGGTGGTGAAATTAGGGCATTTCCAGATAAACAGAAATTAAGGGAATATGTAAAAACCAAATGAAACTTACAAGAACTATTAAAGCAAGTTCTTCAGTTAGAGAACCAACAACATCAGACAACAGCCTGTATCTATGATGCAAGACCACATCAGTTAGATACCAACCAAGGTAGTGAACTCTCAAGGATAAAACAAAACTAAAATATTTACAGCAGGGAACTAGAGACGTCAATCTGTAAATAACAACAATGTCAGAAAAATAAAAGAGGGACTAAATGGTGTATGTATAGAACTTTAAAATGGAGAGGAAGTCAAAGCAATACGAAGTAATAAAAGACTGGTTTAAACTTAGGAAGATAGAAGTAAATTACAAGGTAATCACAAAGGAAGTTAATAAACCTACTCATCAAAATAAATAACAAAAACATAAAGTGTCAGTAAACACAAAATCTACAAAAACAAAAGAAATGAAAATAAAATCACAAACAAAAGGAATTCAGCACAGGAGAGGAAGAGGAAGAAAGAAAATGTCCACACTACAGAAAAAAAAAAAAAAAAAAAAGCACTGCAAAATGGCAGCAATAAACTCAGATCTATCAATAATCACACTGAATGTAAATGGCCTAAATGCACCCATAAAGAGACAGAGTGACAGAATGGATGAAAAAACAGGACCCACCAATAGTCTGTCTACAAGAGACACAACTAAGAAACAAAAACATAAAATTATTAAAAAATCAAAGGATAGAAAAAATATATCAAGAAAACAGCTACCAAAAAAGAGCAGGAGTGGCAATACCAATCTCAGATAAAATAGACTTTAAAACAAAATCCACCATAAAGGACAAAGAAGGGCATTATATAACGACTAAAGGGACAATCCATCTCTAAGACATAACCATAACAAATCTCTATGCACCCAATTACAGGGCTCCAAAATACATAAAACAAACTCAAACAACAGTGAAAAGAGAAACTGATGTTTCCACAATAATAATAGGGGACTTCAACACACCTCTATCGATAAAGGACAGACATCTAGAAAGAAACTCAACAATGATACAGAAGATCTGAAGTTCACAATGAACCAACTCATAGACATATATAGAACACTCCACCCAAAAGCAGCCAAGTACACATTCTTTTCCAAAGCACAGGGAACATTCTCCAGAATAGACCACATCTTAGGCTACACAGCAACACTCAACAAAATAAAAAACATTGAGATAAGTAAAAGCATCTTCTCTGATCACAACACCATCAAAGTAGAAATTAATAATAGGAAGAGCAAGGAAAAAAAACCAAATACATGGAAACTGAACAACACCCTGCTTAAAAACAACTGGGTAATAAAAGAAATCAAAGACAGAATTAAAAAATTCCTAGAATCAAATGAGAATGAAAACATATCATACCAAAACCTTTGGAACAGAGCAAAGGCTGTGCACAGAGGTCAATATATTGTGATAGATGCACACATCAAAAAAGAAGAAAGAGACAAAATCAAAACATTAGCTACACAACTCCAAAAAATAAAAAGAGAACAGCAAGAGAAGCCCACAGTTACCAGAAGCAAGGAAATAATAAAGATCAAGCAGAAATAAATGAAATAGAGAATAGAAAAACAATAGAAACAATCAACAAAACCAAAAGTTGGTTCTTTGAAAGAATCAACAAAATTGACAAACCACTGGCCAAATTGACGAAAGGAAAACATGAGAGTATGCAAATAACCCAAATAAGAAACGAAATGGGGGACATTACAACAGAACCAACTGAAATAAAAAGGATCATAACAGAGTATTATGAAAAACTATACTCCAACAAATTTGGAAATTAGAGGAAATGAACAAATATCTACAAACACGATATCTCCCCAAACTAACACAAAATGATGTTGAAAATCTGAACAGAACTATAACAAGAGAAAATATTGAAAAGGTAATAAAAAAAATCCCAATTAAAAAAAAGCCCTGGTATAGATGGCTTCACTGGAGAATTCTACCAAACATTCAGAGAAGAGCTTACATCAGTACTACTCAAAATATTTCAGAACGTAGAAAAGGAAGGGATATTTCCAAATTCATTCTATGAAGCCATCATAACCCTGATACCAAAACCAGGCAAAGACACCACAAAAAAAGAAAATTACACACCAATATCTCTCATAAACATAGATGCAAAAATTCTCAACAAAATTCTAGCCAATAGAATTCAGGATGATATCAAAAAAATAATAGACCATGACCAAGTAGGATTCATACCAGGTATGCAAGAATGGTTCAACATTAGAAAATCAATCAATGCAATCCACCACATAAATAAAAGGAAAGGAAAGAAAAGAATCACATGATCAACTCAACTGACGCAGAAAGGCATTTGACAAAGTCCAACACCCATTCATGATAAAAACTCTCGATAAAATAGGTATAGAAGGGAGATTTTTCAACATAATAAAGGGGATCTATTCAAAACCAACAGCCAACATCATTCTTAATGGAGAGAGGATGAAAACATTCCCCTTGAGAACAGAAAAAAGATAAGGATGCCCTTCATCACCACTCCTATTCGACATTGTGCTGGAAGTCCTAGCTCGAGCAATAAGGCAAGAAAAAGAAAAAAAGGACATTCAAATTGGTAAGGAAGGAGTAAAACTGTCCCTGTTTATGGATGATATGATACTATACACAGAAAGCCCAAAAGACTCCAAGAGAAAACTACTGGAACTAATAGAAAGATTCAGCAGTGTAGCAGGATATAAGATAAACATACAAAAATCATTTGGATTCCTATAACTAATAAAAAGAATGATGAAAAGTAAATCAGGAAAACAATGCCAATTATAATAGTGCCTAAAAAAATAAAATATTTAGGAATAAATCTAACCAGGGATGTAAAAGACCTATACAAAGAAAACTACAAAACACTACTGCAAGAAACCAAAAGATATCTGCATAAATGGAAAAACAGCATGCTCATGGATAGGTAGGGTTAACATCGTGAAAATGTCATCCTACCCAAAACAATTTACAAATACAATGCAATCCTGATCCAAATACCAACAGCATTTTTTAAAATTGTGCTTTAAATGAAAGTTTACAGTTCAAGTCAGTTTATCATACCAAAATGTATACACACACTGCTAAGTGACCCTGGCTGCTTTCCCTATACTATGACAGCACACTCCTTTCCATCCCAGATTTCCCAAGTCCATTCAGCCAGCTCCTGCTCCTTTTTGCCTCCTCATCTCACCTCTGAACAGCAGCTGCCCATTTAGTCTTGGGTATCTACTTGAGCTAAGAAGCACATTCTTTACGAGTATCATTTTATGTCTCATAGTCCAGTCTAATCTTTCTCTGAAGAATTGGCTTCAGGAATGGTTTCAGTTCTGGGCTAACGGAGAGTCCAGGGGCCATGTCTTCCGGGGTCCCTCCAGTCTCAGTCAGTTGATTACGTCTGGTCTTTTTACTAGAATTTGAGTTCTGCACGCCACTTTTCTTCTGCTCCATCGGGGACTGTCTGTTGTGTTCCCTGTCAGGGCGGTCATCAGTGGTAGCCAGGCACCATCTAATTCTTCTGGTCTCAGCCTGATGGAGTCTCTGGTTTATGTGGCCCTTTTGTCTTTGGTGTTCTTCATTCTCCTTTACTCCAGGTGGCTGGGACCAATAGATGCATCTTAGATGGCTGCTCACTAGTTTTTAAGACCCAAGACACCACTCACTAAAGTGGGATGAAGAACATTTTGTTAATAAACTTTGTTATGCTGGTTGACCTAGATGTTCTCTGAAACCATGGTCCCAAGACACCCACCCCTGCTACTCTGTCCCTCAAAGTGTTTGGTTGTATTCAGGAAACTTCTTAGCTTTGGTTTAGTCCAGTTGTGCTGACATCCCCTGTAGTGTATGTTGTCCTTCCCTTCACCTAAGATAATTCTTGTCTACTTTCTAGTTCATGAATATCCCTCTCCCTCCCACCTCACCCTTGTAACCATCAAAGAATGCTTTCTTTTGTGTTTAAACCTTTTCTTGAGTTCTTATAATAGTGGTCTCATATAATATTTGTACTTTTGTGACTGACTAATTTCACTCAGCATAATGCCTTTCAGATTCAGTCATGTTATGAGATGTTTTGAGGATACATCCTTGTTTTTTATCATTTCCTAGTATTCCATTGTGTGAATATACCATAATTTGCTTATCCATTCATCCGTTGATGGGCACCTAGGTTGCTTCCATCTTATTGCTATTGTGAACAGGGCTGCAATGAACATGGGTGTGCATATAGCTATTCATTTGACAGCTCTTATTTCTCTAGGATACTCTCCAAGGAGCAGGATTGCTGGATCATATAGTACTTCTATTCCTAGCTTTTAAGGAAGCGCCGTATCAGTTTCCAAAGTGGTTGTACCATTTTACATTCCCAATAACAGTGCATAAGAGTTCCAATCTCTCCACAACCTCTCCAACATTTTTATCTTGTGTTTATTGGATTAATTCTAGCGTTGTTGGGGTGAGATGGTATCTCATCATAGTTTTGATTTGCATTTCTCTAATGGCTAATGATCCTGAGCATTTCCTCATGTGTCTGTTAGATGCCTGAATGTCTTCTTTGGTAAAGTGCCTGTTCATATCCTTTGCCCATTTTTTTTTTTTTATTGTACTTCAGTTGAAGGCTTACAGAACAAATAATTTCTCATGAAACAGTAGTACACATATTGTTTTATGACATTGGTTAACAACCCCACAACATGTCAACCCTCTAACTTCTTATATTTTTTTTGGTGAAAATACACATAGCCAAAGATACACCATTTCAAAAATTTCTACATGCACAGTTCAGTGACATTGACTACGCTCTTTCAATTGTGCTGTTATTCTCATTTAAGATGAAAGCTTACAGAACAAAAGAATTTCTCATTTAACAGTTACTGCAAATGTTGCCCTATGACAATGGTTAACAATCTCACGACACATCAACAATATCCTTACTCAATGTTGGGTTCCCTATGACCAGCTTCCTTGTCCCCTTCTGACTTCTAGCCCTTGTCACTGGGTTACTGTACCTCGTTTGTCTCGTTTGGGTTTATGGGGCTGTCCACTCCCAGGCTGAACAGTGATCTTCGGAGGTAACTTCACCACTGAGCTAAAAGGATGTCTGGGTGCCATACTCTTGGGGTTTCTCCAGTCTCATTTAGACCAGTAAACCTGGCCTTTTTTTTTTTTTTTGTCAGTTAAAATTATGTTCTACATCCTTCTCCAGCTCTGTCCAGAACCCTCTGTTTTGATCCTGGTCAGAGAAGTCAGTGGTGGTAGCTGGGCACCATCTAGCTGTACTGGACTCAGTCTGGTGGAGGCCTTGGGAGCTGTGGACAATTAGTCCTTCAGACTAATCTTTTCCTTGTATTCTGTTCTCTTCATTCTCCCTTGCTCCCGAAGGGATGAGACCAGTGTAGTGTCTTAGATGGCTGCTCACAGGCGTTTAAGACCCCAGACACTACTCACCAAGGTAGAATGTAGAGCATTGTCTTTATAAGCTGTGTCATGCCAATTGAGCTAGATGTTCCCCAAAGCCATGGTCCCCAAAGCCCACCGCCCAGCAATTCAGTCCCTCAGGGAGTTTGGATGTGTCTATAGGGCTTCCATGACCTTTCCTTGTACAAGTTGTGCTGGTTTCCCCTGTATTGTGCACTATCTCACCCTTCACCCAAGATACCACTTATCTATTGCCTATTTAGTATTTCACCCCCACCCCTCCCATCCCTGGTAACCAACAAAGATTGTTACTTTTTGTGTGTGAACTTTTTCATGGCTTTTTACGATAGAGGTCTCATACAATATTTGTCCTTTCGTGACTGACTTATTTCACTCAGTATAATGTCCTCCAGTTTTATCCATGTTATGAGATGCTTCACAGATTCATTGTTGTTCATTCTTGTGGCATAGTACTCCATTGTGTGTATGTACCAAATTTATCCATTCACCTGTTGATGGGTATCTAGGTTGTTTCCATCGTTTTGCTATTGTGAACAATTCTGCCATGAACACAGGTGTGCATATGTCTATTCGAGTGACAACTCTTATTTCTCTAGGATATACTCCTAGGAGTAGAATTGCTGAATCGAATGGTATGTCTATTTCTAGCTTTCTGAGGAAGCGCCATATCATTTTCCAAAATGGTCGTATCATTTTGCATTCCCGCCAGCAGTGCATAAGTGTTCCCATCTCCCCGCAGCCTCTCCAACATTTGTTATTTCCAGTGTTTTTGATTCGTGCCAGTAATGCCGGGGTGAGATGGTATCTCATTGTAGTTTTAATTTGCATTTCCCTAATGGATAGTGACCACAAGCATTTCCTCATGTGTCTGTTGGCCATTTGTATGTCTTCTTTTGTGAAGTGTGTGTTCATTTCTTTTGCCCACTTTTTAATACGATTATTTGTCTTTTTCTTGTAGAGGTATTGGATTTTCTTGTAGATTATGGAGATTAGACTTTCGTCTGACTTGTACTGTCCTAAAATTTTTTCCCAGTCTGTAGGTTCTCTTTTTACTCTTTTGGTGAAGTCTTTTGAAGAGCATAGGTGTTTGATTTTTAGAAGATCTCATTATCTAGCTTATCTGTTGGGGTTAGTGCATTGATGGTTATGGTTTGTATCCTCTTAATGCCGTGTATTAAGGCCTGAAGTATTGGTCCTATTTTTTCTTCTATGAACTTTACAGTTTTAGGATTTATATTCAGGTCTTTGATCCATTTTGAAGTTGTTTTTATATATGGCGTGAGGTATTGGTCCTGTTTCATTTTTTTGCAGATCGATATCCAGTTTTGCCAGCACCATTTGTTAAAAAGACTGTCTTTTCCCCATTTGATGGACTTTGGGCCCTTGTCGAAGATCAGGTGACCGTAGGTGGATGGATTTATATCTGGGTTCTCAATTCTGTTCCATTGGTCAATGTATCTGTCGTTGTACCAGTACCAGGCTGTTTGGAATAATGTAGCTGTATAGTAGGTTCTGAAGTCAGGTGGTGTAAGTCCTCCAACTTTATTCTTCTTCTTCAGTAGTGCTTTACTTATTCGGGGCTACTTCCCTTTCCATATTAAGTTAATGATAATTTTTTCCATCTCTTTGAAGAATGTTGTTGGTATTTGGATCTGGATTGCTTTGTATTTGTAAACTGCTTTGGGTAGAATTGTTATTTTCACAATGTTGAGTCTGCCTATCCAGGAGCATGGTATGTTTTTCCATTTATGTAGATCCCTTTGGGTTTCATGCAGTAGTGTTTTGTAGTTTTCTTTGTATAGGTCTTTTACATCCCTGGTCAGATTTATTCCTAAGTATTTTATCTTTTTAGGGGCTATTGAAAATGGTATTGCTTTCCTGGTTTCCTTTTCATCGTTCTCCTTATTGGTGTATAGGAATCCAACTGATTTTTGAATGTTTATCTTGTATCCTGCTACTCTGCTGAATCTTTCTATTACTTCCAGTAGATTTCTCATGGAGTCTTTAGGGTTTTCTAGGTATAGAATCATATCATCTGCAAACAGGGACAGTTTAACTTCATTACCAATTTGGATGCCCTTTATTTCTTTTTCTTGCATTATTGCTCTAGTTAGAACTTCCAGCACAATGTTAAATAGGAGAAGTGATATAGGGCATCCTTGTGTTGTTCCTGTTTTCAAGGGGAATGTTTTCAGCCTCCCTCCATTAAGAATGATGTTGGCCATTGGTTTTGCATAGATGCCCTTTATTATGTTGTGAGATTTCCCTTCTATACCTATATTATTGAGTTTTTATCAGGAATGGGTGTTGGACTTTGTCAAATGCCTTTTCTGTGTCAATTGAGATGATCATGTGATTCTTTTCTTTCCATTTATTTATGTGGTGGATTACGTTGATTGATTTTCTAATATTGAACCATCCTTGCATACCTGGTATGAATCCTACTTGGTCGTGGTGTACTATTTTTTTGATATGATGCTGAATTCTATTGGCTGGAATTTTGTTAAGAATTTTTGCATCTGTATTCATGAGAGATATTGGTCTGTAATTTTCTTTTTTTGTGACATCTTTGCCTGGTTTTGGTATCAGCATTATGCTGGCTTCATAGAATGAATTTGGAAGTGTTGCTTCCTCTTCTATGCTCTGAAATAGCTTGAGTAGAACTAGTAGAAGCTCTTCTGTAAATGTTTTGTAGAATTCTCCAGTGAAGCCATCTGGGCCAGGGCTTTTTTTGGTTGGAAGTTTTTTTTTATTACCTTCTCAATCACTTCTCTTGTTATGGGTCTGCTCAGATTTTCAAGATCACTTAGTTGTAGTTAGGGTAGGCTGTGTGTTTCTAGAAATTTATCCATTTCCTCTAGGTTTCCAAATTTGTTGGAGTATAGTTTTTCATAATATTCTGTTATAATTCTTTTTATTTCAGTTGGGTCAGTTGGAATGTCCCCCATTTCATTTCTTATTTGGGTTATTTGTGTCCTCTCCTATCTTTCTTTTGTCAGGCTGGCCAGTGGTTTGTCAATTTTGTTGATTCTTTCAAAGAACCAACTTTTGGTTTTGTTGATTCTTTCTATTGTTTTTCTGTTCTCAATTTCATTTATTTCTGCTCTGATCTTTACTATTTCCTTTCTTCTGGTGCTTGTGGGCTTTTTATGCTGTTCTCTTCCTATTTGTTTGAGTTCTGTAGTTAATGTTTTGATTTTGTCCCCTTCTTATTTTTTGATATGTGCATCTATTGCTATAAATTGTCCTCTGATGACTGCCTTTGCTGTGTCCCAAATGTTTTGGTATGATATGTTTTCATTCTCATTTGATTCTAGGAATTTTTGGATTCCATCTCTGATTTCTTCTATTACCCAGTGATGTGTAAGCAGGGTATTACTCAATTTCCATGTAATTGATTTTTTTCCTTGCTCTTTGTGTTGTTAATTTCTACCTTGATGGCATTGTGTTCAGAGAAGATACTTTGAATTATCTCACCCTTTTGGATCTTGTTGATGATTGCTCTGTGGCCTAAGATGTGGTCTATTCTGGAGAACGTTCCATATGCACTGGAAAAGAATGTGTACTTTGCAGCGGTTGGATGGAGTGTTCTATATATGTCTATGAGGTCAAGTTGGCTGATTGTGCCCTTTAGGTCTTCTGTATCTTTGCTGAGTTTCTTCTTAGTTCTTCTGTCTTTTACTGAGAGTGGTGTGTTGAAGTCTCCATGATTATTGTGGAACTGTCAATTTCTCTTTTCAGTGTTGTTAGAGTTTGTTTTATGTATTTTGGAGCCCTGTCAATGGGTGTGTAGATGTTTATTATGGTTATGTCTAAATGATGGATTGTCCTGTTAATCATTATATAGTGTCCATCTTTGTCTTTTATGGAAGATTTATTTTTAAAGTCTATTTTATCTGAGATTAGAATTGCACTCCTGGTCTTTTCTGGTAGTTGTTAGCTTGATATATTTTTTTCCAACCTTTGACGTTAATAAATTCAAATCTTTGTCTCTGAGGTGTGTCTCTTTTAGACAGAATATTGATAGATCCTGTTTTCTTATCCATTCTGTCACTCTCCATCTCTTTATGGGTGCATTGAGTCCATTTACGTTCAGTGTAATTATTGATAGATGTGAGTTTGTTGCTGTCATTTTGGAGTGCTTATTTATGGTGCTGACATTTTCTTTCTCCTTCTTACTCTCTTGTGCTGAGTTACTTTTGTTTGTGGATTTTTTTCTTTTCTTTTGTATATGTAGGTTTTGTTTTTGCTGAGACTTTATGTTCTTCCTCTTTTTATTAAGAGTATGTTTGTTAACTTTCTTTCTTGTTACCATGAATCTTACCCTTATCTTTCTAAGTTTGAAGCAGTCTACCATTACTTGATATCACCTTGCCTTCCTCTCCATTAGAAGGTTCTATACCTATGCCGTTTATTCCCTTTTATTGTTTTGATTTTGTTGTCATTTACTGATTAACTGCTCTGATTCCCTGTTGTATTTCTTTTGTTTTTGGATAGTCATTGAGAGTTCTTTTCCTAGACTGGTATCTGGCTGGTATGATCCTGCATCCTAAATTCTGACTGTGAGCTGAAGCTGTTTCTCCTCAGATCGAAGAACTCCCTTTAATAATTCATGTAAGTTTGGTTTGACTTTCACATATTCCCTTATTTTCTGTTTATCTTAAAATGACCTAATTTCACCATCAAATTTGAACAAGAGTTATGCAGGATACGTTATTCTTGGCTGGCAATTTTTTTCTTTCAAGATTTTATATATGTCATCCCGTTGCCTTCTTGCCTGCATGGTTTCTGCCGAATAATCTGAGCTTAGTCTTATTGTTTCTCCTCTGTATGTGACCTCTTGTTTTTCATGAGCTGCTCTCAGGATTCTTTGTTTGTCTTTGGTTTTGGTGAATGTGAATATGATATGCCTTGGTGATTTTCTTTTGGGGTCTCTCCTATATGGGGCTTGTTGAGCTTCTTGGATGGCCAGCTTTTCATCTTTCATGATATTCGGGAAGTTTTCTACCAGCAGTTCTTCAATGATCCTCTCTGTGTTTTCTGTTTTCTCCCCCCGTTCTGGAATTCCAATCCCTCGAAAATTTTTGCTTTTGGTTGTATCCCAGATAAGTCTCAGGGTCTCTTTATTTTTCTTTGTTCTTTTTTCTGAGTTTTCCTGAAATGAAGTTGTATCCAAGTGTTTGTCTTCAATTCCACTGATCCTGTCTTCCACCATTTCAAATCTGCTTCTCAGCCCTTCTATGACACTGTCCATTTCTGAAATCTTGTTTTTTATCTTTTAGATTTCTAATTTTTATCTTTGTATAATTTCTAGTTGTGAATTTATTTTGCCATTTTGTTCCTGCATTATTTTCCTAAGTTCTTCAAAGTTGTTGTCTGTATTTTCCATGACTTTGTCTATTTTTTCCTCATGTTTGTCAGCTTTTTGCTTCAGCTCTTGGAGAATTCTGAGTATTAGAGATTTGAATTCCCTATCAAGTAGTTCTAGTGCATTTTCTTCCACTGGAGAGTCATCTGTTGTTTTATTTTGGACACCTACTGGAACCATCCTGTCCTGTTTTTGTTAATGTTTTGATATTGTCTGCTGTCTTCAGGGCATTCAGTAGTTATTTTTCTCGTTTCTTGATTGTAGATTTGTTTGTTTTGTCCTTTTTTTAAAAAAAAATGTTGACTATATCTGAGCAGCCCGACTGTGTGTTCTTTGTTGTTTGCTCATCTGTGGGCACAATACTTTTTGCCTCCTTCTCCAATTGGCAGGGTCAGTCACTCAGATATGATATGGCAGGCTGGTCTAGCTGAAGAGGAGTTACTGGGTCGGGTTGTTTGTGGCACTTACTACAGCCATGAGAGCGGGTTGGTAATCCGTGCAGGGCAGGTTCCAGTAGGCCTTGCCTGTGCCGCTTGGTGGTGTGATGTAAAGCACATGGTTCAGGTAGGCAGGATGCAGCAGGGAGATTTTTATTTGTGGAGCCAAGATGGATATGGGAGAGAGGATAGTGGAACAGGAGCAAAAAACCTACAAACAAACAAAAAAGAATACTTGAGGAGCTTGCCTTTTGAGTGGAGAAATGAGAGACTATGAAATGGAGAAAAACAGAACGGGGAAGAGGAGGAAAAGAAAAGAACAGTAAAAATAAATTAAAATCGGAAAGATTAAAGAACTGCAAAGTTCCCAGGGATCCCACCGGTGCAGCTATGAGGTCTGGGGATGTAGCTCTCAGGTGTTGAAGTACAGCCTGGCTAGAAGGTGTAGAGGTATACGACGCCAGGTATTCATGGAACAGAAAGAGAAGGAAGATATAGAGAGACGAGTAGCTGAGCAATGAAGAAAGACAAAAAATGAAAAAGAGGGAAAAGAAAGCAAAACAAATTAAAAAAAACAAAACAAAAAAGCCCCCCCAAAAAAACAGAAAAGAAAAACTAACAAAGAAAGAAATGCCCTCAGGGATCCCTCTGCACGTCTCTGCAAGTGAGGGGGAAGTCTCCTTGCCACGCAGCACCGCCTGGCCAGAAAGGGCTCCCAACTTAAGTAAAGGAAAAGAAGACAAACAAACAATTCAAAAGAAACAAAACAAACAAAAGCCCAGGATCCCACCAACATAGCAGCCCAGACCGGACAGCAGTTCCATACTCAAAAGGAGCTCCACAGACCCTCAGGAAGAAGCAAAGATGGCACACGGAGCCAGGTATTTTAGCAAAAGTAGGGGGAGGTGGTAAGAGGTAAGGAAGAAATCAAAAGAAGTGGAAAAATGCAACACTAGCAGCCAACAAATGGCACTCAGAGAGCCACCCGGTTCGGGTTTGTGGAATCCACGCAGCCGGTGATTCCTGGTCAAGAGATTGTGGCTGCAGGAAACAGAGGATGACGAGTTGGGGTGAAGAAGGGTTGGGGGTTGGAAAGTGTATATCACAAATTACCAGTTGCTTTGTCTCCCACTGGACACTTCTTGAGGCTTCTTTCTTGTACCCCCTGTTTGCTGGTCTCCGATAGGAGTCCAAGTTGATGGATCCGTGCTGCGTTAGCTGGTAGGGGACCTCTGCATGAATCTCTCTTTGCTCTTCATTCTCTGTCAGTTTTCTCACTCCATTTGGTGCTTAGCTGAGTTCTTTATCTCTTTATTTGATGTTTTAGGGTTTCAGGATTGTTGTATTCTCTGTTCGGCTTAGTTTTTCAGATCTCTGCTGTGGAGGAAAGGCATGGTGCTTCTGCCTAGAGCACCATTTTGCCCAGAACTTGACCTATTTTTAACGTAATATTTTATTATGACAGAAAGGATTCTGCTTGATTTTCTGTTTTTATTAGTTGACCTGTGAAAATGCTCAGTTATGGAGAAATTGATTTCAAACACTTAAAAATGTTCTTTAAATATCACATTCTATTAAATGTGCTGTTTTCAAAAATAAAGAGTGTAAGCTACTCTTGATTTTGAAACAATCCTTGAAGTAAGCCATGTACTAATTCTCTTTTCAGAAGAAATTCCTCTTCCCTATTTCTCAGTGTGCAGGTAATGTTAATTTTTTCCCTTTATTCTGATTTCTTTCCTCTTTTCACCTTTTCACTAATACTTCTAACACAACAGAAGGCTTGTCCTCCACTTGTTCGGTTACACTGAGGAGTTTTTTGATTCTATATGCAGCAATCCATAGTGTTTTACTAAGATTAGAAAAAAAGTTTTTGAGGATTGAAGGTAGGAAGACAATCCATTGTTTATTCTCTGCTTTTCCAGACTATAGTTGCCCATCTACAACACATCAACATGAATCTCTTTATACTTTATAAAACCATATAATTAGAAAACACAAGTTTTAATAGCAACTTAAATCCATCAAAGTGACATCTAAAGTGAATAGTTTTCTTTTTTTTTTTTTTTTTCTGATCTAAATTTGTAGCTGAGAACTTAAGCATTTGTGCCATCCAGTGACTCCAGTGCCTGGATGGTGGGGCTAATTGCCTGGAAAATGAGGTTTAGTTTTAAGCCAATGAGATTTTCCCTGCTGAGTTTTGGACTTGCTTGGTACCTATGATCCCTTCTTTCCTTTAATTTCTCCCATATGGAAAGAAAATGTCTACATCATACTGGTTCACTATTGTACTTTGGAAGCAGATAACTTATATTCTACATTTCATATGGCCACAGATAGAAATGAATTTTGGTCCAAGAAGGAACATACCAGAGTCTTACCTACACTTTGTTTAAATGATTGAGGAGATGAGATTATGGACTTAGAGTTGATGCAGGAATGGGTTAAGACTTTTGAGGAAGATGTGATAGAGTGAATGCGTTTTTGAATTTTGGGGAGGCAAAGGGTTGAATGTTGTGAATTAAATTGTGTCCTCCCAAAATATATATTAAAGTCCTGGCCTCTGTATCTGTGCATATGATCCTGTTTGGAAACAGTGGTTTTCTTTTATTATATGTTAATGAGTTTATACCGACATAGGGTAGGGTGAGTGCTAAGCCTAATCATTTTGCAGTTATAAAAGGAGGAGAGTAGACACAGAGACACATATACAGAGGAAAAACAGATGCCAAGGATTGGCAACGAACACTAAGGGATGCCAAACAACATCAAGAAATGGTAAGGAATGCCAAGGAATTTCCAGGACTACTGACAAGGAAGCAGCATCCCCTAAAGCTAATTCCCTGACTTGGACTTATAGCCTCCAAAACTGTGAGAAAATAAATCTCTGTTCTTTAAGGCCACGCACTTGTACTATATATGTTGTTGTTGTTGTTAGGTGCCATCGGGTCGGTTCCGACTCATAGCGACACTATGCACAACACAACAAAACACTCCCTGATCCTGCACCATCCTCACAATTGTTGTTATGCTTGAGCCCATTGTTGCAGCCACTGTGTCAGTCCATCTCACTGAGGGTCTTCATCTATTTCGCTGACCCTACTTTACCAAGCACGAGGTCCTTCTCCAGGGACTGATCACTCCTGATAACATGTCCAAAGTATGTGAGACGAAATCTCGCCATTCTTGCTTCTAAGGAGCATCCTGCCCGTACTCCCAATACAGTTTTGTTTTTTGGAAATCCATGGTATATTCAATATTCTTCGCCAACACCACAATTCAAAGGTGTAAATTCTTCTTCGGTGTTCTTTATTCATTGTCCAGCTTTTGCATGCATATGAGGTGATGGAAAACACCGTAGCTTGGGTCAGGCGCACCTTAGTCCTCAAGGTGACATCTTTGTTTTTCAACACTTTAAAGAGGTCTTTTGCAGCAGATTTACACAATGCAATGCATCTTTTGATTTCTTGACTACTGTTTCCATGGGTGTTGATTGTGGATCCAGGTAAAATGAAATCCCTGACAACCTCGATCTTTTCTCCGTTAATCATGATGTTGCTTATTGGTTCAGTTGTGAGGGTATTTGTTTTCTTTATGTTTAGTTGTAATCCATATTGAAGGCTGTGGTCTTTGATCTTCATCAGTAAGTGCTTCATGTCCTCTTCATTTTCAGCAAGCAAGGTTATGTCATCTGCATAACTCAGGTTGTTAATGAGTCTTCCTCAAATCCTGGTGTGTTCTTCATACAGTCCAGCTTACAGATTGAATAAGTATGGTGAAATGATACAACCCTGATGCACACCTTTCCTAACTTTAAACCATGCAGTATCGCCTTGTTCTGTTCAAATGACTGCCTCTTGATCCATGTACAGATTCCTCATGAGCACAATTAAGTGTTCTGGAATTCCCGTTCTTCACAACGTTATCCATAACTCGTTATGATCCACACAGTCCAATGTCTTAGCATAGTTAATGAAACACAGGTAAACTTCTTTTTGATATTCTCTGCTTTCAGCCAGGATCCATCTGACATCAGCAATGATATCCCTGGTTCCACATCCTCTTCTAAATCCTGCTTTAATTTCTAGCAGTTCTCTGTCTATATACTGCTGCAGCCACTTTTGAATGATTTTCAGCAAAGTTTTGCTTGTATGTGATATTAATGATATTGTTCCATAATTTCCGCATTCAGTTGGATCACCTTTCTTGGGAATAGGCATAAATATGGATCTCTTCCAGTCGGTTGGCCAGGTAGCTGTCTTCCAAATTTCTTGCAATAGATGAATGAGCACTTCCAGTGCTGCATCTGTTTATTGAAACATCTCAGTTGGTATTCTGTCGATTCCCAGAGCCTTGTTTTTTGCCAATGCTTTCAGTGAGGCTTGGACTTCTTCCTTCAGTGCCATCAGTTCCTAATTATATGTTACCTCCTGAAATGATTGAGCGTCTTCCAATTCTTTTTGGTATAGTGACTCTGTACTCCTTCCATCTTTTTTTGATGCTTCCTGCATCATTTAATACTTTCCCTGTAGAATCCTTCAGTATTGCAGCTTGGGGCTTGAATTTTTTCTTCAGTTCTTTCAGCTTGAGAAATATTGAGAGTGTTCTTCCCTTTTGGTTTTCTATCTCTAGTTCTTTGTGCGTGTCATCATAATACTTTGTCTTCTCGAGCTGCCCTTTGAAATCTTCTGTCCAGCTCTTTTACTTCATCATTTTTTCCTTTTGCTTTAGCTACTCGACATTCAAGGGTAAGTCTCAGAGTCTCTTCTGACATCCATTTAAGTCTTTTCTTTCTGTCTAGTCTTCCTAATGACCTCTTGCTTTCTTCATGTATGATGTCCTTGATGTCATTCCACAACTTGTCTTGTCTTTGGTTGTTAGTGTTCAGTGTGTCAAATCTATTATTGAGACGGTCTCTAAATTCAGGTGAGATATACTCAAGGTCGTACTTTGGCTTTCATGGACTTGTTCTAATTTTCTTCATCTTCACCTTGAGCTTGCATATGAGTAATTGATGGTCTGATCTTCAGACAGCCCCTAGCCTTGTTCTGACTGATGATATTGAGCTTTTCTATAATCTCTTTCCACAGATGTAGTCGATTTGATCCCTGTGTATTCCATCCGGCGAGGTCCATGTGTATAGGCACCATTTATGTTGGTGAAAAAAGGTATCTGCAGTGAAGAAGTCACTGGTCTTGCAAAACTCAATCATGTGCTCTCCGGCATTGTTTTTATCACCAAGGCCATATTTGCCAACTACCAATCCTTCTTCTTGGTTTCCAACTTTTGCATTCTAATCATCAGTAATTAGCAGTGTATCTTGATTGCATGTTTGACCAATTTCAGACTGCAGAAGTTGGTAAAAGTCTTCAATTTCTTCGTCTTTGGCCTTAGTGGTTGGTGCGTAAATTTGAATAGTAGTTGTATTAACTGGTCTTCTTTGTAGGTGTATGGATATTATCCTATCACTGACAGTGTTGTACTTTAGGATAGATCTTGAAATGTTCTTTTAGATGATGAATGCAACACCATTCCTCTTCATGTTGTCATTCCTGGCATAGTAGACAATATGATTGTCCAATTCAAAATGACAAATAGGAGTCCATTTCAGCTAACTAACGCCTAGGTTATCCACGTTTATGCATTTCATTTCATTTTTGATGATTTCCAATTTTCCTAGATTCATACTTCTTACATTCCAGGTTCTGATTATTAATGGATGTTTGTAGCTGTTTCTTCTTATTTTGAGTCATGCCACATTAGCAAATGAAGGTCCCCAAAGCTTGACTTCATCCGTGTCATTAAGGTCAACTCTACTCAGTCGTATTTTGAGTGCTTTCCAACCTGAGGGGCTTATCTTCCGGCACTATATCAGAAAATGTTCTGCTGCTATTCGTAAGGTTTTCACTAGCTAATTCTTTTCAGAAATAGACTGTCGGGTCCTTCTTCCTAGTCTATCTTCGTCTGGAAGCTCAGCTGAAACCTGTCAGTCATGGGTGACCCTTCCAGGAATTGAATACTGGTGGCATAGCTTCCAGCGTCACAGCAACACACAAGCTCCCAGAGAACCACAAACTGACAGATGCGTAGGGGGTACTATATATAAAATTATTATTTTTATAACAGCACTAGTAACTAAGACACCATCACTTGACACTTCTTAATTTCACCTCCTCCACTCTCCATGCTATGCCAGATTTTTCCAGAACTTCATCACCTGGCGGCCAGCTCTACCAGGCCACTCTAGTATAATGACAGATGAGATGTGTTCTGTATCACTAGACCTAAACCTTCTGTCATTGGTACTTGGCCCAAAGAAGAAAGAAAGACTAATCCAAATTCTGGAACTAAACCAGTTAACAGTGGAAATACAACTGCTAGAGCCATTGTATGGGGAAAAGATCCAGGTAGAAGCCAGATGGTGGCCAATATGGGACAAGTAAAAGACCAGGTACTTGGAGTTGGCTGAACTGCCAGATTACGGGCACAGTCTTACACAATACTTAACTGACTTCAGGCACCAGTCACAGAGTAGGGGTCCCCAGGGCTGCTATAACTACAGACCAGCTGGCTAGAAGTTTTTGGAACTCCATGACCACCTTCAGGTTTAATAATTGACTAGAATGGCTCATATAACTGAGGAAAGTGATATATTTATGATTAGAGTTTAATACAGCAAAAGGATGTAAATCAGAACCAGCTAAAGGGAGAGATGCATAAGACAAGGTCTGGGAGACTTCTAAATATGAAGCTTTCATTGTCCGCGGAATGTGTTACCCTCTCAAATCAAAGTGTGACAATATTCAGAGTATTGCCAACCAGGGAAGTTCACCCAAGCTTCAATATCTAGATTTTTTTTATTGAGGTTTCATTACTTAGGTTGAACTCAACCCCCAGCCCCTCATCTCTCTGGAGGTTAAGCTGACATTATGTAGCACAACGTCTCAACCCTCTAATCACATGGTTGATCTTTCTGGTATGGCCAGTCTCCACTCTAATGCTATCAGGTTTGGCCAGCCTCATCCCGATTCATCTCCTTAGCATGAAATATCTGTTGTGGTCTGAGGGACCCATTATGAATAACAAAGATACTCCTATTACACAGAAAATTACAAGGGTTTAGAGCTTACCTCCAGGATCTGAGACACAGGCCAGGTCTCTCTTTAGTAAAGTTAATTGTTCACTATACACTAAGTTATAAGAGAATAAAATTATGAAAAGAAGATGGCACCTTAGTAAAGAAAATAAAATGAGCTATAAAGATAGAGAAAAAAAAATCACCATAGAAAATTATAGAAGATATCTGAGGAGTTACTTTACTTTTCGATTTTGAGTTTTCAGTTCTATCCTATACATAATACTTCTAATTATGTATTTTGCAAAATTTTGAGATGTTAGTATATATATATGTATATTTTCTTCTGTTCTTCTGGTATTTTCTTTTTTCCTTACTTCCATTCAAGCAAATATCCAGCTCCAGGCACAACATTTTAAGGGAGGTTTGGGGCTCAATAATGAAGAAGGAAGATATAGTTTAGACATACATTTTTTTTTTTTGTTGTTGTCCCTGAAACCTATATATTACATATTACAATAGCTTTGTGAGTTTCTTGGAGGAGTTAAAAGGAAAGCAATGTATAGGTATGAGCAAAGTGCCTTGGTCAGAAAATAGAAAGGGTAAGTTTTTACAAAAAAGTAAAATAATTTACCTCTTCCTTTATTCCAGGTTTTGGAAACCCTAGTGACATAGTGGTTAAGAGCTACAGCTTCGAGGCAGTCCTTGGAAACCCTATGAGGCAGTTCTACTCTGTCCTGTAGGGTCTCTGTGAGTCAGAATGGACTCAAAGGCAGCGGGTTTGTTTGTTTGTTTATTCCAGGTTTTGGGGGTAAGAGGAAGAAGAGATAAGAGTTGTCTGTGAGTCCTAAGGGTAGAGGAGTCTGTGTCTTGAAAATAGGCAGTGCCACCAGGGAATTTACAGAGCAAAAGCAGGCACCAGAAAGGAAATAACTACATGATATGTCTTGGCAGATAGGTCTGTAGGTACAAAAGCCTCTTCTGCCCCAAAGTGGTTTGTGATCAGCAGAAAGACAAGATCTGAAGGGACCTAAGCATCACGTGCAGTGGGTGCTTTAGTAGTAACTAGATGACTGATGACTGGAGGTCAAAGCTGGTCCCCTCCTCCAATAGGTGGACACTACTCCTGGTGCTGTGACACAAACCTGGGTAAATCAGAAAGCCAATGTCACAAAAAGGATATGAGTTATATATTCCCCAAACCAAGTGAAAGGAGGCATGGCATCAATATTTAAGTTGTTTTCAGAAAAAAAGACAGTTATATTTCTTACACACCTAAGATTAAGGACTGATACTAAAATCTGCTCCATAATTGTTATTGTTGTTAGATACCCTCGGGTTGATTTTTGACTCATAGCTACCCCACGTGACAGAAGAGAATTGTCCCGTATTGTTTCCTAGGCTGTAGTCTTTACAGGAGCAGATTGCCAGGATTCAAACCACCAACCTTTTGGTTAGCAGCTGAGGTCTTAACTGTTGCTCTACCAGAGCTCCTTGCTCCATAATTAACCCCTTTTATACTTCGAAGTTTCTTGAGTAGGCTTCTGTTTTTACAAGCAAACGACTGTAACTAAATCAGACAATAAAACTGGCTAAAATTGGCTCACTATATAAGGTAGGAGGTGAAAAATCAAGAGAGATCCCGTTTGATCCTGGGCTGAATGAAAATCCCGTGTATGTGGTGCTGCAACTGGTGACTCAACGGTCCTCTGTAGCCCCCTGATCACATGCCAACTAAGCATAAGGCTCTGATGGATCTTGTCGGTAATGCCTAGGAGAAGTTCCAGAAGAATAAGGCATGCACTGGTGAGGAAGGGATAAAATGCAGACCATGCTGCCTGCTGGAAGTCAATAAGAGAAGGCAGATAGCTTCTGACTCTATTTATGGAAACACTTACTGCTTATAGACAAATTTTGAAATCATTGAAAACTCAGGCTAGAACAAATTATGCACTTGACTGAATTCAAACAAAATTTCACTTCTGCTGCAATGGTTAAAATTGAATTCCTGATATGTTGAAAGCTAAGATCTTGGTGACAAGTTTCCTAACATCCCTGTGATGCTAGGTAGGAGCACCATTTCTAAAGCAAAACTCTTTCTTATCTTTATCCTAGCAACCCACCCCTGATAAATATAAATATTTCTATAATTATCAGTTATGGCCTACAACTTGAATATAGTGAGAATCAAGGGACAATAGTCAAACATAAAGAATGGCACTCTGATGATGTGTGGCTAAATCTCATGCCAGTTAAGACTCTGGATTATTCACCATTATTAGAAAGATGGGATTTTGAGAATTGGGTTGTCCCTGAGCGATATGAAATTTACAGGTATGGTTTTCTTCCCATTGGGGTGCTTAAGCTTCACTTGTCAAATGAACATGGTTATGTGGGGCATGGTTTAATACACCAAAAAATTGATTCAACCCTGTTATGGGTTGAATTGTGTCTCACAAAAATGTGTGTCAACTTGGCTAGGCCATGATTCCCAGTATTGTGTGATTGTCCACCATTTTGTCATCTGATGTGATTTTGCTATGAGCTGTAAATCTTACCTCTATGATGTTAATGAGGTGGGATTAGCAGAAATTATGTTAATGAGGCAGGACTCAGTCTACAAGATTAGTTTGTATCTTGAGTCAATCTCTTTTGAGATATAAAAGAGAGAAGCAAGCAGGGAGACAAAGGAAACTCCTACCACCAAGAAAGCAGAGCTGGGAGTGGAGCATGTCCTTTGGACCCAGGGTCCCTGCTCTGAGATGCTCCCAGACCAGGGGAAGATTGATGACAAGGACCTTTCCCCAGAGCCTACAGAGAGAGAAAACCTACCCCTAGAGCTGGTACCCTGAATTCGGACTTCTAGCCTCCTAGACTGTGAGAGAATAAATTTCTCTTTGTTAAAGCCATCCACTTGTGGTATTTCTGTTATAGCAGCACTAGATAACTAAGACAAACCTTTAACTCAAATCTTTACTAAACCTTTACCAAATCTTAGGCTCTCAGCAACTTCTTGACCAAATTACTATAGATACTACCAGCAGTTGAAAGTTACTGCTAGTTATGGAGCCCCTTCGAGGTAAATCAGTCCTCCAAGAGGGTGAAATGTGGGAGAATTATTACTGTTGACCAAGTGACACACTCATTTGGCACTTAAATAAGACAAGGATCTAATACCTACAGGATTCACTAACAGTGCTGACTTTAATAATATCAAGTAGGGGGTCACCTTGCAAGGCAAGCTATTGTCCTTTGGGCCAGAAGTTCTGTAGGTTTTCCTTATATGTATTTTCTAAATGGCTTTATGGTTTCTGTAATTTTATTATTTGCAGGGCATATTAAACTAACCTGTTGCTATTGTGTCGATTCTGACTCATGACAACTCTATGTGTGTCAGAATAGATCTGCCCTCCACAGGGTTTTCAATGGCTGATTTTTTAAGTAGATTGCTAGACCTTTCTTCCCAGGTGCCTCTGAGTACACTTGAGCAACCAACCTTTTAGTTAGCAGCCTAATGCGTTAACTGTTTGCACCACCCAGTAACACTGTGGGGAGTGGAGGATATTAGTATTGGTTAAATTTGTTATTTAAATATCACCTTTAGACAATGTATGGATAATGTATGAGAGAATTATGCCAGGAAAAAAAAAAAAAAAAGGATAGGCAGTCTCTGAAGTGTGTTGTTCTAAAGACTAAAAGCAGATATTCACCTAGCCTGTGACTCTGCCTCTGATATAGTCATGGATTAACCTTGATTTTCTTTTTTTTCTCCTTGGGGAGGAGAGAACATTTCAGTAATAGATTCAATTGAGCAGGAATATTTGTGGCTTTATTTTTGCAAGGAGAAGAACGTATACATATATAGACAAATGAGTAAAATATATAGAAAAGTTAATCAATACCTACCTGGTTCACGTCCTTTTAGAAGGGAATCATCATCTTTCAGCTTCCCCTGATGCCTAGGGAGTCATGCTTTTACCATGTAACTGGTAAAAATCAGCCAAAACTGATTTGACTAAGGAGTGTGTTATGCATTGAACTGTGTCCTCCAAAAAGATATACTGAAGTCCTAACCCCTGTACCTGTGAATGTGACCTTGTTTGGGGAAGTAGGGTTTTTCTTTGCAGATGTTATCGGTTGTTAGGAGCCCTGGTGGTGCAATGGTTAAGCAGTAGGCTACTAACCGAAACGTCGGCAGTTTGAACCCACCAGCGGCTCCATGGGAAGAAACAACTGGCGATCTGCTCCCATAAAGATTACAGCCTAGGAAAACCTGTGGGGCAGTTCTAATCTTTCCCTGAGTAGGGTTGCTATGAGTCAGAATTGACTTAATGTCCCACAACAATGACATCGGTTATTAATGATGTCATATCAGAGTAGGTCCTGATCCTTTCTGAGTGGTGTCTTACAAAAAGGGAGTCACACACAGGAGGAAGACAGCATGTGAGAATCCCTGTACAAGCATAGTTAATGCTCACAGCAACATTAAAAAACCTACCGCTGTCAAGTCAATTCCAACTCAGAATGACTCTATAGGACAGAGCAGAACTGCCCCATATGGTTTCCAAGGCTGTAAATCTTTACATAAGCAGACTGACACATCTTTCTCCCTTGGAGTGACTGGTAGGTTCCAACTGTTGACCTTTCAGTTAGCAGCCAAGCACTTTAACTACTGTGCCACAAGAGTTCCTTCCATAGCAACATTAGGAAGCATAAACTATCAGCATTCTCATTTTATTAGTGTAGAATCTGAAGAACAAAGAATTAAGCAAGTCCTGATTAAGTAACTTTCCTTGGGTCACTCAACTAGTCCAGAGAAGACTGTAGCTGTTACACTTTGGCCCAAGCTTTTGAGCACACTATTCTAGTTTTTCCATGCTTATCATAATGGGGAGTTACCAGACCTAATGAGATGGTAATACACTTTATTATATAATCAAATGATCTTGCCAGGTTGCAACTATGGCCCATCAAAAGATAAATTTTAACAGTGACAAAATTGAGGCAAACATAGATTCAAAATAAAAATCATATAAATAGAGACAAAGGATATCTCTTTTAACATATTATGTGAAAGAAGGAGTTCTGTTTTAATTTCAACACAACATGAATCAACCATATGATTAGACAAAAAAAAAAAAATTATTTTAGTCTATTTAACACAAGTTAGACAAAAAAACAACAAGAACAAAAACCAACCAAACACTTGCTGGTTTGAGTATACTCGGAGTACATCTGGGACACTATAATATGCTTTGGTTGCCATAGTTTAAGAAATGAAAAAAGCATAATCAGAAATAATCAGAAGGGGTGGTGATATAGAAACTTGTGCCATGTAAAGAATAGCTGAAGAAACTGAGGATATTTATCCCCCCCAAAAAAGGCATTATAAGTCATGAGAGCCATCTTCAAATGTGAAGCTCTAGACTATAGAAGAGGAAATATATTTATTCTGTATAGGTTAACATGGAAAAAAAGTGATGTTATTGAGAGGGTGTTTGGGGTTTAATGTAATGAAGAACTAAATATACACGTCTATCCAAAAAAGGATAAATTCCCACTCCTATCTGGGTCAATACAAAAGCTGGACTCAACACATTATATTAAAGATTCCTACAATGGATACAAGTATGGAATGTGCAATTTTTATGATCCTCCCAACAATTAGTAGAATTGGTATGTTTTGAATGGGTTATTAGTAAATGTATAAATGACTCTAAAATGGGTAAGTGTGATGGCTGTATATTTAATGAACCAAGGAAAATATGACCTACTCATGCTTAGAAGGGTCAGATGTGACCATTCAGGCAGAAATTGGTGGCATCTGTTGCCAGTTCAGAATTTCACAAGTGTTGAATATTATCACTTATACGGTACATTAAATGAATGTGCAATGCTCATTGGTCGAAGTGATGAGAACTCTTATATATTAAATTTCTCCCTCTGTTAAGCCACAAGATAGAGTTGATGATCAGTTTGATCACTAAGCCTCTCTTAATGAGATCCTGAAATTTTGCATCAGACTAACAATATACTATATAGCTGATTCCCTGATGATTTTAAATATGTGAAGAAATGAATAAGCCTTATACGTAATAAAGATCTGTGATAGGTTAATGTGTGTGTGTGTCTGTGTTTGTGTTGATGTGTATGTGTGTCTGGTTAAAAACAGGTAATTTAAAATGTTTCTGATTAAAAACAACAGCAATAAAAAAGTATAAAAGTTTGCCACTGCAACTTGAACAACAATCTAAATCTATCATTATATGATTCAGTTACACCAGGAAATCATTAAAAAGAATGGCAATTCAAACAGAAAATAAGCTGAAGAACTGCTGTGGAGAATGAGGTAGACATGACATGGGATCTTTCATTTGTTTTCTAAAAATTTTGGACGGATCAAGAAACTGTATTTTAAAATAACATAAAAAAATAGCTCTTTACAAAGAATGAAGATCTTCTCGTTTTTTCAATGGCAGAATTAGAAATCTTTGCCACATTATCTTCTTAGAAATAATCCCCAAACATGCAGGAGAAATAAGCAGCAGGAATAAAAACCTCATCTGTGAAGATACTACATCTGTAATCCCAAACCAAAATATTTATGGGCTGCCCAATACCTGGAAAAATCTGATGAGTGTATGAAGTTGCCAAGAAAAGATGGTAGCAGTTGATTTCAGATACAGACAGCAGAGCACAGTTTCCCAAAGTTAGTGGTACATCCTAAGGGTCAAAACAAGCATAGCATACACAGGCTGGTGATGGACACTACTGACACCACTGAGTAATGAGGACGGCGGGGCTGAATAAGGAATACAAAGTCACAGTCTTTTTAGGATGCAGCACATCTAATGCAGCACATCAGAAGCCATGCTTATGTAGTGCACTAAACAGTGAGCAACCTGCAAATGTTGATCTCATTTCACTGGGAGAAACAAAGATTAAAGTGACACACACACACACACACATTCACACATATATAGACATGACTGTTTCATAGGGAGCCTCTGTAGTAAACTAGTGTTAATTTCTGCCAGTTATATTTAATAAGAACTCATCTCATTCAAAGATGACTAATATAGAAAAAGCAAATCTATCCAAAGATGATTTAAGATAGCTTGATCAAAAGGTGGGTGGGAGGAGGAAGCAGATAAAGAACACTTATCAGAAAAAAGTTACCACCGAGAAATGGAAAGTGCATGCATGCATACCACGATGAACAAAGCCATCAATGAAAGCACTTAAGAATTCAAAATACAGAGAGGAGAAATAACGGAAGCAGGGTGAGAAAACATATGGAAATGTAACATGAGCTAGTAGGAAAGGTGTAGAAGAGAAAAACAGAAATAAAATTAATAATGGATAGAAATACCTTGAAAGCACAGTTAAAGCTGGAAGGAAAGGACTGAAAAAAGAAAGTGATATAAAAACAAAACATTGAGGAGAATTAGTGAGAAAATAACTGATGTGCAAACAAAGGAGATCTAATGAAAAGAATTTTTTCCCAAAGAAGACAATGAGAAAATAATTTAAAAGATAAAAAACACTCAAAAATTCTTAAGAAAATCTTCTAGCTATTAAAGAAAATTAGAATCTATTGACTGAAAGCTGACAGAGTAGCTCAGAGAAAATTATATAGAATATTGTTAAGCTCTTAGACCAGTTCTGGACTTCATAAAAACGTAATTCTGTTGTCAAAAATTATCAAGTCACATATAAAGGCATATTATTAGGCTGGTGGAATTCATAATTTGAGATAGTAAAGCAATTCTTATGCAGTGATTAGGCCTAGAAATTATGGCTCAAAAATTTTATATCCCTCAAAACTTTATCTAAAAGTCAAAGTTATTAGAAGACAAACTTTATTAATCTGAGATATAAGTCATAACTGCAGCAAAGATTGGTAGTGATTATAGGCTCTACTTAACTTCTAAGACTAAAGCAAATATGAGAATTATATTTACAGATCATAATGAAAATAATATAAAACATGTTAAAACAGAGTTGATGTGAGTAATAAAGGAAAGAGTCTTTGGTGCTGAAACAAGTGGATATCTGTACGGAAAGAAAAAAAAAAAAAAGAAACCCTGACTATTATTTCATAGCACACCAAAAAGTTAGACTTGTATGGCGATCTAGGCAGAAGCACCACACCATCCCTCCACAGCAAAGATCCGAAAAACTAAGCCAAACAGAGAAAACAGCAATCCTGAAACCCTAAACATCAAATAAAGAGATAAAGAACTCAGCCAAGGACCAAATGGAATAAGAAACTGACAGAGAACAGAGAGTGAGGAGACATACATGCAGAAGTCCTCTATCAGCTAATGCAACAAGGATCCGCCATCTTGGACTCGTGTCAGAGACCAGCAAATAAGGGGTATGAGAAAGCAGCTTCAGAGAGCTTCCAGCAGGAGACAGAACAACTGGTAACTGGCAATATACACTTTCCCACCCCCTAACCTCCTTCATCCCCACTCAGCCTCCCCTGCTTCCCACGGCCACAGTCTCTTGGCCGGGAAGCACTGGCTGCTTGGATTCCACCTGCCGCAACGGCCAACTCCCTGAATGCCATTTGTTGACTGCTAATGTTGCTTTTTTCCACTTTTTTTGATTTCTTCCTTACCTCTCACCACCTTCCCCTCCTTTAACTCAAATACCTGGCTCCGTGTGCCATCTTTGCTTCTACCTGAGGGGCTGTGGAGCTCCGCTTGAGTGTGGAACTGCTTCCTGGTCCATGCTGCCACGCTGGTGGGATCCTAGGGATTCTGTTTGTTTGTTTGTTTTGAATTGTTCGTTTTCTTTTTCTTTTCTCGAGTAGGGAGCCTGTTCTGGCCAGACAGGGCTGCGCAGTTTGGGACCTATGCCCTCAGCTTGCGTAGAAGCGCAGAGGGATCCCTGAGCACATTTCTTTTCTTGTGGGTTTTTTTTGGGGGGTTTTCTTGTTCTTTTGTTTTAAAAAATTTGTTTTGTTTTCTTTTCCCTCTTTTTCCCTTTTTATCTTTCTTCGTTACTGAGTTTCTCCTCTCTCTATACCTTCCTTCTCTTCCTGTCCCCTGAATACCTGGTGCTAAGTAACACCTCTATGCCTCTTAGCCAGGCTGTAATTCAACACCTGAGAACAACTTCCCCAGACCTCATAGCCACACCGGTGGGATCCCTGGGAGCTTTTCTTTTTAATTTTTATTTATTCATTCTTTTCTTTAATTTTCTTTTTTTTCTACTTCTTTTCCTTTTTGTTTTTCTCCATTTCATAGTCTCTCATCTCTCCACTCCAATGGCAAGCTCCCCTAGCACTTTTTTTTGTTTGCTTCTATACTTTTGGCTCCTGTTGCTCTCTCCTCTCTCCCATACCAATCTTAGCTCCACACATCACAATCATCCCCTCCATCCTGCCTCCCTGCACTATGTGCTTAACATCACATCACCAGGCAGCACAGGCACAGCCTACTGGAACTTGCCCTACATTGATTACCAACCCATCCCAGCAACTCCAATTCAGCTAGGCCTGCCCTGCTTAACCATATCTGAGCAACTGACCCTGCCAATTGGAGAAGGAGGTAAAAAATATCATGCCCACTGATGAGCAAACAACAAAGAACACACAGCCTGCCTGCTCAGACATAGCGAAAGTAAAAAAAAAAAAGGATGAAACAAAAAAACTGCAATCAATAAATGAGAAAAAATAAATACTAAATGCTCCAAAGACAGTGACAATATCAAAACATTTACAAAAACAGGACAGGATGGTTTAAGTAGGCATCCAAAATAAAACACTAGATGACTTTCCAGTGGAAGAAAAGGTGCTAGAACTACCTGATAGGGAATTCAAATCTCTAATACTCAGAATTCTCCAAGAGGTGAAACAAAAAGCAGACAAAAAGAAGGAAAAAGTAGACAAATTCATTGAAAAGGCAGACAAATTCATGGAAAATTAAGACAAAAAATGGAAGAATTCAGAAAATAATGCAGGAACAAAATGCCAAAATAAATTCACAACTAGAAATTATACAAAAACAACAATTAGAAATCCAAAAGATAAACAACAAGATTTCAGAAATGGACAGTGTCATAGAAGGGCTGAGGAGCAGATTTGAAATGATAGAAGACAACATCAGCGGAACTGAAGATAAACACTTGGATACAACCCTGTTGGAGGAAACTCAGAAAAAGGAATGAAGAAAAATGAAGAGACCCTGAGAATTATGTGGGATACAATCAAAAGCAGAAATCTGTGAGTGATTGGAGTTCCAGAACACGGGGACAAAACAAAAAACACAGAGAGGATCATTGAAGAACTGCCGATAGAAAACTTCCCCAGTATCATGAAAGATGAACAGGTAGCCATCCAAGAAGCTCAACGAACCCCATATAGGATAGACCCCAAAAGAAAATCACCAAGGCATATCATAATCTCACTTGTCAAAACCAAAGACAAACAAAGAATCCTGAGAGCAGCTCATGAAAAACAAGAAGTCACATACAGAGGAGAAACAATAAGACTGACCTCGGATTATTTGGCAGAAACCATCCAGGCAAGAAGGCAATGGGATGACATATATAAAACCTTGAAAGAAAAAAAATTGCCAGCCAAGAATAATATATCCTGCAAAACTCTCGTTCAAATATGATGGTGAAATTAGGACATTTCCAGATAAACAGAAATTAAGGGAATATGTAAAAACCAAACCAAACTTACAAGAATTATTAAAGGGAGTCCTTCGATCTGAGAACAAACAACTTCAGCTCACAGGCTGAATCTAGGATGTAGGATTGTACCAGCCAGATACCAAGCTAGGAAATGAACTCTCAAGGACTATCCAAAACCAAAAGAAATACCACAGGGAATCAGAGCAATTAATCTATAAATGACAACAACATCAGAACAATAAAAGAAGGAATAAATGGTGTAGGTATAGAAACTTCTCATGGACAGGAAGGCAAGGTGATACCAAGTAATAATAGTCTGTTTCAAACTTAGAAAGATAAGGGTAAATTTCACAGTAACCACAAAGAAAGTTAACAAACATACTCATAAAAGTAAAGAGGAAAAACATAAAGTCTCAGTAAAAACAAAACCTACAAACACAAAAGAAATAAAAAAAACCCCACAAACAAAAGGAATTCAGCACAGGAAACTAAGAAGAACAGAGAAAATGTCAGCACCACAAAAAAAAAAAGCATTACAAAATGAAAGCTATAAACTCAGATCTATCAATAATTACACAGAATGTAAATGGCCTAAATGCACCCATAAAGAGATGGAAAGTGACAGAATGGATAAAAAAAAGAGGATCCATCAATATGCTGTCTACAAGAGACACACCTTAGAAACAAAGATGTGAATTTATTAAAAATCAAACGTTGGAAAAAAAATATGACGCTAACAACTATGAAAAAGAGGAGGAGTAGCAATACTAATCTCAGATAAAATAGACTTTAAAACAAAATCCACCATAAAAGACAAAGAAAGAAACTATATAATGATTAAGGGCACAATCCATCATGCAGACATAACCATAATAAACATCTACGCACCCAATGCCAGGGCTCCAAAATGCATAAAACAAACTATAATACTGAATGGAGAAATTGAAAGTTCCATAGTAATAGTAAGAGACTTCGACATACCACTCTCGTAAAGGACAGAACATCTAAAAACAAACTCAGCAAAGATACAGAAGACCTAAAGGGCACAATCAGCCAACTTGACCTCATAGACATATATACAACGCTCCATCCAACGGCTGCAAAGTACACATTCTTTTCCAGTGAACATGGAATGTTCTCCAGAATAGACTACATCTTAAGTCACAGAGCAATCCGCAACAAGATCCAAAACATTGAGATAGTACAAAGTATCTTCTCTGACCACAATGCCATCAAGTTAGAAATTCACAACTAAAAGAGCAAGGAAAAAAAACTGATTACATGGAAACTGAGCAACACCCTGCTTACACATCACTGGGTAATAGAAGAAATCAGAGATGGAATCAAAAAATTCCTAGAATCAAACGAGAATGAAAACACGTCATACAAAAACCTCTGCGACACAGCAAAGGCAGTCCTCAGAGGACAATTTATAGCAATAGATGCACGTATCAAAAAAGAAGAAAGGGACAAAATCAAAACATTAACTATACAACTCAAACAAATAGAAAGACAACAGCTAAAAAAAAAAAAAAAAAAGCCCACAGCCACAAGAAGAAAGGAAATAATAAAGATCAGAGCAGAAATAAATGAAATAGAGAATAGAAAAACAATAGAAAGAATCAACAAAACCAAAAGAATCGACAAAATCGACAAACCTCTGGCCAGACTGACAAAAGAAAAACAGGAGAGGACACAAATGACCAAAATAAGTAATGGAATGGGCAACATTATAGCAGACCCAACTGAAATAAAAATGATCATAACAGAATATTATGAAAAACTATACTCCAACAAATTTGAAAACCTAGAGGAAATGGGTAAATTTCTAGAAACTCACTACTTACCCAAACTACAACAGAGTGATGTTGAAAATCTGACCAGAACCCATAAAAAGAGAAGAGATCAAAAAGGTAATAAAAATACTCCCAACAAAAAATACCCTGGCACAGATGGCTTCACTGGAGAATTCTACAAAACATTAATTGAAGAGCTTGTACTAGTACTACTCAAACTATTCCAGAACATAAATAAGGAAGCAACACTTCCAAATTCATTCTATGAAGCCAGCATGAAGCTGATACCAAAACCAGGCAAAGATGCCACAAAAAAAGAGAATTACAGACCAATATCTCTCGTGAATGTAGATGCAAAAATTCTCAACAAAATTCTAGTCAATCGAATTCAACATCATATCAAACAAATAATACACCACTACCAAGTAGGATTCATACCAGATATGCAAGGATGGTTCAACATTGAACATCAATCAACATAATCCAGTACATAAACAAAAGGAAAGAAAAGAATCACATGATCATCTCAATTGACACAGAAAAGGCATTTGATAAAGTCCAACACCCATTCCTGATAAAAACTCTCAATAAAATTGGTATAGTAGGGAAATTGCTCAACATGATAAGGGGCATCTATGCAAAACCAACAGCCAACATCATTCTTAATGGAGAGAGGCTGAAGACATTCCCCTTGAGAACAGGAAAAAGACAAGGATGCCCTTTATCACCACTCCTATTTAAAATTGTGCTGGAAGTTCTAGCTAGAGCAATAAGGCAAGAAAAAGAAATAAAGGGCTTATAAATTGGTAATGAAGAAGTTAAACTGTCCCTGTTTGTGGATGATATGATACTATACATAGAAAACCCTAAAGACTCCAAGAGAATCTGCTGGAACTAATAGATTCAGCAGAGTAGCAGGATACAAGATAAACATACAAAACTCAGTTGGATGCCTATACAACAATAAAGGGAATGATGAAAAGGAAATCAGGAAAGCAATACCATTTATAATAGCCCCTAAAAAAGTAAAATACTTAGGAATAAATCTAACCAGGGATGTAGAAGACCTATACAAAGAAAACTACAAAACACTACTGCAAGAAACCCAAAGGGATCTACATAAATGGAAAAGCATACCATGCTCCTGGATAGGTAGACTGAACATAATGAAAATGACTACTCTACCCAAAGCAATTTACAAATACCATGCCACCCCGATCCAAATACCAACAACGTTCTTCAAAGAGATGGAAAAAGTAATCATTTACTTTATATGGAAAGGGAAGAAGCCCTGAATAAGTAAAGTACTATTAAAGAAGAAGAAGGAAGTAGGAGGACTCACAGTACCTGTCCTCAGAACCTACTATACAGCTACGACAGTCAAAACAACCTGATACTGGTACAAGGACAGATACACCGAACAATGGAACAGAATTGAGAACCCAGATGTAAATCCATCGACCTACAGTTACCTGATCTTTGACAAGGGCCCAAAGTCCATCAAATGGAGAAAAGACAGTCTCTCTAACAAATGGTGTGGGCAAAACTGGATATCCATCTGCAAAAAAATGACACAGGACCCATACCTCACACCATATACAAAAACTAATTCAAAACGGTTCAAAAACCTAAATATAAAGCCAAAAACTATAAAGTTCATAGAAGAAAAAACAGGACCAACTCTACAGGCCCTAATACACTACATTAACAGGATATAAACCATAACCATCAACACACAAACCCCGGAAGATAACTGGGGTCTTCTAAAAATCAAATACCTATGCTCTTCAAAAGACTTCACCAAAAGAGTAAAAAGAGAACCTACAGACTGGGAGAAAATTTTTGGACAGTACAAGTCAGTCAAAGGTCTAATATCCATAATCTACAAGAAAACCCAACACTTGAACAAAAAAAGACAAATAATCATGTTAAAAAATAGGAAAAGAAAATGAATAGACACTTCACCAAAGAAGACATTCAAGCGGCCAACAGACAGATGAGGAAATGGTCGCGATTACTAGCCATTAGAGAAATACAAATTAAAACCACAATGAGACGCCCCGGCATTGCTGGCACGAATCAAAAACACTGGAAATAACAAATGTTGGAGGGGTTGTGGGAGACCAGAATTCTTATGCACTGCTGGTGGGAATGCAAAATGATACAATCATTTTGGAAAATGATATGACACTTCCTTAGAAACCTAGAAATAGGAATACCATAGTATCCAGCAATCCTACTCATAGGAATATAGCCTAGAGAAATAAGAGCTGTCACTCGAATAGACATACGTACACCCATGTTCATTGCAGCATTGTTCACAAAAGCAAAAAGGTGGAAACAACCTAGATGCCCATCAACAGATGAATGAATAAACAAACTATGGTACATACACACAGTGGAGTACTACACAACAATAAAGAACAATGATGAGTCTGTGAAGCATCTCATAACATGGAGGACATTATGCTGAGTGAAATAAGTCAATCACAAGAGAAGAAATATTGTATGAGACCTCTATTATAAAAACTCATGAAAAAGTTTACATACAAAAAGTAACAATCTTTGTTGGTTACGAGGGATAGGAGGCATGCGGAGGGGGGAATACTAAACAGGCAATAGATAAGTGGTATCTTTGGTGAAGGGTGAGACAGTACACAATACTGGGGAAACCAGCACAACTTGTACAAGGTAAGGTCATGGAAGCTCCATAGATACATCCAAACTCCTTGAGGGACTGAATTGCTGGGCAGAGGGCTGTGTGGATCATGGTCCCAGGGAACATGTAACTCAGTTGACATAATACAGTTTATAAAGACAGTGTTCTACATTTTACCTTGGTGAGTAGTGTCTGGGTTCTTAAAAGCCTGTGAGCAGCCGTCTAAGATACTCCACTGGTCTCTCCCCTTCAAGAGCAAGGGAGAGTGAAAATAACAGGATACGAGGAAAAGATTAGGCCAGAGAGTTAATGGACCACAGCTACCAAGGCCTCCACCAGACTGAGTCCAGTACTGTTAGATGGTGCCCGGCTAGCACCACTGACTGCTCTGACTGGGATCACAACAGAGGGTTCTGGACAGAGCTGGAGAAGGATGCAGAACAAAATTCTAACACACACAGAAAAGACCAGATTCACTGGCCTGAAAGAGACTGGAGAAACCCCGAGAGTATGGCCCCCAGACACCCTTTAAGCTCTGTGGTGAAGTCACTTCCAAGTTTAACCGTTCAGCCGGGGATTGGACAGCCCCATGAAACAAAATGTGACTAATGAGGCACAACAGTCCAGGGACAAGGACTAGAAGGCAGAAGGGGACAGGAAAGCTGGTGATATGGAACCCAAGGTCAAGAAGGGAGAGAGTTGACATGTCGTGCGGTTGTTAACTAATGTCATAAAACGATATGTATACTGTTTAATGAGAAACTATTTGTTCTTTAAACCTTCATCAAAAGTGAGAATAGCAGCACAACTGGAAGAATGTAATTGATTTCACAGAACTGTGCGTGTAGAAATTTCTGAAATGGTTTATCTTTGGCGATGTATATTTTCACTAAAAAAAGAAAAGTGGTCGAGAAGGAAGACGGTTGACATGTCATGGGGTTGTTAACCAATGTCATAAAACAATATGTGTACTGACTGTTTAATGAGAAAGTATTTGTTCGGTAAACCTTCACCTAAAGTACAATTTAAAAAAAAATAGATCTGTGAGAAGGAGTAGAAATAACCCAAATAAATGGATACATTTGGTATATGAAAGAGAAAGCATTACATATCCCTTAGGAAAAGATAGTTTTGTGGGTATTTTGTGGTAAATATATCGGTAACAAAACATTTGCCATTTCAACAATTTTCTCATGTACAATTCAGTGACATTAATTATGTTCATAATGCTATGTAACCATCACCATTAACCCTTCCCAAATTTTTCCATCACCATTAACAGAAGCTCAGTGTCCCCTAAGTATTGTGTCTTCCTTTCTTTTTCCCTCCCTCCCGCCAGCTCCTGGTAATCACTAATAATCTTTAGTCTCTACACATTTGACTATTCTAGATATTTCATATTAGTCAGATCTAAAATATTTGCCCTTTTGAGATTGACTTATTCACTCAGCATAGTGTTTTCAAGGTTCATCATGTTGTAGCATATATCAGGACTTTATTTCTCTTTATGGTTTGGTAATATCCTGTTGTACGTATGCATCGCATTTTGTTTATCCATTCATCTGTGGATGAACATTTAGGCTGTTTCCACCTCGGCTATTGTGAATAGTGCTGCAGTGAACATTGTCGTTCAAGAAGACAAGGTATTTATTATGTAATGTTGAGTAAACGATAGTGAATATAAATAGGGTTCTAGGATTAATAGTGTCCCCCCAAAATCCATGTCCACCTGGAACCTCGGAATGTGACCTTATTTGGAAATAGAGTTTTTGCAGATGTAATTAGTTAAATTAAGATGAAGTCAAGTCAATTCTCATAGAGACCCTATAGGACAGGCTAGAACTGCCCCATAGGGTTTCCAAGGAGTGGCTGGTGGGTTCAAACTGCTGACCTTTTGGTTAGCTGCCAAACACTTAACCACTGTGTCACCAAGGAAGTCCCTAAATCCAACACTGTCCTTACGAGAACAGGAGAGGATAGACACACACAGGGAAGACTACCATGTGAAGACAGAGGCAAAAATTGGAGTGATTTGGCTACAAGCCAATGAACGCCAAGGAGTGTCAGCCACCACCAGAACTTAAAAAAGCCAAGGAATGATTCTTCCCTAGAGTTTTCAGAGGAAGTATAGTCCTATTACAGGCATGCCTCGTTTTATTGTGCTTCTCAGACACTGTGTTTTGTACTAACTGAAAGTTTATGGCAACCCTGGTTCGAGCACGTCTATCAGTTCAATTTTTCCTGTGCCTGTGCTCACTTTGTGTCTCTGTGTCACATTTTGGCAATTCTTGCAAAATTTCAAACTTTTTCATTATTATTATACCTGTTATGGTGATCTATGATCTTTTATGTTTGTTACTATTCTAATTGTTTTGGGGTGCCACAAAACCACAATTATATAAGAAGCTGAGCTTAATCGATAAATGTTGTGTGTGTTGTGACTGCTCCACCGACCTCCTTGGGCTTCCCTATTCAGTGGTGGAAATAACTGCAGATGTAGGTGGAAACAGCAAGAGAACTAGAATTAGAAGTGGAGTCTGAAGGTGTGACTGAATTGCTGCAATCCCATGATAAAACTTTAACGGATGAGGAGTTGCTTCCTATGGTTGAGCAAATAAAGTGGTTTCTTGAGATGGAATCTCTTCCTGGTGAAGTTGCTGTGAACGTTGTTGAAATGATAACAAAGGATTTAGAATATTACATAAACTTAGTTGATGGAGCAGCCGTTGGTTTTGAGAGGATTGAGTCTGATTTTGAAAAAAGTTCTACTGTGGGTAAAATGCTATCAAACAGTATTGCATGCTACAGAGAAATCTTTTGTGAAAGGAAGCATCAACTGATGCAGGAAACTTCATTGTTGTCTTATTTTAAGAAATTTCCACAGCCACCCCAACCTTCAGCAACCACCACTCTGATCAGTCAGCAGTCATCAACATCAAGGCAAGACCTTCCACCAGCAAAAAGATTACAACTCACTGAAGGCTCGGATGATGGTTAGCATTTTTTAGCAATGAAGTATTTTTTAATTAAGGCATATACATTGCTTTTTTAGACATAATGTTATTGCACACTTAATAGACTACGGTACAGTGTAAACGTAACTTTTATATGTACTTGGAAACCAAAAACTTCACCTCACTTGCTTTATTGCAATATTCTCTATATTGCAGTACTCTGGAATTGAACCTGCATTATCTCTGAAGTATGCCTGTACATATCATATTTTTACACAAATAATGTGCACCTTCTACATTTGTTTGTCATCTGTGCCCTGTCCCTGCAGGGTATTTTCCTAAGCAAATGTAGAAAGCGCATGTTATTTGTGTAAAAATACATGATTAATTTCTGACTTCTAGCCTTCAGAACTGTAAGAGAATAAATTTCTGTTGTTTTAAAGATAGATCTGCAAAACATCTCACAACATGGATGAATCTGGAAGGCATTGTGTTGAGTGAAATAAGTCAACCACAAAAGGACAAATACTGTATGAGACCACTATCGTAAAAACTCATGAACAGGTTTACACACAGAAAGAAACAATCTTTGATGGTTACGAGGGAGAGGAGGGGTAGGAAGGAAAAAACACTAACTAGACAATAGATTAGTGGTAACTTTGGGGAAGGATAAGACAGTACACAATACTAGGGAAGTCAGCACAGCTTGACCAAGGCAAAATCACAGAAGCTTCGTAGACACATCCAAACTCCCTGAGGGACCAAATTGCTGGGCTGAGGCCTAGGGACTATGGTCTTGGGGGACATCTAGCTCAATTGGCATAACATAGTTCATAAAGAAAATGTTCTACATCCTACTTTGGTAAATAGCATCTGGGGTTTTAAAAGGTCACAAGCAGCCATCTAAGATACTTCACTGGTCCCACCATGTCTGGAGCAAGGGAGAATGAAGAAAACCAAGGACACAAGGGAAAGATTAGTCCAAAGGACTAATGGACCACAACTACCACAGCCTCCACCAGACTGAGTCCAGCACAACTAGATGGTGCCAGGCTACCACCACTGACTGCTCTAACAGGGACCACAACAGAGGGTCCTGGACAGAGCTGGAGAAAATTGTAGAACAAAATTCTAACTCACAAAAAAAGGCCAGACTTATTGGTCTGACAGAGACTGGAGAAACCCTGAGAGTATGGACCCCAGGAACCCTTTTAACTCAGTACTGAAGTCATTCCTGAGGTTCACCCTTCAGCCAAAGATTAGACAGGCCCACAAAACAAAATGAGACTAAATGGGCACACCAGCCCAGAGGCAAGGACCAGAAGGCAGGAGGGGACAGAAAAGCTGATTGTGAGGAACCCAAGGCTGAGAAAGGGAGAGTGTTGACACATCACGGGGTTGGCAACCAATGTCACAAAACAATACGGTATTGTTTAACGAGAAACTAATTTACTCTGTAAACCTTCATCTAAAGCACAATTAAAAAAAAAATACAGTAAACAATCCTACTGCAATATTAAAAAAAAAAAAAAAATTTTCTCTTGTTTTAAGCCAATCGGTTTGTGGTAGTTTGTTATAGCAGTCCTAGGAAACTAATATGGATAGATAGATCATAGGCAGTATTATCCTTTTACCAAACTAGTTTCCAGACCCAACAAAATTTTTAACTTAAATAAGCATTACTTTGAAAAAAAATTCTAAGGTGTAAAAGCTGAGAACAAAAATAAACAAAAAAAACTATCAGGGGCTAGCAGGCATAAATATGACATGCAACCCATAAGCAGTTAAAGAGATTGATGAATTTATCTAAATAAAATAAAAACAAATATTTTTGTTAAAAAAACAAAGTCAATAGGGCTGTAAGAACCATGGTCTCAGGGAACATCTAGCTCAACTGGCATAACACAGTTTATAAAGAAAATGTTCTACATTCTACCTTGGTGAGTAGCATCTGGGGTCTTAAAAGCCTATAACCAGCCATCTAAGATACTCCACTAGTCTCACCCCTTCAGTAGCAAGGGAGAATGGAGAAAACAAGATACAAGGGAAAGATGAGTCCAAAGGACTAATGGACCACAACTACCATGGCCTCCATCAGAATTAATCCAGTATAAATAGATGGTGCCCAGCTACCACCTCTGACTGCTCTGATACGGCTCACAATAGAGGGTCCCGGACAGAGCTGGAAAAAATGTAGAACAAAACTCTAACTCACAAAAACAAACAAACAAACAAACAAACAAACACAGACTTACTGGCCTGACAGAGACTGTAGAAACCCCAAGAGTATGGCCCCCAGACATCCTTTTAGCTCAGTAATGAGTCACTCCTGAGGTTCACCCTTCAGCCAAAGATTAGGCAGCCCCATATAACAAAATGAGACTAATGGGGCACAACAGTCCAGGAACAAGGACTAGTAAAGCAGGAGGGTACAGGAAAGCTGGTAATAGGGAACCCAAGGTTGAGAAGGGACAGTGTTGACATGTCATGGGGTTGTTAACCATCGTCATGAAACAATATGTGTACTAACTGTTCAACGAGAAACTATTTGTTCTGTAAACCTTCATCTAAAGTACAATAAAAAAGTCAACATAAAAACAGAAAAAAAATCAACAAATAATATGCAGAGCTCCTATAAATCTACAATAAAGGGACAAGTAATAGAGAAATGTGAAAGGGACATAAATGCATATTGAATAAAAAAGTAAATAAAAGTTACTTTAAACATAGAAATTTCTCAGCATTATACATGGTAAAATAAATGCTTATTAAGACACTGATGAGCTATTATTTTTTACCTAGTAAATTTGAAAAGATCATAGAGCTCATATAACTCAATTAATTGTGGTAAAGCCCACCTACATGCAGAACATGTTGGCAATAATCAACAAAATTATAAGTGCCTATGCCCTCTGACCCCAAAATTTCACTTTCAGGTTTTTTTCTTACAAATTCTTTAACCTGAGAGAATATTTTTTAAAACAGCATAATTTTAAGTGAAATATTATCATGTGAGTCTAAGACAATAAATTCGAAGTAGGAGTAACTTGTATACTAATGCAGAGGTCATTAGTTCAGTGGGATAGAGGTCTCTAAATGCTAAATGTTAAACAATTACAATGAAGCAAATTTCAAGTAGCTTTTACCTCAGCATCCAGGACCTGTCCTTAGAGTACATTTCCTGAATTTCTACCTTCATAATTCATTTGGCTAAACACTCGATTACTGAGAGAATACTCATCTTTTTGTTCCTATTAAACTTGTAATAATGCTTTTTGACATATTTTTGTAAAATGTGACTTCCCAGCTACACAGTATACACATATTGCGTTTACTGAACTTTCCTTGTGTATGCTGAGACTCGTCCTAGTTCTTTGGGAGTATGTCCATACTTCTGTTAAATGCCCTTTGAATTTTGGTATATAATACACCAACTGGTGGTTGACCATAATGTAATACTATAAAAAATGCATATATAATCACCCTCAACAATATAGTCTTTAGTTCTATATTTTTGCAAACTTTAGTGTGTGTGTGTGTGTGTGTGTATACCTCAGCATCACCACCAGTGACATATCTCTCAGGGTAGATCTGAATCATTTCGTTTAGAAATGTCTTTATAAAAGAACACGTTCTTTGAGAAAGGGTTACAATTAAAATATAATGTGGTCAAACTTTTAGAAGTGAATGAGAATAAAGTTCCGGAGTTTGCAAAAACTATTCAAAAGAATGATTTGACTTAGCATAAGTGCCAGTTGACCTTATTAACACAGTTGAAAGCAATACTTTATTATTCTCAGTAGGATGCCTGTGCTGCAAGAACACTTCATGGACAAAGACTATTTCAAAGTCTTAAGCTTTTGCTGTATTGGAATAGTTTAAAAGAGGCCCCTTGTTCACATCATGTGGTTATTTGGAAAAAAAAAATCAGACTAGGTTTCTTATTTATTTAGGGAGTCCTTGCGAGCACGGGACAATTCATTTATCTAGTACTTCCTCAGCTGACTTAGGCAATTGCATACCTCCCATAAACACTCTTAAAACAACCAGTGGAGTCCCTCCACCCTGAATGGTAACTAACAGAGAAGCTGTTCTCATTAAAATAACCAAAATCTTACTCTGGAAAAGAAAAAAAATGCCACCATTCAGTTAAATTTAATTTGGTACATATTTGTTCTACACAATCTTTTACGGCACTGGGCAAACTGATATAGATATAATAATATTCATAAGACAATAAATGCCCTCAGAGTCTATAGCTGGGAAATTAAATAAAACACACAAAAGAAAATATTAAAAGGATCAAAGTAAAATTCTGAGAAACAAAAATGTCCTTTTACCAAAACATCCTGAGATACAGAGGTACTTCTGAAGCATCTATGTAGGACATCGACTAGTAAAAATTCAACTCCCAGAAAGACATTTGACTTCATGGTAAATACCATATTCACCTGCCAGTTACATCAAGTAGAACATGTAGATAAAATCTTGGTCAATAGTAAATAACTTTCCAAAGATGATCACTTATGGTAATCCACCATTAATGAATGTATCATATTCCTCTTTTAAATACAGCAAGGAAATAAAATGGCAACGTTTCTTAATTTCTTAATGGTCCATAGAATATTGCTTTTCTTATTTTTAGGAAAATGTCAGTAATAATCTAGAACTTTCTTTTTCTATTTACAGAGTACAGGCAGATGACATTTGTCCAGTCTAATGTAACATCTCTCACAGTATTCCTTTCTTTGTCCAGTTACAAAAGAAGGAACACTGTGAGATACGTTACATTAGCCCCACCCTGAAAATTGTAACTTCCTAAATAAATTTAAGATCCCTTGTTATTCCTTTTGGGTGACTTTAATATGAATACTTTAGAACAATGGATTTTGACATAATGCAAATTAAAGACTCTTGGTGGAAAAATACAAAATTATAGTGTAAACTGTTACTCATGGTATGAGAAGGAAAAATCAATTAAGTGCAAAGACTTCATTGATCACAGAAAAACCAATCATGAAAACAAGGCCTAGTAGGCTGGACAATGAAAAAGGAAAACAAAGAAACCTGGTGCATTTGAATTGGGGTATGTGAAGAATATTGCATATACCATGGACTGCCAGAAGAACAAACAAATCTGTCTTGGAGACAGTACAGCCAGAATGCTCCTTAGAAGCAAGGATGGCAAGACTTTGTCTCACTTACTTTGGACAAGTCATCAGGAAGGATGCATAGCTGGAAAAAGACATCATGCTTGGTAAAGTGCAAAGTCAGCAAAAATAGAGGAAGACCCTCAAAGAGATGGATTAACATGGTAGCTGCAACAATGGGCTCAAACATACCTACTAATGTGAGGATGATGCAAGACTAAGCAACATTTCATTCTATTACACATGCATGAGGTCTCTATGAGTCAGAGCCGACTCGATGACACCTAACAACAACACAGGCTTGTTGCCCTGAAAAGGCATGATGTATTAAAATGCCATTGTTATGTGTTATTGGGACATGATGGAGAAATCTGCCTAATAATACAATTCAAATATATATATATATATATTTGCTTTATATGACTGTATATATATATGTGTGTATATATATATATATATATATATATATATATATGGTCATATAAGGCAAATCCAGAATGAGGCACTGAAAGAGACTCTACTTTTTATCAACATGTTGAATTTTAAGATTACTATTTTTTGTTATGTCCACATATATGAAGGTACTCATTTTCAGGGTGTGGAGTTCTTGATGATTATGGTTTTGCCATTGCTTATGGAGGTCAAAATATTTTTTCTGGTTTTTCTCCTCCCTTTTGCCAAATACTTCTGTTGTGCTTTTTTGCCTCATACGCTATGACCAGAGCTATATTACCTGCAGTCCATATTAAACAAGTTTTCCTGAGCACTAAGAATAAAGATAGATGATAGATAGGTAGATAGACAGATAGATATGAAATTGTGAAATACGCTTTGTACCTTGAAAAAATTCTATGGTTTATAGCAACTTACTGAACTACATAGGGAAGATAACAGAAATAATCATAAAAGATTAAGAAATCAATGAAAAGGATGTTTCTATTCTTGTTTTTGCACACATTAGAGGTACCACGTGGATCAAGATGCCAAGGGCCATTTTCTCAAAGTGAGCTAAAGTGTGTTAAAATAGCAATTGTAAGCTTGGCTTTTACAACTGAAAGAGTGAATTCTAAACTTTGCATTTGCTAAATCACCTGACACGTAGGATTTTGCCCTGTAACTTTCTAGCCTATCTGGTTCAGGTAGATTCTATATAATTATAATTTGGTAGAAGTTCACTTGTTTCTTACACAGATACAACATATTCAGCTGATTTTGATCATGTGAGTTAGACCTTGATATACATAGATGTTTATGCATAGAATATAGATGTTCTATGCACCATATTTGATACCTTGAAAATACAGTTCAATAGAAACAAAATCTCCATTCCAACCTTTACAGGATAGAAAGCCATTCTTTGCCAAAGAGGTATAGTATTTCAAATTGAATGTTTAACAAAGGAGTCCTGGTGGTGTAGTGGTCAAGTGCTGGGTTGCTAACTGAAAAGTCAGCTGTTTGAACTCACCAGGTGCTCCATGGGAGAAACATGTGGCAGTCTGCTTCTGTAAAGATTACAGCCTGGGAAACCCTATGGGGCAGTTCTACTCTGTCTTATAGGGTCGCTATGAGTCAGAACCTACTCGACTTCATTGGGTTTTTGGTTTGGTTGTTTAACACAGATACTATATTGGGAGCAATATATATGTGAACCAATAATTGTTTCTGCAGTTCTCCAGTTGATAACTGCCAGATCTACCAGCCTGAGCAGGGCTTCTAGCTGTTTAGTTTCAGTTTGATAATTACAGAATTTCTGCATTATCTAAACTGAGTAAAATAAGAAATGTTGTTGGTTTTGCATTTGTCTGGTAGTATAGAATACCAGATCACTGGGAGCTGCTGAGACTAGACAAACCTGCTGGGGCAAGAGTAGACTTACTGAGCACCATGTAACCTGCCGATGCTTCGATGTGTGTGCTTGCAGACAGGGCACAGCTTAGGGAAATAGGTAACCGGCATTCATTCCAAAATTGCATGACTTCAGAGGTTGGATTCCATCCTTGGAAGGTGTGATGGTTAAGATTGTGTGTCAACTTGGCTGAGCCATGATTCTCAGTGTTTTAGTGTAATCACTCCCATGATAGAATATACTGTGAGTAGCCAATCAGATGAAAGGGAGTCTCCGTGGGGGTGTGGCCCGCATCTGTATATAAGCAGACGTTCTGGCTTTTTGCTCTCTCTCTAGATCCTGCAGTTGCTTCCTGTCATCTCATCTCCCGTTCTGGACTTGAGCTGTCAGCTTATCTGCCGAACCTGGGATTTGTTGATCTACACAACCTGTGAGTGGGAGCCCTTCTCTCCAACCTGCCAATCTTGGGCTTGCCAGCTTCTGCAGCTGTGTGACTTGGGAGAGGCCTCTACCCTGATCCATGGACTTGGGACATTCTAGCCTCTACAATCATGTGAGCTGTTTCCTTGATATAATCTCTTTCTATATATACATTTATACACTTTACTGGTTTTGCTTCTCCAGAGAACCCAGACTAAGACAGAAGGACACAGATCACAATCTGACTGATGGATGGAAGGATGCCTGAGACAAGATATGACCTGCTTATCCTTGGCTCTTACTGAAATTGGGGGGAAAAATTACTTAGCATCTATATCAATTAAAACCAAAACCAAATCCATTGTCATCAAGTCGACTCTAACTCATATTAACCCTAAAGGACAGAGTAGAATAGCCCCATAGAATTTCTAAGGAGTATTTGGTGGATTTGAACTGCCAATCTTTTGGTTAGTAGCTGAGTTCTTAACCACTGCGCCACCAGGGCTCCCTATATCAATTAGTACCCCCCAAAACAACACACAAAGATACTCAATAGTAAGAAAAAATTGCTTAACATTAATTACAAGGAAAATATTGTTTAATAATATATATGTAACTATAATTTAACCTACTTTAAGATTTTTTAAAATAGTTTTAGCATACTTGACAGATTTTCTGTTTTTGTTCATACACCCTATGTTAATGCATATCTTAAAAATAGGTAAACTATGAGAGCAAAGAACTAGTTTATTTTCACTATTCTTATTATAAAAATAATCTGTCTTAAAAGTGTGAAACAGACAAACACATGCATACATTTGAAACTATTTACAAAATTGATTCTCAATATTTGCATTTAAGACACGAAAATAGAGCCAATGACTGCTTTATCTCTTAGTTCTTAAATACAGAAACATATATCTAAGAAATGTAGCTATTGTCCTTTACAATTAATTGAGTAAAATGCCACTTAGACATTGTACTGATATTAACAACTTCAAACCACTAATTTGCCTGTAGTTATAATCTTAAATTTTTAAAGATGTTAATTTAAACTTGCATATTAAGAATGTAGCACCTAAAAATTAGACATTCTTTGAAAGGTGAATTGGGAAAAATTCATTTTTGATTTTGTGACCAAAAAGAGGGAAAGTACTTTTTTAATAGACAATTTCACTGAACTGTATTTTAGAGAGATCTAAATTCCTGAAAATGAATCAGCATTTCTTAAGTTGATTTAACAACTGATGTGTAATTGATAAGTAAATTATTATAACTGTATTTTATATTGTTATGCGAAATTGAGATACAACTTAAGTAGATTAGACTGAAACTTTCTGCTCTCTAACTGGATTTAATAAAAGATTTTGAAGTACAGTAGGATTAATGTTGACCAGAAAATAAAATGAAAATACTTTTTGAATTATACTGTAGTTTCACATAAGCTTGAGCAAATTATGCAGCAGAACTCACCCTACCATAGTTCCACACCATTTATCCCTGCTAGTCCTCAGAGAATGCCACTGAAATTGGTTTGGTAAATGAGTCCATACAGGGATATTGATTGGTTATTAATTAGCTAATGAATGGAAGAGGATAGAATAGTGCTGGAATCCTATTAGCATTTTGTACTACATTGGGCAGCCAAAATTCTCAGATTGCTGCCATGATGCTGTCGTTATTTGAATAGTATACCAACTCCTTCCAAGTCTGGTGTTTGTCATTTCAAAATCTGATTTATATGCATTTAGCTACTTTATTCCTTTCCATTTTGAAATGGATAGTTTCTGGAGGTCTTGGGTGAATTTAGATTTGCACACTGAGTTTTCCTTCTTGAACTAATACACCTCTTGAGTCTTCTCTGAAGAGACCACTGTCTGAAGACACTGAAAATTCAACATTAAAATACTTACTGTAGGAGAACACAATTTTCCATCATAGATACTCAGATTTTTCTGATGTCTGTTTTAGTCTTAATCCTGCCCAACTATGGTAGGCATGAACATTTCCAGTATTGCTTCTTTGTTCTCAAACTTTAGTGACCATTACAACACTTGCATTAAAAATGCCAAGCAATTATGCTGATTGTGTACAACCAAACACCTTACAGGATTTTTTTTCTTTGGTTTGGTGGTATAGGGTCATGGTTTCATGGGACAACCTAGTCAATTGGTCCAATATTGTTTTCAGTGCTTCTGTTCAACCTCCTAGTTCACCGAGTAGTGTCTAGGGGTCTTAAAAGCTAGCAAGCAGCCATCCAAGGAACAAATGGTCACCATTTACCTGCAGTAAAAGAGGAAGAAGGAGAGTCAGGAATCAGAAGAGGGAATGGAATGCATGTCTGGTTGCCTTCATAAAAAACTGCCTCCTTTGTCATGAGACGTCCTGGATGGTGCCTGGCTACCATTCCAAATGTTTTGATCAAAGATTCTGTAGAAGAATTCTGATCAAAAGTAGAGAATATGGAGAACAGAATTTTAAATTCTGATGGAATCCAGACTTTATGGATGCACTGAGGCCATGTGAACCCCTGAAACTATTGTCCTGAGACAATCTTTAACCTTTAAACCTTCAACCAAATCTATCCTTTGAAGTCTTCTTTAAACCAAACAATAGTAATTATCTTAATTACTGAAGTATATCTGCCTTGAGCATTGTGCTCTTTTAAAGAATTAACAATGTGACATGGAATTGAAAACAGCAACTTGAAGATTAGATGAGAAGCTTACAGGGCAGTGAGTTTACCTTGTTGTTAGGTGCCGTTGAGCCAGTTTCAATGCATAGTGTGGTCCTTCGCCATCCTCATAATCACTGTTATGCTTGAGCCCATTGTTGCAGCCACTGTGTCAATCCATCTCACTGAGGGTCTTCCTCTTTTTCATTGACCTTTTACTTTACCAAGCATGATGTCCCTCTCCAGGAACTGGTCCCTCCTGATAACATGTCCAAAGTATGTGAGACTTAGTCTGGCCATCCTTGCTTCTAAGGAACATTCTAGTTGTACTTCTTCCAAGACAGATTTGTTCATTCTTTTGGCAGTCCATGGTATATTCAATATTCTTCGCCAACACCACAATTCAAAGCTGTCATTTCTTCTTCAGTCTTTTTTATTCATCGTCCAGCTTCACATGCATATGAGGTGATTGAAAACACCATTGCTTAGGTCAGGTGCACCTTAGTCTTCAAGGTGACATCTTTGCTTTTCAACACAAAAGAGGTCTTTTGGAGCAGATTGGCCCAATGAAATGCGTCTTTTGATTTCTTGACTGCTGCTTCCATGGGTGTTGACTGTGGATCTAAGTAAAATGACATCCTTCACAACTTCAATCTTTTCTCTGTTTATCATGATGTTGCTGATTGGTCCAGTTGTGAGGATATCTGTTTTCTTTATGTTGAGGTGTAATTCATACTGAAGGCTGTGGTCTTTGATTTTCATCAATAAGTGCATCAAGTCTTCTTCACTTTCAGCAAGCAAAGTTGTGTCATCTGCGTAACGCACGTTGTGAATGAGTCTTCCTCCAATCCTGATACTGCGTTCTTCTTCATACAGTCCAGCTTCTCTGATTATTTGCTCAGCATACAGATTGTATAGGTATGGTGAAAGGATACAACCTTGAGGCACAACTTTCCTGATTTTAAACCATGCAGTATCCCCTTGTTCTGTTTGAAAGACTGACTTTTGGTCTATCTACAGGTTCTGCATGAGCACAATGAAGTGTTCTGGAATTCCCATTCTTTGCAATGTTACCCATAATTTGTTATGATCCACACAGTTGAATGCTTTTGCATAGTCAATAAAACACAGGTAAATGTCTTTCTGGTATTCTCTGCTTTCAGCCAAGATCCATCTGATGTTAGTAATGACACCGTTGGTTCCACATCTTCTTCTGAATCCAGCTTGAATTTCTGGCAGTTCTCTGTTGATATACTTCTGCAACTGCTTTTGAATGATCTTCAGAAAAATTTTACTTGTGTGTGATATTAATGATATTGTTCGATAATTTCCACATTCTGTTTGTTCATCTTCCTTTGTAATAGGCATAAATATGGATCTCTTCCAGTCGGCTGGCCAGGTAGCTGTCTTCCAAATTTCTTGGCACAAGTGAGTGAGCCATTCCAGTGCTGCAACCATTTGTTGAACCATCTCAGTTTCTATTCTGTCAATTCCTGGAGGCTTGTTTTTCACCAATGTCTTCAGTGCATCTTGGACGTTAACATTGGTTCTTGATCATATGCTACCTCCTGAAATGGTTAAATGTAGACCAATTCTTTCTGGTACAGTGACTATGTATATTCCTTCCATTTGCTTTTGATGCTTCCTGCATTTTTCTTTAGAATTTTTCCCATAGAATATTTTTCCCATAGAATTCTTCACTATTGCAACTCTAGGCTTGAATTTTTTCTTTAGTTCTTTCAGCTTAAGAAATGCCAAGCGTGTTCTTGCCCTTTGGTTTTGTAACTCCAGGACTTTGCCCATGTCATTATAATACTTTACTTTCCCTCCTCAAGCTGCCCTTTGAAATCTTCTGTTTAGCTCTTTTATTTCATCATTTCTTCTGTTTGCTTTAACTACTCGATGTTCAGAAGCAAGTTTCAGAATCTCTTTTGACATCCATTTTGGTCTTTTCTTTCTTTCCTGTCTTTTTAATGACCTCTTGCTTTCTTCATGTATGATGTCCTTAATGTCATTCCACGACTGTCTTGTCTTTGGTCATTAGTGTTCCATGTGTGAAATCTATTCTTGAGATGGTCTGTAAATTCAAGTGGGATATACTCAAGATCGTACTTTGACCCTTGTAGACTTGTAATTTTCTTCAGTTTTGACTTGAACTTGCACAGGAGCAATTGATGGTCTGGTCCACAGTCGGCCCTGGCCATGTTGTGACTGATGATATTGAGCCTTCCATCGTCTCTTTCCACAGATGTAGTTCATTTGATTCCTGTATATTCCCTCTAGTGAGTCCCAAACGTATAGTCGCTGTTTATGTTAACACTGGTGAAATAATTTGGAAAAGGATAGGGAGAATAGTTGCACAACTTAATGAATGTAATCAATGTCACTTAATTGTGCGTGAGAAATTGTTTAAATGGTGTATATTTTTCTATGTATATTTTCACATGCACACACACAAAAGCAATGCATTCCAAAGTCGCTGAATAGATTGAATGTTTGTTTCTATTAAACAATAAAAAGGCCATAGTTTTTGCTGTAGGGCAAATACTTTTGTAGATATGCAAATAGAATTCTTTCTGTTTCTCAGAACCATCAATGAAAGCCTATATTACCCTCCCTTATACTAATATATATATAATTTTATATATATATAAAATATATATATATTTTAATATTTTATATATATATATATTTTAATAAAGATCATACCACACTGGACAACTCCTAGTTTATCTTTCCCTTCATTCTCAGCAGGTAACTTTTCTTCTATTTTATGGAGTGAATTGAGATCAGTAGGCATGAACTTCCTGATTTCTACCTCTTAACACTTTTTGCCTTCCTTTCTCATACTTACTTTCGTTCTCCTAGCTTCAGAGTATGACGCGATTCTACTTTTGTTCAAGGCCAACACTTCAACTAAGCCCCTGGCTTCTCTTTCCTTACCTGCTCCAGGGCTGCATTCTAGCACTTAGCTAGAATTTCTTCTCTACTTATTCTCTAAATAAGCATATGATCGGCCATTCCAGAAAAAAACTAATAAACAAACAAACAAAAACCCCAGCAAAACAAACACTGGCAAACCCTTTGTGCCCTATCTTCTTCTGTTTCTTATTCAAGTAGTTTGAGAATTGCTTATCCATACACATAGGGGTGGGGGATCAGGCAAACAAAAATAGAGTGCCTATTTACAGTTCTTTTGTTTTTAGCATTATAGAATCCACTCAAAACAACTCTTGTCCAAAGTCACTTAGGTCAGCTCTATTGTCCTCTACTCACTTCAGTGTGGCTTTGTTATTCATTTGCAATGCAGTTAGATTCATTTGTCACAGACTATATTTCATTTTAGATTCCCCTGACATTCTGTTTCTTTTTTTAATCACAGTCAGTCAAACTCAAGCTGTACAGTTCTGAAAGATTTAAAAAATGTGGGAGTCATGTATCCTACCACCACAGTAACATACAGAACAGTTTCATCAGCCCAATATTTCCCCTTTATAGTCAACATCTCCTGCTACTCCAAACCTTGCAACTACTGATCTGTTTTCCAACCCTATACTTTTTATTTTCTAGGATGTCATGTAAATGGAATTATACAATATGTAGCCTTTGGTTTCTGCATTATATCAGCTGGCAAAATGTGTTTAAGATTCATCCCTGTTGTTCAATTAAACAATTGTCTGTTCCTTTTTTATTGCTGAGTAGTATTCCACTGCATGAGTGTAGCATCGTTTGTTTACTCATTTGCCTGTTGAAGGGCATCTGGGTTTTTTTCCATATATTGGCAATGAAGAATTAAGTTTCCACAAACATTTGTGTACAAGTTTTTGTATGAATGGAGTTTTTATTTCACTTGTGTAAATATCTTGGAGTGGAATTGTGAGATGATATGGTTAAGTGTATGTGTAACTTTTAAGAAACAAGCAAACTGTCTTCCGGAGTGGCTGTTCCATTTTGCTTTTCCACTAGCAATCTTTGGGAATTCCATTTGTTCCATATCCTCTCCAGCACTCGGAATTGTCTTTTCAGGCATTGTAATAGTTGTGGTTTTCACTTGCATTTCCCTAAGGACTAATGATACTGTGTATCTCTTCATGTGCTTATTCGCCATCTATATATCTTGGTGAAATGTGTATTTAAAACTTCTGCCCGTTTTATGGATTTGATTGTTTTCTTACTGTTGGATTTTGAAGGTTTTTTATATATTCTGGATACAAATATTATACCAAATATTTATTTGCAAATATTTTTCTATTTATTATTCTCTTAACAGTATCTTTCACGGAGGAAAAGTTTTTAATTTTGATAAAGTCTAATTCATTAATGTTTACTTATGTATTTATTGCCAAACCTATGGTCACATGTATTTTCTCCTATTTTGCCATCTAGAAATGTTTTAGTCTTACATGTAACATTTATGTCTATTATTGATTTTGAGTTAAATGCTATATAAAGTGTGAGGTATGAATAGAGATTTATTTATTTATATTGCACGCAGATGTTTGTTGCAGAACCACTTGTGGAAAAAGCTATCCTTTATCCACTGAATTGCCTTTGTACCTTTGCCATAAATCAGTTGACTATATCTGTGCAATTCTATTTCTAGGTTTTATTCTCTTCCATTGATCTAAATGCCTGTCTTCTACCATTGGTACAGTTGCAGAATGAGTGGCACATAGTTGTACTTTTCAGCTTCCCAGATTCAGAACTATTACCTATAGCCTGCAACTTAAGGGTTAAATTTTGACTGGGTAAAAATAGTATTATAAGGAAAGAAATGTAGTTTTTCATAGCGAAAAATTATGAACACTTCCAGGAATAAAGTTAAATATTTCCCCACACTGTCAGATGTCAACATTTTGACAGCATGAGGAAAAGCTTTAAACATTTTCCATGCCATCAAAATTTTGACATTTTTCAAAAGACACATTCAGTAGACACACTAGTTTTGCCCATGAAAAGTTACTGGGCATACTGTATACTATGGGAGGTTTTATTCATGAAGAACAAAAATAAGAGAAAGAGATGATGCCTAATGTCATCACAGAGAGCAGAGCACAAGTAGTGCACAAGAAGGTGGCAATTTAGAGATTATGTGACAATTTTATGTTACTATCTTAGCGAAGGGATATATTATATAGTTAGTTTTCAACCATCCTTGGTAATAAGGAAAAATGAAAGTAGGAAAAGTGACCACAAAAATTAAATCTTCTTACATCTATGGAGTTTTAACTGAGTTAATTATCATATCCAGAACAACAACAAAAAATGCAGAAAAAAGAAAACATTAGTGTGGAGGTTATTCTTTTCATTTTCCTGTTTCCTCTTTGGACGAATAATCTACTGTTGTTAGGTGCCATGGTGTTGGCTCCTGCTCACAGTGACCTTATGTATAACACAACAAAACGTTGCCTAGTTCTGTGTAATCCTCACAATCATTGCTATGCTTGAGCCCAGTATTCCAGCCACTGTGTCAATCCATCTCATTGAGGGTCTTCCTCTTTTTCACTCACCCTCCTCTTTACCAAACATGATATCCTTCTCCAGGGACTGGTCCCTCCTGATAACATGTCCAAAGTACGTGAGACAGGTCTCACCATCTTTGCTTCTAAGGAGAATCTGGCTGTACTTCTTCTAAGACAGTTTTCATTCTTCTAGCAGTCCATGGTACATTCAATATGCTTCACCAACATCATAATTCAAAGGCATCAATTCTTCTTTGGTCTTCCTGTTTCATCGTTCAGCTTTTGCAAGCATGTGAGGTGACTGTAAAGACCATGGCTTGGGTCAGGCACACCTTAGTCCGCAGATTGGCACCTTTGCTTGTTAACACTTTAAAGAGGTCTTTTGCTGCAGATTTGCCCAGTGCAATGCATAGTTTGAATTCTTGACCACTGCTTCCATGGGCTTTGATTGTTGAGCCAAGTGAAAGGAAATCCTTGTCAACTTCAATATTTTCTTAATTTATCATGATGTTGCTTATTGGCCCTATTGTGAGGATTTTTGTTTTCTTTATGTTGAGATGTAATCCATACTGAAGCCTGTAGCATCAGTTAGTGCTTCAAGTCCTCTTAGCTTTCAGTAAGTAATGTTGTGTCATCTGCACATCACAGATTGTTAATGAGTCTTCCTTCAATCCTGATGCCACATACTTCTTCATATAGTTCAGCTTCTCTGATTATTTGCTCAGCATATAGCTTGAATAAGTATGGTGAAATGATACAACCCTGATGCACAGTTTTTCTGATTTTAAACTAGATAAATAATGACACAAGAAATAAACCAGTGGTAAGGAAAGAATGGGTAATACTAATAAACCTTTAAACCATCAAGGGTTATATCTTCGTTCTTTTTTTGAAACAGTGAATACTGTAATATTAAAATATTTATTAAACAATGGAAATATCCAACATTTGTTTATAGGTAAACATTGAGTAGCTACCTGGGAAAGTAGTATTACAAAATATCTGACTAAACTTTTCTAGGTTTCTCATTGTTTGTGAGTTTTTATGCCCCAAATAATCACTTAGAAGTAAACAGTTTTCAAATGCAGAGATATTAACATTGTCTAAAACTATTTTCAGCTCTCCATAAGGGTACTGGAACTCTGGTGGCTCAGTGGTTAAGAGCTGGGCTGCTAACCAAAAGATTGGCAGTTCAAATCCACCAGCTGCTCCTTGGAAACCGTATAGGGTAGTTCTACTCTGTCCTCTAGGGTCACGTCTTAGTCATCTAGTGCTGCTATAACAAAAATACCACAAGTGGATGGCTTTAACAAAGAGAAGTTTATTCTCTCACAGTCCAGTAGACTACAAGTCCAAATTCAGCATATCAGCTCCAGGGGAAGACTTTCTCCATCAGCTCTGGAGGAAGGTCTGTGTCATCAATCTTTCCTTGGTCTGGGAGCTTCTCTGCACAGGAACCTCAGCTCCAAAGGATGTACTCTGCTCCTGGTACTGCTTTCTTGGTAGTATGAGGTTCCTGTGTGTCTCTGCTCACTTCTCTGTTTTATATCTCAAAAGAGATTGGCTTAAGGCACTATCTAATCTTATAGACCTCATTAGTATAACTGCTGCTAATCCATCGTATTACATCATAGTGATAGAGTTTACAACACATAAAGAAATCACTTCAGATTATAAAATGGTACAGAATCATACAATACTGGGAATCATGATGCAGCCAAGTTGACAGATATTATGGGAGACACAATTCAATCCATGACATTCCACACTTTGGCCCCCCAAAATTCATGTCCTTGCAATATGCAAAACATATTCACCCTGTCATATCATAGCAAATGTCTTAACTCCAAGTCCAAAATCAAAAATTTCTTCATCTGTGAAATCTAGAATACGAGTTATCTGCTTCCAAATATACAATGGCAGAACAGGCACAAGCTAGACATTTCCATTAGAAATGGGAGAAACAGGAGGAAAAGAAGGGATAACTGGCACCAAGCAAGTCAGCAGAACACATTACATTAGCCCTTCAGGCTTGAAAATAATCCTTTGTTTTCTGCGACCATTCACACAATAGACCTGCTCTCCAGACTCTAGGTATTGGCCATAGTCTCCAGATTCTGGGTGGAGGCCCCTCAGCCCTGGGCTTCAGCTCTGCCTTCCAGGCCCATTGGAACGGCAATTCTGCTCCCTTGGCTTTAGGTGAACCATTCTCCTAGTCCATCGGAGTGACAACTCCATCCTTAGAAACACCAGAGGCCATCGCTCCACCCTTTGAAACCCGTTTTGAGACTGAGGCAGCTTGGCTTTTGTGTTCCTTGTCTCTTTAGCTTCTACTTCCTGTGGCCTCTCAGCCCTCAGTCCTCACGCCTGCAACTGTTCTGCTGGGGTAAGTGTTCCAAAGCTCTGTAGGTCCACTTATTAAGTGTCTGGAGGCACCCCACTCTGCCAGGAAGCTCCCTGCGCACAGGCACTCAGCTCTCTTGTTCCGTGGCTTGGCTCCAGTGCCATCTCACACTGGTCTCCTGGTTCTGCTGCTGCTGGTTCTCTGCTGCTGCTGGTCCTCTGCCACTGCTGCTCCTCTATCCATTCACCGTTTCAAAACCGCTTCCACGTTTTAGCTATCTGTTAGAGCAGCACCCTACTCTCTCAGTACCAAATTCTGTCTTAGTCATCTAGTGCTGCTGTAACAGAAATACCACAAGTGGATGGCTTTAACAAAGAGAAGTTTATTCTCTCACAGTCCAGTAGGCTACAAATCCAAATTCAGGGCATCGGCTCCAGAGAAATGCTATCTCCCTCAGCTCTGTAGGAAGGTCCATGTTATCAATCTTTCCTTGGTCTGGTAGCTTTTCCATTCAGGAACCTCAGCTCCAAAGGATGCGCTCTGCTCCCGGCACTGCTTTCTTGGTGGTATGAGGTTCTTGTGTGTCTCTGCTTGCTTCTTTTATATCTCAAATCTAATCTTGTAGACCTCATCAGTATAACTGCTGCTAATCCATCTTATTATATCATAGTGATAGAGTTTACAACACGTAAGGAAATCACACCAGATTACAGAATGGTACACAATCATACAATACTGGGAATCATGACTCAGCCGAGTTGACAAATATTTTGGGGGGACATAATTCAGTCCATGACAGGTTGCTATGAGTTGTACTTGACTGGACTGAAATGGTGTGGCTTTTTTTTTTTGGTATGAGGGGACTAAATAAAGCTGACATTTCAGGCTGCAAATGACTCATTGTAAGAGTTTATTAAGGCAGAGTATCTTTTATTTAACCTCTTTAACACAGAATAAGAATCTAAGAATATAAATATTAGAATATATATAATTTTATTTATTTCAATTTTAATACTAAGTAATCATCTAACTGCTATATTTAATTATTTTGTATAGTGTGACTCATGTATTCCTATTTTGTTTCAATACAATATAGCAAATTTTAATCATCAAATTAATATTTCTGTTTTTCTATAAAATAGTCCTAGATATATTTATTTTTACATTCATCAAGGCAAGTATATTTCATGTTCACCAGTCTTAAATTATAATTGAAATATTCAAGTGAATTATTCAAACCTAAGCAACCACTTAGATTTGTAGAGGACATTGAAAGTATGGATCAATAAGTGAAATTTATTTAAAATAGGTATTCAGAAACTTTGGCTGCAAAGAAACAAAAGGTAATATTTTAACTCATTTTTTTGGTAAAGAGGAAAAACTTTAAAAAATGCTATTCAGATTAGTGCATTTTAAGATAGGTGTTGTACAGAGAATAATTCAAATGAAGGATAACCGTAAGAGTAGAGAATTCGTTACTGCAAACCAGAAAGAAACTATAACACAAAGGCACTTAAACAAGCTCAAGGGAAAGTGAAATTAAATTAATTGTAGGGGAAAATTTTGTAATAAACTGAGAGAAAGTATAGAACAGCCTTCTCTAGGAGACCTTAAAATAAAATGTTGACTTAACTTGCATGGGTGAGGTTGCTCACAGGTAAGAGATTTGGATAAATGACCTCTTATTCTATCTGTAGTGAAGTTGTCTAATTTGTGCATGGGTATAACCAGAAGCATAGTGTTACGCTTCCTGTTAGGCATTTTTATTTCTACTTCAATATACAGTGACATGTGCTGAACATGAGTTTCTGTTGCCTTCTGAAAATATGTAAAATAGTGCCCTGAAATTGCCTCACACTTAAATAAATTTAGATGTGGCTTAAACAGGGAAGATGGGGGTGGGGGCTCTATCAGACAAGAGAGTTGCCAAAAGCTGAAAAATGAGACTATGGACTATAAAGAACAAAACACTATCCTGTTTTACATACATAAGTGGAATTCCTTATGTTGATGACATCATCAACAACAGTACAAGATGCCACATCATGCTCAATGTTTTGAAAAAGAAGAAAACCAGGAGGAAGATTTTCAAATGAGGAGAGATAATTGTAGAATTGAGTCATTCTCTAAAGGCTTTTACTTTTCTTTTATGTTTCTCTAACAGTGATTATCATCTCAGTTAGTTGAATGAAACACATTGTCCATTAATTTCCTGTTATAATCCTAAAATGCTTGTTGTAATAAAACCTGGAAGAAATTTCCTGAAGAACAATTGGAAATGTAGGTGAAAATTTTTATAATGTGCACATCCTTTGATCTTGCAATTCTAATTTTAAGAATTTATCCTAATGAAATAATCTGAAGCTCAAGCAAATACACTCTAACTGATAGTTATATTATTTATTGCAACAAAAATAATTGTGAATATATGTCCAGTGCAAGTAGTTAAATATGTCATATCCATACAATAGAATACTAGGAAATCTTAAAAATTATGTTCTATTATAAAATACTCTGACAAACATAAGAGAGAAGAATTACATTCACTATCATTCTTAAATGTTAGTATCACAAGGGCTACATTTAAATTTCTTATTATGTCTATTTCTACCTACTGGAATAAAATAATTTGCCTTTTGAATTGCTCCACTACATGTTTCTACCCCTGTAATTGTTGGAAATCCACTGTGAATCTTAGCAGAGGCCTGCGTCTAAAAGATTCCCAGGCATTCCCCTAACATATCTTTGACTTCTCCTGTTTCAACAAGTTTCTTGTAATGAATAAGGACAAATGAACTTAACTAACTTAGAGACACTTTAAAAGGGGGTCCTAGACCCCATTATCTTGACTGATTTCAAGAAAACAAAGAAACTTTAACAAAAAATGATGCGATATCTAACTTCTAAAAAAATGTATAAATACAAAAATATTTTCAACATTTCAAGGTAAATGATCAAAAAGGAAATAAAATGGCATCTGAAAGTCATACATTCGTCAATGTTGCATTGTTTTCCTAGAGGGATACAGATCAAGATATTAAAAACAGCTCTTTGCTGGTGGAGATATGTATGGGTAATTGTTATTTACTTTTCTATTTGTTTTTAATAAACATGTAGAAATAAACATAAATTTAAATGCATGTTCTATGACTTAAAAAAATTTCGATAGTTCTTACCGTTATTAACTTATGCTATCATTTTTATATAAACTCGATCAAGTATTAACAAATTACAAGAAAGAAATCAGCAAAGAACATTTTAAAATTATAAAAACAGTCAAACTTATAAAACAAGACTATTATATAATAATTGACATAGAAAAACTAGGAATGTAGATAATGGCAGAGAATCTCTTGGAGCTCTAATTCTAATAAGAAGAGGAAACTGATGAATTTTCCTGGGTGACAAAGAGGAACACATAGAGGAGATTGAAACAAGATGGTGACTGCTGTAAAATGAATTGGATTTCCAATGCCTTTGGATAAATCAGAGTCTTTGAGTTTATGGAGGTTGCAAGCATTAACTGGCATGTTGCATTCCCAGAAGATGGAAATATAACATAGCTTAATGCAATCAGGTTGCAGGGACTGAGACAACTATGAGAGGGATTGATGACAACTCAATGTGGACAAAGATGTGAGCATTTTTCTGGCCTATGAATGGCTAAGGAGAAGAAAGAATGAGCCACACAGACCATTGAAGCTACCTCCAGGACAATCTGAACACAGATGGTAAAGTGCACATTAAAAATATTGGCCAGAACAAACTACTTATTGTTTTGGTCTATGTAAAACTGTATACTACTGAAAATAATTTAATTTGCTTGCTGCATTTAAAAGAAATACATTTCATCTATAGAAAATTTGGAGACTTTGAAAGTTTTGGAAAAAAAAATATCATTATCCTGTCACCCTTCCCACAGACGTTTTAGATTCCATGCTTCATCATTTCCACCATGAGTTGCAAAATTTATAATGTCTGTTGTCCCTATGTCCTTTCAAAACACCTGTCTGGCAAACCCCTGAAGCTGGATGACTCCAATTATCTCCCTTCTCTAAGCTTGCACCTGGGCGGTTAAACCCAGCTGCCACTATGAATTTATGATCCAATATCAACTGGGCTTTTAAAACTTTCTGGCAGTCCTTCTATTGTTTCTAGTCAGGTGTATCATCCATTCTTCAAAATGACTATTTCACACCTCCTCTATATTTCTTAAGGGAGCCTTAGTGGTACAGTTGTTAAATTGCTCAGCTGCTAATCGAAGTTACGCGGTTCTAACCCACCAGCCTCCCCTCAGGAGAAAGATATGGCAGTCTGCCTCTGTAAAGATTACAGCCTTGGACACTTTGTAGGGCAGTTCTACTCTGCCCTAAGGTGTTGCTATGAGTCGACATCAACTCAGTGGCAGTGGATTTGGTTTGGTTTCTATATTTCTCACACTTCCATCCCCCTCTATTCAGAAGACGGCATTACCTCTCATTTCAGAAAGAAAAGAGAAGACAGCATAAAGGGGGAGGGGAAACGCACAGTATTCCTTAATCTTACTTGTATAGCAGCCTACCCTAGTCCTCATCCTATCATCTTATCTTTCTGCTGCCACTTCCCCAACCTGGGCTCTCCCTTCACCTCTTGTTTTCCTTCTGCATTTATGCCTACTCAATTCTCTCGACTCAGAAGAAGTGCCTATATGTGTACATTTTCCACAAGCCCAAACCCTTTCCTTCTACTCTTTTCTTGTTTTTATAGTCCAATGTATCAAAAAGATACCTTTAGCCACTTTTTACATTTGTTCACCTCCTCTGCAGTCCTCTTGGTTAGTGCTTTTCTAGGCTTTGGAAATGTGGATTTTATTTACTGTTTCCTTGATGAAACATATCCAGACTTGTTTTAGTTTTTTAAATTTGACCAAACATTTTGTATCCCTCTTTTTCTTTTTTCCCAGGAAGTCATGATTTCCTTTGTTATACTGCTGAACATTCAAAAAAGGTACTTTTAAAAAGTTTACTCTGATTCAAATAGTAATTAATTTATCTTTTCTTATTAATTTTATAGTATCACTCCCCTTTATGTGGTAAAGGATTTTTGTCATATTTTTTTACTTAAAGCCATGTATTGCTTCCTCCCTCTCCCCACCCCTTATTATTGTTATTTTTTTAAACTAAGCCTTGAATGAAAAGAAAAGTCTCTGAGTTTTTTTGTTTGTTTGTTTGTTTTTGGAAGAAAAGTGCATAAAGATTTTATTTTTTCTCCTCAATTCCCTACTGCATACTGATAGACAACTCTTCTCAGATGTTAACTGTAGGGCTAAATGGATATATACAATCCCAAACCAAATTTCTGGTGAACAATAGGCAGTGGCAAATATAGGTTTTAAGGAGCTTGAAGCTAATATAATTTTAGTCACCTGTTTTAAGAAAAAGATACAAAATTAGTTACAAAACTGATATATATATATATATATATGTGTGTGTGTGTATTTAGAATGAGAAAATAAATCAAGACAAATTTCTGGCATCTTGGAAATCTGAGTCTCTTTCTTTACCTTTAGTTAATTTATCAGAAACTTTGCATAGAAATGCTTTCAGGCTGCAATTTGTCATCCTTTCCCTTCCCTACACTCTCACTGTCTCCTCTCCCTCAGAACAATCCCTTTGTGACCCAAGGTGTGGCCCAGGGACCAGCAGCCAAGAATCTTATTAGAATGGGAGAATCCTAGGTCTCAGTTCAGACTTACTGAATGAGAATTTACACTTTGACAAGATCCACAAGCGATTCATGTGTACATTAGAAGTTGAGAAACACTGCACAACTCCCACCAACTCATAATAGCTAAAGGGCCTTTGCAAGTGAGGAGTCCTGAAGCTTAAGCTTCATTAGATTAATGGTAAGTGTCATGAATACTTGCTATGAGGGGGTTTCTTTCTGAATGTTGCAGGCCATTTTGTTGTTCTGCATTACTCTGTGCAGTCTATGAAAGCAGAGTGCGGTAACTCCTGCACTTCATTGAAGGCCTTCAAGCCTCAGTCCTAACAACTGTTTATCTCACATTCCAAGACTCAAAGATAATGACACACAAACTGAGTTATCTTAGTAGCAGATTCCCCCTAGGCAGTTAGATGAGTTCATTAGATGAATGATTTGATAAGCCTGCTCTGACTGGGCCCTGCAAGACCTATGAGTCCTCAAATAACTAGAGCTAGGAGGAGGAAAGCTGAGGTTAGTGTCTTGTGGGGAATATTCTAGAAATAAAGATGGGGGAGGGTAGTGGCTACTAGTGAAAGAGGAATTTGGGGAAAAACAAAAATCTCTAATGAGACTTTTTGCTAGATTGTTTGCTTTCTAGTGTATAGTATAAATCCTCTTTTCTGTGTCTCTACAAAATCTTCTTTAAAATCTACTTTGCTCTCTAGTGCTTTTTTGGAGTGGATTTTTTATTGCAGGAGAAAAAGTACTGGGCCCTGCTGTGAAGTTGGCATAAAGCAAAACTACAGGCTGCCCATAGGAGGGCAGCTGCCTGTGGGGTTATTCTCTATGCACTGTGGACTCTCCCCTCCACCCCTGCCTTTGTTGGAGTACTGAGTGTGGCAGTATGTGATTGAATGCACAGAGTCCTACTGATGAGGATAGAAGGGATGAGCTCTCCCCATGTCAAAAGGCACTTTTTGTTCAGTGGGCGGGGGTGGAGGCTCTGAAGTTTTTATCTGAGTTTTTCAGTCATAGAAGCTTTATCCTTTTTATCTTATTTGCTCTTGCTTTAATATTCCAGGCACTAAAACTTGATAGATTCTTCTATTAAGTACTGTTAATTTGTGTTGCTGTTAATCTTTGTATCCCTGATGGCTTCATGGTCCTATCAATGGCTGATTTGGGAAGGATAATCAGGCACTACTAACTATTTGAAATAATTATATGGCAGGAAAACTTACTCAGTATTGGAAGAATTTACTAGATTCTTTGTAAAGAGGAATATGTCAACAGATCACATTTTCTGAAATGTTTTATTTAGGGAAATTTCATATTAAAAAATCTGCTCCGATACATGTGGTACAAAAGAATAATAGATTTTACTTCTTTCAATTGTTTATCGGGTCACAGATGGCATTTTATCACAATTATCTGAAGAACCAAACTGGTTGGTCTGTTCTTTTAGAGTCAGATTATTTCTTATCCCTTCTTTCTTGCCTCCTTCTCTTCCCATGCTGTCCCCAAAAAGGTACTAATATATTGTGCCAATTTTCCAATAAAAAATAGATAGCAAACAGAATAGGAGGCCTCCCCTCAACAGCGGAGAGGAGAACCATGATGCAGATGAGCTTCTCTGCTCCATATCAGGGAGAAGGTTCATAGCCATTTCTTCATTGGGTACTGGCAAAAGAAGTTAGTAAGAATTCACTGATAAGGAAGAGAAAACACAGCATAGAAATACATACTTTAGAAGCTGCTTCTTAAAATGGGGTTTATTTTTAAGCAGAGTTGCACCTTTTTATCTGGATATGATAACCTAAAATATTTTTTTTAAGACAAGGGTGAATCTATTTTTTAATATTGAATATATTTTTATACATGTGAAGCCTTATATTTTCTTGTCTACACTGTTTTCAGATGGAAGTTATACCTACCACCAAATTAAAAACAAAACAAAAGAAAAACATGATGAGGTTTGAGTACTATTTTGTACATACTTTTAATGGAAGAATAAGAAATAAACAGATTTTGTATGTGTGTTAATGCTAATGAGGAGAAATAGAGCTCTCTGATTATTATGTCCTTTCTTTCTCCATAGTCCACAATAAATTGAACAAAATTGCATTTCCTAACCAAGACAAGAGTCCTGAGCGAAGTCTTTTGAATGTTATTTAAATAATGTTAGGATAGTGAATTTTCAAAGATTATTTTCAGATAGTGCATAACCATTGATTCTAGAATAGCATAGATAGTATGGTATAAGCAGCAGGTTTCAAAAGAATGCCCATTGAAATAAACAATACAGTATTTTGCACACTATAAGCAAATGGTTCCTTATTATGTTAGAGTAAAGATTTTCCTTTCCCTAAGGTCTTTTGTTTTATTATTGTTTTTTCATTTTATCTTGGAAATTTTCAAATATCAGGAAATGGAGAATGAATAGTAAAATGAATCCCTATGTGCTCATTACCTAGTTTCAATAATTATCTTATTTTACCAATTGTTTATTTTATCTATAATCCACATTTCATTGTTGTGATTTTATATTTTAAAACAAATCCCACACAATAATCCTTTTACTTTTAATTCTAAAGTAAAATGTTTCTAAATATACATTTTTAAAAATATGATCACAATGCTACCATCATACTTAACAAAATTATTTAATTTCTTAATATCATCTAATATGTAGACTATATTCAGATTTCCAAAATTGTTTTCCAAATGTCTCTTTGTGGTTGATTTGTTTAAATCAGGATTCAGACAAGGTGCACACACTGTATTTTGTTTGCTTTTCTTTTTTTCCTCCTTTCTTAAATCTCTTTTATTCTCTAACGATCCTCTCTCTCTCTCTCTTATTTCCATGCCATATCTTTTTTAATGCCCTATGTGGTTAGGAGCCCAGCTACTAACCAAAAGGTAGGCAGTTCGAATCCACCAGCCACTCTTTGGAAACTCTATGGGGAAGTTCCACTCTGTCCTGTAGGGTCATGATGAATCAGAATCAACTCGACAGCAATGGGTTTTGGTTTTGGGTTTTTTTTTTTTTTTTGGTATTTTTAAAGAGCCCAATTTTAAGATCATTTGAACCCAAGAATGTCTCACATTCTGGTTTTGGGTGATTGCTTGCCGGATGTGTTACTCAAATTTTTATTTATCCCATATTCAGCCTATAGTTGAGGGGGTGTTGAGACTAAAGCTCTCTCTCTCTCTTTTTTTTTAAGCCACACAGACAGTGCTCCCTACTTTTTATTCCATCATGGCAGGAAAAAACATGATGTCTGGTCATCTCATTGATTGATCGATTGATTAATATTTTTAGGTGTTGTCAATCTCATCTCACCTTTTTTTTTTCACATTGGCTTTTACAAATCGTTATCATAGCAACTAGAACATTTAATTGCATCTGTTTGTATGTGTGTTTTTCTCAAACTAAGTTTTTTTTAAGTCAATAACATCATAACTTTGCATTTCTGATGTCTTGCCTTATTCTAATATTTTATAAATAATTAAATGTATGAATTAATTTATTAATGGATAAGCAGGTCAGTCCTGTCAGTTCTCTTGTGAATCGTTTCCTAATCTCAAGAAAAAAGAGGAAAAAAAAATCCGGTTATGTAAAGAGTTCTACAATATAGAAAAGATATGTCAAACTACTAACTCATTCCACAAATAAATGAGTGACTTGATCCTCAAAACAGACAAAATACATACACACAAACTAAAAAATAATTTCAATTTTATATGTGTGTGTGTATGTAACTTGTTGCCTTTGAATTGATTCCAATTTATAGACACACTATAGAACAAGGTAGAACTACCCCATAGGGTTTCCAAGACAGTAATCTTTACAGAAGCAGAGTGCCATATCTTTCTTCCACAGAATGGCTGGTGGGTTAAAACCCCCAACTTTTCTGTTAAGCAGCTGAGCACTTAATCCTTGCACCACCAGGGCTCCTTTGTATATATATTTAAGAGTCATAAGTAAAATACTAGTAGTTAAGTTGAGGAGTCCTGGTAACTCAGTGGTTAAGCATTCCACTGTTAACTGAATGGTCAGAGTCCAAACTCACCAGCCACTCTGTGGGAGAAAGAGTGTCATTCTGCTTCCATAAAGATTACAGACTTGGAAACCCTATGAGCAGTTCTACGCTGTCGGAATTGACTCAACAGCAGTGGATTTGGTTTTGGTTAAATTTAAGTCAGCAACAGATTAGAACAATATATCATTATTAAATTATATTTATTCTAAAAATGGAAGACTGTTTCAACATAAGAAAATCTATTGATTTAGAACAGCACACCAATTAAATGGAATAATTCTATTACATCATCTTTTCTTATATGAAAAAAAAAACTGATAGAATTTACATACTCACAGTATTAAAAATATTTTAAAATTAGAATGAGTAGATTTTTCTTGAAAATGATAAGAAAATAAATGTACACCAGATATGGCATCACACTTAATAAAAAAGCAAAAGAGAGATTCTTTAAAAGGAGGAAAAACCCAGGGTGAATTCTAGTACTGTTTGTTACCTATACTCTTGGTCCAGGGTGAAAAGGCAGGGCTATGGTACCAAAACCAAACCAAACCTGTTGCCATCCAGTCGATTCCAGCACATAACGACCCTATAGGATAGAGTAGAACTGCCCTATAGGGTTTCCAAGGAGCTGCTAGTGGATTCGAACTGCCGACCTTTTGGTTAGCAGCCGAGCTCTTAACCACTGCAGTACCAGGGATCCAGGGCTATGATAATAACTCCCCAAAAAAACTTTATACTGAGGCACAAAATAATAATGTAATGGGTTTTTATTGGTGGGAGTAACTACTCATAGCATTTCCTTTTGGTTTTGCATTATATTATGGAAGGAACCTGTTTATTGTATCTTCTCTGGAAATGGGTAATCAATTTATTTCAAAATGGGTTTATTACTGAATTTTCAGTGTTAAATATATTACAACAATTAAATATACGCTAAAGAAAAAGTATATGAAAGAGCCTCAATTTCATTAAGAATGCTAGATGATTAAAAAAGGGATTTCTGCTTATTTGCATATTACACCTAAATTATTTACAAAACAAATTAAGATTGAAACACCTGTTTTGAAGTTAGACTCAAGAAGTAGTCAATAAAGATTACATGATCTAATGTAAGTGAATGTATGATTCTTAGACCAGCAGAAGAATGCCTTTTAACCCTTGTGAAAACTACATTTCAACTTTTCTGTTGTTCTTGTTAGGTGCCATCGAGTTGGTTCCAACTCTTAAGGACTCTATGTATAACAGAATGAAACAGTGTCCCATCCTCTAGCATCCTCACAATCATTGCTATGTTTGAGCCCATTGTTGCAGCCACTGTGCCAACCCATCTCTTCGAGGGTCTTCCTCTTTTTCTTTGACCCTCTACCTTACCAAGCACGATATCCTTCTCCAGGGACTGGTCCCTCTTGATAATATGTACGAAGTGCGTGAGGTGAAGTCTCGCCATCTTCACTTCCGAGAAGCTCTCTGTACTTCTTCCAAGACAGACTTGTTCCTTCTTTTGGCGGTCCTTAGAGTATTCAATATTCTTTGTCAACATTAAAAAGCATCAGTTCTTCTTCAGTCTTCCTTATTCATTGTCCAGCTTTTGCATGCATATGAGGTGATTGAAAATAGCATAGCTTGAGTCAGATGCACCTTTGTCCTCAGAGTGACATCTTTGCTTTTCAACACTTTAAAGAGTTTTTTTTTTTTTTTTTTTTGCAGCAGATTTGTTCAGTGCAATACATTGTTTGGTTTCTTGAATACTGCTTCCATGGGTATTGATTGTGGATCCAGGCAAAATTAAATCCTTGACAACTTCAATATTTTCCCTATTTATCATGATGTTACTTATTAGTCCAGTTGTGAGGATTTTTGTTTTCTTTATGTTGAGGTGTAATCCATAGGTGACTTGACTCTTACTCATGGTGACCTTATGTATAACAACAGAATGAAATGTTTTCCAGTCCTGCACCATTTCCATGATCTTTAATATATTTGAGCCCATTTTTCAGGCTATTGTGTCAATCCATCACATGGAGGGTTTCCCTCATTTTCGCTGATCCTCCACTGTACCAAACATGATGTCCTTCTAAAGGAATTGCTCCTTCCTGATGACATGTTCAAAGTAAGTAAGGTGAAGTCTTATCATCCTCACTTCTAACGAGCATTCTGGTTGTATTTTTTCTAAGACTGATTTAATTGTTCTTCTGGCAGTCCACAGTATACTCAATACTCTTTGCCAAAACCACACAATTCAAATGAATCAATTCTTATGTCTTCTTATTTCATTGTCCAGCTTTCACATGCATATGAGGTGATTGAAAAGACTATGGTTTGGGTCAGGCACAAGTTAGTCTTGGAAGTGGCATCTTTGCTTTTAAGAACTTTAAAGAAGTCCTTTGTAGCAGATTTGCCTAACGCGGTATGTCATTTTATTTCTTGACTCCTGCTTCCATGGGCGTTGATTGTTGATCCAAGTAGAATAAAATCCTTGATAACTTCAATTTTTTCTCTATTTACGTGGAGCTGTTTATTGGTCTAGTTGTGAGGACTTTAGTTTTCTTTACATTCAGGTATAATCCATACTGAAGGCTGTGGTCTTTGACATTCATCCTAAGTGCTTCAAGTCATCTTCATTTTTGACAAGCATTTTTTTTTATATTCTATTAAACTTAAAAAGGAAAAAAAACTTTTCGTGTACAAATAATTTTCCATCCAATTGAACATAGATTATATTATCTAAAGTGTAATTTTTAATTTTATCTTGCAACATGGCATGCAATTTTTGACTGAGGTATAATATACTTCCTCACAGACGTACTGAAATTTGAAGTTCAACATGAAAGTTTAAGGACTTTTCCTCACTTGTCTTTCCCTGTATGAAGATAATTAATATTGTTCTTTTGTACATGCAAGCAAATGGTCTTGAATTTTATATTTAAGCCAGGAAACAATGCAAAACTGATCTATTTTGAATGGAAGTAAACTGCTTAACATGCCCACTAAAGACCAAAGGCCACTTTATGCTTGATCCAATACAATATTACTCATGCTCTGTGGAGCTGAAGAAGTAAAATTCTGCTTTCTCTCTTGTTGTTAATCTAGCATAGTTTCTCCCTGTCTTTGGCCAAAACATGCAAATTAAAGTTGTAAAGAAAATAAAGAGAAATTGCCAAAATTTAATGTTTTTGACTATTAATAGCAAATTATTTACTTTGTTTCAAAGTTAAATTGATAGAAAGAAATTTACAAATATAAAAAGATTATTTTCATACAAGTTTCTGTCTTCGAGGCATTCTATCAGAATGTGTCTATCATAAATTGGGAATAAACCCATTGGTGTCTAGTCAATTCCAGTTCATAGGGACCCTATAGGAGAGAATAGAATTGTCCCATAGGAATTCCAAGGCTGTAATCTTTATGGAAGTAGGCTGCCACATCTTTCTCCCATGTAACAGCTGGTGGTTCAAACCACTGATATTTCACTTAGTAGCCAAGTGCTTAACCACTGTGCCACCAAAAAAAAAAGAACCCCATTGCTGTCAAATCAGTTTTGACTCATAGCAACCCTACAAGACAGGGTAGAACTGTCCCATAGGGTTTCCAGTGAGCAGTTGCTGGATTTGAATTGCCAACCTTTTGGTTAGCAACCATATATATCTCTTAAACACTGTGCCACCAAGACTCCTAAATTAGGAATATTTCCCTTTTATAAATCTTAGAACAGAATTTGTCAAGCCACTTTGAGGTTTTTTGAGGTCCAGTTACCCAAATTGTGTTTTGAATGTAATCATGAAAATGTATGAAGTATCTACTGAGCTTTTGGTGAGACAGACCATTAACATCATGGAGTTGTGTTTTAAAATGGAAAGTTTTCCTCTTCTTATCCAAGTAAATTTGGTAGATTATAAATTTAACATGGGATATAGATTTTTCTTTTTAATATAGAGGCAACTAATTTAGATTCTTAAATATTTGGTTTTCTCAGCCAGGCTCATCTGGTTCTACCAGTATTATACTGAAAAATAGCTTTAGATTCGTGATTATTTATTGTGCCTAATCTGGTTCTGTTCAATGTTCATCACTCCTCACTTTGAATATTATCTGCTCCATGGTTTTCTTTCATTTAATTTAGTAATGAGAAATTTAACTTCAATATGATGCTTATTCCTGTGCAGGGTCTCATATTTCTCTCTAGGCTTTTCTCTTTATCCTTAATTTTCTGAAATTTCTCTATAATTATTAGGTTTATAATTTTTCTGTTAGTTTCTTATTCATCTTGCTTTGTACTCAGAGAGCCCTCTCAAGACTCATATCTCCCTTAAGTCAAATTTTGCTCTCCCCCATTATGGGTGGAGCAAACAGTTAAGCACTAAGCTACTAACCAAAAGACAAGTAGTTCAAATCCATCCAGAAGTACCTCAGAATAAATTCCTGGCAATCTACTTCTGAAAGATCACAGCCATTGAAAACCCAAGGAAGCAGAGTTCTGTTGTGAAATATATGGGGTCACCATGAGTCAGAACTGACTTGACAGCAACTTGTTTGATTTTGATTGTTATGTTTAGAAATATTATCTGTCCTCCATTTGCTCTATTTTTCCTCTCTGAAATGCCTATTACTAGTAGAAAATTGTTAGAACTTCTGAATCAATGATCTTATCGCTTTGGTTTTATTTTTTCATTTCTTTGTGCTTAATTCTCAGATGTTTTCAGTACTTTCTGCTTAGTATTTCACTCTCCAGTTGTGTGTTCTGCACTGCAACTCAGCCCATCTGCTAAGTGTTTTGTTTTGAAAATTCTTTATATGTGTACACACACACACATACATATAATTTCTAGACTCTCTCCTTGATATTCTTTTCATTAGCATCTCTTCTTTCACATCTGCCTATTTTTGTTTCAAGAGGATGATCTTCCTTATTTTTGTGATCATATCAATACAGTTATTTAATTTCAAATTTTGTTTTTTTAAAGATCTAATTCTTCTTCCCTTTTTTTCAGCTTTATTTCTTTTATATTGTGTTGGGCAACATTTGATTCCATTATACATAAATAGATTGATGGCAACTAATGAAAACAACAACTTTTGCTAAGATCTCACTTAGATGTTTTGCATTCTTGATACTTGTGGTAGTTAAGATGAATTGTCAAACTGTGTGGCTTCTGTTTGCGTGAGGGGTATGGGGGATGGAGGCAGAAGAATGGGAATTATCATAAGTCTTGCATTTCTTTTCTTTTTTTGCTTCCTTTCTCCTTCCTTCCCTTCCATATCTTTTTTTGTTATAATTTTTTTCAATGAGAATGGGAGAGGCATGCATCATGCATGCTATGGGCAGGGCACCTCAGCAATTGTCTTCTGGGGAGGGCAGATGTCTATCCCTCCTTAGGGTTATCAATGACTCCTCCTAGGATTACTCACTCTTCTTTACTGCGGAGAGGCAGAGGACCTTGCCACTGGTACAGGGCCCATATGAAATGACAGATGGGCAAAGATCAGCTTGCCTATGTTCTCCCACTCTAGAACCTAATCATCCCTTTCCTTACTCAATGCCTGGACCATGTCCTGGCTTCTTATATATTTCTATTTTGTAAAATTACTGTAAATGAGAATGAGTTAATATATTATTGATATAATAAACCCCACAAAAAGCATACTATTTTCTTTTCAAATTATTTTTAATTATGAAATATTTCAAATGTATAAGAATTAATAGAAATACAATGAACTCCTATGTCCTCATGACCAAGTTTTAACAAATTGGAAAATTTTACTATATTTACATCATATATTTAAATTTAAGAAAAGCCCCTGAATAATTCTATTTAATGCTATCTCCTCTTTTTTTTTCCCCCATAGGTAATCTCACAGAATTTGATCTAAATCATTTTCATGCATCTTTTTTATAGGATATATGCATTTCTGTAGGATATATGCCTGGAAGTGGAATCACTAGGTCCTAAGATATACATTTAAACTTTACTAAATTTGCCAAATTACTCTTTAAATTAGTACTACCAGTCTAAAATTCCACTAACTATATATTCTAGTTTCCTCCTTCTGTACAATTAGTATTAAGTATTTTAAATTTTTGCATAAATCATGGGTGAGAAACAGTACCTTTTCATGTTTTAAACTACATTTCCCTATTTAAAAGTGAGAATGACAAACTTGGTCTATATTGTTGGCCTGTCGAATTTCTTCTGTGAAATGCTTACTCATTTCCTTTACTGTTTTATTGTATTTGATTCCTTCTTTTCTTCTTTCCTTCCTTAACTTCCTTCCTGATGTACAAATTCTTCAGATATTCTAGATATCAAGTCTATGTTTATTGCAAGCATTGTGACTATATGCTCCCACTTTGAGGCTGGACTTCAATTTTGCTTTTGACAACATCTGTCATTAATTCTTACTTTTAATACAGTTGAATTAATCATTTTTATTTGTTACATATTTGTTAGAAGGATCTTATATAAAAATGTCTTTCTTCATGGTTATACAAATATATCACTTAGATTTTCATATACATTTTTTTTCCAGGTGCATATATCTGGAATTTATGTTTGTGTACAGTGTGATAGGGCTTTATGTTTTCGTAAGTATGGCTACCCACCATCATTTATCTAATGGTCTATAATTTCCCCCATAGACTTGTTAGGCTGGGTCTTTCCTATAAATTGTGACTAAGAAAAACTCTATAAAGAATTAGATTTGAATTAAATTGAATACATAAAATAAATTTTAGCTAATTTGTGTCTTTATGATTCACAACTATGCTATATAATGTCCTTTTACTGTTTGATATCCATCATATGCATCTTTTTCTTTCTTTTAGATTTATTCCAAGGTATATTAACATACATGTTACTTCTTGAATTTAATGTTCTTAAACTAAAATTTCTAATTCATTATTGCATTTTTGTTTTGATTTATTATTATTGATCTTGTAAACTGAAACTTGCTAAGGTCATTTATTGTGGATCATCTTAGATTACTTTTGTTAGCCTTATATTATTTGCACTTAGCAGTTTTTTCTTTCCAGTTTTGTATATGTGGTTTCTGTCTTTCTACTTTTTTTTTTTTTTAATTGCAATGTCAGGGGCAACAATAAGATGCTGAATTGAAGCAATGGTACTAAGTACTTTTGTCTTGTCTTTAAATTAAAAAATGGATAATGTAAATCTATTATTATTTAGAGTGGTATGCCATGTAAGCCTCGAGCAGGTTCCTAGGGTTAAGTTAAGCAAGAGCCCTTATATCTCTACTCTGATAACATTTTTCTTTAAATTAGTGTAAATTAATTGAATACTTTTCTCAATCTGTTGATGTGTACACATGTAACTTAAAATTAGCATAATTAAAATATATTTTAATGTTAAACCTTGGCTTAAAGCTTTGTGATAATATGTTTTTTAGACATTAACTTTGCTTAATTTTATTTATATATGAATCTATGTTTAAAATTAATCATATTATGTTTATCTTCTCTATTAATGTTCTTGCCTACTTTTGGTATCACAGTTAATAACATTATAAAATTTTATGACAAACTGAAAGCACAGAATACAAAAGAATATCGACTCTGCAAAGACATTCGACTATGTGGATCATAATAAATTATGGATAACAACTCCAAGAATGGGAATTCCAAAATACTTAATTCTGCTCATCAGGAACCTGTACATAGATCAAGAGGCAGGGGAGAGAACAAGGGGATACTGTGTGGTTCAAAGTCAGGAAAGGTGTGCGTCAGGGTTGTATCCTTTCTCCGTATCTATTCAATCTCTAGGCTGAACAAATAATCCAAGAAGCTGGACTATATGATAAAGAATGGGGCATCAAGATTGGAGGAAGTCTCATTAACAACTTGAGATATTCAGATGACACAACCTTGCTAGCTGAAAGTGAAGAGGACTTGAAGGACTTACTGATGAAGGTCAAAGACCATAGCCTTCAGTATGGATTACACATCAAAGTAAAGAAAACAAAATCCTCACAACTGGACCAATAAGCAACATCATGATAAATGGAGAAAAGACTGAAGTTATCAAGGGTTTCATTTTACTTGGATTCACAATCAACACCCACGGAAGTAGCAGTCAAGAAATCAAACATCCCTGGTGGTCTAGTGGTTAGGATTTGGCGTTCTCACCACCGAGGCCCAGGTTCAATTCCCAGTCAGGGAAGCCTTTCTTCTGAGGAGTCTGGCAACATGGCGCTCTAGGCAGAAGCACCACGCCGTCCCTCCACAGCACAGATCCGAAAAACTAAGCCAAACAGAGAATCAACAATCCTGAAACCTTACAACATCAAATGAAGAGATAAAGAACTCAGCCGAGCACCAAATGGAGTGAGAATACTGAAAGAGAACGGAGAGCGAGGAGAGATTCATGCAGAGGTCCCCTATCAGCTAACGCAGTGCGGATCCACCATCTTGGACTCCTATCGAAGACCAGCAAACGGGGGTACGAGAAAGCAGCCTCACGGAGCGTCCAGTGGGAGACAAAACAGCTGCTTAGCTTCACACTTAACCATCTCACTGCTGCATCCTGCCTACCTGCACTGTGCACTTGACATCACACCACCAAGCTGTGCAGGCACAGCCTATTGGAATCTGCCCAGCACTGATTACCGACTGCCCTGGTGGCTGTGGTGAGTGCCACAAACAACTTGTCCCAGGGGCTCCTCTTCAGCTAGACCTGCCCTGCTGTACCACATCTGAGTGACTGAATTGGCCAGTTGAAGAAGGAGGCAAAAAGTATTGAGTGCACAGACGAGTGAACAACAAGGGGCACGCAGTCCGCCTGCTCAGACATACTCAATTTTTTTTTTTAAAAAGGGACAAAACAAACAAATCTACAATCAATAAACCAGAGAAATATCTACTGAATGCCCCCAAAACAGCAAACAATATCAAAACATTTACAAAAACAGGACAGGATGGCTCAAGGAGGCGTCCAAATTAAAACACCAGATAACTCTCCTGTGGAAGAAAATGCACTAGAAGTACCTCATAGGGAATTCAAATCACTAATACTCAGAATTTTCCAAGAACTGAGGCAAAAAGCTGACAAACATGAGGAAAAAATAGACAAATTCATGGAAAAAACAGAGAAAAGATTGGAAGAATTCAAGAAGATGATGCAGGAACAAAATGCAAAATAAATTCACAGCGAGAAATTACACAAAAACAACAATTAGACATCTAAAAGATAAACAACAAGATTTCAGAAACGGACAATGTCATAGAAGGGCTGAGAAGCAGATTTGAAACAGTGGAAGACAGGATCAGTGGAACTGAAGACAAACACTTCAATACAACTCTGTTTCAGGAAAACTCAAAAAAAAAAGAACAAAGAAAAATGAAGAGACCCTGAGAGTTATGTGGGACACAATTAAAAGGAAAAATTTATGAGTGATTGGCATTCCAGAACAGGGGGAGAAAACAGAAAACACAGAGAGGATCATTGAGGAACTGCTGACAGAAAACTTTCCCAATATCATGAAAGATGAAAAGCTGGCCATCCAAGAAGCTCAATGAACCCCATATAGAAGAGACCCCAAAAGAAAATCACCAAGGCATATCATATTCACACTCGCCAAAACCAAAGACAAACAAAGAATCCTGAGACCAGCTCGTGAAAAACAAGACGTCACCTACAGAGGAGAAACAATAAGACTAAGCTCAGATTATTCAGCAGAAACCATGCAGGCAAGAAGGCAGTGGGATGACATATACAAAATCTTGAAGGAAAAAAGTTGTCAGCCAAGCATAATATATCCTGCAAAACTCTCGTTCAAATTTGATGGTGAAATTAGGTCATTTCCAGATAAACAGAAACTAAGGGAATATGTAAAAGTCAAACCAAACGTACAAGAATTATTAAAGGGAGTTCTTCGATCTGAGGACAAACAGCTTCAGCCCTCAGGCAGGACCTAGGACGCAGGATCATACGAGCCAGATACCAAGCTAGGAAATGAACTCTCGAGGACTATCCAAAACCAAAAGAAATACAACAGGGAATCAGAGCAGTCAATCGATGGATGACAACAACATCAAAACAATGAAAGAGGGAATAAACGGCATAGGTATAGAACTTTCTAATGGAGAGGAAGGCAAGGCGATACCAAGTAATGGTAGACTGCTTCAAACTCAGAAAGATAAGGGTAAAATTCATGGTAACCACAAAGAAAGTTAACAAACCAACTCCTAAAAATAAAGATAAAAAACATAAAGTCTCAGCAAAAACAAAAGCTACAAAAACAAAAGATATGCACATAAAATCCACAAACAAAAGTAACTCAGCACAAGAGAGTAAGAAGAACAAAGAAAACTTCAGCACCACAAAAAAAAAGCACTACAAAATGACAGCAACAAACTCACATCTATCAATAATTACACTGAATGTAAATGGATTCAATGCACCCATAAAGAGACGGAAAGTGGCAGAATAGATAAGAAAACAGGATCCATCAATTTGCTGTCTACAAGAGACACACCTTAGAAACAAAGATGTGAATTTATTAAAAATCAAAGGTTGGAAAAAAATATATCAAGCTAACAACTACAAAAAAGGGCAGGAGTGGCAATTCTAATCTCAGATAAAATAGACTTTAAAACAAAATCTACCATAAAAGACAAAGAAGGACACTATATATTGATTAAGGGGATGATCCATCATGAAGACGTAACCATAATAAACATCTACGCACCCAATCACAGGGCTCCAAAATACATAAAACAAACTCTAACAACACTGAAAAAAGAAATTGATAGTTCCACAATAATAGTAGGAGACTTCAACACACCACTCTCAGTAAAGGACAGAACAACTAAGAAGAAACTCAGCAAAGATACAGAAGACCTAAAGGGCACAATCAGGCAACTGGACCTCATAGACATATATAGAACAATCCATCCAACTGCTGCAAAGTACACTTTTCCAATGCACATGGAACGTTCTCCAGAATAGACCACATCTTAGGCCACAGAGCAATCCTCAACAAGATCCAAAATGTTGAGATAATTTACAGTATCCTTTCTAACCACAATGGCATCAAGGTAGAAATTAACACTAGAAAGAGCAAGGAAAAAAAAATCAACTACATGGAAACTGAATAATACCCTGCTTACATATCAGTGGGTAATAGAAGAAATCAGAGATGGAATAAAAAAATTCCTAGAATCAAATGAGAATGAAAACACATCATACCAAAACCTTTGGGACACAGCAAAGGCAGTCCTCAGAGGACAATTTACAGTAATAGATGCACATATCAAAAAAGAAGAAAGGGACAAAATCAAAACATTAACTACAGAACTTAAACAAACAGGAAGAGAACAGCAAAAAAGGCCGACAACCACCGGAAGAAAGGAAATAGTAAAGATCAGAGCAGAAATAAATGAAATAGAGAACAGGAAAACAATAGAAACAATCAACAAAACCAAAAGTTGATTCTTGGTAAGAATCAACAAAATTGACAAACCACTGGCCAGAATGACAAAAGAAAAACAGAGAGGACACAAATAACCCAAATAAGAAATAAAATGGGGGAGATTACAAGAGACTTAACTGGAATAAAAAGGATTATAACAGAATATTATGAAAAACTATACTCCAACAAATTTGAAAACCTAGAGGAAATGGATAAATTTCTAGAAACACACAGCCTACCAAAACTACAACAAAGTGATGTTGAAAATCTGAACAGACCCATAACAGGAGAAGAGATTGAAAAGGTAATTAAAAAACTCCCAACCAAAAAAAGCCCTGGCCCAGATGGCTTCTCTGGAGAATTCTACAAAACATTTACAGAAGAGCTTTTACCAGTTCTACTCAAGCTATTTCAGAGCATAGAAGAGGGAGCAACACTTCCAAATTCATTCTATGAAGCCATCATAACGCTGATATCAAAACCAGGCAAAGACATCACAAAAAAAGAAAATTATAGACCAATATCTCTCATGAATATAGATACAAAAATTCTGAACAAATTCTAACCAATAGAATTCAGTATCATATCAAAATAATAATACACCACGACCAAGTAGGATTCATACCAGGTATGCAAGGATGGTTTAACATTAGAAAATCAATCAACGTAATCCACCACATAAATAAAAGGAAAGAAAAGAATCACATGATCATCTCAATTGACGCAGAAGAGGCATTTGACAAAGTCCAACACCCATTCCTGACAAAAGCTCTCAATAAAATAGGTATAGAAGGGAAATTTCTCAACATAATAAAGGGCATCTATGCAAACCAACAGCCAACATCATTCTTAATGGAGAGAGGCTGAAAACGTTCCCCTTGAAAACAGGAACAAGACAAGGATGCCCTTTATCACCACTCCTATTTAACATTGTGCTGGAAGTTCTAGCTAGAGCAATAAGGCAAGAAAAAGAAATAAAGGGCATCCAAATTGGTAATGAAGAAGTTAAACTGTCCCTGTTTGCAGATGAGATGATACTATACATAGAAAACCCTAAAGACTCCACAAGAAATCTACCGGAACTAATGGAAAGATTCAGCAGAGTAGCAGTATACAAGATAAACATTCAAAAATCAGTTGGATTCCTACACACCAGTAAGGAGAACGATGAAAAGGAAATCAATACCATTTTCAACAGCCCCTAAAAAGATAAAATACTTAGGAATAAATCTGACCAGGGATGTAAAAGACCTATACAAAGAAAAATATAAAACACTACTGCATGAAACCCAAAGGGATCTACATAAATGGAAAAACATACCATGCTCATGGATAGGCAGACTCAACATTGTTAAAATGGCAATTCTACCCAAAGCAATTTACAAATACAATGCAATTCCGATCCAAATACCAGCAACATTCTTCAAAGAGATGGAAAAACTAATCATTAACTTTATGTGGAAAGGGAAGAACCCCCGAATAAGTAAAGCACTACTGAAGAAGAAGAATAAAGTTGGAGGACTCATACTACCTGACTTGAGAACCTGCTATACAGCTACAGTAGTCAAAACAGTCTGGTACTGGTACAGCAACAGATACATTAACCAATGGAACAGAATTGAGAACCCACATGTAAATCCATCCACCTATGGTCACCTGATCTTCGACAAGGGCCCAAAGTCCATCAAATGGGGGAAAAGAAAGTCTTTTTAACAAATGGTGCTGGCAAAACTGGATATCCATTCTCAAAAAAATGAAACAGGACCCATACCTCACACCGTATACAAAAACTACTTCAAAATGGATCAAAGACCTGAATATAAAGCCTAAAACTATAAAGCTCATAGAAGAAAAAGTAGGACCAACATTTCAGGCCTTAATGCATGGCATTAACAGGATACAAACCATAACCATCAATGCACAAAACCCAAAAGATAAACTAGATAACTGGGATCTTCTAAAAATCAAACACCTATGCTCTTCAAAAGACTTCACCAAAAGAGTCAAAAGAGAACCTACAGACTGGGAAATAATTTTTTGACAGTACAAGTCCTACGAAGGTCTAATCTCCATAATCTACAAGAAAATCCAACACCTCTACAACAAAAAGACAAATAATCCTATCAAAAAATGGGCAAAGGAAATGAACAGACACTTCACCAAAGAAGATATTCAAATGGCCAACAGACACATGAGGAAATGTTTGCGATCACTAGCCATTAGAGAAATGCAAATTAAAACCACAATGAGATACCATCTCACCCCGGCATTACTGGCACAAATCAAAAACACTGGCAATAACAAATGTTGGAGGGGCTGTGGGGAGATGGGAACTCTTATGCACTGCTGGTGGGTATGCAAAATGATACAACCATTTTGGAAAATGATATGGCGTTTCCTCAGAAAGCTAGAAATAGACATACCATTCGATCCAGCAATCCCACTCCTAGGAATATATCTTAGAGAAATAAGAGTCATCACTCGAATAGACATATGCACACCTATGTTCATGGCAGCATTGTTCACAATAGCAAAATGATGGAAACAACGTAGATGCCCATCAACAGATGAATGGATAAACAAACTATGGTACATACACACAATGGAGTACTATGCAACAAGAAAGAACAGCAATGAATCTGTGAACCATCTCATAACATGGATGAAACTGGAGGACATTATGCTGAGTGAAATAAGTCAATCACAGAAGGACAAATATTCTATGAGACCGCTATTGTAAAAACCCATGAAAAAGTTCACACGCAAAATGTAACAATCTTTGTTGGTTACCAGGGATGGGAGGGGTGGGGAGGAAATACTAAATAGGCAATAGATAAGTGGTATCTTGGGTGAAAGGTGAGACAATACACAATATAGGGGAAACTAGCACAACCTGTACAAGGAAAGGTCATGGAAGCCCCATAGACACATCCAAACTCCCCAAGGGACTGAGTTGCTGGGCAGAGGGCTCTGGGAACCATGGTCTCGTGGAACATCTAGCTCAATTGGCATGACTCTACTTATAAAGACAATGCTCTACATTATACCTTGGTGAGTAGTGTCTGGGGTCTTAAAAGCCTGTGAGTGTTCATCTAAGATACTCCACTGGTCTCATCCCTTTGGGAGCAGGGGAGAATGAAGAGAACAGGATACAATGAAAAGATTAGTCCAAAGGACTAATTGTCCTCAGCTACCAAGGCTTCCACCGGACTGAGTCCAGTACAGCTAGATGGTGCCCGGCTACCACCGCTGATTGCTGTGACCAGGATCACAACAGAGGTTTCTGGACAGAGCTGGTGAAGGATGTAGAGCATAATTCTAACTCACAAAAAAAAAAAAAAAAAAAAAAAAGACCGGATTTACTGGCCTAAAGGAGACTGGAGAAACCTCGATAATATGGTCACCAGACACCCTTTTAGCTCAGTGGTGAAGTTACCTCCGAAGATCACTGTTCAGCCTGGGAGTGGATAGCCCCGTAAAACCAAATGAGACTAACGAGTTACAGTAACCCAGTGACAAGGGCCAGAAGGCAGAAGAGGACAAGGAAGCTGGTGATAGGGAACACAAGATTGAGTTTGGATATTGTTGATGGGTTGTGAGATTGTTAACCATTGTCATAGGGCAACATTTGTAGTAACTGTTAAATGAGAAACTATTTTGTTCTGAAAGCCTTCACCTTAAGTGAGAATAACAACACAATTGGAAGAGAGCCGTCAATGTCACTTAACTGTGTGTGTAGAAATTTTTGAAATGGTGTACCTTTGGCTATGTGTATTTTCACAAAAAAAAAAAAAAAAAAAGTGGAGAAGTTAGAAGGTTGATATGTTGTGGGGTTTTTAACCAATGTCATAAAACAACATGTGTACTACTGTTTCATGAGAAACTATTTGTTCTGCAAGCCTTCGCCTGAAGTACAATAAAATATATAAAAATAAAATGTGAACAACAGGTGATCTAAATAAACGGTAAATGATTAAAAAAAAGAAAAGAAATCAAACAACACATTGCATTGGGCAAATCTGCTGCAAAAGACCTCTTTAAAGTATTGAAAAGCAAAGATGTCACCCTGAAGACTAAGGTGCACTTGACCCAAGCCACGGTGTTTTCAATCGCTTCTTATGCATGGGAAAGCTGGACGCTGAATAAGGAAGACCAAAGAAGAATTGACGCCTTTGGACTGTAGTGCTGGCAAAGAATATTGAATATACCATGGACTGCCAAAAGAACAAACAGATCTGTCTTGGAAGAAATATAATCAGAATGCTCCTTAGAAGCAAGGATGGCTAGACTATGTCTCCCGTACTTTGGACATGCTATCAGGAGGGATTAGTCGCTGGAGAAGGACATCATGCTTGATAAAGTAGACAGCGAAAAAAAGGAAGACCCTCAACGAGATGAATTGGCATAGTGGCTGCAACAATGGGCTCAAGCATAACAAAGATTGTGAGGGTTACTCAGGACCGGGCAGTGTTTTGTTCTGTTGTACATAGGGTCACTATGAGTCGGAACCGACTCGATGACACCTAACAACAATAACTTTTCTTCCATTTCAATTCCTTAGAGAAGTTTTATCAGATGGGGGCTATAAACATTTGTTTATTGAAACATTGTGATAACTCTGCTATAAAACTGTTAGGCCAGCTGCTGTTTTAACCATACATTTTTATTGGCCAATTTCATACTTTTTAATGGCAATGTATCTCTTTAGGTTATAGGTTATGTTTGGTTATGTTCATTTTCCATAATTTATATTTCCTGAATATTCTCTTATAAACTTAAATGCATATTTAGTGGCAAAATAAGATATTTAAAAACTGTATTGTAATTATAGGTATGGTCCTTTTTATTCCCATTACTATATTCTATGCTTATTATCTATTTTTCATGAAAAATATTGCTAGGAGTATACCATATTTATAATTTACATGTATCAGCTATTAACATCTCAGATTTGGATATTTTTTTCTTGCCAGTGAATCTTGTTCTTTTAAGTGATGACTTTAATCTGTTTACTGTTAATATGATTATTAATCTAATTACATTTATTTATTTCTACAATGCTTTTTTCTTTTTGTGTAAGCATTGCTTACTATTTGTTTTTCTATACTCCTTTCCCAGCCTCAACTGGGTTTATCTATTATTTAATTGCCCCCTCCCTTTCCTACCTGGTGGTTTGGAAGCTACAATTACTAGATCTTTTTTAATATGACCCTAAACTTTTAACATGCAATCATGTTTTAAAAAAAACTTCATCCTAAAAAAAATAAAATTTCTTCCTTGATTTTCAACATTGTTTTGTATTATTTTATTCTATCTTTAATTTTAACTCACAAATTTTATCATTACATACTTTATATACCCAGTACATATTTAAATTTACCCCATTTAAGAAGTAATTAATTTCCTTTTTATTGAGTCTTCCATTCCAGTCCTTCCTTCTTGATTTATCATCTTTCTTACTTAAGTACACCCTTTGGTAATTCTTTCAGCCATAGTCTACGAATGGTAAACTTTCAGTTCTTTATTCATCTTCTCTTTGGCTCTGGTAATAGTCCCTTAAAATTCGCCACTAAAATTCTAAAAACTCAGTGTCTCCATCTCATTTCTATCTCAACCCTGCTTTTCACATTCCTAGATATACCCCACACTCTGGGTAGCTTTCTGCTCCTTGTAGCAGAAATCAATCTAACCTTTCTGATGCCTACTCTATCTCCCATGTGAAAGCATAGTCTTCTGTGTAAACAAGAACAGCAGAAATTGCACTGCACCAATCCTCTCACCTACCAGACAATGTGTCTAATCATTTTCACCACATGATTATTTCAGCAAACTCTGTCATTCAGTGTAATTAAGAATCTGGTAAATCAAATCCATATTGCACATCAGTGTGATGTTTGCTACTGCTTTCAGCTTCTTCTTTAACTGTGAATGAGAAAAATAGGCTGATTATTTCTCCATTTCTTTTTCTTTCTTATCCTCCTGAAGGAATCAAATGAGTTTTAAACTGCCTAAAGTTGGGATGAGAGAGTTAGAATCTGAGTACTTGACAACCTCTCACCCCTCAAATGGCTGAGCATTACTGACTTTAAGCCAGTCATTTGTTCTCACCAAATACCTAATAAGAAAGCATCAAATCCCTATGTAACAGATTTGTGGCTCCTAGGAGTCCTCACCAGCAATCACGGATGTTACTTCTTGCTTCTGCTCCAGTTAACTTTAGGACTCCTGCTGCTGCCTATAAAGATTAGTTAAGTTATTGTAAGTGCCAGGGCAGAGAGGAGAAATACCTTAATATTACCAGACGAAGGATTCAAAAATAGAAACGAAGGTGTGAGTAAGTCACTCTAGACATTTTTAAAAGAATGATGCATACAGCAATTCTAATTACTGGTTTTTAGAATCTGTTAAGTGGGAGCACAGTCATGCTGTGTACGGTTTTTCATTATCCAAGCACCCTTTTCTGACATCACCTTTAGCATCAGCGTGATTTGGGTGTGAAACAGGTATATCTTTACATCCCTCTTGTGCCTGATTTCTTCCCAGTACGCAAGTATGACTGAAAGGACAGCTGAACGATGTTATGAGAAGATGTCTAAGTTAATAGCATATATTGAATGGTGCATTGGGTAAAAGGGGAAAAAAAAAGGTGCAATGTTAGAAACTGACTCTGTTTAACTAAGATATGTTTTCTGATTTATCAGGTGGCCCAGCTATTTTTATTTTTAGAAAGGATAGAAATAAAAGGTGGACATTACAGAAAGTACAGCCACCTACACCTCCTTTAGATCTTACATGTAGGTAGCTCTCTTTGAATGTGATGGTTTCTAGTTTTCTACAGACATCTCTCTTCTTGGGGCTTTCAAACATGCCATCATCTTGTACGAGGGAAACCTCTCATTTCCTATCATATATACCCTGAAATCATCCCCGATATATTTGGAAAAGCATACACTCTAAACAAATAGCTTGCTGTAGCAGAAAGAGAAAATAATTTGAAATGGTTCTGCTCCACCCATTAGCTGTGTGGTTGAGGTTACCACCCCTGAGTCTCAGTTAACACACATGAAAAGCAAACAGCATAACTTCTACTTTCCAGCTATGTGGTAAACCAGCTGGTATAGTGTCTGGAAACTAGTCAGTCTTTATACATATCTAGCTACCTTTCCTTTCTAACTTTCCTTCTTCTACCTTACCTTGGATTATTTGGAGCAGCACATGGTCTGTGATGGCACTTTGCTAACTGCCAGCTTGGTATCAACTTCAACAGAGTAGCATCTTGGCAGAAAGGACATCTGAAATATAGATGGTCCTTAATAAATGAAATTTCACTTCCCTCCACTCATCACCACTTTATCTTCATAGCTAAATGTGGGCAAAAAAAAATAGAAAATTAGTTTGATGGGAAGCCTAGGGGACATTGAGTTGAAGACAATGGTCATGAAATAATTTGGAAAAGGATAGTGAGAATAGCAACACAAGTGGAAGAACGTAATCAATGTCACTGAACTGTACATGTAGTAATTTTTGAAATGGTGTATCTTTCGCTGTGCATATTTTCACCAAAAAAAAAGATCCTCCAAGGTCGAGAAAGGAGAGTGTCGACATATCGTGGGGTTGTTAACCAATGTCATAAAACACTATATGTACTGACTGTTTAATGAGAAGCTATTTGTTCTGTAAACCTTCACCTAAAGTACAATTACAAAAAAATTGAACATTAATCAATGATGTCTGCAATTAACAGCAAACAATATTTGTTATGATTTGCCTTTTTAAATAAACAAACAAAAAGACATAACATTAACAATTCTGTGTTATAACCTATCTCTAAGTTGCTTCTGGGTACTTCTATAAGCATGCAACTTTTGATAGCTTTTTTAAATAGTATAGTATTGCTTATTGAACTGTTTGTACTATTTTTATTCCTTGTGCATAAATATTGCTAATGAAAGTACAATAGAAATTTAACCTAGTCTGGAGTTTAGTAATTTGCTTTGAAATCTCACTCAGATCAAATTAATACCTAAATTCAATAATTTGGCATGATATGCTTCAGATTTTTCCTGAAAAAAATGTTTAGAAAGAAGTCATTTGCTTTCACGATTTTTCTTTTCTCTATTGTCTGTACCCATACGAGTTTCTGTAGGGTGAATGCAGACAGTACATGGCTGAATTTGGACTAAAATTCTATTTCTGAGGCCTTCTTCTCTGTTAAAAAAAGCAGAGCTTGAAATGAATAAAACAGCTTTGGTTTAGATTGCTTGGAAATCTTCCCCTCCACTGCAATTACTGGATGAAATAGACATTAAGCTCAGAGGAGTTCTTCACTCAGTCTCTTTTGCTTCTTTCTCTGTGAGGGACTGTTTTTCTGATGCCATTATTGGCAGATCGCCACATTGCACCTGCTGATCCACCTGCCTCTCACTGGCGTGCAGTATTTAAAATGTTATGCAGTTAAAGTAAATGAGTTTAAAGGGCTGGATTTGCACTGCATCTCCTGGGGAGCTGTTGTTCATCCTTAAAAGTGCCTGATGATGTTTTGGGAAACGCTGCTGCTGGCCTGGCTCTGGGGTGCTGAATTGTTTCCCTTTGAAGAGCTCTGTGGTGAATCCCATCATAAAGATACTAAATGGTGAGGCAGCATAAAGAGAGTCATTTTCTACCCCAGGAATCCAGTCTTTTTAGAGTGAGACTAGTGCAGCAAAAGAAAGATTGCAAACTAACTACAGCCATCTAACTGTTCCTGGATAAATATGACTCTTTATCCCCACCTATTTTAATTTGTATTTATAAATTTAGTTTTAATTATTTCCTGCCAACCTGTGTACACAATGCCAAGTAGAGACATCCGATAACGGAAATGTCTTATCAGGACACACTTTAATGTCTCATCATCTTCGTGGTGGACATTAATTATTCTCTGGTGCCTAGCTTTCTACTAGATGTGATATGAGGTAAATTGCAGAGATGGTTTAGTTTAGTACATCCTTTTCTTTTGTACAGGAAGTTTGAACATGTCTAGGGGCAGTGGTTCATGCCACAAAGTAATATATTTAAAACAAGTTAAATTATTTATTTGCTGAAAATACGTTTATATTCTGGGTGCAGGCTAAGGCTTTGGGTAGACAAATCTTTGAAAACAAATGAACAATGCTCTAGGTTTCAAGGAATTTAACCTGACATTAGTGATTTGGAGCCACAAAGAACTGATTCTTTAACTCTACATACATTTTATGACTTTATACTCCTTTAAATATGCTGTTGTTGTTGTTGAGTTGGCTCTGACTCATGGAAACCCTATGTACAACAGAATGAAACATTGCCCTGTCCAGCACCATCTTCGCAATCTTTATTATGCTCGGGTCCACTGTGGCCCCTGTGTACTTTGAGTACCTTCCAACCTAGGGGGCTCATCTTCCAACACTACGTTAGACAATATTGTTGCGGTAGGGTTTTTACTGGCTAATTTTCAGAAGTAAATCTCCAGGCCTTTTTTCCTACTCTATGTTAGTCTGGAAGCTCCACTGAAATCTTTCCACCATGGGAGACCCTGCTGGTATGTGAAATACCAGTGGCATAGTTCCCAACATCGAAACATGTAAGTCACCACAGTAAGACAAATTGACAGATGGTGGTCCAATATACTAACCTGTTGCCATCGAGGCGATTCCAACTCATAGCGACACTACAGGACAGAGTAGAACTGCACCATAGGGTTTCCAAGGGGTGGTTCGTGTGTTTGAACCACCCACCTTTTGTTTAGCAGCCGAGCATTTAACTACTGTGCCACCAGGGCTCCTTGTCAAATGTACTAGGTACGGGTAGTAAGATACGTACACCATATTCTGGGTAGTAAAATGCTAACAATATATACAGGATATTATAGAAACAGAAAAAAAAAGTAAACATAGGTAAGGAGTGGGATAGGGACATTAGCAACTGTTTCCAGAATAGAAGGTACCTGAATTCCACCACAACAATGAAAATGAGTTTACTCACGGAGAGGAAATTCCAGGTGGAGGGAACAGTGTAGATGAGATCTTTACGGTGGAAAGTCTTCTTATGGTGTGATATGAAGCAGAATGGTGAGAACTGTGCTCTGAGGTGTTGGCAGAGGCCATATTCCAGCCATTGCCTTGTAAAGAATGATTGATTCTCCGTAGATAAGGAAGGCAATGGCTGAGTTTGTTCAGGGAAGTGGCATGATATATTGAAGGCATTCAAGTTATGTAATATTTCTACCTGGATGCCTAGAGATGTAAGCATGATGCTAAGGAAAAGAGTGATGAAGTAAGGCGTTTCTAGAGATCTGTACTGCCAAATGGAGTTACAGAATGGAATCTTTTGAGACCACCATACGGGGTATCACTGAATACCTTTCTGCCTTGCTTTTGCATTTTAGCATTTTAAAGTAGTCCTATAAATGATACTCTGAAATGACCTGAGTTTTCGTTAAGGAAAGTTTCTAATACAATACTAGATGCTTGAGGAAAGAAACTTTCTAAGTCCCTTATGAGTAGTAGCATGAAAATCTATGTATGTTGATAAACATATGCCTATAAAAATTACATATACATCTATAAAGAAAAATTAAATCTCCACAGAGCTAATAGACTTTACCCCCTCCTGGATTTTGTTACTCTAATCTAGTTGTATAGTATATAATGCACAGTTTATTTCACAGCTTGTAGAACAACAAAGCAAATATCAATTAGCATTTTGTTTTTTCCTTTACCAGAAAAAATAATATAGACTATTTAAAATTTCCTCCTGGGTTTGTCTGTGTGCATCCTAATAAGCAGGTCCCAAAACACTGAATTCATATTAGAAAAGTACACAGTTTATACATAAATTATTATGCTCGGGGATGGAAATAAAGATATTTTCTACACTAATTAGAAAGTATTAAATGTGTCAAATAAAAGGTCTACGTAATTTCTAATTGTAAACTAACACTTTTATTATTTTAATGCCAAGACTGAGTTATACTTTAAGGTTTAGTATGTCTGAATATGAAACAGCTGATTTAAAAAAAACAAAAAAACTCTATCTCTATAACTTTATCTGCTTTTTAAATTATGTGCATTTAGTAAAATGTTGTTAATTGCTCTTTCACGTAGTTGAAGAATATAAATCCCAGTGACTTGAAATAGGTTTTAATTCAGAGGATGTTGGGAAAATAACATTTACCCCAATTCTTTTTGATGAACAAACTTATTGTTGATTTATGCATTTGGGTATGAATATCTACCATTTACTAGAACTGTCTTTCTCATGCACTTAGAAATAATTTATATGCATTAAAATGTTTGTAAATAATGCTAGGTACTAACTTAAAATTATTCTTTTCAACTTATTAAAAACTTTTTTGGAGTGTACTGTATAGTACTATTTTTATTGTTGTTACTTTGAGTAATTTTATGAACATTAAAGTAATATAACTTCACTTTAAAAAGTATTCTCTTCCGTAGGCTTTTATTAATTCAGATCAGTCTTCTCTAATTTTAGTCAAAATAGAGATGATTTATAATAAAACTAAAGTTTTAATCACATATACAACCATATTGCAAAAGTGTACACTTTTCTTTCTAGCTGCAATTTTAGTATTCGGAGGGAAATTTTTTTTTTCTCTTCAACTCACTGAGATGTTATTTGCCAATTTAATGACATATTGTGTTAAGTGCCTTCAGGAATCGTCTCCACAAATCCTCAACTTACTATCAGAGAGTAAATCTCAGTTGTTAATCTTGAATCTTTCAGACTGCTCAAATTATGTGATTTCTTTCCACTAACACAACAGGGAAAGACTCAATTTATCATTTGGTTCAGAAACTAAACCTGTCTAGTGCTTGATGAGGTGTATCTCTTTATTTATCCTCTTTTAAGATTAAGGAAACAGAGAGTTAGCTGAAGGTGAATGACTTTCCAAAGGTTAAACTTACTGAATGACTGCAGGTAAATTGTAAATCCTCTGAGTAAACGATAGGGACGTAATTATTAGTGACTTTTCCTTGAACTTCTTACTGAGATGTGCCTGTTAAGAGTCACTATATCTATAGTATTCCCAATTAAACCCAACGTCCTGATCTAGGTTCATATTCCTAATTGTTGCTTTTACTTTAATGACTTTCTTTAAAGTATTTCTGAACCTATACTCTCCTCTTCCAATATTGTGTACCTACCTCCAGAAACATCTGTGTCTGTGTGTGTGTGTGTGTGTGTGTGCTTACTCTTAATTATTTTTAAATGTCTAGAGCCTTTCAGAATTATTCACCATATTATATTCCCCCTTAGCAAGAAATGGTACCACCCAACATGAGCCCAGTAACTAAACTAAAAAAACCTGCAAGTTATTCTTAATTATTTCTTCTTCACTCTACATCCAAATCATCATCAAGCACTGTTGATTTACCTACAAAATCTATCTCCAAACTATCCGCTGTCTTGCTTATCTGTTATGAGAGCCTTTGACCAGCCACTCTGCAATTTTTTCCAGGGTTGAAGCACTAGCCTTTAACTTGATCTCATTTCCACTCTTACCTTCTTGATCAATTCTTTATTCAACATCTACAGTAAGTTTTTAAGAATATAAATGTGATCATGTTACTGCCTTGCTTAATACTCTCCATTGCTTTCCCATCACACTTAAAATAGGACTCAAATCTTATCATGGTTATGGCCCCGCTTGACCTCACCCTTGATTTCTTCTCCAAACTCATTTTTTATTTCTACTCCTCTTGCATACTTTTCTCCAGTTATGTTAATTCCTAAAACATCCCCAGGCTCTTTCTCTCTGCAGAGTATTTGTGCGTTAGCTACTTCATCCTTCAAAGCAACCCATTCAGGACTCTACAGAATATTTAAGGAAGTGATATCTTATAAGTCAGTGAGTTAGACATTTTCAAAGTGTGTAATCAAACCCATGTATTTTTTTCCAAGTAAAGGACAAGGCGTTTGTTGTTGGTTTTTTTTTTCCTTGTGCCATACATCAGCTCCCACAACAGCAACCTCAGTGTGGAATGACTTCTCATTCTCTTCTGTACATGCCACATAAATTCATGCTCTTTCTTCAGCTGTTGTCCTCACTTGGTTCCCCTTGCATCTCTCCTTTTCTCGTCTAAATCTTCCTTTTAAGCCTGGTTATTGCTATTTCTTTCTCTTTTATCTGTTCCAGCTATCACTGATCTCCCCTTCTATAGAATCCATTTCATTGCCTAATAAATTCTACACAGTGTAGTACTTATTTTCAGTGGATTCATGTATATTAGCTTTTTTTCCAAAAATAAGTGCTCTTATGGCAATAATTTATTTTCATTTTGACACAATCCAAGAAACCTAGTCATCACATCATTTGCCAAATATAAATATTTATCATCTTAATGCATATATTAATTTGCAAGATGTTTACAATTATTTCTTTTCCTTATTTCCTCTAATGATATCAGTCATAAATAATTATAATCACTCCTGTTATTTTTGTATCCACTCCCTCAACATCATTTTCCCCGATATTTATTACAAAATTTTAGAAGTAAGATTTTCTTTCTTAAATGGAGAGTTGTTATTTTTAAAGTTATAATAGAAAACTTTCTTATTATATAAAAACAGAAAAGTCTAGAAAAATAGAAAAAGATCATATACGTTCTCATTTTCCAGAGAAAAATATTATGCAACAGTTAAGTGGCAAATACTGTAATGTATAACTAATTTGTATAACCACCACTTGTCTATCAGTGGATGGACCAAACAGATCTCAGAAGAGACTCTGAAACTTGCTTTTGAACATAGAGTAGCTAAAGTGAATGGAAGAAATGATGAAGTAAAAGAGCTGAAGAGAAGATTTCAAAGGGCAACTTGAGAGACAAAGCAAAACATTATAATGAAATGTGCAAAGAACTGCAGACAGAAAAACCAAAAGGGAAGAACATGCTTGGCATTCCTCAAGATGAAATAACTGAAGAAAAAAATTCAAGCCTTGAGTTCCAATATTGAAGGATTCTATGGGTGAAATATTAAACAAAGTAGGAAGCATCAGAAGAAGATGAAAGGAATACACAGAGTCACTGTCCCAAAAAGAATTGGTTGACATTCAACCATTTCAGGAGGTAGCATATGATCAAGAAATGATGGTACTGAAGGAAGAAGTCCAAGGTGCACTGAAGGCATTGGCAAAAACCAAGACTCTAGGACTTGAAGGAATAGATATGGAGATTGTTCAACAAATGGATGCAGCACTGGAGATGCTCACTGGTCTATCTCAAGAAATTTGGAAGACAGCTACCTGGCCAACTGACTGAAAGAGATCCATGTTTGTGCCCATTCCAATGAAAGGTGATCAAACAAAATGCAGAAATTATTGAACAATATTGTTGATACTACAGGGAAGTAAAATATTGCTGAAGATAATTCAAAAGTGGCTGCAGCAGTACATTGACAGGAAACTGCCAGAAATTAAAGATGGAATCAGAAGAGGACATGGAAGAAGGGATATCATTCCTGATGTCAAATGGAAATTGGCTGAAAGCAGAGCATATAAGAAAGATGTTTACATGTGTTTTCTTGATTATGCAAAGGCATTTGACTGTGTAGATTATAACAAATTATGGATAACATTATGAAGAATGGGAATTCCAGAATACTTAATTGTGCTCATGAGGAACCTGTACAAAGACCAAGAGGCAGTCTTTCAGACAGAGCAAGGGGATAGTGCATGGTTTAAATGTCAAGAAAGGTGTGCATCAGGGTTTTGTCCTTTCACCATACTTCTTCAATCTGTATGCTGAGCAAAAAATCAGAGAAGCTGGGCTGTATGAAGAAGAACGCAGTATCAGGATTGGAGGAAGACTCATTAACAACCTGCAATATGCAGATGACACAACATTGCTTGCTGAAAGTGAAGAGAACTTGAAGCACTTACTGGTGAAGAGCAAAGACCACAGCCTACAGTATGGATTACACCTCAACATAAAGAAAACAAAAATCCTCACAAGTGGACCAGTGAGCAACACAATGATAAACGGAGAAAAGATTGAAGTTGTCAAGGATTTCATATTACTTAGATCCACAATCAACACTCATGGAAGCAGCTGTCAAAAAATCAAACGACATATTGCATTGGGCAAATCTGCTGCAAAAGACGTCTTAAAGTGTTGAAAAGCAAAGATGTCACTTTGAGAACTAAAGTAAGCCTGACCCAGGCCATAGTATTTCCAATTGCCTCACGTGCATGGGAAACCTGGACAATTAATAATGAAGATCAAAGAAGAACTGATATCTTTGAATTATGCTGTTGGTGAAGAATATTGAATATACCTTGGACTACCAGAAGAACAAGCAAATCTGTCTTGGAAGAAGTACAGCCAGAATGCTCCTTAGAAGTGAGGATGGCGAGACCTTGTCTCATGTACTTTGGACATGTTTTCAGGAGAGACTAGTCCCTGGAGAAGGATATCATGCTTGCTGTTATGGTTTGAATATGTCCCCCCAAAAATTTGTGTTTCCATTTGGCTGGGCCATGATTCCCAGAATTGTGTGGTTGGTCTCCGTTTTGTGATTGTAATTTTATGTTAAAGAGGATTAGGGTGGGATTGTAACACCAGCCTTACCCAGGTCACATCCCTGATACAATGTAAAGGGAGTTTCCCTTGGGTGTGGCCTGCACCGCCTTTTATCTCTCAAGAGATAAAAGGAAAGAGAAGCAAGCGGAGAGTTGGGGGACATCATACCACCAAGAAAGCAGTGCCAGGAACAGAGCCTGTCCTTTGGACCCAGGGTCCCTGGGCGGAGAAGCTCCTAGTCTGGGGGAACATTGATGAGAAGGCCAACAGAGAGAGAAAGCCTTCCCCTGGAGCTGACACCCTGAATTTGGACTTGCAGCCTACTAGACTGTGAGAGAATAAATTTCTCTTTGTTGAAGCTATCCACTGGTGGTATTTCTGTTAGAGCAGCACTAGATGACTAAGACACTTGGTAAGGTAGACGATCAGTGAAAGAGAGGAAGATCCTCAATGAGATGGATTGACACAGTGGCTGCAACAATGGTCTGAAGCATACTACCGATTGTGAGGATGGCACAGGTCTGGGCAGTGTTTCATTCTGTTGTACATAGGGTCACTATAAGTCAGAAGGAAATTGAAGGCACCTAACAACAACAACAAGTTGTATAAGGTTTTCAAAATAATCATCTTTAAGTAAAAATCTGAAAATGTCACACTCGCTCCAAAAATCATTAACAACCTTAATTTACAAAAAATATAAAATGTAAATATTTGGCTTAGATTCAAGACTACCTCTAAGTTGATTTCAACCTACTCTCCTTGTCTCAATGTCCACTACAGTTTTTCATTCAATACCCCCAATAGCCTAATACTTCCCTAAGTGCACCCCTTGAGTATTCCATGAATAAAAGTGCTGTAGTCTTATATTTGTTCTTTGATATTCAAAAAGTCTTAACCATTTTGAGATATAACTTAGTAAAGAAAGCTGTTTAATAGAGTAGAAGAGTAGAACTTAGCATTTTTCATGTTTGTTTATCCATTTGGCCCTTGTTTCATGTTACCACTAAGAAACACATTTTGAAAAATCACGTACTTTTCTCCCACTTTCCCATATCTATGTTGCGAAAATTTAAAAGTCAGACATGTGTAAGGTCATGCTGAGATAGCTCAGGCATGCTACTTATCTGAATTAAGGTTGGTAAGATTCTATCCAAATAGGAGCCATAGTCAGAATGAGAAGTTGGAGATAGTCATTATATTGTGATTCTGCAATTTTACAACATGAGTTCTTAACAGGTTAGTCAGAAACTTGATGTTGTCAGTAGATCAGAAGGAAGGCATCTCTCAGTCTCCAATGGTGTATGCCCAAAAACCTTGCTCAAAGGAATAATTTGTGAAAACAGAGTTATAATTAATAAATTGGATTTAATTTATTAATTTTCCATTTTAGCTCTCCTATGTACCAGAATATATGTGTGTGTTGTATCATTGCCAGAACATTCTCTTTCATAGATAGACCCTCTGAATATCAATGCAGAAGCAGAACGCTAGTTTAACAATTTACAAAGGTAATACAACGTTAAAATTAGTCATAAAAAATACAAATGACCAATTCCAATGTATATCTATAAGGAAATCCAACTCATAATAGGAAGAGAGAGTGAACAAACAAACAAGATGAATTAAACTGAATATGTAATACATACTATGTTGGAAAATACATTCTAAAATAGAAATGATGTATTAGTCAAAAGTATTTTCATTGCAAATGAAAAACAGACTCAAACTAACAAGTATTTTTTGTTGTTGGTGGTGGTTTTTGTTTTACTTTGTTTTCTTTTAGAAGAAATTTACTGGCTCATGTAAATGAGAAGTCAAAGTGATAGAACTAGCTTCAAGAATAGCTTGATCTGGAAATTCAAACAATTTTATCAAGCTGAGAGACATCACACAACTAAGTCAATTTAACACACTCAGTGTGCAGGAAAGATTAGAGGCTTCTCCAGCTCGTTAGATTTCTCATCTTGTCCTTTCTCATCAATATTTTCCTGTCTTTTAATTTTAAGGATCTTTACATTAATGAGAGCATATTTAGATACATGATTTTATTAGAACTACATAATATGCAGACCACTGCAATGCTAATTGTAGTATTTTTATAATTACTTATCTGATATTTATAGAACAACAGACCACACCCTGTAAGATGATTTCTCCATTTTCTTGGTGGCAGAAATGCTAATAAATTTGCAGAGACATCATTTTCAGAGGATGAAGTTGATATTTCTGGCACCACAAAATGTTTAGCTTTTTGTCTCTGAACTGGTAAAAACAAATGTCTCCAGCTCAGTCCTCTTTCAGATGTCATGAATTATTGAACAAAGAGCATAGAAAATTGGTAAAACAAAGATGTGGGGGTCTCAAAATAATCATCAAAGCTAATTAATATGTGCAAATTATAATTTTTTTCTGTATATTGCTTGCATCAAGACACAGAAAGTGTAGTTAGCGTTGTTTGGGTATATGCAAAGACTTCCCTGAGCACAATCTTTTCTTTCAAAGGATAAATGTATACCGTATTTTACGCGAATAATTTGCACCTTCTGCGTTTGTTTGCTGACCGGCCCCCCACCACTGCCCTCCGTGAGGCATCCTCACAAAGCCACCATGCCAATCCTCTTCCACGTGGTGCTGCAAAAAAAAAAAAAAAAAATTAGTATAGTGTGCTTACAAAAATACCTCATGGGGAAGTGCGAGAAGGGCAAACACAGAAGGCGTGCACTATTTGCATGAAAACATGGTAATGATTTTAGAAGGGAAAACAAAAAAGGGAATACACTCAGCATCCTTAAAACTGAGTTTAATCTGTCAAATCTCTTTCAATCTGTATGTTTTGTGTCCAGTGGGATCAAACACAATGCAGCAAGATAAGTATGCATTAAAATAATCTGACCTCCATATTACAAACCCTTTTTAGAAAAAATAATTGTCTTTTAGGGTTTGTTCTATTTTTTGAGTAAATAACACATTTATTACAATCTAAACAACAAAGAGAACAATCTCAATGATGATCTGAAATTCAGCAAACATACTAGATTACGCTTTCAGGTGGTGAAATCTCCAGGGTTCTCTGGTGCTTTTGTGCTCCTAGTCTTGTAGAGTGCTAGGTGCTGACAGATGCTTATCAAACATTTATGTAAACACTGCTATCAAAGTCGTACTTGCCAGCTCTGCCTTCACACGAGAGAGTCAGCATGGAACATCATTAACGCTGGGCCAAAGATGAAACATGCTACAAGGTTTGCAATGCAGCCACAAGGTTTGCAATGCGGTAGAATGCCTGCACTGCTTCTAAGATACAGCAACGAAACTGTTAACTTTGCTGACATGAAAGATGTATACAATGTTTAAAACATTGCCCAGTGTTTATCTAGGCATGGATTCTAGTAGACATCTTCATCTTTGTTTTCTCAAGTTAAAATTGAGTTGGGGGCTTTTGGTGTGTTTTTGTTTTTAATTTTTTGCTTTTATCTGAAAGGATGAGGAAATGTGGTTCAGATATGAGAAATATGTAATATTGACTTCATAAAAAAAGAAAATATCCCAGTAAATTCACTACTTTTTTTTTTAATCGTTGTGTGAATCCACTACTTTGGCAGAAATGATACAGAAGGCTTAAAGTTAAAGTATCCAGGTCTACGCTAACTTACCGCATCTTAGAGAACGCCTTCCCTTCCTCAGTTTCTCCAGTCTATGTGCCTGTAGCTTTCTTCAAGTGCAGGGCTCAAAGAACTTTTTGGAATGACTCCTTACCAAGTGACAGAAAGGCCATAAAGTCATAATCTAAAATGTAGCCCTTTTTCTCTCCATCACCAGTACCTAGGAGGCACTTTTCCCTCTTTGCTGGGTTCAGGTCCTAATTTTCATCTGAGAAGATTGTTACCTAGCCCACTTATTTTTTAATTTATTTTGTTTTTGTTATTGTTGAGAATATGCACAGCAGAACATAAACTAATTCAACAATTTCTATATGTACAGTTCAATGACATTGATTACATTCTTCAAGTTGTGCAGCCATTCTCACCTTCCTTTACTGAGTTCTTTCTCCTCCGTTAACATAAATTCACTGCCCCCTAAGGTTCCTGTCTAATCTTTCCAGTTACTGATGTCAATCTGATCTCATATAGACTGTTATTGTTGTTAGGTGCCATTGAGTCGGTTCCGATTCACAGCGACCCTATAGGATAGAGTAACTGCCCCATAGGATTTCCAAGAAGCAGCTGGTGGATTTGAACTGCCGACCTTTTTGGTTTTCAGCTGAGCTCTTAACCACTATGCCACCAGGGCTCCCTCATATAGATTGTTCTTAAAAGAGCACAATGCTCAAAGCGGACATTCTTTATGAGTCAAGCTAAATTATTGTTTGGTTTAATGAAGACTTCAGGGGATATTTTGGTTTTAAGGTTTAAATATTATCTCAAGACAGTAGTGTTGGGGGTTCATCCAGCCTCCATAGCTCCAGAGGTCTGGATTCCATGAGAATGTGAAAATCCGTTTTGCATTTTTCAATCCCACCACTAGTCCGTCAGTTTGTCGTATTGTGGTGTCTTGCGTGTTGTGATGCTGGAAGCTATGCCACTGGTATTTAACATATCAGCAGGGACGCCCATGGTGGACAGCTTTCAGTGGAGCCTCCAAAATAGACTAACTAGGAAGAATGATCAGGTAGTCTACTTCTGAAGGAAGCTTTCAATCAGGATTCTTCTACAGAATCTTTGATCAAAACTTTTGGTAATGGTAGCTGGACATCATCCAGTTTTGGTATCATCTTAGCCCAATTACTTAATACCTTACTGGGTTTTTTGCATGTGTGTGTGTGACTTAATAGTGGGTATCAGATCAAGGTCAGATTATGCAATAAGCAACGTATGCATGAGCTTACTTGTGCTTATTTATTAACCTGTAGTGAACAATTTCACACAGGTTTCATCATATATTGCTTGTGTCTTCAGATATTATTGCATAGAACATTTGAAACTGAATGGATGGTTCAATTTTGTTCTAAAAATGCGATGCAAAGCCATAGAAGTATTTTGAATTCATTTTTAAAAAAGGGTATATATATATGAATATGTGTGTGTGTATGTATATGCTTTTTTTTAAATGAGCGTGCCATTTTAATAGACATCTCAGCTTTGAAGATATGATCTGTTTTGAGTTGTTGGCTTAAAATAAGTAAAATAGTATGTATGCTATGGTCCATGTTTTTAACCTGTTTTTTTCCTTTCCTCTCTCCTTGTCTACAACGTTTTGCAAAGGACAGTGTGCTATTTCCAATTATTAAATAACATACTTCTATTTATCTCATTTGATTTCCTTAAAATGCACTCATTGTCTCTGGGTCTCTGAGTCCATAGATAAAATATAAATCAAATATTTTAGCTACACTCAAACATTTTATTTCTTTGTAATGGAAAAAGTCAGCCCTAGGCTATCCTCTAGGGAATGGGGCAACAAGAAGGTGGATGTTTCTAAAATGTCTGTGTGAGTTTGTAATACTATAGTTTGTTGTGATTCTTAAGACTAAATGTAGATACTTTGGACCAAATCTACTTCTATTACTCAAACGGTTATGGGAAAGCAGTGTTTAGGATTTATTTGGTCCCAGACAACCAAAGTAAATATATTCATTTCCTTTTGTTCAGAAAATAGAAATGTGCGACACAGATATTAATTTAATTAAAAAATACATATATCATTCAGATGCTCCAATTAGATCACATTATTTAGGTGTATATTATAAAGTCTTCAGTTTAGGGAAGTCCAAGCAAGACAACACAGTCTGCACGAGCAAAAGTGAAGTAAAATTAATTATGGGGGAAAAAAAGAGAGAGAGAAAAACATAAGCCAGTTACTGCTTAGAATGTTTGAGTCAGAATAGTAAAAAAAAATATCCTAATGACTTTCAGTAGTGGCTTGGCTATTGTTTTCTACCATGGGGTCCATGCGGACTCATAGCAATCCTACAGGACAGAGTAGAACTGCCCCATGATTTTCCAAGGTTGTAATCTTTACAGAAGCCACCTGTCACATCTTTCTCCCATGGAGCAGCTGGTGGGTTCAAACTGCCAACCTTTTGGTTAACAGCTGAGCACTTAACCACTGTGCCATCAGGACACATAAGTATGTTGCTTTTTTAATGGAAGTGGAAATGCTTTGTTGCTTAGAGTTTGTGCTCAGTACCAAACAACTCTCAATCCCTTTAGTTGTTGCCCCGGATATTTGCTTCCCTGTTTCTACCTAGTATGTATAGAATGTTATTTCTTGATTCATCAAATTTTCTACAGACTTTCATTTGCTGGGGTTGAGGTTTATATTCTTACTTGTGTTTCCCATCCTCTCATCTTCCTGTTCTTGTTGTTGTTGTTAGGTGCTGTCGAGTCAGTTCTGACTCATATCAACACAGAATGTAACACTGCCTGGTCCTGAGCCATGCTCAGAATCACTGTTATGCTTGAGCCCACTGTTGCAGGCACAGTGTCAATCCATCTTGTTGAGAGTCTTCCTCTTTCTCTCCGACCTTCTACTTTACCAGGCATGATGTCCTTCTTTAGGGACTGATCCCTCCTGAAAACATGTCCAAAGTATGTAAGGAGTAGCCTCGCCATCCTTGCTTCTAAGGAGCATTCTGGTTATACTTCTTCCAAGATAGATTTGTTCGTTCTTTTGGCAGTCCATGGTATATTCAATATTCTTCACCAACACCACAATTAAAGGTGTCTGTTCTTCTTCGGTCTTCCTTATTCATTGTCCAGCTTTCACATGCATATGAAGCAATTGAAAACACTAAGGCTTGGGTCAGGCACACCTTAGTCTTCAAGATGACATCTTTGCTTTTCAACACTGTAAAGAGGTCTTTTGCAGCAGATTTGCCCAATGCAATGCATCTTTTGATTTCTTGACTGCTGCTTCCATGGGTATTGACTGGATCCAAGTAAAATGAAATCCTTGTCAACTTCAATCTTTTCTCTGTTTATCATGATGTTGCTTATTGGTCCAGTTATGAGGATTTTTGTTTTCTATATGTTGAGTTGTAATCCACACTGAAGGCTGTGGTCTTTGGTATTCATCGGTAAATCCTTCAAGTCCTCTTCACTTTCAGCAAGCAAGGTTGTGTCATCTGCATAACACAGGTTGTTAATGAGTCTTCCTCCAATCCTGATGCCCCTTTCTTCTTCATATAGTCCAGCTTCTCTGATTATTTGCTCAGCATACAGATTGAATAGGTATGGTGAAAGGAGGCAACCCTGACACACACCTTTCCTGACTTTAAACTGCACAGTTTTCCCTTGTTCTGTCCGAATGACTGCCTCTTGATCTATGTACAGGTTTCTCATGAGCACAATTAAATGTTCAGGAATTACCATCCTTTGAAATGTTATCCATAATTTGTTATGATCCACACAGTCAAATGTCTTTGCATAGTCAATAAAACACAGGTAAACATCTTTCTGGTATTCTCTGCTTTCAGCCAATTTCCATCTGACATCAGCAATGATATCCCTGGTTCCATGTCCTCTTCTGAAACTGGCCTGATTTTCTGGCAGTTTCCTGTTGACATACTGTTGCAGCTGCTTTTGAATGATCTTTAGAAAATTTTTACTTGAGTGTGATATTAATGATATTGTTTGATAATTTCTGCATTTGGTTGAATCATCTTTCTTGGGAATAGGCATAAATATGGATCACTTACAGTCAGTTGACCCGCTTTTGAATGACCTTTAGCAAATTTTTACTTGCATGTGATATTAATGATATTGTTTGATAATTTCTGCATTTGGTTGAATCATCTTTCTTGGGAATAGGCATAAATATGGATCACTTACAGTCAGTTGACCAGGTAGCTGTCATCTAAATTTCTTGGCTAGATTGAGTGAGCACTTCCAGCACTCATCTTCCTAACATAGTTATATCTATTGACTATTGGTTAAATAGCCAATCTTATAATACCTTTATATGAAATATTATTGAAACTGAATTACGATGTATAATTTGATTGTTTTTTTCTTATAAAATCTTTTTTCTCAGAGTTATAACTGTTTCATTTCTTTTATTTACTTCCTTTTCTTAACCTCTTCTTGATTTGTTTCTACATGCTCCAGCAAATCTGTCAGTAAAAGAGCAATATAGTTTTCAAATATTATATCACATCATTACCCCACCCTCCCCTACCTCAGGGACTGCCCTCTCACAGCTCTTGATCCTTCTGTCATCTTGACAAGTTGCTCCTAGTCTTATTTTATAGGCCACCTCACACTTCCCTTTACCAGTCTCCTGGTTTAGACCCCACCTTTCCAGGACTTTCTCTCTTTCTGCTTAGACTACACCCTCATTGTGTGGCACATATCCTCCATTCATTTCCTGAAGAAGCGTGCATATAGGTAGATTTATTGTGAGTTTACATGCTTGGAAATGTTTTATTCTGTCTTCACATGTAATCCAGATAGAAATTCTAAACTGAAATTATTTTCCTAATTTTCTCCTGTTTGGCCTATGTCTCAAACCCTGTTCTGTCCCAAGAGTTTTAGAATTTTCCACTGTGAAATATTCTATTGATTATGTGTGTCTTTTTTTTTTTTTTCCATTTGTTGTTTTTTGGTACTTGATGGACTTTTATTCTGTAGACGTAGCCCATTTAATTTCAAGAAATAGTCTTACATTATTTCTATAGTAAATTACTTCCTGCCATGTTCTTGGTTTTCGTTGGTTTTATTTTAGAATATTTTAGAAGAGATTAAAACAAGCAAAAACAAAACAAAACCGACGTGTCTCCACTGAGTGGATTCTGAAGCATGGTCACCCCATGTATGACTCCATGCTGAAATGTCTCTATTTTCTTACTCTTCTCTTTTATTATCTATTTCTTTTTCTTTTGGCTCTACTTTCCATATTTTACCTTCCAGAATTATATGGTTGCTTTTGATTTCAGTTATTTAATTTCAATGATCATTTTTTCAATTTCTAGGAACTTTTTTTCTCTTATTTTTATAGCATTATTGCTTGTTTTATTAATAATATTTTTCTCCTATAGATCAGGAAATATTTTAAATAGCTGTTTGAAGTTCTTTTCTTTTCCCATCATTGTCTTTTTTGCTTATTATTTTGGTTCTATTTTTCTTATCTTGGCTGTCTTCAAATGTCCAGTTACCTTTTACTGTTAGATCATATTTAAAAGGGATGCAGTGAGAAGCTAAATGGAAGCTCTGTGTGCATGGGTGGGATTTGTTAACTAATAGGCTTTCTTCTGGGATGATTGGTGGCAAAATGGTTTTTTCACTGAAAAACTTGTAAATGTCAGGACGTGGAAATTTTTATCTGGGTCTATTCAGTTTCTTCCAAGAAGAATCCTACAATCCACAAGAATAAGGGAGTGACATGCTTGGCTGCCGGTGTTCTGGGAGCAAAGTGGGGGAAGGGAAATTAGGGTAAACTTTCTTTGTTCTCCCTGTTTTCAGTCTCAGGAGCTATCTACCCAGCCATCCACTGTGCTGGATGCTCTCAATTTTGGAGTCTTCTGGCTAAATCACCTTACAGAATAAACTTCCCATCGCCTGGTTGAATAGGATTAAGAAGGAGATCAAGGAGTTCTACTTATAATCAGTCTTCATATTTGTCGTCCTAGACATGTCCTGACATAGTTCCTTTAAGTACTGAAGTTCTCAGCATTCTGACAGCCTATGGGCTTACTTTGGTGGGTATATTCTTGGGGAGGCAATTATGTTGTAATTTCTACTATGTTAAGAGTTACCACTCCTCCATCTTCCAAATTTGTGTTCAAATTATTTATTTGTTCAATTTCTCCATTCTTGTTCTCTTAGTTGAAAATATTTTATTTTATTTTAATTGTACAATAAAATACAGATAAAACAGCACAAAACAAATATATAATAAGTAAGTTAATGATTTATTATAAGATGAACACATGCCATCTGCCTGTTCTCAATCATAGCTTCTTTCCTCCTTCCAAAAGTTACCACTATCTTGATTTTATTAGTAATTTCTTCTTTGGGTTTCTTCATGGTTTTCTTTGACCAGTGTTCATCCTTTGACACTATAGTCTTTTCCAATCTTTACCTCAATGAGTATTTCAGATCTCTTAAAATCTACAGGTTCCCTTGCCATTCTTTTCTTTAGAATTTATCTGTTGAAAAACTTGAGCCATTTGACCTTTAGCATTTCCCACAGTCTGGACTCTGCGGATTTCATATTCATAGTGTTATCCGACATGTTTTTCTCTCTCCTGCAAATTTGTAAAGACTATAGATGTTGTGTCCTTTTATCAGAAGGTGCATGATACTTAGTTTTTGCTGTTTTTGAGCCATCCTGGCTCTATTCTCAGGTTACTTTTTCTATCACCCCAGCTTTTCACAACTTTTTTTTTTAATTCTTATTTCGATTCTACCTAATGTTGAATGCTTTTCTTAGTGCTTGTTCAAAATTTTAAGATTGCATCAAGATATAAACTTATGGTCCTAGCCTTATCTTATTCTCGCCTACCCAGACAAGACAGTTCTACTTCTTAAAAAGTTTCCTCGCTAAAAAAATACTATTAACCACCTGCCCTGCTCCATTATTTTCAATTGCTTTTCACTAATATCCCCTGGTTTACAAGATTTGAAACTTCTGATTTCTATTAAATTTATTTGTAACTAAGCTCTCCAGTTATAAGTTCCTCTAGAATAAGCCATCTCTGCTTTTAAATTCATATTTCTACCAACTAGTTCAGTGTATTTGAATAAAATTAGAGCAAAAAGAAAAAGAAAAAAGAGAGACTTTTTGATATGATTTTGTTTTTCTTGTCTTGACTCCAAATAAAAAGAAAAATCTGAAGTTAATTTTTCTGGACATTTTCATATTGCCCAGAAAAAAAAATATTAATGCATATTACAACAATATGTCATAGAAGTATATACAAATGTCACAGTATCGAAAAGGAGACAGCATATAGTTACTTCAAGAATGAGGGCTCCATGGAAGAGGTACCATTTCAGATGAGAGGTGAACAATGAATAAAATTTAACCAGATGGAAAAAGAGAAGATTTGAAGCAGTAAGAACAGCATGAGTAATGGTACAGAAATGGGACAAAAGGAGATAAGAAAGCAGAGGAAAATTAGAGCATGCAGACATGAGAAGATGAAGATGATACTGGACATGATTGCACGAACCATCTAATAAAGGCCTTAGTATATCATAAAATGGAATAGACAATGCTTTTCAAATGCCACCCTGAACAATATTATAAGGTTGGAGTCAGGGGAGTGAAAACATGATAGTGTATATAAGATTTGGCAGGTGAAATTAGATGCATACCTCTCAAAATTCTCCTTCAAGAATTTAATTTTCACAAAGCAATATATCACTGGGTAAGAGCTGGGATCCTGAGCCATACTGCACAAGCCCATGTTTACTGGAAGTGTGTCCCGGTGGAATTTTATTTCTCTATACCTCGTTTATAATATGAGAAAAACAATAGGAGGTAACATATGGGAGTTATTTAATGAATAATAAGGATATTCCATATAAAGTTCATCACCCATACAGTAAGCCGAATACAAATGTTGGGTTTATAATCACCTTTAAATAAACATTCATTTTATACTGCATTTCATAGTAAATTTGTGTAATAGCACGATGTTTTTCTCCACAAATATTATAAAGCAAACAAACAGCAAAAACAACAGCAAAGGAATTCCTGACACTCAGTGGTAGTGTGTCTTGTATCCTTTGGCTTCAAGTGTTTCTTGGGCCATTTTGGAGGATACAATACCCCATTCTGAGAAACATATTTATATGGAGGCATTAAAATATCTTAAAAACAAGGGAAATCTGATAAGATACATGCATTAAAAAGACAAAATTATTAAAGTGTGTAGAAGACCTGGTAGGAGTGGGGAGAAGTTATTAGAATAGTTCATATGAAAGATGATTGTGACTTAATTAGCACAATGGCAATAGGTTTAGTGATAAAAAAATAGAAGCAAGGGGTCTGGAAGTCAACATAAGGTAGTCAGAAAGGTGAATATATGCAAGTATAGAGGAAATCCCAAGCGTATCTATAAAACCAAACCCATTGCTGTCAAGTCGATTCCAATTCGTAGTGACCCTATAGGATAGAGTAGAACTGACCCATAGGGTTTCCAAGGAGTGGCTGATGGATTTGAACTGCTGACCTTTTGGTTGGCAGCCAAGCTCTTAACCACTGCACCACCAGGGCTACGAGCATATTTTTATTTTTTTTAAATTGTACTTTAGATGAAAGGTTATAGAACAAATAGTTTCTCATTAAACAGTTAGTATACATATTGTTTTATGACATTAGTTAACAAGCCCACGACATGTCAACACGCTCCCTTCTTGACCTTGGGTTCCCTATTACCAGTTTTCCTGTCCCCTCCTGCCTTCTAGTCTTTGTCCATAGGCTGTTGTGTCCCATTAGTCTTGTTTTGTTTTATGGGGTTGTCTAATGTTTGGCTGAAGGGTGAACCTCAGGAGTGACTTCATTACTAAGGGTGTCTGGGGGCCATACTCTCAGGGTGTCTCAAGTCTGTGTTAGGTCAGTAAGTCTTGTCTTTTTTTGTGAATTAAAATTTTGTCCTACATTTTTCTCCAGCTCTGTCCGGGACCCTCTTCTGTGATCCTGGTCAGAGCAGTCAGTGGTGGTAGCTGGGTACCATCTAGTTGTACTGGACTCAGTCTGGTGGAGGCCGTGGTAGTTGTGCTCCATTAGTCCTTTGGACTAATCTTTCCTTGTATTTTGTTTTCTTCATTCTCCCATGCTCCGAAGGGGTGAGACCAGTAGAGTATGTTAGATTGCTGCTCACAGGCTTTTAAGACCCCAGACCCAAGCATATTTTGAAAAGCATAGCCAAAGGAATTGACCAGATTGCAAATGTGTGTGTTCTTCTAGGTCTCTACTGATAGCTGTAGATATTTGATGAAGACTGTCCTATCTGGCTGGATATAACTAAAATGTTTCCCTGTGACTCCTCTTGGCATTCAAACATAAAAGAAGATGCCCAGCTCCGAATTTTGATGTAGTGATGGAAAAATTACACTGACTAAGGGTAAGGTTGCACAACAAATTAAGGCAATTGCTGACAGTAAGTTGTACACCTATAAAAAGTTAAATTGGCAAAAGTTGTGTGATAGCTATATTTACAAAAATGACAAAAAGAAAAAAAAGAGTAGCTGCTGAGGCTGCTTATGTACAATCAACCACCTCATGGGATTTGACTCCTTAGTTTGGAGGCTTAGAATCATAGTTTCCTGGTATATCCCAGTTAATGGACCTAATTTTGTGTTTAGTGTTTATTTTCTACCTCCTAGTTCACTGCAAGCAACCATTGAAGGTACAACAATTGGTTTCTATTCTCCAGGAACAACAGAGGGAGGAGAGTCAGGAATAGGAGGAGGAAATGGAATGTATGTCTAATTGCCTCCATGAACAACTGCCACCTTTGCCATGAAACCAGAAATACTAGATGGTGCCTGGCTACTATTACTGAACATTTGGATCAAAGATTCTATAAAAGAATCCTGATCAAAAGGGGGAAAATTCAGAACAGAATTTCAAATTTCTGGCTCATGGCTACCTCATGCACAAGAGAACAAAAAGCTCCACCAGTCCTGTGCCATTCCCACAATTGGCTGCCTACCGGACTTGAGCCTGGAAGGCAAGAATTCTACCATTGAACCACCAATGCTCCCAGGGATATATTAAGTTCCTGTAATTAAGCCTATAGTGTTCCAGAACTAACTTTTCTATTTACTTCCTTATCCCTTTGATTCCAAGGTTGTAAGTAAAAAAATTCACTGCAGGTGTTATCCATTAGAAATACCGGAATCACCAAAAACTATAAAGATCATAGAAGAAAAAATAGGATCAGCGCTACAGGTCCTAATGCATGGCATAAATAGGATACAAACCATAACTAATGATACATAAAAACTGGAAGATAAGCTAAATAACTGGGATCTTCTAAAAATTAAATATGCACGTCAAAAGACTTCACCAAAAGAGTAAAAAGAGAACCTACAGACTGGGGAAAAAATTTTGGCTATGACAAATCTCACAAAGGTCTAATGTCTAAAAATCTATAGGAAAATCCAACACCTCTACAACAAAAAGACAAATAATCCAGTTAAAAACTTGACAAAGGATATGAACAGACACTTTACCAAAGAAGACATTCAGGCAGCTAACAGACACATGAGAAAATGCTCATGATCACTAACCGTTACAAAAATGCAAATCAAAACACCATGTGATACTATCTCATCCCAACATTACTGGCACGAATCAAAAAAACAGAAAATAACAAATGTTGGAGAGGCTACTGGGAGCTTGGAACTCTTAAGCACTGCTGGTGTGAATGTAAAAATGGTACAATCATTTTGGAAAATGATAGGCACTTCCTTAAAAGGTTAGAAATAGAAATACCATTTGATCCAGCATTCCCACTCCCAAGAATATATCACATGACTAGGCATATGCACTCCCATGTTCACTGCAGCTTCAGTTACAATAAAAAAAGATGGAAACAACCTAAATTCCCAGCAACAGACGAATGGGTAAACAAACTATGGTACATACACACACAATGGAATTGTATACAACAATAAAGAACAATGATGAACATGGATGAATCTGGAGAGCATTATGCTGAGTGAAATAAGTCAATCACAGAAGGACAAATACTGTATCAGACTACTATTATAAAAGCTCATGAAAAAGTTTACACATAGAAAGAAACACTCTTTGATGGTTACAAGGAAAGGGACGGATTGAGAGGGAAACGCACTAACTGGTAACTTTGGGGAAGTTTAAGACTGTACACAATACTGGAGAAGTCAGTACAACTTGATCAAGACAAGGTCATGGAAGCTTCATATACACATCCAAACTCCCTGAGGGACCAAATTACTTGGCTGAGGGCTGGGGACTATGGTCTCTGGGGACATCTAGCTCAATTGGCATAACATAGATTATAAAAAAATGTTCTACTTTCTACTTTGGTGAGTAGCATCTGGGGTCTTAAAAACTTGTGAGAAGCTTCTAAGATACTCCACTGGTTCCACCCCATCTAGAACAAGGGAGAATGAAGAAAACCAAAGACACAAGGGAAAGATTAGTCCAGAGGACTAATGGAGTACAGCTACCACAGCCTCCACCAGACTGAATCCAGCACTACTAGATGGTGCGCAGCTACCACCACCAACTGGTCTGACAGTGATCACGATAGAGGGTCCCAGACAGAACTGGAGAAAAATGTAGAACAAAATTCTAACCCATAAAAAAGACCAGACTAATAGTCTGACAGAGACTGGAGAAATTCCGAAGATATGGCCTCCATACTCCCTTTTAACTCAGTACCGAAGTCACTCCTGAGGTTTGCCCTTCAGCCAAAGATTAGGCAGGCCCATAAAACAAAAGGAGACTAAATGGACACACCAGCCTGGAGGTGGGGACAGGAGGGCAGGAGGAGATGGGAAAGCTGGTAACGGAGAGCCTGGGGTCGAGAAGGGGAGAGTGTTGACACGTTGTGGGATTGACCACCAATGTCACAGAACAATGTGTGTATTGATTGCTTAGTGAGAGACTGATTTACTCATGTAAATTCATGTAAAGAACAATACAAAAAAAAAAAATGTTAACAAAAAAAAGAAAGAAATACTTAAATCATTCAGTCATCAAGTCATGATTTCTATCTGGCTAACTATTTGCCTTTGTATTCCTCCAAGCGAGTATTTATTCTGGTGACATAAATTACAGTGAAGAGTTGAAAATAAAAACAGAATTTTTTAAAGAAATTTACTCCAAAAGTGGACACAAAGTAAGCAAGCATATGTGTCAACGTGCTAAACTTCAAACTTTCAGAGAATTTTAAAGCCCCATGTACAAAAAAGGAAGTGTATGCTTACTGACATTTGTTAAGTTACTCTGGCTAAGATGTGTTCCTAGCACCATCCCATAAGGAGTAAGATGAGACGGATGATAGCATAAAGTGACAGCATTTCTAGGCACAATCTTAGTCTTGTCCCTGTTTTAAAGACTGGATTATTCCTTTAACCCCCATGTCCTGTCCACAAGGTTTACAGCTTTGCAAGGTAGACGTGTATATTTGCAGTGAAGGATGAGTTAAGTGTTGAAACACGGAAGGAAATTATTTTTTCCTCTTACAAGTAAAAAATATTACCATTAAAATTATAGGGAACCAGGCTCGTGCAACAAGGACAACTATTCTTCATTTGGGCATGCCAAGTTTCATATTTTCCACATACAGAAGAGTAGTTATTAGTTTTTTTCTTAAAATCATAATTATTCATAATTTCTCAGGTAGGAAAAATCATACTTCATTTGTCATCAACATTCTATAGCTTATTGGCTGCATTATGTAATGGTTAATTAGATATCTTTGCCGTTGTAAAGATTTTGGCTCATCCCACAACCTTACCAAAGTAAAACAGTATAACTCTTAACTGGCAGTGCCAATTAGATGTTTTGCTTTAATTCTAATACGAAAATCTCTAGGGTTATGTAGCATATTACAAACCACAACATTTCATTTTATTGATGCTTCCATAATTAGAGGTTATATTGTATTTCTAAAAACAAAATGTTCATACACAAGCATTCATTTTTCAATATATAGTACTTTGCATGTTCCTTTTAAACTATAGACTTTGTGTTTCGGAGATGCCTTTACTGAGTGGGTCAAATTGCCTGAAATCAGTCCCTCAGTTTAGATGTGCCCATAAGAATCTCTTCTGTCTTCTTTCCCTACAGTTTTTTTTCTTTTCCATACTATGTCTTCCCAAAGAAAGACTTTTTTGGAGGTAGGCTGAATATTTCCTTTTTTTTTCTAGCTCTACCTTTGAACATAAGTTATAGAGTCAGGGTTGATTCTGCAAATCTATCCAATGAGAGTTCCAAGAGAAAGAAATGGAAAATTCATCTAGGAAAATGTTAAGCTGCATTTTCAAATGTAGCTTTTACCAATTTCAGAAAATTGAAAAAAATAGAACAATTAATTTTATTAGAAAAAAATAAAGTTAATTAAATCAAGTAGTAGGCTAAAGGCAAAATAATAAAAGATAAAATGGAGTACAGAACAAAACATCTACTATTTGTTTCATTTATTCATATATTCAAAAATATTTGTTGGGTATTACTGTCCAGCAGGCATTGTATGAAGTCCTAGATATATAGCTTTTGAGGAGTAGAGACAGAGATAAACTTGTAAATAAATAAATAAAAGAAATAAAAATTTAAAAACTTATAGGAGTCTTTTTTTTAATCACAAGCAAATACTTTAGGTCAATATTATATATTTTATCTTAGAGGGAAGTTTCCTAGAAAAAAAATTTTCAATATATTCAAGAAGAAATAGAAAACCAGAAAAGATTTTTGACCAGTAGAGACAATAAGCCACTAGTCAAAAATCTTTCACAGTTACTGGACTCTTCCTTATCACTAATCCCAGATAGTTTTATAAGTGACTTCTACCAAACTTTCAAGTAAAATAATCCCTACAATGAATAAAAAGATAGAAAAACAGTCTCAACTTATTTTATGAGGCTTATCTAACCAATCAGACAAAAACTATATGAGAAAGAAAAAATCACTTAATCATGTAGATGTAAATATTCTAAATTAAATAATAGAAAAATATATAGCTATGCATAAAAACATATATCATTATTTGGAAGTTTTCAAGCTCTAGAAGTTCAGAAACTATACATTTAAAAATATATCATAAAAATAACAGCAATTATATGTTACTTAAGATTAATCTTTAAAACTGTACAAGAATTTTACAGAGAAAATTATAACACTGAATCAACATCAACATTTAAGACACAAAAAACCCTTAAAACCAAAAATGTTTCAGTTGAGTCAATTCCGACTCATAGCAACCCTATGAGACTTAAATAAATTGAAATACTACATTGCATTCACCAATATTGCAAAGATGGAAATTTTCCCCAAATTAATTGTTCTGTAAATACCTTACAATCCCAATTCGTAAAATTTTGCTAATTGACCCAAAACTTTACACGTAAAAGGAAGGGGTAAGAATGTAAAGCACTTTTCAAGAACTTCAAGCAGATACTCTTCTTTCCAGATAGAAGTATTTAGTATAAAGTCGTGATAGTATAATCATGGTATTGGTGCAATGTTATAGAAATAGAACATTTAAACAGTCTAGAGTGGCTAGATACAGACCCCAGTATGTAAGGGCACGTGGTACATGTACAGAAACTTTATACATAAATGAGAATGATATAACTATTCAATAAATAGTACTGGCCAATTAGGCTATCCATAGGGAAAAAGATAGTAGATTCCTTCCTCTATACTATACAAAAAACAATATTCCATGCGTAGTGAGAGCGTAAATATGATAAGTTAAACTGTTAAAAGAAAACAGAATAATCTTTATGAACTTGTGGTAGAGCAGGATTTCTTCAGCAAATTACAAAAAGATACTAACTGTAAATAAAATTGCACTGATCATTTTTTCTTGTGTCAATTCCCTACCCTTCTATTCCTGTCCTCTGAATTGTAGGTATCTGCAGTTCAGGTCCCCTCGCCAAATGACTCAGTTATAGTCAGTCAGTGGAAGTCACCAGAGGCAATGGAGGTCTGGAGAAAGGAAGTAGCCCGCCACACATATTCACTTTTTTCTGTCTCTCACATTTGCCTGGTAGAAATTATTACTTTTTTTGAGGTCCAGCTCCTCAGTTTATCAGATAGTCCCTCAGTTTATGGTTACGTCAATCAATGGGCAGCCTACAATAGTCCCAGATTTTGTATGGTAAATCCATTTGTAGGCTCTCATAGTACAATTTACTCTCTTTTCCCCTCCAGGCCTTAGAATGGTAGCTTATTCTTACAGACGCCACTCTCTGGGTCGCCTTACCCATGCTTGTTTCATCACTCCTTCCATTACCTATGTAACCTATTTTCTATATTAAATTCCCCCTATCTGGTATGCGACAACTTCAACTGCTGTTGAAGTAACAACAGTAGTTGTCAACTAACACCAATAACATCTGATACATAAGGTTTTATTTTCCTTTCTTTGCCATCATTAAGAAGAGTAAATTTAGCTCCATTAATTTAAAAAAAAAGTAAAAGTAACCATGATCAAAGTAAGATACAAAGCAGTAGACATTTGAGACTCATACTGATAAAATATTTAGTGTCTAGTCTATATTAAAAACACTCTACAAAGTAGTATAAAAACAATAAACAACCAAAAGGAAAATAGATAGGTAAAAGATTTGAAAAAGTAATTCACGATAAAAAAAAACTAAATGGCCAGTCAACCTTGTTTAGTAATCAGGGAAATGCGGATTAAAACAACCATATAATCCCATTTCACACTCATCAGAGTGGCAAAAAATAAACGTCTGATAAATGAAGGTGGTATTGGACAGGATGTAGGAAATGGGGACTGTCATAAATTGCTAATGGGAACCTAAATTTGTACTATCACCTTGTGGAATAATTAGCAAAATCTATTGAAGTTGAAGAAGTACCTGGTCCAAAACTTGGTCAGTTATACATTCAGGTTTCTGTCTAGAGAAATTCCTGTACTTGTGGAAAAAAGAGTCATCCACAAGAATACTACTCCTACTCTGTGATAGTGAGGAAGGGAGACAACCTAGCTTCAGTAGGTAAATGGAAAGGGAATTTTTTTTCTTTCCCACAAAGAAATATTGTACTGTAGTTATGTACAATAGAATACTACTACATACACACATTGTTAGTTTTAAAAAATGTAAAGTAAAAAAATAAAAGTATACATTATACACACGTGTAATAGGAACAAACAATATCATATTTTTTATGGATAAACATTGGTTTCATGATAAAGTCTTCATATTGGGAGGGAAAAGGGATACGGAGACGTAGTCTTTTAGTGAGACGAGGCTAGGTTGTTCTGCAGAGTGACATAATTCCCATATTTTAGTGTTTTTTTAACAACAACGGATTCTTTTTTATACATGCTATTTATCCATTGTGGGTCAGGAGTGGGTAGGGAGTTGTTCTGCTCATACTACTTACTCAGAGACTGAAGCTGAATTAAGCAGCTACTATCTCAAATGTTACTGGTCACTGCGATAGAAGGAAGGAGAGCTTACATAGGCAATTAAATGCTCAGGTTCTGAAGTGACAGGCATCACTTAAACTCACAGCTCATTGGCTAGAACTATGCACATGACTCCATCAAACAAGAAGGAGGACAAGAAATACAATCTTATTATAGGACCAGAGAGGGCAGATATATGGTGAACAGCAGCAGTGACCATTAAGTAGGTAACAGACTTTATCTTTATTTGTAGATTTTTATTTTTAAAGAGAAACACAGACAGAGAGCAAGTGTAAACTCTAGCAAACATGACAAAATGTTAATACTTCTTTAATCTTGTTAATTTGGGATATAGATGTACAATGCATTATTTCCTGGATAGTTCTGCATATTTTAAAATTTAAATGCTAAATTTAAAAAGTAAACGTTTATTACATGTGATAAATACCATAAAAAGGAAGTGCAGCATATTTTGAAATAGATTAAAAGAACTGGAGCCTAATTAAAATGTGGGGAGAGTTGTGGAAGTCATGCCAGAAAAACTGACATTTAAAATGAAAACTGGAAAATGGATGTTTTGGCAAGGCAATCTTTTAGGGTCAGTTAAAATATTCTAGGCAATAAGGAAAATAGCTGTAAAAATCCTGATAGAGGAAAGTATTGGGCTTACTCAGAAAATGAAAGCAGTCATATTCATTCAATAATCAACAGATATTTATCAGGTGTATAAAATATGATAAATGTTCTCTATAATTAAGTCTTTTAGAATACAAATAAATATATGGGGTGTAGTGAATGATTTCAAAATTATCTTGCATGTTGGAGTGGTATACCGAGTCCATCTGATACAGAAAGGAGTTTGGATTTTACTTGAAATGCGATAAGAAACTATGGGAATGTTATAAACAGGGGGTTACATTACCTCATTTACATTTTCCAAATGTCTCTCTGGTTAATGTATGAAGAGTGAGTTTAAATGTTCCAACAAAGGAATCAGAAGACCAAATACATGGCTATAATTCTGATAAGAGAGATGGTGGCTAGAATTAGAATGAATATCATGAGGTATATCAATAGAATTAGACGTGAAATTTTCTGATATTAAATTCTCTATTTGTTGAATCGTTGTCATAGTACTTTTCATTAATTATTTAAATGTATATTATATGTAAAAATTAAGGGAGAGAAAATTATCCAGAATCGTTTGTAGGTTTCTGACTTAAGCATTGTTGTTAGGTGCTGTCAAATCGATCCGACTCATAGCAACCTTATGTACAACAGAAAGAAACACTGCCTAGTCCTGTGCCACCCTCACAGTCATTGTTATACTTGAGCCCATTGTTGAGGCCACTATGTCAATCCATCTCATTGAGGGTCTTCCCCTTTTTCCCTGGCCCTCAACTTTGCCAAGCGTGATGTTCTTCTCCAGGAAGAAATCCCTCCTGATAACATTCCAAAATATGTGAGACTTAGTTTGGCCATCCTTGCTTCTAAGGAACATTCTAGTTGTACTTCTTCCAAGACAGATTTTTTCATTCTTTTGGCAGTCCATGGTATATTCAATATTCTTCACCAACACCACAATTCAAAGCTGTCATTTCTTCTTCAGTCTTTCTTATTCATTGTCCAGCTTCACATGCATATGAAGTGATTGAAAACACCATTGCTTAGGTCAGGTGCACCTTAGTCTTCAAGGTGACATCTTTGCTTTTCAACACTTTAAAGAGGTCTTTTGGAGCAGATTGGCCCAATGAAATGCATCTTTTGATTTCTTGATGCTGCTTCCATGGGTGTTAACTGTGGATCTAAGTAAAACGACATCCTTTACAACTTCAATCTTTTCTCTGTTTATCATGATGTTGCTGATTGGTCCAGTTGTGAAGATATTTGTTTTCTTTATGTTGAGGTGTAATTCATACTGAAGGCTGTGGTCTTTGATTTTCATCAATAAGTGCATCAAGTCTTCTTCACTTTCAGCAAGCAAGGTTGTGTCATCTGCATAACGCAGGCTGTTAATAAGTCTTTCTCCAATCCTGATACTGCGTTCTTCTTCATATAGTCCAGCTTCTCTGATTATTTGCTCAGCATACAGATTGAATAGGTATGGTGAAAGGATACAACCTTGAGGCACAGCTTTCCTGACTTTAAACCATGCAGTATCCCCTTGTTTTGTTCAAACAGCTGCCTCTTGGTCTATGTGCAAGCTCCCCTTGAACACAATTAAGTGTTCTGGAATTCCCGTTCATCACAATGTTATCCATAATTTGTTATGATTCACCTACTCAGATGCCTTTGCATAGTCAATAAAACATAGATAAACATCTTTGTTATTCTCTGCTTTTAGCCAGGATCCATCTGACATCAGCAATGTCATCCCTGGTCCCACATCCTCTTCTGAATCTGGCTTAAATTTCTGGCAGTTCTCTGTTGATGTAGTGCTACAACCACTTTTGAGTGATCTTCAGCAAAATTTTACTTTCCTGTGATATTAATGATATTGTTCGATAATTTCTACATTTGATTGGATCACCTTTCATGGGAATAGGCATAAATATGGATCTCTTCTGAATGATTGGCCAGGTAGCTGTCTTCCAAATTTCTTGGCATACAAGAGTGAGCCCATCCAGGGCTGCATCCATTTGCTGACATATCTCAACTGGTATTCCATCAATTCCTGGAGCCTTGTTTTTCCTGACTATCTTCAGTGCAGCTTGGACTTCTTCCTTCAGTACCATCAGTTCTTGATCATAAGCTACCTTCTGAAATGGTTGAACATCCACCAATTCTTTTTGGTACAGTGACTCTGGGTATTCCTTCCATCTTCTTTTTTGCTTTCTGCATTGTGTGCTATTTTCCCCGTAGAATCCTTCAATATTACAGCTTGAGGCTTGAATTTTTTCTTCAGTTCTTTCATCTCGAGAAATGTCAAGCGTGTTCTTCCCTTTTGGTTTTCTATCTCCAGGTCTTTGCACATGTCATTATAATATTTTATTTTGTCTTCTTAGAGCCACCCTTCGAAATCTTTTGTTCAGCTGTTTTACTTCATCATTTCTTCCTTTTGCTTTAGCTACTTGATGTTCAAGAGCAAGTTTCAGAGTTTCTTCTAAAATCCATTTTGGTCTTTTCTTTCTTTCCTATATTTTTAACAGTCTCTTACTTTCTTCATGTATGATGTCCTTGATGTCATTCCACAACTCATCTTGTCTTCAGTCATTAGTATTCAATGCGTCAAACCTATTCTTGAGATAGTCTGTAAATTCAGGTGGAATATACTCAAGGTCATACTTTGGCTCTTGTGGACTTATTCTAATTTCCTTCAGTTTCAACTTGAACTTGCATATGAGCAACTGATGATCTGTTCCACAGTCAGTCCCTGGCCTTATTCTGACTGATGATATTTAGTTTTTCCATCATCTCTTTCCACAGATGTATTTGATTTGATTCCTGTGTATTCCATCTGACGAGGTCCACATGTATAGTTGCCATTTATGTTGGTGAGAAAAGGTATTTGCAATGAAGAAATCATTTGTCTTGCAAAATTCTATCATGTGATCTCTGGCATCGTTTCTATCACCCAGGCGGTACTTTCCAACTACTGAATCTTTTTTGTTTCCAACTTTTGCATTCCTATTACCAGTAGTTATCAATGCATCTTGATTGCATGTTCAATCAATTTCAGATTGCAGAAGTTGGTAAAAATCTTCAATTTCTTCATCTTTGGGCTTAGTGGTTGGTCAGTTTGTCATACTGTGGGGGCTTGCATGTTGCTGCGATGCTGGAAGCTATGTCACCGGTATGCAAACACCAACAGGGTCGCCCATGGAGGACAGGTTTCAGCTGAGCTTGCAGACTAACACCAACTAGGAAGAACCCAGTCATCTACTTCTGAAAGGAATTATCCAGTGAAACCCTTACAAATAGCAGCAAAACATTGTCTGATATAGTGCCAGAAGATGTCTCTTAGGTTGGAAGGCACTCAAAAGACTAGTGAGGAAGAGCTGCCTCCTCAAAGTAGAGTCAACCATAATAATGTGGATGGAGTCAAGCTTTCAGGACCTTCATTTGCTGATATGGTATGGCTCAAAATGAGAAGTAACAGCTGCAAACATTCATTAATAATTGGAACATGGAATGTACGAAGTATGAATCTAGGAAAATCATCAAAAATGAAATGGAATGCATAAACATTGATATCCTAGGCATTAGTGAGCTAAAATGGACTGGTATTGGCCATTTTGAATTGGACATTCATGTAGTCTGTTATGCTGGAATGACATCTTGAAGAGGAATGGCATTGCATTCATCATCAAAGAGAACATTTCAAGATCTATCCTGAAGTACAATGCTGCCAGTGATAGGATAATATCCATACACCTGCAAGGAAGACCAGTTAATATGACTTGAGCATATACATACATAAATGTGAGTACCTTTAATAGAAAGAAGTTGAAGGTAAGCAGAAACTGATATTGTTTGTTTGTTTTTGAGATAAGTTTAAGAATACTGTTAGATACTGAAATTGATAAGTCTCTCTCTCTCTCTCTCTCTCTCTCTATATATATATCCAGAGTATAAAAGAGAAATAAAAAATTGAGTCATGATTTATAGATAGTTTTTGAAACTGTGAGGATGGACCAAATTGCCTAGGCTTTTGTTTTTAAAGTTTGTTACTGAGATGTGATATAACATAAACTAAAGTACACATTTTAAGTGCACAGCTTCCAATGCCCAGAATTTTTTCCTTGTGCCATTTCCCAATCAACCACCCATGCTTCACCTTAGGCAATTACTGGTCTAAATTCTATGACTATAGATTAGTTTTTGGTAGTAATATGACCATATAAATTAAATCATACCATATTTCCCCTGAGAGTTGCTGTTTTTGTTGATTTAGTAACTTTTTTGTACTGAATCGGTAAATTCTTCTCCAAAGCACTGTCTAGCCACTCTTGTCTCTGCTAAGTTTTATTTTTATTTTTTTCTTTTAGTTTTTTTTTTTTTTTTTTTTTTTTAAAGCCTGGCTTCTTAAAGGCCACCCCTTTGTCTGCATTACTTAGTGGTCAGCTAGTGACTGGTCAGAGGTTGTACCCAAGCACTTCAGGGCAGTAACGCTTTTATTCTTTGCCAGGGGTCTTGTGAACAGGCTGGGGAGTGCCTTCAAAGATCTTGCAGTGTTCAGATCTGCCTGGCTTTTTCTTTCTGCCAGGCCTTTTTTTATCTCCACTTCATGTCTTCCAGTCAGCATGTGCTTAACTCAGGCCCTCTACTGTCTTCTTTGCATATGCATGCAGAGGTGGCCGGGGAAATGTAGACACCTTATATAACACTGTCTCATTCCTTGGATCTTCCTGTTAAATTTCTGGCTAGTTCACTGACCATTGCTTGCCCCAACCAGGACTGCAACTTTGAACCATCAGAACCACTGATTCCCATTCAGTTGCCCCTGAGATTGCTATTTTTACTAACAACCTGGACTTGAGTTTTTCACCTTTCTCTTCAAATCAAGTGAGTCATCTCTGGCAGGGAAGCTGGTGGGTGGGTGAATGGGAGTAGTCCCAGGCAAGTACACAGCAGACTTCCATTCTGCTAATACAATGTTCAGTAATGTTTCAAAAATAAATTTCTTTGTGTTTTGTCAATTTCCAGAGTCCTGAAATATTTGTTTTTCAGAATTTTGTTCAGTTTTTTATAGTTCTTGTTATGGACTGAATTGTGCCCCCAAAATATGTGCTATAAATCCTAACCTCTATGCCTATGGTTATAATCCCATTTGACAGTGGGTTGTCTTTGTTATGTTAATGAGACAGGATTATTGTAGGGTGTGTCATCAATCTGGAGTCAGATGAATGCCAAGACACTTGGAGATCTCTACGGAACCATGAAGTAGAACCTGAAGAGACAAGGACTTTCCTCCAGAGCCCACAGAGAAAGTCTTCCACCCAAAGCCAGCGCTCTGAATTCAGACTTTTAGCCACCAAACTTTGAGAAAATAAATTTGTTTGTTAAAGCCACCCACTTGTGCTATCTCTGTTATAGCAGCACTAGATAGCTAAGACAGTTGTTTTCTGGAAAGCAGATTTGTAAAGGGAGCTCCTCACACCACCACATCAGAAGTTACACCTCTCTTATATTTTTAAATCAAACTACAGAAGAGATCTCTAAATATAACTTTACTAATAAATAAATAACGTTGTAAGCTTTTATAGATTACATTTTTTTTCAAATTAATTAAAATAGCACTGTGAAGTATTTTTCAGTATGGTATATCAAAGAACTTTCCTAAGGTAACACATGGAGCTTAGAAATATATATTTAGAAATATAAATAATTTAGAAATACAATTTATATTTAGAAATATAGATCTATTTCTCTTTTTTCAAAGACAATCTTTGTCTAACAAAACATCTAGTGTTTTAGTACAGATGTAGAATTCTTGGTCTACCAATCTTACATTAAGCATCAAATTCTTGTGCTTAGTTTGGGCTATCCCAGTAGCTCTAGGCATTCACTCACTTATTTAGTCGACAATATTTCCTAGGAAATGCGAAAGAAGCTCTTTAAGTGTAACCCTTAAGATGTCATAAAGAAAAATTTCTATTTATCTTATTGACCAGAACCTTAATTCAATACCCAGATAACTGTGAATTTTCCCAGGTCAGAGTGTAGGTTTTCTGATCCTATTTATACTAGTCCAAATACAACTTAATATTTAATTTCTGTTTTTTGTGATCTGAAATTTATTGGTATTTTTAGTATTTTATGGTAGAATTTTGGCCTTTTTATACATATATTAATGACAGATTTCTTTGTTCATGGTAAATTACTCTTACTCTTTTGTATTGAGGAAGATGTGAGATATTGTGAATTTCTGAAATCAAAATTAAAATTTTATCTTAATAAAAATAGTTTATGTGTCACTGAGTGTAAGGAAGTTATATTCTAATCTCTGTGGACCAAGGTCAAGTTCCAAATTTTTCCCAAATGGTCAAAGATTCAAATAAAGTGTAAGAACTTTTGCTTAGCAGCATACTTAGATAAACATTGTTTTTAGAGTTTCCATGTTTAATGGAGAAAAAACTAGTTCAGGTCATTTAGTTTAAATTCTTCATATTTTATCAGCAACTGTCAATTTTATGCAAAATAGAGAAGCCACATTTAGATGGCATTGGATTACAATCATTAACAGGTTGTTTAAAATATAAACTAAATAAATATAACAAAATACAAAATGGCATACCTTTCATCCCATCAATATTTGCATATGAAAATGATATGTTGATACGGCTTTTGCAAAATATCTTAATAGGAGTACATAAAAATTATCTGACATGGTCAAACTACAAGTTTGCTAATTTTTGTACTGATTATTCACCTGAAGTCTTTTTGTTTTCTATTAGTTTGTCACACAGAAACATTTGAACATAAAACATAATTGATAAATAAAGGAAGTATACTAAATGCAGCCAGGCTAAAATGCATTTCATGTCCCAGCAAAAAAAAAAAAAAATCATTATTCATTTATTTATAGCACATCTTAAAATCATAGCAAATATACTTTTACCTATGTAGTCAGAATTAAATAATGGGTTAAGTCAAATGGCAAATACACTGTGTTCCAAGGATTTTTAATCTGTGGTAAGGATGAGAGTTTCTTCTTTATTTTTTTAAATGGGCTATTGCAACAAAATGCCTTTCTGGGGCTTCAAGCAGGAATAGCTTTCCAAAACCTGTCCTTAACAGAAGTCCATTGTGCATATATAGAAACAGACATTATAGAACAGTAAAATGCATTTCTCATGTCAGTAAAATAATAATATAATAGCAAACTCTAAAGAATACATTCTATAGGTCAGAAATTTGACTAAATGCTTGGGGTCTATTAACTTATTTATGGGTCTAATTAACCAAATACAGTAGTTGCTGTTTTTATCCATATTTTAAAGAGGACAAAACAGAAGCACAGATGGGCCACACGACTAGCAACTAAAAGAAACAGGATTTGAATCAAGGCAGTTTACCTCCAGTGTCTATATGCCACTACAGTGTACGGTATTTATATGCATTTATATACATCTTAGTAGTTCTTCAAATACTAAGATGAATTATATTATCAAGAAAAAAAAATCCTATTAAAAGTACATAACTTCTTCCTCTTTCTCTTGGGGTTGATATCAGGACATCCCATTTCACACTTGAAGCTCCTGGCGAAATACATGGAAAGAAGAGGGTTGGGGAAAATATTAATTAATTTTTAATTCCATGGAGTTAAATGGTAACTGCTTACATCAAATTCTCTGTGCTCTGAGGTGGCAAGGCAAGACAGAGATGGAAGTAATTAAAGCTTTTTCGCCACCAGGTAATTTGGATCCTCTCTCTCCCTCTCTTATATCAAATAATTGCCTTTCATTTATAAAAAAAAGTAAGACTAAAATTCATGGAGAATGATCAGGAGGAAAGAAAAATTCTATAACAAAAATGTAGTAGGAGATCCGTGTTCTTTTATTCAAATATACATTGGATAGTGTCTTTCTCAATAAAGAAATGTGGCTTGATGTTTGAGACACAAGGCAAGTCCCTGGGCTCAAAATCAATCATCTTTTTTTTTTTTTTTTCCCTTCCTACTTAGAATCTGATAAAGACAAAAAAAAAAGTTTAATTATAATTGCAAGAAATACTCCATGGATTTTTGCAGTGTATTAATCATGATCTTCTCTGAAGCAGAACATATGAGTAAATGAACATTGTCATAAATAGAAATATCCACAATCTTTTATATTTGACCGTTTAAAAAATAAAAAAAGAATAAGTCTTCTATTTTAATACATATTTAAAACATGCATTTCAGAATGTCAATATCTAATTATACACTCTCCTCTCAAAAGCTGTTAAATTGATGTATATAAACATCTTTTAAGGAAAATCAATGGATCTAATGTCAAAGGGAGTGAAATTTCAATGCATGACACCTTTCTTCTTTCCAGTAGAATAGGCCCTAAAGATGTCTGCTTAACACAAAAGGCTTTGATTAGTGAAAAAATATTTGCAATACCAGATAATTTATTATTAAATAGAATAAAAATATTAAAATCAGAGTGAAAATTAGTTATACACTTAGAAAGGAACAGATTGAAGGTATTACTTACTATCCTGACCTCTCTGTTATTCATTCACGGTTTAAACTTTTGATAATGTTTCTAAAGAATGAGCACTGCTAATCTCACCAAAGCAGTTTCTGTTTGCTACATCTTATTTCCTCAGCATGTTTAAACAACTTTGGGTTTATGTATTTCCCTCTCTCCTTCCCTCCTTCCCTCCTTTCGTTCTTTCCTTTCTTCCTTCCCTCCTAGCTGTGTATCTAAGTATCTGTGTATGCATGTATCTATCTCTCTGTCAGCTATCCATGTGTGTATACATGTGTGCATGTGCGTGTGTGTGTGTATTCTTCAAGTAAGAATCATTGTAGATGGATTGCACTTTTGATTGGCCTTTGTTGGTATAACTGAAAAAAGGACTTTGAGGACATTCAAGCAAAATTATTTTCCGTAAATGAGATTCAACTTCCATTTTGCTATGTTGTGTTGGCTAAGTTTTGCAAAAATCACTGTTTCCTAGTGATTTATATCCAAATTATCTTGATTAAGAATATTAACTCTGAAGTCTGACAAACACACCTTTTAATCCAGATCCTGAAATTCAGGTTATACCACTTAATGCTTGTATTCACCCCCAGTAAGCCTCAGTTTATTCATCTATAAAATGTTGTTAAAATAATTAACAACTTTTGAAGTGTTGGATACAGTGCCTTATACAGAATAAGAGCCCAACAAAGGTATTATCATTGTGCTTTTTTATGTGTATGTAGCTATTCTGTGTATTAAATCAACACGATCATTATAAAGTACTCTGCTAGACATTTCATCCAATAAGTTACATCAGCTAAAATATTATATTATTTTTTGTTTAGACTTCTCTGTTATGATTGCATCAGGATCTTATTTTAAATTTAATTTAGTAAGCTACCACAACTTTGTTTGTTTGTTTTTGTTTTAAATGATTTAACATATACTGAATGGCACTAGGGAGCCCTGGTGGTACAGTGGTTAAGAGCTCAGCTGCTAACCAAAAAGTCAGCAGTTTGAGTTCACCAGCCGCTCCTTGGAAACCCTATGGGGCAGTTCTACTCTGTCCTATAGCGTGGCTATAAGTTGGAACTGACTCAACAACACCTAACAGCAATGCAGCAAATGGCAATATATGACAAGCATGCAAATGTATAGAGGGAATGTTACATTCTTTCTCTGTGTTTAAAACCTACATATAATTTAAGAAATAAACACACAAATTCCTCCATGTTAAGACATATTGCTTGGATATCTTCAAAATCCTCTTCCCAGTTGCAGTGACAAGAGCCAATAGAGGTTATTTCTCTAAATAGTGCTGTATCCCTAGAGTTAAAGATACATTTCCTGAAGCTGTAATGGGTCATTGCTGTTGGCTTCTGTGCCCCAAACCTAGATAACTCTGTGAAAGACCAACCAATGTTCACCGGTCCAGAGTTAAGGCTCTCAAATGTCCTATCCTTCCCAAGGGTCCCACCTGACTTCTGTGAACAGTAGTTGGTCTAACTTTAAATTAGCTTCATGATATGATGTGTTTGATCTTGTTTTTCTGATCTTAGTTGGCCTTGATCATTCCTTTGCAGAAAAAAGCACAGCCAACTTAACACAGTCTATTGTACAACACACACTAAATTACTCATTATTTAAAAAACAAAAACAAAAATCACTAAGGCAAGAAGGGTGTTTTTAAAATATTTTTTCCATTATTCTCTCCTTTGTCTTTTCACAAGAAAGAAAATCATGTTATACAGGACAGCTCTTCCTTGGCATATCCCATGATCCTCCAGGTATAGCACTAGGTTGTTGAAGGTGCTGATGGGCAATAAAGGCAAAGTGTTCCGTACATCAAATTTACCTTCTCATCTCCTGGAGACCTGGGGTGATAAACACTTTCCTAAACTCAAATGTCAGAGCTCTATTTTGCACCCCAGAGTGATGGCTCAGCAGTGTGCAACTGCACACTTGAGCAGAAATGCCTGCCTGACCAAGTGTCTGGATGAGATTAATGATATCCATTTATTTTAAATAAATCTATCTCCAGGCAATGTCTCAAGTTGTTTGCTTAGTTAATACCAAAGTCTCCCTGAAGGTTCCAGGGATAAACATAAAAAGAACAAAAGATTTTTTAAAGTAATTATCTCTAGTCAATAATAATTTGTCAATAAGGAGATTGATTTGGATAAATAAAAACCATGTCTTGAACTTTCTTTTGAAGCCTGAAAAAGTTAAGTATGATAAGACTAATTTTCATTTGTCTTTCAGTTCATAAGCTTTTGGGATGGTTAACTTAATGTTCACATATGATATATTTTGGTAAAAAATCTAACTAGCAATTATAGGAGGTAATAAGGACTTCTATGGATTCTTATTTAACTCTTCCAGGCCTTTTTTGAATATATGTTTGGCAATACTAAAACAAATTCACCTGTCATTTCCTAATCAATTCAAAAATGAGATTTTGATTCCTTTCTCAGCAGTTACCAGTGGGCTTTGAAATGATAAATATAATTGTCTCTTTTGTTCTCTTCCTATTTTCTTTCTCAGCAGTGTTTGACAGAGTTGAACATCTTCAACTGGAAACTTTATGCTTATTGAGTTTTTCAGACAAGCTGAGCATTCTTCATCTTGACTCAACAGCAGTGGGTTTTTGTTTGTTTGTTTTTAATAGGTTTAAAGAGGAAAAAGTCACAAAAACTGATTGATCACTTTTATATACCAGGTGGTTTACATGTATAATCCTATTTAATCTTCATGTCAACACAATACTTAAAGGGCTATTCGCTCAGTGTCTTACAGGAGGCAACTGAGGCTCAGTGACTTTAAAGGTGTAGTATCATACTCTTGCAAAGGGAGGTGGCCACTTGAGACATTTTCAGACTGTGAAGTCATTGTCTACCACACTCTGCCTCCCACCTGGGTTGTATGCTTTTTCTGGTCACTAATTTCTGAATGGCTTTTAGCAAATTCCTAAGAGTTTTTTTGATCCAATGCATTGTGCAAAATGAAGAAGACAAGTTGTATGATATCTAAAGAATCTTCCAGTTCTACCAATGGAAGGGGGGAAAAAGAACCAGCATCGTAGATTTCTTTGGGATAAAAACAAATCTCATTTTTTTCATTCCATCAATACTTACAGCACTCATTTTCTGATAATCAAATTCAGGCTTTTAGTTCTTCATTACAATGGAGGAATGAAAGATTTTCACTTCAAAATATATATTGTATGATTTTGTAAAATCATCTAAACATTTCAGCCTAAATTAGCATTGCAGCAGCAACTACAAAGGTAGAAAATTGGAAAAAATATTGTAAACTGAAACATAAGCATGTGACCACTGTTATTTGAATGATTTCGAATCTGTGGTGGGTATGATTCATAACTGTTTTCTTTGTTGGTTGGTTTGCTTCTTTTTCTTTTTAACGATTCCAGACATAAATAACTGGGCAGAATGTAGCCAGTATAGTATAAAGCCAAAACCAAAACTACTGCCATCAAGTCAATTTCGACTCATGCTGATCCTATAGGACAGAATAGAACTGTCCCATAGGGCTTCCAAGGAGCAGCTGGTGGATTCGAACTGCTGATCTTTTGATTAGCAGTCAGTCACTTAACCACTGCGCCACCTGGGCTCCGTGTATATCGTGTAGGGGACCTAAACCAAACAGATTCAGTTTTCAGGTTCTTGAATACAATTATATCAGTTAGCTGAATGTCCGATCTAAATTTGACTGTAGTGTCACCTGTGAATTCTGAAAGTTGGGAAAATTTGAGCATAGTATTGGAATGTTACACATATTATGCCTGTGTAAGTATTGACTTCTTGAATTTCATTTAGTTTTAAATAATAAAGAATTTATTGCTTTTGAAGATATTTTGTTGAAATTTTTCATTTATGTGGAATGTTGAGTGTAGGTTCAAACGTTCCACTTTCATAGTCCCCATGGAGAATTTACACCGATGCTAGATATTACATCCAGTTAGTCACCTCTGTATGGTCTATTTCCTTCTCTAGTAGAAAAACTAAAGTTTTCATTATCCTCCTGGTAGAAAGCACAATGTATTCTGGAACAAAAATGTAGACTTTTTAAAACTCACTTCACTAGCGTTTTATGATTCTGAAAAAATATATTATCCTCATCCTTGACCTACAGTGTAAAGATCTTTTATATAGTAAAAGTATAATTCCTTTCTAAGCAACTCCTCAAAGATACACGTCCAGAAACAATCATCTACCTTATAAAGAAATTGAGTGTAAGGTTAACTATATAATACATTTTGAAAACATATCAAAGCAGGCATGACTCTATTTATTAAAATAATTTTCTTACTTTAATAAAAGATGGATATTACTTTTTTCTTTAAGGCAATAGTGCATCTGTGATATTTAGATTACTGTTATTGTTTAAAGTGTATCCCATACAAAATACATAATTCCAAGCAACATGCAGAACATGCAAAATACAGTACTCTATACAAAAGAAAGAATTGCATTCCTTGCAAAATACAGAATCCTTCTGTATTTTAAGGAATTCAATAAAATATAATAACTAAAACATATTTGAGAATAATTTTTTTTAAATAGTCATACTTTTTTTTAAATTGTACTTCAGGTGAAGGTTTACAGAACAAATAGTTTCTCATTAAACAGTCAGTACACATATTCTTTTCTGACTTTGGTTAACAACCCCACGACATGTCAACCCTCTCCCTTGTCTACCTTTTTTCTTTTTTTTTTTGGTGAAAATATACATAGCCAAAGATACACCATTTCAAAAATTTCTACTTGCACAGTTCTGTGACTTCGATTACATTCTTCCAGTTGTGCTGCTATTCTCACTTTAGATGAAGGTTTACAGAACAAAATAGTTTCTCATTAAATAGTTAGTACACATGTTGCCCTATGACAATGGTTAACAACCCCACTACATGTCAACACTGTCCTTACTCAACCTCTGGTTCCCTATCACAAGCTGTCCTGTCCCCTTCTGCCTTTTAGTCCTTGTCCCTGGACTACTGTGCCTCATTAGTCCTGTTTTGTTTTATGGGGTTGTCCAATCCCCGGCTGAACGGTAAACCTCAGAAGTGACTTCACCACTGAGCTAAAAGGGTGTCTGGGAGCCATACTCTCGGGGTTTCTCCAGTCTCTTTCAGGCTAGTAAACCTGGTCTTTTTTGTGTGTGTTAGAATTTTGTTCTACATCCTTCTCCAGCTCTGTCCAGAACCCTCTGTTGTGATCCTGGTCGGAGCAGTCAGTGGTGGTAGCCAGGCACCATCTAGCTGTTCTGGACTCAGTCTGGTGGAGGCCTTGGTAGCTGTGGTCCATTAGTCCTTTGGACTAATCTTTTCCTTGTAACCTATTATTTTCACTCTCCCTTGCTCTTGAAGGGGTGAGAACAGTGGAGTATCTTAGATGGCTGCTCACAGGCTTTTAAGACCCCAGACGCTACTCATCAAGGTAGAATGTAGAACATTGTCTTTATAAACTGTGTTATGCCAACTGAGCTAGATGTTCCCCGAGACCATGGTCCCCACCACCCTCTGCCCAGCAATTCAGTCCCTCAGAGAGTTTGGATGCATCTAGGGAGCTTCCATGACCTTTCCTTGTACAAGTTGTGCTGGTTTCCTCAGTATTGTGTACTGTCTCACCCTTCACCAAAGATACCACTTATCTATTGCCTGTTTAGTATTTCCAACCCCCCCACCCCCATCCATCGTAACCAACAAAGATTGTTACTTTTTATGTGCAAGCTTTTTCATGGGTTTTTACAGTAGAGGTCTCATACAATATTGGTCCTTTTGTGATTGACTTATTTCACTCAGCATAATGTCCTCCAGTTTCATCCATGTTATGAGAAGCTTCACAGATTCATTGTTGTTCTTTCTCGTTGCATAGTACTCCATTGTGTGTATGTACCAGAGTTTGTTTACCCATTCATCTGTTGGTGGGCATCTAGGTTGTTTCCATCTTTTTGCTATTCTGAACAATGCTGCCATGAACATGGATGTGCATATGTCTATTCGAGTGATGACTCTTATTTCTCTAGGATATATTCCTAGGAGTGGGATTGCTGGATCGAATGGTGTTTCTATTTCTAGCTTTCTAGCTGTATCATTTTCCAAAATGGTTGTATCATTTCTCATTCCCACCAGCAGTGCATAAGAGTTCCGATTTGCCCGTAGCCCCTCCAACATTTGTTATTTCCAGTGTTTTTGATTCCTGCCAGTAATGCTGGAGTGAGATGGTATCTCATTGTGGTTTTAATCTGCATTTCTCTAATGGCTACTGATCCTGAGCATTTCCTCATGTGTCTGTTGGCTGCCTGAAAGTCTTCTTTGATGAAGAGTCTGTTCATTTCCTTTGCCCATTTTTTAATAGGATTATTTGTCTTTTTGTTGTAGAGGTGTTGGATTTTCTTGTACATTATGGAGATTAGACATTTGTCTGACTTGTACTGTCCAAAAATTTTTTCCCAGTCTGTAGGTTCTCTTTTTACTCTTTTGGTGAAGTCTTTTGAAGAGCATGGGTGTTTGATTTTTAGAAGATCCCAGTTATCTAGCTTATCTTCTGGGGTTTACGTGTTGATGGTTATGGTTTGTATCCTGTTAATGCCGTGTATTAGGGCATGTAGTGTTGGTCCTATTTTTTCTTCTATGAACTTTATAGTTTTTGGCTTTATATTTAGGTCTTTGATCCATTTTGAATTAGTTTTTGTATATGGTGTGAGGTATGGGTCTTGTTTCATTTTTTTGCAGATGGATATCCAGTTTTGCCAGCACCATTTGTTAAAAAGACTGTCTTCCCCATTTGATGGACTTTGGGCCCTTGTTGAAGATCAGGTAGCTGTAGGTGGATGGATTTACACCTGGGTTCTCAATTCGGTTCCATTGTTCAACGTATCTGTCATTGTACCAGTACCAGGCTGTTTTGACTACCATAGGTGTATGGTAGGTTCTGAGGTCAGGTAGTGTGAGTCCTCCAACTTTGAGAATAGATGTTTTATTATGTCAATTTTAAAATATATTTACATGTTTTCAAAACACTGGCCTCTAATTTTCACATTTTTTTGACATCAATATGAACAAAAAACATTGCTAATATTTTTACTTGCCTAAAATCTAATTTTTCTTAATTTTAACCTGATTCTTCAGATTTGGAAATCTGAGAGTCATGCTTCTTTGCCCAGCTAGCATAATAATTGCATATGAAACTACTTAATGTGACATACAAGAAAATAAAAATTATTGGAAATTCATAATTAACTCCCTTTTCTCTTGCTATTTTTTCTGCCTGACTTATTAATTTCTTTCTTTGAATACTTGATTAAACACAACTTTAACCATCTCAAATAATAATAAATCTTTCATACAATACGTATATTTTAATAACATTAATAGACAGTGGTTGATATATTCTTTGCTAATTACTTGCAGACAGGATTTTCTACCAATGCTTCTTGCTTCATTATTTTATTGTTGTCACTGCCATTTTTGTTGTTTGTTTTATGCTCTGAAGAATGTAATTCATATTTAAATTAGATTAACCCCCATTCCAATTACTTTCATACTTTTTTCCTTTCTCTACTTTGAATAAAGAGCAGGTATAATTTACTTCCAAACAACTCCAAATAGCTAATATTTACTTAAATATATATTTATTCTAGATAATAAACATTTCCAGTTATTTCAATAATTCATCTTCTCATCCCCCTCCCTTAAAATAATATGTTTGAGTACCTTTGGTTCAATCTCATTCTGGATGTTTTTATAGCCCTTATGATGTGGAACTCAGAAATGACAGGCATAACTCTGTAATGTATAAGATTAAGGAATAAATTTTTCTCTGTCAAGATAATTTACTACTAGTAATTTATTTTTCTTTTCTTCTTTTTGTTTTTTAGTAGCACCAGCATTGTTGATTTTAAATTTATTTTTAGCTAAAACTGTTAAGTTTTTGCTTCGTGTTTTTGTTTGTTGTTAGGCATTTGTGCAGTGTGTTGACAACAACTTGAAGAGATGATTTTGGGGGATGTGAATATATAACCTGATTTTATCCTGATTGAATTTTATATTGTATAATCCTGCTTCTCTATCTAATTTGTGAAAATTCTTTTAGAATCTATAATTGACATTCATTATCTCTTTCCATTTGATACCACTGTGGCAATCATTAGGAATCACCTTTCCCTCCAGGTATATGATATAATTGCACTTCCTTATCTTCTGGAAGTTATTTATTTTTTTTAATTTGCTTTGTACAATATAATTTAATCAAAGTTTCCAGTGTCATTTCTGGAAAGAACTAACAGGAACTGGCAACAGGAAATATGATGGCTGCTCCATTAGCCTGGGTCCTGGGTGAGGACGGCAAAAACCAGAGACTTCTCACCAGCCTGAGATTGACATGATATGTGGCAGTAAATAATCCTTTCTGATTTTAAACCACTGAGATTTTGTGTGAGTGTCTGCAGTGTCATGGATTGAATTGTGTCTGTCAAAAGTATGTATCAACGTAGCTAAGCCATGATTCCCAGTATTATGTACTTGTTCTACATTTTGTCTACCACGTGTCTGTCAGTTTGTCATACTGTGGTGATATGCATGTTGCTGTGATGTCGGAAGCTATGCCACTGGTTTCAAATGCCAGCAGGGTCACCCACGGTGGATAGGTTTAAACTGAGCTTCCAGACTAAGACAGACTAGGAAGAAGAACCTGGTGGTTTACTTATGAAAAAATTAACCAGTAAATACCTTATAAATAGCAGCAAAACATTGATATAGTGCTGGAAGATGAGCCCCTCAGGTTGAAAGGTACTCAAAATATAACTGGGGAAGAGGTGACTCCTCAAAGTAGAGTTGACCTTAATGACATGGATGGAGTAAAGCTTTAGGGGCTTTCATTTGTTGATATGGCATGACTCAAAATGAGAAGAAACAGGTGCAAACATCCATTAATAATCAGAACATGGAATCTACAAAGTTATGAATCTAGGAAAATTGGATATCATTAAAAATGAAATGGAATGAATAAACATTGATATCCTGGGTATTAGTGAGCTGATATGGACTGGTATTGGCCATTTTGAATCAGACAATCATAGGGTCTACTATGCCAGGAATGACAAATTGAAGAGGAATGGCACCACATTCAATGTCAAAAAGAATATTTCAAGATCCATGTTGAAAAACAATGCTGCCAGAGAGAATAATATACATATACCTACAAGGAAAACCAATCAATAAGACTATTATTCAAATTTACACACCAACCACTAAGGCCAAAGATGAAGAAATTGAACATTTTTACCAACTTCTGCAGTCTGATATTGATCGGACATGCAATCAGGTTGCATTGATAATTACTGGTGACTGGAATGTGAAAGTTGTAAACAAAGAAGGATCAGTAGCTGGAAATATAGCTTTGGTGATAGAAACAATGCTGGAGATCACATGATAGAATTTTGCAACACCAACAACTTCTTATCTGCAAATACCTTTTTTCAACAACATCAGCAACAATTATACATGTGGACCTCAACAGTTGGAATACACAGGAATCAAATCAAGTACATCTGTGGAAAGAGATGATGGAAAAACTCAATATCATCAGTCAGAACAAGGCCAGGGGCCAACTGTGGAACAGACCATCACCTGCTCACATGCAAGTTCAAGCTGAAGCTGAAGAAAATTAGCACAAGTCCATGAGAACCAAAGTATGACCTTGAATATTTCCCACCTGAATTTAGAGACCATCTCAAGAATTTGATGCATTGAACACTAATGACGGAAGACCAAACTAGGTCATTAAAAAGACAGGAAAGAAAGACAAGACCAAAATGGATGTCAGAAGAGACTCTGAAACTTGCTCTTGAAAGTCAACCAGCTAGAGCAAATGGAAGAAACGATGAAGTAAATGAGCTGAACAGAAGATTTCAAAGTGTGGCTTGGGAAGGCTAAATGAAGTATTATAATGACATGTGCAAAGACCTGGAGTTAGAAAATTAAAAGCGAAGAACAAGCTGATCATTTCTCAAGCTGAAAGAACTGAAAAAAAATTCAAGCTTCGAGTTGCAATATTGAAGGATTCTATGGGGAAAGTATTAAATGACACAGAAAACATCAAAAGAAGATGGAAGGAATACACAGTTACTATACCAAAAAAAATTGCTTGATGTTCAACCATTTCAGGAGGTAGCATATAATCAGGAACCTATGGTACTGAAGGAAGAGGTCCAAGCTACACTGAAGGCATTCACGAAAAACAAGGCTCCAGAAACTGATGGAATACCAACTGATACGTTTTTCAACAAACAAATGCAGCACTGGAAGTGCTCACTCATCTATACCAAGAAATTTGGAAGACAGCTACCTGGACAACCTACTGGAAAAGATCCATATTTTGCCTATTCCAAAGAAAGGTGATGCAACAGAATGCAGAAATTATCGAACAATATCATATGCAAGTAAAATTTTGCTGAAGATCATCACAAGGAACTTCCAGAAATTCAAGCCAGATTCAGAAGAGGACATGGAATGAGGGATATCATTTCTGATGTCAGATGGATCTTGGCTGAAAGCTGAGAATACCAGAAAGATGTTTACCTGTGTTTTATTGACTATTCATAGGCATTTGAGTGTGTGAATCATACCAAATTACCAAATTATGGATAACGTGATGAAGAATGGGAATTCCAGAACATTTCATTGTGCTCATCAGGAATCTGTACATAGATCAAAAGGCAGTCAATCAAACAGCACAAGGAGATACTGCGTGATTTAAAGTCAGGAAAGGTGTGCGTCAGGGTTCTATCGTTTCACCATACTTATTCAATCTGTATGCTGAGCAAATAATCCAAGAAGGTGGACTATATGAAGAAGTATGTGGTATCAGGATTGGAGGAAGACTCATTAACAACCTGCATTATGCAGATGACACAACCTTGCTTGCTGAAAGTGAAGAGGACTTGAAGCACTTGCTGATGAAGATCAAAGACCACTGCCTTTAGTATAGATTACACTCCAACATAAAGGAAACAAAAATCCTCATAATGGGACCAATAAGCAACATCACGACAAACAGAGAAAAAATTGAAGTCTTAAAGCATTTCATTTTACTTAGATCCACAGTCAACGCCCATGAAAGCAGCAGTCAAGAAATCAAAGATGCATTGCGTTGGGCAAATCTCCTGCAAAAGAACTTTTTAATGTGTTAAAAAGCAAAGATGTCATCTTGAAAACTGAGGTGGGCCTGACCCAAGCCTTGGTGTTTTCAATAGCCTCTATGCATGGGAATTGTGGTGTTGGTGAACAATGATGAATATACCATGGTTTGCCAAAAAACCCAACAAATCTGTCTTGGAAAGAGTACAACCAGAATGCTCCTTAGAAGCAAGGATGGTGAGACTACATCTCACATACTTTGGACATGTTATCAGGAGGGATCAGTCCCTGGAGAAGGACATCATGCTTGGTAAATTAGAGGATCATCGAAAAAGAAGACTCTCAACAAAATGAATTTACACAGTGGTTTCAACAATGGCCTCAAGCATAACAGTGACTGTGAGGATGGTGCAGGACCAGGCAGTGTTTTGTTCAGTTGTACATAGGGTTGCTATGAGTCGGAACTGATTCAACAGCACTAACAAAAACAGTATAAAAAGAAAGAGTGGAGGAAATATTCTTCAACTGTTTTAAGGTTCTTGCAATGTCTGGGAACAATTCTAATTTAGATTAGACTCTAATAAATCAAGAAGAAAAGTTGTGCACTCCAGAGTAACCACTAAATTAATATTTTTGAAAGACTATCAATTAAAGACGTAAGTGCACAGAGAAATATACTATGTTCATCATTTAAAAGTCAGTATTAGGATGGAAATTTCATCCAAATTAAACTATAAATTTAATGCAATCTCAATTAAAATCTCAGCAGATTTTTAGGGGAAATTTTCAAGCTGACTCTACAATTTAGATGGAAATAGAAAGGCAAAAACCGGAAAAGACAGATCTTGAGGAAGAACAAATTTTGAAGACAGACATCACAATTTATGCTAATAATAGTTAAACAGTGTAGTACTGATACAAGGAAGGGCAAATAGACCAATGCAGCCAAATGGAGAATCCAGAAACAGACCCATACATATATGGTCACCAGAATTAGGATAAAGATATTACTACAGTACTGTCATGGATTGAATTGTGTCCCCCCAAAAAATATCTGTCAACTTGGCTGGGTCATGATTCCCAGTATTGTATGATTATATACCATTTTGTAAATCTGATGTGATTTCCTTACATGTTGTAAACGCTATCACTATGATGAGGTCATAGTGATGAGGTTTACAAGATTAGATGGTGTCTTAATCCAATCTCTTTTGAGATATAAAAGAGAGAAGCAAGCAGAGACATATGGGAACTTCATACCACCAAGAAGGCAGTGGCGGGAGCAGAGCGTGTCCTTTGGACCTGAAGTTCCTGCGCTGAGATGCTCCCAGACCAAGAGAAGACTGATGACTCAGACCTTTCTCCAGAGCCGACAGAGAAAGCATTCCCTTGGAGGTGATGCCCTGAATTTGGACTTGTAGCCTACTGGACTAAGAGAAGAAACTTCTGTTTGTTAAAGCTATCCACTTGTGGTATTTCTGTTTGAGCAGCACTAGATGACTAAGACAAGTACAGAGGAAAAGAATTTTTTTTAACAAGCATACGAAGTCAAATGATTATCCATACAAAAAAAACTTTGATTCCTATCTAATAACATACACAAAAATTAAATGTATATAGATTATAAAACTAAATTTGAATAATAAAATAATTATGCTTCTAAATGTTAGATAGGATATTTTCATGACCTTGGACTAGGCAAACATTTTTTAAGCAGACTGGAAAAAACATTAAAGACATTAATCATAATGTTTCAACTATACTTTGGTAAATTATACTTCATCAAATGATAAATCATACTTTGATAAATTACACTTTGTTAAAATAAAACTTCTCTTCCACAAAAGACACCGTTCAGAAAGTGAGAATGCAAGGCAACAAATGGGAAAAGATATTTGCAATACATATGAAAGACAAAGGACTCATATTCCTTACACATATAAAAAACTCCTATAAATCAATCAAAAATAAAGTCAAACAACCTAAGTTTTGAAATGGACAAAAAGGGCTGAATAGATACTTAGTAAATGAGGATATCTAAATGGTTGATACGCATATGAAATGATATTCAATATCATCAGGCATCAGTAGACACATGCTTTTTTTTGAACCAAGGTAATATTTATTTACTGCTTAGTTATATAATCTGTTCATATGTGAAATATTATCTAAACCTTAGAAAATTCAATAAAGAAGTATCTAAAATAAACTAATAAATTTTATTTTTAACTATTTAGGCATGCAAATTTCATGTATTAAACTTTTTAAATTATATTCTTGTACTCTTCCAAATATTTGAAACATAAACCAAATATTCCGCTAAAGAAATGGCCTGTTTCAGTTGATAGCATATGTACTAGGTAAGAGCTAATTATTGGGAAAGCTCAGGACAAAAATATTTTCTATAGGATGAATTTGGCAAACATGTTTTGTTTTCAGATATCTTTTGAGGGTATTTTGAATAATCACTCCCACTTTTTCAGTTCAATTTGAATGAATGGAGACAATCTTGGGATTTTACTTTATAAATATATGTATATTAAGATTTAAGAATAAATGCCATTACAAATATTAAAATTGCACTATGTCTAGGACTGGTGTCCCTGCGTGTGGCAAACAGTAAACATTCTCAGCTGATAACTGAAAGGTTGGAGGTTTGAGTCCATCCAGAAGTGCCTAGGAAGGAAGGCTAGGTGATCTACTTCTGAAAAATCTGCTATTGATTAAAGAACACAGTTCTACTCTGACACAAGCAGGGTCACCATGAGTTGGAATTGACTCGATAGCAACTGGTTTATGTCTAAGATTACTTAGTATTTGAAAACAAGAAAAATATCTGCAACAATATCAAAATAGCCAAGTCCACACATGCCATATTTTCCCTAAACAACTATGCAATGTATGTAATGTGAGAATGAAGTACCAAGGATACATGCAGTAAAAGGGTGTGTTTTATGTAAACAATTTTAAAACAATAATAAAACCAATGAAAAGGCAGTCTTCCTAACAATTTTAAACAATGTCATTGATAAAATACTGTCCCACTGCATCGTGGCAAACCACTCCCACAGTCTGACTTTCCCTTGGGATGTCACTCATGGGTAAAATTCCATTTTGTAAGGAAAAATGGAATGATAAATATATGATAAATTCACATCAATTAAAATCTCAGATATAAACCATATTGTTTGCCTTCTTTCTATAAAATAATAAAAATGTTACTTTGAAAAAGCCTATCATAGCCTTGATTTAATTCTTTTTCCTTAGCCAAAAGCACATGCGTCAGAAATACAGCCTTACCAACTGAAGTCATCAAAAGCCATGAGTGCAACATCTGAGTAACTAAAAATTCAATTTAGAATTATTTCATAGCGGATTGTTCACCTGTTTGTTCACTATTCACCGGAGACATTTTTAACTGTGTGAGAAGTCGTCATGAGAATGACTGCTGAATGTGTGGTGGTTTAGAATGGATTTATATTTATTTATACTCAAAATGTTTCTAAACTTGAAGTCCACCCACCCCGTTAGAAGAAAAAGTTAAACTTGAAAAGTTGTTATCAAAATATAATTCATCAATCATATATTCATATGCATTAATCTGACAAATTCATAATATTACTCAGCCTCCTGAAACTTTAATAATGGATGATTCTAAAACTTTGAATGTATGAATTGCAAATGTGGTTTTTTTTTGGGAGGGTATGCTGAAAGTGATCCCTTGAAGGCTTGATATTCCAAAGAATTTTAGTGATCTATTAGAAATATACTTAGTGATAAGAATCTGTTGATAATATATATATTAAAACATTCAACAAATTCTAATTATTTGACATCAATACTCACCGAGTTATTCATAATCCTTGTTAAGATTTTGCCTAATGGAAAATGTACTTCATATAGGTCAGTATATAAACTCAACAGGAATTCATATAGTACTCACTGAGGCATCACCCCTTAAAAACACTGTCTTGCCACCTAGGAACACATTAAATTACAATATTTATGAAGAGTAAAAATAATCAATTCATTACATATGTTCATAAGAAGTCTTTTTTTCTTAGTAATTTTGTTTTATTAATAAGAATTTTAGGTTTTAATTTAATTGAAGAAGCATTGTATTTGCTTCGTGAGGGCAATAGTTAAAATAAATGAATAATTTATATGTAAATCTTGTGATATGACAATTTTGAAATATTTTATATTGGTTGACTCTGTACCTCTGTTGTTGTTGTTAGGTGCCATCAAGTCAATTCCGACTCATAGCGACCCTTTGTACAATAGAATGAAACACTGCCCGGTCCTGCACCATCCTCGCAATCCTTGTTATACTCGAGCGCATTGTTGAAGCCTCTGTGTCAATCCATCTCACTGAGGGTCTTACTCTCCTCGCTGACCCTCTACCAAGTATGATGGCCTTCTCCAGGGACTGATCCCTTCTGATAACATGTCCAAAGTATGTGAGACGTAGTGTTGCTATACTTGCCTCTAAGGAGCATTACAACAAACTGACAGACACATGAGGGCTGTACCTCTAATGCTGCCTTTTTATTTTTTGCCTTTTTATTGTTTGTTTTGTTCACTGAAGTAAATGTCAACAATATATTCTCTAAACTAATTAATATGAATAGAAGTATATTTCCTACCAAAGAAAATGCCAGTACTATCATGTCCTATAATTCATTGTTAGAGGCTGAACAATACAATTACACTGCAGACAAGTTGAGTATCTTCATCATCTGAAAAGTTTTCTTGTGGAATTCACTGTATTGACTCTTAGTCTAGATCTCAAAAGTAACCAGTTTAAAAAGAACAAACAAATCCCCTAGAAATTTCAAATGGAAGACAGAAAACCATTTACAACCTTGAGACTTGAAAAATCAACCACCAGAAACAACTTTCGGGAGCCCCTGATACAAAGAAAAAAAAAAAAAAACTTTTGAAGGTCAATTGACCAAAAAAAAGATAAACCATGACTATTAGAGTTTAAAGAATTAGGAATGGAAAGTCAGTGTAGTATACTTCAGCAGACAGACTAAACTAGTCATTAAGTGAGAGATGCTGTTTTAACTAAGAGTAGTTCAATGTCTTCATTACTGGGATGTATTTCATGGAATCAGTTTTAACATGAAAATCTAAATTTGGTTGACAGAAAAAACCCTAGCTACTGAGTGATGGAGTCAAGGATCTAAATGCGGAGATAGGGAAGATAGAGAGGAGAATCTTGACACCAAATCCCCATGATTTTATCCACTTTCTGTTACCTTTTTTTTTCAACCTTCTGCTTTAAACATTGAAGTCCCTAGGTGGCACAAACAGTTAAGCTCTCGACTTCTAGCCTAAAGGTTGGTGGTTGGAACCCTTGCCTCTGAAGACAAGCCTTGTGATCCACTTTTGAAAGGTCAACACCTTGAAAACCCTGTGGAGCAGTTCTACTCTGTACACATGGAGTTGCAACTAACAACAACAAAGCTTTTAATATTTAACTGACATTTATTCAGACACATTTTGCTGTACTTTGTTTTTCCTGTTTCCTTTAGGTGACTTCCATGTTTCTGCTCTGATACTGCTTTTCCAATTCCTGGAAGTGATCTAACCATGATCAATGTGTATTAGAGACATTGCTGAGGGAACTTGTGGATGAGGGAAGCAGCTGGCTTCTCAGGTGCCCAACAATTCTGACATTCTATGAAATATCAGACTATAATATGTCACTAATACTGATTTCCTGGGAATAAGCACTTATTAGTAAGAATAGCAAATAACCAAAGGAATGTAGTTTTTCACTGACTAAGAAAATCATAATCTATTTGAAGATACAAATCTGATTACTTATGAGCAATGCACTACAATATTTATAAAATAACATCTCAGGTAGTACAAGCTAATATTATGTATTTATATTGACCCAGCTCTCAAGCATTATCTAGTAGAACAAGGGATGAAGCTGATATTGAGAGGTTATGTGTCACTTCATGTTTAGTAAATAAAAAACCAGGACAAAAGCAATTCTTTCTTTTTTTTAAATCAAGTAAATTTATATTTTTCTGTGATGATTCCCTAACTAATAAGTAGCAATTAGATATAAAGTCATCACACAGTCACTCTTGAAGGAAATCACTGAAATCTAGGACTAATAGTCAAGATACAAATCAAAACCTATTCGTGGATCAGTTTAGTGAGTTTTGATCAACAACTTTAAAAATCATAAAATGGAATAGAATAAAATAAAGTAGAAGAAAATTTATCACATATACTTAGGATAAGCATTGCTTGTAAAACTTTTTGAAATATGTACATAATATATATCTATTTCAGTTACATATATCATCACTATATAAAAAGTATTTCTTGTTGTGAGTCATGGCCACAAAGTTTTGAAAGCTATTGTGTTAAGCTATGTATAGTCATTTTTAAGCAATGTGGTTGCAACAGATGATACATGAGTTTAAGAATTATTTTAACAGCAATACTTTCAATGTATTGAAATGGAACAAAATGATGTAGGAAGACCAAGCAGGTAGGAGTATTAGCCATATAAGCATGAAACAAATTAGATAATGAATTAGAAGTCATTTAAGGAGAGAAAGGGCAGTTTTGAGAAAGACTCAGAGTGGGGGGAGAAAGGATAAAAATAAATAAACTGCTTAGTCAGAAGAATAGGAAATACAAAGATGGCATTAAAGATAATAAGGATAATTGACAGTGTTCCTGTGTAATGAAAAAACATATTCTCAAAATGTCTTTTTGTAAAGTGTAAGTGAGTCATATGGGGTGACTATTAAAAGCATATTCATGGGCCTCTTGCCAGAACTGTTGAATCCAAATCTTTAGAGGCTCAGTCCAGGAATCTATATATTTTAGAGACACTTCAGATGACTCTTATGCACATCAAAATTTAAGAGCAGCTTTCTAATATTCTAACCTAAAAATACTGTCTTTTGTCAACTATTTTGAAAAATATCCACTTGAAAAGTGGTTTAACTATCAGCTAGCTCACAATTTTCTCAAAAAGCCTGTTATGTCTTTAGCATTGCAAGAGAAAAACTAAAATGACATGAAATGCATTCTGATGACATTCTGAAGATTATGAGAGTAGTCATACAAAATGTATCTAGTATTGGAATTTTTATGAGTACATAGGATAACATTATGTTCCTGCATTCTAATGCCACTGAGTAAGAATAGAATATGGTAGAAAATTAATTCCAGCAATTGTCAATCTCATGGTTCCTCTACAGTGCATACTTTGATGCTTACTTATCAGGATGCAGGACGAATCATGGAAGAATTGAGAGGCACTTGGTATTTCAAAAGAGAATTAAACATCACCCAGTTAAAAGTTCCGGTTGATTATTTGCAGGCGATGCACTGCAATTAGCATTTAAATAATTCAATGTTAGAAACCATTTTCTCTGAGATTAACAATGATTCATTCTCACATGCTGTGTTTTTAATCAGAGAGGTGAAAGGTATAGAGCATAGGCGAGGAACAAAGATGTCTCATTACAAACTTAACTCTTGCAATTTACTAGTAATGTGCATACCTGTATGTTTAAAAGCCACTCAGCAGAATGTGGTGTGCTGCTTATTCAGTCCCTAATGAGAATACAAATACAAGATTATTGGTTCCACCAGAAGATGATATTTCTTTAGAACTATTGCTGAAACTTAAGCTATTATTTCACAGCTTTCCAAAAACTTGCACAATAATTCACTTCATTGATGGTATTGTCATTGTCATTTAGGAAACGTGTGGAGACCTTCAAATTTATTATTAATAATAGCCACATGCATCAAAGCAGAAACAAATTTATCACTGTATCTGTTAATTAGCTGAAAAATCAGTCCAATTTTCTTAGTATTTCCCTGAAAATAACCCTATTATGTTTTGATTAAGGATAAATTAGATTTGTTTTTTGTTGTTGTTCTTTGATTTTTTTTTTTTTTTGCAAAATTCAGCACTGATCATAAAAATCATAATCCATTTTTAAACACAAACTACTCAATTTTTTCCAGCCCAAATTGTCTCACCCAAAATAACGTGATAAATACCATAATAGCAAAGTTTTTTTTCACTCTGCATCCGTTAAAATGGTCTGATTGCCCCTTGTCCATTTCTAAATGATAGATAATATCCTCTTCTCTTTTCCTTTTCTTGCTATTATATCCTTTATAGAAAACCTAAAATGAGGCTTTTCCTGCAAGCCTGCAGAGACAGAACACTGAATAGGATGCTGAAAAGGAGTATAGAGACCAGGATGAAAGACAGTTATTAAATTTGTGAACTCCATCAGAAGACAGGAAAATAAACTGTACCACTGGCTAGAAGGGTAGTGAAGTATGGCATTTCATTTTTATGCAGGTCTCAGCATGATAGAAGTAACACATTGAAGAACACTGTAAAAAAGCACTTAGTGCATTCATCGAATGCCAGCATGGCTCCTCTGCTGTTCTTTGATTGATCTTTTTCTGTGTCTTTGTGGGACAGTAGTTCAGAGATTCCTATATCTGAGATCAGACCCACCATCAATCCTTTGTGAATTTTCATGAAGGGAGGCCGTAAACTCATTCTATGTAACTCCATGAGATTCAGGTCTAGGTGTGCTTTATATTCTTCCACATTTCCCTTCCTTCAAGGTAGGAATGCAATCTCATACTGTCTCAGTCTCTCTCTCTCTTATACACACACGCAAAACCTCATTTAACAGCGAGTATGTATAATGATCTTCTGTTTAGAACTCTTGGAAATCTTAGACATTTTATGCTTCAGTACATGAAAATAATGTTAATAATAAAGAGTTCTCATTCTTTTTAGTTCTTTTAGATGTTACATAAATAGGTATTAGATAGATAAGCAAATACGATGTCTTCTTTACTTACATAATTTTAACTTGCAGTAAAAAATTTAAATTAATTGTGCTTATAGATAGCAGGAAAAAACCAGTTTTATTATTTCCTTTTCTTAGCCCCTTTACATCTGTTCTAGCCTTTGTATCTACAAAACGTGGATGAAATACTGGGCAAGAACTTTTTCTTTTTAAGCAGCATTCAGCTACAAAAATAATCTTAGATAAGTAAAAAAGAAAAAAGAAATGCCCTTTGTGATTTTAACACATAAAAAATTTAAAAACATTCCCTTCTGCTGATTAAGCCTCACCTAAGCTTGAAGGTCTAAACTGGGAAGAAGGGCTTTAGAAACTTGCTACTATGCTCTGGCTTTAAAAAAAACTTTCTCGACACCAGCCAAGGATCTTAACTTCTCTTGGAAGGAATAGGAAAGGTCTTCTAACCTGGTACCCTGTTGGAGCCAAATGTTTATTTTGTGAAGTCTTGACAAACCTCCTGAGGCCTCCAGCTGTAGTTCCTTCATGCAAGCAATGCTTGCCTTAGCCAACTGCTTTTCAATACTCCCTTAGTCCCGCACATTTGGCAATTCACCAATTCACTGAGATCTCCTTGCCCTCAAGGCGATGTTACTGGATAGAATTCTTTTTGATGACTTCAGGCAGATCCTCAGCTGATCCCTGGTAAGCAGGCAGGTCTCTGTACCACTGGTGAAGTGCTGGCTCCTGGTAGCCCATTTCTTTTTGCTTGGCTACATCAAGCCCTTATAACCATGGCCATATGCATTTAGACTTCTCCCTGGAGAGTCTGAAGGCATTTCTATATGTCCCCTGAACTTCAAGCAACAGCAGCCAATATCTTCTAATGCTCTTAAAGGATTTCTTTACTTGGTTTGAGGAGAAGGGGAAGTAAACCTTTTTCTACCTACATGGAGACATAAGAGAATGCAAATTCAGCATAGTTTCTTTCTGTGATATAATTGGAATTTTCCCTCAGTGTTCCATTTGTTTTTATTTTTATTATGGTGTATTTTTATATTTCTTTTTAATCTTTATGTAGTCATGTGTATTCTTCTTTTGTATTATTACTCCTGAATTTGAATCTTATTTAGGAACATCTTCTCACAGTCTTTTTATAGGGGGACTTGCCAATTTTTTCTAGTAATCATAGATTTTTATTTTTATCCATAAACTTCTAATCCACTTAAAAATTATGTATAGTCCTTTATGTGGCATAAGAACTAGATCAATTTTTTTAATTTTTCTATATAACCATCCAGTTATTCCAACACTTCTCAAAAAGTCCATTGTCCCTCATTGATTTATTTGCTGTCTTTTCATATATGAAATGTTTAAATGGATTTAGATCTATTTTTAGATTTTTTGTTGTTTGTCTGTTTGGCCTGTCTCTTCACACATCAATGCACTCAATTTTGATTAAAAGGACTTTATAAAATATTTTAATACCTGTTATGGCTATGATTATTCAAGGACGGTGTAGGTTTTACCACTTATTGAAGTCTACTTTTGTATCTTTTAGGAGTGTTTTATAATTTTCTTCATAAAAATTTTGGATATTTCTTGTTAAGTTTATCATGCTGTCTTAGGATGAGTTCTCTAAATCAGTGAAATATATATACATATACATATATATATATATATAGAGAGAGAGAGAGAGAAAGAGAGAGAGGGAGATTTATCTCAAGGAAATAGCTCATGCAGTTGTACAAGCTGGCAAGTCCCTGCTCAGGTGTCAGGCTGGAGGCTTCTGTTGAGTCATGTAGCTATACAGACTACAAGACAAACTCAAGATCAGCAGGTTAGATGGCAGACTGCTGGCTCACAAGCTGTGGAAGCTGACAAATCCCAAGACTGACAGATAAGCTGTTTGCTCAAGTTCCAAGAACTGGAGGTCAGATGATGATGAACTAGTTGCAGAATCCAGAGTGAGAACCTTCCTGGAACATCAGTTTATATACTGAAGGCAGGTCACACCACCAAGGAAAGCCCCTTTCAACAGATTGGCTGCTCACAGTAGAATCTCATCTTGGAGATGATTATATCATTACTTAGCTGGTAAATTACATCATTACATAACTGCCAAACTACATCATAACTGCCAAACCACAGAGAATCATGGCCCAGCCAAGATGACACACAACTTTAACCATCACATGTGTTGATATTTTTACATGTTCTCTGGGTGAATCTAATTTACAAGCCACATTGAGACCCATTCACCCAGTAGTTTAAAGTGTTTGCTGAGTTTGTGCTTGGTATTGAGGCATTTAAGATATATTAAAACTCAATGTGATTTATAAGTGTAAAATTGGTGATACTATTAAAAGTGCTAATATAAAGAAGAAAAAATTTTTACTAAAACAAAATATCAAGTGAGTCATGAAAGAGACTTGTTTTTGGCAAAATGATGAACTAAAGTTCAGGAAAACAAGTGATCTGTATAACATGTATATGTATGTAATTATGAATAGGCTTGAAGAAATCACACACAAGGGGAAATAGCCTGAAGAATTAAGTGAGCACTAGAGCTGGGTGTCTGTAACTATATGGTGTTTTAGAAACCCTACGGGGAAGATAACAGGAGTCAAAGTGTAGTGCCCAAACAGGGGAAAGTTGGATTGCAGGTCCCCTAAAGGAAAAATGGTGCCCTGGTGGTGCGGTGCTTAAGAGCTTGGATGCTAACCAGAAGGTCCACAGTTCAAATCCACCAGCCACTCCTTGAAAAGCCTATGAGACAGTACTAATCTTTCCTATAAGGTCACTATGAGTCAGAATTGACTTGACAACTTTTTTTTTTTTTTTTTTTTTTTTGGTAAGGGCAAAATGCTCAGTGGTTAAAAAAAAATTGGGGAAGACAGTGCATGTACAAACCTGTCTTAGTCTTGGTTCCAGGTGTATCAGGAAAGAAATTCTCTCCTGGGAATTCCCAGCCACAAACATGAATTTGCATTCAAATATTTTAGCTCTGGCTGGTGTCTAATACTATTCTATGGATCCAAGAAAGTATGGATCCCCAGACACCAGACAAAAGCAAAGAAGAATTCTCTCTGGAAATGCACTTTCTACACAAGCCTCAATATATTCTCAAAAATAATGCACCGCCCCCCCAAAAAAGCCCTCTCTCTTTGCTTCTCTCTCTTATACACATCAAAATCCTAATCACATTAGTATAGAAGAGTATGCAAAGAAAAGAAAATGCAGAATTCAAACTTGCAAAAAAATGAAGATATTAAAATTACAAGTGCAGGATAGAAGATAAATATATTTAACATGTTTAGATCATTAAAGGAGAGGGCTGAAAGTATGCAAAAGCAACAAATGAAAAGAAAGATTACATATGAAGGACAGCAGACTCCTCAATGGCAACAATGAAAACCAGAAGATAGTGGAATATCTTTTAAAGTCTTGGAGAAACAAAAAACAAACAAACCCATTGCTATGGAGTCAATTCCAATTCATAGCTACCCTATAGGACAGAGTAGAACTTCTCCATAGGGTTTCCAAGGCTGTAATCTTTACAGAAGCAGACTACCACATCTTTCTCCAGAGAAAATCTTTTTCCAGCCACCAACCTTTTGATTAACAGCCTAACACTTTAACAACTTCACCACCAGGGCTCCTTTACTATGTGTACTCCCTCTCTAATGTAACAGCTAAAGAAAGATGAAAAGTGATCCCAGAGGAAAGGTTGAAATATATGAAGGAATGTGAGTTTAAAAATTCATTGATATGAGATGATACATAAACAAACAAACTGAAAGACTGGCTATTTGAATCAACCTAGAAGTGCCTTGAAAGGAAGTTCTGGCAATCTGCTTCTGAAAAGTCACAGCCTTGTGGTACACATGGGGCCACCATGAGTCAGAATTTACTCGATGGTACATAGTTTAAATATAGATGACGTATTAGTTTTTTGGTTGATAGTCATGCTGTGTATCCATGTTATCCTTATTAACTGTATAAGCACTTTTATATACATGAGTTACAATTTTAAAAGAGTTAAAACATATTTCACTCATAATGACTCTGCACTTATTTTTTGCCTGTTTCTACCCAGTAGATTGTGAACAATATGAAGGTAGGCTTGGGTCTTATTTACCAATACAATAATTGGCACAAATAGCCACTGAATAAACAAATTTAAAAACTCAATTGCACAACATGTGAAAATGTTCTGCCTATATGATCAACATTAATCATCAAAAGAGAAGGAATATTGCTTGATAAAATAAAGGAAGAGGAGTGTTATGGATTGAATTGTGTCCCCCCAAAATATGTGTTGTAAATCCTAACTTCCATGCCTGTGATTATAATTCCATTTGTGAATGCGCTCTTTTTCTTACATTAATGAGGCAGGATTAGTGTAGGTTGTATCTTGAGTCAATGTCATTTGACATATGAAAGAGATTAAACAAGAAAGCTAGGAAGCAAAGATGGAGAAAGAGAGATGCCAAACTACATGAAGACAAGGACACTCCTCCAGGGACAACAGAGAGAGAAAGCCTTCCCCTCAAGCCTGCACTCTTAATTCAGACTTCCAGCCTCCTAAACTGTGAGAAAATAAATTTCTGTTTGTTAAAGCCATCCACTTGTGGCATTTCTGTTATAACAGATAACTAGAAACTAAGATAGAATTTGGCACTGAAAAGTAGGAATGCTGCTCTAACAGATACTTAAAAACATGTAAGTGGTTTTGGAATTGGGTAATGAGTAGAGGCTGGAAGACTTTAAGTAAAACCCTTGATTACCTTGAAGAGACTATTGGTAGAATTATGGATGTCAAAGGCAATTCTAGTGAGGTCTCAGAAGGAAGTGACAAGAGCCATAGAGAAAGTCTCCATTGTCTTAGAGAATACATATGGTGCCAGCAACAGAATGTTGGTAGAAACGTGGATTTTAAATGTGCTTCTGGTGAGGCTTCAAAAGAAAATGATGAATATGTGATTGGACAATGGAGGAAGGGCGATACATTTTATGCAGTGGCAAAGAACTTGTTTGAGTTATGTTCAATTATTTTGTGGAAGGTAGAATTGTAAGTGATGAACTTGGATATATGGCTGAGCAGACTTCTAAGTAAACACTTAAAGGGGCAACATCGTTTGCTCCTTGCCACTTACAGTAAAATTTGAGAGGAAAGAGATGGACTTAAAAATTAACTGTGCAAAATGAAAACAAAACTTAAAGATTTGGAAAATTCTGTTGTAAAAACTAGGGACAGATGTCCTAGAATTTTTACCAAGGATGTGGCTACACAATCTTTTGTTAAAGAGATTAATTTTGTGACTGATGGATCTAACTAACTGCCACAGCAGAAAACCCATCAGTTTATACTGAAGGAAACAGAGAAAGAACAAAAAGAAAGAATATTGGCTGCCTCTTGAAATTCTAGAAGCAGCAAGCAGGCCAAAGGAGCTACACTTGTTATCCTCCAGAAAAAGAAAAGGACCATCCCTGGAGCACCTTGGAGATCCACAGAACTGTTGGAAGGACCACAGGAAACAGGGCCTCCTAGGTTTCAAAGAGTGGGATCTTCGCCAACTTGGTTCCAGAGTGCAGGGCTGCCATAAAGGTGTGATGGGCATGGGGCTACCAGCCAAAGCTGAGGAACTGGGGCTGTCATGTCCAAGGGGCAGTAGAATGGGCCCTGCTGGTGACAAAAGGATGGGGTTGCCATTCAAATGAACTAGGAGAATGGGGCCACCGAAAGCCAAGGAAGCAGAGTTGCCATTCTAGTGAGCCTGAAAGGTGAAGCTGAAACCCAGGGCCAAGGATCCTCTACCCAGAATCCAGAGGGCATGGCCAATACCCAGAGTCTGGGGTGATTGCCCAGATGGTCCCAAAGAACAAATGATTGTTTTCAAGCCTTGAGAACTAATGTAATTTGTTCTGCTGAGTTTTGGTCTCATTTGGCTCCTGTTATCCCTTCTTTACCTCTAGTTTCTCCCATTTATAATGGGAAATATGTACCTTGTGCCTGTTCCATCACCGTACTTCAGAAACAGATAACTTGTAGTTTAGATTTCACAGGTTCACAGATGAAGAGGAATTTTGCCCCAGGATGGAATACCCCTAAAGTCTCACCCAAACTTGATTTAGATGCTTCCTAAAATGAGATTTTGGACTTGGAGCTGATTTAAGACTTTTGAGGTGATGTGATGGGGTGTATGTGTTTTACATATGGCAAGGGCACGAATTTTGGGGGTCCAAAGGATGGAATGTTATGGACTGAATTTTTTCCCCTCAAAATATGTGTTGTAAATCCTAATCTCTGTGCCTGTGGTTATAATCCCATTTGGGAATGGGCTGTCTTTGTTATATTAATGAGGCAAGATTAGTGTAGGATATATCTTGAGTCAATCTCTTTTGAAATATGAAAGAGATTAAAGAAGTCAATGAGCAAGCAGAGATGAGGAAGAGAGGTGCCAAGCCACATGAAGATCATGCAGGATCAGAAGCTCAAAAGAGACAAGGGCTTTCCTCCAGAGCTGACAGAGAGAGAAAGCCTTCCCCTAGAGCCAGCACCCTGAGTTTGGACTTCTAGCCTCTTAAACTGAGAGAAAATAAGCTTCTGTTTGTTAAAGCCACCCACTTGTGATATTTCTGTTACAGCAGCGCCAGGTAACTAAGACAAGGAGTAAATTTTTGAACAGATGAGTATAAGAAAGGCCTCAAATTCCTGGACCTGTAAACCTTATGATGATTAAAGAGAAGGCCAGAATGTAAATTCTAAACATGATGAAAATGATATAAATATTTGTCATAAACTATAGTTGGTTCCATATGTGTTGTGATTTAAAAGGAGAAAAAATAAAAGAACTTGATTTTTCCAATCACTATAAAACCAAGGATTCTATAGTAAAAAACCGCATCATGTTATATATTTCTGTTTAACCTCCTCCATCACTGTTATATTCGCCTATAAGTAGGCTTAGATGCTACTGTAAGTAGCTGAAAACCTAGTTTAATACATAATTAATTTCACCTAATAAGATTATTCTTAGTGTCATATTATGCAGCATGAAGAAGCAATGATTTAGCAAAGAATTATGTACCAAGAGTTATGCTAGGCTCTGAGGGCTCAAAGATGAATAAAACGAAAATCCTCTAGGAAGATCACAGTCCAATGTCAAGACAGAAATATTTTTCTTCAGATTTATTTTTAATAATATGAAACACTCCTCTCCCCCTAACCCTAATAAATTCACCAAAGGGAAAGCTGTCTTCATTAAGAATATCAATGTTTACATAATTCCTCATTAATGCTTTGCAAATAATGGGTAGAATTAATGGTATGTTTTCCTGCATATTTCAATTATGAATGACAATCACACAAAACAAAGCAAACCAATACAAACAAAAGCAGCCAGTATGAAAAGTAAGGATGAAATCAAACCACAATTTGACAGCACTAGTTTCCCAGTAGTCTTTCTGCATGTACTGTAATATATTTATGGTAAGCACTTGTGATAACGCCAGCAAAAAATTTCCATCATGCTGCATGCTTAATTTCATCTAACTTGTTTTATGGCAGTGTACTGAAACACAGAGAGAAGCTCTGTTTAAACCATTTGTCTCTGTTACTCTTTGCAGAATGCCAACAGATTTGTTTAAACCAAAACAAAATGCGTAAACAAGTACGTCTTCTTTAAGCTAACTATACAACCTAAATTTCAGAACTGATTTTTGTAGTATGTTGAAATTTAACAAATCAAATTATGATTCTGGAACTAGGAGCTTTTTTCTTGTCTTTCTTTTTTTTTTCCCCTCAAGTTGAAGAACTTTTATTCATTTATTGTTCTTTGATTCCTGTCTTGCATTTTATTTGTATTTTATAGATTTCACTATTCAAATGTCAACTTTATTGAAAAAAAGACAATAGTGGGTCAAATAAAATGTTTTAACCGGTTTTTTGCATGCCGTTGTTGTTAAGTGCTATTGAGTCAATGTAGATTCACAGAAACCCCACATGGTAGAGTAGAACTGCCCCATAGTGTTTTCTAGGCTATAGTCTTTACAGGAGCAGATAGCCAGGTCTTTCTCCCATGGAGCCACTGGGTGAGTTCAAACTGTCAACCTTTTGGTTAGCACCTGAGGTCTGAACCATTGCGCCACCATGGCTGCTTGGTTTTTGGAATATCAGGCTTCAAATGTGGTGACAAGTTCTTGCTATAATTTTAAATTTTAAAAACACCTGTGAATTTCTCCCTGCACGGGTGGCTAACATCAAACCATTTCCACCCACATTTAGTTGAATCTAATTCCCTTTCATATGTGGTTTGCAGACAAGCAGCATCAGCATCACCTGACAGCTTGCTAGAGATGCAGAATTTCATATCAACTCCATAATTACTGGATAAGAATCTGGATTTTAACAAGATCCTGAGGTAATTCATATGCATGCAAAAGCATGAGAAGCATGATCTTATTCTATATTGAAGACCCAGGTAAAGAATGAAGAAAAGAGATATTATAAAGAGAAGATTTATTCCTATATTAGGACTTAGTATATTGGGCATGGATGGCAAGTAGTGAGTAATTGGTTGTTTTGCTCAAGAGGAGAGTGTATAGAGTCTTAATATTACTTGCGTTTAAAATGACCTTAGATATTATCTAGTCTGTAGTCCTATTTTTACACAAAGAAGTTGAATACATGTATACATATCCCCCATGCATCTATCAGTTTGTCATACTGTGGAGGATTGCATGTTTCTGTGATGCTGGAAGCTATGCCACCAGTATTCAAATACCAGCAGAGTCACTCATGGTGGACAGGTTTCAGGTGAGCTTCCAGACGACGACAAACTAGGAAGAAAGACCCAGCGGTCTACTTCTGAAAAGAATTAGCCAGTGAAAACCTTATGAATATCTTATGAATAGCAGTGGAACATTGTCTGATATAGTGTAGGAAGATGAGCCCCTCAGGTTGGAAGACACTCAAAATTCAATGGGGGAAGAGCTACCTCCTCAAAGCAGAGTTGACCTTAATGACGCGGATGCAGTCAAGTTTCTGGGATCTTAATCTGCTGATGTGGCATGACTCAAAATGAGAAGAAACAGCTGCAAACACCCAATAATAATCAGAATGCAGAATGTGCGAAGTATGAATCTAAGAAAATTGGAAATCATCAGAAGTGAAATGGAGCACATGAACATCGATATCTAGACATTAGTGAACTGAAATGGACTGGTTTTGGCCATTTTGAATCAGACAATCATGTGATCTACTATGCTGGGAATGACAACTTGAAGGGGAATGGGTTTGCATTCATCGTCAAAAAGAACATTTCAAAATCTGCCCTAAACTACATACTGTCAGTGATAGGATAATATCCATACGCTTACAAGGAAGTCCAGTTAATACGACTATTATTTAAATTTACACACGAAACACTAAGGCCAAAGATGAAGAAATTGAAGATTTTTATATATTTCTGCAGTCTGAAATTGATCAAACATGTAATCAGGATGCATTGATAATTACTGGTGATTGGAATGCAGAAGTTGGAACAAAAAAGGATAGGCAGTTGGAAAATATAGCCTTGGTGATAGAAACAATGCCAGAGATCTCATGGCAGAGTTTTGAAGCCCAACAATTTCTTCAAACTGTTTGTTCAACCTGGCATCATAGCCTAGCCAAGTTGACACATAAAATTACTCTACACAGCCAGTGACTTGTAATCTGAATAACCGTTTTTTGCTGCTCTGACTGTAGCCAATGAATAAACAAATTTCAACTATAGAATGTTTCATGGGAAACCCTGTCTCTGAACATAACTTTGGGAGTATGTTAGATGATGTATAACGAGTGTATGATGTACTAGAAGTCATTAATCTGTATTTTTTAAAGATTAAAGTATGTTGTTTTGAACAATCTCTGAGTGCAGTTACAGCACAAAAATAATTGCTGTTTTGTGCAGGCTTCCATAGCCAGTATAGGTTCTGAAAACAATATCATTTATACCTATATTGATTTAGGAAATGTAAAGCTGTATTCAAAGGCATTGGCAGTCAGACTTAATGAATTTCCTGGTGGGATATTACTCTTTAGAGCATTATGCATAAAAACCAAAAAACTGGTTGCCGTTGAATCAATTCTGACTCATAGCAACCCTATAAAGAGATTCTAATTTGGAAGACCATTTTAAAATCAAGGTAATTGATTGTATTTTTTTTTAATTAATAATAGAAAGATACAACCAATTAAAAATTTTTACAGTTAAATGCTCTTAGTTCAGAACTATTGGTGAGAACACCTCCAAGCAGATATATTACTACTTAGAGAATTATTCTAATATAATATTTAAGATCAAATTCATGTTGCTTTTAAAATTAAGAAGATTATATGGAAGTAAGTCACATATCTGATATTTGGATGAAATATTAATTACATTTTACAGAATTACAGATCCCCATATTCAATCAAGCCATGCTTATCTTTAAATAAGTTTAGATTACCATATTCATTTTTGTAAATAATACAAATATGACCCAGATAATTTAAATCATTCCACTTATAGTGGGAGGAAAAGGAGAATTGATAATCAGACTCATTAATTCCCTGCAATATTACAGCTCTTTTGCAACACTACCTTGAATTTATTGTTCCTAAAATCTGAAAGCTGTACATTTAGGGTTGCCAAATTTAGTGAATATAAATACATGGCACCCTGTTAAGTTTGAATTTCAGATAAACAAGGAATAATTTTTCATGGGACACACTTAGATTAAAAAAATTCCTTATTTATCTGAAATTTAACTCAGTGTTCTATATTTTATCTGCCCAGTCTCTATACAGCCTACGTCCTAAACATGCTCTAACATAGACTTGATGAATAATTGGATAATAGATCAAAAATTCTCAGTTAAATACAAGATTTTTCTTTAATAACACGCACTAAGCTCTATTTAGTGATTTCACGGCACATGAAAAGAGCTTGTGAACTCCTGTCAGCCAAGATCTTATCTGTATAGGCCCCTTGGGAAAATGTTCAGCAAGAAAAACTGTAAATCATTTTGAATTCAAAGAATTGTTAATTCTTTGCATGGTACCAAAGGAAGCCTAACACTTAACTGGAAACATTTTGACATACAGTTTCTTAGTTCAATTTATTCAATCTTCATAATTTTACTCTATCTTATTTAACTGAGAAAGAGATGTATTTTTCCCCATTGAATACAGATGAGGAAACGCAAATTCAGATAACCGTTAAAGGTCTTACAGGTAGTATTTCTGCAATTAAAATCTGATCTGTCTTACTCCAAATCCTATAATCTCACTTTACGTGCTTTTCACGTTTTTAAATGTTTGCATATGACTATTTATGTCATCCAAATTTAATGAATATTGACTTCACTTTAAGCATGCAAATCTGCACTTTAAAATATTAAATATCTAAATTGAAACAGTAAATTGATTAGTATCATTGGTGATAGAAAATTAAAACCTAGACAAAATTACACCTAGAAAACAAACTTAGAATTTTTATATCATTAATCGTATGTAGAAATTGTATACATTCTTTGTAATTCACACATAATGAGTCATTCAGTTTTATTAGGTTGGAGGAACAACAGTGGAGAATGAAATTGCCTAGTTTATTTACCCTTCTAGAGACAGTGCTCCATGAGTCAGAATCAACTCAATGGCATCGGGTTTGGTGTGGTTTGGTTTTAGAGACATTTCAAACAGAAAACCTTATTATTTATTAATCCTGCTACATGCAGTCATTCTCTGATTAAAAAAAAATTTAAATGATGCCTGTTTACAAATTAAATATGGAAACCCTGGTGGTGTAGTGGTTAAGAGCTGTGGCTGCTAACGATAAGGTCAGCAGTTTGATTCTACCAGGTGTTCCTTGGAAACCCATGGGACAGTTTTACCCTGTCCTATAGGGTCAATGGCAATGGACTTTTTTTTTGATACCTCTTAATATATCATATTTAGTACTCTGTAAGTCTTGGTGTTCCTCAACGTCATCCCAAGATAAAAGAAACTTTTATATTCAGAGCAGTTTAAAGATTCCCAGCTCTTTGGTACAAAGAAAAATGAAATATAAGTGCCACTTGTCATTTATTGAGTGCAGGGTTAAGTTTCACAAGAGTGACACAAAGTCCTGTTCTAACATAATTCCTCTGTGATACTTGAGCCAACCAAAAATATCAATAAATCATGAATGAGATTTTGTTTTAGGCTGAATCATATTTTTAATAATATTTTGCCTGAAAAATTCTTACCTATAAGATTCAGAGTTATCACCTATGAATATATTATTGGAAAGCATCATCAACCTTCATGAGTCTATGATACATTTCGAAAGTGTGAAAGTGGAAAATGAAGCCTTTTATAATCTTCTTAAGAAATTGGCAAGTAACCAATATGACAGATATATTATTATATAGAGAAAACTATAATAATCTACAACGATCTAACCTTCTAGCAATTTATATTCCAAATTTTCAACACTTGCTATCTTTTTCTGTTAAGTCTAAGCCCCAGGTTTAGCCAAAGGCAAAGCTGTAAGATGTTTGAAATTTGCCTTCACAGTTTTCAGTCTCCAGCTTTAATATTCTTCTCCCAGAGTAGCATACCTTCATTCTGCTCTATCATGTGTCTCAGACCATTAAACTCTTAAGATTTCTTTACAAACCTATTTTTAGAACTCATTTACAATTATGTGCTACTCCTTCTAGAAATGCTTAAATTTGCATCTGTTTATCATTTGTCCAACATAAACTGAGTGTCTACTACCTGCAAGTCACTGATTCCAACTTCTAGTAATCAAAGGGCTCACATCAATTGGGGAGGTAAAACAAAAACAAACAAAAAAATCCAGAAATAAGGGGAATCCAAGTGAAAAACAAACAAAGCAATAGATTAAAACACGAAGAGTGACTATTTAGGAAATAAAATACAGAATTTCCTGAGATTAATGTCAGCATCTAGATGAAAAAATGGAAGAGGTACTGATAACGTAAGAGAAAATATTAGTATCCAAAATGTTCTAAGTATTCTTATAAATCAATGTTAAACCAATAGAAAAATTGACAAAAGCCAAGTAAAGTATTTCAAGGAAAAGGAAGACAAATGGCAATAAACATATGAAAAGATGTTCCAACTCATTAATAATCATGAAAATACATAGAAAACCACAATGTGCTATGATTTTACACCCATCAGATGGGCAAAAAATGATAAGTCCGATGATGCCAAGCGTTGGGAGAGTAGAGTATTTCTGGTGAGAATATAAATTGGTTCAATCTCTTTAGAAAACAATGTGACATTGAGAAAAGTGAAAGTTAAACACGCACATACTTTATTACTTAGCACCTCTATTCCTAGGCTTATTCCTTTGACAGACTCTTGGGCATGTGCTCACACTTGTACAAAGTGTTCATAGTTACGTTGTTCATAATAGTAAAAACTAACAATTATAAATAACCAAAATCTTCGACATGAGGTTCAATGAATAAAACGTGTCATACGTATACAACGGATTATTTTATAGAAGTGAAAATATATGAATAGTAAATAATAAGTATTAATATGGATAAATATCAGCAACATATACCAGAATAACACATAAAAGTGTAACATTATTATAAAGCCCCGCACAATTCCTTTAGGCATATTTACATATGTAGCAAAGCAAACAAACAAGCAAAAAGGCAATGAGATGATAATGAAACACTCAAAATCCATAATAAGCATAAGTGCATGGGAAGATAAAAAGATCTCATAGGGAAGGACTGCCCGAGTAGATTAAATGGCATTAGTAATGCTCTGATTCTTAAATTGGAGCACTGGTGGCACAGTGGTTAAGAGCTCTGCCGTTAACCCAAAGGTCAGCAGTTCAAATCCACCAGCTGCTCCTCAGAAACCCTATTGGGGCAGTTCTACTGTGTCCTACTCTGTCCTATAGGGTTGCTATGAGTTGGAATCGACTCCATGGCAAAGGATTTGGTTTTTCTAATTTTTAAGTTGTTTGATAAATTCTTGGGTGTTTCTTTATTACTATGTTACAGAACTTGTGTGTGTATGATTTTTTATATAGGAGAATATGTACATTGGGAGGATACTGATCAGTGCTAAAATGTATCCAAGGAGAAAAATCAGTTAGAAGTACAAAAGTGGAACAAGAGGTAGCAATATTATTACTATTTGCAAAAGGTCTATATACCTGATATAACCAGAAAATTCATGAAAAGCAACCAAAAACCTACTAAAACAATAAGTGAATGCTATAAGTTATGGAAGTACAAAATTAATAAAGGTAAATCAGTAGCATTCATATTTCAAAACAGCCATTTAGAAAAGGTTTTAATGGAAGAAATGATACCATTTATACTAGCAACAAAAATATAAAATTTCTAGGAATAAATAAGAAATTGGAAAGAACTCTATGAAGAAAATTTAAAATTACCACTGAACTCACTAAATGATTTTTGACTTAGTAAAAATAAATATCATGCTCTTGGCTGTTGTTGTTAGATGCCGTCAAGTTGGTACCGAGTCATAGCGACCCTGTGGACAACTGAATGAAACACTGCCAGGCCTTGCGCCATCCTCACAATCCTTGTTATGTTTGAGGTCATTGTTGCAGCCACTGTGTCAATCCATCTCCTTGAGGGTCTTCCTCTTTTTTGCTGACCCTCTACTTTACCCAGCATGATGTCCTTCTCCAAGGACTGATCCCTCTTGATAACATGTCCAAAAGATGTGAAACAAAGTCTTGCCATGCTTTCCTCTAAGGAACATTCTGGTTGTACTTCTTCCAAGACATATTTGTTCGTTCTTTTGGCGGTCCATGGTATATTCAATATTCTTCATCAACACCACAATTCCAAGTATCAATCCGTTTCTGTCTTCTTTTTTAATTGTCTAGCTTTTGCATGCATATGAGGTGACTGAAAACACCATGACTTGGGTCAGGCTGACCCTAGACTTCAAGGTGACATCTTTGCTTTTCAACACAATAAAAAGGTCTTTTGCAGTAGATTTACCCAAGGCAATGCATCTTTGATTTCTTCACTGTTGCTTCCATGGGCGTTGATTGTGGATCCAAGTAAAATGAAATCCTTGACAACTTCTGTTTTTTGTCCATTTATCATGATGTTGCTTATTGGTCCAGTTATGAGGATTTTTCTTTCAGTTGGGGCGTAATCCATACTAAAGGCTGTGGTCTTTGACCTTCATCAGTAAGTGCTTCAAGTCCTCTTCACTTTCATCAAGCAAGGTTGTGTCATCTGCATAACACAGGTTGTTCAAGAGTCTTCCTCCAATCCTGATGCACCGTTCTTCTTCATATAGTCCACCTTCTCAGATTATTTGATTGGCACACAGATTGAATAGGTATGGTGAAAGGACACAACCCTGACGCACACCTTTCCTGACTTTAAACCACGCACCATTCCCTTGCTCTGTTTGAACGACTGCCTCTTGATCTATGTACACGTTCCTCATGAGCACAATTAAGTGTTCTGGAATACCCATTCTTTGAAATGTTATCCATATTTGTTATGATCCACATTTGTTATGAATGTCTTTTCATAGTTAATAAAACTCAGGTAAACATCTTTCTGGTATTCTCTGCTTTCAGCTAGGATCCATCTGACATCAGCAATGATATCCCTGGTTCCACATCCTCTTCTGAATCTGGCTTGAATTTTGGGCAGTTCCCTGTCGATATACAGTTGCAGCTGCTTTTGAGCCATCTTCAGCAAAATTTTCTTGTGTGTGATATAAATGATATTGTTCAATAATTTCCTCATTCAGTTGGATCACCTGTCTTTGGAACAGGCATAAATATGGGTCTCTTCCAGTCAGTTGGCCAGATGGCTGTCTTCCAAATTTCTTGGTATAGACAGGTGAGCACCTCCAGTGTTGCATTCATTTGTTGAAACATCTCAGTTGGTATTCTGTCAATTCCTGGAACCTTGTTTCTCACTAATGCCTTCAGTGCAGCTTGGACTTCTTCCTTCATTACCATTGGTTCATGATCATATGCTATCTCCTGAAGTGTTTGAACATCTGCCAATTCTTTCTGGTATAGTGACTCTGTGTATTCCTTCCATCTTCTTTTGATGCTTCCTGCATCGTTTACTATTTTCCCCATAGCCTTCAGTACTGCAACTTGAGGCTCTGAATTTTTTCTTCAGTTCTTTCAGCTTGAGAAATGTCAAGCTTGTTCTCTTTTGGTTTTCTATCTCCAGGTTTTTGCACATGCCATTATAATATTTTATTCTGTCTTCTTGAGCTGCCCTTTGAAATCTTCTGTCCAGCTCTTTTACTTCATCATTTTTTCCTTTCACTTTAGCTACTCAACATTCAAGAGCAAGTTTCAGAGCCTCTTCTGGCATCCATTTTGGCCTTTTCTCTTTTTCATGTCTTTTTAATGACCTCTTGCTTTCTTCATGTATGATGCCCTTCATGTCATTCCACAACTTGTCTGGTCTTCCATCATTAGTGTTCAACATGTCAAATCTGTTCTTGAGATGGTCTCTAAATTCTGGTGGGATATACTCAAGGTCATACCTTGGCTCTAGTGGACTTATTCTAATTTTCTTCAGCTTCATCTTGAACTTGCATGTAAGCAATTGATGATCTGTTCCACAGTCAGCCCATGACCTTGTTCTGACTGATGATATTGAGCTTTTCCATCATCTCTTTCCACAGATATGGTCAATTTGATTCCTGTGTATTCCACCTGGTGAAGTCCATGTGTATAGTCACTGTTTATGTTGGTGAAAAAAGGTATTTGCAGTGAAGAAGCTGTTGGTCTTACAAAACTCTATCATGTGATCTCCGGCATCATTGTATCACCAAGGCCATATTTTCCAATTACTGATCCTTCTTCTTTGTTTCCAACTTCTGCATTCCAGTCTCCAGTAATTATCAATGCATCCTAATTGCAAGTTTGATCAATTTCAGACTGTAGAACTTGGTAAAAATCTTCAGTTTCTCCATCTTTGGCCTTAGTGATTGCTGCGTAAATTTGAATAATAGTGGTATTAACCGGTCTTCCTTGTAGGAGTATGGATATTATCCTATCACTGACAGCCTTATACTTCAAGACAGATCTTGAAATGTCCTTTTTGATAATAGATGCAGTGCTATTCCTCTTCAATTTGTCATCCCTGGCAGAGTAGACCATATGATTTCTTATTCAAAATATCCAATACCAGTCCATTTTAGCTCACTAATACCTAGGATATCGATGTTTATGTGTTCCATTTAGTTTTTGATGATTTCCAAATTTCCTAGATACATACTTTGTACATTCCAGGTTTTGATTATTCATGGATGTTTGCAGCTGTTTCTTCTCATTTTGAGTTGTGCCACAGCAGCAAATGAAGACCCCTAAAGCTTGACTCGGTTCACATCATTAAGGTCGACTCTACTTTGGGGAGGCAGCTCTTCCCCAGTAGTCTTTTGAGAGCCTGCTAACCTGAGGGGCTCATCTTCTGGCACTGTATCAGACAATGTTCCACTGTTATTCATAAGGTTTTCACTGGCTAATTCTTTTCAGCAGTAGATTGCTGGGCCCTTCTTCCTAGTCTGTCTTAGTCTGGAAGTTCAGCTGAAATTTGTCTGCCATGGGTGACCCTGCTAGTATTTGAATACCAGTGGTATAGCTTCCAGCATCACAGCAACACACAAACTCCCACAGTATGACAAACTGACAGATGTGTGGGAGATGCTCTTGGTTAGAAAGAGTCAATATCATTAAGAAGTCAATCCTTCATAAGTTATAGCTTTAAAGAGATCGGGGTGGGGGGATGGTGGTTAACAGAACCAAATGATTTTAGACATCTAACATATGAAGCAAAATTCTTATTTCCGCCTTTGTCTCCTCAAACATGCTCTTTCACCAGCCTTCCCTAACAAAAGTATTGTCATTGCTTTCTTCTCCAGATGTTCCCTTTGTGTCCTACTTTTCAATCCATCCTTCTTCTAACAGTATATTTTCAAATCATCAGATTGTGTGTTTAATTCGATCAAGTTTATTTCTTCCATTTCTGTTTCTTTTCTAAGCTGCAATGATCTTTACCCTGGAGTACATTAGTAGCACCTAACTTGGTCTCTCTGTTTCCATTCTCGGTATCCCTATCCCCCTATAATTTATTCTCCACTACCTAGGAAGTGAGATAAATGGAAAACAGATCATGAGTTGTTATCAACTTTTTAAAGATTTTAGGTAATGCTTGGAAGAAAATTCGAAGTCTGTAACATATCCAACAAGGCCCTATATGATCCGATCTTGTCAAATGCTTTAACTTGATTTTCTAAGGCCCTTAGTCTGTTCTCTCCACTCCACTCACACTAGTCCCCTTGCCATGCCTTGAAGATATCAGTCATGTTTCTGCCGTATGTTTTTTGCATCTGGTGTTACATCTTCCTAGAATATCCTCCATATATTCATGTGGCTTGTTCCCTCATATCATTTGGTTGGTTTGTTTGTTTCTTTCTTTCCTCACGTATCATCTCTTCAAAGAGATCTTCCTTTACCACTCTGTCTTTCATCTCTATCATCCATCTCTTTCTCTATCCTATTTTATTAATCTTCATAACACCTATTAATGAAACTACACTATATATATATTTGATTATGGTATGTCACCCTGACTAGAGTGTAAGCTCCATAAAGGCAGAAAGATATCTGTTCTGTTGACTACAATAATCTCAGTGTCTAGAAAATAATTGATAATGTAAATGATACCATCTTTCCTCTTTTCTCCTTTATGGCACCTATCACAAATATATGTTTATTTTCACTGTTTCCAGTTTTCACCTCTCTTTTTCTCTTTTTCCAACTCCAATATGCACTTTATTTCCACTAGTTCATTAAAACTTCTTGTCTGAATATGAGAAAAGAGGAGCTTTCAACCACTGCTAGTTATAGAGACAATTGGTAAAATACTTTTGGAGAACAATTTAGCATTATCTAATAAAGTTTCAAGTACACAGATACTATAAGCAAGCGATTCCATTTCTAGTCATATAACCTAGCGATATTCTCACATATGAGCATAGAGGTCATCTGCAAAAATGTTCACAGCAGCATTGTTTGTAATGGAGAAAAATTGGATATAGGTGAGATATCCATAAATTAGGAGAATGGAGAAATACACCTTGGTATATTTGCATAATGGAACATTATCCAGTAATTATAGTTCATGAACTAAATCCATATGTATTGTCATAGTTATCCAGATAAAGTTTAATGAAAAAAGCAAATATCAGAACTCATTGTGATACTTATAAAAATTGAAAAATATCAAATGAACAATATTATATTTGTGTGATGTACATGTGTGTGTTGTTAAAACTTAAAAAAAAAAATGAAACGGATACTACTTTCATGGTTAAGTCATTGAGCCAGGAAAATGACAAATGCAAAATCTCACTCTCTCTCTCTCTCTCCAGAGATTTATAGATCAACAGTCAATATCTCAGCCATTTTTTTTTATTGAACTGTAACTTGAATAATGATTTTCAGAATCTTCTTATTTGATATTAAATACTCAATTTCAAATGCCTTTGTTCTGATTATTTACATTTGTGAATATAATCCTAAGGGATTCCTTCTTAAAATGCATGTGATATTCTTGTCAGGTTTTGATATAAAGATAATGTATGTCTCATAAAATAATATTGATAATGTCTCCTTTGTTTCTATTCATTATTTAGTTCTTAAACATGTGATAGACTGTACTGGTGAAGACATACCATCCCCAAATTTTCACTGGGGAAAGGTTTTTAATTAAGAATCCAATTTATCTAACAATTATGTTGCTGTTGTTGTTGTTGTTGTTAGGTACCGTCAGGTCAGTTCCGACTCATAGCAGCCCTATGTCGAACAGAACAAAGCACTGCCCCATCCTGCACCATCCTCACAACCATTGCTGTGTTTAGCTTATTGTTACAGCCACTGTGTCATTCCATCTTGTTGATGGTCTTCCTCTTTTTCACTGACCCTCTAGTTATAGAACTAATTAATCTCCTATTTATTTATATTAGCTTTCCAAAATGTATTTTTAAAGAATATGACCACATATTATAAATTTGTTTGTATGAGTATATTCATAATCTATACTTGTTCTATTTTTATAATTATTTCTCTTTTAAATCATATAAGATTGGCATACAGAAAGATGCACAAGTCTTGAACATACACTTCACGTATTTCATGTAGGCATACTCCCACATGAGCATCACTCAGCCACTGCTGTCGAGTGGATTTCTATTCTTAGCGACCCTGTAGAGTTTCTAAGTCTGTAAATCTCTATGGAAGCAGACTGCCACATCTTTCTCCCATGGAGCCACTGGTTGTTTTGAACAGCTGATCTTTCAGTTAGCAGTTGATTGTTTTAACCACTGTGCCACCACAAAGATTAAAATATTGAACACCTCCATAACCCAGATAGTTCCTTTGTGCTCCTTCTCCGTAACCATTATTCTGACTTTGATAACCATAAATTGTGTTTTTTCTTGAACTTTATATAAATGAAACATACCCTAATACTTCTAGCTTCTGCTCAAAATAATTTTTTAATTCATCCATGTCTTTGTATACATCAGTAGCACATTTTTATTACTGTGTAGTATTACATTTTATAACTGTACCATTTGTTCATTCATTTCCCATTAGATGAACATTTGGGTTGTTTCTAGTTTTTAGTTAGTACGAATATAGCTGCTATGAACATTCTTTTATGTATAATTTTGTAAGGATATGCACCCCTTTCTATTCAGTGTATACCTAATATTAGAATTGCTGTATGTTTAGATTTAGTAGATATTGCTGAATAGTTTTTCAAATAATGCCAGGAATTATACTTCTTGCAATTATTTATGAGATTTCTAGTCACTCTGTAATCTCACTGACAGTGTTGTGCTTTTTTTTTTTAATCTCAACCATTCTAATGGGGGTATAGTGGTATTTCCTGTGGTTTAATTTATATTTGCCTTTATACCAATGATGTTAAACACTTTTATATATTTTTATCAATCATTCGTATGTCATATATTGTGAGGTAACTCTCCACATCTTTTCCCTATTTTTTATATCTTTGTCTTTATTAACTCGTAGCAGTTTTTGTTTCTATTCTGAATATGAGGGCTTTATCAGATTTATGTGTAGTAAATAGATTTTTCTAGTATATAGTTTACCTTTTTTATTAAGTACCTTAATGCCTTATAAAATCTCAAAATAGACCAATGAAAGTAGTATGAGAACATTAATGAAAGCAGAGATTAATAAAATAGATGATAAAAGATATGAATAAGGATTAATAAATCCAAATGCTATTTTTTAAAAAAGATCAACACAGTTGAGAAAATATATGACAAGTACGTACACTTGTAATTAGTAATGAGAAAGAAATACATCATGTAGCAGATATTAAAATGAGTATGAGAATATGATGACCAAATTATATGCCAACACATTAGAAACTTTAGAGGAAATGGATTTTAACCTACTAAATCTATTTTACTAAGATTGACCCACAGAAAGATGTACAGGACTTGAATAGACGAATTGTTATAGAAAGTATTAGAATGTATTTAAAAAGTGATTGAAGGTTTAAAATTTCCAAAGGGACAAAGCTGTTTTCATGCTTTTAAACTACTCCACATAGTAGGAAAAAAAAAAAAATTGGAAAGTGTCATAGATTGAATTGTGTCCCCAAAAAATATCTGTCAACTTGGCTGGGTCATGATTCTCAGTATTGTATCATTGTGCATCATTTTGTAATCTGATGTGATTTCCTTATGTGTTGTAAACTCTATCACTATGATGTAATAAAATGGATTAGCAGCAGTTATACTGATGATGTCTACAAGATTAGGTAGTGTCTTAAGCCGATCTATTTTGAGATATAAAAGAGAGAAGTGAGTGGAGATACTTGTTAACCTCATACCACCAAGAAAGCAGTGCCAGGAGCAGAGCGCGTCCTTTGGACCCGAGGTTCCTTCACGTAGAAGCTCCCAGACCAAGCGAAGATTGATGACATGGACCTTCCTCCAGAGCTGACAAAGTGTTCCCTTGGAGCTGACACCCTGAATTTGGACTTATTGCCTACTGGACTGTGAGAGAATAAACTTCTCTTTGTTAAAGCCATCCACTTGTGATATTTCTGTTACAGCAGCACTAGGTAACTAAGACAGAAAGCATCAGGACTTATTTTAAGAAGCATGAGTCAGAATCGACTCCAAGAAAACTAACAGCAAAGTACTATTTTGACAGCTAAGAAAATCTAAGGAAGAGGGTATATGAAAAGCAACCTATAAAGCAATCTCAACTATGAATAAGGGGATGATTGTTCTAAATATGATATTGAACAAAAACTTGCTGCTGTTGAGTCAATTCCAACTCATAGTAACCCTATAGGACAGAATAGAACTACCCCCATAGGATTTCCAAGGCTGTAATCTTTAAGGAAGCAGATTGCCACATCTTTCTCCTGTGGAGGGTCTGGTGGGTTCAAACTGCCAACGTTTAGGTTAGCAGCTGAGCTCTTAACGACTGCACCACCAGGGCTCCTTGAAAATAAAATATTTGAGAATCAAATTTAGCAGCTTTCTAAAGGATGATAAATTATCAATAAGTACAGATTGTTTCTGAAATGCAAGGCTGATTCAATATCAGATAACCTATCAAAATTATTAACTACAGCAACACATAAATGGCATATGGAGTATATAAAAGGATGCTGGGAATACATTTGATAAAACATAACAGTCATTTAAAAGTAATACTCACGCCAAAATGGGGAAAAGACCATTAGAAATGACCAATAAACTACTTACTCTCTACTAGCAATCTTATAAATGATAAAATGTAACAGTCATTTTCAATAAATAATTTTTTAAAAGATAAAGTCCTCCTCTATCATGATTACTACTCAATACTGTTTTGGAAATTTACCTTATCATTCTTATGATAAGAAATGAAATAATCACTCTCAAGATTAAGAAGATTCAAAGTCCATCTATTTTTGCAGTATTGTATATTGAGAAAAATCCAATAAATTCTGTTACTAAACTACTTGAATTAATAATGATATTTGACAATTTGGCTGAAAAAAAAATATACATAAATAAATAGTTTTTCTGTATATTAGCAATAACCAACTATTGGTAGAATATAAAATTATTTCATTCGCACTACTGATAAAAACTATAAACTATTTTAAAATAAGTTTTTTTAATGATAGGACCCATATAAAATATTTAAAAAGGTATTGAAGAATATGAAGTAATATCTGAACAGATCAAAACTAAATATTTGCTTGAAAAACTCCTGTATCACATACACATGAGATTCTCTGAAAATAAACTTTAAGTGCAATTTCAAATGCAAAATTAAAAAGATTTTGTAGGAATTAAGAAAAATGATTTTAAAGTTCATAGTAAAGAAAATGTTAAAGAGGAAACGTGAGGGAAAAACTTTCTTCACCAGATATTAGAATATACTGTAAATGTAATGTACTCAGTGTTGATATTGGTATAGGAAGCCAATGTGTTTGTGAAAAAGAACATCTGAAAAGAGATCCTATTATAATTTGGGATATAATAAGTGAAAAATATGGTAGTTCAAGTCAATGTAAAAAATACTTTTTAGAAAAAAATAAGGTTGACTCTAATTCTAAACCAACACAAATATGATATTTAAAGACTTAAGTCCCAAAATTTTAAATAAACTCTTTATTATAAAATTGTATAGAGATATGTATGAGCAGAGAACCTCTTTAAGCAAAGCAATGAACCAAGATGCTATAATGGAAAATAAATTATTAATTTAGCATACAATTAGTTTTGAAGAACCCTATAGGACAGAGTAGAACTGCCCCATAGGGTTTCCAAGGCTGTAAATCTTTACGGAAGCAGACTGCCACTTTTTCTCACTGAGTGTCTGGTAGGTTGGAAACGCAGACCTTTCAGTTAGCAGCTGAGCCCTTTAACCACTGTTCCTCCAGGGCTTCTTTGGGTTTTATGTCAATAAGTATCATCTAAAAATCTAAAAGACGAATTATTACTGGGAAACATTAGCAACACATAAAAGATAAATGGTTACTGTCTATAATATGCAAAGTGCTTTTCCAAATTGAAAGAATAAAAAGACAAAAAAAAAAAAGAAGAAATGTCAAAATATATAGCCAATTTTGAGAAATTGAATTTCAAACAATAGTAAACTTTTTCAGAAAAAAAAAAAGTCAACCTCATTAGCATTGAGCTGTCAGAATAACATAAATTAACATGACAAAGGAAATTTTTTCTCAAACATTAGGCGGGTCTGTCTAAGTGTAAACAACAGGTAAAATGTGAAATATTACAATTATTTTGGAAAATAATCTCATAATCCTTTATCATGAATTCCACTTCTGGTAATCTATAAGGCTAAAGTAAAAACTCTAGTAGTTAAGAATGTACGAGCAAGGGTGTTGATTGAAGAGCTGTTCATTCTTCATATAGGGTAAAAATCTAGAATCAACTTGAATGGTATTAACATTAATTTTCTGTATTGGAGGGGAGCCAAATGGGGAAAAAAGAAGAAATGTGGAAAAAATACAAAACAGTGATAAAAGATGCATGATATAAAATCCTACTTGTGGTATTATTGTAAATAGTTAAAACTGAATTGGTCAAGGTTAGTAAAGTGATAGTTACATAGATAAATTAAAACATTGATTCAGTTTAACTTGATTGCCAGATAGGATTGTAGGCAATTTTCTCTCCCTTCCTGTTATATTAATGTTATATCTATAATAAAACACTATTAAATTAGATTAATAAATTAAATTATATTAATAATTATTATATTTTTATAAAATAAATAATAGATTAAGTTCTATATTTTTATATAAAGTTCCTCAAATTGATTCTGCAGTTTTTGACAGAAAACACCATTAAGAACCCATTTGGTTGACTAGATAAAAAAAGTGTGTGTGTGTGTATATGTGTGTGTATGTGTGTGTGTATTTATATATGTATCCACATACTTGAAAATGTCCTTTTCTTTTAGCTGGTAAAATAACGTGGGTTTCTAGTACATAACACAGATGTATCTTTGGAACTAAATAAATAATATCAAACACATCTAACACAATTCCATGGCCTTAGGGATCCCATAACTTCCCAAAAGTTACTGGGAACACTCAGGGGCCCCTGATCTCAAGAATTTTGTTGGTTGGTGGTGGGCTTGGTTGGTTTTTCTGCTTCAATTCCTCCTGCTTCCCTGTTCTCTATCATTCTGCATTCCCTCAATGGAAATGTAAAACCCAACACTGCAAACAAAATATAACAAAGCAAAAACATCAGATACCCACACAATAATCACAGAAAATCAACAACTACAACAAAAATATTTTGAAAAGAAAGTTTTGAGAATGTTAGATTTTACTGCATATTTGTATGGAGGCAAGGGAAATATTTTTATTTCAGCAAGCAAGTTCAAATCCCATAAGCTTTCCAGTTCTTAAAAGCACATTTAGCCACATGCTACAAGAGGTTTCTCTCATTTTCTTTCACCCAACGTAGCAACCAACTGCCAATCATTTTCTCGTTCCATTTTCCTTCTCTTATTTTCCCTTGCTACTCCTTCCCTTAATTTTCTGAAGAGACAGGCCTCACAATCTGTGTCCAAAAGGTCAGTCTTGAAAATGCAACAGAGCACAGTTCTACTCTGACACACATGGGGTCACCATGAGTCAGAAACGACCCGAAGGCAACCAGCAAAAAACAGTTACGAATAGCATGTTTTATGTTACGATTAATGGAAGAATATTGTATGTTTTGTGAAGGATATTTTACTGAAATCTGTACTCCTCAGACAATATCTGTAACATTATACACCGTTCCTGATGTAATATTTTAAAGGGCATGCTGACAGAGAAGCATTACCAAAATGATAAGGATATTAGAAATGTTTTTATATAATTAATATTTTTAAGAAACAGAAATCAGTAAAATAGAAGACAAAGGGAAAAACGATATCAAGAACATTGTAGTGGAAATTTTTCCGTTGGGAGAGACAGTTCTATAAAATGACTAAATGCCAAAATAATTCTAAGATTTAATCTCTTACTTGTCAGTCTTTTCTTGTTTATTTGATTTTTCTTGTCATTTATGAGATAAATTTAACACACAGGGCAGTTAATCTTCAGGTTGCCACTACTCCAGATTTTCTTAAATTTCAAATTAATGCTATATGAATCCACGGATTTATTTTATCTTTCTGACTTGAAGACGTGAGAAAATCTTCAAGTGATCTACTTGTCTTTTGAGAAGGATTATCTATGCTTTCAAAGGATCAGTGTATCATTTGATCAATTTAAGTGATGTTAAATACATTACTAATTGTCTAATATAATCCATTTTTCCCCCAAGAGTGAACAATATGTTTAATATTAATTCAAATAATGGCTTTTGTGTAAAGACGATATTGTGGATTTTTCTTAGGTTAAAGTGGCAGATCGGTATTCTATGTTACAATTACATTGCACAGATGCCTTATTTTTACACAATGACTAATGACACAATCGCCATGTTTGTTGTGATCTTTGTGTGTAGGATTTGATTGTATATGATCTTTCTAGTTCCCTTGACATATCAGCACAAGTCTAGGCCTGTGTATCCACTTAATGTCTTTCAGATTTTAACCCTGCAGATTTTCTAGAGACTGGATTGATAATAAAGTTGTAGTCATCTAGTGCTGCTGTAACAGAAATACCACAGCTTTAACAAACAGAAATTTATTTTCTCACAGTTAAGAGGCTAGAAGCCTGAATTAAAGGTGCCAGCTCTTAGGAGACGGCTTTCTCTCTCTGTGGGTTCTGGAAGAAGTTCCTTGTCTCTTTTCAGCTTCTGTTCCTCAGCGACCTTCATGTGGCTTGGCATCTACCTACCCCATTTCTGCTTGCTTGCTTAGGCTGCCCTTTGATATCTCAAAAGTGATTGATTTAAGACACACCCCTGCAGTAATACTGCATCATTAGGCTATCAAAGAAAACTCATTCCCACATGGAATTATAACTACAGGTATAGGGGTTAGAATTTACAACATATATTTTGGGGGGACACAATTCAATCCATAACAATAACAAAACTCAACACTTCAATATATTGAATGTGGAGTTTTAAAGTATAAAAGCCACTTACAACATGAACAACTCTTGTATGCATACACACGCAATCACACGATGGTTTTGAAACCCCTCTTTTTTTTCTTCTCTGGAAGACTGTCTTCTTTTTACGAAAGGGAAGTTACTTCCTGTTTCTAATTCAGTATTCTCCCAGACAATTAACAACACTTTGGGCTAATCATTACAAGCTGTTTATCCTTCACTAAAGCTGACATACTTGCCTATTTCAGAAAAATGCCATTTTTTAAATACGTGGAAATGAGGACTTCAGAATGAAAAATACGAATCTAGAAAGTATTATATTAGTTTAGATATAGATGTGTTTCATCCATGTCTACTTTCATGTATACTTGATTTAGGGTTTTTAAGAGTATATGGATTTCCATAGCTATCCATCTATCATATATCTAAGCAAAAAACGCAGTTTTATATAACCGATGTATGTGTATGTATGTGTGTATGCATATGTATGTGTATGTATTTGTGTATGCATGTGTTTGTGTATATGTGTGGTTGTGTCTAAGGTCCCCGGGTGGCACAAACCATTTTCACTCCACTAGCCCTAATGGCATAGTGAGTGGTTAAGAGCTTGGCTGCTAACCAAAAGTTTAGCAGTTTGAATCAACCAGCTGCTCCTCGGAAACTCTGTAAGGCAGTTCTACTCTGTCCTGTAGGGTTGCTATGAGTCAGAATCGACTTGATGGCAACTTTTTTTTTTTTTACACTAATCGAAAGACTGGTGGTTTGAACACACCCCACAGCACCACAGAAGTCCTGATGCTCTATAAAGATTGTTATTATTAGTTGTGGTTCAGCCAATTGTGGCACAAACGGATAATTGCTCGACTACTAGCTAAAGAGTTGGGGGTTTGAACCCACCAAGAGGCACCTCAGGAGACAGGCCCAGTAGTCTGCTTCCAAAAGGTCACAGCCTTGAAAACCCTGTGGAGCATTTCTACTCTGCACCCATAGGCTTGTCACAAGTCTGTAAAGATTACAGCCAAGACAAACCTATGGAGTTCAGTTCTCTGTAACACACAGGGTTGTTATGAGTCAAAATCAACTTCATGGCAATGGGTTTGGGTTTTCTTTTTTTAGTGGTTGTGTCTAAGGAGTAAGTTTAGAGAAAGACTGGGTACTATATGTATAAACATGTTCTACAATTCTGCCCATATTTCATTTGATTCTAATTTTCTCCCTCCTCTTCCTACATATTTACAACAAGAATTACACGTTATTAGTACATAGACCACGAGGCAGTCCTTCGAACAGAACAAGGGAATATTGCATGGTTTAAAATCAGGAAAGGTGTGCGTCAGGGTAGTATCCTTTCATCATACTAATTCAATCTGTATCCTGAGCAAAAAATCCGAAAAGCAGGATAATATGAAGAAAAACACAGCATTAGGATTGGAGGAAGACTCATTAAAAACCTGCTATATGCAGATGACACAACCTTGCTTGCTGAAAGCAAGGAAGACTTGAAACACTTACAAAGATCGGAGACTACAACTTTCAGTATGGATTACACCTCAACATAAAGAAAACAGAAATCCTCACAACTAGACCATTAAGCAGTATCATGATAAATGGAGAAAAGATTGAAGTTGTCAAGGATTTCATTTTACTTGAATCCACAATCAGCCTCTATGGAAGCAGCAGTTAAGAAATCAAACGACATATTGCATTGGGCAAATCTCCTGCAAAAGACCCCTTTTTTTAAATTTCTCTTTTTCATTTAATTGTTCCTTAGCTGAAAGTTTACAGCTCAAGTTAGTTTCTCATTCAAAAATTTATACACATATTGTTTTGTGACATTGGTTGCAACCCCTACAATGTGACAGTACTCTCCCCCTTTCCTCCCTGGGTTCCCCGTGTCCATTTGTCCAGTTTTCCTGTCCCTTCCTGCCTTCTTCTCTTTTTTTTTGGGCAGGAGTTGCCCATTTGGTCTCATATATTTGACTGAACTAAGAAGCACATTCCTCATGTGTGTTATTGTTTGTTTTATAGGTCTGTCTAATCTTTGTCTGAAAAGTGGGCTTCGAGAGTGGCTTCAGTTCTGAGTTAGCAGGGTGTCCGGGGGCCATAGTCTTGGGGGTTCCTCTAGTCTCTGCCAGAGCAGTAAGTCTGATCTTTTTTTGTAAATTTGAATTTTGTTCTACATTTTCCTCCTATTCTGTTCAGAACTCTCTGGTGTGATCCTTGTCAGAGAAGTTGGTGGTGGTAGCCTGGCACCATTTGGTTCTTCTGGGCTCAGGCTGGTGGAGTCTCTGACTCATACAGTCTTTTAGTCCTTTGAGTTAATATTCTCTTTGTGTCTTTGGTTTTCTTCATTCTCCCTTGCTCTGGACAGGATGGGACCAATAGATGTATCTTAGATGGCCACTTGAAAGCTTTTAAGACCCCAGATGCTGCTCACCAAAGTGGGATGTAGAACAGTTTCTTTATGAACTATATTATGCCAGTTGACCTAGGTGTCTCCCAAGACTATGGTCCCCAGCCCCCAGCCCCAGCTACTCAGTCCCTTAAAGTGTTTGGATGTGTCTAGGAAACACCTATGCTTTTGCTTTGGTCTAGTTGTGCTGACTTCCCCTATATGGTGTGTTGCCTTTCCCTTCACCAGAGTTGACACTTGGAAAACACCTCTTTAGAATGTTAAAAAGCAAAGGTGTCACTTTGAGGACTAAAGCACAAGCCTGACCCAATCCGTGGTATTTTCAATCACCTCATATGCATGCATAAGCTGGACAATGAATAGAAGAATTGATGCCTTTGAATTATGGTGTTGGCAAAGAATATTGAACATACCATGGACTTCCAGAAGAACGAACAAATCTGTCTTGGGAGAAGTACAGGCAGAATTCTCCTTAGAAGTAAGGATGCTGGGACATTGTCTTACGTACTTTGGATATGTTTTCAGAAGGGACCAGTCCCTGGCAAAGGACATCAGTGAAAGAGAAGAGTAAGTGAAAAAGAGGAAGACCCTCAATGAAATGGATTGCCTTGACATAGGCCATTCTGAGGATAACACAAGACTGGGCACTGTTTTGTTCTATTGTGCATGGGGTCGCTTGAGTCAGAACAGAGTCAAAGGCACCTAACAACAACATATAGGTATTGTTTACTAAACATTATTTTAAAATGACATAGTTAATTATAATTTCATCCTTTTTGTTTGTTTTTTTCTGAGCTTAATTTTTTCTTCTAGCTTTCAAGTGGTAAATCTTCATTAGATAGTAAGATTTATTCTATGATTCATGGTGATAATAATACTATATAATGAAAAAAAAATTCCTTGTATCTTTAGTGTTAATTCCACTTTATTGGAAGCAGAAAATAATCCAGATTTGAGATGAAAACCAGTTGTCTACATTTGGTATATATGACTGCATGTTTGGTCTGATGATGCTCATGAAGCGTTTTATCATGATGATAAATGGTAAAGATGATTTTCTTTAATTTCATTTTAATCCATTATAGACATTTAATCAAGAAAATAAAAGTGAAACAAAACTTGACTCATTAAAATCACATCAAGATTGTGCTTTCTTTGGAGGGCTGACTCTGAGAAAATTTGTAATTGTCACTTGTTTAGAACTTGTTAAGGTGCTGCATATGTGCACAGAACTTGATATGAGTTTTAAACTTACCTGAATCATAAAGGTCAATCTATAGAATAAAACTACCTTTGGCAGATATATATTAGTAAGTTTGAGTATCCTATAAATGTGTTCAGCTTCTGCAATACCATTCACATTCTCCTAGGGAGTAATAAACAAGATCATTTATTATCTCTTGGAAAGAAGTTCACTGATAGAAACTAACTTGGTTAAACCAAAAGAATATCTCATATTTAAAAAGTCTTCTCAGAAATCTCTAAATTTCTTGTCAAAATTCTTAAAGGATAATTTCTGAAAAAAAAAATTTCCCTTTGTCTTCTTTTAGCTAGTTATCTTATTCAAGATTAATTTGTATTAAGAGAATGTGACAGATTTTGGTGTAAAATAATAGAGAAGTAAGAGATGCAACACTCCATTTTGCTTTGCCTGAATGTGTGATGGAAATACTAAGAAAAGAAAAGAAATATAAAGTTTCATCAACATCTTAAAAGTTAAATATTAATCAATGATATGATAGTTTCCTGGAGATGTTATCAAAATATGGGTATATCCCTATAACAGACTTACGTGAATAGAGAAGGATAAGTCTACTATGCCTTTGCAAAAATCCAGCAGTTAAACAGTTATTATGAAAGAGTTATTCACAGAAGCAGCACATACATATACATATTTTTTTTTTACTTGCTAGATTTGTGTCACTTTGGTTCCCCACCACCAGAAAAAAAGTATTTTCTATTTTTTAGGCAGAGATTCTGTATACATGGTTTAGAGCAATCTCACTAATTATGTTGTTCATAGGTATACTTATTAACCTTTATTGCTTCAGCTATTAAATAACCTATCTGGATCAGATTAAGCACATGGATAGATCTTTAAAATATCCATTCCAACATACTTGTTTCCCATAGCTAACTTTTCGAGATAAAAGTGGACATAAATAAGCTTCAAATTAAATTCATCGTGCACCGTTTCCTTGGTCCTCAAATCAATAACATTGCCTCTGGAAAACTTTGCTTTACTTAATTTTTATTAGTGAAAAAAAATGTTTAAAACATACTTCAAAAGTAAGGTTATGTGATGTCCATACCCTAATCCCAAAAACCGGTAAATACGTTATTATGCATAGCAAAAAGGAAAATTTACAAATATAACTAAATCACAGATTTTAAAATAGACATATTGCTCTGGAATACCTGATGGGCCCAATCTAATTTAAATACGAGCCTTTAAAAGCAGAGAACTTTCTCTGTCTAGAAGAGAAAAAATGCAACAGAAGGAAAAATCAAAGAGATTCCAAGCGTGAGAGAGCTTCCACACACCACTGCTGGTTCTGAGATACAGAGAACCATGTGCAAAGACCAGAAAGGAGCTTCTAGTAGCTATGGTACCCCCAGCTGACAACCAGCAAAGAAACAGGAACCTCAGTTATACAACCACAAAGAACTGAATTTGACCAACAGCCTAAAAGAGCTTGGAAGCAAGTCCTTTTCCAGAGTGCGCAGTATGAAACCCCCAAAAAAAAACAAAACAAAAACAAACCCAGTGCCGTCGAGCTGATTCCGACTCATAGTGACCCTATAAGCCAGAATAGAACTGCCTCATAGGGTTTCCAAGGCTGTAATCTTTATGGAAGCAGACTGCCAAATCTTTCTCCTGCATAGCGGCTGGTGGGTTGATCCCCCTACCATTGAGCCACTAGCCCTGTGGAAAGCTTGATTTTTGCCTGATGAGACCGATGTTGGACTGCAAAAGAGCAATGATATAATGGGATATAAATGGGTGTTTTAAACTGCCAAGTTTGACTTAATTGTATGGCAACAGTAGAAAACTAATACAGGCCATTTTAGAAGAAACCCTAAAGATAATTTTATAGTATTTCTAATTGTCTTCCTACTTTTAGAGAAATGGACAAAGTAAACTCATTCTTGATTTCAAGTTCATAACTATTTCCTTCTAAATTCCTCTTCTGAGGGAGCAGGAGGAGTTTCACTTGTTTTACTACTACTTTATCGTCAATAAGTTGAATTCATTTAGCATTGTGTTTTCTCTCCTACTCTACGCTCCTTCATTTGATCTTTTTTTTTTCAATTTGTCCTTTGTATGATTTTTAAAATTTTCTTCTCATATTCCAGAAGTGGCCCTCAATTTGACTTAACTATTAAGATCAGAAATTAAGAAGAAAATATTTTCCACCTCTTTCAAGTTTATCTGATAATATTGGCAATATAAGTAGAATAAAGAATTGGTTTTTTTTCCAGTATCATAATAAATATAGGTAACCAAATATTGTTTAAGTATATTCATTTAATTTTTTTATGACTTGATTTTTATTTATTTTCTCTAAGGCATAATATTACCAGTATGTACTTTTACTTTTACATACTGGCCCCTGCAGAAGACATCATGCTTGGTAAAGTAGACGGTAAGCAAAAAAGTGGACGACCCTCAACAAGATGGATTAACACAGTGACTGCAACTATGGGCTCAAGCATAACTATGATTGTGAGGATGGCACAGGACAAGGCAGTGTTTCTTTCTGTTGTACATAGGTTCGCGATGATCTGGAACCCACTCAAAGGCACCTAAAACAACAACAACAAATTTTATATTAATGTTAATTTCATGTCCGTGAAAGTCAAATTTAAATGAAAGTACAGAATGTGTGAGTCAGGCCGTTGCTGCTTTACATGATGGTTAAATATTCCTTGTAAGGTATTTTTATGTTTGAGAAGAGAAAAAGTGTCTCTTCCAGAAACTTAGCAAATTCTACTGAGATTTCAGAACTGGAAAATAATAGTATAGAGAAAGAGTAAAAGTTTGATATTCAAATGAATGAGTGATTTACTGTCCAAAGAAAATGTTTCATAGGTAGATATATAATTTCCCTATATAGAGGGAATAACAAAATGAAACTTAGGAAATCTTTGTCTTATTCTTTACTGAAGATCAGTTCATATTATGACTAAAAAGAAGATTGCTATATTGTCTAATTCAATGGATCATATGTAAATGCCTAGTAAGATCAGAAAGCATATATTAATGTCTAATCCTTGTATAAATAACTTAAAATATCATAGTTATGAAATTTATTTTTCGACTACAAAATTGCAGAATCAGTTCAAGGTACTATGTGTCTGTAAATTCTCAAAAAGATCCATTATCAATGTTGCAAATGAGAAAAGAGATCATTAACTTTTTTGTATGAGAGAAAGGTATACTGGCTTCCAGTTCATACATTTATTCAATATTTGTTTAGTACCTGCCAAGCACAATATGAAATTCTAGTATGGATATGCAGAAAGTAGAACTATACCAATAAAACGCAGCCTGATATCTGAGTTTAATGTAAAGAGTACTACTGCCCTCTAGGAGATTGCAGTATAACAGAATGGATGGCACTTGCATAATACTCTAATGGAAGGTAAAAATTATTAGCCCTATAAGAGAAATATATTTTTACATGCAGTCATTGCTTCCAGTTGGTGGGATTAAATAAGTTTACATTGAAAAGGTTATATTGGAACTGAGATACAAAGAATACATTGAATGAGGCAAGGAGAAATGGACAGCAAGAATCCCATAATGAGAAAAAGCATTGGAGTATTTTAAGAATGGACAAGCATAAATAATTTATATTGAGAACTGGATTTTGCATTTTATCAGGAAACTCTGGCAAGAAAATCTCTAATTTGGCTAGAGATGTGAGAGTCATAGAATGAAATATTGGAAGAATTATTTCCATTAGATTCAAAAAATGATTTAGAACTAATGCCTAGAGTGTCTAGACAATAATTTTAAGGTTTACTCTATAAACACTGAGAAACCATTAATGGTATTTGGATGGGGCTAAGAATGAAGTTACCATTAGACAAGTGATTTAGTAATATTTTAACAGAAGTTTGTATGATGGTACTTATATTTTGATAGATATATTAATTACTAATATTTAGTTTAGAACACTGTCTTAGTTTCTTACTGTTGCTGTAACAGAAATATCACCAAGTGGGTGGCTTTAATGTACAAAAATGCATTTTCTCACAGTTAGGAGGCTAGAAATCTGAATTCCGGGCACCTGTCCTAGGAGAAGGAGACCTGGTGGTGCAGGGGTTAAGTGTTCAGCTGTTAACCAAAAAACGAATAGCTGTTCAAATCCACCAGCTGCTCCTTGGAAACTCTATGGGGCAGTTCTGCTCTGTCCTATAAGGTCACTATGAGTCAGAATCGACTCCGTGGAAATGAGTTTGATTTGCTTTGGTCCTAGAGGAAGCCTTCCTTTCTCTATTTACTCTACAGGAAGGTCCTTGACTCTTTCCAGCTTCTGTTTCTTTGTTCCTTGCAATCTTCACTGTGGCGTGGCATCTATCGTACACTATCTATGCTTCCTTGCTTCTGAGCCTAATTTGCTCTTTTCATAGCTCAGAAGTGATTGGCTTAAGGCAAACTCTACACTGATGTGGCCTCATTAACATAACAAAGAAAACCCTATTCCCAAACAGGATTACATCCACATGTATAAGGGGTTAGGATTTAAAACATATTTTGGAAAGCCACAAATCAATTCATAAAGTTAACTTCTATTTTTTCCAGCATTTATTGTTACACAATCATGTTTAAGTTATGCTATCAGCAGCATTGATACAGAATCACTGTTATGTATAGATATTATTTTTACATGTGCTTCTATTGAATATAAAAAGAAACATGTTTATAAAAATCTATATTTATATAATATATTCCCATACCAAAACATGGTATCTTTTATTGGTGACCATCTACTTGAAGATAAATTATACCTTTTCCACACTACATAAAAAATGGAGACTAATGTACTGAGATAAACTTAAGAGAGCAATACGCATATTGATTATAGTAATAGTGATGTTGCCTTTAAACATTAAATTTGTTAATTATATTCCCATGTAATTCAGGATGTAACATTTAGGATGATTTCTTTACAATGGTGTAATTTTCCCCATGGTATACGCAACTGATTATTGTTGTTGTTAGGTGCCGTTGAGTTCATTCCGACTCATAGCGACCCTATAGGACAGAGTAGAATTGCCCCATGGAGTTTCCAAGAAGTAGTTGGTGGATTTGAACTGTTGACCTTTTAATTTGCAGCCGAACTCTTAACCACTACACCACCAGGGCTCTGATAGGTTTTGTGAAATTATGTTGTGGTAATAAATACCTGTACCTAGACCAAGAGATGATGGAAAAGCTCAATACCATCAGTCAGAACAAGGTCAGGTGCCAACAGTGGAAAAAGCTATCAATTGCTCATATGCAAGTTCAGGTTGAAGCTGACGAAAATTAAAACAAGTCTACGAGAGCCAAAATATGACCCTGAGTATATCCAATCTGAATTTAGAGACCATCTTAAGAATACGTTTGATGCATTGAATACTAATGACTGAAGACCAGACCAGTTATGGGAAGACATCAAGGACAGCATACATGAAGAAAGCAAAAGGTCATTAAAAAGACAAGAAAGAAAGAAAAGACCAAAATGGATGTCAGAAGAGACTCTGAAACTTCCTCTTGAACATAGAGTAACTAAAGCAAATGGAGGAAATGAAGTAAAAGGGCTGAACAAAAAATTTCAAAGGACAGCTCAAGAAGACACAGTGAAATATTATAAAGAAATGTGCAAAGACTTGCAGTTAGAACACGAAAAGGGAAGAATATGCTCGATATTTCTCAAGCTGAAAGAACTGAAGAAAAAATTCAAGCCTCCAATTGCAATACTGAAGTATTCTATGGACAAAATAGCTGGACAATTAATAAGGAAGACTGAAGAAGAATTGATGCCTTTGAGTTATGATGTTGGCGAAGAATACTGAATATACCATGGACTGCCAAAAGAAGGAAAAAATCCATCTTGGAAGAAGTACGACCAGAATACTCCTTAGAAGCAAGGATGGCAACACTATGTCTCACATACTTTGGACATGTTATCAGGAGGGACCAGTCCCTGGGGAAGGACATCATGCTTGGTAAAGCAGAGGGTCAGCAAAAAAGAGGAAGACCCTCAGTGAGATGGACTAACACAGTGGCTGAAATAATGGGCTCAAACATAACAAAAATCATAAGGATGGCGCAGAACCGGTAGTATTTTGTTCTGTTGTACTTAGGGTTTCTATGAGTCAGAACCGACTGAAAGGTACCTAACAACAAGGGACAAAGTGGATCTCTGGTGGGGCAGTGGTTAAGAGTTTGGATGCAAACAAAAAGGTTGGCTGTTCAAATCCACCAGCTGCTCCTTGGAACCCCATGAAGCAGTTCTACTTTGTCCTATATGGTTGCTATGAGTCAGAATTGACTTGATGGAAATCGGTTTAAAGGGATGGACAAAATATTGAATGAGGCAGAAAGTATCAAAAGCAGATGGAAGAATGCACAGAGTCACTGTACCAAAAAGAACTGGTTAATGTCCAACCATTCAGGAGGTAACATGTGATCAAGAACCGATGGAATTGAGGGAAGAAGTCCAAGCTGTGCTGAAGTCATTGGCAAAAAACAAGGCTTCGAGAATTGACACAATACTAATTGAGATGTTTCAACAAACAGCTGCAATGCTGGAGGTGTCCACTCATCTATGCCAAGAAATTTGGAAGACAGCTACCTGGCCATCTGACTGGAAGAGATCCATATATGTGTCCATTCCAAAGAAAGGTGATCCGACAGAATGCGGAAATTATTGAATAATACCATTAATATCACACACAAGTAAAATTTCGCTGAAAACTGTTCAAAAATGTTTGCAACAGTACATCAACAGGGAACTGCCAGAAATTTAAGCTAGATTCAGAAGAGGATGTGGAACAAGGGGTATCATTGCTGATGTCAGATGTCTTGTGGCTAAAAGCAGAGAATACCAGAAAGGTATTTACCTATGTTTTATTGACTATGCAAAGGCATTTGAGGGTATGGATCATAATAAATTATTGATAACATTTCAAAGAATGAGAATTCCAGAACACTTAATTGTGCTCATGAGGAACCTGTACATAGACCAAGAGACACTCGTTTGAAGAGAGCTAGGGGATACTGCATGGTTTTAAATCAGGAAAGGTGTGTGTTAGGGTTGCATTCTTTCACAGTATTTATTCAATCTGTGTGCTGAGCAGATAATCTGAGAAGGTGGACTAGAAGCACTTACATATGAAGATCAAAGACTACAGCCTTCAGTATGGAGCACAAGTCAAAGAAAACAAAAATCCTCACAACTGGACCAATAAGCAACATCATGATAAATGGAGAAAAGATTTACATTGTCAAGAATTTCATTTTAACTGTACCCACAATCAATGTCCATGGAAGCAGCAGTCAGGAAACCAAAGGACATGCAGCAAAAGACCTCTTTAAAGTGTTAAAAAGCAAAGATATCACTTTGAGGACTTTGGTGGCCTGACCCAGGCCATGGCATTTTCAATTGCTTCATATGTATGTGAAAGCCAGGAAATTAATAAGGAAGACTGAAAAAAAATTGATACCTTTGAATTATGGTGTTGGCGAAGAATATTGAATATACCATGATCTGTCAGAAGAGAGAATAAGTCTGTCTTGGAAGCAACACATCTAGAATGCTCCTTACAGGTGAGGATGGCGTGATTTTTGTCTCATGCACTTTGGACATGTTATCGGTAGGGATCAATCCCTGGAGAAGGACATCATGCTTGGTAGAGTAGAGGGTTAGCGAAAAAGGGGAAGACCTTTGATGAGATGGATTGACACAGTGGCAGCAACAATGGGATCAAACATAACGAAGATTGTGAGGATGGCACAGGACCAGGCAGTGTTTCTTTCTGTTGTACCTTAGGATTGTATGAATCAAAACCAACTCGATGGCACCTATCAGCAACAACAACAATAAATAACCTCATGATATTAGTGACTTACAACAATAAAAATTTTTTCTCTCATAGTACCTGTCATCTGAAGCTTAGCTGAAGCTCTGTTCCATGTTGTCTTAATTCCTCCTTATTTTATGATCCATGCAGAAGGAATCTCATGGCCTCTTAGCAAAAGAAAAGTGGCAAGGACAATCCATGAAATAGCTTTTAAAGTTTTTCCTCCAACATTGTCTATATCACATCTGCCCACATTCCGTGGACAAAGCAAGTCACCTGGCCAAGCTTTGTATCAATGTGTCAGGAAAATATTCTCCTTCTACAGTGAGGTCCTGCCAGTAACAAAGCACCTCATAGAAATGTGTTCTTACAGGGAAGTGAGCCAATAATTGGTTGCAATAATGCAATCTATCACACTATGGTCCATGGATACTTGTACCATCAGAAATTCTGACTTAAAAAAAGTCTTTGCAATTCTGCAAATTATGTTTATTTTGAGATTATGATATATATATTAATATATTAAATGTTTTTTATTTTTCTGCAGTATAAAGGACAATAGATTTTTTGGTTTATTTTTTATTGGTTTTCACAGTAATCTGCTTTATGCCTTAAGCCTTGTGGGTGGTGACTTCATTTCATATTACTTACAAAGACATGTTATTTTTCAGCAAATATTTGGGAATCTGAAATACTGCACAGGAAAGCACCAGGTTGAAAGAAAATTCATCTACTCATGTATTCTCTTAAAACAGAATATAATAAATGTAGATGAAGCCTCTTGGTCATTTATTGCCTTAGAAATAACCTCTATCACTTTAAAAGAGTGACAAATTTGTAATATAATAAGATATACTCCATTTCTCACTTCCCTGTATCAGCCATCTGGTATTTTTCTTTCCATTACTACTTCACAAAACTTCCCTATTATCAAGGAAACAATGAAGACATACCAACTAGGAAGGAGGAAAGAAACTTACAGATTCGCAATAATTGAATATTGTGCCACTACTGGCCTTTTAGAAAGTCATTTACCAGGTGAGAAAGTCATTTCTATTATGTGCTGTTACAATGCCCATGAGACTCATTTACATAGAATCCCCTGACACTATTATTACCTCTTCATCTTGATAGTAGAAATGGTTCATTGTTATAGATAGTGGTGCAAAGATGAGTATTTATAGCTGCAGCATTGCTGAGTTGTCTTCATATATACCATTAAACTACTCCTTAGAATTATGTTCCTATATTTAAGTGAGTGCATTTTTGTGTATTTGCTAATAAAGTTTTATATACTCTTACTTTCAGTTTCAATTCAAGGATTTAAAAAGAAAAATGCTATTATTTGGAGCAATAAGAAAAAGCACACAATTTACCATCCTGCACAATAGGTTTAAAACTCAGACCATATATTTTAAATATATGCTGTTTGAAAAATGAATGAAATTGTCTTTCATTTACCTCATAGACACTAAGTTTCCACTCACTGTGGGCAAGGGCAAGTGGATATCTCCATGATGCTAAAATATATATAATTTATAAATTTATGTTTCTGTATATATGTATTTATCATTCATGTATATGTAGGCCAATTAGAGACGAGTTGGACATTTCAAACCTTATTGTATAGACACCAACTCTTTCAATAAGAGATATATTTTATGTCATACTTTATTTTCTTCCAGAGTATTGACTAAAATGTGCTTATGCTTTTTAGCTGCATAGCAGAAGATGTTTTTGGGAAGACCATTAAGAGTCATTCTGTTGTGTTCCAAACAGCAAGTAACCATGGCAAAGGAGCATTTCTGTGAATAATTAAAAGACATATTACAATTTCATTTAAATGTAGATTGTTGGCACTCTATACTTTGTCCTTTTTAACATTCCACTACTGCTATATCTTTGGTTAATTCCTAACTGAAAATGAACTTTGAATTATAGTATAGTCTCATGTTTCAAAAAGATTCATAAATAAAACACTGAATAAAATCGGAAGGTAGAGGGTTCATTCTCTTTTCAAAAATTCTAATAAACATGTTACTCTTATCTTATTCATAAGTCAGTTATGTATGTTTTTGTAGACAAAATATCTAGTGAAGCATTCTTAGGTTTCAATACTTGTAGTGCCTTAATCCTTTAAGCAGTATATTGGCACAATTTAGGCTGTATTTATATCACTCACAAAAGCCTTCGGGAAAATCATAGATTGCAGGAGCACTCCTGGCTGAGTTGAAGGCTCTGATTAATGCTTCACCATAGCTCTAACTAAAAGGAGGAAATGATTATATAATCTATGTCCCATGACTAGCAATTATTTTATTTACTTAAATATTTATTACTGTAAAAGATTTATTTAGGTTATGACAATATGTCATCTAAAAATTAAAGAGATAATAGAAACAGAATGACAAATGATTGGTGAAATTCTTCATTTCTTGAATAAGAATGAAAAATTTCAGATCAAAGAAATGATTATACCAGGAGTAAGAAGGTCATAAAAATCTGCTCAATCAAAGTCAGAGCCAAAGGCAAACACCAAGTGGCAGCTAAGGAATTTGAGGGGTAAAACATGCAGAGGGAAAGAAAGAAAAAAAGAGGAAGAGGCCTATAAAAACTTTTTCAGGAAGAGCAGATAGTTTCCATTGTAACAAAGCATAATGGTCTCTCAATGTAAAAGATCCCATTTTGAATGTGTTATTGGTGACTCGGGCGAAAAAGTGTACTTTAAAGAAGATGGCACAGAATTTATATACCACAAATCTTAACTCCAGGAAGTGATGAGTTGTTAAGAATACACTTGTAATTTCTGTTGTAAGATATGTGTGCCTATTTTGTATGTTGTTTTTAGGTACCCTCGAGTCTATTTCCACTCATAGAGATCGTATATACAACAGAACAAAAGCACTGCATGGTCCTGCACCATCCTCACGATCATTGCTATGTTTAAGCTCATTGTTGCAGTTAGTGCGTCAATCCATCTCATTTAAGGTCTTCTTTTTTTTCCCTAGCCTTCTGTTTTACCAAATATGCTGACCTTCTCCAGGGACTGATCCTTGTTGATAACATGTCCAAAATACATGAGATGAAGTCTCGCCATGTCATCCTTGCTTCTAAGAAACTTCTGGCTGTACTTATAAGACAAATTTGTTCATTCTTCTGGCACACCAGAGTATATTCAGTATTCTTCGCCTTCTTCACCAACACCATAATTCAAAGGCATCAATTCTTCTTCGGTCTTCCTTATTCATTGTCTAGCTTTCATGTGCATATGAGACACTTGAAAATACTATGGCTTGGATCAGGCTCCTCTTAGTCCTCAAGGTGACATCTTTGCTTTTTAACACTTTAAAGACATCTTTTTCAGCAGATTTACCTAATGTAATACATCATTTGATTTCTTAACTGTTGATTCCATGGGTGTAGATTGTGGATCCAAGTAAAATGAAATCCTTGACAACTTCAGTATTTCCTACATTTATCATAAGGTTGCTTATTGGTCTAGTTGTGAGGATTTTTGTTTTCTTTATGCTGAGGTGTAATCCATACTGAAGATTATAGTCTTTGATCTTCATACGTAAGTACTTCAAGTTCTCTTTACTTTGAGCAAGCAAGGTTGTGTTCTCTTCATATCGCAGGTTGTTAATGAGGTTCATCCTATCCTGATGCCAAGTTCATCTTCATACAGTCCAGCTTCTTGGATTATTTGCTCAGCACACAGACTGAATAAGTATGATGAAAGGATACAGACCTGTCTTAGGCTGGATTCTCTAGAGAAGCAAAACCAGTAAAGGGTATAAATACACATAGAGAGAGAGATTATATCAAGGAAACAGCTCACGCGATTGTAGAGCCTAGAATGTCCTGAGTCCATAGATCAAGGTAGAGGCCTCTCCCAAGTCTCACAGCCGCAGAAGCTGGCAAATCCAAGATCTGCAGGTCAGAGACCAGGGCTCCCACTCACAGGCTGTGCAGATCGACCAACCCCAGGTTCGGCAGATAAGTTGACAGTTCAAGTCCCAAGAACGAGAGATGAAATGACAGGAAGCAGCTGCAGGATCCAGAGAGATGAAAAGCCAGAATGTCTGCTTATATTCAGATTCAGGCCACACCCCCAAGGAGACTGCCTTTCATCTGATTGGCTACTCACAGTATATTTAATCATGGGAGCCATTACATTAAAACACTGAATGTCATGGCCCAGCCAAATTGACACACAATCTTAACCATCACAGTCCACCCCTTGTCAACTTGGCACGTGTACACATCTCCTTAAACCATACATAATCTCTGAATAAAGACAATCAGAAAGTCATACTTGTGCCTAACATGATACAACTAACACGCATACAATAGAAAACGCACTAGCCCCGTTTACTGCTTATATTTTATAAGTGAAGGAAACAGCAATATTTGATGCACACCTACAAAGTAGAAATACTCATAACAATTACAGTGCCCGTTTCTGCAACTGGTCATGTGGCCGTAACTGGTATTTAGAACTACCTTCTTCCACCACCCATTCTGTATTCCCTTTGCCCTCAGCAAGGACCTCAGCTCGTCGTGGTTCTTTGCCTGGTAGGGTGACCCAAACCTTCATTCCTGAAGGGTCTGTGGCATTAGTAGTAATGTCAGAATTAGGCTGCTGTAGTGTTCCATTGACTTTAATCACAGGGCATGGTAGTACTAAGAGACGTCCCAAGGAATCTCCTGCATTCCAGACATACTCTTCTTTACCTCCATTATGTAATATCAATCTGATTTCTTCTTGGTAATCAGGATCAATCACACCAGCCAGTATGGTAACTCCCTTATTTGCCTGTTGAGCCAGAGGCATAAGGAGCCCAAAGTGGCCAGGTGGCATTCTTAACTTCCAGTTCAATGGAATCACTGATGTGTCTCCAGGTGGGAGCATTCCTCCCTTTGGAACTAAGACCTCTAGGCCTGCAGAGCATAAGGTCGAGGGGACAGGAAACAAAAAACTTGTAAGTGGATCACTAGGGGTAATAGTGAGTGGTGCCACTCCCATTTCCACCCCTTGATTCCTGGACCTGTGAATCCTGGCTATGGGAGACACAGCACCATATATTGGACGCTGGTTTAAAGCATATACAGCCGCCTGAAGAACATTTCCCCAACCCTGCAAGGTATTGCCACCTAGCTGGTGCCATAATTGTGTCTTTAGAAGGCCATTCCATCATTCTATCAAGCCAGCTGCTTCAGGATGATGGGGAACCTGGTAAGACCAGTGAATTCCATGATAATGGGCCCACTGATGAACTTCATTTGCTGTGAAGTGAGTCCCTTGATCTGAGGCAATGCTATGTGGGATACCATGACAGTGAATAAGGCATTCTGTATGTCCATGGATGGTAGTTTTGGCAGAAGCATTGCGTGCAGGGAAGGCAAATCCATATCCGGAGTAAGTGTCTATTCCATGATGGAAGTGGTCCAATGTAATCAACTTGCCACCAGGTTGCTGACTGATCACCTCAAGGGATGGTGCCATATGGGGGACTCAGTGTTGGTCTCTGTTGCTGGCAGATTAGACACTCAGCAGAGGCTGTCGCCATGTCAGCCTTGGTGAATGGAAGTCCATGCTTCTGGGCCCATGTATAACCTCTGTCTCTGCCTCCATGGCCACTTTCTTCATGAGCCCATTGAGCAATGACGGGAGTAGCTGGGGAAAGAGGATGACTGGTTTCAACAGAACGTGTCATCCTATCCACTTGATTGTTAAGATCATCCTCTGCTGAGGTCACCCTTCAGTGAGCATTCAAATGAGACACAAATATCTTCACTTCTTTGGCCCATTCAGACAGGTCTATCCACATACCTCTTCCCCATAAATCCTTGTCTCTAATTTTCCTATCATGTTCCTTCCAATTCCCTGACCATCCAGCCAAGCCATTGACCACAGCCCATGAATCAGTATATAATTGCATATCTGGCCATTTCTCCTTCCAAGCAAAGTGAACAACCAGGTGCACTGCTTGAAGTTCTGCCCATTGAGAGGATTTCCCTTCACCACTGTCCTTCAGGGAGGTCCCAGAAAGGGGCTGTGGTGCTGCTGCTATCCACTTTCAAGTGGCACCTGCATATCGTGCAGAACCATCTGTAAACCAGGCACGAGTTTTCTCTTCCTCAGTCAACTGATCATAAGGAATTCCCCATGGGGCCATAGGTGCAGACTGGGAGATGGAAGGTAATGTGACTGGAGTGAAGACCATGGGCATCTGGGCCACTTCCTTGTGCATCTTACTTGTGCCTTAGCATCCTGCTCGGGCCTGATCTTGAATACACCACTTCCATTTAATGATGGAGTGCTGCTGTGCACATCCAACTTCATGGTTCTGTGGGTCAGAAAGCACCCAGTTCATGATGGGCAACTCAGGCCTCATGGTGACTTGGTGTCCCATGGTTAAGTGCTCAGTCTCTACTAAGGCCCAGTAACAAGCCAAAAGTTGTTTCTCAAAAGGAGAGTAGTTGTCTCCAGAGGATGGCAGAGCTTTGCTCCAAACTCCTAAGGGTCTGCACTGTGATTCACCAATAAGGGCCTGCCAAAGACTCCAAACAGCATCTCTATCTACCACTGACACTTCAAGCACCATTGGATCAGCTGGATCATACAGTCCAAGTGGCAGAGCGGCTTGTACAGCAGCCTGAACCTCTTGCAGAGACTTCTGATGTTCTGGTCCCCACTCAAAACTAGCAGCTTTTCGAGTCACTTGATAAATATGTCGGAGTAGCACACCCAAATGAGGAATATGTTGCCTCCAAAATCTAAAGAAGCATTGTGCCTCCTTTTTAGTTGTGGGAGCAGCAAGATGCAATAACTTAGCCTTCACTTCAGAAGGAATGTCTCCACATGCCTTATATCACTGGACCCCTAGAAATTTCACTGAAGTGGAAGGTGCCTGAATTTTTGTGGGATTAATCTCCCACCCTCTAGCATGCAAATGTTTTACCAATAAGTCCAGAGTCATTGACACTTCTTCCTTACTAGGTCCAATCAGCATAATGTCATCAATTTAATGGACCAGTATGATGTCTTGTGGAAGGGAAAGGTGATCAAGGTCCCTGTGGACTAAATTATGACATAGGGCTGGAGAGTTGATGTAGCTCTGAGGTAGGCAAGCGAAGGTGTATTGTTGGCCTTGCCAGCTGAAGGCAAACTGCTTCTGGTGGTCCTTTGAAACAGGTATGGAGAAAAAGGCATTAGCCAGATCAATAGTTGCATACCAGGTACCAGGAGATGTATTAATTTGCTCAAGCAGTGAAATTACATCTGGAGCAGCAGCTGCAATTGGAGTCACCACCTGGTTAAGTTTTCGATAATCTATTGTAATTCTCCAAGATCCATATGTTTTTTGCACAGGCCAAATAGGCGAGTTGAATGGGGATGTGGTGGGAATCACCACCCCTGCATCCTTCAAGTCCTTGATGGTGGCAGTAATCTCTGCAATCCCTCCAGGAATGTGGTATCACTTTTGGTTTAATATTTTCCTAGGTAGGGGCAGTTATAATGGCATCCACTTGGATTTTCTACCATAATAGCACTTAATCTATTTGTCAGGGATCCAATGTCAGGGCTCTGCCAGTTGCTGAGTATATCTATTCCAATTATGCATTCTGGAACTGGTGAAATCACTACAGAATGGGTATGGGGACCCACTGGACCTACTGTGAGATGGACATGAGCCAAGACTCCATTAATAACCTGACCTCCGTATGCCCCCACTCTGACTGGTGGGCCACAGTGACATTTCGGGTCTCCTGGAATTAGTGTCAGCTCAGAGCCAGTGTCCAGTAATCCCTGAAAAGTCTGATTATTTCCTTTTCCCAAATGAACAATCATTCTTGTAAAAGGCCATTGATCCCTTTGGGGAAGGCTGGGAGAAAGATTAACAGTAAAAATTTTTGGCAGTGTATTGGAGTCCTTCCTCAAGGGGACCTGGCCTCCCCTTCATTCAAGGGGTTGTGGGTCTTTAAACTCACTCAAATCTGGGAATTGATTGAGGGACTGTCACTATTCTGGCGATTCGAGCTAGACTGCTGTTCACCTGACCTAGAATTCATCCGTTTGTATAGATCAAGTATTTAGTAGATTTTCTATCTATTTCATTCCTAAGGACACCATGACTAAGTAGCCAGTGCCATAAGTCCATACGAGTCAGACTATTCTGATTACTGCTTTGACTCCTCTGTCCATTACTGTAACCATGCTCACGTTGTCTTTGTCGACTGAGTGCAGCCACTTGGCCCCTACTACCACAGGGTCCAGTGAGCCCCATTGTAGTTAGGAGTCTTAATTCAGTTAGGGCAGTTCTGACTTACATACAATAGCAATCACAGCAGTCTTCAAGAATACTGGAGCTCCCTTCACAAACTTGTTCCTCACAGTTGTGGTAAAAGGTGTGTCCTCTGGACACTCCATGTGTGGGTCTGTGGGTCTAACTTTATAAATCCATTCTAGCATGCCAATTTCCCTAAGCCTTTGGATACATTCTTCTACAGTATACCAAGCCAGGTCTGGTACTTCAACTTGATTTAGTGTCAGCCACCTCATAATCCATGCTTCAGCAACCCAACCAAATGAACTATTAGATCCTTTCCTGACTTCTTTAGGTGAAACACTGAATGAATAGTCTGTGCTTAGTGGACCCATATCAAGAAACTCAGACTGATCCATCTTTATGTTCCTTGCACCATTATCCCACACACTTAATAGCCATTTCCACGCATATTCCCCAGGTTTCTGTTTGTACATATTAGAAAACTCAAGTAGTTCTTTCGGAGTGTGGTGTACCTCCTCCTGGGTCACACTTTGTACTTCACCTTTTGGGACTCGCTGGGACTTAAGCCTAGTATAGGTCTAGAAGCCAGAATCGGTAGTGTGGAATTGTTTTGAGAACATTCAGCATTATCATGTAAAGCATCTGCCTCAGACGATGCTCCAGGCAATGACTCAAGCAAGTGCTCTTTAGAGGCAGCTGGGCTAGGGCCAATCTCCTCAGTTGGGAGTAGAGGGGCTAATGATTTTTCTGGACAGGGTGATTTAGCAGACAAACATGAAGTAATCTCTTCAGATGAGACTGGTTCTGCTGGCAGGAGCAATTCAATGGAATTTATAGGCTCAGTGTCCCCAGCTTCCTGATTATCTGCCCTTATGTCCCCATCCCAAGTCTCAGTATCCCATCTCTTCCCAATCAATGCCTGTGCTTTAACTTCAGACACCTCTTGAGGTTTGCAATTGAGCTGGCATTGTAATTCAGCCACTATTACAATAAAACTCTGGGTTTGGTTTTTAGCAATTTCAGCTCTGTTACTACAAGAAATAAGGCTTTCCTTCAAAGCCTTGAGGTCATGTATGCAGCACTTGAGCCTTGACTCTGAAGCCCTGAGTGCATCTCTTTCCTTCATCAGTTTGTCTAGCGAAAGTAGGACAAACCAACCAGCTTCCTTATACTTCTCATTCTGACAAAGCTGTAGAAAGATATCACACGTGTTCACCCTTAGCCTCACCTTTCACCAATACCTGATCTACCAGTGGTGATATTTTGCGTATTTGTATCACCACCTTGCTCCATGAACTAGCAGTGACCTCTTTACTGCTGGAAGCAGAGTCATCAACATCTTTATGACTAACCAGACTTGAGAAACAATTTAGAAAACTCATCCTTACAATTTTGTTTCTCTAGAACCACTCCCAGTACCAAATGTCTTAGGCTGGGTTCTCCAGAGAAGCAAAACCAGTAAAGTGTATAAATATATATATAGAGAGATTATATCAAGGAAACAGCCCACGCGATTGTAGAGGCTAGAACGTCCTGAGTCCATGGATCAAGGTAGAGGCCTCTCCCAAGTCTCACAGCCGCAGAAGCTGGCAAGCCCAAGACCAGCAGGTCAGAGAGCAGGGCCCTCACTCACAGGCTGTGCAGATGGCTGAATTCCAGGTGCAACAGATAAGATGACAGCTCAGGCCCCAAGAACAGGAGATGAGACGACAGGAAGCAGCCGCAGGGTCCAGAGAGCAAAAAGCCAGAACTTCTGCTTATACTCAGATGTGGGTCACACCCCTGAGGAGACTCCCTTTCATTGATTGGCTACTCACAGTATATTCAATCATGGGTGTGATTACATTAAAACACGGAGAATCATGGCCCAGCCAAGTTGACACACAATCTTAACCATCACAAGACCCTACACACACTTTTTTGATTTTAAATTCCCTTGCTTTGTTCAAACAACTACCTCTTGGTCTATGTACATGCTCCTCATGAACACAATTAGTGTTTTGGAATTCCCATTCTTAGCATAGTCAGTAAAACACAGGTAAACATCTTTCTGGTATTTTCTGTTTTCAGCCAAGATCCTTCTGACACCAGCAATGATGCCCCACATTCCACATCTTCTTCTGAATCTAGCTTGAATTTCTGGCAGTTCCCTGTTGATGTACTGCTGCAGCTGCTTCTGAATGATCTTTAGCAAAACTTTAATGCATGTGATATTAATGATATTGTTTTATAATTTCCGCATTCTATTGGATCACCTTTCTTCGGAATGGGCAGATATATGGATCTCTTCCAGTCGGTTGGCCAGGTAGCTGTTTTCCAAATTTCTTGGCATAGACAAATTAATGCTTCCAGCATTATCTCCATTTCTTGAATCATCTCAGTTGGTATTCCATCAATTCCTGGAGCCTTGTTTTTAGCCAATGTCCTCAGTATACCTTGGTCTTCTTCCTTCATTACTGTCAGTTCTTGATCATATGCTACTTCCTGAAATGGTTGAACATTGATCAATTTTTTTGGTACAATGTGTTCCTTCCATATTCTCTGGTACTTCCTGTGTGCTTCAATATTTTGCACATAGAATCCTTCAGTGTTGCAATTGGAGGCTTGAATTTTGTCTTCAGTTCTTTCAACTCGAGAAATGTCAAGCGTGCTCTTCCCTTTTGTTTTTTTAACTCCAGCTCTTGTACATTTCATTATAATAGTTTGCTTTGTCTTCTCAAGCCTCCATTTGATATCTTCCATTTAGCTCTTTTATGTCATCATTTCTTCCATTAGCTTTAGCTATTCCGTGTTCAAGGCAACTTTCAGAGTCTCTTCTGACATCCATTTTGTCTCTTCTTTTTTCCTGTCTTTTTAATGACCTTTTGCTTTCTTCATGTATGATGTCCTTGATGTCATCCCACAAATGGTCTATTCTTTGGTCATCAGTGTTCAATGCATCAAATATATTCTTGAGATGGTCTCCAAATTCAGTTTGGATATACTCAAGTTCGTATTTTAGCTCTTATGTTCTTGTTTTAATCTTCGTCAGCTTCAAGTTGAATTTGTATATGAGCAACTGATGGTCTGTGCCACAGCTGGCCCTTGGCCTTATTTTGACCAATGATATTTAGCTTCTCCATTATCTCTTTCCACAGAAGTAGTCAATTTGATTCCTGTGTATTCCATCCAGTGAGGTGCACTTGTATAGTTGCTGTTTATGTTGTTGAAAAAAAGTATTTACATTGAATAAGTCATCGGTCTTGCAAAATTCTATCATGTGATCTCCGGAGTCCTTTCTATCACTATGGCCCTATTTACCAACTACTGACCCTTCTTCTTTGTTTTCAACTTCAGCATTCCAATTACCAATAATTATCAATGCATCTTTATTGCATGTTCGATCAATTTCAGACTGCAGAAGTTGATAAAAATCTTCAATTTCTTCATTTTAACCTTAGTGATTGGTGCATAAATTTGAAAAACACTCGTATTAACTGGTTTTCCTTGTAGGTGTATGGATATTATCCTATCACTGACAGTATTGTACTTCAGGATAGAGCTTGAAATGTTCTTTCTGATAATGAATGTGGTGATATTATTCTTCAACTTGTCATGCCTGGTATAGTAGACCATAAGATAGTCCAGTACCAGTCCATTTCAGCTCACTAATACATAGGATATTGATCTTTATGTGTTCCATTTCATTTTTGACAACTTCCAATTTTCCTAATTTATCCTACATATGTGTGCGTATAAGATATCTGTATTTGGTAGTACAGCTTGTTCACTTCATGATAATCTGTCAAGGAAAGGGCAGGAAGGGCCTCAAATGTAGCACACATTATACTTGCCAAACCTTGCACATTAGAAATATGTTCACCCACAGGAAAAAACACCACTTTCTAGTTGTGGCTCTGTGTGTGTGCGTTTTGAGAGAGAGACAGAAAGAGAGAGAGTTCAAATGGAATTTTCATAATAAAATAATACATACCAATATAGGAATCAAGGGTGGCAAAAAACTATTCAGAAATATTTATTCCTCTCATGCTTATTCCCCCATATTCATGAGCAGAAGGTACTTCCCGACCCTTGATCTTTGGAGATGGTCATGGAATAACCTCTCCGTGCCCCAGAATAAGAATGTTACTGTTGTTAGTTGCCCTCCAGTCATTCCTAACTCATGGTGACCCCATGCGTGCAGAGTAGAACTGCTCCATATGGTTTTCATAGCTGTGACTTTTTGGAAGAAGATCGTCTTGCCTATCTTCCTAGGAGACTCTGGGTGGGTTCTAACTGCCAACCTTTCAGCTAGTAGTTGAGCATTTATCTGTTTTCACCACCCGAGGACCTTAGAATAAGAATACTTGACAACACTTGCTCAGCAGGATTTTAATACTGCTACAAAAAAGTATGTCTCCACCCCAGTTCCCACTTTCCCCACCCACCAGCTCCCACCACTTTCTCTTCACCTCCACCTAGCCCTGTACATCACCTCTACCCCTTCTCATCAAGCTATGCTGCGTTGCTATGGGTAGAAAGCCACTGGCTCACTGCCAGCCCTGGTTTGCCCTGCCTCCACCTGCAGGCTCCTGCGGTGTCTTTTTTCTTTTCTTTTTCCCTTTCTTCCTTTTCTTTCTCTCATACACCTATCCTCCTATGCCACCTCTACCCCTTCCCACCGGGCCATCCCACAGTGCCATGACTAGAGATCCACTGGACCATTGTCACCCCAGACTTTCCCTAGCCTCATCCACCAGCTCCCGTAACACTGTTTTTTTCTCTTCTTTCCCTTTTCTCATTTTCTTTCTCCCTCCCACCTAGTCCTGTATGCCAACTTTCCCCCTACACTCTGGCCCCCAGGTCCAGCCTGCCACCACATGCCAGGTACCCTTTTTTCCTCTCTCTTTTCTTTTTTCCACTTACCAAGACCTGTATGCCACCTCCCTTCTTGATGGGCCTTTGCTAGGCAACTGCAGCTACAGTGTCTGCAGCACAGGCTCACTGCCACATTGGGCCCACACTGCCCCACCCCTCCTGCCACTCTACCATTTGCTGAATGGTAGGAAGCGAGCACATACCACTCCCCATCTGACACCTGTGCCTACCTGGCAAGGGGCTGTGAGTGCTTCTACACTGCTGAACCGACATCAGGAGACAGAAAGCACCCATTGACTCCACTCTCAGCCACCTCATTAAACCAGAGTACAGTGAAGCAGGCTCACCCTGCCTGCTGTTGCCCTGGCCACCCAGTCAATGTTGTGAGAGCTATCATGCCCACAGAATAGCGAGCAGAAAAGCACTCCTGGCCAACCCATCCTGACATATTAAAACAAAACAAAGAAGCAGAACAAAACAAATGAATAGACAATCAATAAATAAAGAAAATAATAACGTAATGTCTCAGAGACAGCAGACAATATTAAAACATAAGAAGGCAGGCAAGATGACTCCAGCAAGTGACCAAAAAAGAATCAGGTGACTTTGTAGTAGAAAAAAAGGCAGTGGAACAACCTGATATGAAATCCCAAGACTAATATTTAGAGACCTCCAAGAGATTATGAAAGAAATCAAGGAAAACACAGACAAAACCAAGGAAAAAATAGAGAAAATCATGGAAAATATGGACAAAACCAATGAAAGCATAACCAAAATCAAGAAAAACACAGACAAAGCAATAGAAGAATTCAGAGTTCCAGAACAGGGGGTTAAAATGGAAAACATAGAGCAGATTGTTGAAGATTTACGGGCAGAAAATTTCTCAAATATCATGAAAGGTGGAAATCTGACCATCCAAGAAGTTCAAAGAGCCCCATATAGGATATGCCACAACAGAAAATCAAGACAAATCATAATCACACTTGCCAAAACAAAAGACAAAGGAAGACTCCTGAGAGCACCTCGATAAAAATGAAAATCACTTACAGCAGGGAAACAATAAGACTAAGACTAAGCTCTGATTATTATGCAAGCAAGAAGGCAATGGGATGACATATATAAAACTTTGAAAGGAAAAAAACTGCCAACCAAGAATAATATATCCTGCAAAACTCTCTCTAAAATATGGCAAAATTAAGACATTTGCAGGTAAACAGAAATTAAGGAAATTCTAAGAAACCAAACCAAACTCATAAGATATAGTAAAGGGAGTCCTTCAGTTAGAGAACAAACCACATCAGATAACAATGGGAATCTAGGACAAAGCACAGCATCAGCCAGATACCAATGTAGGTAAAGGACTCTTGATAATAAAACAAAGCTAAAAGACTTAAAACAGGGAAACAGAGACATTAGTCTGTAATTGACTACAATGTTGAAACAATTAAAGGGGAAATAAACAGTGTAGCTATAAAACTTTCAAATTAAGAGGAATTCAAGGTGGTACCAAGTAATAAAAGACTGAATCAAATTTAGAAAGATAAGGTTAAATTTCAAGGTAACCACAAAAAAAGCTAACAAACTTACTCATCAGAATAAAAAAGAAGAAAAATAAAGTCTCAGTAAACAAAAAAATTTATAATAACAAAAGAAATGAGAATCCACAAACAAAAGGAACTCAGCACAGGAAAGTAACAGGAACAAAGAAAAAGTTAGCACCACATAAAAAAGCACAACACTATGACAGCAATAAACTCATACCTGTCAGTAATCACACTGAATGTAAATGGCTTAAATGCACCTGTAAAGAGACAGAGAGTGGCAGAATGGATTAAAAAAGCACAACCCATCAAGATACTGTCTACAAGAGAGACGCCTTAGACACAAAGACATAAATAGATTAGTAGTCAAAGTATGGAAAAATCTATATCAAGCAAACAGTAACAAAAAAGGACAAGAGTGGCAAAACTAATGTCAAATAAAATAGACTTTAAGGCAAAATCATCATAAAAGACAAGGAAGGACATGATATAATGATTAAAGGGACAATACACCAAGAAGATGTAACCTTAATAAATATCTATGCATCCAACAACAGAGCTCCAAAATACACAAAACAAACACTAATAGAACTGAAAAGAGAAAAAGACAGTTCCACAACAAGAGTAGGAGACTTCAACACACCACTCTTGGTAACAGAAGAACATCTAGAAGGAAACTCAACAAAGATACAGAAGATCTAAAGGTCAAAATTGACTAACATGATTTCATAGACATATATAGAGCACTCCCCCAACAGTAGCAAAGTATACATTGTTGTCCAATGCACATGCAACATTCTCTGGAATAGACCACACTTTACGCCACAAAGCATCACGCAGTAAAATCCCAAACATCAGAATAATAGAAAGCATTCTCTCTGATCACAAAACTGTGAAGGAAGAAATCAATAACAGTAAGAATAAGAGAAAAACGAAAAATGAATACATGGAAATTGACAAATGCCTTGCTTAAAAAAATGGGGTAATAGAAGAAATGAAAGATGGAATCAAAAAATTTCTATAACCAAATGAGAATGAAAACGCTTCATACCAATATTTTTGGGACACAGCAAAGACAGCAAAGGCAGTTCTCAGAGGTCAATTTATAGCCATAAATGCACACATCAAAAGGAAGAATGGGCCAAAATAAAAATGTTAGCCCTACAACTTGAACAAAATAGAAAATGAACAGCAAAAGAAGCCCACAGCTGCCACAAGACAGGAAATAATAAAAATTAGAGTAGAAATAAATGAAATAGAGAATAGAAAAATGATAGAATCTACAAGATGAAAAGTTAGTTCTTTAAAAAGATCAACAAAATCAACAAACCACTGGCCAAACTGACAAAAGAAAAACAGAAGAGGAAGCAAAAAACCTGAATAAGAAATAAGATGGGGGACATTACTACAGACCCAAATGAAATAAAAAAGATCATAACAAAATACTATGAAAAATTGTATTTCAACAAATTTGAGAACCTAGAGTAAATGGTCGTTTTTAGAAACACACTACCTACCTAAACTGACAAAAGTTGAGATAAAAAATGCGAACAGATCCATAACAAAAGAAGAGATTTAAGAGGTAATTAAAATAAAAACTCCTACAAAAAAAGCCCTGGCCCAGATGGCTTCACTGGAGAATTCTACAAAACATTCAGAGAAGGGGTTACACCAGTACTACTTAAACTATTTCAGAATATAGAAAAGGAAGCAACACTTCCGAATTCATTCTATGAAGTCAGCATAACCTTGATACCAAAACCAGGTGAAGATGCCACAAAAAATAAAAAAATTACAGAACTCCGTCTCTCATGAATATAGATGCAAAAATTCTTAACAAAATTCTAGCCAGTAGAATTCAGCATCATATCAAAAAAATAATACACCACAACCAGCTGGGATTCATACCAGGTATACAAGGATGGTTAAACATTAGAAAATCAATCAATGTAACCCATCACATAAATAAAAGGAAAGAAAAGAATCACATGATCATCTCAATTGACACAGAAAAGTCATTTGATAAAATCCAACACCCATTTTTGGTAAAAACTCTCAATAAAGTAGGAATAAAAGGGAAATTCTTCAATGTAATAAAGGAGATCAATAGAAAACCAACAGCTAACATCATTCTCAACAGAGAGAGGCTGAAAACTTTCCCTCTGAGAATAGGAACAAGACAAGGATTCCCTTTATTACCACTCCTATTTAACATTGTGCTATAAGTCCTAGCTAGAGCAATAAGGCAAGAAAGAGAAATAAAGGGCATTCAAATTGGAAAGAAAGAAGTAAAACTATCTCTAGTCACAGATGATATAATCATATACATATAGAACCCTGAAGATTCCACAAGAAAACTACTGCAATTAACAGAAAGACTCATCAGAGTACCAAGATACAAGATCAACATACAAAAATCAGTTGGATTCCTATACACCAACACAGAGAACGTTGAAAAGGAAATCAGGAAAACAATATCATTTATAATAGCTCCTAAAAAAATAAAATAGTTAGGAATAAATCTAACCAGGCATGTAAAAGACCTATAGAAAGAAAACTACAAAACACTTTACAAGAAACCAAAAGAGATCTGTGTAAATGGAAAAATGCTCATGGATAGGAAGAGTCAACATTGTGAAAATGTCAATTCTACCAAAAGTGATCTACAGATGTAATGCAATCTCAATCCAAATATCAACAGCATTCTTTAATGAGATGAAAAAACTAATCACCAACTTTACATGGAAAGGAAAGAGGCTCCAGATAAGCAAAGAATTATTGAAGAAAAACAACAAAGTAGAAGGCCTTACACTACTTGATCTCAGAACCTACTATACAGCCATGGTAGTCAAACAGCTTTGTACTATTACAATGACAGACCATAGACCAGTGGAACAGAATAGAGAACCCAGATGTAAATTCATCTACTTATGGTCAGTTGCTCTTTGACCAAGACCCAAAGTCTGTTAAACGGAAAAAAAAACAGTCTTTTTAACTGGATGTCCAGCAGTAAAAAAAAAGAAACAGGACCCATACCTCACACTGTACACAAACACTAATTCAAAATGGATCAAAGACCTAAATACAAAACCTAAAATGATAAAGATCATGGAAGAAAAAATAGAGACAACACTAGAGGCCCTAACACAAGGCACAAACACAATACAAACCATAGCTACCAATGCACAAACACCAGAACATAAACTAGATAACTGAGAGCTCCTAAAAATTAAACTCTTATGCTCATCAAAAGACTTCACCAAAAGAGAGAAAAGAGAACCTATGGACTGGGAAAAAAAATTTGACCACTACATATCCAACAAGGATCTAATCTCTAAAATCTGTAGAATATGTCAACACCTCAACAACAAAAAGATAAATAATCCAAACCAAAAATGGGCAAAAGATATGAACAGATACTTCACCAAAGAAGACATTCAGGCAGCCAACAGACACATAAGGAAATGCTCATAAACATTAGCAATTAAAGAAATGCAAATCAAAACTACAATGAGATACCAACTCACCCCGACAGTACTGGAACTAATTTAAAATAAAAAGGAAAATATCAAATGTTGGAGAGGATACAGGGAGATTGGAACTCTTATGCACTGCTGGTGGGAATGTAAAATGGTACAACAACTATGGAAAACAATATGACACTTCCTTAAAAAGCTAGAAATAGAAATACCATAAAATTTAGCAATCCCACTGGTAGGAACATAGCCTAGAGAAATAAGAGCCTTCACATGAATAGACATGCACACCCATGTTCACTGCAGCATTATTCACAGTAGCAAAAAGATGGAAACAACATAAGTGCCCATCAACAGATGAATGGATAAACAAATTATAGTACATGCACAATGGAATAATGCAACAATGAAGAACAATGATGAATCTTAGAAACATCTCACAACATGGAATAATCTAGAAGGCATTGTGCTCAGTTTGATACATCAATCACAAAACGACAAATACTGTACGAAAACACTATTATAAAAACCCAGAAAAAAGGTTTACATCCAGAAAAAAATAATCTTTGATGGTTGTGAAGCGGGGGAGGGATGGGAAGGGGAAAATACTAAATAGATAGTAGACAAGTGTTAACTTTGGTGAAGGGAAAGACAACACACAGTATTGGGGAAGTCAGCACAACTTGAACAAAACAAAGTTGTAGACGCTTCCTAGACACATCCAAACACCTTGCAGGACCAAGTTACTGGGGCTGAGGACTGGGGACCATGATCTCAAGGGACATATGTGTCAACTGGCATAACATAGTTTATAAAGAAAATGTTCTACATCCTACTTTGATGACTAGGATCTGGGATCTTAATATCTTGCGAGTCACCATCTGAGATACATCTACTAGTCCCATCATGTTTAGAGCAAAGGGGAATGAAAAAACCAAGGACACAAGGAAAATATTAGTCCAAAAGATTAACAGGCCACATGAACCACAGCCTGAGCCTAGAAGAACTAGATGGTGCCCAGCTACCACCACTGACTGCCCTGAAAGGGATCACAACAGAGGGGCCTGGACAGAGTGGGAGAAAACTGTAGAACAAAATTCAAATTCACAGAAAAAGATCAGAATTACTGGTCTGACAGAGACTTGAGGAACCGCTGAGACTAAGGCCCCCTGACTCTCTGCTAACTCATAACTGAAACCACTCCAGAAGTTCAACTTTTGGCCAAAGATTAGACAGGCCTAGAAAACAAACAGTAACACATGTGAGGAATGTGCTTCTTAGTTCAAGCAAGTATAAGAGGTTAAATGTATAACATAAGCCCAAAAGTAAAGATGAGAAGGTAGGAAGGGTGACTCCTCAACCTCAGACCTACTGAATCAGAACCTCTGGGTTGAAGGCAAGTAATCTGTGTTTCATAAAACCCTCTGACATCCTAATGTTGGAGAACCATTGCCATAGGGGAAGGAGTTCCTGGGTGGCTCACGTGATTAAGCTCTTGACTACCAGCCTAAATGTTGGAAGTCCAGATCCACCCAGAGGTGCCTTGGGACAGCAACTAACAACAGCAATGGGGTAATATTACTGAAGTATACTCTGCTCGGAGTCCTGGTGGCTCAGTAGGTAAGTGCTCGGTTGCTAACAGAACCACCTAACAACCACTCCATGGGAGAAAGATGTGGTAATCTGCTTCCATAAAAATCTTCTGGAATAGTACTACTCTGTCCTATAGGGTCACTATAAATTGGAATTAACTAGACAGCAAGAGTTTGATTTTCTTTTATCATTTGCCCCATACAAAATGTAGATACAGCAAATATTTTTAACCCAAATTTTTTTCTCTTTTTTGCTCTTTTAAATAATGTTACCATTTTTTAGAATCATATTTGATTTCTGGGTTACTTTTATAATTCATTTGACAAGAATTTTAGTTTTTCTAATACCATATGATCCAACAATTCCACTCTTAGGAATACATCCTAGAGAAATAAGAGCCGTCATATGAATACATATATGCACACCCATACTCATTGCAGCACTATTCATAATAGCAAAAAGATGGAAATAACCTAGATACCCGTCAACAGATGAATGAATAAACAATCTATGGTACCTACACACAACGGAGTATTATGCAATGATGAACAATGATGAATCTGCAAAGCATCTCATAACATGGATGAAACTGGAGGATGTTTTGCTGAGTGAAATAAGTCAATCACAAAAGGACAAATATTGTATGAGACCTCTACTGTAAAAACTCATATAAAAGTTTACACACAACAAAGAAACAATCTTTGCTGGTTATGAGGAATGGGAAGGGATGGGGGGGGGGACTAAATAGACAGTAGATAAGTGGTAAATTTGGTGAAGGCTAAGACAGTACACAGTACTGGGGAAGCCAGCACAACTTGTTCAAGGAAAGTCATGGAAGCTCTATAGACACATCCAAACTCCCTGAGGGACTGAATTGCTGGGCAGAGGGTTGTGGGAACTATGATCTTGGGCAACATCTAGCTCAACTGGCGTAACATAGTTTATAACGACAGTGTTCTACATTCTGCCTTGGTGAGTAGAGTCTAGGGTCTTAAAAGCCTGCGAGCAGCCATCTAAGATACTCCATTTGTCTCACCTCTTTGAGAGCAAAGGAGAATGAAGAGAACAGGATACAAGGAAAAGATTAGTCCAAAGGGCTAATGAACCACAGCTACTATGGCCTCCACCAGACTGAGTCCAGTACAGTTAGATGGTGCCCGGCTACCACCACTGACTGCTCTGACCGGGATCACAACAGAGAGTCCTGGATAGAGCAGGAGAAGGATGTAGAAAAAAATTCTAACTCACAAAAAGCAAGACCAGATTTACTGGCCTGACAGACTGGAGAAACCTAGAGAGTATGGCCCCCAGACACTCTTTTAGCTCAGTGGTGAAGCCACTCCCGAGGTTCACCGTGCAGCTGGGGATTGGACAGCCCCATATAACAAAATGGGTCTAATGAGGCACAGCAGTCCAGGGAACAGGACTGGAAGGCAGGAGGGGACAGGAAAGCTGGTGATAGGGAACCCAAGGTTGAGAAGTGACAGGGTTGACATGTAGTGGGGTTGTTAACAATCGTCACAGGGCAAAATGTGTAACAACTTTTTAATGAGAAACTATTTGTTCTATAAACCTTCATCTAACGTACAAAAAAAAAAAAAAAAGAATTATCTATGTGGGATCAAATTGACAACAGCAATTCAGGGGGTTTGATGTTTGATGGGAAGCCTAGGGGGCGGTGAGTTGAAGATAATGGTGATGGAGTAATTTGAAGAAGGATAGTGAGAATAGCAGCACAACTGGAAAAATGTAATCAATGTCACTGAATTGTACATGTAGAAACTTTTGAAATGGTGTATCTTTGGCTATGCATATTTTCACCAAAAAAAAAAAAAAAAAGGTCCCTCAAGTCAAGAAGGGAGAGGGTTGACATGTCACGGGGTTGTTAACCAATGTCATAAAACAATATGTGTACTGATGGTTTAATGAGAAACTATTTGTTCTGTAAATCTTCATCTAAAGTACAATAGAAAAATTAAAAAAAGAATTTTAGTTTTTCTGACTTTGAGATATATATACCTTTTTTTTCACTAACATACATATCTCTCATTCAGGTAGGATTAAAATATTAGTTTGAGTACAGAAATACAAAATTGGTTTGCCAGTTAGTATTTGGTTGTTGTTAGGTGCCTTCAAGTCAGTTACCTCTCATAGCGACCCTAATGTACAACAGAACAAAACACGGCGCAGTCCTGTGCTATCCTCACAATCCTTGCTGTGTTTGAGTCCCGTGTTGCAGCCACTGTGTCAATCCATGTCGGTGAGAGTCTTCCTCTTTTTCACTGACCATCTACTTTACCAAGCATGATGTCCTTCTCCAGGGACTGGTCCCTCCTGATAACATGTCCAAAGTACTTGAGACGAAGTCTTGTCATGCCATCCTTGCTTCTAAGGAGCATTTTAGCTGTACTTCTTCCAAGACAGATTTATTTGTTCTTCTGGCAGTCCATAGTATATTCAATATCCTTAGCCAACACCATAATTCAAAGGCATCAATTCTTCTTCAGTATTCCTTATTCACTGTCTAGCTTTCACATGCATATGAGGTGATTGAAAACGCCATGACTTGGGTTAGTCACGTTTTAGTCCTTAAAGTGACATCTTTGCTTTTGAACCCTGTCCTTGATGTCATCTCACAATGCTTCTGCTTTCTGGTCATTAGTGTTCAATGTGTCAAACCTATTCTTGAGATGGTCTCTAAATTCAGGCAAGATATACTCAAGTTCATGTTTTGGCTCTCTTGGATTTGTTTTTATTTTCTCTAGCTCAGGGACAGATTACCCAACAAGCATATGATTACTGTAGGCAGATGCATACATGCTTACTCATTAATCCACCCCTGCTTAAGCTCCAACTTGAGCTTTCGTACGAGCAATTGATGGTCTGTCACATAGTTGGCCCCTGGGCTTATTCTGACTGATGATTTTAAACTTTTCCATCATTACTTTCCACAGATGTAGTTAATTTGATTCTTGTGTATTCCATCCCACAAGGTCCGTGTGTTGTTGAAAAAAGGTATTTCCAGTGAATAAGTCATTGTTCGTGCAAAGTTCTATCATGCGATCTCCAATGCCCTTTCTATCCCCAAGGCCATATGTTCCAACTACTGATCCTTCTTTGTTTTCAACTTTAGCATTCCAATCACCAGTAATTATCAATGCATCTTGATTGCATATTTGATCAATTTCAGACTGCGGAAGTTGGTAAAAAAGCCTTTATTTCTTCATCTTTGGCATTATTAGTTCATTTGTAAATTTGAATAATAACCCTATTAAGTGGTCTTCCTTGTAGGCACATGGATATTATCCTATCACTGGCAGCACTGTACTTCAGGATAGATCTTGAAATGTTCTTTTTGATGATGAATGCAATACCATTCCTCTTCAATTTGTCATTTCAGGGATAGTAGACCGTATGATTACCTAATTCAAAATGGCCAATACCAGTCCATTTCAGCTCACTAATGCCTAGAATATCAACTTTTATTTGTTCCATTTCGTTTTTGACAAATTCTAATTCTCCTAGATTCATACCTTGTATATTCCACCTTCCAGTTATTACTGGATATTTGCAGCTGTTTTTTCTCATTTTGAGTAATGTTACATTAGCAGACAAAGGTCCCAAAAGCTTGCCTTCATCCACGTCGTTAAGGTCAACTCTACTTTGAGGAGGCAGCTATTCCTCAGTCTTATTTTGAGTGCCCTCCAACATGAGGGGCTCTTTTTCTAGCACTGTATCAGACGATATTCCCCTGCTATTCATAAGCTTTTCACTGTCCAATATTTTTTTAGAAGTAGATTGCAAAGTGCTTCCTAGTCTGCCTTAGTCTAGAAGCTCCACTGAAACCTGTTCAGCTTGGGTGGCCCTGCTGGTATTTGAAATACTGGTGGCATAGCTTCCAGCATCACAGTAACACAGAAGTCACCATAGTAAGACAAACTGACAGACATGTGGGGGTCAGTTAGTATAGAAGTATATATATATATATATATATATTTACCTTTATCTTTTTATATACATATTTCAAAATAAAACTATTGCTAAGTATAACTTTTAAATTGCAATGAATAGGAGATAAACTGAATCTTAAAGAACAGCGATATGTAACAAATTCTGCCATGTATTGAATTATAATTCTCATAGTCTATTCAATTCAAGCAATATTTATAACTTGTATAATAACAACTCTACTTAATGGGAAGGAGTAGTCAAAATATTGCATATTACATGACTAAGATAATTTACTACATAAAATTGGAAAAGATGACAGCAAAATCCTATTAATTGCATATTTACCCAATTACTCTCTACATTGAAAGAAGAGTTTTTAAAATCTCCAAGAATTCTCAGTAGAATCAAATAAACAGCTATAAATTTGACTTTGTTATATGAAGCAAAAATTTGGATTATGCTAGGTGTTATGCTTCTATAGGGCAACATAAACTACTACTTTCTATATTCTCACTATTTGCGAAGTTCCATGTTATATATTCATTTACAATGTTACAAAACATGAATTTAAACATGACACACTATTCTGTCTGGTTAATTGAAAAGGTCCATTCAGTAGTGTACTACTTAAAACATCTTTCAAATGTCAGAATTATATTTAAAATTAGCCTAAGCAAAGCAGGTACTACTTTATTGTTTATCTAACAGGAAGTCCAAGGAGGCATTTGATAAGATCTAAATTCAGGGATTCTAACAATATAAGAAAGATGCCTCTCTTTCTTAAATTTGTTCCCTTTTGCTTGCCTTTATACTCAGGCAAGATGTCTTTACATAGCTACAGAATGGCTACTGCCAGTTCCCAGCTTATTTGGACTCATAGCTCAGGATACTGAAATAAAAAAGGAAGGATCCTCCCCATCACTCTGGAAAAATTCACAGGGAAAACTCTAATTGTTTCAGCTTGAATCTATTATCTCCCACTGAATTAATCACTGCCTAATGAGATAAGTACTCTGATTTTCTAGGCCTGTTCAGATATATACATCTAAGGCTGGGATGGGGTGATTAGGGCAACATCAGCGTCCTGGGTTGGATTATTAAGAAACAGGGAAGAGAGAATCCCCCAATAAAAGGGTGGGAGTAGAAAATCATACATGCTGAACAGCTATTAAGTGGGCCTAGTTCACTGTCACCATCAGAACCTTGACATGGCTTGTGGTTCTCTAGCTAAGTGTATAAGAAATGTTGTAATCACTTATTTTTTTTTTTTTTAAGAAAAATGGTCTGGAAGTAACTGCTTGTGCTAAAGATAGAAGTGAAGAGGTTTATAAATTTTTCTTGGGAGGAGAAGTGTTCATAAAGAGAAAGTTTTGGTTTAGTAAGAGTATAGTGATAATAGTGATAGAAAACATATATAAATTATATAAATCTTTACATGAGTCAAACACTTTATGTATATATTTTGTTGTTGATAGTTACTGCAGAGTTAATTCCTGCTTATAGCGACTCCATGTGTGTAGACTATAATTGCTCCATAGGATTTTTAAGACTGTGACCTTTCAGAAACAGATCTCCAGACCTATCTTTCGAGGTGCGTCTGTATGGGCTCAAACCAACAACTTCTTGGTTAGTGGTCCAGTGCTTAACCATTTGTGCCACCCAGGGACATACACACACATTTATATATAATTAATCCTCATAACAACTCTGTGAGCAAGTGAATCTATTATTCTCATTTTTCAGATGAGGAAATTGAGACACAGAATTTAAATACACTTTCACACAGTTAATGTATTAGTTTTGCTATGTAACAAATTACCACAGACTTAATGACTTAAAACAATACCCATATATTAGTTTACTGTCTTGTACAGTTCGGTAGTTCAGAAGTCCTGCATGGCATGGCTCTGTTCCTTTTGCTCAGTGTATCACAAGTCTCAAATCAAAGTATCGGTTGGAATGAGTCCTCATTCCAAGCTCATTCCTATTGTTGGTAGAATTCAGTTCCTTCAGGTTATAGGACTAAAGTTCCTGTTTCCCTTGGGCTGTCAGCCAGGGGCCACTCTCAGTCCTAGAGGCTGTCTGCATCTCTTGCCACATCGTTCCTTCTATCTTCAAAGTAGTAATGGCCTTTGAATCCTTGTCATGCTCTGAATCTCTCTCTCTTATATAACTAGTTAAAGAATGCTTTCTGTTTTTAAAAGGCTCAAAGGCTCCGGTGATTAGGTCAGTCTTATCTCCCTAACTTAAGTCAACTGATTTGGGAACTTAATTATATCTGCGTCTTAGTTATCTAGTGCTGCTATAACAGAAATACCACAAATGGGTGGCTTTAACAAACAGAAATTTATTTTCTCACAGTTTTGAAAGCTAAAAGTCCAGATTCAGGGTTCTGGCTCTAGGCGAAAGCTGTCTCTGTCTGCTCTTCGTGGAAGGTTCTTGTCTCTCGTCAACTTCTATTGCTAGGTTCCTTGGCAATCATGTCGTTTATATCTTCCCATCCATTTGTGCTTGCTTGCTTGCTTAATCTGCTCTTTCATATATCAAAAAAGTTGATTTAAGACACAGTCTACACTAATACTGCCTCGTTAACATAACAAAGCAAACTCATTTCCAAATGGGGTTATAATCATAGGCATAGGGGCTAACATTTACAATGCATAATTTTGGAGGGACACAATTCAGTCCATAACAATCTGTAAAATCCCTTCACCAGCCAAAACCAAACCATTGCCATCGAGTTGATTCCAACTCACAGCGACCCTGTAGGGAGAATAGAACTGCCCCACAGGGTTTTCAAGGGGTGGCTAGTGGATTCAAACTGTTGACCTTTTGGTTAGCAGCCAAGTTCTTAACCACTGCCCTACCAGGGCTCCACATCCCTTCACAGCAGCACCTAAATTAGTGTTTGATTGAATAACTGGGAGAAAGGTGCATGTACAGCAGGAGTTGGGAATCTTGGGGGCCATCTTATAATTCTGCCTACCACAGGTTATTTATAAATGGTAGAGCTGGATATCAAACTCAGGTAATCAGGATTTGAAGTCCAAGTGTTTAACTATTATGCTAAACTGCTTCATTATATTCATGTAGTAGAAATTTTGTTAAGATTAGTATATATACTAATATATATGTTGTTTTTAGTTGTCATTGATGGCAATCCCATGTGTGCAGAATAGAACTAGAACTGCTCCATAGGATTTTCAAGGCTCTGACTTTTCAGAAGCAGATAACCAGGCCCTTCTTCGAAGGTGCCTCTGAGTGAGTTTGAACTACGAACTTATTGGCTAGTAGTCGAATGCTTAACTGTTTGACCACCCAGAGACTCCAATATATATAGACAGGTAATCGATAACCCATTGCCATCTAGTCAACTCCTATCACGGCGATCCAATGTGTTACAGAGTAGAATTTCTGCATAGGCTTTTCTTGGCTGTAGTCTTCACAGAAGTAGATCACCAAGCCTTTCTTCCGCTGTGCCATGCTGAGTGGGTTTGAACTGCCAACCTTTGGGTTACTACATGAGAACAAACATTTGTGCCAACCAGGGACCTTATATATATTGAATGTTATCTGTAAGTTTCCATATATTGATACTTGGTATATCTATGCTATCATTCCCTTTTGTCCACCTGACTAACTTCTAGAAGAAAGGAACTTTTTGTTTCTGTTTGGTTTAGTTCATGCACAATAGGTTCATTTGTTCATTATTCAACAAGGATTTGGTAAATGCCAGTTATGTTGGACCATAAAATGAACAACCATCTTATAGCAACAGCAGACCAGGGAAGATAATTTAATACTAATTAAATAATTTGTGTTAACTAAATTATTTAATATTAATTAAATTATTATACAAATAGCTAATTAATTACAAAGTGCAGAGCTGCATTATGAATTTCATGGGTCATAGGCACCTTTGCCTTAGTGGACCCCTTCCTCCATTAAAAAAAATAATAATAATTAAAAATTGTATTTTATGACTACATTGGTATAAAGATAAATATGTTAATATTATGTGTTAAAAACATTTTATTCAACCTGAAACTCGTTTTTTATTTTTATTTAAGATAATCATAACATTTTTTTGGGCCCCTAAAAGTATGTGGGACTTCAGCAACTTATCTACTGTGTCCAATAGATTAATCAGCCTTGACAAAGTGATATATGTTACACAGGAGGAAGTATGAAGGTAGTGGCACAAATGGTTAAACTCATATCCTAGGCAAAAGTTGGTGGTTCAGACCCACCCAGAGGCACCTTGGAAGATAAGCCTGGCAATCTGCTTTGGAAAGGTCAGCCTTGAAAACCCTGTGAAGCAGTTGTACTCTGCACACATGGGATCACCATGAGTCAGAATATGCTTGACAGAACTAACAACAAACAAGTGCAATTTATAACAAAATGCCCTTAAGAAAGTAAATGTTTTTCATAATACTTTGAGAGACTTTATATAGAATATCATTTAATGAATTATATAATTCAGCACTCTATTAATCAAATATAGGATTTTCTGAAAGCTTATCAAAGGCACTTCTCGTGATTAGGTAAAGATGTTTTCCAGTGTAAACTTTTCTCTTTTTTCTTCTTCTTCTTTTTTAATATAATGATTTATCAATTGGGCTCTTTAGACTTGTATTGAAGCTGTTTTAAAAGTTTATTGGAATCTAATGAAAAGAACTTGCTCTTAATTAGGCAGTTTAAAATCAGTATGAGCAATATTACTGAGAGGCTGGAGTAAGCATAAATAGTAAGCAGAAACAGTATTTGAATCATTGACATCTAATCTCAGGACTCTCCTAAAAAAATTATTCGGGCATCTAAATACCTGACATATGGATGTCTCTACCTTTGTTAGAAAAAACTCTCTCTTTTCATATTCCAACACATCAACTAATTGGCTACCTGAAGAAATAAATTCATTCTTATATATACTGAGAATAGAGGGGATGTTACAAGCACCAGTAAGGCAATTGCAAGTTTGGTCTTCAGTATTACTTTTTTTTTTTTTAAAGAGTGATGGCCAGCACACACCAGAGAAAAGTCAGACATTAAATCAGAGTCACACAAAACAGGAATGAGATAGATTATAGTTATCCATCTTCATTTGTGCTTTAGGTGTTTCTGTTGCCCTTTAAGAAATTCATCTAGCGGATATTTTATAAATAATAATTAATGATGACAAATGTTTGAATTCACTGTACATAACTGAAATACTGAAATAATTTTAACATTGTACTGAAAGTAAAAGCTTTTCAGTTGGCGGCAACTCTATCCATAAATGAATAGGACAAATACCAGTGTTATTATGGTGGAGAAATGACCAGAGTGAATATTTGGAAAGGCATTGGGGGTATTGGTAAGGTACCTTAAGGAATGTTTTTAAGCATTTTTTTTTTTTATCTCACAACCCTAAATCAATTTTACTTCCATATAAAAAGATATGGAGCCCATAAAAAATTAAATCAATAATTTTACAGTGGCATAACTGACAGTTCTGACAGCCACGTGTGATAGCTTAGAACGGTATTCCTTTGCCAGCTAAAATATTAATAGACCATTGACTATCTTTTGCCCTGTCTATAAGGCCCAGAAGTTGTTAGGAAATCCAGAGTCTGCCTTCAGGGGATTCAGTTGAGTTACTATACCAGCAGTAGTTTTTGTGTATTTGTTTCCTGATGGATGAACAGCCTCTAAAGCAAAGGCAAAAAAGTCCCAATAAAGCATATCTTTATGCAATATTCATGATATCTGCATATTCTTTACAAGGCTTCTGTTAGAGAAATTAAAATAAAGAATTATTAAAAAACATTTAGTAACAGGTTGACAAAGTACTTTACAAACCCAGATGAGTTTTGGGTTGTAACTGGAAAAGTATTCAAAAGAAATACTGCCTACTATTATTCAACAAGTGGCGCCCTAGTGGCACAGTGGTTAAGCACTATGGCTGCTAACCAAAAGGTCAGCAGTTTGAATCCACCGGCCTCTCCTTGGAAGCTCTATGGAGCAGTTCTACTCTGTCCTATAGGGTCACTATGAGTCGGAATCGACTCAACAACAATTGGTTTGGTTTTTGAGTTTTATTATTCAACAAGTAGAGCAAAATTGAAATACAAAAACAAAGGACACCGAGATACAGCTAAGTTGGCTTTTTTAGAGATAAATTAACTCCTGCTACTTTCTTTGGGGCATTATCGTTTTTACCAGAGGATTCATAACGATCACTGCCTAAAACTGATGATTTGCTGAACATGAAAGTGTTGTAAAAGTAGGTCTCAGGCCAGAAAGAACTCAGGCCTATAGAAGCATGCTGATACGATATGCTGAAGTATCATGTTAAGGACACAGATTCTAGAGCACAACATCTTGGGTTAAGATTCTACCTCTGATAAGTTATTTCACTTCTCTCTGCTTTAAATTCCTTATTTAACAAATGGGATTGTTTTGGGTATTAAATGAATTAATATATGCTAAGTGCTAATAAAATGAGAAATGTATAAGTACTGTAAATCAGTATGGGTTATGTCTAAACGTGAAGAAAACAAAAATTCTCACAACTGGGCCAATAAATAATATGTTGATAAATGAAGAAGAAATTGAAGTTGTTAATGATTTCATTCCACTTGGATCAACAATCAACATCCATGGAAGCAGCAGTCAAGAAATCAAATGGCTTATTGCCTGGACAAATCTGCTGCAAAAGATTTCTTTAAAATTTTAAAAAGCAAAGATTTCACTTTGATGATTAGGGTGAGGTTGACCCAAGCCATGGTCTTTTCAATCTCCTCCTGTGCATGTGAAAGCTGGATAATGAAAAAGGAAGACAGAAAAAGAAGTGATATATTCAACTTGTAGGGTTGGCACAGGATACTGAATATACCATGGACTGTCAGAAGAACTAACAAATCAGTCTTAGAAGAAATAGAACCAGAAGAGACCAATCGCTAGAAAAAGAGAGTATGTTTGGTAAATAGAAGGTCAGCAAAATGAGAGAAACCCTTCATCAGATAAATTGACATGATAGCCAAAACAAGGAACTCAAACATACCAATGACCATGAAGAAGGTACAGAACCAGGCAACATTTCATTGTTATACATAAGGTTGCCACGAGTCAGAGTCAGCTCGACGACATTTAACAGTAACAACAACAAAATGCTAATAAAATGACAAATTTATAAATCCTATGCATCTTGGTTTAGATAGTGCCTGGTGGATTCGAACTGCTGACCTTTTGGTTAGCAGCCATAGCTCTTAACCACTGTGCCACCAGGACTCTTAGATAATTACTCTTAGGGATAATAGCTTTAGAAAAAAATGTACACTATGAATTCCAGATCAATGGTGGCAAAGTGTTTTTTTTTGTTCGTTTGTTTTTATTTTGCGTATTTTAAAATACACCACTCATAACTTTTGATTAGACAGAGATGAAATTCATTACATATGTACCCCTCCCGCATCACTTAGAATTCCCTTTGCTCTAAGATCATCTTGAACGTCTAACCTACAGCATAAAGTCCCTGGCTGTGTGAAATAACAATCTTTTTTTTTTATTTTTTTACTTTGCTGCATGCCAGTACATCATTGTCCAGCTTTTAGCCAGACCCTTTCAGAGGATAATTACTCTAACAAATGCAAATTTTACATTCAAAATCTTAAGATTCATTTCTAGATAATTAATGACTGTCTTACTACCACTCCAGTTTAAATAGCTCATGTGCAACCTGCTGAGAAACTCTTTATTTGGGCATAGAAATTAAGATGCAGACCATTTTATGTCTCCCAAGTGCAAGGGTCTATGAGAAATAAAAGGGTAGAAATGACAGACAAATTTATAGTATCAGACCATTGTGAAATATTTCACAAAACTTCAGTTGTCTTAATAGTACACTTAATAGTACACTGTAGCTCTGGTAGAAGAGTTAAGGGCAGGAAAATGAAAATCATTCTAGATAAGAAAATTAAAATGTATTTATTTAAAACAGAATTTTTTTTTACATGGAATTTGGTAGACATATATAAGAAATTCTTATCTTCTTGGAAAAGTGTAAAGGTAATGTTGATAGAGATAAAATCCTATATTTTTTGGTACGGGGTTGGATGGTGAGACTTCATCTAAAGGACTTTGGACATGTTATCTGAAGGGACCAGTCCCTAAAGAAGGACATCATGCCTGGTAAAATAGTGGGTCAGTGAAAAAGAAGAAGACCCTCAACAAGATGGATTGACCCAGTGGCTGCAACAGTGGACTCAAACATAGCAATGATTATAAGGATGGCACAGGACCGGGCAGTGTTTTGTTCTGTTGTACATAGGGTCTCTGTGAGTTGGCACCTAACTTGATGGCACCTAACAACAACAACATACTATTTTACTAAAGCAGCATTTTTGACCCAGTATTTTCTGGAGTAGACTCAGAGACATGAATACCACAGAATGGAAATTCTTCCTCCATGGTTTGTGGCAAGTTCAAAGGAATGACTAAAATCATGCACAATGTTGTGAGATTAGCTGTCACTTTGGGCTGATAACAATATTTTTATCTGAAGCAGAGGCAAATATCACGTCCTCTATGCTATTTTAGCCTCTCCTTTCAGCCATCAGTTAGGTATAAAGGAGACCTTGGTTCTACATGATGATTCAAAACTCACTGCATTGTGTTAGGAAAACTTTTGAGACGTAGTCAGTTTATCTGGAAACTGATGACTATATAACCTACAATACTGAGTAAATAACATTTGTGTTGTCCTATTATGAACCAAGCCCAGGGGGTGCAGAGGTTAAAGTGCTCAGCTGCTAACCCAAAGTTTGGTGGTTCAAACTCACCAGCCACTCCCCTGGAGAAAGATGTGATAGTCTGCTTTTGCAGTGATTTAAAGCCTTGGAAACCTTATGGGGCAGTTCTACTCTGTCTTACAGGGTCACTATGAGTCGCAGTCAACTGATGGCACTGGGTTTGTTCTTGTGTTCTAGGCACTTTCATAAGTCCTTCTTATGGTGATAAGTATAGATAGATAGGTAGGTAGGTAGGTAGGTAGATGGATGGATGGATGGATGGATGGTTGGATGGATGGATGGATGATAGATAGATAGACATAGATAGATAGATAGCTGCTGTTGAGTCTACGCAGACTCATGGTGACCTTATGTATAACAGAGAAAAATGTTACCCAGTCCTGAATCATCCTCATGATCACTGGCATGTTCAACCATCATTATAGTTACTGTGCCAATGCATCTCACCATGGGTCTCTTTCACTGGGCCTCCACTTCACCAAACATTATGTCCTCCTCTGTTAATTGATCCCTCCTGATGATGAGTCCAAAGCAAGTGATTCAGAAAATGTTATGTTGTCATCCATAAGATTTTCACTGGCTAATTTTTGGAAGTAGATTGCCAGGCCTTTCTTCTGAGTCTGTATTGGTTTGGAAGCTCTGCTGAAACCTTTCCACCCTGGGTTACTCTGTTGGTATTTAAAATGCTGGTGGCATAGCTTCTAGCATCACAGCAACAAACAAGCCACAATAGTATGGCAAGCTGACAGATGGTGGTGTTCATATGGCTATGGCAAGGGTTAAATAACCAATATGTATAAGCTTTGATATCATAAAATCTAAACCTTTGTTAGCTAGTACCTATCATCATCATCATCATCATTTTCACCACAGCATCAGATTGGGAGTTTTTTTTTGGACCTAGTTATAATAGATGCTAAATAAAATATCTCACTATAGGAACTCTGTGTTATAGGGTGAATGCTTGTACACACAAATTTCTAATAATGCTCCTAATGGCACCGTTAGGCTATTCTCACATATTAATCTTATGACTTGTTCAAGAATTGCAATTTTACAAAAATAATCTCATTTTTTTTGTTTTGCCATAGAATTTTTTTTTACCATTATCAATATTTTGATTTACAGAATCATGTCATGTCTAGAGGACAATTTTAGTATGTATAAAATATTACCGTATTTGTATGCAAATAATGCATGATTTCTGCATTTGTTTGCCGGCCGTGCCCTCCTCCTGCGGTGTATTTTCGTAAGTACACTACGCTAATTCTTTTAGAGCAACATGCGGAAGAGGATTGGCATGATGGCACTTGTGAGGGTGCCTCACAGGGGGAGGGCGTGGCCAGCAAATAAATACAAAAGGTGCTGGTTATTTTCATAAAAGTAGGATTTTTTTTTTTTAAATAGGCTTTTAGCAATTTGACATTTCATACAGATAACATAAAGGACAGATATTGACAAAAAAGAAATAAAACGTGGTTCAGCTGTTAATCAATAATTTCATACTTAGTCCTAAAAAAATAAATGTATGTTCTAACTTTATAAGAAAATACTTTTTTTCAGACCTTGGTTTATGCTACTGTGAATGACTTTATTTTTATATCTCTGATCTTTGCATGGAAAAAAGAATATATAATATTATGAATAAAAATTTAAATTTGCTAACATGTAGCTTATGTTATGTTAATACCCCTGGGTGGCAGAAATGGTTTGCTATTGGCTGCTAATCTAAGGGTTGCAGTTCGAACCCAGACAGTGGTGCCATGGAAGAAAGACCTGGTGATCTGCTTCCATGAAGACTATAGTCAAGAAAATCCTATGGAGCAGTTCTACTCTGTAACACATGGGTTAGAATCAACACCATGGCAAAGTATTTTGGGTTTTCACCTCACGTTCCAGCTAAATCTATCACCGCTGCTTCTTTCAGAGGATCAAACCCCAAAAAGCAAACTCACTGCCTTTGAGTCAGTTCCAACTCATAGTGACCCCATAGGGTTTCTAAGGTTGTAAATCTCTATGAAAGGAGAATGCCACGTCTTTCTCCCGTGGAGCCACTGGTGTTTTCAAACCGACAACCTTTCAGTTAGCAGTTGAGCACCTTACCACTGTGCCACCAGGGCTCCTTTTTCAGTGAACAGAACAAGATTTTTTTCATTATCTTCTTCCCATCAAAACAGCAACACGTTTGTAGACAATCCTGTTTCCTCAGATAAAATTCGTGGCATTTAATACAGGTCTCTAAGAAATCTAGACAGGTTTCAGAATTTTATGCTTGTATTTAACACATACACACGTACATATATGAGTATTGACAATGAAATTCTAAAAAATAGATTTTCTAAGCAAAATATGACAGAAGTCTGCTCCTGGTCTTCACAGTAAAACAGCAATGAGTAGCAAACAACTAAATTTTTTGTCATACAAAGTGTTAATTTTCATTCTTTTATTTATTAATGTATCTCTTCTAAACATGCACATGGGTGGAGTCATTAACTGCTCAAAGTAATCATAATTTTAATTTGAAGCAAGCTATATCTTTGGCATATGAATTATCAGTTATTGTAGAGAAGGTATAATAAAAAATGCCAGCTTTCTAATTTATTTGTTTTACATCTGTGCCTTCCAACCTTTCTTTTGAAACATAGTGTGTATTTTAAGCCTGAGTCCAGATAGCATCCAGCACATTTGGTCTAAAATTCAGGTTTACAATGACTCTATCTCCCAACCAGCCAAAGGTTAGTTGCTGGTGTCTGCCATTGTGCATATGCTCTCAACTTCTGACTGAGCAAACATGCCTGAAAGCACTTTTCTGCTTGAGATTTTATTAAAAATCCATACCTGTGCCAGCAGCATGAGTTCAAGTTTATTATTGTTCTAGATCTGTGACTTCCTTTTTATTCTCCTAAAGATATAAATGCTTGTTTTGTTTTTTCAATAGGCCACATACATAGCAGTTATTATGAAGGCAAGATTCAGTAACAATACTATCTATAGTATAGGTTGTGATTGGATAAGGACATCCACACAAAGCTCTCTTAAAATACATGAAACAGAACATATGAGAGAGAGAAAGAGAGAAAGAGCAACTGGGCACAAGCAGAGCTGCAGGTTGTAAACACCATATATTCTAATACTGTCAACAGTATTCTTGAAGCTTCTAGGTAATGTTTGCCACATATCTTGATGTGCGTTTGTTTTTATATTTTATTCAAAAAAGTAAAGTAATTCTTCATGTAATAACAACTGGAAGCAGAAAAAAAAAAACTCAAAAATAACAAAAGTGGTTAAAGTTAATCTGAAAGAAGGAATTTCTTTGAAGTTCTTTATTTGTATTGTGCTTTAGATGAAGATTTACGGAGCAAATTAGTTTTTCATTAAACAATTAATACACATATTGTTTTGTGACATTGGTTGCCAACCCCACGACATGTCAACACTCTCTCCTTCTCGACCTTGGGTTCCCCATTTCCATTTGTCCAGGTTTCCTGTCCCCTCCTGCCTTCTTGTCCTTGCCCCTGGGCTGCTGTGCCCATTCGGTCTCATATGGTTGAGGTGTGTGTATTATTGTTTGTTTTATGGGCCTGTGTAATCTTTGGCTGAAGAGTGCACCTCAGAAGTGACTTCAGTACTGAGTTAAAAGGGTGTCCAGGGGCCATACTCGTAAAGTTCTCCAGTTTCTATCAGACCAGTAAGTCTGGTCTTTTTTGTGAGTTAGAATTTTGTTCTACATCTTTCTCCAGCTCTGTCCAGGACCCTCTATTGTGATCCCTGTCAGAGCAGTTGGTGGTGGTAGCCGGGCACCATCTAATTATTCTGGACTCAGACTGGTGGAGGCTGTGGTAGTTGTGGTCCATTAGTCTTTTGGACTAATCTGAAAGAATTTTTTGAAAAGGTACTTGTCCAACACTTGGAGTTGGAAAAGCACATTGGAAGTCAATTAAAACCACTTACTTCTATATTACTTGAATTATGACCTTGGCCTAACACTTCCATGTTGGGAAACTTCTTTCAGAGATAGCCTGTTCCATTTTTGAAAGCTATAAGTGATAGAAAGCTCAGATTTTCTACTGAACACCAATTCATAGGTTTTAATAGCCAACCACAATATCTAATTGCTCGATCACAAAACATGCCTTCTTATGCTATAAGACTACCATCATGTCACTACACTTAGTTTTTTCCAAGCAATCTATAATGCCCTCCACCATGGCTCATGTTTTAAGGTTTCTATATCTTTCATCAAGTACCATTTGCATTTAATAAACCTCATTTTATCAAAGTCTGTCTTTTGATTGTTAGCTTTTCCTTCTTTTATTTTTGGAGATAATGACTCTATTCTTCTCTATTATACAGTGATAAATTTTTATTTAACATCACTATATATGCCCCCAAAATACCATCTGAAGCTATGAATTCTCCAACACTAGAAATGTTCAGGTAGAAAATATCTATTTTTCTACATAATTGAAAATTATTATTTCTCATTAATTACATGAATATGCCAAAATTTATCTATTCTATTTTTAATGGGCATATGGGTTGTTTCCAATTTGATGTCAGTATAAGAATTATTGATTCACATGATAAGGGTATATTGCCAAAGAGTCTTCCAAAGTTGTTGAACAAAGGTATATTTCCAGCAAGGTAGGTCTGAGATGTAATATTACTTTAGAATTAGCTAAATGGGATAACAAAGGGACTCAGAACATACAATGGTCCATATACAATAGAAGCTTATTTTTGTTCATATAACATTACTGGAGAAATAAACAGTTTGGTGGGACAGAACTCTTCCATGGAGTTGTTCAGGCTGTTGAAGTGTCTGTCACCTTCAACAAATGGCTTTTAAGGTATCCCTGAGGGTCTATTATTATTGAAGTTACATCCAAGACAATACAAAGAAGAACAAACAACAACATGAAAGTTAAACAGTAAGCTTTCAGGGTCAAGGACATAAACATGTTTATTATTATCTGAAGGTATAGAGTATAATCTTTTATTGTCTATAATGCTTTCATGGCAAAACGATTTTCAGAAGCAGAAGAACCAGATTCAAGCCTGAGTCTTAACTACTTACTGTCTAGATAAACTTGAGCTTTTCAGGTAAACTATAGGAGAATAAACTTTCTTAGATACCACTTGAGAATGATAATATTTACCTCAACTTATTATAATAATTTGTGAGATATTTTATACGGACTACTTTTGGAAATTATAAAACAGTATGTAGACATTTTATAAACCATTCTCACATCCTCTGTGGAATCAGGAGGCATATACACATAATATGTAATACCTACAACTATGTACAGGGTTACATTTCTCATTCTTTTATTTGTTGACTGCTGTGGCCAGTCCTTTAGAAAGGAGGGAGAAGAAATGTGAATGTACTTGGAAAAAATAAGTTTCAGAATATTAAATTGTGAACAGCTTTATTCAGAATTAAAACAAAACAAAAAGTAAAGTCAATGATTGACTATAATTCATGGGACTATATGGCACATACTCATTTTCTAAGACTTAAGGATTTCTTCTTGTCTGAAGAGAGGAAGGTGAAATAATAAAGTGAGGTAAATGATCTGCACAGAGGTATTACACACCGTAAGGGCTTGGGGATGTAACTGAATGTACATGCCTGGGGGCTGGTGATGTGAAGGAGGGAGCAGGGCAGAAAGACACTTGAGATTTACTCTTCCTGTTTTCCTCTCACATTTAAAGTCTGAAGGGACACGATTTCCTCTAAGGTAAACTTTGAGTGAAAATCATTTTTTGCATTGGGTTAGCACTTTACCAAGAGCATTTCATGCTCCAACTGAAATGTTGTAATGCTCAAAATAAAAGTATTTTTATAGCGTAATACTTTCATGAGATCAATTAATGCCTCCCCTCCAAACTGACACGTTTAGTATTAACACTACTATCCTTAAACCATTAACATTTACCTGCAGTGCAGCAAATTGTTGATGGCTAATAAAACAGCACAAGATTCAGCTGCTGCCTGAGGGCAGGATTCAGAATTGTAGTATCAGTGCATAACTGCATTTTCAGGTTTTGGAGCAAGTTGTATTATTTAAAAAATTAAGACAATTCTATTTTCTGTCATTTTAATTTGTAGATTAGATTTGTGTTTATTCAAAAACATAACATATTACTCAGGTATAAAACCAAAAAAACAAACCCATTGCTGTCAATTTGATTCCAACTCATAACGACCCTATAGGACAGAGTAGAACTGCCCCATAGGGTTTCCAAGGAGCAGCTGGGAGATTCAAACTGCAGACCTTTTGGTTAGCAGTCAAGCTCTTAACCACTGTACCACCAAGGCCCTTATTCAGGTATACATATGTGCAACTTATTAAACTTCTTGCAATGCATATGTAGAGTTTGATGTGAGAGGGATTATTGATTAGACAATAGCTACCAATTAATCATAGAAGTTGGTCAACCTCCATTACCAAGCCATAATAACGTTCGTTTATATTTAATGGTATTTTATAGTCACTATGCAAAGCCTAGGGAGACCTGGTGGCGCGGTGGTCAAGGCACTAGGCTGGTAACCGAAAGGTCAGCAGTTCGAACCCAACAGCCACTCCGCAGGAGAAAGATGTGACAGTCTGCTTCCCTAAATATTTACAGACTTGGAAACCCTATGGGTCATTTCTACTCTGTCCTATAGGGTAGCTATAAGTTGGGTAGCAATGGATTGACGGCAGTGAGTTTTAGCGGGTATTCAAAGCCTCCAGAAGAGGAATACCGCAAACAGCATTTGCAACTATTAGACACAGAGCCAATAGATAGGTAGGTAGGTAGATGTATACAGATAGGCAGATAGGAGAAAGAGAGAGAGATAACATATATGCATATGATGTATTCTACTAAAATTCATATTCCCTTCTTTTCACAATGAGATGCTGTTTTAGTTATCCTGTGCTACTCTAACAGAAATACCATAAGCGGATGGCTTTAACAAAGAGAAATTTATTCTCTCACAGTTTAGGAAGCTAGAAGTCTCATTTCAGGGTGCCAGCTCCGGGGGAAGGCTTTCTCTGTCAGTTCTGGGGGAACATCCTTGTCATTAAACTTCCCCTGGTGTCGGAATGTCTCAGCTCAGGGACCCCAGGTTTGAAGGACACGCTCCACTCCCAGCTCTGCTTTCTTGGTGGGAGGAGGTCCCTCTGTGTCTCTGCTCGTTTCTCTCTCTTATATCTCAAAAGAGACTAACTCAAGATACAACCTAATGCTGTAGGTCTAATCCTACCTCATTAACATAACTGCCCCTAACCCAGTCTCATTAACATCACAGAAGTAGGATTTACAACATATAGGAAAATCACATCAGATGACAAATTGGTGGACAATCACCTATTCCTGGGAATCATGGCCTAGCCAAGTTGACACACATTTTTGAGCGACACAATGCAATCCATAATGAATGCCTTCTGCTTGAAGGTGGAAAATATGTTTTCTTAGTACTACGCATAAAACCTATTGCAAAAATACTCTTTATAATGATGATAAAATTAATAATTAAACAACAATCAATGTCCCCTGGACAAACTATCTTTCAATATATGGGTGTCTTTGGAAGTGTGCATTGTAAATGACTTCCTGATAGAAATGACTTTTTTGTGATGTTTTAGGAAGTAGAAGTCATGGGTAGACAGTTGAAGACAGACAGAGCATTTTAATACAGAGTTCATAACAAGAGGATAAGCAGATGATACATCTTTGCTTCCTGAAGGCAAAGAGGGACTTGAAGCACTTACTGATAACGATCAAAGACTACTCTTCTGAAGCCTTCATATGGATTGCACTTCAACATAAAGAAAACAAAAACCCTCACAACTGGACCAATAAGCAATATCATGATAAACAGAGAAAATATTGGACCCACAATCAACACCCATGGACGCAGCAGTCAAGAAATCAAACAACGTATTGTATTGGGCAAATCTGCTACAAAAGACTTCTTTAAAGTGTTAAAAAGCAAAGATGTCACTTTGAGGACTAATGTGCACCTGGCCCAAGCCATGGTATTTTCATTTGCTTCACATGCATGCGAAAGCTGGACTACAAATAAGGAAGACCGAAGAAGAATCAATGTCTTTGATTTATGGTGTTGGTGAAGAATACTGAGTATACCATGGATGGCCAGAAGAATGAACAAATCTGTCTTGGAAGAAGGACAGCCCAAATGCTCCTTAGAAGCAAAAATGGTGAGACTTCATCTCACGTACTTTGGACATGTTATCAGGAGGGACCAGCCCCTGGAGAAGGACATCATGCTTGGTAAAGCAGAGAGTCAGTGAAGAAGAGGAAGACCTTCAACAAGATGGGTTGACTCAGTGGCTGTAACAATGGGCACAAACATAGCAATGATTGTGAGGATCACACAGGACCAGGCAGTGTTTCATTCTGTTGTACACAGGGTCACTATGAGTCAGAACTGACTCAATGCTACCTACCAACAACAACAAGAGTAAAGACATTGCTGAAGGAGAAAGTCAAACAACTTCAGGGATTGGAAAACAAAGTGGATTGAAGAAACCAAAGGTCTATAATAAAAAATAGCAACCTAGCAAAGTAGAGATGAAATAGTTGAGGGTCTTTGTCTTATAGTTGGAGTATTTAGTCTATTTAAGTTCAATGAAATTATTAACGTATTAGGATTTTACGATGTTATTTTATGATGTTTTCTATTTTACCTGCTTGATTTTTTTTCTTTCTCTTCTCTCTTGTCTCCCTTTTAATGAATCAAGTATTTTTTTAATTATTCCATTTTATTTTCTCTTCTAATAGCTTGTCAGTAATACATTCTTTTGGTATTTTTGAGTAGTTATACCTACAACATGTAACTTTGACTTATTATACCTAGTACAAATTAGTATGTTTACCCCTTCTTGACAAAAACCAACAAGTGACACTTTAGCTATAAAGGTACAAAAAGATTGAAAGTAAAGAATGGAATAAATATTTCACATAAACACTAATAGAAAGTTGGTATAGCTATGCTAATTTCAAAATACTGATTATTTAAGGGACAGGGAGACTGATGGGGGACACAAACAGGCTTCTGTGATACTCACAATGTTATGTTTCTTGAGTTGGGTATTATTTATATATGTGCTAGCTTTATCAACATCCATGGAGCTATCCTGTACTCCTATGAGTTTTAAAGTTTTGTGTTACATACTATATTTCCATGAAATTTACTTTAAAATGAAATGGCACTTAATACCCACTGGAATGGAAAAACAAAAAAAGAAACATGAACATTAAGTGTGGAGAAGATTTAGATCAAGATGTAGATAAACTGGAAGTATTATATGCTGCTGGTGTTAATGCAATTTGGTCCACCACATGAGAAAATCATTTTAGTATCTTTATTTTAAAGCTGGATATATAGCTTCTAACCCAGCAATTCCAATCCTAAGTACACTTGCACATTTATACCAAAAGACATGGAAAAGAGTGGGCATATCAGTTTTCCTCTTAATACTTCCAGCATGGAAGCATCTTAAAAAACCATCAACAGTATAATAGATAAAGAAATTATGATATATTCATAATTGCTACACTCATACAGCAATATAAATAAAAGAACTACTACTTCATCCACAACCATGAAAGATATTAATACATCCACTACCATTAATAAAAGGACATGATGTTTGGCAAAGCAAAGGATCAGCAAAAATGAGAGAAACTCTCAATGAGATGGATTGACACAATAGCCACAACAATGGGCTCAACATATAAAAAACCATGAAGATGGGGCAGGACCCGGAAACTTTTCATTCTGTTATGCATAAGGTCTCCATGAGTAGGAGGCTACTCAATGGCAATGAATAACAACAGTCATGAGTAACTCTCACAAATATAATGTTGAATGAAGGAAACCAGTCATTACAGAGTACATGGCATGTTGTTCCATTTAGAGTTCAACAACAGGTAAAATGAATACATCTTATTTTTCAGTCAAGATAATGGTTTCTTTAGAGTAGGGGAATTTGTGATGGGAAGAGGGAATATTGTAGGATGAGGTTTCATGGAGGTATTCACTGTTTTTTCATTGAACTTTACACTGTATATGTATGTGGTTTTTGTGTGTGTGTGTGTGTATCTTCAACAAAAATATTGAAGCAAGCATACAATAGATGTCACCAAAGATTTAGAAAATGTGGTACTGTATTTTTACACAAATAGTGGGCGCCTTCTGCACATTTGCTTGCAGGCGACGCTCTCATCCCCCTCCCCCCGCACCCTAGTCCCAGGTATTTTCCTGAGTGCGCCCTGCTGATTTTTTTTATAGCAACCTGTGGAAGAGGATTGGCATGGTGGTACTTGTGAAAGTGCCTCGAGGGAGGGAGAGGGTGCTGCAACCAAACAAACACAGAACGCACATGTTATTTGCATAAAAATACAGTAGTTAATACAATTATATATCCTTAATTTATCTTTATTAAAAATAAGCTTATATATCTGGGAAATAAAGTGGTATAAAAGAATTATGAGCTGATAAAATTTATATTGAAGGAAAAAAAAAGGATTTCTAGAAGTAGTTTTTTCCCCATCATTTCACTACTAATAAAATACAGTATATATTCAAAAATAAATTTATTCATTACCAGGGTTTTTTTGAGTACTTATCAGGTATTGTATGTATTCTGGATATAAACACTTAAAAAATGCTTTTGACCTCAAGAAACTTAGAAAACAGACACTTAAACACACAGTTACAATACAAAGTTTATATTGTTAGTATAATCAATATGTGCAGGGTAAAATGTGCATGTAAGTGCAGAGCCAGGAGTATTAGAGCTACAAGAAGTCAGGAATGTTTGAGAAAGAAATCTCTCTTTTTTTCCTATGTGTACAAAAGGAGTAATCAGAAGTTAAAGCATTACAGGAATAAGGAATGGCACAGAGATTTGAAAAAGCATGTAGTGTGAAGTATTTTTAATTTATTTACTATACAAAGATGGATGTAAAACAGAATAATGCATGTAATGTGAGTTTGTGTAACTATTTAATATATATGTGAACATATTATTTTCATCTCTGTTTATTAATGCTGAATACCAGATAACATTTCTCAGTGTGTATAAACCTTATTTCAGACTATTTCTCCCTAGAGCCAATGTAATCTAGAGAATTTTGTAATTTATTGCATAGTCCTGGTAATTCCAATTTCTAGAAATCTGTTGCAATGTATGAAACAGCTGTTTTAAATGAGTGGTTCACCATAATGACGGTCTCAAATGTACATCAGAACATTTCATCCAACCCTCAACAAATATTTGGATGATGGTGTGCATCAATGATGATGATGATTAGTGGTGACAATGCTAACTTTTACTAAGAGTTTACTATAGTCTAGCCATTAGATTATAGTGGTGAGTCGAATTTAAAGATGTTGAATATCTTGCTCAAGTTCACACTTAATAGGCATTAGAGCCAGTTTTTGAATCGAGCTATTTACTACATTACTGTACCCTATGCTCTATTTACTACATCACTATGTGCCACTGCTAATTTTGCACCTGGGACAAGAATTCCTAAAACTTTTTTCACAGAATATCAGACATTTAAGATATTCCGTGAAAAAAGAGTTCCTTTGCAACTAATCTGGGGAAATATTGCATTCCCTGTATACTCCATTTGCATATTGATTTAGGAAATATTATTGGAGTTATTATTCCCTGTCCTTGAGCATAGAGAATGTGACCTAGCTGGAGCTTGGCTCACAGGGACTCACAAGGACACATCAACTGGACCCTGAGGTATAAGGACAATAGCTAAGATAATCTTGGAAAATATCTTTTAGGGAAACTTTCACATAAAGCAGATCAAACAAAACACAAAAGACTTTCTACTCTTTTTGTATTAGCATTTAGTGAAGAGAAGTTTGTTGGACCAATGAAGACCTTCCTGACTGTCATTACTGAAATCTGTACCAATGATTGTTAAGAGAGACAATTCAAAATGTAGGATCACAATTTCTAGTCAATCTGAAAAGGTAAAGCTTTCAGTGGTTTTGCCCATTTGTAATGTTAATATATACGGATGGCTCTGTAAGTGTTCTTGGACCCGGGCAGACATGGCTGTGGCAGCATGCTTGTCTGTTTTCCCACTCTTTCCTATTCTGTAATATTCTTTGAACTCGGGCACACACGGCTGTGACAGCATGCTTGTCTGTGTTTCCGACTTTTGCCCTTTTGAATATATGCCAACTAAAACTTTCTTTTTGCTTTACTAAACTTTCTGATATTCTTCCCCTACGACAATATTTACAACGCACCTTATTATGTTAAAGACTTAACCATACCCTTAGTTACAAAACCCTTCTGAGCAGTGTTTAACCTAGCTTTTCTAAAATTATTTGGCAACAGGATTCTCTAAAAAAAACTTTTAAACATCATAATGACTTAACATCCTACTAAACATGTTTTAGAAGTGATGGGAAAAATGGTTATGCAGTATTTTTAATTAGAATTTCAGGTTTCCAAATATTATTCATAATCTGATCCCAATTAAGAAATGAAAGTAAATGTGTATATATGTGTGTTTACATATATGGAAAAAATGATGGTATAAATTTTGCAGCACTTATGTACTAAGCAATATTTTATAAATTTTATAGATCGGTATATCTAATCTTTACAACAACCCCGTAAGATAGTATTACCTGTCCAATTTTACCAATGAAGTAAGCAAGTAGCAGAGCTGGCATTTGAACATAGCCTGTCTGGCACCAAAGTCTATGCCCTTAAAATGGACCAACACTTTAACTCCTTTTTATATATTCTACACTTGTGAAAATCAACATATACTAAACTGTTTAATTAGAAAAAATAATCATGAGAAAAAACTAATTAAAATTAACATGCTACACAGGCAATTCGCAAAAGAAATTAAAATGTCATTGAATGAATAAAATAAAATTTATCTCTATAATAATGATAACATACAATAATATAACAGATATTAAACATAAAAGAACATTTTTAATTGAGGATTAATAACATATTAAAAAGTACACAAATCTTAGGGTCAATAAGTTTTAAAATATATATATGCTCATGCATCCAACACCCTGAACTACTTATAGAGCTTTATCATCACCTTAAAAAGTTCTCCTGCATATTTTCCAATGTATCTCCACCCTCAGTAGAGGCACCCCTTATTCCCTTTACAATCTTCACGGTGTAGTTTTGCCTATTTTTGAACTTCATATAAATGGAGCCGTGAAATCTGTACTCTTTTCTGTCTGGCTTCTTTTGTCCCACATGATGTTTTTAAGATGTTTCCATGTGTTTGTATGTGACTACTTTCTTTCTTTCTGTTGCAAAGTAGTATCCTTTAGATAAATAAATCACAATTTTTTTATTCATTCCCTAGTTGATGGATATTTGGATTGTTTCCAGGTTTGGTCTATTATGAATAAAGCTACATTAAACATTCTTGTACAAATCTTTTAGCAAAAATGTTTTAATTTCTTTTGTGTACATCCTAAGAGTCAAGTTGCTAGATTCTAAGGTCGATGTGTGTTTAACTGTTTTCTAAACCTATAAACTGTTTTCCAAAATGACTGTAGAATTTTACATTGCAGCCAATAATATCTGAGTTACAGTTGTTCCCTATCTTCTCCATATTTGGTATTTTTCACATTTTAGATACCTTAATGGGTGTGTCTTGTAAGACGTGCAACGAGCATGCTCATTAGAAGCAAGGATGGTGAGACTTCGTTTCACATACTTTGGACAAGTTAGCAGAAGGTCTCAGTCCCTGCAGAAGTACATCATGCTTGGTAAAGTAGACGGTCAGCGAAAAAGAGGAAAACCCTCAACAAGACAGATTGACTCAGTGGCTGCAACAATGGGCTCAAGCACAGCAACGATTGTGAGGATGATGCAGGACCCGGCAGTGTTTCATTCTGTTGTACATAGTGTTGCTATGACCCAGAATCCGCTTGAGGGCACCAAACAACAACAACATTGGGTGTGTAGTGGAATCTCATTGTGATTCAAATTTATAACTCTCTGATTTTTAATTTTATTGACCATCTTTTCATGAGCTAATTAGCCATTTGTATATTATTTTTTGACTGTGTTAAGTGTCTTCCCAAATAACTTTTTCCTTTTTATAGTTGGGCTGTGTGACTTATTACTATCGAGAGTGGACAGTTTTAGGTAGGAGATGTACAATATTTTATCCTTAAGTATGATGTTGACTGTAGGATTGTATAGATGTCTTCAGTCAGATTGAGAACATTTTATTCCATTCCTAGTTTTTGAGTATTATTAACATGAATAAGGGTGAATTTTGTCAAATTATTTTCTACATCTATTGAGATAAGCATATGGTTTTTCACTTTAAAAAAAGATTCAGTCTATATGTTAAATTGCAGTGATTGTTTTTTAATGTAAAACAAACATTGCATTCCTGGGATTAACCTCACTTGGTCAGGATCAATTATTATTTTTATGTATTTCTGATTTCAATTTGCTAATTAATTCTTAAGAACATTTGTGTCTATGTTCATGAAGATTATTGATCTGTGTTTTCCTTTTATAATAAATTATTGTCAGTACCTGGTATTAGACTTATACTGATTCATAATAAATTGGTGAATGTTCCCTCCTCCTCAATTTTCTAAAAGAAATAGGAATCACTTTTTTACTAAACATTTAAAATAATTTTTCAGCAAAGATTCCTGGCTGAGCATATTATTTTTGCAATGGTTTTTAAATACTAATTTAAAAAAATTTACAGATATACAGCTGCTTTATATATCTATGTATTCTTGTAGTATTTTAACTAATTGTGTTTTTTAAGAATTTTTTACATTTCAGCTGCATCATTTAATTTATTGGCATAAATTCATTAATAAGATTCTAACAGTCATACAGTATATAATGAATCTGGGATACTATTCCCTCTTGTATTATTGATATTGTCAATTTATGTTTTTTCTTTTTTGTTCCTCATTAGTCTTTCTAGGAGATCATCAATTTTGTTAATCTTTCAAAGGACTAACTTATTTATGTAATAATTTCTCTATGATTTGTTTTCTATTTCACTGATTTTTGCTCTTTTTTATTTTCAACTTTCTTCTTACTGTGGTTTAATTTGTCATTCTTTTTATTGCTTCTTAAATAGAAATTCATATTATTGATTTTTAATTTTTATTTTATTTTCTAATATAAACATTTAAAGGTATGCAGTTCCTTCATATCAATGTTTTAAATATATCCCATATATTTTGATATGCCCTGTTTTCCTTATTGTTTAATTCAAACTTTCCCCAATTTTCTTTGTGAAATCTTTCTCTGACCCAGGATTATTTAGAGGAGTCTTGTTTAATTTCCACATATTTCAGGGCTTTCAAAACTGTTTAATATTTATTACTACTTTATTTCCATTTAGTCAAAGAATATGTTCTATAGAATTGCTATCTTTTCAAATTCAACAAGATTGGCTTTATAATCTAAAATATCATTTATCATGGTGAATATACCATGTGCACTTGAAAAGAATGTGTATTTGCATTTGTTGAGTGTGATATTCTTTACATATCTGTGAGGTCAAGTTGTTGACAAATTTCTTTAAATCTTCTTATCCTTACTAACTTTTCTCTACTTGTTCAATATATTACTGAGTGTTATGGATTGAATTATGTCCTCCCAAAATATGTATTATAAATCCTGACCTCTATGCCAGTGGTTACAATCTCATTTGGGAATGGGTTGACTTTGTTATGTTAATGAGACACGATTGGTGTAGGGTCTGTCTTAAGTCAATCTCTTTTGAGATATAAAAGAGATTAAATAAGCAAGCAAGACAAGAAGAGACGAGAGAAGAGAGATGCAAAGCCACCTGAAGACTGCCCAGGAACAGAAGCTCAAAGAAACAAAGACCTTCCTCCAGAGCCAATAGAGAGAGAAAACCTTCCCCTAGAGCCAGTGCCCTGAATTCAGACTTCTAGCTTCCTAAACTTTGAGAAAATAAATTTCTGTTTATTAAAGCCATCCACTTGTGGTAGTTCTGTTATAGCAGCACTAGATAACTAAGACTCTGAGAGAGCAGAGTAAAATTTTCTGTCATGACTGTAAGTGATTTGTTTCTCCCCTCAGTTTGGCAGGTTTTTTTGTGTGTGCTTGAAACACTGTCATTATGCATAAACATATAGGGGACTGTTATGTCTTACTGAATTGACACTTTTATCATTATAAAATGTCTCTGTATCTCTGGTAGTATTCCTTTTTATGAAGTCTATTTTGTCTATTATTAATATAGGCACTTTAGCTTTTGTATTATTATTATTTGGATTATATATCTTTGCTCATATCTTTAATCTTAACCTATCTATTTATTAATATTTAAAGTGAGAGTATTTTAAACAGCATGGATTTAAATTTTATTTTATATTTATACATTTTTATGTAACTTGCTTTTTAATTTAACTTTTTACTACAATTACCTTTAATGTAATTTATACCATTGGGGTCAAATCTTATCATTTTGTTACGTATTTTTCATTTACATACTGTTTTCCCTCAATTCTGTACTCTTTAACTCTCATTTTCTATCTTTTTTTTTTTCTTGGATGACTCAAGAGTTTTTTGTTTTTTATTTTATCTTCTCTATTAGTCTATAATATATTTATGTTTTAGCAGTTTTTTAAGAATTAAAATATACATCATGGTTTACTTTGGATTACTATTATACAAGTTCATGTGTAATGTAAGACTCTCAAGGCAATATACTTCCATACCACCCCCTATCCTTTGTCTTTTGCTGTCATATGTTTTACTGCTTATGCCATACACCATTATGTATTAGTTTGTCCTTTAACACTATTTCAAAGAAATTAAGAAAAAAATTGGTCAAAAATATTCCAAGTTTTATGAAAAATGTAGGAGAAAAAAATTATCTTAAAAATGAATGGTGAGTAGCCCCTGGGTGGTGCAAATGGTTAAGTGCTGGGCCACTAACTGAAAGGTTAGCAGTTCAAACCAACCCAGAAATTCTTTGGAAGTTTTCCCCCAAAATTTATGTACCCTCAGAGCCTCAGAATGTGACCTTACTTGGAAATAGTCTTAACAGATATTTCAGGTTTCTGTGGCTGTCATTGCAGCCTGGAGACTGGAAGGAGGTTAATAGAGGTATTGCCTTTGGAACTAATAGTTCTAAGAGACATGAGAAAGGAAAATAATTTATAGTTTCTCTCTGCTTCAGTCTCATCTTCACTTCCTGTTTCTCAGCAAATTTGGGGAAGGATAAGTGTGTGGAGGTTTGTCATGTTGAGCTAGTTTTTGCATTTGAGAGTTCCGGGTATATCAATTAACTCCTTCTGCCCCAGTCATTGCCAATAGCTTGATTGACTTCTTCTCCACCTACTACATTCTCCATCCCTGGCTGGCCTTCATTCCTACCAGCATTTGCAATCAGAAACTATAAAGGCTTGCTATTAATCTGTGAAGGACTCCACTCTTCATCAGCTTATCAAGGCTTTGTTGTGTCCCCTGCTCTTTGACAATCATACAGATTTTGTGACTTCAACATTATTCAAATTTTTCTTGACCTTTTCTGTCTTCCCTCATGCTTAACTGGAAGCAAAAATCTATTCTATTTTTCTCTTTTACCTTTTACAGTACTTAATGGAATAATTATATAGACAGACAGACAGATACACACATACAAACATATACGTATATTCCTCTAGAGCAAGTCTGTAGCACATTAAATTTTCCCTCTTTTTCCCCATAATTTCAAATGATCATGACTAAATTTCTCATTTGAAAACTAATTTTTTCACTCATAACTCATCTTTCAACAGTGAAATTTTTAATATTGAATTATCCTTTGATGTTAGTGCTCTAATAGATAACTAAAGCTGAACTCTACTAATACAAGAATGTTTTCAAAATCTAGAAATTGACAGTATTAAATATTAAAGTTTTTATTTTTTCTGTTTATCAACATTTGCTTCTTCTCAGGATGCATATATACTTTTCCCATATAAGGCATCAGAGGAAGTTTCAGACAAGTACTTTCTCATACCATATGGAGAATTTTCCCACTGAGAAATATGCTGATTATGATCAACAATAATGGCATTTGTTGTTCAGGATCTTTTCAAATTTGTTTCAGGTAAATATTCAGAATTATTTTAATTATAGATTGCACTCTTCTTAGTCATTTGTATATGCTGCCAACTATGTGTTTTTAAACTCTGTTTGGATTAACTGAAAATGAGAGCAAAATAAAAATTAAGATTAAAAAATTTTTAAAAATCTCACAGGTTTTTTTAATCTCATAGTCTCACAGATTCCCACTATTTTTATATAGTCTACCTATATGGTCACTATGAGCCAAAATCAACTAAATGGCAACATGTTTTTTTGTATTTATTTTAATTTTAAAAGGTATTTTTGGCAGTTTTTTTTTTTTTTTTAAATCAAATAAACTTTCTATGCTTTAATATAAAAAACCCAAACCTTTGTCTTTCCTCTTCTTGACACCTGGAATATATATATATACATATATGTGTATATATATGTGTGTGTGTGTATATATATATATATATATATGTATATGGTGCTTGAGGAAGATCACTTATCTTGTGATAATGAAGAAATAAACATAAGTTAAATAAGAGTGAGCAGAAATATGGAATGACCAGAGACAGCAGAGACAGTAATGCTATCTTGGAACCACTATTCTGGCTCTAGACTGCCTACAAGAAGCCTTTCACATGAGAAAAATTAATAAGCCACTCTTTCAGGTCTCCATTCTTAGCAGCTGACTGCACTGAGTAACTAACACAAGTAATTTAAAGCACTGATGAATTAAACATACAAATATGGGGGAAAAATCTCATATCACTTTATCTACTGTAAAATTTGGAATTGTCTTTATGGATCAGTGAGTTATTTAATGGTCTTTCAATCCTGAGTCCACGTTGTAAATTAAAATTATGTCAGTTTTGAAGAATAACCGATTTAAAATTATGATCTAAATTCATACTTAGATTTCAACAAACAGTAAGATTTCTCATTACCTACCTTATTTAAAGGCCTAATGTTTATGCAAGCTCTGAATGTACAAAATAACACGTCCTTCTTATGAGAGTGAAATGTCTACATTGTATTTCAAGCATTTCATTTTTTGAAGAAAAAACCCATAAACCAAAAAGCAGACTGTTGATAACACAGCTTGAAACATTTTGTTAAGAGATGAGAGAAAAATATATTATAGGAGAACATTTGGTTTCACTCTTATCATGTAAATATCTTGGAAGTAGTTACGTCTGTGCTTACAACAACAAGAAAAAGCTATGCAAAATGAAAATCAATGACTTTTCTTGGATCTATCAGAGAACTGAAATTACAGACAAACCACAAAATTTGGAGAGACAAGCAAATCCAGAGTCATAGTCAAGATCTGATTACATGGAGCAAAGACAGCTGGAGTCACAAACTGGTAGGAACAGGTAAATGGTAATTTGAGGAATTGCTTGAGGTTGAGTGTGGATTAATGTGAAAGAAGATGCTCCTAGAAGGTGGTTTTATGCATATCCCCAGAATTTTATGGGTTTCACCTATAAGAACCCTACCAGATTCTCACAGTAAAGAACTGAGAAAGATTTTTTCAGGGCTCTGTCGGGAGAAGGGAAAGAGTAATCTCTGTTAAACACAATAGGAATTTTCTTCATAACAAAGGCCTATGCTACAGGTAAAAGGATATTATCAGACACTTATACCAACTGGAAGCGCATTCCTTCCATACAAGATCCTCTTTCCCTCTTTTTTCTTTACTAGTTTGAGAAAGAAAAACAAAAGATATACTACTAGAAAAAAATTGTAAAGTTCACACACAGCCCATGGATATAGCCAAACAAACAAACAAACTGGTGGCCATCAAGTCAATTCCGACTCATAGTGACCCTATAGGACAGAGTAGAACTGCCCATAGGGTTTCCAAGGAGATGCTGGTGGATTCAAACTGCCAATCTTTTGGTTAGCAGCTGAGCTGTTAACCATTGTGCCGCCAGGGCACCGCCCATGGATATAGGCCCACCAAACTACTGAGATTTAATTATAAAATTATAGAATGCTTCCCCTACTTCACACCTTAAAACTGCACCACCAGGCCTCTAGTATAATAATAGTGGCTTACAAATGAAAGAGCTACCAGAAAGAAGCACACTCTCTTTGAGAAGGATTACTTAGGGAAGCCCAAAGTCAAGGTCAGACATAAATAAGCACATTAGAAGAATTTGAAGCCTCTGATACATAGAGTTATCACAAACACTAAACAGCCCAACTCCTAGTCAGATTAACATATATCTTGTGTGTTGCTAAAATGCTGAACAGGTTTTACTGAATCTTCCAGACTAAGGTGGACTAGGAATAAAGATCTGGTGATCTACTTCTGAAAATGAGCCAGTGAAAACCCTGTGGATCACAGTGGTCCAATCTGCAACCAGTCATGGGGATGGCACAGGACCCACCAGCCTTTTGTTGTGCATAGAGTTGCCACAATCTGGAACCCACTCAGTACTAGCTAACAATAACAACAAAAAAAAAGTTCACCAAAATCAATTTATCAAAAATAAATTATTGCAAATAATACAATGACATAGATATTTTTAAATTGTTGTGAAGAAGATATTTCTTAGGACCTCTCTGTCTTGTAACAGTATTATGAAACTATTCTATGGCTCAGTCTGATGGTTTCAGACAACATATTCTATACTCCATATCTATATTTTTCATACTTGTGTATAAATACAAAAAGCCTTGGAGGCACAGTGGTTAAGTTGCTAACTGAAAGGTTGGCAGTTCAAAACCATTAATTACAGCCTTAGAAACCCTATGTGTAGTTGTACTCTGTCCTATAGGTCACTATGAGTCAGAATTGACTCAAAGGCAATGGGTTTGTTTTTTTTGGATGTACAAATATACATGCCTATATACATACATATATTTAATGTGCATACAGTGTATATATATAAAAATATATATATTATATATATATAATATATATGTATGTATAAGGGGGCATTGGTAGTTCGGGGTACAATTCTTGCCTTCCATGTGGGAGACCTGGGTTTGATTCCCAGCCACTGAGCCTCATGCACAGCCACCACTCACCTGTCAGTGGAGGTTTGTGAGTTACTATGATGTTGAACAGGTTTCAGTGAAGCTTCCAGACTAAGACTGGCTAGGAAGAAAGGCCTGGCAATCTACTTCTGAAAGTTAGCCAATAGAAACCCTGTGGATCACAATGGTCTGATCTGCAACCTATCATGGGAACGGCACAGGAACAGGCAGCGTTTTGTTCGATTGTGCATGGGGTCACTATGATTCAGGGCCAACTTGACAACAACTAACAAAAACAACCACAATATGTATGTATATATATAATATGTATATATAATATACATGCAGGTATATATATAATATATACATGTATATATTATATATATAAATAATTTATATAATTATATATAAGATACATAGACAAGTTTCCAGTACATGAGGATTAGCAGGAGGAGGCTGCAAAGATATGACCCACCCCCAAAAACTAAGAGAAGTATACCATCAGAGACCTAAGCATTTTAAAGCAACATATGGGGTCTAAAGCCAAAAGAATTTTACGGTATTGAGACTGAATTTATTAACATGACTAAAGAGTCTGTCAGTCAAAGATGAATTAGTTGCCTATGAAAACAGAGATGTAGATGAGTCTCTGAGGCATAAATCTGCATTCTGGTCAACTTCCAGTCCAAGCCATGAGCTAGGAAAGAAGTATGGGCTAGTGAAATTGCTAATTCCATTGGCGAGCCCGGAACCAATTAGACGGCACCTAACAACAAGTCTTCCTAACAAGAAAATAAATGCATCCAGTTATTTTAGTTTATGACATTAAATATTCTAATCATCTGTCTTAGCCATCTAGTGCTGCTATAACAGAAATACCACAAGCGGATGGTTTTAACAAAGAGAAATTTATTCTCTTACGGTCTAGTAGGCTAGAAGTCCAAATCAGGGTACCAGTTCCAGGGGAAGGCTTTCTGTCTCTGTTGACTCTGGAGGAAGGTCCTTGTCATCAATCTTCCCTTGGTCTACGAGCTTCTCAGTGCCGGTACCCTGGGTCCAAAAGATGAGCTCTGCTCCAGGCACTACTTTCTTGGTGGTATGAGGTCCCTCTGTCTCTCTGCTTGCTTCTCTCTTTTATATCTCAAAGAAGATTGACTTAAGACACAACCTAGTCTTGTAGATTGAGTCTTGCCTTATTAAAATTACCGCCACTAATCCCACTTCATTAACATCATAAAGTTAGGATTTACAACACATAGGTAAATCACATCATATGACAAAATGGTGGACGATCACCCAATACTGGGAATCATGGCCTAGCCAAGTTGACATACATTTTTGGAGGACACAATTCAATCTATAACATCATCTGACCCCCCCTCCCTTTTTCTGATTTAATATATACTCAGTTATCATGTGACTATATTATATTTGCACATACAGTTATGTCCTTAGTGAGACAATATGTACTGGTCATGCTAAAGTATGGATTTTGTTTCATATAGCATAGTTCTTGTTATAAATTAATAAGTTAACATTCTGATTGTATTATAGTCAAAGGAAATCATTTATCTCTCTATTGTTTGAAACTTAAAAAATATATTTCTTCAGATAATTTTTTTTTTCACTTACCGGTTTTTGTTTGGATCAAACCGAATAATGGATCAAACATCATTTGTGATACTTTGCTTTGACATTGTTTTTGGAAAACCTTTTAAAAAGACTCATGGAAATATTAATCTTTTCTGATTGAGTACTTCTATTTACAAAATTTGGCATTGTCCATAGTTGTTCATTACAGGATGCTACTGTGATATGACTATTGTATGGCTGCTATGTATATCACTTGAACAGCAATCCCAATTGAAGCAGGAAATAATTTTTTGCTGTTGCTTTCAAACTGGAGTCTGTTTCTTTGCACATCAGAGCAATAACTTGCCTGTGTGTGTGTATGTTTGTTATAGAAGCTACTATATATGTTCAAAAATATTTTCCAATTCTTCAGCTGCTAAGTTAGAATTCTTCCTGTTATTTTCATAAGAAAATAATGAAATATATCACCAATAAAGTTAAAGGAACAAAGTGAATCAATCTAATTGGAAAATCTCAGTCTTTCCAGGTATCTATCTAAGTCCATAAAAAGAGTACCCGTTGATAGCTAACAGCAGGGCAATAAAGACTGAAGCAGTTTACTGCAGGCTATGAATGACCTGATTCCTTAATCCACCTGTCTTTTTATATGAGAATGTTATGCTAATTAGCTGCGTAATTTGTTTCCTGATGACATTAATTTTGTGCCTTTTTGTTATTCTGAGCTTTGACTTTCACTGTTATAAAAATATACTAAGAGACATTTCCAATTTAGATGGTTCTGATCCTGATAAATTCCAACACAGAAGCAACGTTGTGGGGAAACATGAATAAGAGCAAACTTAATCAATCCTGGGGATAGACATTGAAGACTTTGGCTTCCTATATAATCATTCCTTTTAGCTTCTAAAGCATTACATTAGCACACTTGAAATGCTGAAACATAATTCAAGGAGAACTTTTAGCAAATGCAATTTTCATTGCCCCATTTTCTTTGGAGAAAATCAAGACTTGAATATTAAGATGGAGGAAGTAATGGAACAGATAGTCGTGATGTGAAAACTTATTAGTAAACAAGAGCTGTATCTGAAAAAATATTGTCATTAAAAGCTATGTAGTAGTTAATTGAGTTTGATATGAAATTTAGTGCTGGAAAGTTAATGACTAATGCAGCTATTTCACAGAGCTTGGTTACTGCAGGCTCTATAATGATCTCCTTTTGCTTGGGAGCAACAATGAAATTAACCTCTCTTTTGTCCTGCAGGTGTTGTGTTCTGATAATGCATATCCTTTACAAGTTTGGGTAAATTATTTGCTTTGCATGTAAACTAATCCCAAACCTGAATCAGTATTAGAATAATGAAAATATAGAGAATATTTTTATTCTAAAAACACAAAGATTCATGGAAAAATCCTAGATCCAATTTCAGGAACATAGATTAAAATATGTTCACAATGCTCTGGAAAAAATAAATAAATAAATAAAGATAAGATTGTGAGAAGGAGGAATGATTTTGGAATATAAATATCCTTTTATTATTTTTACATTAGTCAGGGAGAAAATAATTGAGAATCAATACGTTCTGTTTTTCAGTATTAAAGAAAAATAACAGGATGTAATTATTTAAACATTCTTAAATGACATTTTCTAGGCTCTACTTTTTTGGATATGCATTGTTTCTTGGGTGAATTCTAATTTCTAAATGTGAGGCAGTACAGCTCTAAGGCAAAGACTCAAATTTCACTTAGATGCAATGCATTTGTAGTTACATTTTTTTTTTCCTGCCAATACCCTTTTTTCTTCTTCTTCCGCATCTCCAGAGAAATTTCCCCCCACATTTTTTTCTCTGCATTATACTTTCTTTGGTATTTCCTCCTTTTAAAATGTGTGTGTATGTGTGCGTATGAGTGAATAATTAATAAATATGACTTTTTCTTCTGTGAAATGATAGCCACACTCAGATTGCTTTCATCTGACTCAAAATTCAGAGGTAAATCCAGCAATGACTTGTTAAATGTTTGATAGTGTGACATAATACATCAGGTGCACTAATTCTTGTGAGTAGGAAGGGAAATATCAGCATTTTCTCTGGCTCTATATTTTTAAAGAATATATTTACCCATGAACATTGATTAAAAACTTATTGGACATATTTGAATAGTAAAATGGGAATAAATTCTATTATAAGCATTTTATTAAGCAATAGATCTAGTCCTTCATGTTTATTTCTGCTGATTTTAACTGTTTTTAGAAATAATTCTGTTTTGACCACCCCAAAATATTCTTTATTCTCCTCCCTTACAGTACAGCATCAGTATAGCTTTGATATTCTTGGTAATTATCCAATGGGCTCAATGTTCATTCTTTGTTTCTAAACTCTAAAAGCAAAGTAGAATCTAAAGTACAATAATAATCATTAATAATTTATAATGTGCCCATCTCTAAAACATAATCTGGGATGCTATAGACAATAATAAGCACACAGTAAATTAACTGGGCACTGTGCCCAGATAATCAGCCAAGTACACATAATAGGCAAGAAAATAGCTGGCTTGTGTGTTAGAAGAAATAAGAAAGGGACAACAATGCACGAAAGACTTGCAAATAGAACATCTAGGGAGTTAACAGATTTCCAAACTTCCATAAGAAACAAAAATATTTTGAAGTCGTTTCTGCTGGGTCTTCTGTCTTACAATGTATAATAAATATAAACCCCATCAGAAAAGATGTAAGCAAGTTGAATGTATTCTTTAAAAAATCACATTTGCTAGGTGTAGTGGATTATTTTAAACTTCGCAAGCTACTGAATAATGAGTCCCAAAGACACACTATAGCTACAAATTTTCAAGGTTTTTTCCTTAGTGGATATGAGTTAAACCAAATTTTTTTTTTTCCATTTGATTTACTGGAACTAAATCATTCTGTATGGAGTAGAAAATCCCTTTGGTGACCCATGGGCATACAGTATCCCAGCCAATTTTTATGATTCTGGAGTTCTTTGGGAAGGTGGTAGCCCAATTTTAATGAATTTAGCCTCAAGGTGGGAGCCTTTTGAATTGTGCGAAGCTCAAGAACCGTGAGTTGGAGCCTCAATTTTGTGTAGATTGAGCATCATTCTAGGTGATACTTCCTGGATATGTGAATTTTCTAAACTTTTGACAGATTTGCCTTTATTTCTGTGAGATAAGCCTCCTTAATATGTTTCTCAGTAACTATGTTCTCATGAGAATGTACTTACGGTGAGAATAAACTATTCTTCGTCTTCATTCAGTCGTAGTAGCCATTTTCTCCTTGTTACCATTCATTGTTTCCAGGTGTTACTGGCTCCCTGCTTTTATAGCTTCTGAACACTAAATACTGCCTTTGTTATCAGGAACAATGCGTTGCAGTGGTACTTTTCAAGAGACTTGAACTCCTGTAAGTTATTCTTACCCTGCATTCAATCTTAGTGCCCAATCATTTCTTCCACTTGTAGCAGCTGGAATGTACCACTGTGAGCAGTTCTGCAGTATTCCAGGACAGCTGTTTCAGCTTCTTAGCTGTTAGTACTACTTTTGTTATAATGATTACATAGTAGTGGTAATTTTTCTGAGATTCAAGTTCCTTTTGTTTTATGTATTTGGCCTGTAAGTACTGCTTTTATAGTAATGAAGAATGCATTGTACTGGTAATTTTCCTGAGATTAAAAAAATCACTTGGCTTTCTTTATTTGGGCCCTAAATACTACTTTTGCTGTAAGGAAGAATGCATTGTACTATGTTTTGAAAAGTTTCATGAAAAATAATAAAAAGGCTAAGAAGGAGGAGACTAGAATAAAATGTACGTGCATTCATTGCCAGGTGCCTTCATGTTTTACCTCATGTCTTGCAATTTTCAATGAAAAACAGATTTTATCATTGACTCATACGGCAGAGTTTATGACGTCCAGCGTCTGCTGGGACACACATGATCCCAGATAATGAGTATCAAAATCCATAGCTCATAACAAAAATTTTGAATTCGTCCTTTAATCAACATGCCTTCCATTAGTGAAAACATGTAGTATCAACAACAAATTTAAAGGAGAAAATAATTGGGTCTTGAAAAGGATATATAGATTTATAGGCAGATTTATGGAGAGTTTTTGGGATCAATACCGGTACATGATTAATGTGTCTTCCAGCTAAGGAACACCAAGGACTACCAACATCTACCAGAATCTAGAATTTTTTCTCAGAGCCTCCAGAAAAAAAATAATCCTTCTGGCACATTGATTTCAGTCTCTGGTCTCCAGAATCTTGAGAGAATAAACTTCTATTGTTTCAAGCCACCAAATTTATGATAATTTTTTATGGAAGCCCTAGGAAACTAATATAAATATAGGTAGCTTTTAGAACCTATACATTCCAATAAATTTAACCTTAAAATATTATTATTATTATTTTATTTTTGTACACTTTCAAGTGGATTCCAACTCATAACAACCCTATAGGATAGAGTATAACTGCCCCATAGTGTTTCCTACACTGTAATCTTTAAGGGATCAGATTGCCAGGTCTTTTCTCTTATGAAGCTGCTGATGAATTGAAAAAAACAGTCTTTCAGTTAGTAGCTGAATGCTTAATCATTGCACAACACAGGGCTCCTTAACCTTAACATAGTGATACCAAATTGTCCCCAGTGAATCATAATGCCTCTTTATGTCCTTGTGCTTGTGTAATGCCCTCCTACCCTGAACGTGAGTAAGCTTTATGAATTACTTGATTCGAGAGAATGTAGCAGAAGTGACATCATGCAAGTTCCTGTTGTAGGCCAACAAGGGATTTGTAGCTTCTGTTTTCCCTCTCTTTTGCACTAAGCAACTATGCAAAGACATCCGGGTTAACTTCCTTTGGGGTGAGAGACCATGTACTAGGTTCTAGGGATGCCATAACAAAGTACAACAAAGTGGGTGCCTTAAAATAATAAAAAGATATTCTCTCAACAGCTCTGGAGGTCTAGAAGTTGGAAATCAAGGTTTCAGCATGGCCAGTTTGGGGATAATAATCAGCATAAATCTAAATCCCCACTTTTCACTTCTCTGTTCAGTCCTGACAAAACTGTCTGCATGGCATTTATTTCTCTGACAATAGCCACTAAGAGCTAGGTCAGATCTCACAAGTAAAAAGGACACTGTTCTTCAGCCCAAGACTTCAGATACCACTTCTTTATTTGACCCTAGACACCTGGAGCTGAGTCAGACCTGACAAGTTAAAAGGACACAGTTCTTCAGAATGCCAAGTAGGCAAATGCCAGCCATGAGTTTGGGAGTCCCCAGGACACCCTAACTTTTGACTTGCTGCCTATGAATTCAGGAGTTTGCCTCTAGCCCCTCATATTTCCAACCACAAGATTACAGCTATCCCGAGCTCCCTCATTTCTGACCTGCTTGCTCCCACAACTCTTTTGGGTTTAGTAATTGACTGGAATGGCTCAGACTTCAAAGAAAGTGCTATACTTACTATTACAGTTTTATTATAGCAAAAAAAAGACACAAGCAAAGAGACTCTTAGGGCAAGGTCTGGGAGGGTTCCCAAAGAGGAGGTTCCATGTCCGAAAAAGAGACATGCTACCCTCTCACGTGCATAGATATTTTTCACCAACCAGGAAGCCTATGCAACTGAAGAGTCCAGAGCTTCTATTGGGTGACTCATTTTGTAATGCAAACTCCAACCCCTCTCACCTGAGGTTGATTGATATCACAAGGTGATCACGAGGTGGGTCTTTCTGGTCTGGCCATTCCCCACCCCAGAGTCACCTCATCACCTCACCTAACTTGTTACTCAGGTGCAGTCTGCAGCCCTTATTTTTTAATTTTTATTTTTTATTGATGTACTTTAAGTGAAAGTTTACAATTTAAGATAGTCTGTCATACAAAAATTTATACATACATTGTTATGTGACCCTAATTGCTCTCCCTATACTGTGACAGCACACTCCTCCTTTGCACCCCGGATTTCCCATGTCCATTTAACCAGCTCCTGATCCTCTCTGCCTTCTCATCTCACCTCTGGACAGGAGTTGCCCATTTAGTCTCATGTATCTATTTGAGTTAAGAAACACATTCTTCACGAGTATCATTTTATGGCCCATAGTTCAATGTAATCTTTGTCTGAAGAGTTGGCCTCAGGAATGGTTTTAGTTCTCGGTTTACAGAGAGTCCCGGGTCCATGCTTTCTGAGGTTCCTCCAGTCTCAGTCAGACCATTAAGTCAGGTTTTTTACTAGAATTTGAGTTCTGCACCCACTTTTCTCCTATTCCATTAGGGATTCTCTGTTGTGTTCGCTGTTAGGACGGTCATTGGTGGTAGCCAGACACCATCTCGTTGTTCTGATCTCAGGCTGATGGAGTCTCTAGTTTATGTGCCCCTTTCTGTCTCTTGGGCTAATACTTTCTTTGTGCCTTTGGTGTTCTTCATTCTCCTTTCTTCCAGGTGGGTTTGGACCAATTGATCATCTTAGATGGTTGCATGCTAGCTTTTAAGAACCCAGATGCCACTCACCAAAGTAGGATGCAGGACATTTTAATAAACTTTGTTATGCCAATTGACCTAGATGTCCTCTGAAAGCATCGTCCTTAGACCTCCACCCCTGCTACTCTGTCCCTCATAGTGTTTGGTCATATTCAGGAAACTTCATAGCTTTGGTTTAGTCCAGTTGTGCTGACTTCCCTTGTAATGTGTGCTATCCTTCCCTTCACCGAAGATAATTCTTGTCTACTATTTAGTTAGTGAATACCCCCCTCCCTACCTTCTCACCCTCGTAACCATCAAAGAATGTTTTCTTCTGTGTTTAAAACTTTTCTTGTGTTCTTATAATAGTGGTCTTATACAATATATGTTACTGACTAAATTCACTCAGCATAATGCCTTCCAGATTCCTCCATGTTATGTTTCACGGATTCATCATTCTTCATCATTGTGTAGCATTCCATTGTGTGAATATACCATAATTTGTTTATCCATTCATCCTAGGTGCCATTGGGCACCTAGGTTGTTTCTATCTTTTTGCTATCATGAACAGTGCTGCAATGAACATGAGTGTTCATATATCTATTCATGTGACAGCTCTTATTTCTCTAGGATATATTCCAAGGAGTGGGATTGCTGGATTGTATGATACTTCTATTTCTAGCTTTTTATGGAAGTGCAAAATCAATTTCCAAAGCAATTGTACCATTTTACTTTCCTACCAGTAGTGTATAAGTTTTCCAGTCTCTCCACAACCTCTCCAACATTTATTATTTTGTGTTTTTTTGATTAATGCTAGCCTTTTTGGGGTGAGATCATATCTCATTGTAGTTTTGATTTGCGTTTCCCTAATGGCTAATGATCGTGAGCATTTCTTCATGTGTCTGTTAGCTGCATTTGGCAAAGTGTCTGTTCATATCCTTTGCCCATTTTTTAATCGGGTTATTTGTCTTTTTGTTTTTGAGGATTTGCAGTATCTTGTAGATTTTAGAGATTAGATGCTGATCAAATTTGTTGTAGCCAAATTTTTTTTCCTAGTCTATAGGTCGTCTTTTTCCTCTTTTGGTGAAGTCTTTTGATTAGCCTAAGTGTTTAATTTTTAGGAGCTCCCAGTTATCTAGTTTCTCTTCTGGTGTCTGTGCATTGTTACATATGGTTTGTATTCTGTTTATGCCATGTATTAGGACTCCTAGTGTTGTCCCTATTTTCTCTTCCACGATCTTTATTGTTTTCAATTTTATATTTAGGTCTTGGATCCATTTTGAGTTCGTTTTTGTGCATGGTGTAAGGCATGTTTCAGTTTTTTGCAGATGGATATCCAGTTATGCCAGCACCATTTGTTAAAGAGACAGTCTTTTCCTCAGTTAACGGGATTTGGGCCTTCGTCAAATATCAGCTGCTCATAGGTGGATAAATTTATGTCTTGATTCTCAATTCTGTTTCACTGGTCTGTGCATCTGTTGTTGTACCAGTACCAGCATGTCTTGACTACCGTGGCAGTATAATAGGTTCTAAAATCAGGCAGAGTGAGGCTTCCCACTTTGTTCTTCTTGAGTAATGCTTTACTTATCCGGGACCTCTTCCCTTTCCATATGAAGTTGGTGATTTGTTTCTCCGTCGCATTAAAAAATGCCATTGGAATTTGGATCAGGATCCCATTGTATCTGTAGATCACTTTGGGTAAAACAGACATTTTCACAATGTCCATGAGTAAGGTGTGTTTTTTCCTCTTATGCAGGTCTGTTTTGGTTTCTCGCAGTAGTTTCTTGTAGTTTTCATTGTATAGGTCTTTTACGTCTCTGGTTAGATTTATTTCTAAATATTTTATCTTCTTGGGGCCTATTGTAAATGGTATTGATTTGGTGATTTCCACTTCGAAGTTCTGTTTGTTGGTGAAAAGGAATCCAGCTGATTTTTGTATGTTTATCTTGTATCCTAACACTTTGCTGAAATCTTCTATTAGTTCCAGTAGTTTTCTTGTGGATTCTTTGGGGTTTTTTGTTCATAAAGTCATATCATCTGCAAATAAGGATACTTTGACTTCTTCCCTACCAATTTGGATGCGTTTTATTTCTTTTTCTAGCCTAATTGCTCTGGCTAGGGCCTCCAGCACAGTGTTGAATAAGAGTGGTGATAAAGGGCATCCATGTCTGGTTCCTATTCTCCAGGGGAATGCTTTCAAAGTCTCTCCATTTTATGATGATGTTGGCTATTGGCTTTGTATAAATGCCCTTAATTATGTTGAGGAATTTCCCTTCTATTCCTATTTTGTTGAGAGTTTTTAATGATGAATGGGTCTTGGACTTTGTCAAATGCCTTTTCTGCATCGATTGATAGGATCGTGTGGTTCTTGTCATTTGTTTTATTTATGTGATGGATTACATTGATTGTTTTTCTAATGTTGAACCATCCCTGCATACCTGGTATAAATCCCACTTGATCTTGGTGAATTATTTTTTTGATATGTTGCTAAATTCTATTGGCTATAATTTGGTTGAGGATGTTTGCATCAATGTTCATGAGGTATATTTGTCTGTAATTTTCTTTTTTTGTGGTGTCTTTAACTGGTTTTGGTATCAGTGTTATGCTGGCTGCATAAAATGAGTTTAGGAGTATTCCATCCTTTTCTATGCTCTGAAATACCTTTAGTAGTAGTGATGTTAATGCTTCTCTGAAAGTTTGGTAGAATTCTCCAGGGAAGCTGTCAGGGCCGGGGCTTTTTTTTGCTGGGAGTTTTTAAATTAACTTTTCAATCTCTTCTTTTGTTATGGGTTTATTTAGTTGTTCTACTTCTGTTTGTGTTAGTTTAGGTAGATAGTGAGTTTCTAGAAATTTGTCCATATCCTCTAGGCTTTCAAATTTTTTAGAGTATTATTTTTCATAGTATTCTGTTATGATTCTTTTAAAGTCAGTTGGGTCTGTTGTGATGTCACCCATCTCATTTCTCATATGGGTTATTTGCTTCATCCCCTGTTTTTTTTTTTTTTTTTTTGGTTAGTTTGGCCAGTGGTTTATCTATTTTGTTGATCTTTTAATCTTTTAAAAAAATCAGCTTTTGGTCTTGTCAACTCTTTCAATTGTTTTTATATTCTCTATTTCATTTAGTTCTTCTCTAATTCTTATTATTTCATTTCTTCTGGCATCCAAGAGCTTCTTTTGATGTTCTCTTTCTACTTGTTCCAGTTGTAGGGTTAATGTTTTGATTTTGGCCATTTCTTCTTTTTGGATGTGTGCATTTACTGCTATAAACTGACCTCTGAACACTGCTTTTGCTATGTCCCAAAGGTTCTGGTAGGATATGTTTTCATTCTTGTTTGATTCTATGAATGTCTTTATTCCATCCTTAATTTCTTCTATAACCCAGTAGTTTTTGAGCAAGGTGTTGTTCAGTTTCCATGTGTTTGATATTTTTTCCTTGCTTTTTCTGTTATTGATTTCTACTTTTATGTCTTTATGGTCAAAAAAGATGCTTTGTAAAATTTCATTGCTTTGGATGGTGTTAAGACTTGCTTTATGGCCTAATATGTGGTCTATTCTGGAGAATGTTCCATGTGCATTGGAAAAGAAAGTATAGTTGGCGGCTGTTTGGTGGAGTGTTTGGTATATACCCATGAGATCAAGTTGGTTGATCATAGCATTTATATCTTCCTTGTCTTTGTTGGCCTTCTTTCTGGATGTTCTGTCCTTCACTGAAAGTGGTTTGTTGAGGTCTACTACTATTATTGTGGAGCTGTCTGTCTCTCTTTTCAATGCTGTTAGAGTTTGTTTTATGTATTTTGGAAGCCTGTCATTGAGTGTGTAAATATTTATTATAGCTATGTCCTCCTGGTGCATTGACCCTTTAATTATTATATAGTGTCCTTCCTTATCCTTTGTGGTGGATTTTACTTTAAAGTCTATTTTGTCAGAGATTAATATTGCCACTCCTACTCTTTTTTGAGTGTTGTGGCTTGATATATTTTTTTCTATCCTTTGAGTTTTAGTTTGTCTTTGTCTTTAAGTCTAAGGTGTGTCTCTTGTAGGCAGCATATAGACGAATCATGTTATTTTATCCATGTCCTGTGTTCTAGTCTTGGGATGTTCTCTGATGTTATTGAGTTTCTAACTGGAGGACTCTCTTTAGTATTTCTTGTATTTTTGTTTTGGTTTTTGCAAATTCCCTAAACTTCTATTTATCTGGAAATGCCATAATTATTCCATTATATTTGACAGACAGTTTTGCTGGATATATAATTCTTGGCTGGCAATTTTCTTCTTTCAAGGCTTTGTGTATGTCATCCCATTGCCTTCTTGCCTATATAGTTTCTGCTGAGTAGTCGGAGCTTATTCTTACTGACACTCCTTTGTAGATGACTTTTCATTTCTCCCTAGCCACTCTTAAAATTCTCTTTATCTTCAGTTTTGGCAAGTTTGTTTATAATACGTCTTGGTGACTCTGTTTTGGAATCTATCTTACGTGGGGTTAGATGAGCAACTTGGATAGATATCTTCTCATCTTTCACCATATCAGGGAAGTTTTACGCCAACAAATCTTCAAAAAATTTTCTCTTATCCCTCCCCAACCCCCCCCCCCCACACCCCCGTTCTGGTACTACAATCACTCATAAGTTATTCCTCTTGATAGAATCCCATATAACTCTCAGGATGTCTTCATTTTTTTAAATCTTTTTATCTGATTTTTCCTCAAATAAGTTGGTTTCAAGTGCTTTATCTTCAGTCTCACCAATTCTGACATCCATTGCCTCTATTCTGCCCCTATGACTTTCTACTGAAATTTTATTGTTAATCTTCTGGATTTCTGATTACTGTCTCACTATGGATTCTTGCAGCCTGTTAAATTTGTCATTATGCTCTTCCCTAATCTTCTTAAGTTCCTCTATTGCTAGGTCTGCATTTTGCCTAATTTCCTTACTGATCTCTTGAAGAGTTCTGTATATTAATCTTTTGTATTCTACCTTCAGTAATTCCAAGAAATTCTCTTCTTCTGGAAAATTTCCTGAGTATTCTGGGAGCTTGATGAAGCCATCATAGTCTCCTTCTTTATGTGATTTAATATTGACTATTGTCTCTGAGCCATCAGTAAGTTATTATATTTATTTTCTGTTTGCTTACTGTGTTCTAGTTTCCTGTTTTGTTTAGTTTTAATATGCCCAAATAGGCTGCTCTTGTGAGCTAGCCCAATCACTGGCTCCCCTGAAGCTCCAACGTCCTGCCACCAGGTGGCCAGACCTGGCACTATGTATGTGAGCCTAGGAGTCTGCCCACTCCTTCTGTTTGAATTCAGCTCAGGTATCCAAGTAGTCAGCCACCAAATGTGTGATGTAGGCTCTCACCTACAGTCCTAGATAGGCATGGGTGGTGTAGACACAGGCATCTGGCTGTAGCAGGGGGACACTCACTGAGCAAAGCAGGGGGCCAACAGCATGTTCCGGAGTGTCCCAGAGGAAAGTGTGTCCCTGTTCCCCAGAGTGCATAGGTGGGTGGGTTTTGCAGCCAGAGGATGAGCACCCAATGCAGTTGGCTGTAAGGACTGTGGGGCACCTCTTATTCTTGGGCCCCTGTAGCAGATGGCTAGGTGGTTTGGGTAGAGCCACAAGTCCTCAAGCTCCTGATATGGGTAGATGAAGATCCTGCTTAATGGGTAGAGGAGTGTCAAACGTCATGAACCTGCCACTGCATGGCTGAAACAGTTGAAGTTAGACTTCAGGTATATACCTGGTTGTACTGTGGTAATAAGGGTCTACGCTGTTGAAATGGGCCCACACAAGACTGTGCAGGGAGAAAGGCACTCAAAGTCTGCTGACCCCTTATGCCTGTGCCTAGGCAAAGGAGCTGTGCCTACCCTGAGTTCATGGCTTAGAGGAGCTGACAGATTATTTTTTCCCCATTTTGTTAATTTGTTCCCTCTCCAAGGCCAGGAAAATGCCTCAGGGCGTGTTAACAGGTCCTACTCCTGGCCCAGGGGATTCGGTAATCATTGAAGTCATCCGGAACCCAGTGCAGAGCAGGAAGCAGGGAGGTAAATGGGAGACAAGTTTCTCCCTAAGGGAGGTGTTTTGATCTGTACGGTAGGCCAGACGCAAGTACTTTTGCTGATCGAGGGCTGCTTCTCACTGTTTATGGATGACCAAGTAGACTCTCTGCCACTGGGTCTTTCCTGATGTGGAAATCGTCTCTTGAGCACCACTGCTTGCCTCACCGTGCACCACAAGCTTATCCTGCCTGAAGAACTCTAGCTACTGCTGGGTCAGGTCTGGCAACTCCTTGCTGCTTCTGAACTGTCTCTCCCTCCCCCTGCCACTCAGTCCAATTCCTCAACTTTGCCTTTGATGTTCAGGGCTCCTAGATTGTTATATATAATCGATTCACTTTTTTTCAGGTCTTTGTTGTAAAAGGCACCACCAGAAGCATCTGACTACTCTGCCAGCTTGCTCCCGCCTCCTGTAGTCCTTATTGAAGACACTAAACTCCCGAAGTTTTTTAGAGTTATGTCTAAGAAGGCAAGGGCAAAGACCAAAAGTTAAATTCTTTATCCTACAACCATGTTCCCTCTGAGACTATGGATAAAATACTTTCTTTCTTCACCTTCTTCTGTTGGTAGCCAGCACTCCACAACTTCCCTTGGCTTACAGATGTATCATTCCAATCCCTGCCTTCATCTTTACATTGCTGACTTCCCTTTGTGCTTCTCTGTCTGTATCTACTCTTCTCTTCTTATAAGGACACCAGTCACATTGTATTAGGGTCAACTTTACTTCAGTATGAACCCATATGAACTTAACTAATTATATCTGCAAAGACATTACTTCCAAATAAGTTCACAGTAACAGGTACCAAGGATTTGGATTTGAACATATTTTTTGGGGGGGCAGTGTAATCAACCTATAACAAACTTCTTGGTATAAAGAGACCTGGAGAATAAAGGAACTGGAGAACATATAGAATGACCCAGATAGCTCCCAGTCATTCCAGCTAGACATATGAGTGAGGCCATATTGAATTCTTTAGCCCCAGTGAAGTGGTCAACCGACTGAAAACACAGGAGAAAATTCAGCTAATATTGTTTGAGACAAGCCACACAGCTGAGTCCAGCCCAGATTGCAGAACCATGAGAAGACAAATGCCTATTGCTGTGGTGTAATGAATTACTTAATATGGCTTTTCTAGCCATCACCTTGTAACTCCCACCTGGGTGATTGGTCAGAACTGTGTGGTAGAGTAATTGTGGCCCACCAAGGGGATTGGTCAGTTTTGCCTTATAAGAGAGCCAATTCCAGAATAGAGAGAAAGAGCTCACTACCACCAAGAAGGAGAGACCAACAAGAGAGACTGGCAGGAGAAGGTGCGATGGCCTTCCGGGCCCACAGAGAGAGAAAGCTGAGTATGCTGAGGCCTAGGGCCAGGGAAAGCTGTGCCTGCGAGCATGGTTACAAAGAGACTGTCCTGATGGAAGAACTGTATCCTGAGTGTTCCTGAGCCTGAATTGTAACTGTTGCTTCCCTAATAAACCCCACTATTGTGAGTATGGTCTATGAGTTCTGTGTGGCCATTGCAATGAATTATTGAACCCAGCAGAGAAGTAGAGAGTGCTGTGGGAGGGACGATTGGTGTTAGAATTGGTAAAGATGGCAGAAAGGAGGCATGTCCGACCTTAACCTCATAGGAATCAGCCTTGCTCTGTAGATCTTGATTCTCCTTCCCCCTTGTGAAGTTAGAGGAGGTCAGACACTGCCCCTACACCATTTTTATAGTTGCTTAGTTGCTTTAAGCTACTGTATTTTAGAATAGCTTGTTATACAACAGTAGAAGACTATAACCACCTAGTATTATCTTGAAGGATTTATTTTTAAAGAAAAGATAGACAAAACAAATTATAGATATACCATCAGTAGGTATGCTATAGAAAAGGCAGGTCAGACTTCATTCTACCAATTAAGAATTTTGATTAACTCTCCTGTACCTTTCTCAAGCCTGTCTTCCATTAACTATAAATCTCTGAGGGGAAAAATGCAAAACATCTCTAAGTAAATAGAGACTGTACTGTGCATGAACACCTAAAGAGAAGGTTACATTTAAATTCTGCATGTGTGTAGTCAGAATACAAAGACCTGAACTGGATTTTTTAACATGTTCTACTCTTAGCTTTTATGAGAAACAGAAATGACAGCCTACTCTCTAGTATTTATTTTAAAAAGCTGTTTCATAGGTACAGCATAGATGAAGAGCCTGTCTTAGTTTAACCACCTCCATCTTCAGATCTTCACAGACAATTGATATTCGTAATAATGACTCTGCATGATTGTGCAAGGAGTCCTGGTGGCACAGTGGTTAAGCACTCGACCATTAAACAAAAGGGTGGCCGTTTGAACCCACCAGCTGTTCCATGGGAGAAAGATGTGGCAGTCTGCTTCCTTAAAGATTATAGCCTTGGAAACTCTATGGGGCAGTTCTACTCTGTCCTGTAGTGTTAATATGAGTCGGAATGGACTCAGCGGCAATAGGTTTTATAATTGTGAAATGGTGTCTAGATATTAATAATTAAATTCTGATCATTGTGGTTTTAAAAATTTAGCAACATTACGATTTTATTGAAAATTAGCATTACACATAAAATGTATAATTATTAGGTGATCAGACATCTGATTAACATATATGCTGTTTTTCATCCATTACTAGAGATTATCTGCTCAAAGATATAAGTGACAGATGTATATTACTACAAATACCAAAAACAAAAAACAAAACAGTTGTTCAAAACATACAAACACACACACACAATGTTGTGTGTATGGCTGTGGAGAGAGGATGATAGTGAACAAATAAGTCCATGTATACAGAATTATATTGGAACTCTAGCAGCAAATAAGCTAACAAGGCTATTGAGCCAATCTGGTAACTTAGTCTTTGGTCTTGTGAAAGACATTTCTTTCTCTGACCTAGTCTTTTATTTTTTCTATAAAAATGTAGGTAGTCACACAATGACCACTCATCCATTTGCTATGGACATATAAATTGCATATTTCATGGGTAAATGAAAAAACAATCCTCATTTTATTCAGTCTATAGATGAGGGAGTTTGATGAATACAAACAAACCTGTTGCTGTCTAGTCGATTCTTCTGACTTATGGCAACCTTATGTGCTACAGAGTAGAATTGAATTCCACAGAGTTTTCTTGGCTGCAATCTTTACAAAAGCAGATCACCGGACCTTTCTTCTGCAGTACAGCTGTTTTGAAACACCAATTGATAGGTTAGTAGCAGAGTGTTAACCATTTGTACCACCCAAGGACCTTGATAGACTGGTGTAAAATTAATGTTAATAAATATATTTATAGTTTTTTCTCTATTAGATTGTTGCTATTTCTGCTTTTTTTTTTTTCAATTTTCTTTCCCCTATGTGTTTGGTTTTATTTCGTACCCCCTTCTCCCTCTTTTTTCTTCTCTTTTGTCTCTTCCTCCTCCTTCTCCATCTCTTCCTCCTCATAACATTTTCTTATGAAATACAATCTGCACTCAGAAAAGTCCATACAAATATGGTTACTGGTTTCAAACAACTGTGGATTTAACTTACTGCTTCTTCAGTTTCTCCTTCCTTCACAAACTCCTCCTTCCCTTCCTCCTCCTCCACCTTTTGTTTTGTGTGCATTTTTTTTTTTTTAATAGATACTACAACTGTGAATTTTACCCTGATTTTGTAAATGAATCTTAGGGGTAAAAATAAATTTTAATGATATTTGTCATAAGAAAAAAACATAGCAAAGCATTTGGCAAACACAATTTACTGTATGTAAGTAAATAATAACTAGTCATAGTAAGATAATGCTGCACCATTTTTCTTTCTTTCCCCTGCAACATTTTTATCTGACATAGTCTCTGCTGTTTTTAAGTTCAACGTCCTGCAGCAAGCCTTGCCAGCAATACCGAATACTTTCAATTAGTAGTTCTCCACTTCTCTGGTCGCTAAGCAACTGACCTATGGTGAGGAATACGTAATGATCTTCTGTATAGACACTTGCGAATGGTAGAAAGTATAGGCTTCACACGTTTCATTTGCTTTCTTGTGTCGACGCTACAATAAATAGTAAAATACCTGGCAATTGTTTTTTTTTTTTAGTTTCCTATAATAAAATTAAAGGTTAAAATAAACCCAGGAGAAAGATAGGAATGAACATCACACAAAATACCATATACACCTTTCATATATGGTAACAATACCTTCATATTGTTTATAGAGAATGCAAGTAATCAGGTTAACATTATAAATATATGTGTGTGTGTATATATATACATATATATATATATATATATATATATATATATATATATATATACTAACCTCCAAGGAAGGCAGAATTCAATAAGCAGCAGAAATGGTGACAGGACTAAGGAGACGAAAACTAGACAAAAATTGGGAAGCTAAAAGTGCAAATAAAATGACAATTACAAATGAAAGAAGCCATTGTTTGAGATATATATGAGTGTTTAGTAGGATGTATCTTCACGTGTGTTAAAGAAAAAGAAGAGGTAATATCAGCTGGAATCAACAGAAAAGATTTGTCACTTGACCCTTAGATAACTTTTCATTCTGTTCCTCTATCATATTTTTATTGGTTTTTATTCCATTGAATACTACATGCACTGAACCTCAGTGAATCCACTCAATAGAAAAGAGACTGCATCTTCTCTTTAGCAGTAGAGCTACTTAGGAAGATTTTTTTCACCTGTTACTTGCTTGAATTTTATCCAATTTGTACATTCTATTTTCTAAGCTGCTTTAGAACTTTGGAATAACTTTCCTTTATACAGTATAGAGCAATGGATACATCCTGAAGAAATTAAAAATAAAATGATTGTTTGAAATTTATGTTCTCGTAGTATATATGCAATACTAGCAGTACAAATACTACTTTAATTAAATAAAATATTAATTCTAATATACGTCCAAGCTTATCAGAAAAAAACTCTGAGTAATTACTGAAAAACGACAGATGAATAATTGAAATAATATGCTATGCAATGAAAAATATTTGTAATTTTAAATAGAATTTTCATTATTTTTGATGATGCAGCCCTTCACATTTTAAGTTCTTCTATCATGATGGCTAGGACTAAACTTTTAATTTCCATATTAAACCACACACTGCAAATGCATCTAAGAAAAGAACATGTAAATATGTGCCATAACTTTAATTATCTCTTTTAGATTAGGATACACTCATGCAAAGCTTATCTATTTGGCAATGTGTAATTTTTTAAAAACCTAGTCAACTGACCTCCACTTTTGCCTGGGTGGTATTAGAGAAAGCTGAGTAGGAATCCAGGACTTTCTTCCTTACCCAGTGGTAATGAGGTGCCACCCCCTTCCCCACAGAGGTGATGTCAGAGCAGACTAAGTGGGAAGCTGAAACTTTCACCACCATCCAGCAGTAATAAGGACCATCCAGGAAATCAATAGAGATGTTTCAACAAATGGATGCAGTGCTGGAAGTGCTCACTCGTCTATGCCAAGAAATCTGGAAGACAGCTACCTCACCAGCCGTCTGGAGAAGATCCATATTTATGCCTATGCCCAAAAAAGATGATCCAACCGAATGTGGAAATTATCGAACAATATCATTAATATCATATGCAAGTAAAATTTTGCTGAAGATCATTCAAAAGGGACTGCAGCAGTATATCAACAGGGAACTGTCAGAAATTCAGGCTGGATTCAGAAGAGGACATGCAAACAGGGCTATCATTGCTGATGTCAGACAGATCCTGCCTAAAAGCAGAGAATACCAGAAAGATATTTACTGTATTTTATTGACTATGCAAAGGCATTTGACTGTGTGGATCATAACAAATTACGGATAACATTGCAAAGAATGTGAATTCCAGAACACTTAACTGTGCTCATGAGGAACATGTACATAGATTGAGAGGCAGTTGTTCAGACACAACAAGGGGATACTGCATGGTTTAAAGTCAGGAAAGGTGTGTATCAGGGTTGTATCCTTTCACCATACCTATTCAATCTGTATGCTGAGCAAATAATCCAAGAAGCTGGACTATATGAAGAAGAAACTGGCATCAGGATTAGAGGAAGACTCATTAACAATATGCAGATAACACAACTTCGCTGGCTGAAAGTAAAGAGGACTTGAAGCACTTTCTGTTAAAGGTCAAAGACCACAGCCTTTAGTACGGATTACACGCCAAAATAAAGAAAACAAAAATCTTCACAACTGGACCAACAGGAAATATCATGATAAACGGAGAAAAGATTGACGTTGTCAAGGATTTCATTTTACTTGGATCCACAATCAACACCCATGGAAGCAGTAGTCAAGAAATCAAAAGATGCATTTCATTGGTCAAATCTGTTGCAAAGGACCTCTTTCAAGTGTTTAAAAGCAAAGATGTGACCTTGAAGACTAAGGTGTGCCTGACCCAAGCCATGGTATTTTCAATCACATCACTTGCATGTGAAAGCTGGACAATGAATAAGCAAGACCAAAGAAGAATTGACACCTTTGAAGTGTGGTGTTGGCAAAGAATATTGAATATACCATGGACTGCCAAAAAAAAAAAAGAAAGAATCTGCCTTGGAAGCAGTACAACCAGAATGCTTTAGAAGCAAGGATGGTGAGACTATGTCTTACATACTTTGGACATGCTATCAGGAGGGATTGGTCCCTGGAGAAGGACATCATGTTTGGTATAGTACAGGATTAGTGAAAAAGATGAAGACCCTTAACGAGATGGATTGACACAGTGGCTGCAACAATGGGCTCAAGCATAACAATGATTGTGATCATGGTGCAGGACGGGGAAGCGTTTCCTTCTGCAGTACATAAGGTAGCTATGAGTTAGAACCGACTTGGGGCACCTAACAACAACAAAAACATAAGTACCTGCGGTTAAAATCTCATTTGGGAATGGTTTTTTTGTTATGTTAATGAGGCAGTATTAGTGTATGGTATGTTTTAAGTCAATTTCTTTTGAGATATAAAAGAGTAGATTAAGCAAGCAAGCAAACACAAAGGAAGGGGAAGATACACTCCCATGATCACCAAGTGTCTTAGTTATCTAGTGCTGTTATAACAGAAATACCACAAATGGATGGCTTTAACAAAAGAAATTTATTATCTCACAGTCTAGGAGGCTAAAAGGTCGAATTCAGGGTGCCAGCTCCAGGGGAAGGCTTTCTCTCTCAGTCGGCTCTGTGGGAAAGTGTTTGTCATCAATCTTCCCCTGGTCTAGGAGCTTCTCAGCATAAGGACCCTGGGTCCAAAGGACACACTATTCTCCTGGCTCTTGTTTCTTCGTGGTATGAAGTCTCTATGCCTCTCTGCTCACTTCTGTCTTTTATATCTCAAAAGAGATTGACTTAAGACACAACCTAATCTTATAAATTGACTCCTGAATCATTAACATAACTGCCTCTAATCCTATCTCATTAACATCATAGAAGTAAGATTTACAACATATAGGATAATCACATGAGAGAGACAAAATGATGGACAATCACACGATACTGGGAATCATGGACTAGCCAAGTTGACATACATTTTTGGGAGACATAGTTCAATGTATAACACTAAGGAACCTAGGAATGGAAGTGGAAAAGAGACAAGGACCTTCCCCTAGAGTGGACAGAGAAAGAGAGCCTTCCCCTAGAGCCAGCACCCTGAATTCAAACTTGTAGCCTCCCAAATTGTGAGAAAATAAATTTCTGTTTGTAGAACCACCCACTTGCCGTAGTTCTCTTATAGCAGTCCTAGATAACTAAGGTCAAGTGGGGAACCTGGACTTTCACCTGCAACTACAAGTACAAAGGCAGGGCCCGTTTTTACCATGCATGGTTTCAGAGTTGGTTTACTAAACAATTTTTAAGTAAAAAAGTAGTCTCATAACATTCAAATTGTCCTAAATACGTTGAAAATTACTCAGAATACTAAGAAACAAGAAAATATCATCTTGAATGAAAAGGCAACATACACCAATACAGAATGACATGTATTTTAGAATTATCTGACAAGGATTTCAAGGCCACTATCATAAAAATCTTTTAAGGAGAAATTACAAAGATGCCTGAACAAATGAGAAGATAGATTTACAAAAAAAACAGGAAATACAAAGGACAAAATAGAAATTTTAGAACTGAAAAATATAATAACTGAAATTTTAAAAATAACTGTATTCAACAGTGGAATGGAAAGAATGAGTGAACTTGAAGATAGAACAACAGAAAGTATTCAATCTAAAAAATGGACAGAAAATAGACTGAATAAAAAGAATAGAACCTCAGGGACCTGTGGGATGGTAACAAAAGATCTTATATTCATACCATCAGAGTCCCAGAAAAGAGAACAACAATAGGGCTAAAATGCATTTGAAGAAATAATGGATGAAAAACTCCCAAGTTTGGCAAAAGACATAAACCTACAAATTCAAGAACTGAGAACTCCAAATGGAATAAACTCAATGGAATCCACACAAAGATAGGTCACACTGCTTCCAAACACTAAAACAGAAAAAAATCTTGAAACCTGTGAGAGTAAAACAACACTTTACTTACAGGGGAAAAACAATTCGAGTGATAGTGGATTTCTCATCAGAAACCATGGAGACCAGAAGGAAATAACAAAATATTTTTCAAGCTTTGAAAGGCAAGAACTCTCAACCCAGAATTCTAAATCAGATCAAAGTTTCCTCTAGGAACAAAGAGGAGTTAAAGACATTCTCAGATTAGTGAAAAGAGAATTTTTTGCCAGCAGATCCACCCTAAAGAATGGCCAAAGAAAGTCGCTGAAGCAAAAGAAAATGATAAAATAAAATGTCTTAAAACATCAGGAAGAAAACACACACACACACTCACCAAACAGAGCAAAAATATGGATAAATCCAATAGATTTTTTTTCTCTCCAGTGGTCTGATATGGTTCTCAAAGTATGTAGAGGAAATACTTAAGAAAAGTATTATAAACAGGGGTCTGTAAAGGAATTTTAGGGGAGTTGAGGTTTTTACATTTCACTAGAACTGTTCAGTATCTTGACAGTGATGATGGTTACATGAGTCTAAACATGTGTTAAATGACATGGAGCTAAAAGCACACATTGTACCAATGTCAAATTCCTGGTTTTGATGCTGCACTAAGTTACCAAAAATGTAACCACTGGAGAAACTGGGTAAAGGGTAAAAGGAACCTCTTTGTATTTTATTTGCAACTTCTTCTAAATCTCTAATTATTTCAGAATCAATGGTTAAAAATGAACTTAATAGAAATATGCTCAATACATGAATAGTTTCATATGGAGGACAAAATGGTAGAAAAATAGGATACTGAGTTGCAATAACTGCCATGCAGTGCAACTCTGTCATGAATTTCTTACTTCACTTCTGGTACTGATTGCTTTTTTGCTACATAAATCTGCTTTATGAATATATAAAATATTGTTCCCATTACAGGTACAAAATTATAAAAAATATTTATATTTGTATAAAAGTTTTAAGTCAAATGGATCCATTTGTGTTGTCTTTCTTAGAAGCACCTTCCCAGGGAGATGTTTATTGTTCTTTGTTTCTTTAGTGATAAAGCAAAGAAGTATATTCATCTATAATAGAGAATATCCATTAGCTAACATGTTTATAAGGTAATATTCATTAGATAATGTTATGCCACTCGAAGAACATGGAAATCTTAGAAAATGGCCCTTGGAATAGTCACAGAATTATTTAGAACAGTGGCAGAATTTGCCTTAAAATTTTCCTTCTATATTTCAGTTCCAGTGGAATTATTCTTAATAAAATATTTTCCTTCTTTGCATGCTCCTTTTCAGGAGTCTTGGAGCTCTATTAATAATATTTACACCCCAATTAAGTTCCAAAATCCTCACAACTGGACCAATGAGCAACTCCATGATAAACAGGGAAAACTTTGAAGTTGTCAAGAATTTCATTTTAGTTGGATCCAGAAACAACACCTATGGAAGCAGCAGTCAAGAAATCAAACAATTTATTGCACTGGGAAAATCTGCAGCAAAAGTTCTCTTTAAAGTGTTAAAAAGCAAAGATATCACTTTGAGGACTAAGGTGCACCTAACCCAAGCCATGGTATTATCAATCGCCCCAAATGCATGTGAAAGCTGGAGAACAAATAAGGAAGACCAAAGAAGAACTGATGCATTTGAATTATGGTTTTGACAAAGAATATTGAATATACCATGGACTGCCAGAAGAACAAACAAATCTATCTTGGAAGGAGTACAGCCTGAATAAGCCTTATAAGCAAGGATGGCAAGACTTCATCTCACATAATTTGGACATGTTATCAAGAGGGACCAGTCTCTGGAGAAGGACATCATGCTTGGTAAGGCAGAGGGTCACCCAGCAAAAGAAAGGAAGACACTGATGAGATGTATTGACACAATGGCTGCAACAATGGGCTCAAGTATAACAATGACTGTGAGGATGGTGCAGGACTGGACAGTGTTTGTTCTGTTGTACACAGAGTCATTATGAGTTCAAAGTGACTCGATGACACCTAACAAGTTCCAAAATAGTCAGATTTGAAATGTTCAGAGAAAATCATTAGAAATTTGCAGATCGGTGATATAGTAGCTACACAGTTTGTTTTTGACTCCTCAACATAGAAGACACATTATTAACTAACTTGCTAAGTTTGGTCCTGTCCACACAAATCAAATGCATCACTGTGTGTCTCTTATACTCTCTCTCTCTTTTAATAGTATTTTCTATTTATTTAGCAGTTTACTATACTCTTGAATGTCTGCATAGCCTAAGGCAGAAGATTGATATAAAACATGATTGCATGGGAGGATCAAATGATTATAAGTATGTCACTTGAGCTGAAATGGCACAATGGGTAAAAGACTGCAAGTAAAACTTTCTTTGGTCAAATGACATGGGCTAAGTTATGTTCACTACACTGATGATGACAATTTTTGTATCCCTACCAAAGTATGCTGGAGTTCCCTTACTGATTTTATGTCTCTCTGACCACCTTTCTGACCACCTAAAACACTTTTAGTAATGCTTTCCTTTACACAGCTTTTTATTTACTGACTCATTGAACACACTGTAATTGATGATAATGTTTATATTGACATAAAAACGGCAATAATCATAATGATCAATAATATCACTTCAGGTTGTTACCAATCCTTAAATATTGCTGTAACCCTCATGGTTTAATGATTTTAGGTTATATATATTATTTCTTTTAAAACCATTACTCAAAGCAGCATCTAGGACAGTACAGAAATTGACTATTTTGTTTCCCTAATTTTTATGGACTACTTTTAATGGCTTATTTATTTTTTTACATGTACTTTAGATGAACATTTACAAAACAAACTAGCTTCTCATTAAACAATTAGTACACATATTGTCTTGTGACATTGGTTACCATCTTCATGACACGTCAACACTCTCCTCTTCTCGACCTTATGTTCCCTATTACCATCTAATCCTCTTGCCATCTAATTCTTGCCCCCAGATTGGCGTGTCCCCTTAATCTCATTTTGTTTTATGGGCCTGTCTAATCTTTTGCTGAAGGCTGAACCTCAGGAGTGACTTCATTACAGAGATAAAAGGGTGTCCAGGGACCATACTCTCAGAGTTTCTCTAATCTCTGTCAGGCCAGTAAGTCGGGTCTTTTTTTATTTTTTTTGTCAGTTAGAATCTTGTTCTACATTTTCTCCAGCTCTATCTGGAACCCTCTATTGTGATCTCTGTCAGAGCAGTCGGTGGTGGTAGCCGGGCACCATCTAGTTGTACTAGACTCAGTCTGGTGGAGGCTGTGATAGTTGTGGTCCCTAATGGCCTACCTTTTAACAACATCCTGTGAAATCTTATAAATCACATGCATTTAAAATTATTATGATGTTATAATGTGAATTTAAGTCTGTAAATAAGTGTATTCATAAATATTATTACATAAATATTTACGGTCTTATTATATGTGTGTAACTTGTATGCTAAATATCAGTTTGCCTAGGCATTAAATATGTGTGTGCATATACCTACACTTTAGAGTATGCTTCACCTCCTGGTTTTCTAACAACTCACTCTTTATATGAGCACAGTACTCAAATGCAGGGGTGGGGGAATATGCTGAGTGGCAAGGGTATTAGACAGCTGGGTAAATGCCACAATTAAATGACAGCAAATAAAAGTAAGACAGAAAGCTAAAAATTAAAAGAAAATAAGACCTTGTGAAAAAGTTTCCATTCTAATATACATGCATCATAATGAAAATAATAGAATGGTTGATGAAAGACATAAGTAGACAGTATTGCTTTATGAATATGCAATCAAGAAAAGATTTTGACAGGAAGGGGAAATTCTGCAAGTTCAGTGTGAGGTTTCACATGTATAATTTTTCCCTCAGCTGGTCAGTTAGTTGCTTAGCACTTTGCCAGCTACTTTAAAAGTAGAGCATTAACTCACAACCAGAAACTAAACCTTCTTTCATTTTTAAATTCCCTATCTTCTGCAGTAACTTTTAAAATCCAAATCCAATCAATCTGTCTCTGAGGAGACATTGCTATATTAATCATACAAAGGTTTAAGACCTATTAAATATAGGCTAGATTTCAGTAAATCAGAAATGGTTAAAAAAGATGAAAAACAGTATAAAAAGAACTGCTGCCTAATCATTTATATTGCTTTAAATATAATTCCAGATTCCAAGGACAAAATGGAACGACTGGGTCATTTTATACTTTTTCTAGATATGGTCAGAGTTTTTCAAATGAGGAAAGTGGCACGTGAATGTACTTGGAGAACAGTAGGTATGACTGAATAATAAAAAATTTAGGTCTACACTTTTACTTCATAAAACACAAATCTGGAACTTGAATTACTTTATTTTTACCTTTAAAAATAGCTAAAGTGTAAGTTTAGTATAATGCATTATTCATAGTTTATTTTATTAGGGGGTGAAGGTAAATAAAGTGATTTATAAATAGTACTGAGTCATTGTCTAAACCAGTAGCCATTGAGTCACAGACTGCTTTATACTTCAGAAATAACAAGAGTCACAACAAAACAACAATACCATTAGTGAACATTCACTATGAGCCTAACACTGAAAGTATTAATTCCTTTGTAATTATTATCTCATTTGATCTCAGAACAATATTGTTATATGTGTGGTATCATTATTCACATTTGAAGATGAACAAATACGAGAATCAGAAGGGATAAATAATTCCTCCAATTTTACACAGCTAATGAGTGGTAAGGAGCCCCGGTGGCGAAATGGTTAAGAGCTAGGCTGTTAGCTAGAGGGTTGGCAGTTGGAATCCACCAGCCACTATTCAGGAGAAAAGTCTTGGTGATCTACTCTCGTAAACATTACAGCCTGGAAAACACTATGGGGCAGTTCTACTCTGTCCTATACCATCGCTATGAGTTGGAATCCACTAGATGTACACAACAACAACGAGTGGTAAGGGTGTTAGTTGAATATACGTTGTCTGATTTTGAAGATTGGACTCTTAACCACTATGTTATACTTCTTTCTGAAGAGTTGCTGATTCACACAGACACACAAATCTGGTGGAGGTGATTGGGACTGCGCAATTCAGTGAGAGATTGGTCTGATTAGTCCTGTTTTCCAAACCAAGCTTCAGTTATCTTGGGCATCAAAGACTGTAAGATTAGAATTATTGAGCCTACTAACTATTCATTAATTCATTCATTCAGCAAAGAATTGAATTTACCATACTCTTCTTAAGGTTCATGCTTATCATGGTAACATGTACATTTCTTGATTTATTTAATTATTTTTTCTTTCCACAACTCTCATCTCTATACTTGTTTCACTCTGCCTCTCCCTCCACCCCAAATACACTAATGTGTTTCTTGTAGGCCCCTAAGTATGTATTTTTGAAAACTATGTAAAATTTTGTAAATTCTTTGGAATTTGTTTTTTTTTTTTTTTTTACTTTTTTTTTAGCCAACACTATGTTATTAACATCCTCGTTCTTGTGTTTTACCTCCTTGTTTTTATGCTGTCCAGTATTTTATCTTTATCGGCAATAATATATTTCTTTTCTATTCCCATAGTAATGGATTCTTAGGTTGCTTCTGACTCCCTGCAACAACAATTTCTTTAATGGAGATCATTATGTGCTTTCACAGACTTAGTTGGAAATTTATCTAGCATGTAGATCAGAAGTAAGATTTCTGGTTCATAGGTTTAGACTTAATTTCACTATGTATATCCAGATTACACTCCAGAATAGCTACACCAGTCTATACTCCTATCAGAAGTATATGAGTGTTCTAGTTTCCTGAAATTGCCTTTTATATTTGCTATTATATGAACTTCCTCTTCCATTTTGCTACTTGGTTTCTCAAATTTATCACTTCTGCTATTTATATCCATATTTCATCCTTTATTTTAGCAGGTAATGATTTTCATACTCAGTATTTTATTAGTATTTTTAAAAATAACTGCATGTTTCTATTTCAGATGCAAATACTCCCCTTATCTCTTAGAGAATATTTAATTATACATATTTTAAATTATTTCTATTTTTGGTACATTAATCTGGCTTTTAAAAATAAATATGTTGATTTTCAGAGTGGCTGAATTCCTTTGACGTATAATTTTTTTCTTGGTGAGGTCATATGCTAGGGTGGTAAAGGACATATGGCAGAGGGCACTAAAACTAGAGTTTAGGGTTAAGGAAAATAGCTAGATTCAACCACTCCTACAATTCTGTGTATACACATCCTGTGTACCAGGAATGTTCTATCTCGGTTTTAATCACCAGCCTAATTCTCAGTGTATAGAAGTTGCAGGGTTAGGAGATAATGCCCAGGATTCAGATAGTCTTTCTCCACTTGTGAGTATCTCCTCATTATGGGTTGAGTTTCGCCTGTTGTTGATGACATCCTGCCTTGAGGTCTCCAGAATAGCTTTGAAGGGGTTGGCCATGATTTGCTCTTTCCCAACCCTACTCCCACTAGAATGGAGTTTTGTCTCTTTTGTTCTCTACTGTGTTCTTAGAACTTAGAAGAGTACATTGGACATAGTGGGTACTCAAAATAACAGGGAATGGGGGAAAAAAAAGAATGTGAGGAAAAGAAATAAACAGGACTAAAAAAACTCTGCCCCAGTCTATTCGCATAAGCTTGGAGCCCACTTGTTCGCTTTGCACACCCATTTCTCCGCCACCCACATAACCTCGTGCTTGCTTGTAGCCTGAAGGGTTTCTCACAGCTTTTGTTATTAGGGTCCCAGATCCATCAGCCTTCCTCTTATTTTGTGGCATTTCCAAAGTTGTATTCACAGAAGGGAGCACACAACTTACTTTAATTCTCCATCTTATCAGGAAAAGCTTAGCTTAGTCTATAATTTCCATGGTATTCAAATCCGTTAAGTCTATTTTCTATTTAAGTTACTCGCAGTTACGCAAACTTCACTAAATAATTTTAAAATTTCGAGAATCTAATCAACAATTGATTAGTTCATTGACTTGTATCATATAAGATGAATTTATGAAGAGTATACTACTAATAGGTTTGTCTTTTTTTGGTTTTATACTGTTTTATGTATTTTACTGAAATATCGCACAATCAGTGATAAAGCAGTAGCAAGTGGTAGTTCACTCATCCTAATTTCTGATCCCCAACATAGGGTTTGTAAATTATTTTGCTGTAAGAATGAAAATATAAATGTTCTAACAGTGAAATGAAGTAAGTATCAAAAAAAAAAAAAAAAAAAACAGTATACTTAGCCAAAAAAATGTAGGTTAGATAAGAAAATATAAAGACTCTGTCTATGACTCCCAAGTATTACATAATACTTGGGAGCACATTTCTTTTGAGGCTTAGTTTTTCTAGAGGTAAAATGGGGACAAAATGGCTTTATTGTTTGGCTCACAGAATTTCTCTGGGAATAAAAGGAGATAAATGTTTACGAAAGTATTTTTTTAAATATTGTAAAGCACCACAATTATAAACGCACGAGGTAGAAAGGAAATTTTTGTATCAACTAGTCTGTTTCCAACTGCTTTTTGGTTACTAAATTTTAATATTGTTTTTCTGCTACTCAGTATTTTAACCACTGGCATTCTTATATAAATGTTTTCTGTAAAAAAGTTGTGTGGAACTAGATTAATAATTTTATGTACTGAATGATTTAATTAAAAGAAATTCTATTAAATCATTTGTAAAGAAGATTATATTCTAATTTAGATTTTGTGAACATTACAATAATTAAATATTAAATAATAATTAAAGATAGTGAATAATGGCTATTTTTGTTGTTATTGCTCTGTTAAGATTGTTATTGTTAGTTGCCACTGAATTGGCTTTGACTCATAGCAACCTATGTACAACAAAACAAAATGCTGCCCAGTCGCATACCATCTTCATTATTGTTGGCATGCTGGAGTCCATTATTGTCTTCCAACCTATGGGGCTTATCTTCTAGCACTACAATGGACAGTATTCTATTGCAATCCACAGAGTTTTCCTTGGATAATTTTCACCAGGCCTTTCTTCTTAGTCAGTCTTAGTCTGGAAGCTGCACTGAAACCTATGCACCATGGGTGACCCTACTGGTATTTGAAATATCAATGACATAGCTTCCAGCATCATAGCAACACACAGACCTCCACAGTATGACAAACTGACAGATGAGTCGTGGGTGTTAAGACTGCTTTCCATTTACTCAAACCTATTAATTGCTCCCAATCAGAAATGAACAATTATCAAATAAGTCAAAAATGGTCTCCATTTTGTCTAGAAAATTTTGGTCTCCAAATTCATACAATGCCATCATTTTCCCCTTTATGTTTTAGAAAATTTATTCTTAATTACCCAGATAATTAGATTGGTTTTACAGTTTTAATTTTATTTCTCTAAGACTCAGGTTAAAAAAAGGGGGAAAGAGAAGATAAGAAAAAACAAAGACAGAAAAAGGAAATTGTACACAAGTTACATAGACATCTAAAGTCTCTGATTTATGTGAAATCTTCTGTTTGGTAGAGGATACAGCGGAAAGAAAGGGATATTGAATTTATGACAACATGTGCTTAGTGCTCTGTCTCTCAATGCTGTGAGAACATATTTATTTTTTTTCTTGTGCTTTCTGCATGGAAACCAGTACATTATGAGCTTACCATACAAAAGATTGCAAAAAAAAAAATTACTTGCCATTTATTTTCTATTAGTTCTTTTTCTCCTGAGGGTACTGTCCTACCCAGAGCCATTTTAACCTCCTCATGTCTTTGAAAGTGGGAACATCTTGACCTGACTCCAATTCCAATTTCAAAGTGTTGGAAGAATAAAAACACATTTGCTTAAAATTTCTAAAGCATATTAATGATACCACAGAAAGGCATATTGCTTTAGATAAGTCCATTCATTTTACCTTTGTTAACATGTTTCAGCACAACTGTGTGATTAAGGATTCAGTCAGTGCAGAATCTGCAGCTGTAGCAACTGCAGCTTCCAGGGAAAACAGAATAATATTTTAAAAGCTGAACCTAGCAGCAAGGCTGTTACAAATACCTTGTTCTTTCATCTCACATCTAGGCTTGTTGTGTTTTTCTTCCTTACTCTAAGAATATAATGAAATGCCATCACCACTGTCATCATTCCTAGATTAAAGCTTAGGTAAAGAAGGAAAACCTAGCCCAGCAATGATTTTCAGGCTGTTTCATGCTGGACAGTCAGCAGCTAGAGGATTTTCATTTGCTTGCTTCATCACTGGAACTTGATGCTGTGCATCTTCAGCGAAGGAAGCACAGCTCTCTGATCACATTCTGGGGTTTATTAGCAGGACTGGCCTCTCACAGTAAGGATCTGCAGCACAAGCACTTATACAGATTGTTAGAGGGGCAGACCCTGCTTCCCTGAGCTCTTATCAGCCTCTTGTCCATCTTAATTTCATCAATGTCATCAACGGAATAAGTAAAAGGAGAAAGCCCCAGAACGAGCATTGCTAGAGCTGGTGACGCTTTTGACAGCAGTAGGCATATCAATCCTCTGATAACAATCCACTACTAGTAAGAAATGAAAGACTGCCTATAAACTAAGAACCTGGAATGGTGAGTGTGTGTTACTGTAAGAGGATGTTCTTTTATTTATACCCTGTTGATTTCAGCTCGCTCTAGAGCTATAGTGCAAACAAGCTAGCGATGACCAAGTAGGATTTGCTTGTTTCTCCATTCACTCAAACTGGAATATGCTAACTGCAGTTTTGCGTTGTAGAGGTCATGGCATGTGAACCTGAGGTAAAAAGCCACAAAAGAAGGAAAATTCATAAGTGAGAGGACACACTGAACTTACTGGCCTGCCTAACCTCTATCACAAGTATTACTCACAGAATCCGTAGCAGTCAAAATGCTGACAGAAACATTGGAAGAGGGGAGCATGGGGTGAACCTGCATGACCACCTAGGAGCCAAACCTTTGAGAATTAGGATAAACTATTAGTTGTAGAGTGGCCACATCTGAAATGCAACAGTTCATTTAGTTCTTTTTGACCTTCTTTAAGATGTCCCCAAATCAATAGTGAATAATTCCTTCTTTGTTGTGGGAAAAAAAAATACACACACACACACACACACACACACACACACACACACACACACATATATATATACACATATATACACATATATATAAAGGCCTCAGAAGAAGTCAAGTCCTGGAATGCTTTAATAAGAAGTAGACAATGGATAAAGAAATATTTGAAAAGAATATCATACACTCTCCCAGCTTTGCTCTGTTTGTTTGAAAATTCCCTACTGAGAATCACAAGGCTCCCTACCCTCGCAATCTTTACACTCTATCCTAGGAAGGTGTGAGGAAATTCTAGAGTCAGTGTCATCTCAAAGATTTTCCATGTGGGGAGTTCCGGCAAAATGGCGCCCTAGGCAGAAGCACCACATCGTCCCTCCACAGCAAAGATCCAAAAAACTAAGCTGAACAGAGAATACAACAATCCTGAAACCCTAAAACACCAAATGAAGAGATAAAGAACTCAGCCAAGCACCAAATGGAGTGAGAAAAGTGACAGAGAATGGAGAGCGAGGAGAGATTCATGCAGAGGTGCCCTACCAGCTAACGCTGCGCGGATCCACCATCTTGGACTCCTATCGGAGACCAGCAAACAGGGGTACGAGAAAGCAGATTCATGGATCATCAAGCAGGAGAAAAAACAACCAGTAATTTGCGGTGTGCGCTTTCCCACCCCCCACCCCTCTTCGCCCCGGCTCAGTCTCCTCTGCTTCCCACGGCCACGGTCTCTTGACCGGGAAGCTCCAGCTGCTTGGATTCCACACACCCAAGTGGGCGGCTCTCTGGGTGCCATTTGTTGGCTGTTGGTGTTGCTTTTTTCCACTTCTTTTGATTTCTTCCTTGCCTCTGGCCATCTCCCCCTCCTTTCGCTAGAGCACCTCGCTCAGTGAACCATCTTTGCTTCTTCCTGAGGGGCTGCAGAGCGCTGGCAGTTTGTGATATATGCTTCCCCACTTTCTACCCTTCCTCACCCATACTCGGCCCCTCCGCTTCCCACGGACACAGTCTCTGTCCAGAAACACCAGCTCGCAGTAGCTGGCTCTCTGAGTGCCATTTGTTGGCTGCTGGTGTTGCTTTTTTTTTTTTTTTCCTGCTTCTTTTGATTTCTTGCTTGCCTCTAGCCGCCTCCCCCTCCTTTTGTTCGAGTGCCTGGTTCCCTGCGCCACCTTTGCTTCTTCCTGAGGGGCTGTGGAGCTCCATTCGAGTGTGGAGCTACTTCCTGGTCTGGGCTACTGTGCTGGTGGGATCCCGGGGCTTTTGTTTGTTTTGAATTGTTGATTTGTTTTCTTTTCCTTTTCTTGAGTTGGGAGCTCTTTCTGGCCAGGTGGAGCTGCATGGCAAGGAAGAGCCCTTCAGCTACCACAGACGTGCAGAGGGATCCCAGGGGGCATTTCATTTTTCATTGTTTTTTTTTTTTTTTCTGTTTATTTTGGGGGGCTTTTCTTGTTCTTTTTTTTTTTTTAATTTCGTTGGTTTTATTTTCCCTCTTTTTCCCTTTTTGTCTTTCTTCATTGCTCAGTTTCTCATCTCTCTATCTCTTCCTTCTCATTCTGATCCCTGAATACCAGGTGTTGTATACATCTACGCCTTCTAGCCAGGCTGTACTGCAACACCTGGGAGCGACTTTCTCAGACCTCATAGCTGCATCAGTGGGATCCCTGGGAACTTTGCGGTTCTTTAACCTTTCTGATTTTTATTTATTCATTCTTTTCTTTTCTTCCTCTTCCCCTTTCTGTTTGGTCTCCATTTCATAGTCTCTCATCTCTCCATTCCAATGGCAAGCTCCCCTAGCATTCTTTTTTGTTTGTTTGTATGTTTTTGGCTCCTGTTCCTCTCTCCTCTCTCCCATATCCAGCTTAGCTCCACACATAACAATCTCCCCGCTGCATCCTGCCTACCTGCACCGTGTGCTTGACATCACACCACCAAGCAGCACAGGCATGGCCTACTGGAACCTGTCCTACACTGATTGCCAACCCGCTCTGGTGGCTGTAGTGAGTGCCACAGACAATCCATCCCAGTAACTCCTCTTCAGCTAGACCTGCCCTGCTGTACCATATCTGAGTGACTGACCCTGCCAGTTGAAGAAGGAGGCGAAAAGTATTGTGCCCACAGACGAGCAAACAACAAAGAACACACAGTCCGCCTGCTCAGACATAGTCAAATTTTTTTTTTTTTAAAAAGGGACAAAATAAACAAATTTACAGTCAATAAACAAGAAAAATAACTACCGAATGCCCCCAAAACAGCAGACAATATCAAAACATTTACAAAAACAGGACAGGATGGTTCCAGTAGGCATCCAAAATAAAACACCAGACTCTCCTGTGGAAGAAAACACACTAGAACTACCTGACAGGGAATTCAAATCTCTAATACTCAGAATTCTTGAAGAACTGAGGCAAGAAGCTGACAAACATGAGGAAAAAATAGACAAATTCATGGAAAATACAGACAAAAAATTGGAAGAAGTCAGGAAGATGATGCATGAACAAAATGCCAAAATAAATTCACAACTAGAAATTATACAAAAACAACAATTAGAAATCCAAAAGATAAACAACAAGATTTCAGAAATAGATGATGTCATAGGAGGGCTTAGAAGCAGATCTGAAATGGTGAAAGACAAGATAAGTGGAATTGAAGACAAAAACTTGCATACAACTCTGTTTAAGAAAGCTCAGAAAAAAGAACAAAGAAAAATGAAGAGACCCTGAGAGTTATGTGGGACACAATTAAAAGCAAAAATTTACGAGTGATTGAAATTCCAGAATAGGGGTAGAAAACAGAAATCACAGAGAGGATCATTGAGGAACAGCTGACAGAAATCTTCCCCAATATCATGAAAGATTAAAATCTGGCCATCCAAGAAGCTCAAAGAACCCCATAAAGAAGAGACCCCAAAAGAAAATCACCAAGGCATATCATATTCACATTCTCCAAAACCAAAGGCAAACAAAGAATCCTGAGAGCAGATCATGAAAAACAGGAAGTCACATACTGAGGAGAAACAATAAGACTAAGCTGATTATTCGGCAGAAACCATGCAGGCAAGAAAGCAGTGGGATGACATATATAAAATCTTGAAAGAAAAAAATTGTCAGCCAAGAATAATATATCCTGCAAAACTCTCGTTCAAATTTGATGGTGAAATTAGGTCATTTCCAGATAAACAGAAATTAAGGGAATATGTAAAAGTCAAACCAAACTTACAAGAATTATTAAAGGGAGTTCTTCGATCTGAGGACAAACAGCTTCAGCTCACAGGCAGAACCTAGGACACAGGATCGTACGAGCCAGATACCAGTCTAGGAAATGAACTCTCGAGGACTATCCAAAACCAAAAGAAATACAAGAGGGAAACAGAGCAGTTAATCAATAAATGACAACAACATCAAAACCATAAAAAAGGGAATAAATGGCATAGGTATAGAACCTTCTAATGGAGAGGAAGGCAAGGCAATACCATGAAATGGTAAAATGATTCAAACTTAGAAAGATTAGGGTAAAATTCATGGTAACCACAAAGAAAGTTAACAAACATATTCCTAAAGATGAGGACGAGAAAAATAAAGTCTCGGCAAAAGCAAAACCTACAAAAACAAAAGAAATGAAAAAAAAATCCACAAACAAAAGTAACTCAGCACAATAGAGTAAGAAGAACAAAGAAAACTTCAGCACCACAAAAAAAAAAAAGCACTACAAAATGACAGCAACAAACTCACATCTATCAATAATTACACGGAATGTAAATGAACTCAATGCACCCATAAAGAGACAGAGAGTGACAGAATGGATAAGAAAACCGGATCCATCAATATGCTGAATACAAGAGACACACCTTAGAAACAAAGATGTGAATTTATTAAAAGTTAAAGGTTGGAAAAAAATATATCAAGCTAACAACTACCAAAAAAGAGCAGGAGTGGCATTTCTAATCTCAGATAAAGTAGACTTTAAAACAAAACCTATCATAAAAGACAAAGATGGACACTATATAATGATTAAGAGGAGGATCCATCATGAAGACATAACCATAATAAACATCTACGCACCCAATGACAGGGCTCCAAAATACATAAAACAAACTGTAACAACACTGAAAAGAGAAATTGATAGTTCCACAATAAGAGTAGGAGACTTCAACACATCACTCTCAGTAAAGGACAGAGCAACTAAGAAGAAACTCAGCAAAGATAAGAGAAGATCTAAAGGGCACAATCAGCCAACTGGACCTCATAGACATATATAGAACACTCCTTCCAACCACTACAAAGTACACGTTCTTTTCCAATGCACGTGGAATGTTCTCCTGAATAGACCACCTCTTAGGCCACAGAGCAATCCTCAACAAGATCCAAAACATTGAGATAATTCAAAGTATCTTCTCTGACCACAATGCCATCAAGGTAGAAATTAATAATAGAAAGATCAAGGAAAAAAAAAAACAACTACATGGAAACAGAATAATACCCTGCTTACACATCACTGGGTAACAGAAGAAATCAGAGATGGAATCAAAAAATTCTTAAATCAAATGAAAATGAAAACACATCGTACCAAAACCTTTGGGACACGGCAAAGGCAGTCCTCAGAGGACAATTTATAGCAATAGATGCACATATCAGAAAAGAAGAAAGGGACAAAATCAAAACATTAACTACTGAACTCAAACAAATAGAAAGAGAACAGCAAAAAAAAAAAAAAAAAAAAAAAAAAACCCACAACCACCGGAAGAAAGGAAATAGTAAAGATCAGATCAGAAATAAATGAAATAGAAAACAGAAAAACAATAGAAAGAATCATCAAAATCAAAAGTTGGTTCTTTGAAAGAATTAACAAAATGGACAAACCACTGGCCAGCCTGACAAAACAAAAACAGGAGAGGACACAAACAACCCAAATAAGAAATGAAATGGGGAACATTACAACAGACCCAACTGAAATAAAAAGGATCATAACAGAGTATTATGAAAAACTATCCTCCAACAAATTTGGAAACCTAGAGGAAACAGATAAATTTCTAGAAAAACACGGCCTACCCAAACTACAAGAAAGTGATGTTGAAAATCTGAACAGACCCATAGAAAGAGAAGAGATTGAAAAGGTAATAAAAGAACTCCCAACCAAAAAAAGCCCTGGCGCAGATGGCTTCACTGGAGAATTCTACAAAACATTTACAGAAGAGCTTGTACCAGTACTACTCAAGCTATTTCAGAGCATAGAAGAGGAAGCAACACTTCCAAATTCATTCTATAAAACCAGCATAATGTTGATACCAAAACCAGGCAAAGAAGTCACAAAAAAAGAAAATTACAGACCAATAACTCTTATGAATATAGATGCAAAAACCTGAACAAAATCCTAGCCAATAGAATTCAGCATCATATCAAAATATAATCCACCACGACCAAGTAGGATTCATACCAGGAATGCAAGGATGGTTCAACATTAGAAAATCAATCAACGTAATCCACCACATAAATAAAAGGAAAGAAAAGAATCACATGATTATCTCAATTGACGCAGAAAAGGCATTTGACAAAGTCCAATACTAATTCTTGATAAAAACTCTCAATCAAATAGGTATAGAAGGGAAATTTCTCAACATAATAAAGGGCATCTATGCAAAACCAATGGCCAACATCATTCTTAATGGAGAGAGGCTGAAAACATTCCCCTTGAAAACAGGAACAAGACAAGGATGCCCTTTATCACCACTCCTATTTAACATTGTGCTGGAAGTTCTAGCTAGAGCAATAAGGCAACAAAAAGAAACAAACGGCATCCAAATTGGTAACGAAGAAGTTAAACTCTCCCTGTTTGCAGATGATATGATACTATACCTAGAAAACCCTAAAGACGCAACGAGAAATCTACTGGAACTAATGGAAAGATTCAGCAGAGTAGCAGGATACAAGATAAACATTCAAAAATCAGATGGATTCCTATACTCCAGTAAGGGGAACGATGAAAAGGAAATCAGGAAAACAATACCATTTTCAATAGCCCCTAAAAAGATAAAATGCTTAGGAATAAATCTGACCAGGGATTTGAAGACCTATACAAAGAAAACTACAAAACACTACTGCATGAAACCCAAAGGGATCTACATAAATGGAATAACATACCATGGTCATGGATAGCAGACTCAACATTGTGAAAATGTCAATTCTACCCAAAGCAATTTACAAATACAACGTGATCCCGATCCAAATACAAACAGCATTCTTCAAAGAGATGGAAAAACTAATCATTAACTTTATGTGGAAAGGGAAGAAGCCCCGAATAAGTAAAGCACTACTGAAGAAGAAGAATAAAGTTGGGGGACTCACACGACCTGACTTCAGAACCTACTATACAGCTACAGTAGTCAAAACAGCCTGGCACAGGTACAATGACAGATACATTGACCAATGGAACAGAATTGAGAACCCAGATGTAAATCCATCCACCTACGGTCACCTGATGTTTGCCAAGGGCCCAAAATCCATGAAATGGGGAAAAGATAGTCTTTTTAATAAATGGAGCTGGCAAAACTGGATATCCATCTGCAAAAAAATGAATCAGAACCCATACCTCACACCGTATACAAAAACTACTTCAAAATGGACCAAAGACCTGAATATAAAGCCTAAAACTATAAAGTTCATAGAAGAAAAATAGGACCAACACTTCAGGCCTTAATACATGGCATTAACAGGATACAAACCATAACCATCAATGCACAAAACCCAACAGATAAGCTAGATAACTGGGATCTTCTAAAAATCAAACATCTATGCTCTTCAAAAGATTTCACCAAAAGAGTTAAAAGAGAACCTACAGACTGGGAAAAAATTTTTGAACCGAACAACTCAGACAAACTTCTTATCTCCATAATCTACAAGAAAATCCAACACCTCTACAACAAAAAGACAAATAATCCTATTAAAAAATGGGCAAAGGAAATGAACAGACACTTCACCAAAGAAGACATTCAAATGTCCAACAGACGCATGAGGAAATGCTCGCGATCACTAGCCATTAGAGAATTGCAAATTAAAACCACAGTGAGATACCATCTCACCCTGGCATTACTGGCTCGAATCAAAAACACTGGAAATAACAAATGTTGGAGGGGCTGCGGGGAGATGGGAACTCTTATGCACTGCTGGTGGGAATGCAAAATGATACAACCATTTTGGAAAATGCTATGGTGCTTCCGCAGAAAGCTAGAAATAGACAAATCATTTGATTCAGCAATCCCACTCCTAGGAATATATCCTAGAGAAATAAGGGTCGTCACTCAAATAGACGTATGCACACCTATGTTCATGGCGGCATTGTTCACAATAGCAAAATGATGGAAACAACCTAGATGGCCATCAACAGATGAATGTATAAACAAACTATGGTACATACACACAGTGGAGTACTATGCAACGAGAAAGAACAACAATGAATCTGTGAACCATCTCATAACATGGATAAAACTGGAGGACATTATGCTGAGTGAAACAAGTCAATCACAAAAGGACAAATATTGTATGAGACCTCTATTGTAAAAACCCATGAAAAAGTTCACACACAAAATGTAACAATCTTTGTTGGTTACCAGGGATGGGAGGGGTGGGGGGGAAATACTAAATAGGCAATAGATAAGTGGTATCTTGGGTGAAGGGTGAGACAGGACACAATACAGGGGAAACTACCACAACCTATACAAGGAAAGGTCATGGAAGCCCCACAGACACATCCAAACTCCCTGAGGGACTGAATTGCTGGGCAGAGGGCTGTGGGGACCATGGTCTCGGGAACATCTAGCTCAATTGGAATGACACAGCTTATAAAGACAATGCTCTACATTCTACCTTGGTGAGTAGTGTCTGGGGTCTTAAAAGCCTGTGAGCGGCCATCTAAGATACTCCACTGGTCTCATCCCTTCGGGAGCAAGGGAGAATGAAGAGAACAGGATACAAGGAAAAGATTAGTCCAAAGGACTAATTGTCCACAGCTACCAAGACCTCCACCGGACTGAGTCCAGTACAGCTAGATGGTGCCTGGCTACCACCACTGACTGCTCTGACCAAGATCACAACAGAGGATTCTGGACAGAGCTGGTGAAGGATGTAGAGCATAATTCTAACTCACAAAAGAAAGACCACGTTTACTGGCCTAAAGGAGACTGGAGAAACCTCGAGAGTATGGCCCCCGGACACCCTTTTAGCTCAGTGATGAAGTTACCTCTGAGGTTCACTGTTCAGCCTGGGAGTAGACAGCCCAGTAAAACCAAATGAGACTAACGAGGTACAGGAGTCCAGTGACAAGGGCCATAAGTCAGAAGGGGACAAGGAAGCTGGTGATAGGGAACCCAAGGTTGAGTAAGGATATTGTTGATGTGCTGTGAGATTGTTAACCATTGTCATAGGGCAACATTTGTAGTAACTGTTAAATGAGAAACTATTTTCTTCTGTAAGCCTTCACCTGAAGTACAATAAAATATAAAAAAAAAAAAAGATTTTCCATGTGTAGGTCAGTGGCAATCTAGAGAAATGCTGATTCATCCATTTCATAAAATGTTTATTTTGTAGCTACTGTGTGGCAGGCTCTGGTGGCACAGTGGTTAAGCGTTCGGTTGCTAATCAAAAGTTCAGCAGTTTAAATCCATAAGCCACTCCTTTGAAACTCTCTGGGGTGGTTCTACTCTGTCCTATAGGGCTTCTATGAGTTGGAATCAACTCACGGCAATGGTTTTTCTATGTACCAGGCTCTGTTCTAAGCACTGTAGGAAACATGGAAGACACATTCCTCGTCCTCAGGAAGCTCACAGTCTAGAAGGGAGAACGGAAATTCAGATATTATGTAGAATGATTGTATTTTATGTTATCAAACATCTTTTCAGCTTCTATGGCCATTTCTACCATGTGAAGGGCATATGTGGATAGGGAAACTTTCTCTATATTAATTTTCTCTTAATGCAACTGGTTTCCCAATTACAATTTCTCTAGACCATTTTTAAAGAAGGCAGACAGAGGCTTTGTAAAAACCAAAGCTTATAAAATGTGTGGTCACTCTTCAGGAAAAAGATTATAAGGCCCTAGCAAGTGAGAGGCCCTGAGTTCAAGTATTAGTAACTACACAGTAAGTCCACATTTAAGTAATTGTATACAATGTCAGAAGCAAATGGATCTTTCTGAGTGGAAGTTGCCTTATATCTCATACCAGTTCCAAGTAAGGTTAATACTTTTTTCTGGGTTATTTTTAGTTTTCAGCAAAATAGATGCATGTGCATCACAACTTGTCTATGCTTCCTTTAGACCTTATGGCTTGAGCTCATGTTTCTATAAATGTTAGAAAACTTGTATTTGAATGATTTATAAGCAAAAATGTACCACTAGGTATAATTGCATTAAAATGTTTAAAATATTTAAGTATATGTAAAATGAATGAAAGAATGGAATAGAAAAACTAAAGAAAAAAGGAAACAATTCAAACTTCCTGTGGAAGTTCTCAGAACAAAAGTTGGAATTCAAAATTTGGATTAAAACGAAGCAAAGTCCAGTAAGGTCATTTACACGAACATAAAATAACTTAAACGTTATTTGGCATACTTTATTTGAAGAAACCTTTGGGATATAAATATAGGTATGAGCCTAATTACAGTAGTTGGAATGAATAAAGGATATTGGGTCCCCTACTATAGATTTCACAAGTATTTATCAGGCTAAACGCATGGATGCCTTAGTGTGAATTTTAAGGTGGACAGAAGGCTACCAGATTTGTTATTCATTAAAAGCATCTGAATTAAGAAAAAGCAGTGCTTAGGTCTGTTTTTACTTCTTTAAATCTTGTTTGAGATGTTTTCTTTCTGACTCTCTCTTGTCAATGTAGAAAGATGTTAAAAAGCGTGCATTCTGTAATAGCTAAAGAATTATATTATGGAAGAGGAGAATTCAATCAAGTAAAAGATTTTTTCTTTTGTGGTAGTAGTTTCACTGAACTTTATTGAAAAATAACATACACACAGAAAAGATGACACATAGTGATCATAAGTATATCACTTGGTAGAATTTCATCAAGTAAATAACACTCTTTTGTAATCAGCGCCCAGATTAAGAAATAGAACAGTGCCATCTCCCACAAAGGCTACCTAAGACTTGTTTCCTATTACTCCTATTTACTCCCAGTCCCAGTCCGGACATCAATGACAGCAATTACCCTTTCAACACCGTAGAATCAATTTGTCTGGTTGTGCTTACCTGTGTGGATATGTGTGTGCATAACTTTGATTTTTATACAATTTTAACTTTACAGAAAAGTTGCAAGAACAGTACAAGTAACTCCCACATACCCTATATCAGATTCACTATTGTTCACACTTTGACACTTTAGCTGCATTCTCTTTCTTTGTTTTCTGAACCACTTGTGAGTAAATTGGAAACATCATGCCCTTTAACTCTAAATACATTATTGTGTATTTCCTAAGAACCAGGACATTCTCTTACATAATCATGTTCTATTACATCATCACAACACTGTTGTCAAAATCAGGAAATTTTAGAGTGTGTCAGTAGTGGGTTTTATTTTAAAATATACTAGGCATCATTATCTGGTATATAATGATTTCGTATACGCTTGTATATGGAATCATTATATACCAGATAATGATAACTGGTATATTTTAAAATAAAATATAAAGTTTATAAAAACAAAACTAAACCTGTTGCTGTCGAGTCTGACTCATAGCTAGCCTGCAGGACAGAGTAGAACTGCCTACAGAAGTGACTGGTAGATTCAAACTGCTGACCTTTTGGTTAGCAGCTGATTTCCTAATCACTGCACCACCAACGCTCAATATAATATATAGTATACTATAATATAGTAGATAATCCATTATCTGTTAATGGACTGGAAGGTTTTGGAACTAAATGACCATAATCAGAACCACTCTTTCTTTGTGAAAGTTATTGACATATTCTCAAGGAGTAAAAAAGTCCAACCCTAGAAGGCACGCCTTGCAAATGAATCATTTAACGTGAGTGACAGTTACCAGAAAGCAACAGTTTACCTGAGTCTTCAGAGAGGTCCTGGATTTCAACACTTTTAAAATTAATGGCAAATCTAGTCCCCGATTCTTCAAGTTATTTTCCCTTTCATTCTTTTATTTTTTTTTGAACTATTTTGACATATTTATTTTAAATTCTTTGATATATCTATAAAACGACTGTCACCAGGAGTGAATTCTTGTTTAGAGTGCTAGCTTTGTTAGCTGTCTTTCTTAGCATTAGATTTCTTCTTTTTTTCAAAATTCTACTTTAGATGAAGATTTACAGAACAAATTGTTTCTCATTAAACAGTACACATATTGTTTTATGACATTGGTTAACAACCCCACAACATGTCGACACTCTCCCTTCACTACCTTGGGTTCCCTATTACCAACTTTCCTGTCCCCTCCTGCTTTCTAGTCCTTGTCCCTGGGCTGTTGTGCCCCATTAGTCTCGTTTTCTTTTATGGGGCTGTCTAATCTTTGGCTGAAGAGTGAACCTCAGGAATGACTTCATTACTGAGTTAAAACGGTGTCCCAGGGCCATACTCTTGGGGTTTCTCCAGTCTCTGTCAGGCCAGTAAGTCTGGTCTTTTTTTGTGACTCAGAATTTTGTTCTACATTTTCTCCAGCTCTGCCCAGTACCCTCTATTGTGATCCTGGTCAGAGCAGTCAGTGGTCGTAGCTAGGCACCATCTAGGTGTACTGGACAAAGTCTGGTGGAGGCCATGACAGTTGTTTTCCGTTAGTTCTTTGAACTAATCTTTCTCTTGTATCTTGTTTTCTTCATTCTCCCTTGCTCCCGAAGGGGTGAGATCAGTGGAGTATTTTAGATGGCTGCTCATAGGCATTAAAGACCCCAGACACTACTCACCAAGGTCGAATGTAGAAAATTTTCTTTATAAACTGTGTTATGCCAATTGAGCTAGATGTTCCTCGAGACCATGATCCCCACAGCCTTCTGTCTAGCAATTTGGTCCCTCAGAGAGTTTGGATGTGTCTATGGAGCTTCCATGACCTTTCCTTGTACAAGTTGTGCTGCTTTCCCCAGTATTGTATACTGTCTTACCCTTCACCAAAGTTACCACTTATCTATTTATTTAGTATTCCCCCCCAACCTCTCCCATCCTTCATAACCACCAAAGATTGTTTCTTTTTGTGTGTAAACTTTTCATGAGTTTTTACAGTAGTGGTCTCATACAATATTTGTCCTTTTGTGATTGACTTATTTCACTCGGCGTAATGCCATCCAGATCCATCCATGTTATGAGATGTTTTGAAGATTGATCATTGTTCTTTATCATTGCATAATACTCCATTGTGCGCATGGACCATAGATTGTTCATCCATTCATCTGTTGATAGATATCTAGGTTGTTTCCATCTTATTGCTATTGTGAACAATGCTGCTGTGAACATAGGTGTGTATATGTCTATTCATGTGATGGCTCTTATTTCTCTAGGATATATTCCTAGGAGTGGGATTGCTGGAACATAGGGTATTTCTATTTCTAGCTTTCTAAGGAAGAGCCATATCATTTTCCTAAATGGTTGTATCATTTTGCATTCGCACCAGCAGTGCGTAAGAGTTCCAATCCCCCTGCAGCCTCTCCAACATTTGTTATTTCCAGTGTTTTTGATTCATGTAAGTAATGCTGGGGTGAGATGGTATCTCCTTTTTGTTCTGATTTGCATTTCTCTAATGGCTAGTGATTGTGAGCATTTCCTCATGTGTCTGTTGACCACATGAATGTCTTCTTTGGTAAATGTTCATTTATTTTGCCCATTTTTAAATTGGATTATTTGTCTTTTTGTTGTAGAGGTGTTGGATTTTCTTGTAGATTTTAGAGATTAGATCTTTGTCTGACTTGTAATGGCCAAAAATTCTTTCCCAGTTTGTAGGATCTCTTTTTACTCTTTTGATGAAGTCTTTTGATGAGCATAAGTGTTTAATTTTTAGAAGATCCCAGTTATTTAGCTTATCTTCTGGAGTTTGTGTGTTGTTAGTTATGGTTTGTATCCTGTTAATGCCATGTATTAGGGCTTCTAGCATTGATCTTATTTTTTCTTCTATCAACTTTATAGTTTTGGGGTTTATATTTAGGTCTTTGACCCATTTTGCATTAGTTTTTATGTATGGTGTGAGGTATGGGTCCTGTTTCCTTTTTTTGCAGATGGACATCAAATTTTGCCAGCACCATTTGTTAAAGACTTTCTGTTCCCATTTGATGGACTTTGGGTTCTTGTCAAAGATCAGGTGGCCATAGGTGGATGGATTTACATCTGGGTTCTCAATTCTGTTCCATTGGTCAATGTATCTGTCATTGTACCAGTACCAGGCTGTTTTGACTACCCTAGCTGTAGAGTAGGTTGTGAGGTCAGGTAATGCGAGTCCTCCTATTTTTTTGTTCTTCTTTAATAGTGCTTTACTTATTCAATGCTTCTTCCCTTTCCATATAAAGTTAATGATCATTTTTTCCATCTCTTTAAAGAATGTTGTTTGTATTTGGATCGGGTTTCATTGCTTTATTTGTAAATTGCTTTGGGTAGAATTTTCATTTTCATAATGTTGAATTTACCTATCATAAGCATGGTATGTTTTTCCATTTATGTAGATCTCTTTTGGTTTCTTGCAGTAGTGTTTTCTAGTTTTCTTTGTATAGGACTTTTATATCCCTAGTTATATTTATTCCTAAGTATTTTATTTTTTTATGGACTATTATAAATGGTATTATTTTCCTGATCCTTTTCATCTTTCTCTTCATTAAGCAGATTTTTGTATGTTTATCTTATATCTTGCTACTCTGTTGAATCTTTCTATTAGTTCCAGTAGTTTCGTCATGGAGTCTTTTGGGTTTTCTATGTATAGTATCATATCATCCACAAATAGGGACAGTTTAACTTCTTCATTACCAATTTGGATGCCATTTATTTCTTTTTCTTGCCTTGCCTTATTGTTCTAGTTAGGACTACCAGCACAATGTTAAATAATAGGAGTGGTGATAAAGGACATCCTTGTCTAATTCCTGCTCTCAAGGGGAATGTTTACAGCCCCTCTCCATTAAGAATGAAGCTGGCCCTTAGTTTTGCATAGATTCCTTTTATTATGTAGAGAAATTTCCCTTCTATACATATTTTATTGAGAGTTTTTATCAGGAATGGGTATTGGACTTTGTCAAATGCCTTCTCTGTGTCAATTGAAATGATCAAGTGATTCTTTTCTTTCCATTATTTATGTAGCAGATTATGTTGATTGATTTTCTAATGTTGAGCCATCCTTGAATACCTAGAATGAATTTAATTTTGTCGTAGAGTATTATTTTTTTGATATGATGCTGAATTCTATTAGCTACAATTTTGTTGAGACTTTTTGCATTTATATTCATGAGAGATACTAGTCTGTAATTTTCTTTTTTTCTGATGTCTTTGCCTGGTTTTGGTATCAGGGTTATGCTGGCTTCATAGAATTCATAGAATGAATCTGAAAGTGTTGCTTGCTTTTCCATGCTCTGAAATAATTTGAGTAGTACTGGTATAAGCCCTTCTATGAATGTTTGGTAGAATTCTCCAGTGAAGCCATCAGGGCCACGGCTTTTTTTTGTTGGGAGTTTTTTTTAATGAACTTTTCAATCTCTTCTCTTGTTACAGGTCTGTTCAGATTTTCAATATTACTTGTGTTAGTTTGGGTAGGTAGTGTGTTTCTAGAAATTTATCCATTTCCTCTAGGCTTTCAAATTTGTTGGCATATAGTTTTTCGTAATAATCTGTTGTTATTCTTTTTATTTCCGTTGGGTCTGTTTTAATGTCCCCCATTTCATTTCTTATTTGGGTTATTTGAGTACTCTCCTGGTTTTGTTTTGTCAGTGTGGTCAGTGGTTTGTTGATTTTGCTGATCCTTTCAAAGAACCAACTTTTGCTTTTGTTGATTCTTTCTATTGTTTTTCTATTCTCTATTTCCTTTATTTCTGCTCTGTTCTTTATTATTTCCTTTCTTCTGGTGGCTGTGGGCTTTTTTTTTTTTTTCTGTTCTCTTTCAATTTGTTTGAGTTCTGTAGTTAATGTTTTGATTTTATCCCTTTCTTCTTTTTTGATGTGTGCATCTATTGCTATAAATTCTCCTCTGAGGACTGCCTTTGCTGTGTCCCAAAGGTTTTGGTATGCTGTGTTTTCATTCTTGTTTGGTTCTAGGAATTTTTTGATTCCATCTCTGATTTCTTCTATTACCCATTGGTTTGTAATCAGGGTGTTATTCAGTTTCCACGTAACTGATTTTTTTTCCTTGCTCTTCCTTTGTTAATTTCTACCTTAATGGCATTGTGGTCAGAGAAAATACTTTGTATTATCTCAACCTTTTGGATTTTGTTGAGGGTTGCTTTGTGGCCTAAGATGTGATCTATGCTGGAGAATGTTCCATGTTCGTTGGAAAAAAATGTGTACTTTGTAGCTGTTGGGAGTAGTGTTCTCGTGCCCTTTAGGTCTTCTGTATCTTTGTTGAGTTTCTTTCTAGATGTGCTGTCCTTTACTGAGAGTGGTGTGTTGAAGTCTCCTACTATTATTGTGTAACTGTCAATTTCTCTTTTCAGTGCTGAGTTTTTTTTATGTATTTGGGAGCCCTGTCATTGGGTGCATAGACGTTTATTATGGTTATGTATTCATGATGCATCATCCCCTTAATCATTATATAGTGTCCTTCTTTGTCTTTTATAGTGGATTTTGTTTTAAAGTCTATTTTATTTGAGATTAGTATTGTCATTCCTTCTCTTTTTTGGTGGCCGTTTCCTTCATATATTTATTTCCATCCTTTGATTTTTTAATACATTTATGTCTTTGTTTCTAAGATGTGTCTCTTGTAGACAGCACATTGATGGATCCTGTTTTGTAATCCATTTTGTCCCTCTCTGTTTCTTTATGGGTGCATTTAGGCCTTTTACATTCAGTGTAATTATTGATAGGTGTGAGTTTATTGCTGTCATTTTGTAGTGCTTTTTTTGTGGTGCTGACGTTTGCTCTGTTCCTCTTAGTCTCCTGTACGGAATTCCTTTTGTCTGTGGATTTTTTTTCCGATTCTTTTGTTTTTCCATTTTGTTTTATTTAGACTTTATGTTTTTCTTCATTTTGATGAATAGTTTTGTTAACTTTCTTTCTGGTTATCTTGAAATTTACCTTTATCTTCCTAGGTTTGAAACAGTCTATTATTACTTGCTACTGCCTTGCCTTCCTCTCCATTGGAAGGTTCTATACCCACACCATTTATTCCCTCTTGTATTCTGATGCTGTTGTCATTTACAGATTAACCTCTCTGATTCCCTCTTGTAATTCTTTTAGTTTTGGATAGTCCTTGAAAGTTCATTTCCTGGGGTGGTATCTTACTTGTAGGATCCTGTGGCCTATATTCAGCCTGTGGTCTGATGTTGTTTGTTCTCAGATCGAAGGACTCCCTTTATTAATTCTTGTAAGTTTGGTTTGGTTTTTACATAGTCCCTTAATTTCTGTTTATCTGGAAATGACCTGATTTCACCATCATATTTGAATGACAGTTTTGCAGGATATATTATTATTGGCTGGAAATTTTTTTCTTTCAAGGTTTTATATATGTCATCCAATTGCCTTCTTGCCTGCATGTTTTCTGCCAAATAATCCGAGCTTAGTCTTATTGTTTCTCCTCTGTAAGTAACTTTTTGTTTTTCTGGAGCTGTTCTCAGTATTCTGTGTTTGTCTTTGGTTTTTGCAAGTGTGATTATGATATGCCTTAGTGATTTTCTTTTGGGGTCTATCCTATATGGGGTTCGTTAAGGTTCTTGGATGGGCAGCTTTTCATCTTGCATGATATTGGGGAAGTTTTCTGTCAGCAATTCTTCAATGATACTCTCTGTGTTTTCTGTTTTCTCCCACTGTTCTGGAACTCTGATAACTTGAAATTTTTGCTTTTGATTGTATTCCACATAATTCTCAGGATTTCTTCATTTTTCTTTGTTCTTTTTTCTGATTTTTCCTTAAACGGAGTTGTACCCAAGTGTTTGTCTTCACTTTCACTGATCCTGTCTTCCATCATTTCAAACTTGCTCTTTGGCCCTTTTATGACACTATCCATTTCTGAAATCTTATTGTTTAGCCATTGGATTTCTAATTGTTGTTTTTGTATGATTCTTAGTTGTGAATTTATTTTGGCATTTTGGTCCTGTATTATTTTCCTGAATTCTTCCATTTTTTGTCTCTATTTTCCATGAATTTGTCCATTTTTTCCTCATTTTTGTCTGCTTTTTGCTTCAACTTTTGGATAGCTCTGAATGTTAGAGATTTGAATTCCCTATCAGGTCATTCTAGTTCTTTTTCTTTTACTGGGCAGTCATCTGGTGTTTTATTTTGGTTGTGTACTGGAACCATCCTGTCATTTTTTTTATATGTTTTAATATTGTCTGCTGCCTTCAGGACATTCCAGAGTTATTTACCTTGTTTATTGATTGTAGATTTTTTTGTTTCATCCTGATTTTTATTTTATTTCGTTATGTCTGACCAGGCAGGCTGTGCATTCTGTATTGTTTGGTCATCTGTGGGCATGATACTTTTCACTTCCTTGTCCAATAGGCAGGGTCAGTCGCTCAGCTATGGTGCAACAGGGCAGTTCCAGCTGAAGGGTACTTACTTTGATGAGTTGTTTGTAGCACTTACTAGGGCTGACAGGGTGGACCAGGAATCAGTTCAGGGAAGGTTCCAGTAGGCCACGCCTGCGCTGCTTGGGGGTGTGATGTTAAGGGCATGGTGCAGGTACACAGGAAGGAGAGGAGTATTGTAATGTGTGAATCTAAGATGGGTATGGTAAAGAGGAGAGACAAACAAGAGGCAAAAACAAACAATCAAACAAAAGTGCTAAGTGAGCGTACTGTTGGAGTGGAGAGATGAGAGACTGAGAAATGGAGACAAAAAAGAAAAGAGAAAAGGTAAATGAAAATAAATAAATAAAAATTAAGGAAAAAGAAGAAAAGGCCCAAGCGATCACACCAGTGCATCTGTGAAGACTGGGGAAGTGGCTCCCAGGCTATGAAGTACAGCCTGGCTAGAAAAGGTAGAGGTGTCACACAGTGCCAGGTATTCAGGAGACAGGAGGAGAAGATAAGTATAGAGAGATGAGAAACTGAGAAATGAAGAAAAACAAAAATGGAAAACAAAAAAATTAAAGAAGATATGCCCAGGGATTCCGTTCCTTGGCTGCGCCGACTGTGAAAGTAGCTCCCAAGCTGTGCAGTACAGCCTGGCTAGAAGGAACTCCCAAGCAGAGAAAATAAAAAGACAATAAGCAAACAAACAAATCAAAACAGAACATATTAAAACAAACAATAAAAGCCCCAGGGATCCCTCCAGCATGGTGGCACAGGCCAGGAAGCAGTTCCAGTCAAGTGGTGTTTCACAGCCTTTCAAGAGGAAGCAAAGATGGCACATGGAGCCAGGTATTTGAGAGAAAGGAGGGGGAGGTGGTGAGAGGTATGGAAGAAACTAAAAGAAGTGGAAAAAAGCCACACGAGCAACAAACAAATGGCACTCAGCGAGCCAGCCAGTGTGGGCGGGTGGAATCCAAGTGGCACAGGGCTGAAACCAGTGCCTCCCATCCAAGAGACTGTGGCCACAGGAAGCAGAGGAGGCCAAGTGGGGTGAAGAAGGGTGGGGGGTGGGAAAGCGTATATCAATGGTTACCAGTTGTTCTGTCTCCTTCTGGGATTTCCATGAATTTTCTTTCCTGTACTCCCTGTTTGCCAATCTCCGACAGAGTCCAAGATGGAGAAACCCTACTGCGTTATCTGATAGGGGACCTCTGCATGTATCTCTCCTTGCTCTCTGTTCTCTGTCAGTTTCTTATTTTATTCAGTGCTTGGCTGAGTTCTTTATTTCTTCATTTGATGCTTAGGGTTTCAGGATTGACGTTTTTCTCTGTTTCATTTAGTTTTTTGGATCTTTACTGTGGAGGGACGTCATGGTGCTTCTATCTATAGTGCCATGTTGCCCAGAAGTCAAGTTTATTTTTTCTTAAGAGAATTAACATCAGAGTCCATAGAAAATTCTATTGAAAGTCATGTTCCTTCATCTTTACTTAGCTGTTGATTTGTTTGTTGGTGGTGATATTTATGATGATTAAGTGCAACAGCACTCCAACATTAAATGAAAGTGGTATATATGAGATTGGGCTCCAGCAGGACCTGAAGGCACAAGTAGGTTGCATGAGGAAGTGGCCCAAATACCTATGGTCTCCACTCCTGTCACATTATCTGCCCTCTCCCAGTCTGCAGCTATGGCCTCACGGGGAGTTCCTTATGGTCAGTTGACTGAGAAAGAGAAAACTTATGCCTGGTTTACAGATGACTCTGTGCAATATGCAGGCAGCACTCAAAAGTGAGGAGTGGTAGCACTGTAGACCCTTTCTGGAACATCCTGAAGAAGAGCCGGGAAGGAAAATCCCAATGGGCAGAATTTTGAGTGGTGCACCTGGCTGTTCACTTTGCTTGGAAGGAGAAATGGCCAGATTTGAAATTGTATTGGGAAGTGGCCAAAAGTTTGGCTGGATTGTCAGAGACTTGGAAGGAACATGATTAGAAAATTGGTGACAAGGAGGTATGGGGAAGAGGTATGTGGATAGACCTCTCAGAATGGGCCAAAGAAGGGAAGATATTGATGTGTCATGTTATCGCTCACCAAAAGGTGACCTCAGTAGAAGAGGATTTTAACAATTAAGTGGATATGATGATGTGTTCTGTGGAAACAAGTCATCCTCTTTATCCAGCCACTCCCGTCATTGCCCAATGGGCTTATGAAAAAAGTGGCCATGGTGCCAGGGATGCAGGTTTTGCATGGGCTCAGCAACAGGGACTTCCATTCACCAAGGCCAACTTGGCTACAGCCATTGATGAGTGCCCAATCTTCCTGCAGCAGAGACCAACACTGAGTCTCCAGTATGGCACCATTCCTCAAGGCGATCAGCCAGGAACCTGTCAGCAGGTTGATTACATTGGACCACTTCCATCATGAAAAGGGCAGTGTTTCATTCTTACTGGTCTAGACATTTACTCTGAATATGGATTTGCCTTCCCTGCATGCAATGCCTCTGCCAAATCTACCGTCTGTGGACTCACAGAATGCCTTAACCAACCATCATGGTATCCCACACCACATCACCTTGGATCAAAGGACTCACTTCATAGCAAATGAAGTGCAGCAATGGGCCCATGCTCATAAAATTCACTGGTTTTCCCATGTCCCCCATCATCCTGAAGCAGTTGGCTTGATAGAACAAGGGAATGGCCTTCTAAAGACACAATTATGGTGCCAGCTATGTGGCAGTACCCTGCAGGGTTGGGGCAATGTTCTACAGGAGGCTGTACATGCTCTAAACTAGCATCCAATATATGGTGCTGTTTCTCTCATAGCCAGGATTTATTGATGCAGGAATCAGGGCTAGAGATGGGTGTGGCACTACTCACTATTACCCCTAGTGACCCACTCACTAAATTTTTGCTTCTTATCCCTGACAACCTATGCTCTGCAGGTCTAGAATTCTTAGATCCAAATGGAGAAATGCTCCCACCTGGGGGCACAACACAGATTCCATTGAACTGGAAGTTAAGAATGCCACCTGGCCACTTTGGGTTCTGAATGCCTCTGGATCAACAACCAGAAGGGAGTTACCATGTTGACTGGTGTGATTAACTCTGAATACAAGGGGGAATCAGACTGATGCTTCATAATGAAGATAAAAAAGAGTATGTCTGGAATATAGGAGATCCCTTAGGGTGTCTCTTAGTACTATCAAGCCCTGTAATTAAAGTCAATGGAAAACTACAGCAACCCAATTCAATATGATTACTAATGGCCCAGATCCTTCAGGAATGAAGGTTTGGATCACCCCACTAGGCCAAGAACCACAACCAACTGAGGTGCTTGCTGAGGGCAAAGGGAATATGGAATGGGTGGTGGAAGAAGGTCGTTCTAAATACCAGTATGACCACATGACCAGTTGCAGAAACAAGGACTAAAATGTTATAAGTATTTGTTCCTTGCATGTGTGCATCCAATATTTTTATTTTATTCACTTGTAAAATGTAAAATGTATATGGGGCTAGTGCATTTTTGGTTGTACGCACGTTAGTTTTATAATGTTAGGCAAAAGTATGTCTTTGCAATTGTCTTTATTTAGAGATTTTGTATGGTATGAGAAGATGTGTACAGGTGACTTATTGGCAAGGGGTGGACTTTGATGGTTAATGTTGCATATCAACTTGGCTGGGCCATGATTCTCAGTGGTTTGGCAGTTATGTAATGATGTAATTTGAAAGTTATATAACGAAGTAATCATCCTCCATGATGTGATCTAATTTTATTAGCCAATCAATTTCAAGGGGAGTTTCCTCAGGGGTGTGGTCTGCATCCAATATGTATGTATGTTCTGGAAAAACTCGCTTGCTTGCTCTGGATCCTGCATCAGGCTCATCATCATCTAACTTTCAGTTCTTTGCACTTGGGCTAGCATCCCGCCACCTTACCTGCTGATTTTGGATTCATCACCCTCCACAGCCCGTGAGCAGCCTGCCATCTGACCTCCTGACCTTGGGTTCATCAGTCCCTGTAGCTACATGAGTCAGGAGAAGCCTCCAGTCTGATGCCTAACCCATGGACTTGGGACTTGCCATCTTCTACTTCTACAACCACATGAACCATTTCCTTTACATAAATCTCAATCTCTCTCTCTCTCTCTATATATATATTTGTTTCACTGGTTTTGCTTCTCTAGAGAACCCAGTCTAAGAAATTTTGATGCTATTTCTTAATGTATAAAGATGGAATAACTTACCGTTCCTTTTTACATCATTTTTCATTCATTATGCTAACATTTTTGAAAAGTTATGGGGTCCAGCATAGTGCCATCACTTGATACTTTGAAAAATAAAGATGGATTAAAGGTATACTTTCTTTTAATGATCTTAAAAGCTAATAGGAAAACAAACAACAAAGATCTCTCATACGAGAAAACTGTCTTGTGTATAGAAGAAAATACAAATGCACTGGAAATATTGATTTAAAAAAATTTTCTACTTGGGTGATCACAGGTTTTTTTGAAAGAGCTGGCATTAGAAATGTGTCATGAAAGATATGTAGGATATCTATAGGTGATAATCAATAGAGGATGACAACAAAAGAAATATTTGTGCATCATCACAAAGGCAGAGAAATGATAGGCGAATTCAAGGAATTGAGGTGTCTGATGAGAAGTTGGTTTAACTTGAGCAAAAAGGCAGAAACACTACTAGAACAATTGTGAAGGGCTATAAATAACTGGAATAAGAGTTTGAATATTACTCAGTAAGTATAGTGGAATAAGAGAACATTATTTTATTTTTTGAATAGGTGATATATTTACATGTTCAAAATTAGAAAACAAAACAAAAAATTTCTCTGATGTATCCTTGTCTCTCCTCTGCAAATTACCACTTCTTACTATGAATAAATGTTACTCTTGGAGTCTTAAGTGTAATTGCAATATATTTTATACATACATAAGAAATAGCAATATAAATTATTAATTTCCCTTATTTTGGCAACATATTATAGATCTTTTCTGTACCTTGCTTTATTCATTTACAATATATCTTGAAGAGCTTTTCATGTTAATAAAGAATTCTCATTACTTTTTACGGCTTCAGAATAGTTCATCAAAGAGATGCATCATGATTTATTTAAGTAACACTTTATTGATGGCCTTGTTGTTTCCAAACTTTTACTAATATATATTTTCTGCAATTAATACATTTATTTAAAAGTCATTTCATATGTGTTATGTATTGAATTATGTCCCCTCAAAATATGTGTTGTAAACCCTAGCCTCTATGCCTTAGTTGTAATCCTATTTTGGAATAGATTGCTATGTTATGTTAATGAAGCAAGATTAAGGTAGAGTGTATCTTGAGTCAATCTCTTTTGAGATTTAAAAGAGATTAAACAAGTGAGCAGAGTAGAGATGGGTGAAGATAGATGCCAGGCCACATGAAGTTTGCCCAGGGGCAGAAGCTCAGAAGAGACAAGGACCTTCCTCCACAGCTGAGAGAGAAAGCTTTCCCCTGAGCCAACACCCTGAATTTGGAATTCTAGCCTCCTAAATTGTGAGAAAATAAATTTCTGTTTGTTAAGTCCATGCAGTTGTGGTAGTTCTGTTACAGAAGCAATAGTTAACTAAGGCAATATGTAAGTGGTTATTTAGGATAACTTCCCTAAATCACAAATGATTGGGAATGGATATATGCATTTTTCATTTTGGTAGGTATTACCAAATTGCCATCCATAGACATGTACCAATTTATACACCAACAATGGGGGTGCTTGTATGTATTTTTTTCTCTATATATCCTTACAAAAGTTTGTGTTATCCAATGATTCTGATTCTGATAAGTGAAAGAAAATTATCAGAGTATAGTTTCAATTATAACATTATAAGTGAACTTGAGCCTCTTTTCATATGTTTAAAAGCCATTTTTATTTACTTTTCTATGAATCCTTTGTTCTTATGCTTCTCTATTTTTCTTTTGGTATGTGGTTTCTTTGCATATATTTCTAGAAACACTTTATACATTTGAGAAATTACACTATACAAGGAGCAAATGTTTCTTAGTTGGTCACTTGTAGCTTGACATTGTTCATAGCATTGCTTTTCCATGAGGAAGCATATTTTTAGTGTATTCACATATATCTATCTTTTATCTTGCGGCCTCTGGATTTTGAATCATAGTCAGATTGACCTTCACCACAGCATGGCTAAAAGGAAATTTCCCATGTTTTCTTCTAGGACCTTTATGTTTTTATTTATCTACATTTAATGTTTAAATCCATTTGGTAATAATCTTAGTATAAACTGTTTAAGAGGTATGAATCCACCCACATTTTCCCCCAAATGGTAACTAATTTTACTCTAATGATTTGAGATTCAGTGTTTATCTTTTTTCTGTTTTTTCTGTTATTTTCTTTTCATCAATCCCTCTATTTATGGACTATATTTTAGACTTTACTTATGGAGCATTGTTGTCATGTAACCTATGATGTTCTAAAGGATTGTCAAAAACCTAAATTGCTTTGGGAAACACCAAAATTTAGTGTAACAGAATATATTTATTGTAAGTAGATGCTATTCAAATAGGGCAATGTCACCCAAACATAATGGGAAGGCATACCAAAGAGGGGACAGTGAAAACAGTTTATATAAGTCATTGTTATGTCAATTTTTTAAGACATAGCATCAAAACACAGGGAAAGTTACAGAAATAGTCATTAAGGATATGCCATATATCCTAAAACAGCCTCTAGTCAGACCCTGGAGTTCCTGCTTCTCTAAGCTGGCTGCACATAGATAATTTTCCAAAAGAACCCAATGCCTAAGTCCAAACAGTCTCTACTAAGCTGCTTACCAAGCTATTGTTTGACCTGAAAGTGACTCCAGAGAACTAGTTCCTTCAAGGTTCAAAAGAACACCTAAGGGCGAATGGCCTAGATGGGTCATCCCAATTCCATGAGCCCAGAAATCTGGATTCCAGGAGAATCAAAGCAATTTTGTCAGGATGAGTTAGCATGTGAAAAGATAGAGGATAACGAACATCTGAAATATAGTGGTGACACAGAGGAGAGAGGAAGTGTGGAACTACAAGAGATTATGGAGTGAAAATTTGCAATATTTGCCCAATGTTTGGGTGTTGGGGAAAGGCCAGGAAGGAGTACAAGTTGACTATGAAGTTTCAAGCTGGGATATTAAAATAGGAATAAACCAGAAAACATCCAGGGTTGTAAATTTTTAGTTGAAGACTTAAAACAAGCCCATATTCTCTCAAAAATTAAAGGATTAATTAAAAGTCTCACCTGGTCCTATTTTTAAAAACGTTAATTTTTCTTCTCTATCATGTATATTCATGTATATCTTTTGTTCTCCTTTTATTATAATCTGTATTCTTTACTTTTTAGCTGCAAGTAATAGAAAGCCCACCTCCGTGATGCAGAGATTACATATTAAGAAGTCAATACGTAAAAAATTTTCAGATCTGGTTGGCTGAAGCTTCAGGGATCTTAACAAGAAACCACATACCTTCTCTCTCTCCAGGCTGCAGTCCACATACTAGCTTCATCCTACATGTGGTTTCCTTTATAATATAAAATGGCTGACACTGGCAATCAGCAGTACAGGCATTCTCATTCAAATCCAGTCAATAAAAGGGAAAGGATGTTTCTCTCTTATGAAAAAAAATACAATTTTTTTAATATAATTAAGACAATTTGAGCTATCTACTTATCTCTGGGTAACAACTGGACAAGTACCTGCACTGATTGAGTTAAATCTGATTTTTTGAAACAATCATTAGCAATAGGGGAGAAATTACTAGTATAACCTTAGAGTAATTGGCACCCAAGTCTAGAACTGGAAAATGAGGCCAGCCTTTCCTAAATCACTGGGATTATGTAGGAATATGGTGGACATCTGAATGAAGTAAGTGTTCTGTTAAGAAAGAAGAATGCACGTGGATCAGGTAACCAGCAGTCTTTACTTGAAAATTCTGTCAGGGGTATCACTAGGTGTTCCACATCACAGTTTGTAGCTTTTCCACTTTCTTATACCTAATAAAAATTACGTGTGCGTGAATTTCTTTTTTTCTCTAATTTCTGTTTTTCAGAATGGCAGCTGACTATTTGATAATCTTCTCTAACTTAAGATTTTTAAATATCTAATAAAACATACTTATTGTAATTGAGGAAATGACTTGGGAAATTATAATTTAGTCATGGTACAAAAGTGAAATGGTTTACTGTGTTAATGTACATTTTAAGATATGCTCTATATTATGACAAGTGTTTCAGAAGATGCAATCTAAAGGTATGATTAAAATGGTGAACACTTTCAGTACAGGAGAATTACTGTTAGAGATATATTTATTTTCAGCAGGAGAGACACTTTGTGGCTTTCATATTAGTCAACTTTCTATTTTGACTATACATAAGTTCAATTTTTCCTATAAATGGGAATATAAATTATTTGGTAATAAGCATTCTTTCTGACTATAACACAGCCTTTGTGAAGATTTATCTAAATTCTTATCCTCCATTAATTCTTCTTAGTTGATCTCTTGAAGCTCTTATATTCCACATGTTTTTGAGGCACTTAGGAGCTTGTTAACTTTCTTAATTCTACAGAGATAAAATCCAGGACATATTTATTTTCCTACAAAATCTAAAATCTTGATTGGAAAAGAAAGGCATAAGAAGCAAGTATGCAACCTATACTCTTATCTTTTTCTGGGGACACCTAGGAAATTAAACAACAAAAAATATGTTATTGTAAACATAATGATGACAACATACCTCCTCCAAACAAGCTAATGGTATTAGCCAGTGGAAGAGTCTTCATCTATGGAATGTTTTTAGCAGGATTTATTTGGTTGCCTAAAGTTCCTTATGTTAAACAAACTTAGAATCTATGGATACATAAAGCATGACTTCCTGGAAAATGCCATGTTAATTATGTGCCTATTTACCTATAAAAATAGAGATATTTCACAATGGATACTGTTCTTTTTTGTATATGTAATGTTCTAGAGCCATTAAAGAGAAAGCATTGTGTTGCAGTGGATAAGCACTTCATTGCTAACTGAATGGTTGGCTATTTGAACTCATCAATTGCTCCCCGGGAGAAAGATGTGGCAGTCTGCTTCCATGAACATTACATCTCTGGAAACCCTATGGGTCACTCTAAGTAAGAACCAACTTGATGGCAACAGGTTTTAGAGCCATTAAATGGAGCAAGAAAAGTTCTAGAGAGCTACATTGACATTCTTGGTCCCCTTGTGCATCTACCTGGGCCTCTTGATCTTACTCTCTGTGTCTTAGAAATGATTAGTAAATCCATGATTCATGTTGAAAAACAGCACCTAGAATTAATAATTGAGTCACCTGATTAACAGGAAAGAGCTATGTTCTTGTCCAAAGTCAGACTCCATTTTGATTTCTGGCATAAGACTGCATCTTGTCATTTCTGTAGGTTTCCACTGTGCTTTGCTAGATGAGTAACCTTTAGAAAAGAATAGGGAGATTTTCACAAACAATGGAACTTTAATCTCTCTCAGCAAACAATGAAAGAGGAAAGAATACAGTTTGTGGAGAAATGTTTGTCAGGGAATGTTTATACAGAGGGTCTTGAGATAATGTTCATGCAGTTTGAAGAATGTACATGTAACAGAAACTTTTTACTAGATTGACTCCAGGAAATCTATCAGCTAAGTAGAAGTAAAACTTTCTATTGTCCTATAACTGTATGTAAATCCAAGCCACCATGATTGAAACCAGGTACACTTGTTTCTCTACTGGATAAAAACGTTTTGCACCCTTTGCTCTGCAGAACACTGGGTTGAGAGCCTCTCGACCCTATGTTTCCTAATTCATGATTTTTTTTTTCTCAGTAAAACTCTTTGCTTTTACTTTAAGCAGACTCTGTGATTAAGCTGTACAATAGTTTTTGGTGTCAGACATCGTAGGATTTGAAGGACTTTGCCTTGGATGACACTCTGGAGGCTTGGGAATTCAGGCTTTCAATACCAAGGAGAGCCTTATGAGCTCTCCATCTCCCTAAACCTCCTTGGGAGTCACCCCAGGTAATTTCTCTCAGATTCTAGCTCCATATCCTTGCAGAGAGCTCTCTGAGTTTTATTGAGAATTCTGTCTTTACTTTCACTTTGTCCACTTGCAGGTTTGAGTCAAGGTTTTCCACTTGCAAGTTCGGTTTAAAGTTTGTTTGACCTAGGTCTTTTGGCGCACATTTGCTGAATTCTTGCAAGAAAATGAGCAGTGAGAAATCTAAGAATGGAGATTTCCCTTGGGGACTTCTGCCTCTTACATGAACATATATTTTTGTCCCATAACTTGTTCATTTTTGAATTATTGGCATGACCTTACTATGGATGACTTAGAAAATCAATGGCCACCCTGGGATCTTTGTTCTCACTAAATTAGCATTCCTGCAGAGTAAATTAAAAAAGAAAGTCCCCTGTATTTAAAAAAAAAAAATCTCAATAGGATGCATTTTTAAATTGGAATTTGAAAGCTTCCAAATGACAGCAGGACAGTAAGGTTGCTTTCTTACAAGACATAATTTCTAAATTAAACAAACAAGTTAAAGAATTGCAATGCCAAAGTCCTGCCATGGTGACTTCAACCCCTCCCATGGCTCCAACTCCCCTTTACCCATCTCTTCCTTCTTACTCCCTGTCATGGATTGAATTGTGTCCTCCAAAAAATATTTGTTAACTGCTTGCACCATGATTTTTGTTGATCTGGCAGTTGTGTTATGATGTCATTTGGCATTTATGTAATGATGTAATCATCCTTCATGATGTGATCTGATGTGATCAGTCAATCAGTTGTGAGAGAATTAGGGTGGGATGCAACCCATTATCCAGATCACAGCCCTGATCTGATGTAAGAGGAGTTTTCCTGGGATGTGGCCTGCATCACATTTAATCTTACAAGAGAAAATGGATAGAGAAGTGAGCAGAGAGAGAGGGACCTACTACCACCAAGAAAGAAGAGCCAGGAGCACAGCACATATTTTGGACCAGGGGTCCCTGTGCTGAGAACCTCCTAGACCCAAGGGAAGGTTGATGCCAAGACACTTGGAGATTTCCAAGGAAAGCCAGGCCCACAGATGTTGAAAGGAGACAAGGACCTTCCCCCCTGAGTTGACACAGAGAGAAATCTTTCCCATAGAGTTGGTATCCTGAATTCAGACTTCTAGCCTCCTAAACTGTGAGAGAATAAATTTATGTTTTTTAAAGCCATCCACTTGTGGTATTTCTGTTATAGCAGCTCTAGATATCTAAGATACCCCCCTTCTAACACTTTGCTTGAACTCCCTTTCTATCCTAAAAAAGGAATATAATTTTTACATGAAATGCCTTTTAAAATTCAGCCCATAGTCACCAGAGAAACTCCTAATGAGACAGATATAAACTTTGTCCCTTGAACCCAAACCGAACTATGTAACATTGTAAAAGATTTCCCAAAAGTCCATGAAGACCCTTTTAAATTTGCTGATGAATTCAAAATTCTTATTGATGCTTATAATCTTGGACTTTCAGACCTATACCAGATGGTCCACATGCTACTGGGCCAGGGAAAGGCCAGCTATGGTTAGAACATGCCGATTGGAAAATCTTTAAAGACAATTTGGCTTTTACCATGGATAAGACAACTGCCACCCTTCATGAAGACGCCCAAGCAGTCAGCAAAAGGGTACTTGAAGCCATATCTAAAGGTTTTTCCCCAATAATAGATTGGGTAACATTCACTCTTGCATACAAGGCAAGGACGAAAGTGATTAGTGTTATCAAATCAGATTGTTTCAAAAGTTTTCTGACCATTTCAGGATTGACCCTTCAGCCCTGGGCACTTCTGGAGCCTTTAATGCAGTATTTGTGTCCAGTCTTAATCCTGAAATTTCAGTCTTAGTAAAAAGGCATAATTTAATTTGGAAAACCACTCCCATGGTGGAATTAACTAACCTAGCATGTGAACTCGCTCAAACCTTAGAAATAAAACAATCCTCGAAGGGGAGTAAGCTCAACGGCCCTGCAATTAATCAAAAGAAAATATTTGAATAGGGGCTACCTAATTTCCCTACCAGTGTCCTGGACACTAGAGTATGCCATTGTTAAAAAACGAAAACAAAACCAAAAACAAAACCTGGCCACTGGAAGAAGGATTGTTTTAAGCTAAAATCTAAATTGAAATACTTCTTACAGGGAACTCTCCAATCTAATTTTGAATGAAGGGGCTCCCAAGGTGAAACAGTTTTTTCCTGTGGTAACGTTAAATTCTCAAGGGGAAACTACAATTATTTTTAATGAAGAGACTTACAAATTTTTAACTGATACTGGAGTCCTCTTGTCTGGCATTTAACTATATAAGTTCGCAAAAACCCCTGCTCCAGAGTACAGAAATTGTTAAGAGAGTAGGTGTCACTAATGAAGCACAGACCTTGTATCACTCACAGCCTGTGCCTATATCCTTTGGACATGTTGAGGATATGCACCCTTTAGTCCTCAACCCAAATAAGCCAGTTAAACTTTTAGGGAGAGATCTTCTGTCTAAATGGAAATGTCATTTGCAATTTCATTGAGCAAGGAGAAATGGCTTTAAAAAATTTACCTGATACCCCTATGGATTTCATTGAGGAAAATCTAAGAGAAGAGGCTGTCTGCTTTATCCAGGCCCTAGCCCTGTCTTCTTCAGATTCTACTCTGTTTAACTGTACCTCTCCCCATTCTGAAATACTTTCACAAGTTCCTGAAACATTGTTTTGCCCAAATCTCTCCACGTCCCTATGTTATGAGCCCTACATATGAACATACACGTGGGCCATGATAAAATGATTCAAATTTTAAGAAAATACTGGATAAGATTTTTTTTTTTTTGAGGCCACAAAACACATGGCTTCTCATTATTGTATTTGTTCCTGTCACAAACTCAGGAAAACACTTTGATGTTTCACCCGGGCAATATACTTTGTCTTCTGGACTTATGTAAGAATGGCAATTAGACTTTATACAACTTCCATCTTCAAATGGTTATAAATATGCACGTGTTATAATTTATGTACTTTCACATTTCACTGAGTCTTTCCCTTGCCACCAGGCCACTGCAAATTTTGTAGTGGAAAAAAAAAACTTCTTGAGAACATTATACCAGCATGAGGAAGCCCACATACCCTTTGCAGTGACCGAGGAACCTATTGTAGTGGACAAATTTTTAAGGAATGGTGCTACATGTTTCTTATTTATCAATGGCTCCATTGTCCCTCTCACCTCAGTCTTCTCAATGGGTGAAAAGAACAAATGGGATTGTAAAAAACAAGTTAGCAAAATTACATGAATCTTTAGACATACCATAGCCAAAATTCTTTCTTTCAGTCCTTTAAGATCTCCTCCTTTTGGCCCACATAAACTTTCCCCTTATGAGATTGTAATTGGGAGGTCTATGCTTCTTCCTTACATTGCTTATACTGACCCCCATATTGCTCAAGTTGATTTGTTAAAGTATTGTCAATAATTACTTAAACTTTCTCAGTAGCACTATTTGTAGATTAAAGAAAGCTAAATCACCTTTTTGGACTTGGCAGCCATCTGGAGACCTAAAGGTTACACTCAAATGCCCATGTGGCCAGAGGCAGAGAGCGGCTGAATGCAGAGCAAGACCTCATGCAAATTCAAGTTGCTGAAATTTATGTACTTTGCTTTCTACTTACTAGCTTTCTTATGTTGTTTGCTATAGTGGGCCTCATCACCTGGTGGTTCTGGTAATAAAACTTATTGAGATCATTACACTGTGCTTAATACTAACAGCCTTTGAAATAGCTTTATTTTCATCAACCTGGGTTTATTTCTTGGTAAATTTTATTTTAGCTATCGAAATATTTTAATTTTGCCTTGTGATTTTAGCTATTTTTTCTTCATGCAAATATTTGAAAGAACTTACTCTTTATTGCTACTATTTTTATGCTATTTGCTTTGTTATATCACATTTTGGATAGTTTTCCTTCATTATGAAGCTTTCCTTTAGTTTTCTCTTTCTGCTCTCAATAATTCCCATTAACACTTAGAGAGAGAATGTTTTTGTTAAACCAGCTCAATCAGTAGCTAATGCTAGTAACCTAACTGATTACTACATATATCATCCTTCCCCAAAGTCTATGCATCAGAATTCAGATCCATTAGTGTCCCTTATATTGGATTATACTCTTACACTCAATGTTACTGCTAACTTCAACATCATCTTTAAGTGAGCCATACACGTTGGGCTATGACATCCTCCTGAAATGTTATGCAACCTCAGGTGTTATGATTTAATTTAACCTGACCAAGCCATGGAATGCTTTAGGACTTGCTTTGCAAGATGTAGAAGTTTTCGTGTTGTTTGCCAAATTAGCTATTTGCTTCAACAAGGAGAATTCCCTAGATACTTGGGAATTGTATCAAGTAAGGCAAAGAAATTACCTGACTGCATAAAGAATGACTCATTTCTCCTTTGTATTAGACTGGGACCATCTGAAGATGAGATGGTTGTCTATTTGTTATAATTCTTTAGCAGGATGTTGGCTTGAGCATGTTAATCAAATCATTCCCTTCCCACATAAGTATACTGGAAACAATATAATTTGGGCTCTTTATGGATATGTATTTTTATATGGAGGATTGAATTATCTCACTAAAAGAAACCAAACCCTAAAGAAGAAATCAGAGATGGAATTAAAAAATTCCTAGAATCAAATGAAAATGAAAACACATCATACCAAAACCTTTGGGACAGAGCAAAGGCAGTCCTCAGAGGACAATTTATAGCAATAGATGCACATATCAAAAAAGAAGAAAGGGACAAAATCAAAACATTAACTACAGAACTCAAACAAATAGAAAGAGAACAACAAAAAAAGCCTACAACCACCGGAAGAAAGGAAATAGTAAAGATCAGAGCAGAAATAAATGAAATAGAGAACAGAAAAACAATAGAAAGAATCAACAAAACCAAAAGTTGGTTCTTTGAAAGAATCAACAAAATCGACAAACCACTGGCCAGACTGACAAAAGAAAAACAGCAGAGGGCACAAATAACCCAGATAAGAAATGAAATGGGGGACATTACAACAGACCCAACTGAAATAAAAAGGATTATAACAGAATATTATGAAAAACTATATTCCAACAAATTTGAAAACCTAGAGGAAATGGATAAATTTCTAGAAACATACGGCCTACTCAAACTACAACAAAGTGATATTGAAAATCTGAACAGACCCATAACAAGAGAAGAGATTGAAAAGGTAATAAAAAAACTCCCAACCAAAAAAAGCCCTGGTCCAGATGGCTTCACTGGAGAATTCTACAAAACATTTACAGAAGAGCTCGTACCAGTTCTACTCAAGTTATTTCAGAGCATAGAAGAGGAAGCAACACTTCCAAATTCAGTCTATAAAACCAGCATAACCCTGATACCAAAACCAGGCAAAGATGCCACAAAAAAGAAAATTATAGACCAGTATCTCTCATTACTATGGATGCAAAAATTCTGAACAAAATTCTAGCCAATAGAATTCAGCATCATATCAAAAAAATAATACATCGCGACCAAGTAGGATTCATACCAGGTATGCAAGGATGGTTTAAGATCAGAAAATCAATCAACGTAATCCACCACATAAATAAAAGGAAAGAAAAGAATCACATGATCATCTCAATTGACTCAGAAAAGGCATTTGAGAAAGTCCAACACCCATTCCTGATAAAAACTCTCAATCAAATAGGTATAGAAGGGAAATTTCTCAACATAATAAAGGGCATCTATGCAAAACCATCGGCCAACATCATTCTTAATGGAGAGAGGCTGAAAACATTCCCCTTGAACACAGGAACAAGACAAGGATGCCCTTTATCACCACTCCTATTTAACATTGTGCTGGAAGTTCTAGCTAGAGCAGTAAGGCAAGAGAAAGAAATAAAGGGCATCCAAATTGGTAATGAAGAAGTTAAACTGTCCCTGTTTGCAGATGATATGATACTATACCTAGAAAACCCTAAAGACTCCACGAGAAATTTACTGGAACTAATAGAAAGATTCAGCAGTGTAGCAGGATACAAGATAAACATTCAAAAATCAGTTGGATTCCTATACACCAGTAAGGAGAACAATGAAAAGGAAATCAGGAAAACAATACCATTTTCGATAGCCCCTAAAAATATAAAACACTTAGGAATAAATCTGACCAGGCATGTAAAAGACCTATACAAAGAAAACTACAAAACACTACTGCATGAAACCCAAAGGGATCTACATAAATGGAAAAACATACCATGCTCATGGATAGGCAGACTCAGCAATGCGAAAATGACAATTCTACCCAAAGCAATTTACAAATACAATGCAATCCCGATCCAAATACCAACAACATTCTTCAAAGAGATGGAAGAACTAATCATTAACTTTATATGGAAAGGGAAGAAGCCCTGAATAAGTAAAGCACTATTGAAGAAGAAGAAAGTTGGAGGACTCACACTACCTGACTTGAGAACCTACTATACAGCTACAGTAGACAAAACAGCCTGGTACTGGTACAACGACAGATACATTGACCAATGGAACAGAATTGAGAACCCAGATGTAAATCCATCCATGTATGGTCACCTGATGTTCGACAAGGGCCCAAAGTCCATCAGATGTCGGAAAAGACAGTCTTTTTAACAAATGGTGCTGGCAAAAGTGGATATCCATCTGCAGAAAAATAAAACAGGTAGTACAAGTATAAGTTCTTCTCTGACTGTCTTGTAGAATTCTCCAGTGAAGCCATCTGGTCAAGGGCTTTTTTTTGTTTTGAGTTTTTTAATGACTTTTTCAGTCTCTTCTCTTGTTATGGGTCTGTTCAGATTTTCAACATCACTTTGTTGTAGTTTTGGTAGGCCGTGTGTTTCTAGAAATTTATCCATTTCCTCTAGGTTTTCAAATTTGTTGGAGTATATAGTTTTTCATAATATTCTGTTATAATCCTTTTTATTTCTGTTGGGTCTGTTGTAATGTCCCCTACTTCATTTATTTAGGTTATTTGTGTCCTCTCCTGTTTTTCTTTTGTCAGTCTGGCCAGGGGTTTGTCGATTTTGTCGATTCTTTCAAAGAACCAACTTTTGGTTTTGTTAATTCTTTCTATTGTTTTTCTGTTTTCTATTTCATTTATTTCTGCTCAGATCTTTACTATTTCCTTCTTCTGGTGGCTGTGTTTTTTTTTTTTTTTCCTGTTCTCTTTCTATTTGTTTGAGTTCTATAGTTAATGCTTTGATTTTGTCCCTTTATTTTTTTTTTAATGTGTGCAGCTATTGCTATAATTACTCCTCTGAGGTCTGTCTTTGCTGTGTCCCAAAGGTTTTGGTATGATGTGTTTTCATTCTAATTTGATTCTAGGAATTTTTTGATTCCATCTCTGATTTCTTCTATTACCCAGTGATGTGTAAGCAGGGTATTATTCTGTTTCCATGTAGTTGTTTTTTTTTTCCGTGATCTTCCTATTGTTAATTTCTACCTTGATGGCATTGTTGTCAGAGAAGATACTTTGAATTACCTCAACTTTTTGGATCTTGTTGATGATTGCTCTGTGGCCTAAGATGTGGTCTGTTCTAGAGAATGTTCCATGTGCATTGGAGAAGAATGTGCACTTTGCCGCGGTTGGATGGAGTGTTCTATATATGTCTATGAGGTCAACTTGGCTGTCTATGCCCTTTAGTTCTTCTGTTTCTTTGCTGAGTTTCTTCTTAGTTTTTATGTTCTTTACTGAGAGTTGTGTGTTGAAGTCTCCTACTATTATTATGGAACTGTCAATTTCTCTTTTCAGTGATGTTATAGTTTGTTTTATGTATTTTGGACCCCTGTCATTGGGTGCGTAGATGTTTATTATGGTTATGTCTTCATGATTCACCGTCCCCTTAATCATTATGTAGTGTCCTTCTTTGTCTTTTATGGTGGATTTTGTTGTAAAGTCTATTTTATCTGAGATTAGTATTGCCACTCCTGCTCTTTTTTGGTAGTTGTTAGCTTGATATATTTTTTTTTCCAACCTTTAACTTTTAATAAATTCACATCTTTGTTTCTAAGTTGTGTCTCTTGTAGACAGCATATTGATGGATCCTGTTTTCTTATTCATTCTGTCACTCTGTCTCTTTATGGGTGCATTGACTCCATTTACATTCAGTTTAATTATTTACAGATGTGAGTTTGTTGCTGTCATTTTGTGGTACTTTGTTTTGTGGTGCCGACGTTTTGTTTGTTCTTCTTACTCTCTTCTGCTGAGTTACTTTTGTTTGTGGATTTTTTAAATTTCTTTTGTTTTTGTAGGTTTTGTTTTTGCTGAGACTTTATGTTTTTCCTCTTTATTTTTATGAGTACATTTGCTAACTTTCTTTGTGGTTACCATGAATTTTACCCTTATCTTTCTAAGTTTGAAGCAGTCTAGCATTAGCTGGTATCGCCTTGCGTTCCTCTCCATTAAAAGAATCTATACCTATGCTGTTTATTCTCTCTTTTATTGTTTTGATGTTGTTGTCATTTACTGATTAACTGCTCTGGTTCTCTGTTGTATTTCTTTTGATTTTGGATAGTCCTTGAGAATTCATTTCCTAGAATTGTATCTGGCTGGTATGATCTTGTGTCCTAGATTCTGCCTGTGAGCTGGAGTTGTTTGCTCTCAGATCAAAGAACTCCCTTTAATAATTCTTGTAAGTTTGGTTTGGCTTTTACTTATTCCCTTAATTTCTGTTTATCTGGAAATGACCTAATTTCACCATCATATTTGAACAAGGGTTTTGCAGGATATATTATTTTTGGCTGGCAATTTTTTTCTTTCAAGGTTTTATATATGTCATCCCCATTGCCTTCTTGCCTGCATGGTTTCTGCTGAATATCTGAGCTTAGTCTTATTGTTTCACCTCTGTATCTGACTTCTTGTTTTGCATGATCTGCTCTGAGGATTCTTTGTCTTTGCTTTTGACGAGTGTGAGTATGGTATGCCTTGCTCCTTTTCTTTTCGGGTCTCTCCTATATGGGGTTCATTGTACTTCTTGGATGGCCAGCTTTTCATCTTTCATGATATTGGGGAAGTTTTCTGTCAGCCATTCTTTCATGACCCTCTTTGTGTTTTCTGTTTTCTCCTCCTCTTCTGGAACTCCAATCACTTGAACATTTTTGCTTTTGGTTGTATCCACATAATCCTCAGGATTTCTTCATTTTGTTTCATTATTTTTTCTGAGTTTTCCTCAAACAGAGTTGTATCCAAGTATTTGTCTTTCATTCCACTACTCCTGTCTTCCACCTTTTCCAATCTGCTCCTCAGCCCTTCTATGACACTGTCCATTTCTGAAATCTTGTAATTATCTTTTGGATTTCTAATTGTCTTTGTATAATTTCTAGTTGTGAATTTATTTTGGCATTTTGTTCCTGCACTATTTTCCTAAATTCTTCCTATTTTTTGTCTTTATGTTCTATGAATTTGTCTATTTTTTCCTCATTTTTTCTTTTTTTTTTTTGCCTCAGCTCCTGGAGAATTCTGAGTATTAGAGATTTGAATTTCCTATCATGTAGTTCTAGTGCCTTTTCTTCCACTGGAAAGTCATCTGGTGTTCTATTTTAGACGCCTACTGGAACCATCCTGTCCTGTTTTTGTAAATGTTTTGATATTATCTGCTGTCTTTGGGGCATTCAGTAGTTATTTTTCTCATTTATTGATTGTAGATTTGTTTGTTTCATCCCTTTTTTTTTTAATCTGGCTATGTCTGAGCAGGTGGGTTGTGTGTTCTTTGTTGTTTGCTCCTCTGGGCACAGTACTTTTCGCCTCCTTCTCCAATTGGCAGTGTCAGTTACTCAGATACGGTACGGCAGGGCAGGTCTAGCTGAAGAGGAGTTACTGGGATGTGTTGTTCGTTTCACTTACTACAGCCACCAGGGCAGGTCGGCTATCAGTGCAGGGCAGGTTCCAGTAGGCCGTGCCTGTGCTGCTTGGTGGTGTGATGTTAAGTGCACGGTGCAGGTAGGCAGAACGTAGCAGGGTGATTGTTCTGTGTGGAGCTAAGATGGATATGGGAGAGAAGAGAGAAGAACAGGAGCCAAAAACATACAAACAAACAAAAAAGAATGCTAGCAGAGCTTACCATTGGAGTGGAGAGATGAGAGACGTTTGTTTTTTCTTCCACCAGAAGCTCCATGAAGCTGCTTTCTCATACCCCCTGTTTGCTGTTCTCCGATAGGAGTCCAAGATGGCAGATCTGCTCTGCATTAGCTGATAGGGGACCTCTGCATGAATCTCTGCTCTCTCTCCATTCTCTGTCAGTTTCTCACTCCATTTGGTGTTTGGATGAGTTCTTTATCTCTTCATTTGATGTTTTAGGGTTTCAGGATGGTTGTTTTCTCTGTTAGTCTTAGTTTTTTGGATCTTTGCTGTGGAGGGATGGTGTGGTGCTTCTGCCTAGAGCGCCAGTTTGCCGAAAGTCCCCATGAATTCCTTTTTCTTCAATAAAACCTGTCTCTTTATAGGTGCATTGATTCCTTTTACATTCAGTGTAATTATTGATAGATGTTAGTTTGTTGCTGTCATTTTGTAGTGCTTCTTTTGTGGTGCCCGTTTTGATCTTTTTGTCTGTTTGTTTTCCTTTCCTTTTCTCTGCTTGGGAGCCCCTTCTAGCTGGGCAGTACTGCATGTTTTGGGAGCTACACCCTCAGTCTGCACAGATGTGCAGTTTGACCCCTGGGGACATTTCTATTTTCTTGAGTTTTTGTTTGTTTTTTTGTGTTATTTTCTCTATTTTTTCTTTTTTGTTTTTCTTCATTTCTCAGATTCTCGTATCTCTATACTTACCTTCTCTTCCTGTCTCTTGTATACCTGGCACCGTGTGACACCTCTACCCCTTCTAGCCAGGCTGTATTTCACAGCCTGGGAGCAACTTGACCAGTCCTTGCATGTGCACCAGTGGAATCCCTTGGGGCTTTATGTATATATTTTCTAATTTTTATTTATTCATTTTTTTCTTCTATCCTTTTTGTTTTTGTTTTTCTCCATTTCTCTGTCTCTCATCTCTCCACTCCAATGCCAACCTCCCTTAGCAATCTTTTTTGTCTGCTTTTCCGTTTGTATGTTTTTGGCTCCTGTTCCTCTCTCCTCTCTCTCCTCTTTCCCGGACCCATCTCAGCTCCACACATGACAATGTCCCCTCTGCTTCCTGCCTACATGCACTGTGTACTGAACCTCCAAGAAGCACAGGCACAGCCTACTGATACCTGCCCTGCACTGATTCCTGTCCCATCCTATCAGCCCTAGTACATGCTACAAACAACCATTCCCAGCATATCCCCTTCAGCTGGACCGGCCCTGCTGTACCATACCTGAGAGACTGACCATGCCCACTGGAAAAAGATGCGAAAAGTAGCAAGCCCACAGACGAGCAAACAGCAAAGAATGCACAGCCCACCTGCTCAGACATAACCAAATAAAACAAAAAAGCAGGACAAAACAAATCTACAATCAATAAACCAGGAAAATAACTACTGAATGTCTCAAAAATAGCAGACAATATTAAAACATATTTAAAAAAAGGACAGGATGGTTCCAGTAGGTGTCCAAAATAAAGCACCAGATTACTTTCCAGTAGAAGAAAAGGAACTAGAACTACGTGAATTGAAATCTCTAATATTCAGAGCTATCCAAGACTTGGAGTAAAAAGCAGACAAAAATGAGGAAAAAATAGACAAATTAATGGAAAAGGCAGACAAATTCACAGAAAATACTGACAAAAAATGGAAGAATTCAGGAAAATAATACAGGAACAGAATGTCAAAATAAATTCACAACTAGTAATCATACAAAAGCAACAATTAGAAATCCAAAAAATAAACAACAAGATCTCATAAATGGACAGTGCCATGGAAGGGCTGAGGAGCAGGTTTGATACAATGGAAGACAGGGTGAGTGAAATTGAAGACAAACAATTTGATACAGCTCTGTTTGAGGAAAACTCAGAAAAAATAATGAAACAAAATGAAGAAATCCTGAGAATTATGTGGATACAACCAAAAGCAAAAATGTGCAAGTGATTGGAGTTCCAGAAGAGGAGGAGAAAACAGAAAACACAAAGAGGGTCATGAAAGAATGGCTGACAGAAAACTTCCCCAATATCATGAAAGATGAAAAGCTGGCCATCCAAGAAGTACAATGAACCCCATATAGGAGAGACCTGAAAAGAAAAGCAGCAAGGCATACCATACAGTCGTCAAAACCAAAGACAAACAAAGAATCCTCAGAGCGGCTCATGCAAAACAAGAAGTTAGATACAGAGGTGAAACAATAAGACTAAGCTCAGATATTCAGCAGAAACCATGCAGGCAAGAAGGCAATGGGATGACATATACAAAACCTTGAAAGAAAAAAATTACCAGCCAAGAATAATATATCTTGCAAAACTCTCATTCAAATATGATGGTGAAATTAGGTCATTTCCAGTCAAATAGAAGTTAAGGGACTATGTAAAAACCAAACCAAACTTACAAGAATTATTAAAGGGAGTCCTTTGATCTGAGAACAAACAACTTCAGACCACAGGCTGAATCTAGGACACAGGATTGTGCTAGCCAGATACCAACCTAGGAAATGAACTCTTAAGGACTATCCAAAACCAAAAGAATTAAAACTGGGAACCAGAGAGGTTAATCTGTAAATGACAACAGCATCAGAACAATAGAAGAGGGAATAAACAGTGGAGGTATATAACCTTCTAATGGAGAGGAAGACAAGGTGATACCAAGTAATGATAGACTGGTTGAAACCTAGGAAGATAAGGGTAAGTTTCAAGGTAACTGCAAAGAAAGTTAACAAACCCACTCATTAAAATAAAGAAGAAAAACATAAAGTCTAAGTAAAAACAAAACTTACAAAAACAAAAGAAATGAAAAAAATCCACAAACAAAAGTAATTCATCACAGGAGAGTAAGAGGAAGAAAGAAAATGTCAGCACCACAAAAAACAAACAAACAAACAAAAGCGACAAAATGAGAGCAATCAACTCACAGCTATCAATAATTACACTGAATGGAAAGGGCCTAAATGTACCCATAAAGATACAGAGAGGGACAGAATGGATTAAAAAACAGGAACCATAAATATGCTGTCTAGAAGAGACATATGTTAGAAACAAAGTGATAAATTTATTAAAAATCAAATGATGGAAAAAAATACTTCAAGCAAATAGCTACCAAAAAAGAGCAGGAGTGGCAATGCTAATCTCAGATAAAACAGACTTTAAAACAAAATCCATCATAAAAGACAAAGAAGGACTCTATATAATGATTAAGGGGTCTATCCATCATGAAGATATAACCATAATAAACATCTACACACCCAGTGATAGAGCTCCCAAATACATAAAACAAACTCTAATGGCACAGTAAAAAGAAACTGACAGTTCCACAATAATAGTAGGAGACATCAGCACACCACTCTTGGTAAAGGACAGAACATCTAGAAAGAAACTCAACAAGATCAGAAGACATAAATGCCACAATTATCCAACTTGACCTCATAGACATATATAGAACGGTACACCCAACAGTTGCAAAGTACACATTGTTTTCCAATTCACATGGAACGTTCTCCAGCATAGACCACATCTTAGGCCACAGAGAAACCCTCAACAAGATCCAAAATGTTGAGACAATACAAAGTATCTTCCCTGACTACAACACTATCGAGGTAGAGATTAACAATAGGAAGAGCAAGAAAGAAAAAAAAATCAGTTACATGGAAACTGAATAACACTCTGCTTACAAACCATTGGGTAATCTAAGAAATTAGAGATGGAATCAAAAAATTCCTAGAATCAAACGAGAATGAAAACACATCATACCAAAACCTTTGGGACACAGCAAAGGCAGTCCTCGGAGGATAATTTATAGCAATAGATGCACACATCAAAAAGAAAGGGATAAAATCAAAACATTAAGTACACAACTTGAACAAATAGAAAGAGAACACCAAAAAAAGCCCACAGCCACCAGGAGAAAGGAAATAATAAAGATCAGAGCAGAAATAAAGGAAATAGAGAATAGAAAAACAATAGAAAGGATCAACAAAACCAGAAGTTGGTTCTTTGAAGGGATCAACAAAATTAACAAACCACTGGCCAGACTGACAAAAGAAAAACAGGAGGGGATGCTAATAACCCAAATAAGAAATGATGTGGGGGACATTACAACAAACCCAACCAATATAACAAGGATCATAACAGAGTATGACAAAAAACTATACTCCAACAAATTTGAAAACCAAGAGGAAATGGATGAATTTCTATAAACACTACCTACCTACCAGAACTAACACAAAGTGATGCTGAATATCTGAACAGACCCATAAGAAGAGAAGACATTGAAACGGTCATTAAAAGACTCAAAACAAAAAAAAGCCCTGGCCCAGATGGCTTCACTGGAGAATTCTACAAGACAGTCAGAGAAGAACTTATACTTGTACTACTCAAACTATTTCAGAACATAGAAAAGGAAGCAACACTGCCGAATTCATTCTATGAAGCCAGCATAACGCTGATACCAAAACCAGGCAAAGAAGTCACAAAAAAAGAAAATTACAGACCAATAACTCTTATGAATATAGATGCAAAAATTCTGAACAAAATTCTAGCCAATAGAATTCAGCATCATATCAAAAATATAATACACCACGACCAAGTAGGATTCATACCAGATATTCAAGGATGGTTCAACATTAGAAAATCAATCAACGTAATCTACCATATAAATAAAAGGAAAGAAAAGAATCACACGATCATCTCAATTTATGCAGAAAAGGCATTTGATAAAGTCCAACACCTATTCCTGATAAAAACTCTCAATCAAATAGGTATAGAAGGGAAATTTCTCAACATAATAAAGGGCATCTTTGCAAAGCCAACGGCCAACATCATTCTTAATGGAGAGAGGCTGAGAACTTTCCCCTTGAGAACAGGAACAAGACAAGGATGCCCTTTATCACCACTCCTATTTAACACTGTGCTTGAAGTCCTAGCTAGAGCAATAAGGCTGGAGAAAGAAAAAGTGGGCATCCAAATTGGTAATGAAGAAATTAAACTGTCCCTGTTTGCAGATGATATGATACTATACATAGAAAACCCAAATGACTCCATGAGAAAACTACTGGAACTAATAGAAAGATTCAGCAGATTGGCCGGATATAAGACAAACATACAAACCTCAGTTGGATTCCTATACACCAATAAAGAGGATGATGAAAAGGAAATTAGGAAAACAATATCATTTATAATAGCCCCTAAAAAAATAAAATACTTAATAAATCTAACCAGGGCTGTAAATGTCCTATACAAAGAAAGCTACAAAACACTAGTGCAAGAAACCCAAAGGGATCTACATAAATAGAAAAACACACCATGCGATGGATAGGTAGACTCTACATTCTGAAAATGACTATTCTACCCAAAGCAATTTACAAACAGAATACAACCCTGATCCAAATACCAACAACATTCTTTAAAGAGTTGGAAAACCTAATCATTAACTTTATATAGAAAGATAAGAAGCCCTGGATAAGTAAAGCACTATTAAGAAGAAGAAAAAAGTAGGAGGACTCACATTACCTGACCTCACAACCTACTATACAGTTACGGTAGTCAAAACAGCCTGATACTGGTACAATGACAGACTTTGATGAATAGAACAGAATTGAGAACCCAGATGGAAATCCATCCACCTATGGTCACCTGATCTTTGACAAGGTCCAAAAGTCCATCAAATGGGGAAAAGACAGTCTTTTTAACAAATGGTGCAGGTAAAACTTGATGTCCATCTGCAAAAAAATATAAAAGGACCCATACCTCACACCATACACAAAAACTAATGCAAAATGGGTCAAAGACCTAAATATAAAGCCAAAAACTATATAGTTGATGGAAGAAACACTAGGATGAACGCTAGAAGACCTAATACATGGCATTAACAGAATATAAACCATAACCAACAACACACAAACTCCGGAAGATAAGCTAGATAAGTTCTAAAAATTAAACATTTTATGCTCATCAAAAGACTTCACCAAAAGTGTAAAAAGAGAACCTACAGACTGGGAAAGAATTTTTGGTCATTACAAGACAGACAAAGGTCTAATCTCTAAAATCTACAAGAAAATCCAACACCTCTACAACAAAAAGACAAAGGAAATGAACAGAAACTTCACCAAAGAAGACATTGAAGAGGCCAACAGACACATTAGGAAATGCTCGCTATCAGTATCCATTAGAGAAATGCAAATGAAAGCCACTATGAAATACCATCTCTCTCCGGCATTACTTGCATGAATCAAAAAAATTGGAAATAACAAATGATGGAGAGGTTGAGGGGAGATCAGAACTCTTATGAACTTCTGGCGGGAATGCAAAATGATACAACCATTTTGGACAATGATATGGCGTTTCTTTAGAAAGCTAGAAATAGAAATACCATACGATCCAGTAATCTCACTCCTAGGAATATCTCCTAGAGAAATAACAGCCGTCACACGAATAGACATATGCACACCCACGTTCATGGCAGCCTTGTTCACAATAGCAAAAAGATTTAAACAATCTAGATGTCTATCAACAGATGAATGGATAAACAAACTATGGTACATACACACTATGGAGTATTATGCAATGATAAAGAACTATGATGAATCTGTGAAGCATCTCATAACATGGATGAAACTGGAGGACATTATGTTAAGTGAAATAAGTCAATCACAAAAGGACAAATATTGTATGAGACCGCTACTGTAAAAACCCATGAAAAAGTTTACACACAAAAAAAACCCCATCTTTGTTGGTTACGAGGTATGGGAGGGTAGGCCTGGAGAAATATTAAATAGGTAATAGATAAGTAGTAACTTTGTTGAATGGTAAGACAGTACACAATTCTGGGGAAGTCAGCACAACTTGTACAAGGAAAGGTCATGGAAGCTCCATAGACACATCCAAACTCCCTGAGAGACCGAATTGCTGGCAGAGGGCTGTGGGGACCATGGTCTCAGGGAACATCTAGCTCAATTGTTATAATACAGTTTATAAAGAAAATGTTCTACATTCTACCTTGGTGAGTAGCGTCTGGGGTCTTAAAAGCTGTGAGTAGCCCTGTAGGATACTCTACTGGTCTCACCCCTTTGGCAGCAAGGTAGAATGAAGACAACAAGATACAAGGGAAAGATTAGACCAAAGGACTAACGTGCCACAACTACCACAGCCTCCACCAAACTGAGTCCAGTACAACTAGATGGTGCCCAGCTACCACCACTGACTGTTCTGACTAGGATCACAACAGAAGGTCCTGGACAGAGCTGGAGAAAAGTGTAGAACAAAATTCTAACTCACAAAATAAGACCAGACTTAAGGGCCTGACAGAGACTGGAGAAACCCCTAGAGTATGGCCCCTGGACACCCTTTTAGCTCAGTAATGAAGTCACTCCTGCTGTTCACCATTCAGCCAAAGATTAGACGGCCCCATAAAACAAACTGATACTAATGGGGCACAACAGTCCAGGGACAAGGACTGTAAGGCAGGAGGGGTCAGGAAAGCTGGTAATAGGGAACCCAAGTTTGAGAAGGGACAGTGTTGACACGTCATAGGGTTATTAATCATTGTCATAAAACAGTATGTGTACTGTTTAACGAGAAACTATTTGTTCTGTGAACCTTCATCTAAAGTACAATTAAAAAAAAAAAGAAAAAGAAAAAAAATTACCATGAGAATGCAATTCCACAACTTCTCTTGGCTTTATATGTAATGGTATTTACATTCAGAATTCCCTCTTTACATCTAAACTAAAATATTTAGCTGTAATTCAAGGCATTCACAATTGTCTGCAACATATTATTCATCCTTCCCCTCTAATATTACTCATCTTGTAACAATGATTTAATAACATACAATATCTTCAACCTAAGGTTTTGCTTTAATGGTAAAAATTTGAAGTACTATCTATGGAAAGCCATTACAAGGAGTTATTTTTCATTGTGTGAGACACTTAATATGAATCATTCTCATAACATAGTCAATTTTATTCCCTGATTACATGCACAAATGCAATGAAATTGAACTGTGGGACCACCTCTCCTCCCTCCTCCCCATTTTTTTCTTTTTTTCCTTTTATGCACTGTCATTTTTACCTTCTTCCTAAAGTATTTTTTGAGTAATGACTAAGTATTAATTTAGGAACCTGACTTTTTGTGTCAAAGAAAATTCCACATAAATCATCGCTTTAGCCTTCTTAAAATATTTGCACTAGAGGGAAAAATACGTGAGCCACCTAGTTCTATTTTATTAGACTCAAAGAATTATGTGTGTGTGTATGTGTGTGTGTGTGTGTATGTGCACATGTGTGAAGCCATCCGATATAGAGTATTATCTTTCCAAATGAGTGTGAAGTGACATGCTCTTCTGAAATATAAAAATACATGTTTCATAATATCTAATATGTATTTTGATTGCCTCTCCTCCCCGGCCCCCAGTAGTGGCATAGTTATAGAATAAGAAGTGCATTGCAATGACAGGAAGGAAATTTGGCTCTGCAACTAACTTGTCATGTGAACTTGACTACAATAATATTCTTTCTAGATCCAAATTTCTGAATCTGCAAAACAAAGGGGTCTGGTTTTACACAGTCCCTAAATATCTCTTTTCTTTTTTATTCTCTGAAGTGCTAGCTGATTTTATTTCCTAGTCTACTGTATGAGACCAGTAGCAGGTGAAAAGAATAATGCTGGATCCTGAAGAACATCAGTTGAGAGGTCTAAGTGTTTTTAATGTGTAGAATTCGCTTTTATGTTTGGGAGATAAAATTTGTTTTCCAAAATGAGTACGTCTAAAACTATTTATTCCAACCAAAATGTATTGCCTGTGAATTATGAAAATGGGTATGATTGCTTATTTTGGAAAATACAGGCCATATCACACAGCTTCTTGCCTCAAGAATCTTATCACTAAGTGTAGTAAAACAGTTACCCAGATAACTGTAGGTAGGAAGCACTAAATATTAGCACTCCCTATCCTAAGTGATGGATAGGGAGAGAGGTAAGAAAACCAAAAAACCAAACCCGTTGCTGTCGAGTCAATTCCAACTCATAGTGACCCTATAGGACAGGGTAGAACTGTCCCATATAGTTTACAAGGGGTGGCTGGTCCATTTGAACTGCTGACCTTCTGGTTAGCAGCCAATCGTTCAAACACTGCGCCACGAGGGCTGTAAGGAAGTACTAAGACTGCCCAGATCTGAGAGAGAGGTGGCAGGAGGAATCAAAGGAATTGAATACATTTGGGAGAGAGATCAGAGTTAGACCTGAAGGAAATAAACCTGTGTCTATTTGAATTTTTGAGAATTTATTGCATTTGAATCTCTCCTTACTGGTGTGTGGTTATCTTTCCCTTTAAAATTGTTAGAATAAAATCTTCATGAAAATCTTGGATTTTGCCTGTTTCAGCAGATAAATACCAGAGTTATATGTCCTATGAAAAATTATATGCATAATTGTGAAATCAAGGAACAAGGAAAGAGATTATCCAAGCAGCTATAAACAAAGTATTTCTTTTTCTTTGTCTTCTCTTTTTCCTCCATCAAGGCTGTCTTTTCTTCTTTAAAGCTATAAGAAATATTCTGAATACTAGCGTGACAACACCAGATGCAATCCCCAAATATCATATTTGTTTAATGATAAATACTAGTCCTTACCTTTAAGGAGATTTAGACAATTCAGTTTGTCCTACAGCCTTGGGGAATTTAGGGAAGTTAGGCACAGTATTTTAATGCTCGTTCCTTCTCTTCCGCTGTTAGCTATCATTAATCCCTAATGCCTGGGACGGCATAAATTTCTTCTACAAAGAAAGCCCACAGGTCGTTTTTATTTGGAGCACTTTTTTAATATGCACCACAATGCATTCCATTATGTATTACCTCGTCTGAATGCAAAACTGTTTTATATGCAGATTTAAGGTAATGAGCACTCAAGTTTAAAAAATGGCTCTGATATCCTGTAGCTTCTCAATAATAATATACTCTTACATTCCAACAGAGAAGGATGGATTATGGGTTTTTCAATTTGCATCAGGCATATTAATTGCAGAGTAGGGCTTCCACATAAAATATCAATGTACTGGAACAAACTGTTAATGTGCCAGAATATGAACGCTTACATTCATTTCTGGAGGTTTAAAAGGAATCATATTCTTTTTTTTTTTTTCCTTTTCTTTATCTCTGGAGATGGTACCGTTTTTTAGTCAGTTAATGAGAACTATGTAACCACTGTTTCCCCAAAAATCCCTAATTAGATTAAGTGCAATAGGGTTTTTCTAGTCATTCTGCTGGGGAACAATATAACAAGCCATTAGGGAAAGAGGATAATTTAGAGGGTCTGGAAGAAACTTATTTCAGAGTTGCTTTTAAGAAACATGACATGGAAGATCAACTTTATGTTGTAGTTGGAAACAGAGAAGTACATTCAACTTTTATTCATATTATATTTCTCAACTGTGAAGAGAATACCTAAACTAGTAAAACTGTAATTGGAAGTTTTATAAGTAATTTTGGGCTGCAGGTTTTGCAGTGTAGGTTTAATTGTAGAAAACCGTGTATTATGGTAGTTCATTTCACAGAAGCACTTGAATGAAGTATTTTAAGTATAAAATTGTCAGCGTACATTTTAAAGAAAGAATTGTAAAAGAACAAAAATAAATAAACCCTCCAAAAGCCTTTATGTTTTATTTTTTTCTTAAAAGATTTGGTAATCTGTATAAGTTATAGACGAATTGGTTAGATTATAGATTTGAATACAGTATTTAAAAGTAGGCTCTATGGATTTTAAATGTGGACATCTTTCTGTGTTGCAAAACAAATTAAGCAGCAGGAAGAAGTAAACTTTGAGATTTAAACACACATAGACACCTTTTTTTTTCCCCTGAAGTCTGTATATAATATGCAAATGCTAAGTAATTGGTGAATATTCATTGAATAAAATCTCATCTATTGTATCTTACTTTGTCACTTCTTTCACACTGATATTTTATTCTGCATTCTTTTTGATATTTAATAAAATTTGTGATTTTTTTTGTTCTCAAACAACAGTAAAGGGGGGGACTCACTTTTCAAAACCACACTGAGACAAACAATATTTTTGTTTACATGCCACAGCTGTAAGCAACGAATTATCTCACTAGGGAAGAGAAGAAATACCACCCATATAATCCAACGGGGGATTTGATTCATTTTGTGTCTGGAGCAATTTGTGCAATGTTTCAAACTGAGATGAGTTTCCTTTTCTATCTTGAGGTGAAAAAAGTAGTGAGAATGCCATGATTTCCTATCTTATCCTATCTTTTTCTTAAGAAATTACATTTCTGTGTGTGTATTTTATTTGGCAATGATAGCTTCGGCCTCATAATGCTATTACATTGTAAGGCTGAGCATGTCGTGGGTTAGAAATAAAGGCAAGATAGTCTTTTCTCAGTATTAAAACACAATCTGATCTATGGTAATTGTAATTTCGATCCTGTTTTAAAGAAATAGCCCTGGGAAACATAGAAAAACAGGCACAGATATATACTCTGTGAAGAGACCAGGATAAATCTCGAGAGCTATCAGCTGTCTGCATCTGCTGGGTACTAACATCTTGAGAAATGCTAAAAGTGTGCTGTTTTAGTTTTGTATTATATTTAGTAGGTGTATTTTAAACTCAAAGAATTTGATTTCTAGTAAGAAGGCCAGATAAACGTTGCGATTGTTTTATTTATGGGAGATTCTTTCAACTGAACACCTTTTATTTCCAGATGTGTTTGTCCTTCCTTGCTTGAAATGCTGCATAACACAAGATGCTGTCTGTTCCATGTGCCTTTTTATACTGCATTCATAGATGAGCAGTAGTTACAAATACCTCATTCAAAAGTCTTTTGCTTAATTCTATTACTTGAGAAAATATCACATTTTCAGAATTTGCTCTTCTTGGTAAAAATCACTAAAAATACTTTAATATTTATGAAAGACAGCATTAATCATATTTTAATAAATATAGCAATTTCAGTTTCTATGAACTTTTACTATTTAGTAAAAATTGTTTTTGGATCATAAAGGATACTTTCAGGGGTAGTGATTTAATGCACCTGCTCCTCCTCTGAGTGCATCTACCTTCTAGGTCTTGGTTAAAATCAAATGAAAAGTAATCTCAGGTTCAAAATGATATTAACTGTATTCAGGGATCTTATGATGTCCTTTACTCCCTTCTATGCATCACCTGACTGCACAACTACGATTTCAGCAGAGCTCTTGATTTTTATCTGCAATCCTTATTTTATTTTTATTTTTTAAGTCTTGCGGGGAGAGGGTTTTGATCTCTCAAACTGCATTGGTAAATTACATTGATGAATGCATTCTGACGGGAAGCTTTACTGAAATGAAAAGGACTCATGAGGAAGGGTGAGGAATAACTATTCTAAGAGCTTTTTCATGGTTCTCGTTGCCAGGGAAACCACTGCTTTGTCTGTACGTGTTTGGAATGGCTGCCTCCTTAGAACTTAAGCTTCCAGTCACTTTGTGATACTGATGAAATGAAAGGGATGAACCTATTTTAGTTATTACCTCTGAATTAAGAAAAATAGCATATTAAAGGACAGATTTTAAAAAGCTAAGCATGTGGAATTTATTCTGTTGTGGCTATGGGAGGGTGGGGAAATGGTAACGTTAATATTGATTAGGCCCATTCAGCAACTTGTGTGACTGGAAGAATATTTTTATATTTTTTCCTTTCCTTTTCCTATTTACATATTTATGGAGGAGGGTAAGCAAATGGAATATTATATGTTAGTGCCACCAAATAAACATTGGATATGAGAGATCCTGATATTTGCACAAATTAGCACATATTTTTCTTATTAATAATTTATTTTTCCTTGCACTGACTGGCCTATGTTATGGCTACAATATTGTCAGAGCAGACTGAATTAATTGACTCAGGGGCATAGAAAGGATTGAAAACCTGTGTTGGAAACCCACACTGGGTAGTTTTTATTTTCCTTGAAAGAACAAAACAGTGGCATATTCAAATTATATGAACCAATCTTAACGAAAAAGAAAGCAATGAAACTTTTATTATTGCTCTAAACTTAAAATATAAAAAAAAAAAGGCAGCAGCAGCCATGAAAACATCTCAAATTCAAGAAAGTTCAGACCATCTCCCAATATAATACTTCTTCCTTCTTTTTACTCTGGACCAGATTTCCTTTAGAAGTTCATTGACATTTAAAATTTTTGTCCTTAACTCATGAAAAAGTGATGAAGCAGATACGTATGCACTTTTCTTTCAAAAACAAAAGGTGTATACATTTCTTGTTTTGTCATTCTACATAAATATACTCATGGTACTATAATCTTAAATATTAGTAATTTAACATTTTATCCTGAGGGAGAACAAGTATGCAAAATCAAAAGGAAAATTTTACCCCAGCAGTTTGTTTTTTTTAATCCATATCATTCAAGTACGTTTGCTTCAGTCAAACTGGAATATCAATTTTTTTTTTTACTTGTAGTACCATTTCAGGAAAGGAAATGTCAAAATGATATTCTGGATTTTGCAAGCTTAGATTTGGTTAGAAATATAGACGAATTTGTTTGATACATGTTGTTTCAAATGGCTATTAGACATTCAAGAGGAGATGTTACTATGGAATCTTAGAAAAGTAGACTGCACAGAACTTGGCTATTAATCAAGTGTTGAATTCTAGAAAGGACAAATGAGGTCAGGGGTTAACAGGCCTCCCAGGCCTGGATGGGTAATTATGTGCAAAATGGTGTTATTCATTGAAACTGAAACTACTGAAGTAGTGGTTCTCAGTTTTGGTTACACAATAACATCACCTGGGGAATTTTTAAAAATAACCACTGTCTAAGATCCTACCTCAGAGAGTCTTATTCAATTGATAAGGAGTTGGATCTAGAAATGGTATTTTAAATATAATCGACTGGTGATTCTAATGTGAATCTGGACTTGAGAACCATGATACTAGAACTCATACTGGTGCTTCTTAACCTTGCCTAAATATTAGAGGCACCTGAAACATTTTAAAAATCCCAATGCCCACACAGCACGCCAGATCAATTAAATACACATTCCAAAGTGGGTCCAGAATTTTAAAGTTCCTCAGGTGATTTCCATCAGAGTCAGAGTTGAGGATCATGATACTGGAAGAGGCTGCATAAGTCTGGCTCACTATTATTACTCCCCATTGCTAACCCCTGCATTGTCTCGTGATTTTGTTTTTCCCTCCTGTTCCAGTCTCTATAAAAAGTTTAAGATTAACCGATGTTCTTCCTTGGAGGGTGGAAAACAAGTGATAATATCTAGGAATCACAAACTGAACAAAGCACCTATCCTGGGACAAGAAAACCGTGATGTTGCCAGATAACCCCCAAGAAAAGATTAACATATCTGGGATGTGACCACCTCAAGGAGGAACTAACACAAACTTCTAAGACCCATAATCCCGTCCCTATAAAAGCCTTCAGCTGATCTCCAATGCGGGAGACGGGTGTTTGGAGGAATCTATTCCCCTCTGTCTCCTGTATATCAATATATAATAAAACTCTTGCTGCTCACCTCACCCCTGTCTCAGAATTGGCTATAGCGGCAGGTGGCTCTAATCGGCATTATTGTGGTAACAATACTAGAGGAAGAGTAGGTCAGGTGAAGAAGTTAGTGTTAGAAAGAAATGTTGACTTTGAAATGGATCGGGGACACCCACCTGGAAGCCCTTATTAAGTTCATGAATATCAATCTGATACTGTAAATCAAAGTCTAGATATTAAATGTGGATTACAGAAACAAATATTTATAATAATACAACACTGGGAGGAAGAGGGAGTCCTTAAAACCCATAAAAAAAGGAGAGAAAAGAGGCCAAGAGAAGAAGCTTGGGAAATACTGTCCTTTAAGAAGAGGTAAGGAGGGAAAAAAAAAAAAAAAAAAGGAACTGAAAACTGAGAAAAACAAAGGAAGGATTTGGAAAGAACAACACTATAGAAAGCAAGAGATTTTAAAGAAAAGAAGAGTGATCTATCTTGACAAATGCCCAGTGTGAAAAATTAAAAAGAAAACTGAAAAGAGTTAATTAGCACTGAAGAAGGAATGGTTTCAGCAGAGGGGTAGAAGTTGAAACCAGTTGGAGTGAAAGAGGGGGAGAATGAACAACTGTATTCTTAGCAGAATAGCGGTTTTTAAACCTAGTTAAACATTAGAATCACATGGGGAGTTTTTAAAATATAATACCAAATTCCTGATATTTATTGAGTCAGAATTTCTGGGGGAGAGGGTTGGGCTTTAGTATGTTGTAAGAGCTTTCCAGGTGATTCTAATATACAACCAGATTTGACAGCCATTGAGTAGACTATTCTTTTCAGAAACTTGAGTGCAAATGGAAGGAATGAGAGATAGGACAGTTCCTCCTTAGAAGTGGAAACCAAGAGATGAAAATAAGAGTTTCGACAATATGAATTATGAGAAAGCCAATTGTGTTTGAAAGGAAGTTGGAAATACTTGAAATTAGGATCCAGACTATGGAAGAAATTGAAGTATGGTGATCAAGATCACTGGTGGAGGAATCAACCCTAAAAAGAGAATGGTGAACAGTTCATCCTCTGAGACTAGAGAAAAAGATGTGAGAGTGAGTGCAAATATAATTCTGTTCTTTTTCATGTTTGTTGTATAAAGAAATTTAGAAAGAAAGTTGAGGGAATTTGACTGATAGCCATGATTTTCTCCATGATTAAATTCACCAATTGCAGTAGTAATGCCAGAAATTTGAAAGATCTGAAGGTATTGATAAAAATTTGGAATTATTTATGTGGTGAATGAGAAAGGTAACTGAGATAATTTTTAAGTAGTCTATATTCACCAGATGAGGACCACCATTGCCGTCGAGTTGATTCCGACTCATAATGACCCAATAGGACAGAGTAGAACTGCCTCATAGGGTTTTCAAGGAGCAGCTGGTGGAACTGTCCATTTTTTGGCTAGCAGCTGAACACTTAACTTCTGCTCCACCAAGGCTTCAGATGAGGATTAGAGTGTCAAAATGTATGCAAATACAAGATGTCAAGATATATGTATATATATTATTGCCATCAAGTTGATTCTGACTCACAGCCACCCTATAGGAAGAGAAAAAAAGAATGATTAGAGTGACCCAGTACTTGTGGTTATCAGGAAGCTATGATATAAGAACAAGAGATTAAAAAAAATTGGGAATGCTGGCATGAATTCATTGAAATGGCCCAACATTTTAATATATGAAAGAGAAATTATGGGGTGGTGTAAACTGAGATAAAAAAGGCAGAATCTGGATTTTTCAATATGGACAAAGAACAGCTCGATACAGAAGTAGTAATGGGGTAGGAAGTTAGAATCATAAAGGATTATTTTTAGATAGCACTCTTTTAGAGGATGAGGTTTCAAATTTGAATTAGTTCCGGTGAAGTAATGTTCAAGAATTGCAATGGACACTATAAATGAAGAAAGTGGTTCTGTGCTGTAGAATATGGGGTAAAATTGATAAACTTAACTCAGAGAATATCTACCTGGATACTACAATGCCCATGGTAAAAGGCAAAATTTAGGGTGGAAAAAAATAGTAAATGTCTAATGAAAGGAAAAAAAAAATAAAAGAGGAGAGGAGAGGAAGGGAGGATTAGGGATACAGAGAGGAGGAAGAGGAGAGAAGAGAGAAAAATATATGAATATCATGGGTGCATAGTATCTCAGCTTCTGATAGTGGATTATATGGTGTCACTGGAGAGGCCAGTACTTGTTGGGAGAAATAGTCCCTGGCTATATTTATCCTTTTGAGTTTGGAAAGAGGTGGAAATATACTTCAATGCTTGTTCCCTTATGGAACGACAGTAACTCAAGGAAACACTAGGTTGGCAGCAATAGGAAAGGCTTTATTTTATATATGTGTGACTTTTATTGGTATGAGGGTAGGTGACTTGATAAAGTAGGAGATACTGAAAAATATTTCTTGGCATATTAGAATTATATGACTTTCATTTTAGAAATACTGACAGTTGTACATGACATATAGATTTGAAGACAGAATTTAGAAACAGGAAGGCAAACTAGAATGTCATTGTGTTAATCATGTAGGAATAAAAATTTTGGATAAAAATCTTGAAAGTAAAAGTGGATAAGAAGTGACAAATGTGGATGAAGTTAAAAAGATAAGTAGAAGAACTCAATAATAGGTTAAACTTTACAGTGAAGAATGAAGAAAAAATACTTTAAGAATATTTAGCTTCAGCAATGAAGATTTGGGTAGCAGATGAAAGTGTAGACTAAAAGAAAATAATTATTTGAGATGGGGGAAAATGGTTCACAGTTATGACATAGTAAATTTGATCTTAATCGCTGGCCACTCATGTGACTATTGAGAGTCAATGTGCTTATTAATGTGGGACTACAATATATGGAAATTTCCAGACAGAAGATGTTGCTTTTGGTGTATCCATGCAGAAGTGGGTATTCTAATATTAAGAGTGGATGAGATTTCAAAAAGAGTAATTATAAAAGACGAATGTAAGAAAGCCAAAGAATATTGAGAAACCTAGTATTAAAGGATGATGAAGCACGGGGAAATGAGAGAATGTGGCCTCTAAAATTAGACTGAATGGTGTTTGTATTCTGGTTTTAGGAATTATTACTTATGTGATATTGGACATTTCTCCTAATGGATCAGCTTCATTTTATTCTCCTAAAATTTGAAGATAACACTGTCTTCCTCACAGGATTGTGTGTGTGTGTGTGTGTGTGTGAGAGAGAGAGAGATAGAGATGAATGAAGAAGAGAATGAGTGTGAAAGTGTATGTGTTTGGAGAGAGACAAAGAGAGAATATGAGTTAAAATTGTTGTTATTAGTTGCTGTTGAATGGGCTTGACTTACGGCAATGCATATACAACAGAACTAAAAGTTGCCAGGTCCTGCACCATCGTCATGATCATTGGTATACTCAAGTCCATTGTTGCGGCTGCTGCATATTTTGAGTGCCTTTTACCTTTGGGATGGGGAAGGGAGGCTTGGATCCCTGATAGCACAGTCTTTAAGAGATATGGCTGCTAACCAAAAGGTCAGCAGTTCACAGAAAACTTTCCCAATATCATGAAAGATGAAAAGCTGGTCATCCAAGAAGCTCAACGAACCCCATATAGAAGAGACCCCAAAAGAAAATCACCAAGACATATCATATTCACACTCGCTAAAACTAAAGACAAACAAAGAATCCTGAGAGCAGCTCGTGAAAAACAAGAAGTCACATACAGAGGAGAAACAATAAGACTAAGCTCAGATTATTCAGCAGAAACCATGCAGGCAAGAAGGCAATGGGATGACATATATAAAATCTTGAAAGAAAAAAATTGTCAGCCAAGAATAATATATCCTGCAAAACTCTCATTCAGATTTGATGGTGAAATTAGGTCATTTCCAGATAAACAGAAACTAAAGGAATATGCAAAAGTCAAACCAAACTTACAAGAATTATTAAAGGGAGTTCTTCGATCTGAGGACAAACAGCTTAAGCCCTCAGGCAGGACCTAGGACCTAGGACGCAGGTTAACATGAACCAGATACCATTCTAGGAACTGAACTACAGACGACTTTCCAAAAACAAAAGATATACAAAAGGGAATCAGAGAAATCAATCAAAGGATGACAACAACATCAAAACAATGAAAGAGGGAACAAACAGCATAGGTATAGAACCTTCTAAAGGAGAAGAAGGCAAGGCGATACCAAGTAAGGGTAGACTGCTTCAAAATTATAAAGATAAGGGTAAAATTCATGGTAACCACAAAAAAAGTTAACAAACCAACTCATAAAAATAAAGACGAAAAACATAAAGTCTCCACAAAAACAAAACCTACAAAAACAAAAGAAATGAACACAAAATCCACAAACAAAAGGAACTCAGCACAAGAGAGTAAGAAGAACAAAGAAAACTTCAGCATCACAAAAAAAAGCACTACAAAATGACAGCAACAAATTCACATCTATCAATAATTACACTGAACGTAAATGGACTCAATGCACCCATAAAGCGACGGAGAGTGGCAGAATGGATAAGAAAACAGGATCCATCTATTTGCTGTCTACAAGAGACACATCTTAGAAACAAAGATGTGCATTTATTAAAAATCAAAGGTTGGAAAAAAATATATCAAGCTAACAACTATCAAAAAAGAGCAGGAGTGGCAATTCTAATCTCAGATAAAATAGACTTTAAAACAAAATCTACCATAAAAGACAAAGAAGGACACTATATAATGATTAAGGGGATGATCCATCATGAAGACATAACCATAATAAATATCTATGCACCCAATGACAGGGCTCCAAAATACATAAAAAAAACTCTAACAGCACTGAAAAGAGAAATTGACAGTTCCACAATAATAGTAGGAGACTTCAACACACCACTCTCAGTAAAGGACAGAACAACTAAAAAGAAACTCAGCAAAGATACAGAAGACCTAAAGGACACAATCAGCCAACTGGACCTCATAGACATATATAGAACAATCCATCCAACTGCTGCAAAGTACACATTCTTTTCCAATGCACATGGAACGTTCTCCAGAATAGACCACATCTTAGGCCACAGAGCAATCCTCAACAAGATCCAAAATGCTGAGATAATTCACAGTATCTTCTCTGACCACAATGCCATCAAGGTAGAAATTAACACTAGAAAGAGCAAGGAAAAAAAATCAAACACATGGAAACTGAATAATAATCTGCTTACACATCAATGGGTAATAGAAGAAATCAGAGATGGAATTAAAAAATTCCTAGAATCAAATGAAAATGAAAACACATCATACCAAAACCTTTGGGACACAGCAAAGGCAGTCCTCAGAGGACAATTTATAGCAATAGATGCACATATCAAAAAAGAAGAAAGGGACAAAATCAAAACATTAACTACAGAACTCAAACAAATAGAAAAAGAACAACAAAAAAAGCCTACAACCACCGGAAGAAAGGAAATAGTAAAGATCAGAGCAGAAATCAATGAAATAGAGAACAGAAAAACAATAGAAAGAATCAACAAAACCAAAAGTTGGTTCTTTGAAAGAATCAACAAAATCGAGAAACCACTGGCCAGACTGACAAAAGAAAAACAGCAGAGGGCACAAATAACCCAAATAAGAAATGAAATGGGGGACATTACAACAGACCCAACTGAAATAAAAAGGATTATAACAGAATATTATGAAAAACTATATTCCAACAAATTTGAAAACCTAGAGGAAATGGATAAATTTCTAGAAACATACGGCCTACCCAAACTACAACAAAGTGATATTGAAAATCTGAACAGACCCATAACAAGAGAAGAGATTGAAAAGGTAATAAAAAAACTCCCAACCAAAAAAAGCCCTGGCCCAGATGGCTTCACTGGAGAATTCTACAAAACATTTACAGAAGAGCTCGTACCAGTTCTACTCAAGTTATTTCAGAGCATAGAAGAGGAAGCAACACTTCCAAATTCATTCTATGAAGCCAGCATAACGCTGATACCAAAACCAGGCAAAGACATCACAAAAAAAGAAAATTACAGACCAATATCTCTCATGAATATAGATGCAAAAATTCTGAACAAAATTCTAGCCAATAGAATTCAGTATCATATCAAAAAAATAATACACCACGACCAAGTAGGATTCATACCAGGTATGCAAGGATGGTTTAACATTAGAAAATCCATCAACGTAATCCACCACATAAATAAAAGGAAAGAAAAAAATCACATGATTATCTCAATTGATGCAGAAAAGGCATTTGACAAAGTCCAACACCCATTCCTGATAAAAGCTCTCAATAAAATAGGTATAGAAGGGAAATTTCTCAACATAATAAAGGGCATCTATGCAAAACCAACAGCCAACATCATTCTTAATGGAGAAAGGCTGAAAACATTCCCCCTGAAAACAGGAACAAGACAAGGATGCCCTTTATCACCACTCCTATTTAACATTGTGCTGGAAGTTCTAGCTAGAGCAGTAAGGCAAGAAAAAGAAATAAAGGGCATCCAAATTGGTAATGAAGAAGTTAAACTCTCCCTGTTTGCAGATGATATGATACTATACATAGAAAACCCTAAAGACTCCACGAGAAATTTACCGGAACTAATAGAAAGATTCAGCAGAGTAGCAGGATACAAGATAAACATTCAAAAATCAGTTGGATTCCTATACACCGGTAAAGAGAACGATGAAAAGGAGATCAGGAAATCAATACCATTTTCAATAGCCCCTAAAAAGATAAAATACTTAGGAATAAATCTGACCAGGAATATAAAAGACCTATACAAAGAAAACTACAAAACACTGCTGCATGAAACCCAAAGGGATCTACATAAATGGAAAAACATACCATGCTCATGGATAGGCAGACTCAACATTGTGAAAATGGCAATTCTACCTAAAGCAATCTACAAATACAATGCAATTCCGATACAAATACCAACAACATTCTTCAAAGAGATGGAAAAACTAATTATTAACTTTATATGGAAAGGGAAGAAACCTCGAATAAGTAAAGCACTACTGAAGAAGAAGAATAAAGTTGGAGGACTCACACTACCTGACTTGAGAACCTACTATACAGCTACAGTACTCAAAACAGCCTGGTACTGGTACAACAACAGAGACATTGACCAATGGAACAGAATTGAGAACTCAGATGTAAATCCATCCACCTACGGTCACCTGATTTTTGACAAGGGCCCAAAATACATCAAATGGGGAAAAGAAAGTCTTTTTAACAAATGGTGCTGGCAAAACTGGATATCCATTTGTAGAAAAATGAAACAGGACCCATACCTCACACCATATACAAAAACTACTTCAAAATGGATCAAAGACCTGAATATAAAGCCTCAAACTATAAAATTCATAGAAGAAAAAATAGGACCAACACTTCAGACCTTAATACATGGCATTAACAGGATACAAACCATAAACATCAACACAAAAAACCCAACAGATAAACTAGATAATTGGGATCTTCTAAAAATCAAACATCTATGCTCTTCAAAAGATTTCACCAAAAGAGTTAAAAGAGAACCTACAGACTGGGAAAAAATTTTTGGACAGTACAAGTCAGACAAAGGTCTAATCTCCATAATCTACAAGAAAATCCAACACCTCTACAACAAAAAGACAACCAATCCTATCAAAAAATGGGCAAAGGAAATGAACAGACACTTCACCAAGGAAGACATTCAAATGGCCAACAGACACATGAGGAAATGCTCGCGATCACTAGCCATTAGAGAAATGCAAATTAAAACCACAATGAGATACCATCTCACCCCGGCATTACTGGCACGAATCAAAAACACTGGAAATAACAAATGTTGGAGGGGCTGCGGGGAGACGGGAACTCTTATACACTGCTGGTGGGAATGCAAAATGATACAGCCATTTTGGAAAATGATATGGCGTTTCCTCAGAAAGCTAGAAATAGACATACCATTCGATCCAGCAATCCCACTCCTAGGAATATATCCTAGAGAAATAAGAGTCATCACTCGAATAGACATATGCACACCTATGTTCATGGCCGCATTATTCACAATAGCAAAACGATGGAAACAACCTCGATGTCCATCATCAGATGAATGGATACACAAACTATGGTACATACACACAATGGAGTACTATGCAACGAGAAAGAACAATGAATCTGTGAAGCATCTCATAACATGGATGAAACTGGAGGACATCATGCTGAGTGAAATAAGTCAATCACAAAAGGACAAATATTGTATGAGACCTCTATTGTAAAAACCCATGAAAAAATTCACATGCAAAATGTAACAATCCTTGTTGGTTACCAGGGATGGGAGGGGGGGGGGATACTAAATAGGTAATAGGTAAGTGGTAACTTGGGTGAGAGATGAGATAGTACATAGTACAGGGGAAACTAACAGAACCTGCACAAGGAAAGGTCATGGAGGCCCTATAGACACATCCAAACCCCCCGAGGGACTGAGTTGTTGGACGGAGGGCTCTGGGGACCATGATCTCGGGGAACATCTAGCTCAATTGGCATGACACTACTTATAAAGATAATGCTCTACATTCTACCTTGGTGAGTAGTGTCTGGGGTCTTAAAAGCCTATGAGCGGCCATCTAAGATACTCCACTGATCTCATCCCTTCGGGAACAAGGGAGAACGAAGAGAACAGGATACAAGGAAAAGATTAGTCCGAAGGACTAATGGTCCACAGCTACCAAGGCCTCCACGGGACTGAGCCCAGTACAGCTGGATGGTGCCCGGCTACCACCAATGACTCCTCTGACCAGGATCACAACAGAGGGTTCTGGGCAGAGCTGGAGTAGGATGTAGAGCATAATTTTAACTCCCAAAAAAAAAAAAAAAAAAAAAGAAGACCAGATATACTGGCCTAAAGAATACTAGAGAAACCTCGAGAGTGTGGCCCCCAGACACCCTTTCAGCTCAGAGGGGAAGTTACCTTCAAGGTTCGATGTTAAGCCTGGGAATGGACACCCCAGTAAAACTAAATGGGACTAACGATGTACAGGAGTCCGGTGACAAGGGCCAGAAGGCAGAGGGAGAGTAGGAAACTGATGATAAGGAACACAAATTGAATAAGGACACTGTCGATGTATTGTGAGATTGTTGACCACTGGTATAGGGCAACATTTGTAGTAACTATTAAATGGGAGGCTGTTTTGTCCTGTAAGCCTGAATCTTGGGCGAGAATGGCAGCACAATTGGAAGAGCATAGTCAATATCACTTAAATGTGGAAGTAAAAAGTTTTGAAATGGTGTTTAAATAAAATAAAATAAAAAATAAACAAATGAGACTAAAGAGGTACAATAGTCCACTGACAAGATCCAGAAGACAGAAGGGGACAAGGAAGCCCCCTGGTGATAGGGAACACAAGGTGGAGTAAGGATATTCTTGATGTGCTGTGAGATTGTTAACCATTGTCATAGGGCAACATGTGTAGTAACTGTTAAATGAAAAACTATTTTGTTCTGTAAGCCTTCATCTTAAGTGAGAATAACAGCACAGTTGGAAGAGCGTAGTCAATGTCACTGAACTGTGAATGTAGAAAATTTTGAAACAGTGTATCTTTGGCCATCTGTAATTTTCATAAAAAAAAAAGGTTGAGAATTTAGAGGCTTAATACGTTGTGGGGTTGTTAACCAATGTCAAAAAAAACAACATGTGTACTACTATTTCATGAGAAACTATTTGCTCTGTAAGCTTTCACCTGAAGTACAATAAAATATAAAAAAAAAAAAAAAAAAAAAAAAAAAAGGTCAGCAGTTCAAATCTACCAGCTGCTCCTTGGAAACCCTCTGGGGGCATTTTTACTCTGTCCTATAGGGTTGCTATGAGTCGGAATTGACTCAGTGGCAACAGGTTTAATGGGTTTTATATCAAACAGTATTCTGTTGTGATCCATCAGGTTTTCATTGGCTAATTTTCAGAAGTAGATCACCAGGACTTTCTTCCTAGTCTGTCTTAGTTTGGAAGCTCTGATGAAACCTGTCCACAATGGGTGAACCTGCTGATATTTGAAATAATGATGGCATAGCTTCCAGCATCATAGCAACATGAAGCGACCATAGTATGATGAAAAGACAGATAGGTGGTGGTAATTACAATTAATAAATATTTTTATTTTTTTTATGGTAGACTTCAAGTAGAAACTAAATGATAAGTAAGTCAGAAATAGAGGGGTTGGAAGCTCTAAGAAAAAAATAATGCAGTGTTAGAAACCAAGGGAAATTTGAGTTTTAAGGACAACGGATGAACAACATTTCAAAAATCACTAAGAAAAATTACTCCTAGGTGAGAAATGAATAAATCTATCCATTATAATGATAATAGCCTATTATCATATCTATTAATTTTTTACTTATCTAAATTAAAACATAAAGTACTTGAATGCATGTTATTCATCTTTCTAATATCTAAGGAAAAAAGTAGCAAATAATTTCCAGATTTTTTGTAAAGGTATATATTTTTAAAATTAAAAATCTAAATTTATAATTTGAAAAAGTATTTAAAAATAAGATACAGAACAAAAGAGTACCACACTGTTTATCAGTAAAAGGAAGGTGTGATGAAACGTATTCATTTATGTGGCCTTTTACCTTGGTTCATTGGAAAACAGCTTGAGAGATTTTTTCCCTAAACCCTGAAGAGTTACCTTTGCCCTAGGTGTCTACCTGAGAGGATTTGTGACTTTTGTCCAGGTTGACTGACATTTCCTGGGTAAGCTGTAAACAACTTGTAGTTTGGTATTTTTTGTCTGATCCTGGGCTGTAACCTGCCCTGTGATTGGTATGCACCTTGCAGGGATTCATCAATATACTATGCAAATGAAATGACTATAGATTATACAAATAAAGTTACTATATCCTGATGGTAAGATTGTGTGTCAGCTTGGCTGGGTCATGATTCTCAGTGGTTTGGCTCTTATGATGTAGTTTGGCAGCTATGTAATTATGTAATCATCTCCAAAATGAGATCTGATATAATGTAATCACTTCCATGATGAGATCTGCTATGATTGAAAGATAGTTTCCTTGGGGGTGTGGCCTGCATCCAATATATTTGGACTTTCTAGCAAAGCTTGCTGTCGTTTGCTTGTTCTGGATCCTGCATCTGACCTTCGGTTCTTGGGACTTGAACTAGCAGGTTACCTACCAATCTTAGGATTCGTCACCTCCACAGCCTGTGAGCCAGAGTCCTGCTGTTTGACCTGTCGATCTTGTGTTTGCTAGCCCCTGCAGCTACAAGAGTCAAGAGAAGCCTCTAGTCTGACCCACAGACTTGGGACTTTCCAGCCTCTACAACTGTGTGAGCCATTTCCTTAATATAAATTTCTCTTTCTTTCTCTCTCTCTCTACATATATATGTGTGTGTGTGTGTGTGTGTGTGTGTGTGTGTGTATGTATGCTACACTGGTTTTGCTTCTCTAGAGAACCCAGCCTAAGACATTTGGTACTGAGAGTGGCTCTAAACCAAAAAAAAAACAACATTGCCATTGAGTTGATTCCAACTCATAGTGATCCTATAGGACACAGTAAGACTGCCTTTCAGGGTTTCCAAGGAGCAGCTAGTGGATTTGAACTGCCAACCTTTTGGTTAGCAGTCAAATGCTTATCCACTTCTGCCACCAGGGCCCTAGAGAAACAAAACAGTAAGGATGAGTTTTCTAAATTGGTTCTCAAGTCTTGTTAGTCATAAAGATGTTGATGACTCTGCTTCCAGTGCTAAAGAGGGCACTGCTTATCAATGATGGGAGGTGGCAATACCAAACCTAAAAATCAAACCTGTTGCCATGGAGTTGATTCCCACTCATAGCAATCCTATAGGACAGAGTAGAACTACCCCATACGGTTTCCAAAGAGCAGCTGGTGGATTTGAACTGCCGACCTTTTGGTGAGCAGCTGAGCTCTTAACCACTATGCCACCAGGGCGAAGAGGTGGCAATAGAAATACGCAAAATATCACCACCAATAGATCAGGTATTGGTGAGAGGTAAGGCTCTGGGTGATCTCATGTTTGATACCTTTCTACAATTTTGTCAGAATAAGAAGTGTAAAAAAGCTGGTTGTTTGGTCATATTTTCTCTAGACAAAGTGATGAAATAAACAAATGAGTTTGGGGCTTCAGAGTCACAACTCAGGTGCCACATACATGACCTCAAAGTTTCCAATTATGCCTTGAAAGAAAGCCTCATTTATTGTAGTAACAGAGCTGATATTGCCAAAATCCAAACCCAGAGTCTTATCATAAAAGTGGCTGAATTACAACACCAACTGAATTTCCAACCTCAAATGGTGTCTAAAGTTAAAGTGAAGGCATTGATTGGGAAGAAATGGGATCCTGAACTTGGGAAGGGGACATATGGGCAGATAATCAGGAAGCTGGGGACAATGAGCCCCTAAATTCTATTGAATCACTCCTGCCAAGAGAACCAGCCCTCTGACTCCCATCTGAAGAGATTACTCCATGTTTTTCTGCTAAGCCACCCTCCCCAGTAAAACCATTAATCCTCTCACCACCATCTAAGTGTCTGTGGCCTACTGAGAGAAGATTGGTTGTTTTTGGCCCTGGCCGGAGGGCAATGCCTTGAAATTGATGAGGAGTTTGTGTATATATGCAGCCAATCCCACGGAGGTTTTTTAGATAGAAAGCGAACAGAAGCAGAAAGAAGGAAGAAGAGAGAATAAGCGGAGAGAGAGAAGGCAAGGAACCTCACCAAAGAGCTTTAATATAGGTCAGGGGCTACAACACTGAAGAGAGTGACAGCCTGGAAAGGGCCCAGCAGCAGAGGTGGCAGACAGAGTCCCAGAAGGGGGCCAGCAGCAGAATTGGTAATGACAGATGGCAGGGCCAAGAGAAGTGTGTCATAAGGAAGTCGAGAGACCTGTCCTAAGAGGGTTGAGAGGAGCTAAGAGAGCTGTCCTGCACTGAAGAAAGGAGACTTTGCCTACGTGCTTCCTGATCCTGATCCCAAGTTGTAGCCTGTTGATCCTGATCCTAGTTGTACCTGGTTACTTTCTTAATAAACCACATAACTGGAAATATGGTCTGTGAGTTCTGTGTGGCCATTGCAATGGATTATCAAACCCAGCAGAGAAGTAGAGAGTACAGTGGGGAGGATGGCTGGAGTCAGAATTGGTAAAAAGGTTGGAGGGTGGAGGTATGTCTGACCTCCACCTCATGGGAATCAGCTTTGAGCTGATCCTGGTCATTATTTCCCCTAAAGTTAGACAGGTTCTGATGCTACTACTATTACCATTTTCCAGAAGGCTTCCACTAACTCCACATATCAGATCTCCTCAGCAGCAAGTAGTGTTGGTTTCTTTTATCAATCTCATATTGTATGTGTGTGTGCGTGCATGTACAAGCACAGCTGAATATAGTTATTATCTTTTAATGCAAAGTAAGTGTGTGTGTGTGTGTGTGTGTGTGTGTGTGTGTGTGTGTAAGTTCTCTGTATTTTGGAGATCATTTCTAAAGGCACTTACAGATCTTTTTCTTCTTTCTCTTCCCATCCCCTTATTCTTCTTAACTTACTTCCTCCTCTTCTTCCTTCGTATTGCCTCATATCTCAATCTATGGTATGCCAAAATTAATTTAACCAGTTGTTTATTAATGGATATTTACAAAACCCATTGCTGTCAACTCAATTGTGATTCATAGAGACCCTATAGGACAGAGTAGAACTGTCCTGTATGGTTAGGGTCATATAATTTCTACTAAACCTTTGTAAAATGTATTGAATCTCATAAATTAACAGAGAAATCTTTTATATTCTAACTGAAACTGTAAGAGAAAATTGCATTTAGCAGGATTCACTAGCATAAACTAAACAGATTATAAGCCATTGAGTATTGCTGGATTTTCACCATGCTGAACTCCAGTTCTAAAAGTGAAAGATTTTTGAAGTTAGTACATTCTGAAATTTCCAAATCCAGTATTACAACAGAGAAGTGGCATTGGGAGAGTAATTAGTATCTTCCTGGAGGGGATTGGTAGTGAGAAAATCTGTTATATGGGACTCCTATGGATGGCTAAATTACATTTGTGTCTTTGGAATTGCAAGACATTTTGATTGAACAATACCATGTGTATGGTGGATATCTTGTCTTGTTTCTCAGGAAAGCATACCTGCAGATCAGTATATTAAAGCAGATGAAGGGGATCCAATGAGGTAGTCTGTTTTTTTTTTTAAGTTCAGGTACCAGAATAATCCTGGCCACAACTTTCAAGGATCTCTAATATAAGAAATATAAGTGCTTAATCTTTGTCTTTGTGATTTGAGACATATGGCACCATAGGATTCAGTCAGAGAATGATTTGGATTCATGCAATTTATAGATATGGTCCCCAGTATATTGATACTTACATAATTGTAGTTTTGCCTTCAAAAGAACTGTTGTTATTACTACAATTTTTTTTTTTTTAATGGGGGTGACGGGCAGTGAACAATTAGAATTAACCTGAATGGAGTTAAAGAGAAACTTTATCATAGAAATCCCCTGAGAGAGAAGAATTCAGTTTGCACAAATACAACATTCTTTACAATTCTCACTAAGCTGAAGTATACTTTTGGTTGTGTTTGTGGATTTGAGTCATTCTGAAAAGAGCCACTTCCTAGGCCTTTATTTTTCATTTAAAAACAATGTTTACTAGGAGTAAATTTCTTCCTTGATTCAATATCTGAATATTCACAAGGTGAAAACTGTGTTCACCTCTTTTCAAATGGAGATTTTCTGAACTGTAATCTTTGGCTATTTCATAGACCAAATCTCAGACAGAACATATCACTTTTAAATGATGTATTGTTAAAGGACCCAAAGGCCACGTGTGTGTGTGTGTGTATGTGTGTGTGTGTGTGTGTGTGTGTGATTATTACATGAAATCTATGTGGCTGGATAAATACAAAGCAGAAAACCATACACACACATAACATGGTTTTCAAATATTAATTAAAAATGAGATCATGTCTTTAGAGAGTAATATATAGCAATTTTTTAAAACTTTAATTTTTATTTTCACATCTCATCATTTCTGAGCTACTAAAACCTACAAGTAAATGAAAATACGTTTGAATTTTTATTCACATGATTGTTTTTAATTTAGCCTAATTTTTGTATTTTTTGTAGGACTTATGTTACATCAGTGATTTTTGTTTTTAATAATAAGCTATTAAAGATACTTTAGTATTAAATTTTCATCATTATTTGTAATATAAACACTCTAAGCAATCTAAATGTCTACCTGAAAGGGAATAGCTAAATGATGAGATGTCAGTGTTGTGAATACCATGCAAACTATTGAAAAGAAGGAGATATATCTATATATGTTGACATACAAGGGGCATTGTATAAATTTTTTGAGTGAAAATCATTCTATTTCTATAAATAAAAGTATGTCTGTATATGTGCAGCACTGTACAATTGTGCAACACTAGCAGGTGCATAATTCATTAGTGCTGTTATGTATACAGAGCTCTGGTGGCACAGTGGTTAAGAGCTCAGGATGCTAACCAAAAGGATGGCAGTTTGAATCTACCAGTCACTCCTTGGTAACCCTATGGGGCAGTTCTACTCGTCTTACAGGGTTTCTATGAGTCTGAATCAATTCAATGGCAAAGGGTTGTTGTTTTGTTTTTTTTTTTTTTTTGGATTATGTATCCATTATAAATATTTCTGCATAAAAGTGCACAGTGAAGATAAATTGCTAGTATTTTTTAAATGTGTATATGATAACATAAATGTAGAAAATGTGGGAGAAAACACTGAAAATTATCAATGCTGAAAACCGTTCACAAGTGAGATGATGCAAAGAGTAGAAGTGAGGTTAGGGAAGCGACTTTCTCATTTTGTTTTATATACTTTTGTATTGTTTGAATTTTTCCATTGAATATGCATTACTTCTGCAATATTTTTCAAAAAATATAATTGGGATTCTACTTTGTGAATTGTGCATCCATTTCAATCATGTCACTTCTCTTTAATCATCAGTTTCTTGATTTCACAAAAATACTAAAATTCCCCAATTAAAGAAAAAAAAATTAAACAAAAGCAAAATAAAGAAGTAAACTAAAAACAAAACCTTGTCTTAGTGACATTACCCATTATTTCAGGCCTTGAAGTCTGAGTCTTCTCCCTCCGAAAAATGTCTGCTTCAATCAATAATCAAGTCCGAACTCCGCAATGTCCCACAAAACTCTCCTTTACTTTACATTCCCACTGAAATACTAGCCTGATTCAGGCATTCATCTTACTTGAAGTAACATCTTCATTGGTTTCCCTGCTTCTATTTTTTTTTTTTTTAAATTCACAATCATTCCTACGTATTGCCGTAGAGTTATCTTCTTAAAGTGCAGATCAAATCATGTTACTCCACTTATCAAAATATCATCATCCACAGAATAAGTCTCAAATTTCTTGGCAAAGCATTTAACAGTTCTACCTCATAGCACTCCTATAGGACAGAGTAGGATTGACCCATAGGGTTTCCAAGGAACAGCTGGTGGATTCAAACTACTAACCTTTTGGTTAGCAGCCAAGCTCTTAACCACTGCACTGTCCACGTATAGCAACCTCATCAGTAATGTTCCCTCATAAGTGTATGGTTAACAGAATAATAAATGTATTTGGCTAAAAGCAAGGCAAACAAATTCAATGAACACAATTTTATAAGGAAGCTGAGAATTCAGAGATCAACTGAAAGCAGTTCCTGATTTCAAGAAACAAAGTATTTAGTGAAGATTGAAGCTAACTGAAGTAAATACAAATTAAAAAAAAGAAAATCTGTAATACTATATATGGGCCAAGCAAAGGGTTCTAGGAGAGTGGGAGCATTTAATTTCATTGAAAGATAAAAAAGACATTTTCTTAGAATGGGTGGTATTTGCGGTGAGCCTTGAAGGATGAGGAGAGTAAGAAATTTAAACAACATGATAAAAAGAGCATGAAATGGTGTGTCACATTTATGCAATTTTAGGAGTGATTGAAGGAGTGCAGTTTAAAGTGATGGTAAAAAGATAATCTGGCACCAGGACATGAAGGGCCCTAAATGCTTTGCCAAGAAATTTGAGACTAAATCTGTGGATGATACAGTCCATACATATTTTGATAAGTGGAGTAACGTGATTTGATCTGCACTTTAGGAAGATAACCCTATGGCAGTGAGTTTGTTTTTTTGGTTTTATATATGGACATAGCTACAGCAAAAATAAGTGTGTCAGTTTAGTTCTATTTTAAAATAAGTATATACCCTATCCATTTTTTTCAATAGATTTGGCAATACTATATTTCTATTTGTGAATTTGCACGCTTGTGTTCTTGATACTCTAAAGCTGAAGTAATATGGTAGCCACTAGCCACATGTGGCTATATACAACTATATTTAAATCAATATTAAATTTTAAAATTAACTTTCTTATCTGTGCTCCATATTTCAAGGGCTCAACATTCTATATGGTAGAAATTTTCATCATTACAGGATGTTCTTTTTGACAGTGCTGCTATAAAGTTTGGAGCCCTGGTAGTACAGTGGTTAAGAACTCAGTTGCTAAGCAAAAGGTTGGCAGTTTAAATCCATCAGCCACTCATTGAAAACCCTATGGAGCAATTCTACTCTGTCTTATAGGGTTGCTATGAGTTGGAATTGACTCGATGGCAGTGGGTTCTGTGAGTTTTTATAAAGTTTAAGTTCAAAATATAGACTACTCCAATGCTAAAATGTATTGTCCTGATAGAGAAATGTCTTACTTTAAAATTTTATCTTAGCATTGCTTTTACTTAAATTATATACTGTATTATACACTACTAGCTCACTAGGTAATGATGTTAAGGACTAATACTATAATTTCCTCAACACTTTAAAATTCATTCTCATGAATACAGTTGATTTCATATATCCCCTTATATCTAGGACACATGGATTCCTACGGTCACATGGATGAACCACTTTGGGAAGAAGACATGGAGAATTGACTCTGCATATTTGTGGAAGTATATTATTAAACAAAACTTCTGTCCAGCTACCTGTGATAGAAGATCTGATCATTCTAAGCATCCTATGTGCCACTTTTGGGAAAGAATGTCAAAGAAGGGATGGGGAGAGAGTGGATGTATAGATACTGCTCAGAATATAAAAGCCAATTTGTTCTCAGCTTTAGTGTAGAAATGGCCTATCCTTCTACAGATATAACACACAACATCATGACTTTAAGCCTTTATGTCATGGCACTTCACTCACTCCCCTCTTCAAGGCTCACCTTGAATTATTATTTTTTCTATTTTCTCTACACTGATTAAGAAGTCAGCAAGTACAAGACTAATGAGAAAAGCAAATTCCTATACTTGTATTGAGGACTGGCTTCTCTTTGATATAGTGTTTTGGATCCTGTGATAAAAGTATTTTTTATGTAGACATGATATATAATTGATCATCTTGCAAAGTTAAGACTTTGGCATCTGCTTGACAACCACTGCTTTGCTGACTCCATTTTACACCTACAAAGGAACTTGCTGCCCTTTTTGCTAGCTAGATGAGCTATAAATTTCACTTTGAAAAGACACCCCTGATAATTTGATAGTGAGAGACTGCCTCAAAACTCCCTTCTTTCTCTATTATTAAGGTACTATGCTTTTGATTTCATAATTTTCAGCAGTGATTCCTTTAACAATGGAGTGAATAAAAATCTAACAAGGATCAAATTGTTATTGCTGGGAACATAATAACCTCTACCAACTGACCTTTAGTAATTGAGAGACTCCTCAGTGGGAAGAAGGCTTTCATGTAGATACTTTCCTAGTAGAGAACTCTTTGCTCGTACAACCAGTGAAATATGTACACATGTGCACATGATCTTATTTGACGTGAAGAGTTAAAAAAAATTGTAGAAAGCTATAGGACTAAGTAGCACTGTTAGCATTTTTCAAAAGTGGAAGGGAAAAGAATATAACAGAAGATGATCTCAAAAATTTAAATAGATGATAATTTTCCAAAAGAATATTTGAAAAATACTCATCCCACAATATTAATTTTTACTGATGGTGTTTGCCAATTTTCCCTCTGCACTGCTCTTTTTTTACATGAACAGTACTTCCTTTAACATATTATATAAACTATCAGGTGTATTGTAAATATAGCTGTTGTTGAGTTGCTTTGAAAATAAGGCACCTGTTCAATATACACATAACAATAACCACAAGCACAAAAAGGTAGGGAGGGGGGACTGTCTTTTTCACTTTCCCTTAGACATACCTCTCACGTCTTAAACTAATTTCCTTATATCCTATAGGATCGCTATGAATCAGAATTGATTTGACAGCAATGGATTTATTCAAATATATTTATATTCTACATAATTGCAAAACTTAATTTTAATCAAGAAACCAAATGAAACAATTATTCCCTACCATGTTAAACATTTGTTTCATATCATTTTCCTTTTCCCTGCACTCATGATTTTATAAATTCACCATAATGTGATACCTTGAAAGATTCTCTGGGCAAAATCTGAAGATCTCTAGGATTGCTAAATAAATGTGTTCAAATGCATTTTCCTGACTGAATTAGTCTTAAGTTCAGTGTTTACCTTTTCCTCACTTATTTGAAAACTGTTATAGGGTTTTTCTGAAAATAAAATCATCCACATAAAAAGGTTGAAAATATCCCAAAGCACATAAGGCTTATAAAGAGTGAGGAAGCAAAATTGCCAGCTAATCTAGTTCACCATTCTCATAAAGGGCAATGGTGGCACTTTAGAGTCAGTACATCTATTCATTCTCATTGTAATAAAACCATTCCTAAAAGTGACTTTGTCCAGAGTAAATGACTCTGTTATAACATGATGTACTTCAGTGGTGGGTTGTCATAGATCACCAAATAATGTGACCATCTTATAGCTTAATGAAAAGTTCTCTGTTCATTTGAGTATCTTTTATCTTTTTTTTTTTCTGCATACTGCAAGTATGTTCCCTGCCTTTCCAAAATTTACCCAGTATTTCAACAGAAAAAAGTCTAATCTAAATGCTATATGGCCAACAAAGGAAAAGGGATGCAGAGGAAATAAACAAGTAGGTGTTTCTGTGTTGTCACAGAGAAATAAGGTAAATTTTTGCATTAAAACAGCAAAGATAAGCTGGCATACTATAAAAGATAAAATTCTGATGAGAAGATTATCAGCTAAAGGTATAAATTATAAAAATAATTATATGCATTCAGTGGATTTGACTTGCTCCTTTTGGGGAACTGTTTTTAAAAAGTGTATTGAATTATAATAACTTTTACAATGTAATTATTGTGTTAATTACATACACCTCGTTAAGCTGAGTCACTCCAGTACAAAAAAATATTGAGCTTTATTTTTAATGCACTATTATAAATGAATTCCCCATGTGGATCACAGGCATTATATAACTATGTTTGACATAAATATATTAGAGATTACATTTATCGATATAATTAGTGAGTTCTATATTTGTATTCTCAGGAATATTTTATTATAAATCATATAATCACCCAGTCCAACAAAAGTAATAAATAAGAAAAATAACAGGGGAAAAGACCAAATAAGGAAAACAGTGAAGACATGGCAATAGAAATAGTTCTAGTGTTTTCTGTTAAATTTTTAATTCTGCTCTTACTGCTGAGTTAAAACAATGAGAGTCTATAGCTGTACTGTCTGAGTTCAGTGTTATGGTGCTTTGGCTTGAATTTAAGAAAAAAGGCAATGGTAGATTGAATATTCCTAGTCAAGAAAATGCTTTTTGTCAGGTCATAGTTTCACTTTGTGTTCAACATATAATTTTCATTGCCAGTTGAAACATATTGCTAATTGAACTCAGTATTGATGGCTGGTTCTGAGACTAGACTGGTATAGTTCTGCAGATGAGATTAAGAACATTCCTCCTCCTCCATCTTCCTCCAGCATGCACAGGAGAGCCCAGCAGAACACAGTTACTCTATTCATTGATCACATTTTTCCCGGTGCATAAATTTTTTATCTGAGGTGTAGACCAGTAGCCTCCATAGACCCACATTGATAGCCTTTCAGAAAGTGGTTTACATTAAAGAGTTAGAAGTAACTTTGTGTTTATTTGATTCAAATGTTCAGACATTTCAAAACTTTTCCAGTATAAAAAACTCCTCACAAATAGACACAGTACTAGTCTCTGAATGTGCTTGGTGATGTCATGGAGTCTACCATTTTACTGTTGGACAATTATAACTTTTATACGATCCTACAGTTTTAATATATTTGTCATTACACATTTAAACATTGGCTTAGGTTTGCTTGTAAAGCAATACTGAATAAGTTGGTTCTATTTTTGACAAGTCAAACAAACTTTCAGATATTTGAAAGCAGTTAAGTTTGTGGTAGCTATCACTTTATTACCCAGCTTGCTGACTTTTTCATCAACTATTTTCTGTTAATATTTTCTTTGGAGATCTCCCAATTTCTTATGCTTTAGACCAGGGTTTCTCAACCTTGGCTCTACTGCCATTTGGTTTGGATGAGTCTTTGTTGTTGGGGGTTGTCCTGTATATTATAAAATGTTTAGCAGCATCCCTGCCCTCTACCCACTAGATGCCAATAGTAGCCCCCTACTGCACAGTTGTGACAACCAAAATTTTTTCCAGATATTGCCAAATGTAACCTGATAGAACCATCAAAGAACATACTTCCCAAATCTATGACACAAGAATTCCCTGTACATCAAGAACTTCATGGATCAGCATATTTAGGGTGTTAATATTACTGTGGAGTAGTCCCTGGGTGATATAAATGGATAACATGCACAGATGCTAACAGAAAAGTTGGAGGTACAGTTCTACCCAGAGGTGCCTTGGAAGAAAAGCCTGATGATCTACTTTCAAAAAGTAGCCATTGAAAATCCTGTGGAGCATAATTCTACTCTGACACACAGGGACCACCATGAGTCAGAATTGACTCTATGGGAACTGGTAATGACTGTAGCTTTCTCCATCAGCTGCCTCTCCAAACAATTATTTTCTTCTTCCTGTTAATAGAAGCTGGATTATGTTTGTGATGGTATGAACCAGTTGAAAACAAAACAAAACACTTCCCAAGCTTCCAGGCAGTGGGGAGAGGCTTCTTGACACATTTCTGGCAAACCAAAAGTATGTGGAAGGCACCAGATGATGCTTGTGGGAAAGATCTTTAAAAGGGAACACAGTTATCTAGCATCTTTTGCCCTTTGCACCTCTATCTTCGTATTTCCAAGACTGTAGATCCAATGCCAAGTGATGTAAGAGCAATTTTGTGACTATGGAGACAAGGTGAGGCTAAGAATATTGAAGTGGAAAGATTTTAAGAGTCTTGGTCTTACATCATGTCCTTGCTCATCCTTATACCATCTCTGAACTAGCTATTCCAGACATCTTGTTGAGCGGTGGTAGTGGTAAGGAAGGGGCACTAGTTTTTTTTTTTTTTCTTTCCATTAGTTTTATTTTTGCTTTCTACATATAAATTTAAACCAAACATGTTGTCGTTGGGTTGATTCTGACTCATAGCGACCCTATAGGACAGACTAGATCTGCCCATAGGGTTTCCAAGGAGTGGCTGGTGGATTTGGACTGCCAAACTTTTGGTCAACAGATGAGCTCTTAACCACTGCACCACCAGGGCTCCTCAGTAAATTTAACACAATCTCTAACTAATAGTAATATCATTGCTATATTATCTGTATTATAAGTATTCTAAGGATCTTCTCATATTTAAGATATTTTTACTTACTGTTTCATGTATTGTTTATTTCAGTCATTCTACATTTATCATCTCTCAGCTATAATGGACAAGGTAGCCTACTGAACCCCAGAGATAAAAATATAAATGAAATAATACATTCCCTCAGAGAGCTTCTTAGGATAGGGATAACAAAATTATATGGGAATGCTGGTGCTTTGTTCTGACCACGTGCAAATTATCAGGAGATGAACAGGAGAGGTTAGACACGATAGGAGATTCAGAAAGAAAGAAGAGAAACAAGAACAAAATGTCAGTTTGGAATCGTTTAAAATGCAAGATAGAAACAGGAGTTGCTATTGCAGAAAATGTAATTTTTCATCCGTTACCTCAGCAATATATATATGTGTGTGTGTGAGAGAGAGAGAGAATATACAACAAAATCTGAGCTTTAAATTTCCAGAACTGACTGTTGGCTATCCATTTGATTTGTCTTTAACTGCGTGTCATAGACAAGGAACAAAACAGAGCGTATTCTCAAGTGTCTGACTAGGCTCAATTTATTTATTTTTTTAAGTTTCTTGTATTTAATAACTTTTCACCCCCCCCCCCCCCCCAAAATGCTTTATTGAGAAACCAAACAAGTTGTTTTCCACATACACCCTAACAGGAATAAGCTTTCTGCTAAATATGCCCCTACCGCATGTGTGGACCTGCTCCTGGCTTTTTCCCTGTCTCTCCAAGCTTCCCGACTGCCTTCCTCTCACTCCCATCCTCGGATTTGCTTCATGAGCACTAGACTGTGTCATTAGTTATGACTCATCAGTTGTGGCATAATCATATCAATTCCTGTCCAATGTCTTCTGTCCTCATTTAAATATAAATTTTTCTTCTATTGCCAAGCTATCGAATATGTTTTATTCACTGAGTCTTATAATAAAAAGTGAAACAGCGCAGTCTGCACTCAGCAGCAAGAGAAAAAGAGAGTTGTTTGTAACATTCAAATTACTGCATGCATTTTTTTCTGAGTGACTTCTTTATTTTTGAAACAGCTCACAACTACGAGATCACATACTCATATCTGCTGATTACTGCTAGTATTCTGAGTAGTTATTTAAAAAATCAGGAAATTATCTATCATATAGAAGTTTTTGTTTAGTTTTGTTTTTTTAACTAATTGCCCAGCCATCTTGGAAGTGTAGAGGTCCTGATGATTCTTTAGTCAGTATTTTCTGAATGCCAACCTTTTGAACGGGATAAGAAATGCCAACCTCTCAAACCTGAACGTGCAGGGCACTTATTATGGTAAATGAGTTTTCTTTATTTTTAATAAAATATAATGAAAGAAAGACAAAGCAGTTCTCACAGTTTAGTTTAAGATCTTTTTTAGTTTTATCTATTTGAGTGCCATCATTTGGGTTTATTATATTTTCTTTTGATTTTTTTTATCAGTACCATTTTCCTCATAGTTATTGTTCTGTTTCTCAGGGGTGCATGGAATGTACACAAATAATACTTCTGTGCTGCACTCAGTTACCACTCAAACCTGCAGAGTTACACGAAATAAGTTACACGAAATAAAAACAAATATCTAACTTTCCCAAAGAATTTTTACCGTATATTACAATTTTAAAATTACCATTCATGTAGTTTATCCCAGATTCACAGCAGTTCAACTATACATCCTGCTTTCGAGTCCATCCTGACTCATAGCTACTATATAGGACAGAGTAGAACTGCCCTATAGGGCTTCCAAGGCTGTAAATCTTTACAGAAGCAGACTGACACTTCTTTCTCCTGCAGAGCAGCTGGTGGGTTCAAACCGCTGACCTTTTGGTTAGCAGCCGAGTGCTTTAACTACTGTGCCATCAAGTTCCCTTAAACTATAATCAACTTTAAAAAATAGAAGTATAATTGAATTATAACATGGTGTGTTAAAATTCTCTACTAATATCTTATGATATTTCTCAATACCATTAATAATAATTTTCTTATATTTTAAACACATTTCAGATATTTTTATTTCTATGTAGCAAATATAGAAAGAATTCAGGAAATTAAAATTAATGACAATTACAGAGCAAAGACTATTTTTTTCTTTTTAGAGTTGCAAGCTTGTCTTTTAGATATCATTCAGTGCAACTTCATTTTTGTCTCCCAAGGTCCTTCTAAAATGTACTTAGTAAGGGTTTCCTAATGCTATTGAATGAAAATTCCAGCAACTTCCGTAGTTTATCTGGTCATTGGGAATTAGTAGATGGGTTATGGTCATCTTATATTCCAAAACACAATCTCATTTCATAAATTAGAATATTAATTTCTGTATAATTAACATAAAATCCAATTAAAATTCTCTTCCATCTCCCTCATCCATAGCCTTTGGGAAAGAGGTTATTATTGGTTTCTTTCTTTTTTTCAGCTTATCTTCTACCTTGCTCATCTCCTCTTATATTGAATAACTGTTCCTGCTGACACTCTAGGGATTGAAATGTGTAAATGAGAGAGGGAAATGCAGAGAAAAATTTCTTTCTTGACTGATAGTGACTAACACATTTACCCTCCAACTCTCACTTCTCACTCAACCTCTAGTTTTCTCTAATGGGTCATATAATTGACCCATTACCTACACAAGTATTCCTCTTAAACAAGAATCAATAAGGCTCCAAGCCAGTTCTCCTCCAACTTTTCTCATGTGGATCATATCTGATCCAGGCTGAATTTTTGGTATCTCACATTCTGAGAGCAAAACCCAGGGAGAGCTACTGATTTATAAGACCCCTTTTTCAAAAAACAGGATAAAAGCCTTTCCTTTTTTTCTATGATCTCTCTCCTGACACACGCACACGCACACACACACAAACTTGGATCTGACCCTGAATCTCCTTGCATTTAAACTCAGGCCTCCTCCGGGGGAAAAGAGTGATAGCAGTCTCTGGGCATGAGTTGGGGAGTGAGATAGCAGAAGTGAGACCATGTGCGAGCTGAGACTCTAAGCCTTTGTTGCATGCTCTATTGTCCCATTAGTCTTCACTTATAAAATTCACATTCAAAGATAAAATTATTCCAAATGTAGGACACCCTACTGAGTGTGGAGCCTTATTCAACTGCTCTGGTTGCATGCCCATGAAGCCATCCTTGGTGAGATTCAATCCCAATATACTTAGAAGTTCTTCAAAACAGCTCATCGGCCTTTATCTTTTGTACTTATGTTTCCTGGAAAAGATTTAAATATTACTCTTATGTGCTCCTCTAACTATAAGCTTTTAAACGACCCCCCACCACCCTTCACCCACTGTGCCAGTATTACCATAACTTTTCTTAAGGAAGACTTCCTTATAAAATCCTTGCCTTCATCCACTCAGATAACCATTTGTGGTGTTTTGTAATATGTCAACATTTTTCAGGATCTCCTTCTCTGTATTATCCAGAAGAGGGATTTTCATGGAGTTGAGAGAGAAAGTAAAGCTGTAGCCATTGGTCTGTGAGGAGGGCATCACAGTCACATACAGTGTCAGATTGATGCAGAGGTTCCCGGCAGGTTGCAGTTTGTCCTCCGTCTGCTCCATTACATGTTCAGCTCTTTTCCCAATTGCTGATTCTGTGAATCAACAGCAGCCCCAGGCCAACTGCCAGATTCTTGGATGTGACTACATGAAGACTGTACCCACAAATTGGCACACTTTGACAGTTAGACATGTTTGGTTTCTCGTAGTGACTTGTCAGTAAGACCTCCTCTGAATCCCTCACCTTCACTTCTAGACCTTCACTTTCCCATTTTATTCCACAACTGTACACATCCAGTTCATACAATAATAATTCTCTTCTCATAACACTCATTTTTGATACCTGGCATTTTTAGTCAGTCAACTGCATCTTTTGGTGCATGTTGTTAACATCTTGATATTGACCAAAACTTCAATTTTATCGTCTGGTTATATAGACATTAATCTATATGCTGAGTTCATCACATCAGGGACAAATCCAAAGTGTCATTTTTCTGAATATCAAGTGGCAAAGGAACAAAGAAGATCCCCAGAAATATTAGAGACTTGTACAAATCCAAGTGGGTCAGTCAAGCATCAGAACTCTTACACAGTAGACCTGGTTGACATCAAGTTCAGTAATTTACAATGGCTTTGATCTCTTTGATTTGTCACAGGTGCCCCCATGCCTATAATTTTCAGGAATTCCATTGCCTCAGGTTGACTCTCAACCTGTAGCCTATGTGCTGAAAGCTCTCACTGTATGTATCCAGTCAGTACGTGTATCAGACAGGGAAAACATTCCTAAAGGTTCTGTCCTTTATGTACTGACATCAGGTCATTTTGCTGTCACTTCCATGAAATATTTCTTATCTCTTAGGGTTAGGAGGCCAGGATACTTTGCCTTCACTATCATTTTCTGAAGTGTTTAGTCTGTCTTCCCTTTTAGGAGATCAGCAGTTGGAGCAATTTACTTCTGAAACTGTGATTTGCCCTCCTTGCATTTCAAAATTTTTATCCACTCCCAGACATGGGATTTATAGTTTAGCTCCACCAGATATCGCTTGATTTTCTCCCCATCTTTTTGATTATTTCCTTTAGCTTAGCTAGGGTTATGCACACTTAAGGCTATGGAGAAATGGCTCAGCTGCAGCCTCTGGGGACTTGATGTGCTATGCCAAATCTTTCTTGTGCCATGGACCCTCTTCTCAGAATAAGCTTCTTAGAATGCATAAAATAAAAGATTTGGTTTTACAAAAAGAACCAACGGTATTGAAACATAGTTATTGAAATATTTTTAAATGATAGTAATGAGTTCTTTTCATTAATGCTTTAATAAGATAATATATTTGAAATATAACCAAGTTAAAGTTAAATTTTATTTGTTAAAGCAGATGATTTAAAGCTTTTTTTGTTTGTTTAATTTGAAGAAATCATTAAACTGTGGGGTGATATTTGCAAAGGTCACATGCATATCATGTTGGTTATCCAAATCAGTTTATTTTTGTTTTTTTAGTTTTGACTATATTTATTTGTAAATATTTATTGTTACAAGTGGAATTAAAGCTTCCATAATTTACACAGAGTGAAAATAAGCTTCCCTTGAAGGACTTTCATATTTTTATAAGATTTTTAAGTTAAACTCCAATTATGCTATGTTTTTTTTCTCACATCAAAAATGAGAATCCTGAGTATTTTACAACTGGAAAGGGTACTCTCAAACTTCAGTGTGGTTTTCTACTTCTGCTTAGGGTGTAGAAAGCTACACAGAATAATGCTACCATCCTAACAATGAGAAAAATCTGATTAATCTACAAAATAGTAAATTGTCCTCAGTGCATCAGAGACAGAAAGTTGCAAGGCAACCAAGGAACCTGAATCCTAAAGAGGGACAAGCCATTTAAAGGGAGACAGGATACACAAGCTCTCTCACCTATGGCCAATCACAGGATGAAGAGACAGCCACCATAACAAGTGGGTAAGAGGAAATCAGTTTAAAAAAAAAAATTGTTAAAGGTCAAGTGTGGTGAATGTGTTAGTTTAGAATAGTGGGAAGCCCAAACACAAGGAGTATTCACACTCATTCTCAAATGCATTTACATGAAATGTTGGGTGCTCAAGGAAAGGAGTGGAGACAGGGCAATGAGAGCTCCCAATGAGGAGGTACAAGTATGCAGGTAGTGATCAGTGACTGCTGGAGGACAGACATGAAACCTCACCACTTCCCCAGAGTATTCTAGGAAAAAAAGCCTTTAAACCACTGCAGAAATGCTAGCACAACTGTTATCCTCACCAAGCAAAAGTAAAGGTGCACCAAGTTTGGAGAGGGCAAAAGAAAAAAATCCTGTACCTTCAGGAGAGGGGTAGAAAATGATCTTGGCCCAGGATCCTACACCAATACTAAGTACAGACCTGTAATTACTGGTAGGGGGCAGAAACTCCCTCACAAGACGAACTCCAGATATAAGGCGGAGATTGACTACCTTGGAATACTTGAGCAGGATGCAAGAACACTAAGAAGGCCTTATTTGTGAGGTCCATGAGAAAAAAGGTTTTAGCTGGACTGATGGAAGTAGTTTGAAACAAACATGACAAGAAACTGAAAAAAAGGAATAAAAACTTGAATTTCATCAAACGGGCTGCCTAAAACTGAGTGACATTGGACTAAGTAAACAAAGAACACCTGTAACCCCATTCATACCCCACACCTGTTGTTGTAGTTTGCTGTTGAGTTGATTCCAACTCATAGTGACCCTATAGTACAGAGTAGAACTGCCCCATTAAGGTTTTCAAGGAGCAGTTGGTGGATTTGAACTGCCAACTTTTGGTTAGCAGCCTGAGCTCTTAACCACTTTGCCACCAGGGCTCCACCCCACACCTAGCACTAAATAATAAGAAACAACAGTCTGCCTATGAGGGAAGGGAAAGAGGAAGCACAGAGAAACTACTCTGTGGTATAGGCTAGGAAAAGATCACAAAAATTGAGTAAAGACCTCTGGCACTCCAGCACCCACTATACACACAAGGCAACATCAGCCTCCCTGTAGAGGAATATAAGCCTGAGGAGTACTGTAGGCAACGATAGGAACAATAAAACCCATATACAGCACAACTGACGAGATCAGCTCAACCCCTCACACTAACTGCCTGACAAAGAAGAGAGGTGCTAATTTCCAGGCATGGGTACTATTTTTATTTTATTTACTTCTTTATAAAATTTATTTCAATTTGTTTTTCATACTTATTTCTTTATTTACTTCTATTCATTTGATTTTAAGTCAGGAACACACTAACATAATGGAATTAGCTAAGCAGTATTTCTCTATATTCTGGAGCGACATATCTAAAAATTAACTGATTTTAAAACTGTTAGAATTGAGCTATAAAATCATCTAAGCCTGGAATTATTTATAGGAAAAGTCTTTAATAGACCAATATATATTTGAAAATTGAAATAATTGTCAAGTTGTTCCCTATCATACTATGTTCTTTATTTTCTTAATTTCTCTTGTTTCTTAAATCAATTTGGTTCTTATACTCTTTACACTTTATCCAAATGATTTAAGTGTCAAATTTAGTTTTTCATAATATTTTTGGTTTTTAATTTTATTGGTTACCATATTCTCTCTATAATGCTTGGTTGACCTTGCCAGAAGTTAGTATGTCTTGTACATTTTCTCAAAGAACTAGATTTGCTAGATTAATATTCTCTACCATTACTATGAGTTGCAGTTCTGAAGGATTCTATGGGCAAAATATTGAATGATGCAGGAAGTATCAAAAGCAGATGGAAGGAATAAACAGAGTCACTGTACCAGAAAGAATTGGTCAACATTCCATGTCAGGAGGTAACATATGATCAAAAACCTGTGGTGCTGAAGGAAGAAGTACAAGCTGCGCTGAAGGCATTGGCAAAAAACAAGCCTCCAGGAACTGATGGAATACCAACTGAGATATTTCAACAAATGGATGCAGCACTGGAAGTGCTCACTCATCTATGCCAAGAAATTTGGAAGACAGCTACCTGGCCAAATGACTGGAAGAGATACATATATGTACCTATTCCAAAGAAAGGTGATCCAACAGGGTACAGAAATTATCAAACAATATCATTAATATCACATACTAGTAAAATTTTTCTAAAGATCATTCAAAAGTTGTTGCAGCAGTACATTGACAGGGAGCTGCCAGAAATTCAAGCCAGATTCAGAAGCAGACATGGAATGAGGGATATCACTGCTGATATCAGACACATCTCGGCTGAAATCAGAGAATACCAGACAGATATTTACCTGCGTTTTATTGACAATGCAAAGGCATTTGACTGTGTGGATCATAACAAATTACAGATAGCACTGCGAAGAATGGGAGTTCCAGAACACTTAATTGTGCTCATGAGGAACCTGTACATAGATCAAGAAGCAGTCATTGGAACAGAACAAAGGAATACCGCATGGTATAAAATTAAGAACGGTTTGTGTCAGGGTTGCATCTTTTCATCATACTTATTCAATCTATATGGTGAGCAAATAATCAGAGAAGCTGGACTATATGATGAAGAATGTGGCATCAGGATTGGTGGAAGACTCATTAACAACCTGCAATGTGCAGATGATACAACATGGCTTGCTGAAAGTGAAGAGGACTTGAAGCACTTACCAATGAAAATGAAAGACCACAGCCTTCAGTATAGATTACTGCTCAACATAAAGAAAACAAAAATCCTTACAACTGAATCAATAAGCAACATGATAATACATGGAGAAAAGATTGACATTGTCAAGGATTTCATTTTACTTGGATCCACAATCAAAGCCCATGGAAGCAGCAGTCAGGAAATCAAAGATTCATTGCATTGGGCAAAGCTGCTGTAAAAGACCTCTTTTAAAGTTAAAAAGCAAAGAGGTCACTTTTTGAGGACTAAAGTATGCCTGACCAAACCATGATATTTTCAGTCTCCCCATATGCATATGAAACCTGGACAATAAATAAGGAAAACAGAAGAAGAATTGATGCCTTTCAATTATAGTTTTGATGTAGAATATTGAATATATCATGTACTGACAGAAGAAGGAACAAGTCTGTCTTGGAAGAAATACAGTTAGAGTGCTCCTTGGATGTGAAGATGGGGAGACTTCATCTCACATGCTTTGTACATGTTATCAGGAGGGATCAGTCCCTGGAGAATTGTATCATGCTTGGTAACGTCAGCAAAAAAGACGAAGACCCTCAATGAGATGGATTGACATGGTGGCTGCAACAATGGGCTCAAACATATCAATGATTGTGAGGATAGCACAAGACTGGGCAGTGTTTCATTCTGTTGTACATGGGTCACTGTGAGTCAGAACTTACTCAACAGCACCTAACAATAACAACAACAGCATCGTCACTTTTAAGACTTATTTTTCTCTATTTTATTAACCTGTGTTCTAAAATAAGAATCAACATAAATCCAATCCCCAAAATGTGAAAATTAATCAAATCCCCACTTCTCAATCATCTCTGAGATCTGCTGCTTATGAGGCAGTCCCCCCTCTGCCCCTAGCAACTTGAAAGACACTGTTCTTCAGACTGCCAAATAGGCAGATGCCAGTTGCAAACTTGGAAGTCCACATAACACTCTTACTTCTGACCTACTGGCCACAAATTTAAGGTATTCCCACTGTGTCTTCAGGATGCCAGCTGTGAGCTTGGGGGCTTCCCTTGTGCTTGCTCATTTTCACCTGCAGGCTTCCACTACTACTTTGGGTTTGATAATTCACTGAGTGACTCACAAAACTTACAGAAAATAATATACTTAAAATTACAGGTTTATTATAGCAAAAGGATACAAATCAGGGTTGTCATAAGAAAGCAATGCATGAGCGAGGTCTGGAAGGGTTCCCAAATTGGCGCTTCCATATCCCAAAGAGGGCAGGTCACCTTCCCTTTGGCAACCAGGAAGCTCTGGGAGCCTCCATGTCCAGAGCCTTTATTGGTCTCAGTCATAATATAGTCATGATTGAAGCCTCATTGCATATGTATAAGAGGTTAAATCATATCCTAAATTGGACTTCTAGCCTTAAGAATTGTGAGACGATAAATTTATGTTCTTTAATGTGACCTACTATGTGGTTTTTTGTTATGGCAGCCCTAGAAAACTAAGACATATGTCTCAGAGAGTAGACATCAAAAGACCAAAAAGTAGTCTAGAATTTTACAGTTCAGGAATCAAATAATCAACGTTTGAAAAAGATAGTAGCTATAGAAATGTAGACAAGCATGATACTTGTCACTACAATGTTTATTCTTTACAATTTAATTACTGATTGGATACAAATTATGAAAGGAGTAATGAATAAGGAAGGAGAAATTAAGGTTATATTAATGTAATTTTAAGTTTGATTATGGATTTCTACACCATTAATTATAATGGGCAAGTAAAGAACAGCATGGTATCCTTCTCCAGGGACTGGTCCCTCCTGGTAATATGTCCAAAGTACGTGAGAGGAAGTCTTGCCATCCTCATTTCCAAGGAGCAGTCTGGCTATACTTCTTCCAAGACACACTTATTCTTTCTTCTGGCAGACCGTGGTGTAGTCAATATTCTTTGCCAAAACCATAATTCAAAGACATCAATTCTTCTTAGATCTTCCTTATTCATTGTGCAGCTTTCACATGCATATGAAGCAACTGAAAATACTATGGCTTGGTTCAGGTGTACCTTGGTCCTCAAAGTAACATCCTTAAAAAGGTCTTCAAATTTTTACTTAAGTTTAATTTTCCACATATTCTACTGCTGCATGACAAATTACCACAGACTTAGTGACTTAAAATAATACTGATATATACTCTCACAGTTCTAGATCAGAAGATCAGTTCTAGTCTAGATCAGAAGTCTGGATGGACTGTACTGGATTTTCTACTTAGGATCTTAAGAGGGCAAAGTCAAGGTGTTGGACAGGCTGGTCTCTTATCTGAAAGCTCTACAGAAGAACCCACTTAAAGACTCATTCAGGTTGTTGTCAGAATTCAGTTCCTTGTGACTGTAGTATGAAGCTTTGTGTTTCTTACTTGTTGTTACCAGAGCACCACACTCAGATCCTAAAGGCCACCCTCTGGTCCTTGTACATGGCCCCCTCCATCTTCAAATCTAGCACCAATGTGTCAGATCTTCCCATGTTTCAAATCATTCTGACTTCCTCTGCTACCAGCAAGAGAAAACTCTGCTTTTTAAGAGGGCTTATGTCGTTAGATTAGGCCTATCTGGATTATCTCCTTATTTTAGGGTTAACTAATTAGTAACCTTAACTACATCTGCAGCATCTCTTTTGCTATGTAATGTGAGATAATCATGGGAGTAACATTAGGGAGGTAAAGATCAGGAGGGACATCTTAAAAATCTGTCTTCTACACTATTTATTGTATTTCTTTTGCAGTCATTAAACAGTTTTCAGAATTCATTAAGGTTGGATTTTCCCTCTGTATAAGATAAAAATGGGTAGTAAGAAAAAAAAAAAAAAACAAAACACAGAATCTTTAATTAAAGAACATAGCTATTTATTTCCATTAATATAACTAACAACTGGCAATCACAATATACAAATAAATTGTTTTAAATGTGAACAAGTAAATAGCAAGTATAGAAATTTTAGAAAAATAATGTTAGATACATTGAAGATTTTTTAAAAGTTGATCTCAGAAAAAATACATTTTTCTGTTATTTATCCTGAAATCTCAAAAATTTTCCTATTAAGAACTATTAATCACTGCTTCTTATCACTTGATTCTCTAAGTAAGAAAGTCTGATCAAGCATATAAATCTTGGCAAAAATAGAACTCTAAATGCTGGGCTCCAGGAGACCTGCCCATACTTGGCAGGATTCCTCCCCAGTAACATGTAGACTAGGAACTAGCTCTAGACTGACAGAAAGCAATAAGTAAATTGGGTTCCAGGATCTCAACAATACTGATTAGTAGGACCAAAACACCCCCAAACAAAATCCATTGCCATGAAGTCGATTCTGACTGATAGTGACCCTATAGGACACAGTAGAACTGCCTTATAGGGTTTTCAAGGAGTGGCTAGAGGATTCAAATTGCTGACCTTTTAGTTAGCAGCTGAGCTCTTAACCACTGAGCCACAGTAGGACCAGATCATATTAAAAAAATAATAATATCACCTGAAATAATTTACATTGCTCTGTTGATCACATTGAAATCATCCCTGAAAAGATGTAAGAAGTTGAGTAAGATCCCTGCTGGTTGTTAAAGACAAAATTTAGGATGATGTATCTAATAAATTGTGATTATAAAGATACTTTTGTATTTGTCCCTAGATTTTTTGTTTTCCCTGAGCCTCTATAGATGTATTAGATTCCTAGGGCTACTGTAACAATTACCACAAACTGAGTGATTTAAATTAGAAATTTGTCAGTGTGTCATACTATGGTGGCTTGTATGTTGCTGTGATACTGAAAGCTTTGCATCTGGTATTTAAATACCATCAGGGTCACCCTTGGTGGTCTGGTTTCAGTGGAGCTTCCAAATTAAGACAGACTAGAAATAAGGACCTGGCAGTCTACTTCTGAAAAAATTGGCCAGTGAAAACGTTATGAATAGCAGTGAAACATTGTCTGATATAGTGCTGGAAGATGAGCCCCTCAGGTTGGAAGTCACTCAAAATGTGACTGAGGAATAACTGCCTCCCTGAAGTAGAGTCAACCTTAACAATGTGGATGGAGTCAAAGTTTCAGGACCTTCATTTGCTGATGTGGCACGACTCAAAATGAGAAGAAATGGCTGCAAACATGCGTTAATAATCGGGACCTGGAATATACAAAGTATGAATCTAGGAAAATTAGAAGTCATCAAAAATGAAATGGAATGTTTAAACATAGATAGATATCCTAGGCATTAGTGAGCAGAAATGGACTGGTATTGGCCATGCTGAATGGGACAATCATGGTCTACTATGCTGGGAATGACAAATTGAAGAGGAATGGTGTTGCTTTCATCGTCAAAAACATTTCAAGATTTATCCTGAAGTACAATGCTGTTAGTGATGGGATAATAGCCATATGCCTACAAGGAAGACCAGTTAATAAGGCTGTTATTCAAATTTACACACCAATCACTAAGGCTAAAGATGAAGAAATTGAAGGATTTTTTTTTTTTTTTAAATCAACTTCTGTAGTCTGGAATTGATCAAACATGCAATAAACACACATTGATAATTACCGGCGGTTGGAAGGTGAAAGCTGCAAACAAAGAAGGACTGATAGTTGGGAAATATGGCCTTGGTGATAGAAATGATGCTGGAGATTGTATGATAGAATTTTGCAAAACCAATGACTTCTTCATTGCAAAAACATTTTTCATCAACGTAAATGGCAACTATACAGGTGGACCATGCCAGATGGATTACACAGGAATCAAATCGAATACATCTGTGGAAAGAGACAATGGAAAAGCTCAATATCATCAGTCAGGACAAGACCTTGGGCTGACTGTGGAACAGACCGTTAATTGCTCATATGCAAGTTCAAGTTGAAGTTGAAGAAAATTAGAACAAGTCCAGGAGAGCCAAAGTACGACCTTGAGTATATCCCACCTCAATTTAAAGACCATCTCAAGAATAGATTTGACGCATTGAACACTAATGACTGCAGACAAGACAAGCTGTGGAATGACATTAAAGACATCATACATGAATAAAGCAAGTGGTCATTAAAAAGACAGGAAAGAAAGAAAGGACCAAAATGGATGCCATAAGAGACTCTGAAAATTGCTTTGAATATAAAGTAGCTAGAGCAAATGGAAAAAAAAAAAATATGTAAAAGAGCAAAACAGAAGATGTCAAAAGACAGCTTGAGAAGACAAACTAAAGTATTATGATGAAATGTGCAAGACTAGGAGACAGAAAAACAAAAGGGAAGAACACGCTCGGCATTTCTCAAGCTGAAAAACTGAAGAAAAAATTCAAGCCTTGAGTTGCCATAGTGAAGGATTCTATGGGCAAAATATTAAAAAATGCAGGAAGCATCAAAAGAAGATGGAAGGAATACACAGTCATTATATGAGAAAGAACTGGTGAACTTTAAATCATTTCAGGAGGTAGCATATGATAAAGAACCGATGGTCTTTAAGGAAGAGGTCCAAGCTGCACTGAAGTCATTGGCAAGAAACAAGGCCCCAGGAATTGATAGAATACCAATCTGAGATGTTTCAACAAACAGATGCAGCCCTGAAGGTGCTTACTCATCTATGCTAAGAAATTCGAAAGACAGCTACCTGGCCAAATGACAGGAAGAGATCTGTTTTTGTACCCATTCCAAAGAAAGGTGATCCAACAGAATGTGGAAATTATTGAACAATATTATTAATATCACACACAAGTAAAATTTTGCTGAAGAACTTTCAAAAGTGGTTACAGCAGTACATCAATAGGCAACTTCCAGAAATTCAAGCCAGATTCAGAAGAGGACATGGAACAAGGAATATCATTTCTGATGTCGGATGGATCTTGGCTGAAAGCAGAGAATATCAGAAAGATGTTTACCTGTGTTTTATTGACTATGCAAAGCATTTGACTGTGTGGATCATAACAAATTATGGATAACATCGTGAAGAGTGGTAGTTCCAGAACAATTAATTGTGGTCAAGAGGAACCGGTACACAGAAAAACAGGCAGTCATTAGAAAAGAATAAGGGGATACTCTGTGGTTTAAAGTCTAGTAAGGTGTGCATCAGGGTTATATCCTTTTACCATACTTATTCAATCTGTATGCTGAGTAAATAATCTGGGAAGCTGGACTATATGAAGAAGAATGTGACTTCAGGATTGGAGGAAGCCTCATTAACAACCTGCAATATGCATATGACACAATCTTGCTTGCTGAAAGACAAGAGGATTTGAAGCACTTACTGATGAAGATCAAAGACCACAGCCTTCAGTATGGATTACACCAGCAACATCATGATTAATGGAGAGAAGATTGAAGTTGTCAAAGATTTCATTTTGCTTGGATCCACAATCAATGTCCATGGAAGCAGCAGTCAGGAAATCAAACAACACATTGCATTGGGCAAGTCTGCTGCAAAAGCCCTCTTTAAAGTGTTAAAAAGCAAAGATGTCACTTTGGGTACTAAGGTATGCCTGACCCAAGTCATGGTATTTTCAACTGCCTCATATGCATGTGAAAGCTGGACAATGAATAAGGAAGACCAAAGAAGAATTTATGCCTTTGAATTATGGGTGTTGGCAAAGAATATTGACCATGGACTACCAGAACAAACAAAACTGTTTTGGAAGACGTATAGTCTGAATGCTCATTAGAAGCATGGATGGTAAACCTTTGTCTCACATACTTTGGACAAGCTATCAGGAGGGACCAGTCCCTGGAGAAGGACACCATGCTTAGTAAAGTAGAGGGCCAGCGAAAAATGGAAAGTTTCTCAACATGGTGGATTGACATAGCGGCTGCAACAATGGGCTCAAGCTTAACAATGATTGTAAGGATGACACAGGACCAGGCAATGTTTTGTTCTCTTGAACATTAGGTTGCTATGAATCGAAACCAACTCGATGGCACATAACAACAACAAAATAGAGATTTACTCTCTCAAAGTTTTGGAGGGTAGAAGTCCAATCCAAAATCAAGGCAGTGGGGCCATACTTTCTTTGAAAGATCGAGTGGAGAACAGTTTCTTGTCTTTTCCTAGCTTTACATCTTAATTATATCTGCAAAGGCCCGATTTCCAAATAAGGTCACATTCACAGGTACTAGGGGTGAGGACTTGAACATGTCATTTTGGGGTTATAAATCAACCAGTAATAATAATTTTTATTTTCACATATTCTGTTCTGCTGTGAACAAGAACTATTAAAAGGAAATTAAAAAAAAGAAGAAGTAAATTCCTGGATGGCTATTTCTAGCAAATAGGAAATACAGCAAAGTTCCCCCTTTGAACAATAGTTGGTGCCAAAACTGGTAATAATCTCTAAGAATACAAGTCTAAATGTTAGAAACATGCACTCTGACATTAGGTTTCATTTAGGTCTTTAATATTACAAAATAATTTTGAAAGCTTAGAAAAATATACCTATATTAGCACAGCAGCAACAAGAACAGCTTCCCCAGTAGCATATAATTCTGTAGTTGTATTTGGAAAAAGGATGGCATTACTTTGTATAGGTCAGTAATAGAGCTAGAGTTTCAACTCTATAGAATATAAATAACAAGAGTTAGCCAGCAAAAAATAAATATCATGTATAAACTTTAAAGAAATTTGTTTTCTTTCTCCCACTATTAATGCTCCTCTACTAGCTGTTTTATTGTTGTCTCTATCTCTACCTGTTCATTAATGTAGAATTCTTCCAAAGTATTACCTTTATTCATCCTTTGCCATGCCTTATCTCCTTGGAACTCGATGATGCCCATATACTATTACTAAACATTTGAATTAAAGATTGTATGGAAGAATTCTGATCAAAAGGGGGGAAATGTAGAACAGAATTTAAAATTCTTTATGGAAGCCAGAATTTCAGGATCCATGGAGGCTGGATGAATCCCTGAAACTATTGCCCTGAGATAATCTTTAAACCTTAAACAAAATATCTCCTGAAGTCATCTTAAAACCAAACAAGAGTTCAGCTTAACCACTAAAGAATTCCTTTAGCATTTTATTCTTTTAAGATCTATCTTTATGAGATCAAATTGACACCAGCAACTTGAAAGATTAGGTAGGGAGCTTTGGGTTGCAGTAAGTTTATGTTAATGGGGAGGAGCAACTCCATAAATGGTTCCACAACTTGAAGAATATAATCAATGTCACTGAATTATGAAATTGTAGAAATTGTTGAATTGGTATGCATTCTGCTGTGTATAGTCTCAACAACAATAAAAAATAAAATAATTTATTGAAAAAAAAATTATCTTGGAAGTGATACTTCTAATGTCCCGAGCACTCTCCTGAGATTGGTACCTGAATGAGCAACTGTACCTCATAAGATTCTTTCAGGGACATCTGACAAATACAAATAAATAAAGAAAGAAATTTTGATTACTATAGCTAAACCCAAGGGTAGTCCAATTTCAGGTAAAGATGATTTTAGGGTCCAAGGGAAATAATCAAAATTCATCTTCTCTTCATTTATTATTTCTTTTTCCACAATTGGACCCATTTTCACAGAGGCACTCTCATCCTGTACCAGACCGTATACTACTTCACTTCAAATTCAGTGTCCTGAATCAGATTTGAATTGGTCCAGATCGAGTGTATTGGCCATATCCCTTATCCTGTAACTGTGACCCCAAAAATAAATTAAACTGATTACTTTAAATCAATCTACTCCTGTGGTTGAGGGTAATGGAAAATCCACTCAAACAAAATTGGTTAACAATGGGTGATTGATGAAACTACATTGGTGGTGCTCATTTATCAGAAGACAGGTGAATAATGCTGAGAAGCACCAATAATTCTCTTTTGGATATATCTGTGGATATCAAATCAGCACAAATTATACTCATTTCCCTTCTTCAGTCTGTCCCTTCCACAAAGAGGCAGACAGCAAAGAACAAACAGAAACTATTCCTACCTCTATTTTATTAAAGAAACATCTGTCCTACCTGGTATCAAGGCTAGATAATTATGGAATTGTCTTCAACTATTTCTTCTCCCATAACGTTTCAAAGCTCATCAGATTCTACAAAATCTAGTTCATTATCTTATTTTTCCTCTGGGACATTTTAGGAGTGTTGCAGTATTGTGGAATCCAAGTTCATATTATTACTAAACAGTATCATACATAGAATTGTAATCAAGGTAGATGTGAGACATAATACAACCATTTCTGAGGGCCTTGAATTCAGCCTAGTGATTTATGATTAATTCAGGCCCCTTTGTGAAGAACAGAGCTTCCTCTTGCCTCTTTATTGTGAGTTGGAGTAGTAACTCCGAGCCACACGGTTTGTATAACTTAATGAGGGGATTTAAAGCACATATACAGAAAATAACATTGAAATTGTTATAGGGTTATTTGAAATAGACATTCTCCACGTCTGAGCTTCAAACGGAAGAGACATTGGTGTACCTTGGTGGGAGGATTTAGGAGTGTGGCTTATGAAAAAAGTATATAACATATTGATGTCTTTTGCAAAAACTGTTAACTTATTAGAGGAGCCAATGAAGCACAAAGTATTCAAAACACAGGATGATTTTGTTCTTCCCTTTTAAATGCCTTTTTCAATTTTCTTGATGAGAATCTTACTTTTGACATTCCAGAGTATACCCGATTAAAATGGAAGGATGAAAATTTTCCTCTCAGCCCTTGGGTAGTTCATGACAAGGAACTTTAAATCTGCATATAACTCAGCAATTAAAATTTTCATTTGGAAGCTCAAGAGGAATGCAGCAAAGCTTAGAACTGGGACAATGATGAATTTAAAAGAGATTTCTTCCTGATAAGATAAGGCAATTGATTAGGCATAGTTAAAGAATATCATTCTTTGAAAAAAAAGGATTAAAATAGTTAATAATTTACCTAATTTAATATGGAGGATTGTAATAATAAAAGAGACGTTAATTATTCTCTTAGTATATTTTAGTAGAAAATCAGTATAAGAAGATAAAATAAAAAACAAGGGAAAATGACACTTGAGCACCTTTACATATGGGGGTAGAATGCAGTCAGTTATGCATAAAAAGTAAGAGGTTATGTCAAGTTAATCAAAGGGTTTTCAGAGAGTGGAGGAGCTATATATAGGAGAATAGAAGGACATCAAAGGTAGGTAGTAGACATACAAATAAGAAAAATGGTATATATCAGTCAGATATTGTAGAGAGAGTTACACACACATATATAATAAAAGAGCTAAGCATCCTGGAAAAGTTTATATTTTTATTTCCCAAAACCTACGCTAAGCAATAAATGTAATTAGGATTTGAAGAAAGAAAACCCAGTGTCCAATCGAGGCTAAGCCATAGATTTCATTCTGTATTGTTCTGCTATTGGACACTATTATTATACAGAGATAAGCAGTAATTTGTGGATCAATTACAGTGGACTAGAGCTTCCTACCTTGGGGAGATTCTAGGGTGCAGTTTAGTAGGGACTGACAATGAAGTGGAAGAATTTGAATCACGTAGAAAAGGATTTCTTTGAGACCACCTCTGTAGAAACTTCCTTAGCTCTAATTGACCCATTAAGGAATCCTGGTGTCATAATGGTTAAGCAATTGGCTGTTACCCAAAATGTTCGTACTCACCAAGAGGTTGTACAGAGAATCTGGCAATCTGCTCCCATGAAGATTACAGCCTAGAAAATTCTATGGGCAGTGGTAGAAACCCTATGAGGTCACTATGAGTAGAAAAATGACTCAACAGCACCTAACAACAGCAGTGGCCTATTACTTCTTGGATTAACTCTGATTGAGTCAAGGTAGGTAATAAAGTTTATTATCTGCATTATTTTATCTGGCCTACTTCCCTGCATTTGCTATATGCCATGGAATAATGCAGAAACTCCTTCTTATATCTCGTGTAAAATGGTCTGAGTTCAGAATATGGTTGCTCTCTGTGTCCATTTTATCCTCTGGGAGTTTCCTGCCTGCTATGACGGGATTTAGAATAGGAAGTGAATTGGCACTAATTTGCCTACAGATTAGTGCATCGATTTAGAAAGGAATTTAAGACCTTCCACTTCTGATTTCACCCTGCCTTTCCTACTACTCTCCCTTTCATGCTTCAGCCACAAGAGAATTCTTAATTTTTGTTTTTTTTCTGCAGACTCATCCAAATCATTCAAAAAATGCTTAGTAAGCAAGTAAGTGAGTGAACAAATGAATGGATAAATATTCCTTGAAGATATCATTTATTTTCCATTTGTACTTTAAAAGATTATATTGTACCCTTAGAATTGAGACAGATAGGGTTAACTGTGCTGGTGTAATAAAAGATCTGTTAAAAGACTACCACATACAAGTTGGGTAAACAGGAATCACATCCTGTCAACATAAAATAAGGTTAGGACAACTCGTGAATTACCACTTCTTCCTTAGTGTTTTTCTAGTCTCTTTCCCCTTCTTACAGGCTCCACATACACAGAAGAACAAAGTGTGACCACTGTTTTGGCCCACCAAATGGGGTGAAGTAATAAAGATCAGTGTGCCTGTGCCATATCCCATAATAAGTGATGTCAAGAGCTGCCAAGGGGACTCAGTCTTGAATATCAGCAGGTTCCATCTTGGATTCCAGATGCACACACAACCTAATTAGTATACACTACCATTCCAAAGAGTACCCACCCCTTCAAAGAAACCCACTGAATATTCATTGCTCTATTGTCCCCATGAACTCATATCAGCCCTAGCCTTGCTTCTCCTTGCAATTCAGTCTTTTGGAGAGCCATGAGCCCCTGACTGACTCCTTTTGCTTGTCACAAGTGAAATAAATCTGTGAGAGCTGAACCCAAAAATTGTCTCCTATGTGTATTCTTACAAGAGAAAGACAAGGACCCACTGAGTCCAGAGGGCCTCCGTGCCCTCGGTGGTGACAGTGTGAAATGCATTCCCTTCCCACAAATCCAAGTTAAATGCAATTTCATCATTAAAACTTTACCATTTCCCCAAGTAAGAATGTTTTTCAATGTTTTGCCTGTCTACACAGACACACAGACACACACACACATAGGCGAACACACACAAAAGCTTTATTTGATTCTGCCTTGATTGTTTGCTTTATGCTTTTTCATCACTCTTCTCCAAAGTAAAATACATATTTGTTTTATTTTCTTATTCCTGCAGCACCTAACATATTTGTTGCTCAAAAAATGTTATTTAATGAATGAAATAAGTGTGTGATTTAGTAGTGTTCATATATAATTTCCAACATATGTATGTGTGTCAGTTTTGCTTACTAGCAACTCTCAGTTGAAAGTCATTTTTAGGCACCGAATTTGTATTTAGATTCAAGCCACATGTAGTATAATACTGTGAATACAAAGGATACAAATAAGTAATTTTTTGCTTACTGCTTATTAGAATGTTGACCTACCAAATTATCCAATTTTATATTGGCCTTGATTTCTTTGGAAAATATTCCGTTTAACTCAGAATAATGAAATTGTTTCCTGAAATACTAGTACTTGTAAGACCTCTGAACAAAGATACTATATATATAGCAAGTATTATTTTTTCCAGATGACACTTAAAAATGAGAAATTCTTTTGTTTCTAGAAATAGAAACACATGTTTATACTTTTAGATAAAATAAGCCAGTACCCACTTTCAGTATTGGAAGGAATAGATACCCTGGAAGAAGAGAAATTAAACTTAGACCTTTGTCTTAGTCATCTAGTGCTACTTTAACAGAAATACCACAAGTGGATGGCTTTAACAAAGAGAAATTTATTTTTTCACAGTCTAGTAGGCTAGAAGTCCAAATTCAGGGTGTCAGCTCCAGGGGAAGGCTTTCTCTCTCTGTCAGCTCTGGAGGAAGATTCTTTTCATCAGTCTTCCCCTGAACTAGGAGCTTCTCTGCATGGGAATCCTGGGTCCAAAGGACTCACTGCTTTCTTAGTGGTATGAGGTCACCAACTCTCTGCTTGCTTCCCTTTCCTTTTATCTTTTATAAGATAAAAGGTGGTGCAGGCCACACCCCAGGGAAACTCCCTTTACACTGAATCAGGGATGTACCAGAGTAAGGGTGTTACTTCCCACCCTAACCCTCTTTAACCACAGGCAGAGATTATGATTTATAACACACAGGAAAATCGCAAAATGGAGGACAATCACATGATACTGGGAATCATGGCCTAAGTTGACACATATTTTGGGGGGACGCAATTCAATCTTTGACAACCTTCGAAGCATTCTTTCTAACAAATCCAATTCTTTTGCCACAGGAGGAAAAATGAGATAAAAATATATTTCAAGTCAAATTATTAATGTTTTGGCAGCATGTCTATCTCAGAAGAACTGTAGTTTAGAGTGCTTTGTTCATTTTTATTTTTTAAATCATAATATCTACTGAACTGTTCTTAAAAAATTTATCTGAAATACATAAATTCTTAAGATATATAAATAACGTTTTCATTTATGGGAAATAACTTGTGATTATTGTACTGATAATTATACTTGTTACAACCATTGAGGAAAATGACAGATTTAAAAAAATAACATATCTTGTATAGCAATGAAAACTTTAACTTGATACTCTAAAGCAGTAGAACATCAAAGGGCAAGGTCAGATCTTAGTAAGAATATAACATGAAAATTTAGTAAGTGTTTCATGTCTTTTTCTGAATTCTAACTCAATCTTCAGAATCTTTGAAGATAGTAGACAAATTAAAATTTGGTTTCTTTTCTATCTATGTCAAGTTATTATATATATCTAGAAATAACACAGATTTCACAAACAAAATTTATTTTCTCATGTGGAAAGATATTTTATGTAAATGATGTTTCTTTTTTGTATGTAATCACAGCAAAAATGAGAACTAGTTTTAATATTACCGTTTGAGTTAGTATCCCATGTCTATCTTTCCAATTACAAGTTGAGTGAAATTCAGGTAATTATGACCAAGAAATTCAACAGAAGGAATAGGCTTTCTCTTTCTAGCATGGACTTCTGACTCTTCACTCTCAGTCACAGTGTGGGTGGAATGTAAAAAAATTCAGTGTAATTATTATCTTGTGTGGCTACTGTGGATGACATGTTCAGCTTTTATTTAAAAAAAAAGTATTGACTAAAAAATCAAATCTGTACGAAATTTTCTTTCTAGTGGCCTGTATTTAAAGCATGTCTTAGGTAGTAAGTCATTTTAAAAATATACGCCCAAATTGAGGAAAACAATGAATTTGCAGTCACTTCTTAAATCTTTTTATTTTAGTTCACTTTCTACCTTTGTATTAATATGGATGCTTCAGAAACAGCACTAATTCCCATAAACTGTAGTTCGCTCATGGATCTGCAACAAAGACACCTTTCTTTTCCAGAGAGTTCTCATTGCTTGATACGCGCGGGGGGTGGGGGAGGGAGTGTCAGTGAAGAAAATTATATAGACTTCTTGGCAGGCATTGAAGCATAATCTTTCTAGAAAAATGCTTCCCTACTACATAAAGTAGTTGATTTTTTTCACAGGAACACTAATGGATGTGAAACATGTTACAGTTTGGTTACTGTCACAGATCCTGGGGCCAAGTTCTATATTTTATCAACTATGAGTTTCTCCCTTTTATCAATGACCTTGAGTGGTACACATTCAATTTAGACCCTTTTCATATACAGCAGCTCTTGCCTGTTTCTTATTTTTATTCCATGATATTCCAGTGGCTCAATAATCATCATTTCTAGGAGACAGTAATGTACGTACTGTGAACTGGGCACAATCATGTCCCTGTAGATTCAGGGTACTATTGACATGTTTTTTGTAACTGCAGAGAAGAGACCCATTCATACTTTATTATTACTACTTACAAATCCAAAACAATTTTATTATCTCTGCAGTATTATTTGTTACAATGGACCACTTCATCCTGATGAGACTCACACTGCGATCTAGGACAGAATAGCAAGTGAGTTTCAAAACTGAAGAATTTACGTTAACTTCTTCCTTATTTTGTAATGTATTTCTCTTCTACAAACTATCCCTTACCTTCTTTCTTTCTTCACATTACTTTGTCATTACCTATATATTATAAGTATTTACTTAGACAGAAAAGCAGAAAGAAACTAATTGATCAGTTTTGTGTATGAGCATTGTGGCCACTCACTCAAAGTTTGTTCAATAAATAAATGCCTAGTGCCAATTAAGTCTCATTGATCCAGAAACCAGGGATTAATGCAAAAAATAGGGAAAGAAAAGTATTAAAAAAATGTGCAATTCTTGGAAGACAGAAAGTGCAAACACAAATTATAGGATCCCATATAGCTCAAATGTCCTCAAAAGTTTTGTGATTTTTCTAGTACTAAGTTCCTCTAAATTTTGATGTGAAATAGTAGATAAAAATTGGATACATAGTGATTTTTAGGGCTAAAATTGATTTTTACCTCAATCTGAATATATTTATATTTTCCTTAATTCCATGAATGTCATGATGTCATGCCCTACATACGAGTGGCAGGAGTGGATCCGAGGGGCACAGGTTGGATTCCAGAAAAAGGGGTGGGAAAAGCCAGGTGATCCGATCTAGTTTTATTAGGGAACTTATGGCTAAAGCTCAATACCAAGATTCTGGTGACGGACAACTGAAGCACCAAGGGTCACCCAGGTAGAGGCACAGGCTATGGGTTTATATACTTAGTGCTTATGTGCAGGGGAACCAGACAAAAAAAAAAAAAAAAGTTTAATCTATGATGGATGAAGTGGTTTTTGTGCAGCTAATGGGTTCCAATTGACATTAGCATTAAATCAGGTATTTGGTGTGTTTTTTCCTGGTCCAGGTCACTGCTCTGTAAAGTACTCTGGTTCTTTTGCAGAATCCTTTGCCGGCAGGACCTATCTTGTATTATCCATGATCCTCACACATGGAATCTCAATAGGGAAGTGTCTTTTTCAAAGTGAGCTCTGGGCAGGTAACTCCAAGTAAGACTACAGTAGACAGATATACCTTACTTTTAAACATGAAATATCAGCTGCATTCCATCTGAGATATTTATTATCAGTATCATTGAACTACTTAAGACAGAAGCACACTCATCAACGTAGGTTTAAATGTTAACTTTAGGAGTTAGATGTGAAACAATGTTCATGTTTATTAAATAAATAAATGGAAAAACTGGCAACTAGATGTTGGTTATTACATTTTTATCCACTCTGACAATCTGTCTTACAATTTTTGTATTTAGACCACGCACATTTAAAATGATTATTGATATCTACCATGTTTGCAACTGTGTTTTGTTCATATCATGTCCTTTTAATCTCACCTCCTCCTCTTTTTCTGCCCTCTCTGGTTTCAGTTGAGCATTTTATATGATTCTGTTGTATCTCCTCTCTTAAACAACAAATACATTGCTGCCAAGTCGATTCCGACTCATAGCGACCCTGCAGGACAGAGTAGAACTACCCCATAGGGTTTCCAAGGAGTGGCTGGTAGATTCGAACTGCTGACGTTTCAGTTAGCAGCCAAGGTCTTAAACACTGCACCACCAGAGCTTCTCTCCTTTCTTTGCATATCCATTATACTTATTTATTTTTTCTTTTTTTGGTTGTACTAGAGTTTGTAGTATGAGCTATGAACTGGTAGCAAATGCCCTTTCCCCAGGTAATATATGGTTCTGGTAAAATCTTTTTCCCTAGAGGGTAGGCTTCTGATATGGAGAACACTGTAGTTGTATTTCAGAATGGTTACTTTCCCTTCCCCTGCCAGAATCAGAAAATAATATTTGTTGTCTCTTCACTGTGAAAACTTGACAAGGTTCCTGTAGGTAAAACCTATGTAAGTGTGGGGATCCTCTTAAGGCACCCCTCAACACCGTATCTATCTGGGGTTTCTAACTCTCTTGCTAGTCCACTCTTCAGTATTTTGTCAAAAGTACCATTTAAGTATTCCTACCAGCTACAATCAGCCATTGAAAATCTTGTCAAGCATAGTTCTATTCTGACGCACATGGGATCACTATGAGTCAAAATCGAATTGACAGCAGCTGGTTACTGGCCACCAGTTCATAGCACCAGCTGCTTCTGCCCAAGGTAGGCAGATCTTTAATGTGACTCTCTGGATTCATGTGTCACTTTAGATTTCAGGGTTGTGGTTTGCTTTGAGATTCAGTTCTCTAATGAGTCCAAGAAAAGCCTTTGGTTTTGAGTTTGTTCAACTTTTTATTGCTGTAAGGACACTAGTGACAACTTCAAGATCCTTACATGTTGGAGCTGCAAACAGAAAATTTTGATTAGATGTTTATCTCTAATTCTCTAATTTTCATTTTTTTTCCTCTTATCTGTTTTATCACTTCTAAAGCAAGAATCTCTCATTTCTCTCATTCTTTAGTTTATATATAGTTTTCTGGCTAACAGATAGCTACTATATTTTGTAACTGCTCATTCCTATCTATATATTGATAAAATAATTAAATAGAAATAATCAAGAATATTTGAAGACTCATTTACTTCTCTTAATTTTGAATATTCAACAATTCTTTTTTTGTCTAAATAAATAGTCTATCAAGTTCTTAAAATACATTTTGACTCAAAAGTTGATTCTGATGTTGAGTGGCAAATGGCTATATATTCAGGCAACTCACCTTACCTCTAGTGGTGGAAGTAGCGGCAAGATAGTGATTCAGTTTTAATGCTGATCTACTCCCCCTCTGGCCCAAGAGTCTTAAAGTCTGCTACTGAATGATGCCTGATACTGGATGGTGCCTGGCTACAATTACTGAATATTTGATCAAAGATTCCATAGAAGAATCCTGATCAAAAAGAGGGAAATGCAGAGCAGAATTTCAAATTCTAATGGACTGTAGACTTTCTGGAGCCTTGGAGGGTGGATGAACCCCTGAAACTATTGCCCTGAGACAATATTTAAACCTTAAACCAAAAATATCCCCTGAAGTCATCTTAAAACCAAACAGTAGTTTAGCTTAACTAATAAAAAAAGATCTGCCTTGAGCATTATTCTCTTTTAAGAAATGTATGGGATCAAATTGACAACATCATCTCAAAAGATTAGACAAGAACCTTAGAGGACAGTAAATTTATGTTAATAAGGGAGGAACAACTCAGAAAAGGAGGGTGAGAATGGTTGCACAGCTTGAAGAATGTAATCAATGTCACTAAGTTGTACATGTAGAAACTGTTGAATTGGTGTATGTTTTGCTGTGTATATTCTCAACAACTACTACAAAAAAAATAAAATGTAGGGAAAAATTCTATTCTTAACTTTAGCTCACACATTCTGATATCCATCAAAAAACTGATTCTAGAAAGACTTGAATTTGTAGCCAGATTTTATATTTTGGTCTTACTAAAAAAAGATATCAGAATCTAAGCAATTTGGCCAGCTATTAAACATTCTATTAGAAAAGAAAATAAAGTAAAATAAAATAAACAGCAGTAAAATGATTTAAATATGATTTTATCCACTAAAAGAAAACTCAACATAATGATTCATATAGTTTAAAATTAGTGTGTAATTTAAAATTCTTTGAACTAAAACAAAGGGGCTTCCTAGGGTGGGTTTTGAAGTACAAGTAAATTGAGTTTAAATCTGGATTATTCCCAAAAAACCATTCAGTTAATTAACATTACTTCATATTTAGAATAGTTTCTAGGATGCTATGTATATTCAGGGAATGTACTTTTCCCTTTCTCTCCTGTAATCTAGATGCTGGTCCAAGGATATGGTTACTGTATAATTGCTTGTGCATATCAAGAAATGGAAAGCTGAATGTAATGCATCATTATGTTGAGGCTAAAAAAGCACATCGTTTTACAAAATTGACAGTAAAAAACTACTCATTAAAAATTATAAAATAAGTTACTTAGAAAATTAGAAAGTAATCAAACAACAGCAATGCAATGCTAGCTGCTGTTTGGTTCATACGGCATCTTTAAGAACAGAGAGAAAAGATATTATGAGAGTACGCATTCAGTTTAAAAAAAATACAGACATTTCTAAATGTTTTCTCCTACTCTACTTCCTTTTCATGGTACAGGCAATTTTTAATAACCTCTAGCTTGGATATTTTCTAACAGATAACTGCATCAATTAAATATGCTTTTATTACTCAGAGGATAATATGACATTGCAATAACAAATGACTGATCCTTCAGGTTGTAGTAACACTTTCAGACTATAATAGTCTATGGATTTTGATTCAAAGTGGAATACAATAGAAAGAATACAAATGAAATAACCCAATGATAAACATCACAATGAACAATATGAATCTATGTAAATAGTTAGACATTTCATCTTGTGAATTCACAAGAAATCAAAACAAAACATTCTCAGGGCAAGGTAAATTATTTGCTATAGTTTAAATTTGTAGAAAAGGTTAGGTGTTGGCAGTAGTTGAAGGGACACTTTTCTGTATATAAAAGTTTTGTAATAATATCATGGTTGTAACAACAGCAACAAATGGATTTACAGGGAGAAGAAAGAGCAGCAATGTAAATTAATTTTTGTCAGTACTGACTGTATGATAACAATGAAGTGTTTAGAAATTACTAATTATTTTAACATTATGTTTTTTCTTTTCTTTCATTGTTGTAGTTAAATGAAGTTTACATTTCAAATTAGTCTCCCATACAAAATTTTTATACATACATTGTTATGAGACCCTAATTGCTCACCCCATTCTGCGACAGCACACTCCTCCTTTCTGCCCCTGATTCTCCATGATCGTTCAACCAGCTCCTAACCCTCTCTGCCTTCCCATCTTACCTCTCGACAGAAGCTGCCCCTTTGGTTTCTTGTATCTACTTGACCAAGAGGCACATTCTTCACAGGTATCACTTTATGTCCCACAATCCAGTCCAATCCCTATCTGAAGAGTTGACCTCAGAAATTGTTTTAGTTCTGGGCTGATAGAGAGTCCAGGGGCCATGCTTTCTGGGGTACCTCCAGTCTCAGTCAGGCCATTAAGTCTGGTCTTCTTACTAGAATTTGAGTTCTGCACCCCATCCTTCTACTCCTCCACCAGGGACTCTCTGTTGTGTTCCCTGTCAGGATGTTCATTGGTGGTAGTTGTTCTGGTCTCAGGCTGATGAAGTCTCTGGTTTATGTAGCCCTTTCTGTCTCTTGGGCTACTACATTCCTTGTGTCTTTGGTGTTCTTCGTTCTCCTTTACTCCAAGTGGTTGGGACCAATTGATGCATCTTAGATGGCTGCTTGCAAGCTTTTAAGACCCCAGATGCCACTCACTAAAGTAGGCTGCAGAACATTTTCTTAGTAAGCTTTGTTATGCCTATTGACCTAGATGTCCCCTGAAAGCATGGTCCCCAGACCCCTACCCCTACTACTCTGTCTCTCAAAGTATTTCATTGTATTCAGGAAACTTCTTAGCTTTCGTTTAGTCCAGTTGTGCTGACTTCCCCTGTAGTGTGTGCTGTCCTTCCCCTCACCTAAGATGATTCTTATCTACTATCTAGTTAGTGAATAACCCTCACCCTCCCTTCCCACCCCAGTAACCAACAAAGAATGTTTTCTTCTGCGTTTAAAACTTTTCTTGAGTTCTTATAATAGTGGTTTTATACATATTTGTCCTTCTGTGACTGACTGAATTCACTCAGCATAATAAGTTCCAGCTTCTACCATGTTATAGGATGTTTCACAGCTTCATGTTTGGTCTTTCTTGTCATGTAATATTCCATTGTGTGGATATACCATAATTTGTTTATCCATTAGTCTGTTGATGGGCACCTAGGTTGCTTCCAGCTTTTTGCTATTGTGAACAGTGCTGCAATGAACCTGAGTATGCATATATCTATTTGTGTGACAGCTTTTATTCCTCTAGGATATATTCCAAGCAGTGGGATAGCTGGATCGTATGGCACTTCTATTGCTTGCTTTTCAAGGAAGCACTAAATCAATTTCCAAAGTGGTTGTACCATTTTACATTCCCACAAACAGTGTACAAATGTTCCAGTTTCTTCACAACCTCTCCAGCATTTATTATTTTGTGTTTTTTGGATTAAGGCTAGTCTTGATGGGGTGAGATGATATCTCATTGTAGTTTTGATCTGCATTTCTCTAATGGCTAATGATCATGAGCATTTCTTCATGTGTCTGTTAGCTGCCTGAATATCTTCTTTGGTGAAGTACCTGTTCATATCCTTTGCCCATTTTTTAATTGGGTTATTTGTCTTTTTGTTGTTGAGGTTTTGCAGTATCTTGTAGATTTTAGAGATTAGACTCTGATCGGATTTTTCATAGCCAAAAAATTTTTCCCAGTCTGTTGGTTGTCTTTTTACTCTTTTGGTGAATTCTTTTGATGAGCATAAGTGTTTGATTTTTAGGAGCTCCCATTTGTCTAGTCTCTCTTCTGGTGCTTGTGCATTGTTACTTATGGTTTGTATTGTGTTTATGCCATGTATTAGGGCTCCTAGCATTGTCCCTAATTTTTCTTCCATGATCGTTATAATTTTAGATTTTATATTTAAGTCTTTGATCCATTTTGAGGTAGTTTTGGTGCATGGTGTGGGGTATGGGTCTTGTTTCAGTGATTTTTTTTTTTTTTTTTTTTTATTTTATTGTACTTCAGGTGAAAGCTTACAGAGCAAATAGTTTCTCATGAAATAGTAGTACACATGTTGTTCTATGACATTGGTTAACAACCCCACAACGTATTAAGCCTCTAAATTCTCAATCTTTTTTTTTTTTGATGAAAATTACAGATGGCCAAAGATACACCGTTTCAAAAATTTCTACATTCACAGCTCAGTGACATTGACTACGCTCTTCCAACTGTGCTGTTATTCTCACTTAAGATGAAGGCTTACAGAACAAAATAGTTTTTCATTTAACAGTTACTACACATGTTGCCCTATGACAATGGTTAACAATCTCACAGCACATCAAGAATATCCTTACTCCACCTTGTGTTCCCTATCACCAGGGGGCTTCCTTGTCCCCTTCTGTCTTCTGGACCTTGTCAGTGGACTATTGTACCTCTTTAGTCTCATTTGTTTATTTATTTATTTATTTATTTATTTAATTTTATTTAAACACCATTTGAAAACTTTTTACTTACACATATAAGTGATATTGACTATGCTCTTCCAATTGTGCTGCCATTCTCGCCCAAGATGAAGGCTTACAGGACAAAACAGCCTCCCATTTAATAGTTACTACAAATGTTGCCCTATAACAGTGGTCAACAATCTCACAAAACATCGACAGTGTCCTTACTCAATTTGTGTTCCTTATCATCAGTTTCCTACTCCCCCTCTGCCTTCTGGCCTTTGTCACCAGACTCCTGTACCTTGTTAGTCCCATTCAGTTTTACTGGGCTGTCCACTCCCAGGCTTAACATTGAACCTCGAAGGTAACTTCACCTCTGAGCTGAAAGGGTGTCTAGGGGCCACACTCTTGAGATTTCTCCAGTATTCTTTAGGCCAGTAAATCTGGTCTTTTTTTTTTTTTTTTTTTTTGGGAGTTAGAATTATGCTCTACATCCTTCTCCAGCTCTGTCCAGAAACCTCTGTTGTGATCCTGGTCAGAGCAGTCAGTGGTGGTAGCCGGGCATCATCTAGCTGTACTGGATTCAGTCCAGTGGAGGCCTTGGTAGCTGTGGACAATTAGTCCTTTGGACTAATCTTTTTGTTGTATCCTGTTCTCTTCATTCTCCCTTGCTCCCGAAGGGATAAGACCAGTGGAATATCTTAGATGGCCACTCGTAGGCTTTTAAGACCCCAGATACTACTCACCAAGGTAGAATGTAGAGCATTATCTTTATAAGTAGTGTCATGTCAATTGAGCTAGATGTTCCCCGAGACCATGGTCCCCAGAGCCCTCTGTCCAACAACTTAGTCCCTCGGGGAGTTTGGATGTGTTTATAGGGCCTCCATGACCTTTCCTTGTGCAGATTGTGTTAGTTTCCCCTGTACTGTGTACTATCTCACCTCTCACCCAGGGTACCACTTATCTATTGCCTATTTAGTATTCCCCCCCCCCCATCCCTGGTAACCAACAAGGATTGTTACATTTTGCATGTGAATTTTTTCATGGGTTTTTACAATAGAGGTCTCATACAATATTTGTCCTTTTGTGATTGACTTATTTCACTCAGCATAATGTCCTCCAGTTTCATCCATGTTATGAGATGGTTCACAGATTCATTGCTGTTCTTTCTCAATGCATAGTACTCCATTGTGTGTATGTACCACAGTTTGTGTATCCACTCATCTGTTGATGGACATCGAGGTTGTTTCCATCGTTTTGCTATTGTGAACAATGCTGCCATGAACATAGGTGTGCATATGTCTATTCGAGTGATGACTCTTATTTCTCTAGGATATATTCCTAGGAGTGGGATTGCTGGATCGAATGGTATGTCTATTTCTAGCTTTCTGAGGTAACGCCATATCATTTTTCAAAATGGTTGTATCATTTTGCATTCCCATCAGCAGTGTATAAGAGTTTCCATCTCCCCGCAGCCCCTCCAACATTTGTTATTTCCAGTATTTTTGATTCATGCCAGTAATGCCGGGGTGAGATGGTATCTCATTGTGGTTTTAACTTGCATTTCTCTAATGGCTAGTGATCACGAGCATTTCCTCATGTGTCTGTTGGCCATTTGAATGTCTTCTTTGGTGAAGTGTCTGTTCATTTCCTTTGCCCATTTTTTGATAGGATTGTTTGTCTTTTTATTGTAGAGGTGTTGGATTTTCTTGTAGATTATGGAGATTAGACCTTTGTCTGACTTGTACTGTCCAAAAATTTTTTCCCAGTCTGTAGGTTCTCTTTTGACTCTTTTGGTGAAGTCTTTTGAAGAGCATAGATGTTTGATTTTTAGAAGATCCCAGTTATCTAGTTTATCTGTTGGGTTTTTTGTGTTGATGTTTATGGTTTGTGTCCTGTTAATGCCATGTATTAAGGTCTGAAGTGTTGGTCCTATTTTTTCTTCTATGAATTTTATAGTTTGAGGCTTTATATTCAGGTCTTTGATCCATTTTGAAGTAGTTTTTATATATGGTGTGAGGTATGGGTCGTGTTTCATTTTTCTACAAATGGATATCCAGTTTTGCCAGCACCATTTGTTAAAAAGACTGTCTTTTCCCCATTTGATGGATTTTGGGCCCTTGTCGAAGATCAGGTGACCGTAGGTGGATGGATTTACATCTGGGTTCTCAATTCTGTTCCATTGGTCAATGTCTCTGTTGTTGTAAGAATCAGAAATAATTTTTAGTAATAAAAAGACACTGATACATAAAAATTGTAGTAATAAATACTAATAGTACTTATCATTGGTGGGATTATGGTGGTTTTAAAATTCTTCATTATACTTTTGTATATTTTTTAATATTTTTAGAATGAGCATTTGTTATTTATGTCATAAAATTTTCAATAATATAATCATTCATAAAAAGACACTAGTATTTACTCAATCCTTTTATGGATTCCTGGATTTATCAGTGAATAAAACCAAGACCCTTGCCCTCATGGAGTTTATATTCCAGAGAGTAGAGACAGGCAAGAAGTGTTGCACACAACAAATAAGTAAATATTAATATATATTAAAAGGTTAAAAGTGCTATGTAAGTAAATGAAAATCAGAGCAACAGAAGGGAGAACAGTAGTGTCTTGGGAAGGATGTGGATAGAATAGTCAGAAGCGGCCCAATGAGAAGTTACATCTATGTAAAGCCTTACAAGAGAAAGGATAGCCACGTGTACATCCAGAGGAAGAGTCTTCTAGGCAGAGGGAAAAACCATTGCAGTGGTGCTGAGGTAACTGCCAGTTAGGGAAGCACATCAGCCAGAATAGCCACAGCAGAGTGAGTCATAAGGGGAGAGAGGCAGAAGAAGCGAGAGAGTACAATGTATTCCAAATGACATTTTGTCTCTCCCCACTCTGATAAATCCTCAATACTGCTGACAACTTCATCACCTTAAAAATTTGTTTTACTCTAGCTTTCATGCCTTTAATCCTTAAATTCTTAAATTGTTTCCTCTGACAGTGGAGACCGTCCATGCTAAAATGCAAGGGCTTTAACAGCAAAGAAGTCTGGCTTTGAGTCCTGGCTTCACCACTAAGGAAATGTGTCCCTGGGCAAATATTTACTCTTTCTAAGCCTCCATTTCTTCATACATAAGATTCAGATAATAACAGTACCTACTATGCAGACCAAAATGGATGTCAGAAGAGACTCTGACTTGCTCTTGAACATAGAATAGCTAAAATGAAAGGAAGAAATGATAAAGTAAAAGAACCGAACAGAAGATTTCAAAGGGCAGCTTGAGAAGAAAAACTATTATAATGAAACATGCAAAGAACTGGAATTACAAAACAAAAAGGGAAGAAATTGCTTGACATTTCTCAAGCTGAAAGAACTGAAGAAAAAATTCAAGCCTCAAGTTGCAATATTGAAGGATTCTCTGCGCAAAATATTCAATGATGCAGGAAGCATCAAAAGAAGATGGAAGGAGTACAGAGTCACTGTACCAAAAACAATTGGTCAATGTTCAGCCATTTCAGGAGGTAGAATATGATCAAAAACCAATGGTACTGAAGGAAGAAGTCTAAGCTTCGCTGAAGGCATTGGCGAAAAGCAAGACTCCAGGAACTGATAATACTAACTGAGATGTTTCAGCAAAACGATGCAGCGCTGGAGGCCCTCCCTTGTCTATGCCAAGAAATTTGGAAGACAGTTTCCTGGCCAACCGACTGGAAGAGAACCATATTTGTACCCATTCCAAAGAAAGGTGGTCCAACAGAACGCAGAAGTTATTGAACAATATCATTGATATCACATGCAAGTAAAATTTTGTTGAAGATCATTCAAAAGCAGTTGAAGCAGTACACTGACAGGGAACTGCCAGAAATTCAAGCCAGATTCAGAAGAGAACATGGAACAAAGGATATTATTGCTGATGTTAGACGAATCTTGGCTGAAAGCATAGAATACCAAAAAGATGTTTACCTATGTTTTATTGACTATGCAAAGACATCAACTGTGTAGTCTTAACAAATTATGGATATCATTGCGAAGAATAGGAATTCTAGAACACTTAATTGTGCTCATGTGGAACCTGTACATAGACCAAGAGGCAGTATTTCAAACAGAACAAGGGGATACGGTGTGGTTTAAAGTCAGGAAAGGTGAATTTCAGTGTTGTATTCTTTCACCGTACTTATTCAATCCGTATGTTGAGCAAATAGTCTGAGAAACTGGAATATATGAAGAAGAATGCTTCTTCAGGATTGGAGGAAGCCTTATAACAACCTGAAATATGCAAGTGAAACAACCTCGCTTGCTGAAAGTGAAGAGGACTTGAAGCACTTACTGATGAAGATCAAACACTACAGCCTTCAGTATGGACTGCACTTCAACATAAAGAAAACAAAAATCCTCACGACTGGACCAATAAGCAACATCACGATTAACAGAGAAAATATTGAAGTCGGCAAGGATTTCATTTTACTCAGATCCACAATCAACACCCATGGAAGCAGCAGTTAAGAAATTAAATGATATATTATTGCACTGGGCAAATCTGCTGCAAAAGACCTCTTTAAAATGTTTAAAAGCAGAAAAGTCACTCTGAGGACTAAGGTGTGCCTGACCCAAGCCATGATATTTTCAGTTGCCTCGCATGCATGGGAAAGCTGGACAATGGAAAAGAGATTGATGAAGAGTTGATGAATTTGAATTATGGTGTTGGTGAAGAATATTGAATATACTCTGGACCACCAAGAGAATGAAAAAACCTGTTTTGGTAGAAGTACTGCCAGAGTGCTCCTTGGAAGTGAGGATGGAAAGACTTAGTCTCACGTACTTTGGACATTTTATCAGGAGGAACCAGTCTCTGAAGAAGGACATCATGCTTGGTAAGTAGAAGGACAGAAAAAAGAGGAAGACCATCAAAGAGATGAATTGACACAGTGGCTGCAACAATGGGCTGAAACATACAAATGATTGTGAGGATGGCAGTGTTTCATTCTGTTGTACATAGGGTCACTATGAGTCAGAACCGATGCAAAGGCACCTAATAGCAATAGCAACAACATGTAGTTTTGTTTTGAGGATTAAACTAGATCTGATGTAGCACATAATGTTTAACTCATAGTAAACACCCACATTTTACCTACTGTAATATTATTATATTATTGTTAATATTGTTACCCTGGTATCATGACTGCTTTATTACTTTCCCCATATTATCTCCCATTTTTCTCCTGCACTGACCATTTGCTGCAGATAAACTGGAATACAGGCCAGTTCTACAAAATGTTTATGCAATGGACTGCATTGTATAAATGCAGTTTATAAATTTATGTAAAAATGTGTAATGAAAATGTAAAGGTACAATTTGTACATTTTATGGAGATTCTAATTTTCTTTATGCCTTTTCAAGTCCACAGAATCTGCTTATGTGAATTTGAGTGCCTTTTCTCTCACCTTGAAAATCTTATAGCACTTGCTGTCTCTACCATTAATTTGGCACCGATCAATTGTTAATGTCTCTTGTCAGTTTTATTTTATAGTTTCTATCCTGCTTCTCTAACCATCTTTAAGCTCTTTAAAGACAGGGAGACTACTTCTAAATAGTTATTATAAAAATGTCTTCTATGTGGTAGACACTCCATCAATTTTGTTGATTTAGTGTTTGAGAAAGGAAATAACACCTTCCGTTTATTACAAAACAAAGTAGCATTTGCAGTTAGGGCTGGGGTCATGTTGTTAATATAAGAACTACTGGCTGAATGTTTAAATTATGGTTATGTTACTAAGGTACAATTCAAAATGAAGTACTACTATTGTGTGCATTACTTCTTCCTCTGGCCTGGAGAGAAAGGTGGTAGTAAAGCTGTTGGGGGTGATATAAAACTTTAAAAAACCTGCTGGAAAAATGCAGAAAACAAAGTGGGAACCAGGGCTGGGATGGCAGGAACATAGGTCTGGTTGCCAGAACCACTGTAAAGTAATAAAAGTCTTTCCACTAACCTCATCTAGATCACTAACACCTGCCCCAGCTGCACTGGAAGCCCTAGATTGTCTGCTGGCATGCCAAAAACTCAGCTGCTGCTGTGATTACATTATTTACCTCTATTTGCTTCACTATATTTGCCAATACATGTCAAATCCCAAAGCAGTTCCTATACTAATACCCTAAATTAAAAGATTGATTAAAAGGTCATGTATCTTTCCCCATTTAGATAGTTACAATCCATCTGGACATGAAGAGAGGGAACCTAAACACTGGTGCCAGGACTGGTTTAGGCTGGTTTTAGATTTGGACTAGAAAGTAAGGAATTCAATCTTTGATAAAAGCAAGGGTTGAAACAGTTTTGAAGTATAACACAGTATTAGAATATTTTCAGGAGTTCCTAGCTGTAAAATGATTAAGAATATTCAGCATAAGAGATTATATTTTAAAGATTCTAAAAATAACTAAAATTATAAATAATTTAATATATATTTCATTATTTCTTTTAAGGCTGTACATTTTACAATATTATTTTGCAAAATGATTATATAATTTAGAAAGAGCATGTGTTAATTAGTTTTATTCTTAAATGGAGGTTAAACCCTCCTAATATACATCACTATTGTGGAACCAATTAAAAAGGAATGTAAACACTAAATATGACCCTATTTTGTAAACTAATTGCATTGCTATGGGTCACTTTTGTGTGGCCTCTCTAGCCACGGTCTTGTAACTCCTACCCAAGTGATTGGTCAGGACTGTGTGATAGGATAACTGTGACGTACCAAAGGGATTGGTCAGTTTTGCCATCCCGCTGGGCTTGAAATAAGCCACCCCAGAGACAGGAAAGAGAGAAGATCCCACCACTACCAAGGAAGAACAGCCAGGAGACAACACATCCTTTGGACCAGGGATCCTGGCGCTGAGAAGCTCCCGGAACTTGGATACAGAGAAAGAGAGAAAGCTTTAACACTGAAGGCAGCAAGAAGTAGCAGCAGAGACCTGGCCACAGAGACCCAGCAGCAGAGGCCTGGCAGCAGGAGACAGCGTGATGGACTTCCTGGCTCATGGAACAAGAAAGCTGAATGCCTTTGGGCAGAGGCCGAGGGCCAGGGAGAGGTATACCTGTGAGTATGCCTGGGAACGGGCTATCCTGATGAAAGAACTGTATCCTGTGTGTTCCTGAGCCAGAATTGTAACTGTTACTTCCCTAATAAACTTCATAATCATGAGTATTATCTGTGAGTTCTGTGTGCCACTGCAATGAATTATCAAACCCAGCAGAGAAGTAGAGAGTGCCGTCAGGAGGATGGCTGGTGTCAGAATTGATAAAGATGGAGGAGAGAGGAGGCATGTCTGACCTCCACCTCATGGGAATTAGCCTTGGACTGTTGATCTCGATTCTCCTTTCCCCTTGTGAAGTTAGAGGAGGTCAGGCGCCGCCCTCACATCCTTTTTACGTTAAAGATATAATAAATTGTTCAGAAAACTGACAAATATTATAGCAAAACAACACTGAAGGAGGCTTTCATTCATCTTCCCTCCCCAAAGAGAATTAAAAAGTAATGTGCTGAATGGCTGATCTTGGACCATTAGTTATGTTTTTGAAGTTAGTTACATTTTAAATACCAAATCTGACCTGGTAGATGGTTCAATTGATGGGCTCTGGTGTTTCATTTGCCCATGGCGACTCTATGTGTTTCATAGTAGAATTATACTCCATAAGATTTTCAATGGGCGTGATCTTTTGGAAGTAGATTAGCAGGCTTTTGTTCCAAGGTGCCTATGGGAGAATTCAAACCACCAACCTTTTGGTTAGTAGCTGGGCTCTCTTAACCATTTGTGCTACCTAGGGACCTGGAATAAAATCCCACCTTCACCATTTGTCATCTTTGTAGACAGAGATAGAACCAGCTTATGCCCCAGTAAGAAAGTGATGATGTTAATAGTAACTAATCATGGCTTGTTGCGAGTATGCCATGAGATCATCTGAGTACGTAAGCATTATGCTTAATAAATGTCAGCAATTATTGTGAAGATTAAATTAAGTTTTGCATGTACCTGAGGCATCTAGTATACAATTTCACTGTTTTATATTTAGGTTTCAAGTGTTTCAAGTATCCTATAGAAATCAAGTTAGGAAATAAATTAAACATCAGAATCACAAACATGAGATCAATTTATGATCAAAAGTTGTAAGAACAATTTTAAGATTCATCAGAATTGGAACTAGACTCAGAAGAATATGAGGTTCTTGTAAATTCCAAAATGTTTGCACTGTTCAGGATAAGTAAACGAAAATGAGCAATAAACAATAAAACCAACTTTTAATTAATGCATTTCTTCTGCAGGAAAATAGGGTAGGATCTTAATTTAAGGAGTCAGAGTCTCAGTACATTTCTGTCAATGACAAAGAAGAAAGTATACCCCAGCACTTTGTTGTTGTTCTTAGGTGCCCATCACTTTAACACCTCTTAATTTTTACAGGGTCGCCATTTCTTTTTTTTCCCTCAAAGCAAATGGGTTTTAAACTAGTTTCAGAATTAGGAAGCTATAAAAAAATTAACAACACACTACTCACTTTTCAGTGATGCATTGCAGTACATAGACATATAATGCATAGATGGTCTATTTAGTGTTAAACATACACTGACAGAAAAAAAAAAGCACATTTGTTAGATATTGGTTTAATGCATGTGCATTTTATTATAGCATATGAAATTGAACACTGGAAAATGAGGCACACTAAAAAATATCTGCAGAATCAGATGAAGGAAATCATATAAGATGGAAATGAAATAAAATTATATTTCCTATTGCTTTTGTATAAAAAATTGGAATGGAAGAACATTAAGGAAGATTGGAAATGGGTGCTAGAGGACTTTAAGTATTAAAGGGAGTGAAATATGCTCCATTGTGGGAGTGCAGAAAGTCTAAATAAGAATTGTGAAATTTATAGGAAAGAATTTTGTGAAAGGTGGGAATGATGAAATTGGGAGTGAAAAACATCTTGAAGATTATAGATATGACAGGAATATGTGCCCATTTTTTTTTTTTTTTACTTTATTTCATTTTAAAATGTATTGCACGTCAAATCGGAATGACACATGAAGCAGAAAGTCTTCAAAAAGATATTACAGATGTCTTTTTTAAATCTGGTACCTGTGCCTCTTTTGGGATAAAATTACATGCATATTTTAAACAATGAAACACTTATAATTTGAGAAGGAGGAGAAAAAACCCACTAGGTTAGGAGAGTTGGGCAGGTTGACCCCATTTTGAACTGTGTATATATATATATATATATATATATATATATATATATATACACATAAAACTGTTTTTCATGAATAGAAAGGGTCAAGATTAAACAAACACAGATGTATATACTTAGAGACAATGTATACTGTATGAACATTATTTGGGAAAGTATAGATTTGGTAGAAGAAAAACAACAACGACTACAATAGTCTAAGAATCTCATTTCAAAGGTGAATTAGCAATTCAAACTCCCTGGATGCGTACACAAAAGAACAATCTGTAAGATGTGAGAAGTAATTCTCCTAGCATAATCACAGTGCTGTGTACAGGCCTGGACTCACTAAGTTAAAAAGACCTTGGAAAACTTGAAGAAGGTTTAAGGACAAGCAATAAACATGATTAATAGCTTGGAAAATAGAATCTCTGAGGAAAGGTTAAGGGAACTAATATTATTTAAGTTGGAAAATAGGCTGGGGAAACAAGTTGGTTTTCAATTACATGAAGGATTATTACATAGAAGGTGCTGATCGGTACTCTGATGCCACAGAGGGCAGAACAAGAATAAGTGAGCTTGAAATGTTGCATAAAGTATTTAGGTTGGGTAAAAGAAAGAACTTCCATCGGGACTGCAAACCATTAAAATGGAAAGTACTAAATTTCTTTCCGTATAGACCTTTCAACATGCACTTGAAACTCATTTGTCTAGGAAAGTTTACATGAGGCCTAGCCTAACAAGTGGAGAGGAAAGAAATGCACTTGCCTTTTTTTTTTAAAAAAGATTATCTTTCCTATGTTTCACTCCACACTCTAAATGTTGAACATGTATTTGTTAAGCATTTGTTGTGGTATAACAAGGAAGAAAATGTCCACGGATGAAAATCTTTGAAATATAGTTTTAGTGTGCACATATCCTTGTTTAATATAGAAGCCTTAAAAAGAGTTACAACTCTAAAATGCCTCACTGTAGCTGTTTAAGCAATTTTAGCTTGTTTACTCACTCAGGTTCATGAGATTATTGGTGACTAATTATACTTTTGTTTCTTGGTTACTCATCTCCTTCGGAATGCATTTTTTGTTTGTTCTTTATGAAATGAATCAAAGTAATTGAATATTCTTTCATAAAGTAATAAAAATAATATATTTTCTTCCAAAAGACTTTATTTACTTAGAAAAATAGACTGTTCTCTGAACACCTGCACACTTAATTCTCTTACAGTTAAATTATATAAGAACTCCATACCACTGATTTCTGAGGCTTGTGCTAACAAAGATAAATGAAAGCACGAATTTCAATAAAATTTTGCAGACAATTCTGTTAGAGCTTGTCAAATACACACAAGATGTGAGCTCTAGTCCTTTCATTTATGTGTCCATGTTACAAACATCACTAAATGGAAGTATGAACTATTGCATATAGTCTGTACTCAAAGGGACAAAAGTGATAACTCTAGCTAGAAACTTTTAACTATTTCTTTGATAATAATGCTTTTTTTCCCTCTGAAATATTTTATTTTCTGAAAATATGTTATAAATAAATGAACATTCCTACCAATTACAAATATTGTTGTTGTTGTTAGGTGCCTTCGAGTCAGTTCCGATTCATAGCAACCCTATGTACGACAGAACAGAACACTGCCCAGTCCTGCACCTTTCTCACAATCGTTACTATGTTTGAGCCCAATGTTGTAGCCACTGTGTCAATCCATCTCTTTGAGGGTCTTCCCTCTTTTGCTGACCCAAGCATGATGTCCTTCTCCAGGGACTGGTCCTACCTGTCCAAAGTAAGTGAGATGAAGTCTAGTCATTCTTGCTTCTAAGGAGCATTCAAGCTGTACTTCTTTAAAGACAGATTTGCTCATTCTTCTGGCAGTCCATGGTATAGTCAATATTATTTGCCAACACCATTATTCAAAGACATCAATTCTTCTTCGATCTTCCTTATTCGTTGTCCAGCTTTTACATGCACGAGGTGATTGAAACATAAAGACTCAGTAAAAACAAAACCTACAAAAACAGAAGAAATGAAAAAAAAAAAATCCACAAAACAAAACTAACTCAGCACAGGAGAGTTAAGAGGAACAAAGAAAACGTCAGGTACAGCTTAGTCCTCAAAATGACATCTTTGCTTTTTAACACTTTAAAGAGAGATTTTGCAGCTGATTTACCCAATGCAAGCTGCTTCTGGGGGCATTGATTGTGGATCCAAGTATAATGATCCTAGACAACTTCAATATTTTCTCCACTTATCATGATGTTGCTTCATGGTCCATTTGTACGGATTTTTTATTACATTGAGGTGAAATCCATACTGAAGGCTGTAGTCTTTGATCTTGGTCAATGAGGAAGTCTTCAAATCCTCTCACTTTCAGCGAGCAAGGTTGTGTCATCTGTGTTTCACAGGTTGTTAATGAGGCTTCCTCCAGTCTTAATGCCATGTTCTTCTTCATATAGTCCAGCTTCTGGGATTATTTGCTCAGCATACAGATTGAGTAAGTATGGTGAAAGGATACAACCCTGACACACTATTTTCCTGATTTTAAACCATGCAGTAACCTCTTGTTCTGTTTGAATGACTGCCTCTCGGTTTATGTACAGGTTCCTCATGAACACAATTAAGTGTTCTGGAATTTCTATTTTTCACTATATTATCCATAATTTGTTATTATCCACACAGTCAAACGCTTTTGCATAGTCAGTAAAACACAGGTAAACATCTTTCTGGTATTCTCTGCTTTTAGCCAAGATCCATATAACATTAGTAATGTTATCCCTCATTCCACGTCCTATTCTGAATCCAGCTTGACTTTCTGGCAGTTCCCTGTCGTTGTATTGATGCAACCATTTTTGAATTATCCTCAGCAAAATTTTACTTGCCCATCATATTAATGATATTTTTTGTTAATTTCTGAATTCTGTTGGATCAACTATGTTTGGAATGGCACAAATATAGATATCTTCCAGTTGGTTGACCAGGTAGCTTTCTTCCATATTTCTTGGCATAGACAAGTGAGCTCTTCAGGATTACATGAGTTTATTGAAACGTCTCAACTGGTGTTCTGTCAATTCCTGGAGTCTTGTTTTTCACCAGTGCTTTCGGTGCAGCTTGGACTTCTTCCTTCAATACCTATTGGTTCTTGATCCTATGGTATCTCTTGAAATGGTTGAACATTGATCAGTTCTTTTTGCTACAGTGACTCTGTGTATTCCTTCCATGCTGTTTTGATGCTTCCTGCATCATTCAATATTTTGCCCATAGAATCCTTCAATACTGAAACTCAAGGCACGAATTTTTTCTTCAGTTCTTTCGCTTGAGAAATGATGAGCATGTTCTTCCCTTTTGGTTTTCTAACTCCAGGTCTTTGCACATTTCATTGTAATACTTTGTCTTCTTGAGCCATTCTTTGAAAACTTCTGTTTAGCTCTTTTACTTCATCATTTCTTCCATTCACTTTAGCTACTCTACTTTCAAGAGTAAGTTTCAAATTCTCTTCTGATAGCCATTTTGGTCCTTTCTTTCTTTCCTGTCTGTTATAATGACTTTTAGCCCTGGTGGCACAGTGGATAAGAACTCCACTGGTAACCAAATGTTGGCAGTTCATATGTACCAGCCACTCCTTGGAAACTTTATAGGGCAGCTCTACTTTGTCCTATAGGGTTGCTATGAGTCAGAATCAACTTGATGGCAACAGGTTTTGCTTTCTTCTTGTATGATGTCCTTGACATCATCCCACAACTCATCTGGTCTTCAGTCATTAGTGTTCAGTGTGTCAAATGTATTTATGAGATAATCTCTAAATTCAGGTGGGATATACTCAAGATTGTACTTTCTCTCTCATGGACTTATTTTAATTTTCTTCAGCTTCAGCTTGAACTTGCATTCAACTTGTTGATAGTCTGCTGTGCAGTTGGCCCCTGGTCTTGTTCTGACTAATAATATTGAGCTTCTCCATTGTCTTTTCTCACAGATGTAGTCGATTTGATTCCTGCGTATTCTGTCCAGTGATGTCCACATGTATAGTCTGTATTTATGTTGTTGAAAAAGAGTACTTGCAATGAAGAAGTCATTAGACTTGCAAAAATCTGTCATGCAATCTTTCGCATCATTTCTGTCATGGATTGAATTGTATCCCCCAAAGATGTGTATAGCAACTTGGCTAGGTTATGATTCCCAGTATTGTGTGATTGTGTAATCTAATGTGATTTCCTTATGTGTTGTAAATTCTATCACTATGATGAGGTTATAGTGATCTCCTTATGCATTGTAAATTCTATCACTGTGATGAGGTTATGCTGATGAGGTTTACAAGATTAGATAGTGTCTTAATCCAATCTCTTTTGAGATATAAAAGAGAGAAGTGAGCAGAAACTCAGGGGAACCTCACACCACCAAGAAAGCAGTGCCAGGAGCAGAACGCATCCTTTGGACCTAAGGTTCCTGTGCTGAGATGCTCCCAGACCAAGAGAAGACTGATGCATCACAAGGGCTTTCCTCCAGAGTCAACAGAGAGAGAAAGCCTTCTCCTGGAGCTGATGCCCTCAATTTGGACTCGTAGCCTACTGGACTGTGAGAGAATAAACTTCTCTTTATTAAAGCCATCCACTTGTGGTATTTCTGTTGGAGCAGCACTAGATGACTAAGACAATTTCTATCACCAAGGCCATATTTTCCAACTACTGATCCTTCTTCTTTGTTTCCAAATTTCACATTCCAAACACCAGTAATTATCAATGCATCTTGATTGCATGTTTGATCAATTTTAGACTGCAGAAGTTGGTAAAAATCTTCAATTTCTTCATCTTTGGCCTTAGTGGTTGGTGCTTACATTCAAATGTTAGTCGTATTAACTGGTCTTTCTTGTAGGTGTACAGGTATTATCACTGACAGCATTATACTTCAGGATAGATCTTGAAATGTTCTGTTTGCCTATGAATGCAATGCTATTCCTCTTCAATTTATCATTCCCCACATAGTAGACCATATGAACGTCTGATTCAGAATTACCAATACCAGTCCATATCAGCTCACTAATGCCTAGAATATCGATCTTTATGAGTTCCATTTCATTTTTGATGACTTTCAATTTTCTGAGATTTGCACTTTGTATATTCCGTGTTCCGATTTTTAATGGATGTTTGCAGCTGTTTTCTTCTCATTTGGAGTCATGCCACATCAGCAAAGGAAGGTCCCTAAACCTTTGCTCCATCCATGTCATTAACGTTGACTCTACTTTGAGGAGGCAGCTCTTCCCTGGTCATATTTTGAGTACCTTCCAACCTGAGGGGCTCATCTTCTCACACTTTAGGAAACAGTGTTCCGCTGCTATTTGTAAGGTTTTCACTGGCCAGTTTTTTAGAAGTAGATCACCATGTCCTTCTACCTAGTCTGTCTTAGTCTGGAAGGTCTGCTGAAATCTGTCCACCATGGGTGACCCTGCTGGTATTTGAAATATTGGAGACATAGCTTTCAGCATCACAGCAACCTGCAAGTCACAAGTGTACAACAAACTGACAGACAAGTGTTGGAAAACACAAACTGACAGTATATATTTTGTTTTTTTTTACGAAGAAGTCTTTAAAAAATTATAGTTTAAAGAATATCTATGGTTTTGTGTTTGGGAAGTGCTTTGTAGTCATTAATCATTCATTCTTTACGATATAAATAAGAATGTAGATGAGTGAGAGTTATTATTTCCTCACCTAAGACGAAAAAGAGAGTAAGGAAAAAAAAAAAAGAATTATCAAGATTACATAATAAGTCACTGAGAGAGGTGGAATTATAACTTTGAAGTCTCGAGTCAAGATTTTTGTATTTTGATTCTACAAAAAAAGACTTGGAAAAGAAGACATAGACAAGCATAAAGTAGATTAAAACCTGTACCAGAAGGCAAACCAAGAGGGATTAGTCTTCTTCAAAGTCTGACAGCTATTTGTGCTAAAAGTTCCCATTCTGCAGAGAACACGGAGTCTCACAATGTAATATTGTACCCTGTGCAAAGCAAGGCCAATCTGCAAAATCTCCGCCCCAGTAACTAAGATAATATATACGGTGGGCAGAAAGATACCTTGAATAAGAGGACATATATGCTATGCCACTGAGAAAAGGTGTGGGTGATTGTAATAATTTGGCCTTTGCCATATTTATACATTTTATCTAAAAGAAATGATTTTTTTTTTATTATGTCATCACCTCATCTACTTTCTTAGACTTCCTTATTCCTTCTCAAACAAATATAATGAGAAACCCACTTAGAAGTTTAGAGTTTCCTACAACCTTAATTCCTGACCCCAACACAGAAGAAGAGTGCCAGTCTCAGATCAGAATCTACACAAGTTTAGAATTGATCATTGTGATGGTTAAGGTTGTGTGTCAACTTGGCTGGACCATGATCCTCAGTGGTTTGGTAGTTGTATGATGGTGTGATCACTTCCATGATATTTGGTATTATGTGATCACCTCCATGATGGGATCTGCTGTGAGTAGCCAATTGGTTGAAAGGGAGTTTCCTTGGGTGGGTGGCCTGCATTGAATGTAAGTGGTTATTATGGCAAGGCTTATGGGCTTTTGCTAGTTCAGGATCCTGCAGTTGGCTCCTGTTCATCTGACCTCTGTTTCCTGGGACTTGAGCTAGCAGCTTACCTGAGGACTTGCCTGCCGATCTTTGGGATTCGTCGATCTTCGCAGCCTGTGAGCAAGACCTCTGCTCTCCAACCTACCCTTCTTGAGTTCTTCAGCTGCTGTGGCTACGTGCATCAGGAAAAGCCTTTATCCTGACCCATGGACTTGGGACATTCCAGCCTCTACAACTACGTGAGTCATTTCCTTGATATAAATCTCTCTTTCTGTATATATTTATATGCTTTACTGGTTTTGTTTCTCTAGAGAACCCAGCCAAAGACAATCATACTCACCAAAAATCAGATTGGGTTGCTCAGTTATAACTGTATGGTACTCACATGCCTCCTACAATTATTCAGTCTTACCTCTTCCCCCCTTTTTTATTATTCTGTTAATGTAGTCACTGCTTCAGCGTTCTTCTAGAATTAATGGCCCTACTAATAACTTGGCCGTCCACAAACTAGAGAGCAATCATCATAAAATTTGTCATATCTGTATTCTTCTCCTTATAACACCACCCACTGTAAAGGGCTCCTCTATGTTTGGATTCAAACTTTTTAGAATGACTAATACTTACAACTAGAATTCTTATGGTTACATTCTCTCTACCTCAGACTAAGTGTTGCCCATGTTAGGGTGGCCTAAAAAGAGAGATATATGAATAACGTAGTTATATTTGCCAGTTAGAACAAGGAATAGAAGACTACCATTTTGTCATTTATTTCTGTATGATACAGTTTTGATTGTGGCTTTTGATTTTGATATTTTATTTTACATTGAAAAACTTCATTTTTTTTCCTTATTTGATTCACAGTGAAAATGTGCATTCCTTTTTTATTGGTTATACTATTTTTTTGTAAAAGATTTAAGATGTCACTTCAACTACTCTCTTAAAGATGATGATAATCAATACTCCTGAGGTTTTTCAAGGCAGGGATTTCTGTCCTTTTTGTTACCTTGGGACCATAGAGAGTATGATCACTGGGGTGGGGGCTGTCACTGAACTAGTCTTGAATTTGGAATACATTTTGGACACTGTATATGGGCCTCTTGGTGATACACCTTGAGGTTATACCTATAACTAATGACTCTTATTTCAATGACCTAGGAAATATAATATCTTCTTGCCTCTGGCTTCTGATTTCTCATTTATATATGGTCCCATATAGTTAACTTCCCAGGCATGAATCACAGAATTCAATAAGCACTTGTGACATTTTAGCATCATCAGATCGGTATCTAACAAAAACTCAGACTTCTTGGTTTTGCTTCAAAGCACCATCTGATAGGGTGCTCAAATTCCTTAAACTTGTTGGAATTCATTATCATACCAAAAAAAAAAAAAAAAAGATTGGACTGAGAACAGAATCATCTCTCTTAATGCTATGATTCTAAGTTCCTAAAATTTTTGTTTTTTTTCCCATCCTGATGTAATAAAAACAGATGTAGAGATACATGTATGTTAATTCACCCTAAATTTTCAGTAGCAAAATAATTTTAGTTACTATTGAACAAGATCATTTGAACCATGTTGAAAGAAAGTAGGTAAAATGCTCTCTACTGTTAACCAAAGAATCCTTTGTATGCTAAGCATCCTTAACACAAGGCCCTAAAGTTCCATATGAGGGACAAGAGGAAAAAGCCAGAGTCCAATGAAAGACAGTGTACAACTGTCCTGTGTAATGTTTTTCTGAGGGGAGAAAATACATGCGCGAAGGCATGGGATTCATGAGAACTTGAAAATATCAGAATGTATCCCTTAACTGTAAAAAGATATCTGTATACAGATTTCCTGACCCTTTTAGGGAAAAACTCATTTAATACTAAGCAGGGCAGGCTATAATTTTTTCAATAAAGCATTCCAAACTTGTTGCAAACTGTCACAAACATATCCTGGGAAATACTACTCTTCTGCCTTCAGAACCTCTCAAATTTCATTACTTTTTTTCCAGTTTTTGACATTGATAAGATTTGCCTTTCTGTTAATGAGCTTTGGTGGGCATAATGTCCTATTTTTATTTTTTTCAACCTTTCCGCATCTGGGTTGGCAAGCTGGTCAACCAGGTTCTCTGACAAAATGCATATTCTATAACTGTTTCATTCCTCTACCAGTCATCAGATTCTGATTTTGGGCATAATTTGCCAGGATTTTGACCCTATATACACTGAGATTAGCCAATTTTTCTGCTAAGTAACCATATTTATATAGAACATGATAATAGAGATTAAAAATCAAAATGCCTAAATGCCAACAACACAAAAATTCATGTGTGGACATTTCTTACAGTGATGATTTTGTTACGAATTACAGTGATGATTTTGTTATGAATACTTTGAAGAGTTTCCTTTGCTTTATTGAAGTGCTTGTTTTAAAGAAGCATTGGGAAGAAGACTATTAGCAGCTAGCACATGAAATAATGTCATCTACTATCAGTTATATGATTTGCCTTTTCTAAGATGCAGCCCTGACTGTTTTTCAGTTTATATAAGCATATCCAGATTTTTCAATTGTAGAGACAGAAATTGCATGCTTTATTATTTATGTATCCTATGTGTATAGTGATATCAAACAATGTTTGAAGGCTTACTTGTGTTATCTCATGTAATATTTATAAAAAATTGTCGTTGTTAGGTTCCCTCGACTTGGTTCCGATTCATAGTGACCCTAGGTACAATAGAACAAAACACTGCCTGATCCTGTTTGAGCCCGTTTTTGCAGCCACTGTATCAATCCATCATGTTGAGGGTATTCCTCTTTTTCACTCACGCTCTACTTTGCCAAGAATGATGTTCTTCTCCAGGGACTGGGCCCTCCTGATAATGTGTCCAAAGTACATGAGACGAAGTCATGACAGCCCCACTTCTAAGGAGTATTCTGGCTGTACTTCTTCCAAGACAGATATGTTTGTTCTTCTGGAAGACCGTGGTTTGTTCAATATTGTTCACCAACACCGTAATTCAAATGCATAAATTCTTCCTTGATCTTCCTTATTCATTGTCCAGTTTTCACATGTATATGAGGCAATTGAAGATACCATGGCTTGGGTCAGGCGCACCTTAGTTCTCAAGGTGACATTTTTGGTTTTTAATGCTTTAAAGAGGTCTTTTGCAGCAAATTTGCCCAATGCAATATGGCATTTGATCTATTGACTGCTACTTCCATGGGCATTGATTATGGATCCAAGTAAAATGAAATCCTTAATAACTTTAATATTTTCTCTATTTATCATGATGTTGCTTACTGGTCCAGTTGTGAGGATTTTTGTTCTCTTTATGTTGAAGTGTAATCTATACAGAAGGCTATAATCTTTGATCTTCATCAGGAAGTGCTTCAAGTCCTCTTCACTTTTAGCATACAAGGTTGTGTCATCTGCAAATTGCAGGTTGTTCATCAGGCTTCCTCTAATCCTGATGCTGAGTTCTTCTTCATATAAATCCAGCTTCTCAGATTACTTACTGAACATAACAGACTGAATAAGTATGGTGAAAGGATATAATCCTGATGCTCACCTTTCCTGATTTTAAACCACACGGTATCACCTTGTTCTGTTTGAATGACTGTCTCTTGGTCTATGTTCAGGTTCTGCATGAGCACAATTAAGGGTTTTGGAATTCCTATTCTTACCAATATTATCCATATTTTGTTATGATCCACACAGTTGAATGCTTTTACATAGTCAATAAAACACAAATAAACATCTTTCTGATATTCTCTGCTTTCAACCAAGGTCCATCTGACATCAGCAATGATATTCCTTGTTCCATGTCCTGTTCGGAATCCAGCTTGAATCTGGCCGTTCTCTGTTGATGTACTGGTGCAACCGTTTTTGAATTATCTTCAGCATAATTTTACTTGCATGTGATATTAATGATCTTGTTTGATAATTTCTGCATTTCGATGTATCACCTTCTTTTGGACTAGGCACATATATGGATCTCTTCCAGTCAGTTGGCCAGGTATCTGTCTTCCAAATTTCTTGGCCTAGATGAATGAGCCTTTTCAGCAGTCCATCCATTAGTTGAAACATCTCAATTGGTATTCCATCAATCCTGGAGCCTGGTTTTTTACCAGTGCCTTCAGTGCAGCTTGGACATCTTCATTCAGTACCGTTGGTTCTTGATCATATGCTATCTCCTGAAATTGTTGACCACCAACCAATTATTTTTGATGTAGTGTTTTAGACTGGGTTCTTTAGAGAAGAAAAACCAGTAAAGTGTATAAATATCGACATAGAGAGTTTTACATAAAGGAAATGGCTCACACAATTCTAAAAGCTGGAACATCCCAAATCCGTGGGTCAGGCTGGAGGCTTCTCCTGATTCATTTAGCCACAGGGTCTGGCAAACTGAAGACTGGCAGATCAGAGAGCAGGGATCTTGCTCATAGACTGTGAAGACTGAAGAATCCAACAGGCAAGACCACAGGTGATCTGCTAGCTCAAGTCCCAAGAACCAGAGGTCAGATGAACAGGAGCCAGCTACAGGATCCTGAGCAAGCAGAAGCCCCTGAGCATTGCTAGAATGTTCACTTATAACTGAAGCAGGCCACACGCCCAAGGAAACTCCCTGTCTTAGTCATCTAGTGCTGCTCTAACAAAATACCACAAGTGGATGGCTTTAACAGAGAGAAATTTATTTTCTCACAGTTAAGTAAGCTATAAGTCCAAATTCAGGGTGTCAGCTCCAGGAGAAGGCTTTCTCTCTCCGTTGGCTCTGGAGGAAGGTCCTTGTGGTGCATCAGTCTTACCTTGGCCTGGGAACATCTCAGCAAAGGAACCTCAGGTCCAAAGGACGCACTCTGCTCCCAGCACTGCTTTCTTGGTGGTGTGAGGTTCCCATGTGTCTCTGCTCACTTCTTTTTTATATCTCAAAAGAGATTGGCTTAAGACACTATCCAATCTCATATACCTCATCAGTATAACTGCCGCTAATCCACGTTATTTGATCATAGTGATTAAATTTACAACACATAAGGAAATCACATCAGATTACAAAATGGTACACACTTATGCAATACTGGGAATCATGACCCAGCCAAGTTGGCAGATATTTTGGGGTGACACAATTCAATCCATGACACTTCCTTTCAACTGATTGGCTACTCACAGCAAATTCCATCGTGAAGGTGATCACATTATATCAAATATCATCATGCAAGTGATCACAACATCATAAGACTGCAAAACCGCTGAGAATCATGGCCCAGTCAAGTTGACACACAACCTTAACTATCACATATAGTGACTCTGTATTCCCTCCATCTTCTTTTGATGCTTCCTGCATTGTTCAATTTTTGCCCATAGAATCCTTCAAAATTGCAACACGAGTCTTGAATTATTTCTTCAGTTCTTTTAGCTTGAGAAATGCTGAGTGTGTTCTTCCCTTTTGGTTTTCTAACTCCAGCTCTTTGCACTTATTATAATACTTTGTCTTCTCGAGCTGCCCTTTGAAGCATTTTATTTGGCTCTTTTACTTCGTCATTTCTTCCATTCGCTTTAGCTACTCTATGTTCAAGAGTAAGTTTCAGAGTCTCTTCTGACGTCCATTTTGGTCTTTGTTTGTTTCCTGCCTTTTTAGTGATCTTTTGCTTTCTTCATGTGCGATGTCCTTGATGTCATCCCACAACTCATCTAGTCTTCTGTCATTAGCTTTTAATGCATCAGATCTATTCTTGAGATGGTCTCTAAATTCGGGTGGGATGTACTGATGATCATATTTTGGCTCTTGTGGACTTGTTTTAAGTTTCTTCAGCTCATCTTGAACTTGCATATGAGCAATTGGTGGTCTGTTCTGCAGCCGACCCCTGGCCTTGTTCTGACGAATGATATTGAGCTTCGCCATCATCTTTCCACAGATGTAGTCAGTTTGATTCCTGTGTATTTTATCCGGTGAGGCCACATGCATAGTCACTGTTTACGTTGCTGAGAAAAGGTATTTTCAATAAAGAAGTCGTTGGCCTTGCAAAATTCTATCATGTGATCTCTGGCATCGTTTCAACCAAGAAGGTTATATTTTCCATCTACAGATTCTTCTTTGTTTCCAACATTCCCATTCCAGTCATCAGTAATTATCAATGCATCTTGATTACATGTTTGATCAGCATCAGACTACAGAAGTTGGTAAAAAACTTCAATATCTTCATCTTTGCCATTAGTGGTTGGTGCATAAATTTGAGTAATAGTCATATTAACTGATCTTCCTTGTAAATGTATGGATATTATCCTACCACTGATAGCATTGTATTTCAGGATAGATCTTGAAATGTTCTTTTTGACAATAAATGCGATGCCTTTCCTCTTCAATTTGTTATTCTCTACATAATAGACCATATCATTGTCTGATTCAAAAAGGCCAATACCAATTTCAGCTCCCTAATGCCTAGCATATCAATATTCAAATGTTCATTTTCATTTTTGGAAACCTCCGTTTTTCCTTGATTCATATGTAGTATATTCCACATTCCAATTATTAATGGATGGTTATAGCTGTTTCTTCTCATTTTGAGTTGTGCTATATCAGCAAATGAATATCCTGAAAGCTTTACTGCATCCAAGTCACTAAAGTTGACTGTATTTTGAGGAGACATCTCTTCCCCAGTCATATTTTGAGTGTCTACCAACCTGAGGGGCTTATTTTCTGACACTGTATCAGACAATGTTCCACTGCTATCCATAAGGCTTCTACTGGCCAATTTTTTTAGAAGTAGATCACCAGGTCCTTCTTCCAAGTCTGTCTCCTAATCTGGATCTCCACCAAAACCAGTCCTTCATGGATGACACTGCTGGTATTTGAAATACCAGTGCCATAGCTTCCAGCATCACAGCAAAACACAAGCCACCACAGTATGACAAACTTACAGATGAATGATGGATAAAAACACTAGGAGGCTATTATTTTCCACATTTTAAAATGAGAGAGATGAAATAATTTGGTCAAGGTTGCACATTTAATAAGCTTTAGAACAAAGAGAAATGTAGAGGGTCTAATTTCAGAGTATCCACTTCTATCTACTATGCACTACAGATACAGTATTTTGTACTTTATATATACTAAAATTATATGAATGTATATACCACATTTTCACACAGATAATGTGCATCTTCTATGTTTTTTTTTCAGCAACATGTAAAGAATTGGCATAGTAGCACTTACAAAAATACCTCATGGGAAGATGGTGCTGTTGGCAAACAAACGTAGAAGGCACACGGGCACACGTTATTTGCATAAAAATATGTTGTGTGTGTGTGTGTATGCATGTGTGTATATATGTATATATATATATATATACATATACACACACATACATATATATTTCACAGGTGGCAAATAAATAGGTGTACTCACTACCTATTGAAAGGCATACTGTCTGCTGGAGACTGCTGTAAAATACATTTCCACTTCTATAACCCAGAGAAATATTTCATCCCATTAGAGTTTGTGACTGCTCAGAATTGCTTTGTAGTATACAGGCACAATAGAGCAGAATTCAATCCACAGTAACGTTTTACTAGGTATGGTTTCTTACTAGGACTCCCACAATATTTTGAGGGATAGCAGTGATTTGTAACATCTTATTTTTAGGTAAACACAATCATCAAAGTATAGCGAGATTTTTCTAAATTTTGAACTATATAATATTTTGTAAAGTGCACTTTTCAAACTGTGCTCTGTGTTTTACAAGATCATATTACCATGGATGAATAATACAAATATATATTTCTAAGCCTCACTTCAGTCTTCTTCAGAGAGAACGCCTGAGAGTAAAATCCCTCAGAATACAGAATCATTAAGCACCCAAACTGAATTGAATTCAAATAAAAATTGAGATTCACTGTCCTAAAACAGAAAGAGTGTTCACAAACAAGGATAATAAAGCAAAGGGTATTTTGCAAGATTCCCCTAAAAGACATTGACAACACATGAGTTTGTCATGTCTATATTGTACTATATTTTCCCCATCAGATTATCATAAATCATTGCTACATAATTATGGTAAGGAAGATTGTTAATAGGCTATATTTGAATAAAAAATAATAAAATGGATTAAAAAGAAATATCATAGAGGGATCAACGAGAGTAAAGAAATTATGATAGGCCATGCAAAACTTATAGAAATGAGGAGGATATAAGAGGATTAAAACTTATAGAGAAACATAATGAATGGTTAAGCATTTGTGAAGATAAAACATTGAGGAAATAGTGGAAAATGAGGCAGCTTTTTACAACTGTTATTTTCATCTTCAAGAGGTGGAAGAATACCTATGTGACTTAATAGTTCATTTTCCACAGGTTAAAAAAATTAGTGTTGAGTGACTTCTTTAAAAAAATAAAAATAAAACAATGCAAGTCTGAAGTACTTTATAGAATAGGAGCATGCAAATGTGAAGTACATTATAGAATGGGAGTGTGCTAAAGGAAAAAAAGAAATGTGATTAAATTTTATTTAGCTGATGATGGAACAGAGGGTACACTTAATTATTTAAAAAAAAACAAAGCCTTCATGATAACATATTTTTTGAGTCTGTGACAAAAAAGAATGAAAATATAATTTATTTCAAATGTGGTGTGGGTTTGTGTTAGCTGCTGTTGAGTCAGTCCTCTGCTCATGGAGACCCTGTGAACAATGGGAATAAATGCTGCCCAGTCCTGCACCATCCATGAATTGTTGTGGATCTACCTGCTGTGATCTATAGGCTTTTCACTGATTAATTCTCAGAAGTAGATCATCAGAATTTTTTCCTAGTCTACTTTAGTCTGGAAGCTCCACTCAAACTTGTTCAGCATCATAGCCACAGGAAAACCACCCCTAACAGGGGGGTAATTGTTGTGCATGAGATGTATTGGCTATGAATCGAGCTGGGTTTCTCATGTGCAAGGCAAGAATTCTGAACCACAAATGCCTTTTTGACTGTGTGTTGGTTATCTAGTATTGCCATAACAGAAATACCACAAGTGGATGCCTTTAACAAACAGAAATTTATTTTCTCTAGTTTAAGAGGTGAGAAGTCTGAATTCAGGGTGCCAGCCCTAGAGGAAGGCTTTCTGTCTCAGCTCTGGAGGAAGGTCTTTGTCTCTTCTGAGCTTCTGGTCCTGGATGACCTTCATGTAACTTGGAATCTCTCTTCCCCCATCTCTACTCACTTATTTAATCTCTTTTATATCACAAAAGAGATTAAGTAAGACATACTGTACACTAATCTGGCCTTATTAACATAACAAAGAAACCCATTTCAGAATGGGACTATAACCACAGGCATAGAGGTTAGGATCTACAATGCATATTTTTGGGGGATATAATTCAATCCATAACATTCTAGCCTTCGGCCCCCCAAAATTCATGTCCTTGCCACATGTAAAAGATATTCATCATAGAATCCCAAAAGTCTTAAATCAATTCCAAGTCCAAAATCTCATCTTCTGAATTATCTAAATCAAATATTGGTCTTTTGCAGCAGATTTGCCCAATGCAGTACCATTTGATTTCTTGACTACTGCTTCCACGGGCACTGATTTTTAATCCAAGAAAAATGAAGCCCTTGACAACTTCAATCTTTTCTCCACTGAAGATGTTGATGTTGCTTATTGGTCCAGTTGTGAGGATTTTTGTTTTCTTTATGTTGAGGTGTAATCCATACTGAAGGCTGTAATCTTTGACCTTCATCAGTAAGTGCTTCAAGTCTTCTTCACTTTCAGCAAGCAAGGTTGTGTCATCTGCATACTGAAGGTTGTTAATGATGCCTTTATACAGTCGGGCTTCTCGGATTATTTCCTCAGCATACAGATTGAGGAAGTATGGTGAAAGAATACAACACTGACACACACTTTTCCTGACTTTAAACCACACAGTATCCTCTTGTTCTGTTTGAACAACTGTCTCTTTGTCTATGTACAGTTCCTCATGAGCCCAATTGAGTGTTCTGAAATTCCCATTTTTATTGGAGGTAAATTATAGAAACACAGAATATAGGCTTTGGAGTCACCAAAAACTGACTGCTGTTGAGTCAGTTCCAACACATACTGACACTATAGGACAGAGTAGAACTGCCCCAGAGGTTTTCCAAGGCTGTAAATGTTATAGAAGCAGAATGCCACACCTTTCTCCCATGGAACAGCTGGAGGGTTTGAACCGTAAGTTAGCAGCCAAGAGTTTTAACCAATGCACTACCAGTGCTCCTATTGGAATTACAGAGCTCTGAATTCAGAATGATGATCTGTCACTTAATAGCTCTCTGACCTTGTGAAACTTAACTAATCTGACTCATGATATACCTGGAAGATGAAATGAGAAATTGAGGTCAAACATGTAAACTGCTCAGTATATTATCAAATATGCTGAATGTATGCTATGAAAAGTATAGTGTTTAGAGAGAGGGACCCTCTATTCCCCAAACTTATATTTTCTTGCAGAGATAATTCAGCAAGAGAAACTCTACTTTTCCTCATTCCATACTCTACTTGGTGAGGGTGAGTGAAGAAATGAGCTTGTTTGCCTCTGCCTTTTCTAGATTCTCTCTTTTTCAACCGGCCTGCTTTCAGAAAAAATGCATTCTGACCTGCTCATCCCTATGCAGTAAGATTAGTGGTGATTCCTATGTCTTATTTCTCAGCATGGTTCCTGAAATTCAATGAGGAGGACAAGGGTATTCTGTCTCCTTGAAGCCAAACATGTGGTTGCTATTTTTCTACTAACAACAAGCAACTTATATACATTACATCTCATGAGCTGGAATTTAGAAGTGCTTTCTGTAATTGTCTTTTAAACAGACTGGTGTCTTCATAGTGAAGAACAAATGTATATTTAATTATAAGTTTAAAAAGTTTTTAAGTGGTTCCAGGGCAAATAATAAGTATATACTAAGTGAAAAAAAAAAAATTACCATCAGGAATGTCATCCTACAAACAATATTATTTGAAGAGGGAAACTTAGAGATTTCTAACATTAACAGACATCATGGAGTGATAATGACAGAACATTAGTTATTTATATGAGATTGTGTGACAGAGATGGTTAACTCAATTAGATCTTGCTGGTACTCAGGCCAAGGTCACATAGTTATTTTCCATATGGGCCAGTATACTTCTGACTGGGGAAACTCTGTTTTCTACTCACAGATTGCACTCCTAAACTCAACCTGTTATTTCTCCATTATGTGCCATTAATTGATGCAATATCCTACTGATAGTGTGTCATCTTTGTCATCTGCATAAATGAAGAACATTATGTCCATGAGGCAGCCAACAGAGAGCAACTTGAGGCTGTAATACTGGAAAATTGACTACTAATCTAGAGTTTTCATCAAAAAAAAAAAATCGTTCCAAATTTTCCAGGGAGGATTAACTTCAAACATTATACAAAAGTGGGTTGCAATCAGCTCACAGTCTCTTCCTGGAAAATGAAAGCTCAGTAACTCTAGTATGCTTCATTTTTTTTTTTTTTAACTCATATTCAGGGCATATATATCTGATAAGACATTCTCTGCATAGTAGCACATTTCCAAAGAGAGGAGACTTTAGTTTTGCTATTTACTGTTTACTTACTATCTCTGTGCTCCCTTGAATTTGTTCTAAGTCCTACTGGGAGTTTGTAATATATTCCAGTGCTGTCCATCAGTAAATTTAATGTGTCACCACATATGTGATTAACAAGCACTCTGAAACATTCACAGGGAGTAGTGGGATATTTGTCTTCCTCACCCTGTAACAAGAGAGAAAACTTAGTTCCATATTCTGGCAAAGAGCTGACCCAATGTAATATAACATAAAGCCCTTTCATAAATCAAGACTTTTAGAGTTTGAGTAGAGGCAAGCAAAAACTTCGAATCCCTAACATCCACTATATCCTTCAGGAATTTTCTATGTAAACTCGCTTCTCAAAACCTTCTTTACAGAAGGGATTGCTAGAACTCATTTAAAGTCTAGTTAATTTAAGCTGAAATTATTTCAGCTGAGAGAATGAAGATTTTGAGTGCTATCTGTCTAGAAGATGGTGCTGTCTGTCTTCTATTAATAAATTTTTTAGCCGTCACCAGGTGGAAGAGAATTTAGTGTGTATGTGTTGGAAGGTGGGAAGCATCAGGACATCGTAGACAAATATTTGTTCAGAACATCTCTGTGACAGGTACTGTACTAGTCACAGAAGAGTTAACAGAATATAACTGTAAGTCCTTATCCTCAAGATAGGGTGTCCTAAAAGAACAGAGAATAAACAAGCAAAAAACAAACAATGAAATAGAGACTATTATTAGTGAATTAATAAAAGTAGCACACTGCTTTGACAGAGAATATTGGTGGGGCAAGGGGCTCTCCAAAGAGACTGAGATTTGAAGTCCATTAGGAAGAGATCCATGTGAAAACATGTAGCACATGCCCCATAGGAATGTGAGGAGAGGGGATGAGAAGTAGGGAAATGAATAGCACACGTAAATGTGCAAAGACCCTCAGGGCATGGAATGGGAATGTTTGGAATATCTGAAAGACTTGAGAACTGACAGAAGCCATTATATTGAGAAAGTGGCCTAAAGAGTTAAAGCACTCAACTACTAACCACAGGGTTGGTGGGTTTGGACCTACCCAGAGATGCCTCAGAAGACAGTCCTGGTGATCTGCCTCTGAAGAGACACAGCCAAGAACACCCTATGGAACCCAATTCTACTCTGCAATGTGTAGAGTTGCCCGGTGTCACCATGAATTGGACTTGACTACATGAGAACTGGTATACTTTTTTTATTTTTTTAGTTGAAAGGGATAGAGGAGAAAAGAGAGGTCAGGTTATCTAATGGAAAGCCAATAAAGAGATATCTACTGAAAAAAGCAGGACTTGTTAATTATTTGTACAAGGGGTTTGATGGAAAGGGAGGAATTAAGATGAAAAACCATCTTGGGTGGTTAGTGTTTTTTTTCTGATGATAGAAATCCACAAGTTAAGTAGCTAGGAGTCATTTGTTCATGTAAAAGTCAATAACTATAGAGAATCACAAGACATTTGATTTTAAGCGCAATGAAATTGCCCTGTGAGAAGTTCCCATAATGGAAAACAATATTTTGATTTCACAATAATTAGCAAATTTCAAATTTTCAAAGTTCAAATTTTCATCTGACCCTTTTTGTGAATACTTTTCTGTTTCTCTTTTTGATCAAGAAAAATTCTGCTTTTTCAGTATTAGGCTAAACTTACTTATCATTTGTGGCGCCTTTCCCATCTATGAAAAACAGAAATGTCTCAGTGATGTGAATTCTTATGAATTAGTCTCGTGATAAACTACATGAAAATCTATGCTTGCTCCTCTCTGCTTTTCCTCTTTTGTTTGCCTCAGATGGCAAGGCCCAAGCTGACTGTGGACTCCACCTGTAGAAAATGCCACAGCTTCTGTCAGACTGGGTCCCTGAACAAATGTATGGAACTGAACCCAACCTCCACCTTGGAATCATTTTGACATGTTATAAGAACTGGGAACAAACAAAAACAAAACAACAAAACTTCTGTTATGTTTAAACCCTTATACATTTTTCTATCTGTGTTATTACAGCCTAGTCTTCCACATTCAATATATTATATAACCACCTTAAATATAACCTATAATTTATAACCAATAGACAATGCAGCTCTTAGAGTATTCTCTAGAACTGAACATAATACTCCCATAGTAATCTGACCAGTGCACGATAGAGCAAGGTTATCTCCTCCTTTATTCTAAAGATTGTATTTCTGCTAATACAACCTAATTCCAAATTATAAATTTTTGAAAGCCACATTAACACTGTATATGTGCCAGGAACACATTTTTCAGATATTGACCAGCATGCCATTCACAATGTTATTCTCACAGTTTTATAAAGAGATGAGGTTAAATCAGAGTATCATAGAAGGAGAATAGACACTTCCTCTATGTTGATTTTAATCCATTAATAGACATCTTTTAATAAGAATATGGGACAAGATTCCTTTTTCTAGCTGCAAGCAAATTGTTTATCACCACATTATGCTTATCTGGTCCTCTTTAACATAAAGTTACAATCACAAAATGGAGGACAACCACACAATACTGGGATCATGGATCAGCCAAATTGAGACACACATTTTTGGGGGGACATAATTCAATCCATGACATCCAGTAATTCCTATAGGCTCTACCCTAAAAATAAATAGCTTTATCATTGTCTCTCCCTGTCTTACATACCGTTATCTCTTGTCTAAGATACTGCAACTTCTTTGATTTTCCTGAATTGATTTCCCTTTCTTAACTCATACGCTCTGGTGTCCATCTTCCACACCACGTGGTCTTTTAAAAGCCCTGATCACATTCACGTCTCCAGTGGCACAGCATGTATCACAGCTTTATTTCTCTTTATGGCTGAATAATATTCTATCGTATATATGAACCACATTTTGCTTATCCATTCATTGTTTATTGACATTTAAGTTGTTTCCGTCTTTTGGCTATTGTAAATAATTCTCCAATGGACATTGGTATACAAGTATTTGTTTTTGTTGTTTTACTTTTCTCATACATTCAATTTAGTCATATCAATTACATTAATCATGTTATGCATACATCACCAATAACAAGTATTTGTTTGAGTCTCTGCTTTCAAATCCTTTGGGTATATACCTAAAAGTGGAATTGCTGAGTTGTATGGTAATTCTACGTTTAAATTTTTGAAGAACTACCAAAATGTCCTCCATTGTGGCTGCACCATTTTACATTTCCATCAGTAATAAGTGAACTTTCTAATTTCTCTGCATCCTTGCCAGGACTTCTTATTTTCCACCTTTCTGATAGTACATGTTATGGATTGAATTGTGTCCCAAAAAAATATGTGCTATAAATCCTAACCTCTATGCCTGTGGTTATAATCCCTTTTGGGAATGGGTTGTCTTTGTTATGTTAATCGGAAGGATTGGTGTAGCATGTGTCTCTTGAGTCAATCTCTTTTGAGATATAAAACACATTAAAAAAGCAAGCAAGTGAGCTGAGATGGGGTAAATTAGATGTCAAGACACATGGGAATCCCCAAGGAACCAAGAAGCCGAATTTGAAGAGACAAGGACCTTCCTTCAGAGCCCATAGAGAGAGAAAATCTTCCCCTCTAGCTGAAGCCCTGAATTTGGACTTCCAGCATCTTAAACTGTGAGAAAACAAATTTGTTTGTAAAAGCCACCCACTTGTGGTATTTCTGTTATAGCAGTACTAGATAACTAAGACAGTACCCAGCTTAGCTGGAGTAAAGTGGTATCTCATTACGGTTTTGATTTGTGTTTGCCACTGGTGGTGCAATGGTTAAGCACGTGGCTGCTAACTGAAAGATCGAAGGTTCAAATCCACCAGCTGCTCCCCAGGAGAAAAGACCTGGCAATCTGCTCCCATAAAGACTATAGCATAGGAAACCTATGATGCAATTCTTCTCTGTCCTATAGGGTCACTATGATCCAGAATCGACTCAATGACATGCAAGAATAATGACTAATAAGTATTATATCATGTGCTTGTTGGACATTTGTATGTTTTTTTTGGAAAAATGTCTATTCAGGTTCTTTTGCCCATTTTTATTTTCTTGTGGTTGTTGTTGGGTTATTTGTCTTTTGTTGTTGAGTTGTGTAAATTCCTTAGGTATTCTGGATATTAACATTTTATCACATACATGGTTACCAAATATTTACTTCCATTCTGTGGAACGCTTCTTCACTTTCTTGGTAAAATCTTATGATGTGCAGAGATTCTTACTTTTGATAAAGTTCATTTTACCTACTTTGTTTTTTGTTACTAGTGCTTTTGGTGTTATGTCTAAGAATCCATTGTCAAAAACTGGGTCCTGAAGCATATGTTTTCTTCTAATAGTTTTATAATTTTAGTTCTTATAGCTGGGTCTTGGTCCATTTTGATGAATTTTCTTACATGGCATGAAGTATGAATACAACTTCATTTTCTGCATGTGGAGGTTCAGTTGTCCCAGCACCATTTATTAAAAAGGCTTTGCGCTTGTCAAAAATCTATTCAAGATAGATATATAAGGTTATTTCACGATTCTCAATTCTGTCTGTTGGTTTATATGTCTATCATTTAACCACTACCACATTTTTTTTGATTACTCTAGCATTGTAGTATATTTTGAAACTGGGAAGTATAATTCCTCTGCTTTCTTCTTTTTCAAGATTGTTTTGGCTATTCAGGGCCCCTTGAATTACATATGAATTTGAAGATTGACTCTTCCACTTCTGAAAAAAAAAACACAAAAAATAAAAAACTATTAAAATTCTGATAGGGATTGCATTGAATCTGTAGATCACTTTTGGCAGTATTGAATTCTAACAATATTAAGTCTTCCAATTCATGAACATACAGAAACCTGGTGGAAGAACTTTAGAGAATGAGGAAACTGCATGTGTTAAGGCCTAATGCAGAAAGGAGCAAAATATTTTTGAAAAACTATAAGAAGACAGCGGACTAGGATGAGACTAGATACGTAGCCAGAGGCCAGGTCAGAGGGAGCTATATGGGAAGGAGTATAGATTTTATCATAAGAGCAATGGAGAAAGCTAAAGACAGGCATTTGCTTTGTTTGCTTTAAAAATATTACTGTGTCCTCTGTGTAGACAATAGATTAGAAGATGGAGAAAGTTAAAGTGCAGATAGAAACTATTAGTCTGGTAGATATGCCAGAGTGATGGCAGTAGAGATGGAGAGAAGAGTCAGGATTCTAGCTATATTTTATAGGTAAAATTGAAAGGACATAGCAATTTGCACTGTGGTAATAATAGATGACTATATTACCACATAATTTGTCATCTAAATGGGATATTTCTAAGAGAAAAATGAGGTAGTATTAATAATTATGCTTAGACAACAAGGGGTTGTCCAAGGCAAACTAGGAGGTATGGTTACCCTCATTTCTTTTTTGATATGTTGTGAATTATAATGTTTTTTGTTAAAATAGAGGGGGTTCAAGAAATAAAAGGTATTGAGGAATTGGGCTAAAAGTCATCTTTGAGGCAGACAAGACAGAAAGATTTGAATATGCAAAAGCACCAAGGCAGATAGAGCACAGCAGGCTCTGAACCTGTGAAGTCATTCAGTTATAGCCTGGATTTGACTAGAATATGAAAGATATAGGCTATTGTTCATCACACGCTATCATTAGTTATTTGTTTGTGGGAGTGAAGTTTCATTACATGTTCCCAGCATATCTTATGTTTGAAAATAATACTCACGTTGAAAAAAATTGTGTCACTTTCTAGTTGCTGAAATTAACATTTCAAATTCTAATAGTTTCATCTCTAAATAGTTTTTAAAGTGAATCATGATTCTTTAATTACAAAAACCTAGAAATAGTTTAAAGAAAATTGGAGACAAAAAATTTATTCTACTGAGATGCTCTTGAAAAAACAAAGAGATGAATAACAAACCTTATTCGTACACTAAGGACTGTTAAAATAGAAAATATTGATGAGTTTTTGACGTAACTTGAATTTAAAAGCCTAAGGAGACTCAAAAAATTCCTACATCTATTTACTCTAGATTGGATGTGAAAGTCTATTTTCTACAAATTTCTCAGTATTATTAGAAGTGAAATATAATTCCAGGATTACTGACTTAAATGGGCCATCAACTTTAGAAAAATCTGTTCATCACAGAACTTTGAATGAAGATTACTAGGCAAGTAACTGTTGTTTTGAGTTTAGTCAAGTTTGATAGGGTTTTTATGACTGGTCCAAGAAATGAAGTACTGAGGTTCATCTTTACAGAGAATCTGTTCATTGCAAGTTTAATGTAAAAGATTGAAAATTCATATCCATAACAGGTACAATAAATGGAAAATTTCCCATAGATTAGAAACTGGAATTATTATTAAGGACTATTTCCATTCAAAAATTTTTTTGATGTAAAAGCTCTGATTTAACAAGGTGTATTTACTTATACTTTACCTTCCTATATTTTGATCATGGTTTAAATGCATAACAGTATGCACATCTGCTGTCCTGATGGATGGGCTTGCTGCAGATATCGTATAGGGGATGAAAAGATGACCCAAACCTTTAAAAGATACATAAAGATTTATGAATCGATAAGAAAGTCCAAAACGTTAAGTACAAAAGGAAATAGTGGGCTAATCTGAGACCAATATTTCCATTTAATTTCACTATGTGAAATAAAATTTGTACTATGCTTGGAAGATTATAGTTCCAAATGTTTCCATTTTTCCTTTTATGTTGGAATCTTTTAGAGTCTGCATGTCTGACATACACAGGTTTATGCAGACAATATTTTTCCAAATTTACTCTGGGCCAGATTTCTTAATAACTTTTGAACTTTTTATTGAAGAATGATACTAATGGTTTACAGCCACTTAATAGATTTTAATTTCCAAAATACTTTTATTTTCAAGTAAACAAATATATGTACATTTATTTAGATAAAAGTATCATTTAGAATATTATCATTGGAACATATTTAAAACTGTTTTTGAGATAGGCGGTCTATACACTAAATGTCTTCAGACTTGGCCCAGTTGTAATTTTTGTCCTGCTAGTGTAAAAAAGGAAAGAAAGTGCTTACGGAAGTAACATATGTTCTGGTAAGCACTTTCATATAATATGGAGGAAAGAAATGTTTTCTGAGGTTTTGATATATTCTCTCTAGTATGACAGTAAACACAATTATGGCCTCAAAACCCATTACTGTCGAGTTGATTCCAACTCTTAGCAACTCTATAGGATAGGGTAGAACTGTCTCAGAATGTTTTCAAGGCTGTTATCTTTGTGGAAGCAGATTACCACATCTTTCTCTCTGGGAGAGGCTGGTGGATTTGAACTGCTGACCTTTTGGTTAGCAGCCAAGCTCTTAAGCACTGTACCACCAGGGCTACTTATGGCCTCAACAATCATTTATGGAATCAAATTGCATAAAAAGTACTGCTTTAAAATTTCTTAAAATCATGCACATAAACACCTAAAGAATGATGCTAGCTATAAGGTATTGGCATTATATTTTGCAGACTAGATTATGAGAAATGAGGAACTTAGAAAGTTTCAAATCATTTGAGCTGTGTTACTAACAGTTTTTAAGTGCTCTCTTTGTAGTGATTTTTCAGTTTAACATACAACTTATGTCTTAGAATTGAGCAAAATGTATATATGTGTTATAAAACTCTTTTTAAGAATTCCTTGTATCATTTATTATTATTTCATTTTCTTTCAAGAGTTATGCAAACTGAGTAGATAAGAAAAAGCATTTCCAGCAGAAAAACGTTGAATGTCATTTGGGAAAATAGCGATCTCTGAAATGGCTAAGAATAAACATAAAAATTATAACCTTATGCTAATGTTTATAGTATATAAAAATACAGCTACATCTTACATTAAAATGTAGATACATGCAAGTGGAAAATGAAAAAAAAATGACCACTTTTTCTTCATGATTCTCTTTGTTTAGATAATGGAAGAGTAGTGTAGTAGTATTGACAAATGAACATGGACTTAGTAATCTGATAGACTTGAGTTTGAATTTCTTCCCCACCACTGACTGGTAATACCTTGGGAAATTTCCTTACCCTCTCTTAGTCTATTTCTTCATCATTAAAATGTGATGACAATAACACCTACCTCTCAGGGCTGTCCATAAAATTAGGTAAGATGATTAAATGGCTGTTAAGTAAAAACAGCTAGCACATTATTATGTATGCTTTTCACCATCAAAGAACTAAAAGGAAATATATCTTAACAGTACAGTCAGTTCTGGTATAATGCTTGTTATGGAAATTTATTCCAACAAAATGGATATTTGGGAAAAATTTGAGCACAGTATAAATTTTGATTTTGCTTATACATGATTTAAGCCACAATAAACAGTTGCTGAACACAGAAAACTGCATCCAGGTGAACCCAACTACATAGGAATACACAAAATGCACACACCTCAAATATCTCTCAGCTACTTCAGTTCACTGCATGAGTGATAAGCCACGCTCATCCACATCTGAAATTTTGACTGTCCATCTGATTTCAGATAACCCTCTTGCCACCACTTACCCATAACTCACAAGTTGCAACCCTTCTGACGATGCCCACTTCCATAAGCAAACTTAAGGTCTTTTTCAAGGAAATGTGACATATTTATTATAGTATTTATGTATTTCTCAATCATTTGACATGCGTAAGATCATGCTAATGTTTTTATTATGTCCTATCATTTTTTAAGTGCCAATCATGAAGGCTTTGAGCCTTGTGACCCTAACCTCACTTTTATCCATAAGGTAAAATAGTTTTTATTGTACTATTTTGCACAGCACCATGATTTTTAGGAATGCATATGTCATGTTAGAGCAAAATTGACTGTAATGGCTGAAAGCTGTTACACATACTCTCATGTTCTATATGTTTACTTGTTCTATCTTTACAATGCATTGATTTTTTTTTTCCCAATGGGCAAATATATCATGAAGTCATGAATGTTTTAAGTCTAGGAAGTTAGAAGAGATTAATTTACTTACTTATTTCTTTGACTAATCCCCAAGTAGACATTTGTAAATAATAAGAATCCTAATTCTCATAGAATATGATTCTCAATTCTTTTCAATGTTGAATATACATAAACATCTTCAGTAAGCACATGTTTATGCTGTTATAACTTCCTGCAAGCGAAATGTGTAATAGATAATGTGGTAGACATAGAAATGCATTGCCCATATGCCTCATTAAGAAAGGACTTACTGTCTAGCTGCAAGGGGGATGGCCAACTGACAGATTTTTAGCTGCTAGCTTTTTCAGGTTCACCCTGGTAGGAGTCACACCCTTCCCAAGGGACCCCACATCTTGTAAATAAGCAAGACGCAGATTTAAATGCATGGCCACTTTGGCCTAATTTGAGACTGCTTATCAACATTTCTCCAGAGCTTCCCACAGGGTTGGCATTGCAGTTTGACTTCTTCTTCTGCTCAATCCTGATTCTTCTCCAGTCCTTTTACAGGTGTTCATTACCAATAAACATTTTACACCCCACCTCCATCTCGGCATGCCTGGTTCTGTAGAATCTGATCTACAACAGATAACCCTTCACTTGAGATCAACATTTCCTTTAGAAGCAGGTTATCATAAGTATCTCAATAAATGAGTACTTGTAGTAAATAATTTCAAAATAAAGTAAGTTTGTAACACTGGAGAGTCTTTGTTTTTTTGTTTTAACAAATAGTTTCATTTTGGAGTATTCAACTTGGTTTAGACATGTAATAATTTGCTTTTAAAGGTCAAGTCTTTGTGACATTGATTTTTCCATTTTCCTATTTGTTGTTCTCAGTTGCATTGAAACACCAAGTAAGTTTGATATGGATCATAAAACTTTGCAAGAAAACCTCTACAACTTAAAAACAAAATCAAAAGATGAATACTTGCTGATTTGAACATCTTCTTAAGCAGGGAGGTAGAACGATTGTCAGAGAAATGCTTGGGGCTAAGGCTATGTGTTAGGAAACTTTTATACAACAAACAGCAAAGATATTTTTGCCAATAGTTTCAAAATGCCTTTTTTGTTGCATCCTGATGAATATAAGAATTTTTTTTTCAACTAAAAATGTCTGTATATCAGAGTTTCCTTCTTGTTTTCAAGCAAGGTTGACTGCTGATAGAAAACTTTCTGTGAAGCAGAACTATTTTCCTATTACTGGCTTTTCTTTAGAACGAGTTTCTGTCTTACCATTCATCTTCTAAGCGAGGCAGACAAGTATATCAGCAATAGTGTTATGATAAATTTTTGCACTGGGTAGTTTAAGTAGACGGTGGAGAAGCATGTGAACCTGGTATGTTGAAGAAACGTGACACAGTGTTGTCATCAAAATGCAGTTTTATTTTCTTCTCCCATTCACTAAATTTTATTCAGTGGGGCGTAATCTCACCTGGCCGTTGAATTTCAAATCTGACAAGCCCATACTTTTCTGTTCACTTTTAGGTCATAGACAGTCCTACTATTGAGTTATAAACAGAGTCCCAGTTAAGAAATTAGAATACACAGCTCCATATAATAATTAACTCAAAATTTGACAAAGCATTGCACTTCCTCCTCTAGCCCTGCTGGGGTCTGTTTCAGGCTGGATGCCTGCTGTGGGAAATGGGCGTGTAGTGTGTTTTTTCTGTTTCTCACCTTTCTTCTCCCAGCTTATTAAGTCTTCAGCTCCTCCATTGCCAGCAGGAAACAGAACAGAGGAGGTTAAGGTCTTGCTTGAGCTGAAAATTGTCTTTGTTGGTTTTACCCTTTCTGATTCTAGTAGATATGAAGTTCTCTTTCTTCTGGGAAGTTTTCATGCACTCTGCCTAGGTCCCTACTGGACTCATCTCTTTTATAATCTCTTTAATCTAGGCACCTCAAATTCAAGAACTCTCTGAAAAGCTCTGTTCGCTCATCTAGTTAGACCTAGAAGAAAGGATTTAAAATAATCCCATACTGGCTCTCTCTCCTCACCACCCACTTGATGAGTAACTATCATATATTCCTTTTCCTGCAAACTCTGGAAATACAAGCTGATCTCATGGAGCAGTACTCTGCTTGCTCCCATTAAAGCATTCTGTTAGCCTTTCTCTATTTCTAATTTCCTTGCACAAGAATCAGTGCCTAGTCCAGTGCCCACTCAGGAATCTCAGATGTTAGTTTGGTACCATTTTCTGCTCAGCATGTTATCCCTGCAGTAAACATGTGTCAAAGCTCCACTACAGGATCAGATCCACAACCAAAACAAAGCTAGCTCCAATTTCTTCATCAATTTCTTCCCTTTCTTTACTTTTGGATTTTTTTTAATATTCTCAATCTGGTGAGGGTGACATTCAATTAGTTATTTTGGATTTTCTATAAAAATATATATATGTCTACATGTTTCAAAATCAATTTAGAGTTCCTCTGGAAACTTAGGAGAAAATGACGCAGAAGACTTCTATGGTACATTCTGTTACCCTTGTAAATCAGAGCCTGGAGTCAAGAAATGCTTCAAGAGAAAGGATTATGCTGCTTTGAAATATCAAAAAGAACTAAGTAGGCAGAAGAATGGGTCAAGAGTGCTAAAGGCATAGAGATTAATATATGTAAATGTATGAAGATCCATAAGAGTGTGAAACTTTTGAGTAACTTCTCTGAGAATTACTGTGTCTAACTGGCAGTTCACTCTTCCTCTCCCATATTATCTTAAATCCAGCTCTAGATTCCAGGTCCCCACCAGATGCCCTGTCCCAGGTCAGGTAGCACACCACAGTGTATGGACAAGGCACATGATGTGATAGATACTGGAGAGTACAAAAAGGACAATCCATACAATGAAAGTTTATATACTTTGGAAATATTCTTCGAAAGATTCTGAGGCTTCACTTATTATTATTGTAATTTAACAGCCTGTAATTATAGATTTGAAAGATGTTAAATAGAGAATAATTTAAAGATTTATTTTAAATATTCTAGTACACAAAAACACTGATAAAAATCTGAGATTGAGCTATAAAGCCACAGAAAGACATGGAAGACCCTTAAATGCATGTTGGTAAGTGAAAGAAGTTTGTCTGATAAGGCTACATACTATAGGATTTCAACTATATGACATTCTGGAAAAGGCAAAACGGTAAAAACTATAAAAAGATCAGTGGAGGCAAGGAGTTGAGGAGTCGGTGAGGGCTAGGGGGAGGGTGAATAGGTGGAGCACAGGGGATTTTTAGAGCATTGAAACTCTTCTATGGGTTACCATAATGGTAGATACACAACATTATGCATTTGTCAAAACTCATAGAACTGTACAACACAAAGAGTTTACACTAATGTAAACTGTGGACTTTAGTTAATAATAATATCTCAGTGTTGTTTCACTAATTCTAACAAATGCAATGTAGCACCAATGTAAGATGATAATAATAGGGGAAACTGTGGGCAAGGGGAGAGGGAGTATTTGGGAACTTAACTTTCTGCTTGACATTTCTGTAAAATTTTTCTAAAAATAAAATATATTAATTAAAAAAAAGGCAAAGCAAATGTATTTTCTTTAGAAAATTATATTGCCGCAAGCTAGCTGCACAAACTTGGTTAAGGCAATTAAAGCAAAAACAAGCAAGCAAGCAAAATATATCTATTTCTTTGTCTATAAATAAAAGTGTTAGACTCTTATACTCCTTTACTAGTCATCTGCTGTTGAGTGCTTCAGTCCCTCACTGGCTGTTGGTCAGATGCTAACCTCAGTGTTATGCCACATGAACCTCACCATAGAGTTGTTCATGACATGGCAACTGGCTTTCATCAGGGTGAGCAGGAAGAGCTGAACAAGAGAGAAGTCAGTCTTTTTGTAACCTAACCTTGGAAGTGGCATCCCATTACTTTTTTTTTTTTTATTCTATTTGTTAGAAACAAATCATTAAGCACAGCCCACCCTCAAGGGAAGAGAATTACATAAGAGCATGAGTAACAAAAAGTGGGGATGAGTGAAATTGAAATTTAAGGGTCTTCCATGTCTTTCTGTGGCTTTATAGCTCAATCTCAGATTTTTATCAGTGTTTTTGTGTACTAGAATATTTAAAATAAATCTTTAAATTATTCTCTATTTAACATCTTTCAAATCTGTAATTACAGGCTGTTAAATTACAATAATAATAAGTGAAGCCTCAGAATCTTTCAAAGAATATTTCCAAAGTACATAAAACTTTCATTGTATGGATTGTCCTTTTTGTACTCTCCAGTATCTATCACGTCATGTGCCTTGTCCATACACTTAGAAATTGGCTTCTGCAGTCTTCTTCCTGTTGAACACCAATCCAATGACTACTAGCTTTCTTTTAAGGGAAGTGCATCTATTGATAAATTAGTAAGTTCATGAATTGCAATCGGCACACAAACTCCTACTTACCACTTGCTGACCCTAGAATATAAAGAAATTTTTATATTAGAGGAGTTGCAAGTTTTCTACTTTTGTTAACCAACAGAATAGGCTAATGCGGGAAGTCATATTTTCCACATGCTCTTAATTAATAGGGACCTCTGTTCAGACTCATTGATAGCTTATGTAAAACATGAGGAACAATAAAAATAAAACTGAAGTAGATGTGAGAAGACAGAATAATAATGATGTTCTTTCTCCTCTATCACTACTTTGGGCTTCAGAAAAGAGAAAAACTAGCAAGAGGAGGGATACTGGAAGAGTATATAGGAGAAAACACCAAAGCATTTTTAAACTGATCATAAATGGAAAACTAGAATATGGGCCACCAAAAGAAGAACTGCTTTACCATAGCTGAGCCTTGGACAGACTTGAATACGCAAGCCTTAAGTTTGATCATTGGAATTTTATGTTATGTCTTTAACAGAGTAATATATTTATTTGCCATTTTGGCATGTGAATATAATATTTTGTTGGTATTGAAAAACTAAACTTCAATAATGTGAAAAAAACGAGAATTACTGTTTTTAAAATTCATCTTTAAAAGTTAGGTGGTAAATTTTAATTTGCATAAACTTTATGCAAAAAGAACTACTCTATGTCAATATTCCTTATCTAGAAGAAGCTACATAGGAGACAACACATAAGAATAAGTTTGTATATGAAGTATATTAAGTGAGAAAATTAAACTTCTTAATCAATTTTATATAAATTTTAATTAAACAATTATTTAAGACAAACATCCTAACAGATGTTGTTTCTTATAACTAATAAATAATTTCAAAGTTACTAGTTGTTAATCTTTACAAGTTAACAGTTAAAATGCTCTTTCAGTATCAGAGGGGAAGAGTTTGCCTTTTTAAGTAAATAGAAAATAAACCATTTGATGAAAAGACACAGAATCAGTATACATTAGTCAACTTTGCAAATATCTGCTCATCTTAAAAAAAATTCAGTTCAAATCATAACAACCAAACTAGCGATTTGGATTCTAACAAGGACTTGTGTCAGCAACTTTTTTACACAGTTTATTAATTGGTATTAAAATGTGTTGCCAATGTATAACTATAATTTTAACTATGACCACATCAAATTATGGATTTGTTGTAATTATTTCTGTAAATATAAGGAGGATGTATGTAAGATCATAATAATTTTTGATAATATGGTTTTGTTATGTAGTTTCAATACTAAACAGAGCCTGGGGTACAATGGAGAAGTTAATTTATAAAGAAAAACTTAAAGAGAGGCACATTATCTTGCAGTGTGGTGAATGTATTTTATTTATTGATTTTCAGAATATTTACTGAGTACTTATTTGACATGCTAGCAACACTCTTGGTAAAAGTCCAGTAAGTCACCAAAGTGGAAATATTTTATCACCTGAAGAAAAATGAGGTTTAAAACTGGGGCAAGCCAAGTCAAAGGGCAAAAGAGGAAGTTTTGTACAGAGGAGATGTGATTGGGAAAGGAAAATAAAGTGGACTTTGAAGAAGAGGGAAGGGAAAATGACACCATGCTGCAAAATGCCGAGAAATAAAATTAAAAGTAACTTTGGTTACTAACAGCCATGCTTCCCTTTATAACTAAGACACTAATTTACCATCTCACTAACTGCATAATGTAAGTACCGCTGAAGATTAGAAATATGAGTAAATATTTTTACAGATCAGAAACATTGTAGTTCAGGTGTCATTAACATGACTTAAATGTATTTGCTGGTGTGGAAAATATAGCAAGGTCACAGTACCACGTTAAGAAATAATTACTTGCATGTTGGAATGATTTAAGTATTGTCTTCCTCATGAACATCTGTTCTCAACGGGTACCTCTGAGGAGAATATATTTCATTCTGGGTCACACCTGCCAAGCCTTCCACATCGAAACCTGTGTACCTGCCTCTGGTCTGTCTCCCAGATAGTACATTTTTAACACATCGTCTGCCAGGAGGAAAAACATCACATAACAGAAGCTTGCTTCAAATGAAAGATTTTTTTTTGCTAAGAGGATTGTGAATTACGCTGCCGGCTTGGCAGGTGATATGGATGCATAAATCAGAAATGTATTTTTTTATGCCATCAGGCCTGAGAAACTTTTATTGCTACTTCATCCCTAAATTACATCCGTATATCTGAATATTGTATAATTTAAATAAATAAGATTCAAGTGTTTTTTTAATTGGGGTTGCATCAACCAGATTTAAAGTAGTATCTTAACCATGTAGATTTGTGATAATTAATATACATGGTAGAATTTCCCATTTTTTTTGTTCTGAAAACTTCTTGGTTTTGGCCTGAAGTGCACATATCTGCTTTCTTAGCATTCTGTAAGTAAATGAGCAGCTGTCATTAGCACAGGCCATACCACTTGTTCAAGCTATTAAGAGAAGACTGACCAATTAATTGGAAGGGTTAAAAGTTGAATCAAAGTATTTTTTGAGGAAATAATATTTTATAATATTCAAATACATAATTAATTCAGCTTCATTAGGAAAAGACAATCATTTACTTGTATGCTTCATTCATTTCATCCATTTTGGGTCATCAAATATGTTCTTAGAATAATTTTAGTAAAATTATAGATTTACGGCATAGCACACTGCTGTTTGTACTATAGCCATTCTGTCATTTTGTACTGAAGGAGCCCATTCTTCCACCCAGGAAGAAACGAATCTAATGAAAAACATGTTTGACCATCTGATTCAGATGAGCTAATGGAACTTCAGCAGAAGTTTGCTGGGGGATTCAGGAAAAGTTTTGCTTTCCTAAAATAGACATAACCACCTCCTCTCTCCCTTTACATACATACCCAGTTTGCTCCTTCCTCTTTCTTTCTACCTGAAGCACAGATATGTTGGCTTAAGCTGCGGCAGCCACATGCAATATGAAGTCAGACCCACAAAGCCATAAGGTTGGAAGTGCACAGCAGCACTCCATCATTAAACAGAAGTAGTATATACGAGATTGGGCCCGAGTAGGACCTGTAGGCACAAGTAAGTTGCATGAGGAAATGGCCCAGATACCCGTGGTCTCCACTCCTGTCAAATTATGTCCCTTCTCTTAGTTGGCACCTATGGCCTCATAAGGAGTTCCTTATGATCTGTTGACTAAGGAAGAGAAAACTAAAACCTGCTTTACAGATGGTTCTGCGTGATACACAGGCACCACTCGAAAATGAGCAGTGGCAGCAAAGCAACCCCTTTCTGGGACCTCCCTGAAGGACAGTATTTGAAGGGAAACCCTCCCAGTGGGCAGAATTTTGAGCAGTGTATCTGGTTGTTCACTTTGCTTGGAAGGAGAAATGGCCAAATGTGCAATTGTATACTGATTCACGGGCTATGGACAATGGCTTGGCTGGATGGTCAGGGACTTGGTAGGAACATGATTGGAAAATTGATGGCAAGAAAGTATGGAGAAGAGGTAGGTGGATAGACCTCTCTGAATGGGCCAAAGAAGTGAAGATATTTGCTCACCAAAGGATGACCTGGGCAGAGGAGGATTTTAACAATCAAGTGGAAAGAGCGACTCATTCTGTGGAAACCAGTTATCCTCTTTCCCCAGTCACTGCTGTCATTGCCCAATGGGCTCATGAAAAAAGTGACCATGGTGGCAGAGATGAGGGTTATAAATGGACTAAGCAACATAGACTTCCACTCACCAAGACTGACTTGGCTACAGACACTGCTGAATGCCCAGTCTGCCAGCAGTAGAGACCAACATTGAGTCCCTGACATGTCATCATTCCTCAGGGCAATCAGCCAGAAAGCTGGTGGCATGTTGATTACATTGGATCACTTCCATCATAGAAAGGGCAGTGTTTTGTTCTTACTGGAATAGACAGACACTTATTCTGGATATGGATTTGCCTTCCCTGCATGTAATGCTTCTGCCAAATCTACCTTCTGTGGGCTTTCAGAATGCCTTATCCACTGTCATGGTATCCCACTCAGCATTGCTTCTAATCAAAAAACTCACTTCACAGCAAATGAAGTGCAGCAATGGGCCCATGCTCACAGAATTCACTGGTCTTACCATGTTCCCTGTCATCCTGACGTGGCTGGCTTGATAGAATGATAGAATGGCCTTCTTAAGTCAGAATTACAGTGCTAGCTAGTTGGCAATACTTTGCAGGGTTTGGGCAATGTTCTCCAGGGGGCTGTAAATGCTCTAAAACAACATCCAATATATGGTGGTGTTTCTTTCATATTCAGGATTCACAGATCTAGGAATCAAGAGGTGAAAATGGGAGTGGCACCACTCATTATTACCCCTGGTAATCAACTGGCAAGATTTCTGCTTCCTGCCCCTGTGACCCTGTGCCATCTCCCGAAGCCATGTAAGCCAGAAGCCTACCTTCTGACTTGCCAAATTTGGGTTCATCAGTGCCTACAACCGCATGAGTCAGGAGAAGCCTGAAGCCTGAAGCCTGAACCACCGATTTGGAACTTGCCAGCCTACACTACAGCGTGGGTCATTTCCTTGAAGTAAATCTCTCTCTATGCCAAGAAATTTAGAAGACAGCAGTCTGGCCAATCAACTAGAAGAGATCCATGTTTAGGCCTATTTCAAAGAAAGGTGATCTCATTGAATGCAGAAATTATCAAACAATATCATTAATATCACATGCAAGTAAAATTTTGAAGGTCATTCAAAAGCAGTTGCAGGAGTACTTTGACAGGGAACTGCCAGAAATTCAAGCTGGATTCAGAAGAGGACGTGGAACGAGGGATACCACTGCTAATGTCACATAGATCATGGATGAAAGCAAAGAATACCAGAAAGATGTTTACCTGTGTTTTATTAACTATGCAAAGGCATTCGACTGTGTGGCTCACAACAAATTATGGATAACATTGCAAAGAATAGAAATTCCATAACACTTAATTGTGCTCATGAAGAACCTATACATAGATCAAATGAAGAACCTGTACATAGATCAAGAGGCAGTCCTCTGAACAGAAGAAGGGAATACTGCATGGCTTAAAGTCAGGAAAGATGTGCTTCAGGACTGTATTCTTTCATGATATTTATTTAATCTGTACACTGAGCAAATAATCTGAGAAGCTGGGCTGTTTGAAGAAGAACATGGCATCAGGATTGAAGGAAGACTCATTAACAACCTGTGTTATGCAGATGACACAACCTTGCTTGCTGAATGTGAAGAGGACTTGAAGCACTTACTGAAGAAGATCAAAGACCACAGCCTTCAGTATGGATTACACCTCAACATAAAGAAAACAAAAATCCTCACAACTGCACCAATAAACAACATCATGATAAATGGAGAAAAGACTGAAATTGTAAAGGATTTCATTATACTTGGATCCACAGTCAACATCCATGGAAGCAGCAGTCAAGAAATCAAACGATGCATTGCATTGGGCCTATCTACTGCAAAAGCCCTCTTTAAAGTGTTAAAAAGCAAAGATGTCACTTTAAGGACTAAGGTGCACCTGACCCAAGCCATGGTGTTTTCAATTGCCTCATATGCATACGAAAGCTGGGTAATGAATAAGGAAGCTGGTAATGAATAAGGAAGACTGATGCCTTTGAATATGGTGTTGGTGAAGAATATTGAATATACCATGGACTGCCAAAAGAACCAACAAATCTATCCTGGATGAAGTAGCCATAATGCTCCTTAGAAGCAAGGATGGTGAGACCTCGTCTCACATACTTTGGATATGTTATCAGGGGGGATCAGTCCCTGGAGATATCATGCTTGGTAAAGCAGAGGATCAGTGAAGAAGCGGAAGACCCTCAGCAAGATAGACTGACACAGTAGCTGCAACAATGGGCTCAGGCATAACGATGAATCATGAGGATGGTGCAGGACTGGACTATGTTTTGATCTGTTGTACATAGGGTCACTATGAGCCAGAACCGACTAGGTAGCACCTTACAACAACAGTTGTATAATATATGCTTCACTGGTTTTTCTCCTCTAGAGAACCCAGCCTAAGAAATCCACGTAACTACCACCCAGGCAGATCAAGATATCCGCAACCCTCCAGAAGGGTCCACCTTACCCTTTACTGATTGACATCTTTCTCCAAAGGCATATTCTATTCTAACCTCTTCTATTCTAATCAAGCTTATTTAAGTCACTGTTAAGTTAGTTTTACTGTTATTTGTGGACAAATATAATCTTATACAATTATTTTAATTAGCAAATCATCTGTTGGCATAAATGAAGATAAATTTAGCATCTTTTCTGTATTTTTAAGAATTTGACTTTGAAAAAAACACTTTGTAATCCTACGTAAAGTTCAGCTGCAACCCTACTTCAAAACCAGCTTTCTGAAATTTATGAATTTAAAATAATAAGCTTGTACAGAATTGATTAGATATTGTAAAACTTTTGCATAGTTTCCATTCACATACCTTATAATTTCCTTTACCAATAAATCTCATTTCTAATAATTTATATGGATATAAACAAACATTATTTTCCTCTTTGACACAGAACTTTAAATTATTAATGTGCCACAATTATTGAATATTTCTAGATACAAATCTTAATCACTTTATTGTAAAAATAAGCAGCAAGGTTTACAAAAGGATTGTTTGAATGATAAAACAGTTCTTTAACCATAACCAATAAGTATATTTATTACTTTATGTCAATTTCCTTGATGAATTCAATGTCTGAGACAAAACTACTTTGAACCTCCCAATAATCCAAGGATTAAACACTTGTTTTACTAAACTAGTCAATATTATCTTTATTTATTAAATATCCATTATCCCCTTCTATGGCTTTTCTAAAATAGTATAAACCATTATGACATGACTGATGCACAATTAAAACCTAATTTCTGAATAGTAATCATGATCATTAGTAAATAGGTTTAAATTTTTCAAAACAGACCGTTTTTATTTTTGGTAACCAAAGTAAAATTACTACTAGAACTTGTATATATTTAAGGTGGGTGTTTCTAATTAAAAACAAATTAATCTAGAGTTTTTTAACACACAATGAATTTTCTTTGGTGAATTAAGAAAGTTAGCAGGATTTTAATCATGAGTAACAGGTGGCTTTGAAAACATTCAACTATTTCTCAAGCATACACAAGCATACACCAACTATGTTATGATATGCAATGGCCATATATCCATTAATATAATCTGTAATTCTGCCTCAGATTGTAAATACCCCAATGGAAAGTAGTTTAATGACTATACCAATTTTGCAAAGCTCAGTGAAACTCTAGGATACTTTTATTAAACACATTGTCATATAAACCAGGGAGTTGCTTTCTTCAGTTTGCTTTATTAATCTGCTTTCACCTAAATCAGGGCCATACTACTCCTTGTCTTATCAGACAGTTAGTTTGGACAAGCCTAGAAGCCTAGAGAAAATAACAGAACCCATAAAACTAAATCAGTTTCCCAAATCTCTGTACGTATGAGTTTGAGGTTGAAGTGGATAAAATTAAGAGCTTGTTATGTCAATTTTTTTCAAACCAGAGAGTAGAAAGAAGTTTTCGGGTGAACTCGCGTCTGATATTGACTCCTACAGGGTCTTGTTAGGATACAGAGCAAATAGCCTGTAGAAACCATGAATAACAAACCAGGCAGGCAAATCAAACTGTGATGCCTGTGGGTACTCCAGCTGTTCTCTTCTAGCTGGGTTGCTTTATGGGATACAATAAAGACCCTGAGAAAAATTTAGGAGAGGCACACTCTTTAGAAAATGATAGAACATTTCAGATTAGAAGAATTCTAAACCCATAAATCAAAACTTTTCAAAGACTTTTTATATGTATTGCTCTTCATTGTAATGATACAATGGATTTGTTACAAACCTCAGGACTGTGAAACCCAAGGATTGTTTGATACCTTACATGAAGGTCTTGGAAGGAAAATATTTCCAACAATACTCTTTGTTCCTGTTATAAATGGTATTTGTGCTCTCTGTTTCATTTTCATCATTTGTCAGTATAAAGGCCTGCATCAATGATTCGGTCACTTACAAGTTGATAAGGGTGACATACAAATACACAAATAGATTAAAGTTACTATAGCCAGATAGATACAGATTAATGAATGCTGCATCCCTCCTGAAATGGGCTCACGACAAGGATTTCAACAAACAGAAAACATAGACTATTATTTTTGTAACAATAAAGTGGTAAAATTAAAGTCAGAAAAATTCTCTGGAGCTTGGCATTATAAAAGTATTCAATTTTGCTCTTTTCTTTTCCTGAGTATATTACTGCAATAAAAGTATAAAGGCAACTTTAAGCAGATTTCTCTTCTGTATAACATTTATGGTATCCTCTACTCAAATTTGATATTTTATCTCAGACTTTGTTTCATGGATATAAGAAGTTACAGGGTAGATGAATAGCATTTGATGTTCAGGTATCAGACTTACTCAATTTAATATCCTTAAAATGTAAGTATAAATCATGGAGTATAATAAAAGAGGAACTGTTATATTTTAGAGTTGTTATTGTTAGTTGCCATTGAGTATATTCTGACTCATGGCAACCCCATGTGACCCTGTATGAGGGACTCTTAAATTATGAAGAAAACTTGTTGCCGTCGAGTTGATTCCAACTCATAGTGACTCTATAGGACGGAGTAGAACTGCCCTATAGGGTTTCCAAGGAGCAGCTGGTGGATTCACACTGACGACCTTTTGGTTAGCAGTCAAGCTCTTAACCACTGTGCCACTAGGGCTCCAAATTATAGAGTAGAGGACCCAATTTGTCCAAATTTCTTACAATAAAATGTAACTACTAAAAGAAATTTCAACAATGTACCAAGTTTTAGTGGTGCTTTGATAGAAAAATTTAACAACCATGTCCATAATGTAGGATGTGATGACACAGCGAAATTTCCAGAAGAAAATAATTTATTTTTAACAAAATACTAGGTGAATATTCCAAAACAGGTTTCTTTTTCAATAAAATCAGTAATAATAGTGTGAAATAAATTCCTTATAAATGGTTCAATGGAGAGAATGGTTTTCTATCTCTGTATTCTATATAATTTGGGAGTTTCTTTCAAGCCTTATTTTACCTCCCTCAAAGAAAATAATAGTCATTATGCTGCTTTAAAAATATTTTTGTCATCTCTATGTCAATGACTAAATTTGCTTCCTTGCTTTACACTACGGTCTCTACATATTCAGTTTTTGGCACTTAAAATACAGTTATATTTCAAAATAGACAATTTTTTTTAATCATCTGGAAAATATTTCAATAAAGTCATATGGATACTCATCTCAATTCTTACTGAGTTGTGTACATATCTATGTTAGCATACTGTGATGGTTACAGTTGTTGTCAACTTGGCTGGGCTATGATTCTTGGCGGTTTGGCAGTTATGTAATGATGTAGTTTGACAGTTATGTAATGATATAATTTGGCAGTTTTGTAATAATGTAGTCGTCCTCCATGATGTGATCTGATGTGATCAGCCAATCAGTTGTAAGCGGAGTTTTTTCAGGGGTGTGGCCTGCATCCTATATATGTCTGGACATTCTAGCAAAGCTCACTTGCTTACTCAGACCCTGCATACAGCTCATCATCATCTGACCTCCAGTTCTTGGGACATGAGGCAGTGGCCTGCCATTACTGCCTGCCAATCTTAGGATTCATCAGCCTCTGCTGCTTGTGAGCCAGCAGCCTACCATCTTACCTGCCGATCTTTGATTCTTCAGCCTCAATAGCCTGTAATCCAGTGGTCTGCTGTATGACCTACCAATCTTGGGTTTGTCAGCCCCCGCAAGTACATGAGTCAGTAGAAGACTCCAGCATGATGCCTGACTCACAGACTTGGGACTTGCCAGCATCTATAAACATGTAAGCCACTGCCTTGAGATAAATCTCTTTCTCTCATTCCCCTCCTCCCGCCCCATATATATATAATTATATATATATATGTGTGTGTGTATATATGTATATATGTGCTTCACTGGTTTTGCTTCTCTAGAGAACCCAGCCTAAGACACATACCTGCTATCAAATAAATTCAACAAGATAGTATTAATAAAGACCAAATGAGATTATATGTTACAACAAGTTTTTAAAACTATAATGTGATGCTTTCATTCACTCAATAAATATATATTGAGTGCCTGTTATCAGTCATTTGCTTCACTAATTGAGTATATTTTCTTTTCCTTTTTTTATTGTGCTTTAGGTGAAAGTTTACAGAGCAAATTTGTTACTCATTAAACAATTAATATCCATATTGTTTTATGACATTGGTTGCAAACCCCAGGGTGCCTCAACAGTCTCCCCTTCTGGACCTTGGGGTCCCCATTTCCATTCATCCTGGTATCCTGTTCTCTCCTGCCTTCTCGTCCTTTCCCCTGGGCTGGTGTGCCCATTTAGTCTCATACAAATGGTTGAACTATGTGTGTTATTGTTTGTTTTATGAGCCTGTCTAATCTTTGGCTAAAGGGTGAACTCAAGAGTGACTTCAGTTCTGAGTTTAAAGGGTGTCCAGGGGGCATACACTTGGGGTTTCTACAGTCTCTGTCAGACCAAAAAGTGGACTTTTTTCAGTGATTTGAATTTTGTTCTATATTTTTCTCCAGCTTTGCCTGGGACCATTGTGATCCCTTTCAGAGCAGTTGGTGGTCATAGCTGGGCACCATCTTGTTGTGCTGGACTTAGTCTGATTGAGGCAGTGGTAGTTGTGGTCCTATAGTTTTTTGGACTGATCTTTCTCTTGTGTCTTTGGTTTTCTCATTTTCCATTGCTCCAGATGGGGTGGGACCAGGGGAGTATCTTAGATGGCCGCTCACAAGCTTTTAAGACCCAGACGCTGCTTACCAAAGTAGGATGTAGAACTTATTCTTAATAAACTCTGTTATGCCAGTAGAGCTAGATATCCCCCAGACCATGGTCCCTAGCCCTCAGCCCAGTAACTTGGTCCCTCAGGGAGTTTGGATGTGTCTGTGAAGCTTCTATGATTGCCTTGGTCAAGTTGTGCTGACTTCTCAGGTATTGTGTACTGTCTTGCCCTTCACCAAAGTTACCACTTGTCTATTGTCTAGGTAGTGTTTTTCCCTCCACACCCCTTCCCTCCCTCATAGCCATCAAAGATTGTTTCATTTCTATGTGTAAACTTTTTCATGAGTTTTTATAAAAGTGGTCTCACACAGTATTTGTCCTTTTGTGATTGTCTTATTTCACTCAGCATAATGCCCTCTAGATTCATCCATGATTTGAGATGCTTCACAGATTCATCATTGTTCTTTGTCATTGGGTAGTATTCCACTGTTTGTACGTACCATAGTTTGTTTATCCATTCATCTGTCGATGGGCACTGAGGTTGCTTCCATCGTTTTGCTATTGTGAATAATGCTGCAATGAACATGTGTGTGCATATGTCTATTTGTGTCATGGCTCTTATTTTCTGAGATATATTCCTAGGAGTGGGATTGCTGGAACATATGGTATGTCTATTTCTAGGTTATTAAGGAAGCACTATGCCGTTTTCTGAAATGGTTGTAACATTTTGCATTCCTACCAGCAATGCATAAGATCTCCAATCTCCCTGCAGCCTCTCCAACATTTGTTATTTTCTGTGTTTTTGATTAGTGCCGGTAATGTCGGGGTGAGATGAGGTCTCATTGTAGTTTTGATTTTCATGTCTCTAATGGCTAGTGACCTTATGCATTTCCTCATGTGTCTGTTAGCCTCCTGAAAGTCTTCTTTGGTGAAGTGTCTTTTCATATTCTTTGCCCATTTTTTAACTGGATTATTTGCCTTTTTGTTGCAGAGGTGTTGGATTTTCCTTATAGATTTTAGAGATTAGAACTTTGTTGGATAAGCCGTAACCAATTTTTTTTCCCCCAGTTTGTAGGTTCTCTTTTTATCCTTTTGGTGAAGATTTTGATGAGCATAAGTGTTTAATTTTTAGAAGATCTCAGTTATCTAGCTTATCTTCTGCTTTTGTGTATTGTTATTTATGGTTTGTATCCTATGTATGCCATATATTAGGGCCCCTAGCATTGACCTTATTTGTCCTTCTGTGGTCTTTATAGTTTTGGTTTTATATTTAGGTCTTTGATCCATTTTGAATTAGTTTTTGTATATGGTGTGAGGCATGGATCTGATTCATTTTTTTATATATGAACATCCAGTTTTGCCAACACTATTTATTAAAAAAAAAACTGTCTTTCACAGCTTTAAACACAATGCTTTACATTCTACCTTGGTGAGTAGTGTCTGGGGTCTTAAAAGCCTGTGAGCGGCCATCTAGGATACTCCACCGATCTCATCCCTTCGGGAGCAAGGGAGAACGAAGAGAACAGGATACAAGGAAAAGAATTGTCCACAGCTCCCAAGGCCTCCACCGGACTGAGTCCAGTACAGCTAGATGGCAGCTACCACCACTGACTGCTGTGACCAGGATCACAACAGAGGGTTCTGGACAGAGATGGAGAAGGATGTAGAGCATACTTCGAACTCACAAAAAAAAAAAGACCAGATTTACTGGCCTAAAGGAGACTGGAGAAACCTCGAGAGTATGGCCCACAGACACCCTTTAACTCAGTGGTGAAGTTACCTCTGAGGTTCACTGTTCAGCCTGGGAGTGGACAGCCCCATAAAACCAAATGAGACTAATGAGGTACAGGAGTCCAGTGACAAGGACCAGAAGGCAGAAGGGGACAAGGAAGCTGGTGATAGGGAACCCAAGGTTGAGTAAGGATATTGTTGATGTGTTGTGAGATTGTTAACCATTGTCATAGGGCAACATTTGTAGTAACTGTTACATGAGAAACTCTTTTTTTCTGTAAGCCTTCATCTTAAGTGAGAATAACAGCACAATTGGAAGAGCGTAGTCAATATCACTGAACTGTGCATGCAGAAATTTTTGAAATGGTGTATTTTTGGCTATGTGTATTCTCACCAAAAAAAAGGTTGAGAAGTTAGAGGGTTGATATGTTGTGGGGTTGTTAACCAATGTCATAAAACAACATGTGTACTACTGTTTCACGAGAAACTATTTGTTCTGTAAGCTTTCACCTGAAGTACAATTAAAAAAAAATAAAACAAAATTAAAAAAAAAACAAAACTGTCTTTCCTTTTTAATGGACTTGGGCCTTTGTCAAAATCAGGTGACGGTAGGTGGATGGATTTACACCTGGGTTCTCAATTCTCTTCCATTGGTCAATGTGTCTGTCGTACTAGTACCAGGCTGTTGTGGCTACCATAGTTGTATAGTAGGTTCTGAGGTCAGGTAGTTCGAGGCCTCCTACTTTGTACTTCTTCAATAATGCTTTACTTATCTGGGGTCTCTTTCCTTTCCATATTAAGTTAATGATTGGTTTTTCCATCTCATTAAAGAATGCTGTTGGTATTTGGATCAGGATTGCATGGTATTTTTTTAGATTGATTTGAGTAGAATTGACATTTTCACAATGTTGAGTCTACCTATCCATAAGCATGCTATGTTTTTCCATTTATGTAGGTCTCTTTTGGTTTCTTGTACTACTGTTTCATAGTTTTCTTTGTATAGGTCTTTACATCCCTGGTTAGATTTATTCCTATGTATTTTGTTTTTAGGGACTATTGTAAATGGTAGCGCTTTCCTGATTTCCCTTTCATGGTTCTCCTTATTGACGTGTAGGAATCCAACTGTTTTTAGCATGTTTATCTTGTTTATCTAGCATGTTATTCAGCTACTCTGCTTAATCTTTCTATTAGTTCCAGTAGTTTTCTTGTGGAGTACTGCAAGTTCTCTGTGTACAGGATTATATGGTCTGCAAATAGGCATAGTTTTACTTCTTCATTCCCAAATTTGAATGCCCTTTATTTCTTTTTATCGCCTTATTGCTCTTAGGACTTCCAGCACAATGATAAATAGGAACGGTGATATGGGCCATCTTTGTCTTGTTTCTGCTCTCAAGGGGACTGTTTTCAGCCTCTCTCGCTTGAGAATGATGTTGGCTGTTGGTTTTGTATAGATGCCCTTTATTACGTTGAGAAATTTCCCTTCTATTCTTATTTTATTGAGAGTTTTTATCAGGAATGGATGTTGGATTTTGTCAAATGCCTTTTCTGCATCAGTTGAGATGATCACGTGATTCTTTTCATTTGTTCTAATTATGTGATGGATTACATTTATTGATTTTCTAATGCTGAACCATCCTTGTATACATGGTATGAATTCCACTTGGTTGAGCTATATATATATATTTTTTAATAAAATGCTGAATTCTATTGGCTGGAATTTTGTTAAGAATTTTTGTGTCTATATTTATGAAGGAATTAGTCTGTAATTTTCTTTTTTTTGTGGTGTCTTTGCCTGGTTTTGATATTAGGGTTATGCTAGTTTCATAGAATTAATTTGGAAGTCTCTCTTCCTTTTCTATGTTCTGAAATAGTTTGAGTGGTACAGGTGTGAGCTCTTCTCTGAATGTTTGATAGAATTCTCAAGTGATGCCACGTAGGCCAGAACATTTTTTGGGGGAGTTTTTTATTACCTTTTCAATCTTTTCTCTTGTTATGGGTCTGTTCAGATTTTTGACCTCAGTTTGTATTAGTTTGGGTAGGTAGTGTGTTTCCAGATATTTGTCCATTTCCTCTAGGTTTTCAAATTTGTTGGAGTGCAGTTTTTTTTATAGTACTCTATTATGATCCTTTTTATTTCCGTTGAGTCTGTTGTAATGTCCCCCATTTCATTTCTTATTTGGGTTATTTGCTTCCTCTCCTGTTTTTCTTTTGTCAGTATGGCCAATAGTTTTTTGATTTTGTTGATCCTTTCAAGGAACCAGGTTTTGGTTTTGTTGATTCTTTCTATTCTCTATTTCATCTATTTCTGCTTTGATCTTTATTATTTCCTTTATTCTGGTGGCTGTTGGCTTCTTTTGCTGTTTTCTTTCTATTTGTCGAAGCTGTAAAGCTAACGTCTTGATTTTATCCCTTTCTTCTTTTTTGATGTGTGCATATACTGGTATAAATTGACCTCTGAGCACTGCCTTTGATGTGTCGCAAAAGTTTTGGTGTGATGTGTTTTCATTCTCATTTGATTCTAGGAGTTTTTGGATTATATCTTTGATTTCTTCTATTACCCAGTGGTTTTCAAGCAAGGTATGATTCAGTTTCCATGTTTTTAATTTTTTTCCTTGCTCTTTCTGCTATTAATTTCTACTTTTATGGTGTTGTGATCAGAGAAGATGCTTTGTATTATCTCAGTGTTTTGGGTTTTATTGAGGATTTCTTTGTGGCCTATGATGTGGTCTATTCTGGGGAACATTCCATGAGTGTTGGAACAGCATGTATAATTTTCTGCTGTTGGGTGGAGTGTTCTATATATGTCTATGAGATCAAGTTGGTTGATTGTGGCTTTTAGAACTTCTGTATCTTCAGTTTATTTCTAGATGTTGTACTCTTTACTGAGAGTAGTGTGTTGAAGTCTCCTTCTATTATTGTGGAACTGTGAATTTCTCTTTTCAGCGCTGTTAGAGTTTGTTTATATGTTTTGGAGCCCTGTCACTAGGTGCGTAGATATTATGGTTATATCATCATGGTAGATTGTCCCTTTAATCATTATATAATGTCCTTGCTTGTCTTTTATGGTAAATTTTGTCTTCAAGTCTATTTTATCTGAGGTTAGTATCATCACTCCTTCTGTTTTTTGGTTGCTGTTTGCTTGATATAGTTTTTCCATTCTTTGATTTTTAATAAATTCACGTCTTTGTTTCTAAGGTGTGTCTCTTGTAGACGGCATATTGATGGATTCTGTTATTTTATCCACTCTGTCTCTCTGTCCTTCTTTATGTGTGCATTTATGCCATTTATGTTCAGTGTGATTATTGATAGATGTGAATTTATTGCTGTAATTTCATAGTTGTTTTTCTTTTTTTTTCTGTGGTGCTGAGACTTTCTTTGTTCCTTTTACTCTCCTGTATTGAGTTCCTTTTGTTTGTGGATTTTGTTTTCATTTCTTCTGTTTTTTTTAGACTTTACATTTACTGAGATTTGATTTTTCTTTATTTTGTCGAGTAGGTTTTTTAACTTTCTTTGTGGTTACCTTGAAATTTACCCCATCTCCTTCAGTTTGAACCAGTCTTTAATTACTTGATGTAACTCTGACTTCCTTTACTTTTGAAAGTTCTATACTAGGCTGTTTATTCCCCCCTTTTATTGTTCTGACATTGTTGTCATTTACAGATTGATGCCTCTAGTTCCCTGTTGTAAATCTTTTAATTTTGTTTTATCCTTCAGAGTTGATTGCCTACGTTGGTATCTGGCTGATGCTGTCCTGGTTCCTAAATTCAGGTTATTGTCTGATGTTTTTGATTCTCTAATCAAAGGACTCCCTTTAATAATTCTTGTAAATTTGGTTTGGTTTTCACACATTCCCTTAATTTCTGTTTATCTGGAAATGTCCTAATTTTGCCATTATATTTAAGCTAGAGTTTTGCAGGATTGGTTGGCAATTTTTTCTTTCAAGGTTTTATATGTGTCATCCCTTGCCTTCTTGCCTGCATGGCTTCTGACAAGTAATCAAAATTTAGTCTTATTTAGGTGACTTTTCTTTGTCTTGGACTGCTCTTAGGATTCTTTTTCTTTGGTTTTGGTAAGGTGATTATGGTATGTCTTGGAGACTTTCTTTTGGGGTCTACCCTATATGGTGATTGTTGTGCTTCTTGGGTGGTCAGCTTTATATCTTTATGATATTAGGGAGTTTTCTGTCAGCAAGTCTTCAATAATGCTCTCTGTTTTTCCCATTTTCTCCCCCTGTTGTGGAACTGTGATTGCACAGAATTTTTTGTTATTGATTGTATCCCACATAGTTCTTAGGTTTTCTTCGTCTTTCTTCATTCTTTTCTCTGATTTTTCAGTAAAGTGGTATTCAGGGATTTATCTTCAATTTGCTGATCCTGTCTTCCTTTGTTTCAAATTTGCTCCTAAAGCCCTTCATTGCATTGTCCATTTCTGAAATCTTGTTGTTTTTTTTTTTGGATTTCAAATAGCTGTTTATGAATGATTTCTATTTGTTTTTTTATTTTGATATTTTGTCTTGCATTATTTTCCTGAATTCTCCCATTGCTTTGTCTGTGTTTTTCCTGATTTTGTCTGTGTTTTCCCTGAATTTTCCATGATTTTGACTATTTTGTCCTTAGCTTTGTCTGTGTTTTCATTCATCTCTTTCCTAATTTCTTGGAGAGCCCTGAATATTAGACTTTTGGATTCCCTATCAGGTAGGTCCAGTGCCTTTTCTTCTACTGGATGGTCATTTGGTGTTTTATTTTTGTTGATTACTGGAGCCATTCGGCCCTGTTTTTTTTTAAATATATGTTTTGATATTGTTTGCTGTCTCTGAAACATTCAGAAATTATTTTCTTTGTTTATTGATTGTAGGTTTGGTTGTTTTGTCTGCTTTTTCTGCTTTATTGGGTTATGTCTGGACAACTGGGCTGGGCATGTTTTGTTGCTTGGTCATCTGCAGGCAAAATATTTATCACCACCTTGTCCAGTTTGGCAGAGCTCATCACTCAGCTGTGGTGCAGTAGGACAGGTTCAGCAGGGTAGAGAGGTCATTCATGGCACAAACTGCGGCCTGTGGCGTAGGTCTGGGGGTCTGGAGATCTGCATTGGTCCTGCTTGGGGGAGCAGCACTAGGCAGGGTGGGGTCCAGGAATACATGCCAGTGTTGCTCATGGGATACTGCTTGAGGGTGTGGAACTTGGCGAGGTGGGGCCAGAGGGTGACATAGGATAGGTCTGCGGTCTGCACAGGTTTTGCTCTGGGGTGGGGTCCTTGGCAGGGTGGGCCTGGGGGGCAGCCTGGGGCAAGTCTGGAGGTCTGCACAAGTGCTGCTTGGTGGCACAGCACTAGGCGTGTAGTGCAAAGAGGCATGAGGGAAAGGAGAGGATGTAATGTGCGTACACGGTGCTCTGTCTCCTATTGGGAGCTCCGTGAAATTGCCTTCCCATACTCCCTGTCTGGGATTGTTGGTGCCTGTGCTCCAAGATGGCAAATCCATACCATATCAGCTGGCAGAGATCTCAACTCCACAACTCTCCTCATTCTCTGTTCCCTGCCAGTTTCTTCATCCATTCAGTGCTTGATCTAATTCTTTATCCCTTCACTCGATGCTTAGGATTCCAGAGTTGATGTTTGTATATGTTTTACTTAGTTTTTTGGGTCTTTGCTGCAGAGGGACAGCATGATGCTTCTGTCTATAGTGCAATGTTGGCTCATTGAGTATAATATGTTAATGTTCATAAAATAAAATCAATCTCCACTCTCATAAATTTACAGTCTTTTGGGGAAAATTAGCTTTTAAATAAAGTTTACATAAATGTCTATAATTTTAAAGTGCAATAAATATGGTAAATGAGAGATTCATACTACTGTCTGGGAGCTTCTCTAAGGAAGCAATAGCAGACCTAAAAGAATGAGTATAAGTAACTATCAAAAGGTATGTATAGGTCAGTTTCACTACTCAAGGAAACTGTTGTTGTGTTGTTGCCATTAAGTTAATTCCGACTCATGCTGACCCCATGTGTTACAATGTAGAAGTATTCCATAGGATTTTCTGGCTATAATCTTAACCCAGTACCATTGGATGGGTTCTAATCACAAATTAAGTTAGCAGTCAAGTGCTAACCATTTTTGCCACCTAGGGACCTTTCAAGGAAACTAAGCGTGGCTAAAAATACTAAGATGCTAACACTTAGGGCCTCCTTCTATGTAACTTTGTGCTGCCAAATTTTCCTTGATTTACTTGTATCATGTTAATTCACTTGCATTGTATTCTCAATCTTACTCTCAGTAACCTAATGAGCTTTAGTAGCTCTTTAGCTCCCAGGACATTAAAAGTATTTGGTTTTCTTTTTATCTCCCCTACGTTCAGTCTTTTACTATAGAACACCACACTTCATGTCATTGTGGCCATAGATGAAAAAATCATTTTGTCTACTTCATAGGGTAATTGTACAAGCTTGATCCTACTACCTTGACTGTGTAAATGATAAATGATAAAAGAATTAGGAAAATCATCCCTCAAGAAAATACCCTGATTTTCAATGTTACTGTATTACTGAACAATACTAGCTTTGAGGGTTAGATTAGATTTTTTTCCTAATCTGAGCAAAAATTCCTGACCTTACATTTACACATTTCCTATTCTCCAAATAGCTAATTCTCCCATCAACTGAGGTAAATATTTTGTAGTTAGCAATGTCAAGGGGAAAATCACATGAATAATTCTTTTAAAAATAATATCACTTGCATATGCAATCTTCGTCTGAGAAATTATACTCCCAAAATTTTATAAAACAGGAATATATGCATACATGAAAAATATTTTCAAAAATCCATTGCTCACTATAATAAAAACCAAAAATATTTTAAATGTATCAATAGGAGTATAGTTAACCGTGGTACAAACATTTATGGAAAAGTACTGTTCTATGGAAATCAGTGGTGTACACTGGTTAAGAGCTCAAACTCTAGAGCCAAATTACATCAATTCAAACCCAACTCTGACACTCACTGTGTGATATTGGAAAAGATACTTAACCTTTCTGTTTCTGAATTTTCTTTTTCTGTAAAATAGTTTAAGAACAGTTATCAAACTCATAGGATTATGGGGGTTAAAAGATTTTATTCATGCAAATACTCATGGCAGTAGTTGACACAAAGAATATGTTCAATAATTGTTAACTGTTATTTTGTGTGGGTGCTGTTGTGATGTGATTTTAAAAATGGGGTATATTTATGCTATACATGCTAATATGAAAGTATCTCAAAGGCATGTTAAGTGAAAAATACAAGTCATAATAAAATAAATATAGAATAATAAAATCTTCATATAACTAAGAATGTTTATTTGAAGACATATATGTGCATAATTATGTGTATTAAATACATAGGAAAAGGAATAAGCTAACACAAACCAGTTTGTTAACCTGGGTCTGTGGCTTTGACAGGAAACAAAGGGCCTCTTTGGCTAGGAGACTGAGGAAAGACATTCACATAATTTTGCTCAGTATAGCTTGACACTTTTGCCAAAATATATTCAAATGTTAGTTGTATCTTTTTTATGAGAAAAAAACAAACAAAAAAGCTAAATTATGTTATTTAAGTATATGTTTAAGTGATTTAATTAATAAGAAGGTTTTCATTAAAATTCTGGAGAAGGGAAGTGATGACCCAGGTTGCTAAATGTGCTAGTGCCAAATATTCAATAGCATCCATCCTTGAATCTCTGCTACTTGACATTTAAAAGCTATTTGCTCAAAGAAAGAAATTGAACATGGCAAAGTGGTCTGTTGCTAGGATTCCAGATTGGGCTAATGTAGAAAATGATGAAGAGAATAGCACAAAAGAGGTTCTATTTACACAGCATGAAATGTAGATATTCAAATAGGGTCAGCTGACATAAAATGGAAGTTTCTGAAAAAGTATTATTTTTCAGTTAAATGTAGTTGACAAGCAATTTGAGGGTTTTTTTTTTTTTTTTAGCCTTTTTGAAGAAAATATCTTTGAAAATTTAATTTGATTTGCAGAAATCCAAATGCCTATATGGTAGTAATCATGAAACTACTTTTCCTAAAATAAGTAATAAAAGTTATTCCAGCTACTTTTTAATTTGTGATTTTTTTGTTGTTGTATTTTAGAGGGGGAAAGAAATTTAGAGTAAAAAGATTTCCAAAGCATTACTTTCAGTGTTATTTTTAATATATCCTTTATGCATCTTTTGTCATTTATTGTTGAATGGGATTTATTTTTAAGCAGAAAAATTGTTTTTAAAAATAGGTGGTAAACAATTGCAAGACACAGACGGCAAATGACATGCTGCTTGAGACTCTTTTTTGGATTCATGAAATTATAGTCAATGTTTTACAGGCATTTATTGATAGAGAAAAATATCTTTTGCTATTCATCCTTTGCATGCAGTTTTATGTATTCTAATTTATTTCTACCCTAGTTAATTAAGCATAAATAATAAAAATGCTATTTGATTGAATCTTTATCTTTTCCTTTTGCATACTCTATAGCTCTTCTTTGATATATATATGTGTATGAATCACACTTCTTTTAATTAAAGTCCATTGAATGATGCTATGAAAAATACATAAAGGTAAATGTGTAACATGGAACTTGTTAATAATTTCAGGTTTATTGCAAGTGTAGTGAAATATCTGCATAAAATTCTTAAAAATAAAAACATTGATTATTTAACGCACATTATCGTTTGTTTTAGGATCCTTATATTATCAATTTCTCTCCCTGGCAATTGTTATTATTATAATCAGTATTATTTGATCTTTAACCAGTATATTTTAAGAAGTACACTGGTTTAGATATTGTCTTAGATATCTATTGCTGCTGTAACAGAAATACCATAAGTGAGTAGCTTTAACAAAGAGAAATTTATTCTCTCACACTCTAAGAGGCTAGAAGTCCAAATTCATGGTGCCAGCTTCAGGGGAAGGATTTCTCTTTCTGTGGGCTCGGGGGAAGGTCCTGGTCTAGGAGCTTCTCAGTGCAGGGACCCCAGGTCCAAAGGACTCACTATTCTCCTGGCTCTTGTTTCTTGGTAGTATGAGGTTTCCATGTCTCTCTGCTCACTTTTCTCTTTTATATCTAAAAAGAGATTGATTTAAGGCTGTAGATTGAGCCTACTTCATTAACATAATTGCTGCTAATCCCACCTTATTAACTTCATAGAGGCAGGATTTACAACACATAGGAAAATCACATCAGATGACCAAATGGTAGACAATCACACAATACTGGGAATCATGTTCTAGCCAAGTTGACACACATTTTGGGGGGACACAATTCAATCCATCACAGATATAAAAAGAAATTATAAACATTTACATTCACTGTGTATCTTATATATATAAATAAAATACGATGTATGGAGCCCTGGCGGCTCAGTTGTTAAGAGCTCGGCTACTAACCAAAAGGTCAGCAGTTTGCATCCAGCAGCTACTTCTTGGAAACCAGGTGGAATAGTTCTATTCTTTCCTATAAGGTGACTGTGAGTTGACATTGACTTCACACAATGGTTTTGGTTTTTTGTTTTGGTATATATATATGTATATATACATATACATACACATTTTTCCCCAAAATTGACAACTAATTTTTTTAAATATTGGAATTTGCCTTCCCAAAAAACAGGAAGGTTGTTCTTTATTGATGCTACTTCATGATAGCCCTTTGTCAAAATTAATCTACTTTGTTGTTGTTAGTTGCCATGGATTGCTCTAACTCACAGAGACCTTATGTATAACAGAAGAAAACACTGCCCAGTCCTGTAGTCACCCTCACAAATGTAAATATGTTTGAGCCCATTGTTGTGCCACTGTGTCAATCCATTTCATTGAACATCTCCTTCTTTTTCTATGATACTCTAGTTTTTTCTATGAAGGAGGTAAAGTAAGGTTTGAAAGAAACTGCCAAATTATGGGAAACACAGAAGTAGGAAACCATTTTCTCCATTGAATGGTTTTAATGAATTTATATCATCACTACTATTACTGATTGTATTGAAAAAGAAAACTGCTTTTGAATACTGACCTATTCTTTCGTTGAAGAAAAATTACATATCTCTTTCTAAAAATTTTGCATGTGTGTCTTTGCATCCTATATTATGGAAATGGTTGTGAATTTTCTATCAAAGTACCACTAAAACTTGATGTAAAATGAACAATTTGCCAGACATGCCCAGAGGCAGATTTATGATGGCAAAAGAAAGAACCACTGAAATTTAAGATAGATCAATGGAAATCATCTAATGAAAAGAACATTAACCAAAAACAAATCGCTGAATAAAAATGAAGTGTGTCTCTGAGACCTCTGAGATAATGTGAAGCATACTAACATATGTGTAATGGGAACACTGGAAGGAGGAGTGAGCTAGATGAGCAAAAAACAAAGACACAAAAGTATCTGAAGGAGGCTTAAGAAGTGTAAGCATTTCATGAAGGAATTACATGGAGAAGACCTGAGCTCGATGACCACAGAAAGCAATGGCTTCAGCCAGCACACTCTTACCAGCAATGTGAATGAGCCAAGCTGGCAGCATATTCCAGCCCATTTCTGCCCCACCTGACCCAGCATGAACAAAGATGAACCATTCCAACTAAGCCCTGCCAAATTGTAGATTTGTAAGCCAAATGAATGATTCTTGTTTCTAACCAATAAGTTTAAGGGTAGTTTATTACACAGTAATTAATAGTGGAACAACATATATGATTATCAGATTTATAAATCTCTAGTGGTAAATTTTATAATAAGTGGGCATCCATTGTTTTGAAGATTTTGTACTTCGAAAAACCTAATATCCTACAATGTTGGGTAAATATTGATAAATATACACTCTTACAAGCATAAACATGAATGCCTTGAGGAATGTAATTCACTGATATATGCAGTTTAATTACAGATATGCTTCTTAGTAAATTGTATGGTGCTTCAATTTAAGCATAAATAATAGTAGAAGAAAGATAACAGCAGATATGTGTCATTTGATTTATAAATATCAAATTCTGTAAATTAATAAAAATATAGATTGGAAATTTTCTTTTTTTAATAAAAGGCTTTAATTGTAAAATTTTACTTTTAAAAAGTTTTCTTAAGAACTGTATAGGGATGGTAGGAAAAACTATTATTTGAAGTGGTCTCTCCATCCAGTATGTGAAAGTAAGATGCTCTGGGCCTCTTCAGCAAGGTCTAAAGCTAGAGATGTAGATAAAGTGCCCTTCACAAAAGTTGATAAGAGTTTGGGGACTGCTCGGAGAATGTAAAAAGTTTATCAGGAAAGGGAGAAGAGACTTACAAAATGATGCCTGGTGGGGAGTCAATCAAGAGAATGGCATAGAGTAAAGCAATTCCCAATAGGTACAGAAATTTCTTATTTCTGTTTTTCTTTTTTTGCTGTTTGGCAATTTGATATTATTTCATTTTGTATATCCACGTCTAATTAGATGTAGAAATGCTCTGAGTAGCGTTATTTTGTTTTTGTTTTTGAAGGGGGGCGGGGGTAGGTATAAGAAAGTGATTTTAAGGAATGGTGTGAGTTTTACATACATCCGATAGCAAAAAAAAAAAAAAAACAAAAAACAAAAACATTGCCCGTTAGTTGAATCCGACTCAGAGAAACCCTGTAGGACAGAGCAGAACTGCCCTGAAGTGTTTTTAAGGTTGTAAATCTTCACAGACCCCAACTGCCACATCTTTCTCCCGTGGAGTAGCTGGCGGGTTTGAACCGGCAACCTTTCGGTTAGCAGCCGAACTCTTAACTACTGTGCCACCAGGTCTCCTTGTCAGTATGGTAAACTGACAACTTAAACCCACTGCTGTTGAGTCAATTCTAACAGAGGGGACCCTATAGGACAGAGCAGAACTGCCCCATAGGGTTTTCAAGTCTGTAAATCTTTAGGAAAGCAGACTGCCACATCTTTCTGCTACAGAGCGGCTGATGGGTTTGAACCACATACCTTTGGGTTGCCAGCCAAGCACTTTAACCACTGTGACTCCAGGGCTTATCTGCCAGTATGGTACCCATTAACATCAAGTTGATTCCAACACGTAGCTACTCTATAGAACAGAGCAGAACTGCCCAATAGGGTTTCCAAAGAGCAGCTGGTGGGGATTTGAACTGCCAACCTTTTTGTTAGCAGTCGAATGCTTAACCACTAGGCCACCAGGGCTCCATCAGTATGGTAGGGGGATATAAAACAACAATAAGATTAAGAGTTTGGTAGGAACTGAAAATTGAAGTAAGAGGTAATTTTTAGATTTCTTGCTAATGGAAGGAGTAGGGAAGATTTGGGAAACTGATAAAAACGTTTTGCCAAATGAAAAACGCCTATACAAATTATTAAAATATCTAAAACATACCATATGTTAAAGAAAAATACACGTATTTTTAATTAATGCCTAAAGTAACTACATATTATCAAAATATACACAAATATAATTTCAATATCTACATATAGTTTCATCAGATGAATAAATCAGGATTAATTTAAATATTCCATCATTTCTCTATTATAAATAACAATGCAACTAACATATTTGTAACCAAATATTTGTCTGCTTTTCCTTGAGAATATACCTTTATCTGAATAAAAGTAATTCAGACTACTTTTTATCTGCTGGTAGTTCTTATATTAAAATTTGTTTAATGCTACTCTTCTTCCATATTAATGCTATGTTCATAACTATGTTGCCTTAGAGTTTTCGTGTGTGTTTCGTTGTTGTCTTACTTTTATTTTTGAGTTTTCCAGTTGTAGTCTAGCAAACAATTGTGTAAAGAGAGTAGTGAGGATTATCCCAAATTTAAATCATCTAGAGTCTCCCACTTCTAGTGACTACAGGTGTTTTGCTTTTTTTTTTGTTAGTTTGTTTCTAGTCGAGAAAGAACCAATTGAGCTGGGAGCAAGGATGGGATAGGTTATGGTGGTGGTGATATGTACAGCCTCAAGCAAGACAGCCAAAGACTCAGCACACTTTTTATCCAAACCTGCAGCAATTAAAAAAAAAAAAAAAAGTCCTCTGATATTTTAATTCTTTTTTGATTAATTTCAAGTACCCTTAAATGGTTGCTTTAGAAAGGTTACTCCCCAAATTGTCTTGTTTCCTTCAGGGAGCTATCACTTGACCTCTTCATATGTCTCTCATAAGAAGTTGGAGCCTTCTGAGTTGTTTACTCAACTTAGTTTCTTAAATGTAAGCTAAGATATTGTGGAAAGAAAAAAGTGACTCCTCTTCTTCACTGGTTCAATACCTTGTTCTTCAATTTTATGATTTTGTCAGGCCAAAAAAGTATGGATAGAGCAAACCAGTCTCTTAATTTGTATTACGTTGCATGAGGAATTCAGATTGCAAGGGTCTTTAGTCTTTTCACTGAAACACACCCAATAAGAGTAGGATGATCAATCATCTCTCTCTCTCCCTCTTCCTCTCTCGCTGTCTATCATCTATCTGTCTGTGGCAATCTTTTCAGTTACTTCAGATATAATGCTCTTTTACAAGCCAAGTTCTCTTGCTCTGTTTAGAACTTAAATGACATTTGTCTTTACTCATATGGAGATGCCTGATAACCTAAGTTCTATCTGTCACACACTCCACAGTCATGAAGAGTATCTAACACAATAGATTAAACCTGTCTTAGTTTTCTTTTGCACTTCATCTCTGATTGCTTCTACTGGTAGATTAGGGAGATATAGATAGCAACATTAGCTCACATAAAATAAGTTATGTGTGGATGATTATATTGGATTAGAATATTTGAAAATATTTTATAAGACTCTAGCCTTCAAGTATCTTTGTTACAATGGCTACTTATTCTATTCTAGTTATCATCAACATATTTACTGGACAAATAAAACCTGAAGTGTTTTCTTTCAGGGGATAAAGCCACCATTACAATGAATACTATATTCAATGCTGATAAACAGTTATTTGTAGGTTATCCTCTCTGACAACGGTGTAATAAGTGACAAAACAATAATAGAAAAAAAGGATACTAGAATATCTTCACTACATAGAAGTTAAACAATATACTTACAAATAACCCATAGAACAATAAAGATATTGAAATGGAAATTAAAAATTGTCTTACCTGATTGATAATGGAGGTGCAACTTATATGTCAACATATGTGGGATGCAGATAGAGATTTATAGCATGTATTAGGCAGAAAGAGTCTGTCATTCATTTCTGGTCTATTCTTAATCATTCCATCCTTTTTTTTTATTTTTTATTTTTAAATATTTTATTGTACTTCAGGTGAACGCTTACAGAACAAACGGTTTCTCATGTAACAGTAGCACACATGCTGTTTTATGACTTCGGTTAACAACCCCACGACATTTTAACCCTCTGAATTCTCAGCTTTTTTTTTTTGGTGAAAATACACATAGCCAAAGATACACCATTTCAAAACTTTTTATGTACACATTTAAGTGGCATTGACTATGCTCTTCCAGTTGTGCTGCCATTCTCACCCAAGATGAAGGCTTATAGGACAAAATAGCCTCCCATTTAACAGTTACTACAAATGTTGCCCTATAACAATGGTTAACGATCTCACAACACATCAACAGTATCCTTACTCAACTTGTGTTCCTTATCATCAGCTTCCTACTCCCCCTCTGCCTTCTGGCCCTTGTCACTGGACTCCTGTACCTCGTTAGCCTCATTTAGTTTTACTGGGCTGCCCACTCCCAGGCTGAACAGTGAACCTTGAAGGTAACTTCACCTCTGAGCTGAAAGGGTGTCTGGGGGCCATACTCTTGAGATTTCTCCAGTCTCCTTTAGGCCAGTAAATCTGGTCTTTTTTTTTTTTTTTTTTTTGTGAATTAGAATTATGCTCTACATCCTTCACCAGCTCTGTCCAGAACCCTCTGTTGTGATCCTGGTCAGAGCAGTCAGTGGTGGTAGCCAGGCACCATCTAGCTGTACTGGACTCAGTCCGGTGGAGGTCTTGGTAGCTGTGGACAATTAGTCCTTTGGACTAATCTTTTCCTTGTATCCTGTTCTCTTCATTCTCACTTGCTCCCGAAGGAATGAGACCAGTGTAGTATCTTAGATGGCCGCTCACAGGGTTTTAAGACCCCAGACACTACTCACCAAGGTAGAATGTAGAGCATTATCTTTATAAGTAGTGTCATGCCAATTGAGCTAGATGTTCCCCCAGACCATGGTCCTCAGAGCCCTCTGTCCAACAACTCAGTCCCTCGGGGAGTTTGGATGTGTCCATGGGGCCTCCATGACCTTTCCTTGTGCAGGTTGTGTTCGTTTCCCTTGTACTGTGTACTGTCTCACCTCTCACCCAAGATACCACTTATCTATTGCCTATTTAGTATTTCCCCCCTTTCCACTCCCATCCATGGTAACCAACAAGGATTGTTACATTTTGCATGTGAATTTTTTCATGGGTTTTTACAATAGAGGTCTCATACAATATTTGTCCTTTTGTGATTGACTTATTTCACTCAGCATAATGTCCTCCAGTTTCATCCATGTTATGAGATGCGTCACAGATTCATTGTTCTTCTTTCTCATTGCATAGTACTCCATTGTGTGTATCTACCATAGTTTGTTTATCCATTTATCTGTTGATGGGCACCTACGTTGTTTCCATCGTTTTGCTATTGTGAACAATGCTGCCATGAACATAGGTGTGCATACGTCTATTCGAGTGACGACTCTTATTTCTCTAGGCTATATTCCTAGGAGTGGGATTGCTCGATCGAATGGTATGTCTATTTCTAGCTTTCTGAGGAAACGCCATATCATTTTCCAAAATGGTTGTATCATTTTGCATTCCCACCAGCAGTGTATAAGAGTTCCCATCTCCCCGCAGCCCCTCCAACATTTGTTATTTACAGTATTTTTGATTCGTGCCAGTAATGCCGGGGTGAGATGGTGTCTCATTGTGGTTTTAATTTCCATTTCTCTAATGGCTAGTGAACGCGAGCATTTCCTCATGTGTCTGTTGGCCATTTGAATGTCTTCCTTGGTGAAGTGTCTGTTCATTTCCTTTGCCCATTTTTTGATAGGATTGTTTGTCTTTTTGTTGTAGAGGTGTTGGATTTTCTTGTAGATTATGAAGATTAGACCTTTGTCTGACTTGTACTGTCCAAAAATTTTTTCCCAGTCTGTAGGTTCTCTTTTGACTCTTTTGGTGAAGTCTTTTGAAGAGCATAGATGTTTGATTTTTAGAAGATCCCAGTTATCTACTTTATCTGTTGGGTTTTGTGTGTTGATGCTTATGGTTTGTATCCTGTTAATGCCATGTATTAAGGCCTGAAGTGTTGGTCCTATTTTTTCTTCTATGAACTTTATAGTTTTAGGCTTTATATTCAGGTCTTTGATCCATTTTGAAGTAGTTCTTGTATGCGGTGTGAGGTATGGGTCCTGTTTCATTTTTTCTGCAAATGGATATCCAGTTTTGCCAGCACCATTTGTTAAAAAGACTGTCTTTTCCCCATTTGATGGACTTTGGGCCCTTGTCGAAAATCAGGTGACCGTAGGTGGATGGATTTGAATCTGGGTTCTCAATTCTGTTCCATTGGTCAATGTCTCTTTTGTTGTACCAGTACCAGACTGTTTTGACTACTGTAGCTGTATAGTAGCTTCTCAAGTCAGGTAGTGTGAGTCCTCCAACTTTATTCTGCTTCTTCAGTAGTGCTTTACTTATTCGGGGCTTCCTCCCTTTCCATATAAAGTTATTAATTAGTTTTTCCATCTCTTTGAAGAATGTTGTTGGTATTTGAATAGGGATTGCGTTGTATTTGTAAATTGCGTTAGGTAGAATTGCCATTTTCACAATGTTGAGTCTGCCTATCCATGAGCATGTTATGTTTTTCCATTTATGTAGATCCCTTTGGGTTTCATGCAGCAGTATTTTGTAGTTTCCTTTCTATAGGACTTTTACATTCCTGGTCAGATTTATTCCTAAGTATTTTATCTTTTTAGGGCTATTGAAAATGTTATTGATTTCCTGATCTCCTTTTCATCATTCTCTTTACTGGTGTATAGGAATCCAACTGATTTTTGAATGTTTATCTTGTATCCTGCTACTCTGCTGAATCTTTCTATTAGTTCCAGTAGATTTCTTTTGGAGTCTTTAGGGTTTTCTATGTACAGTATCATATCATCTGCAAACAGGGACACTTTAACTTCTTCATTACCAATTTGGATGCCCTTTATTTCTTTCTCTTGCCTTATTGCTCTAGCTAGAACTTCCAGCACAATGTTAAACAGGAGTGGTGATAAAGGGCATCCTTGTCTTGTTCCTGTTTTCAAGGGGAATGTTTTCAGTCTCTCTCCATTAAGAATGATGTTGGCTGTTGGTTTTGCATAGATGTCCTTTATTATGTTGAGAAATTTCTCTTCTATACATATTCATTGACAGCTTTTTCAGGAATGGGTGTTGGACTTTGTCAAATGCCTTTTCTGTGTCAATTGAGATGATCATGTGATTTTTTTCTTTCCTTTTATTTATGTGGTGGATTACGTTGATGGATTTTCTAATGTTAAACCATCCTTGCAAACCTGGTATGAATCCTACTTTGTCGTGGTGTATTATTTTTTTGATATGTTACTGAATTCTATTGGCTAGAATTTTGTTCAGAATTTTTTTCATCTATATTCATGAGAGATATTGGTCTGTAATTTTCTTTTTTTGTGATGTCTTTGCCTGGTTTTGGTATCAGCGTTATGCTGGCTTCATAGAATGAATTTGGAAGTGTTGCTTCCTCTTCTATGCTCTTAAATAGCTTCAGTAGAACTGGTACAATCTCTTTTGTAAATGTTTTGTAGAATTCTCCAGTGAAGCCATCTGGGCCAGGGCTTTTTTTGGTTGGGAGTTTTTTAATTACCTTTTCAATCTCTTCTCCTGTTATGGGTCTCTTCAGATTTTCAGTATCACTTTGTTGTAGTTTGGGTAGGCCATATGTTTCTAGAAATTTATCCATTTCCTCTAGGTTTTCAAATTTATTGGAATATAGTTTTTCATAATATTCTGTTATAATCCTTTTTATTTCGGTTGGGTCTGTTGTAATGTCCCCCATTTCATTTCTTATTTGGGTTATTTGTGCCCTCAGCTGTTTTTCTTTTGTCAGTCTGGCCAGTGGTTTGTCGATTTTGTTGATTCTTTCAAAGAACCAACTTTTGGTTTTGTTGATTCTTTCTATTGTTTTTCTGTTCTCTATTTCATTGATTTCTGCTCTGATCTTTACTATTTCCTTTCTTCCGGTGGTTGTAGGCTTTTTTTGTTGTTCTCTTTCTATTTGTTTGAGTTCTGTAGTTAATGTTTTGATTTTGTCCCTTTCTTCTTTTTTGATATGTGCATCTATTGCTATAAATTGTCCTCTGAGGACTGCCTTTGCTGTGTCCCAAAGGTTTTGGTATGATGTGTTTTCATTTTCATTTGATTCTAGGAATTTTTTAATTCCATCTCTGATTTCTTCTATTACCCATTAATGTGTAAGCAGAGTACTATTCAGTTTCCATGTATTTGATTTTTTTTCCTTGCTCTTTCTAGTGTTAATTTCTACCTTGATGGCATTGTGGTCAGAGAAGATACTATGAATTATCTCAGCGTTTTGGATCTTGTTGAGGATTGCTCTGTGGCCTAAGATGTGGTCTATTTTGGAGAATGTAGCATGTGCATTGGAAAAGAATGTGTACTTTGCAGTGGTTGGATGGATTGTTCTGTATATGTTTATGAGGTCCAGTTGGCTGATTGTGTCCTTTAGGTCTTCTGTATCTTTGGGGAGTTTCTTCTTAGTTGTTCTGTCTTTTACTGAGAGTGGTGTGTTGAAGTCTCCTACTATTATTGTGGAACTGTCAATTTCTCTTTTCAGTGCTGTTAGAGTTTTTTTAATCCTATTTTTGAGCCCTGTTATTGGGTGCATAGATGTTTATTATGGTTATGTCTTCATGATGGATCGTCCCCTTAATCATTATATACTGTCCTTCTTTGTCTTTTATGGTAGATTTTGTCTTAAAGTCTATTTTATCTGAGATTAGAATTGCCACTCCTGCTCTTTTTTGGTAGTTGTTAGCTTGATATATTTTTTTCCAACCTTTGATTTTGAATAAATTCACATCTTTGTTTCTAAGGTGTGTTTCTTGTAGACAGCATATTGATGGATCCTGTTTTCTTATCCGTTCTGCCACTCTCCATCTTTTTATGGGTGAATTAAGTCCATTTACATTCAGTGTAATTATTGATAGATGGAAGTTTGTTGCTGTCATTTTGTAGTGCTTTTTTTTGTGGTGCTGAAGTTTTCTTTGTTCTTCTTACTCTCTTGTGCTAAGTTACTTTTGTTTGTGGATTTTGTGTTCATTTCTTTTGTTTTTGTAGGTTTTTTTTTTTTTTTTGCCGAGACTTTATGTTTTTCGTCCTTATTTTTATGAGTTGGTTTGTTAACTTTCTTTGTGGTTACCATGAATTTTACCCTTATCTTTATAAGTTTGAAGCAGTCTACCCTTACTTGGTATTGCCTTCCCTTCCTTTCCATTAGAAGGTTCTATACCTATGCCGTTTATTCCCTCTTTCATTGTTTTGATGTTGTTGTCATCCTTTGATTGATTGCTCTGACTCCCTGTTGTATTTCTTTTGGTTTTGGATAGTCCTCGAGAGTTCATTTCCTAGAATGGTATCTGGTTCGTATGAACCTGCGTCCTAGGTCCTGCCTGAGGGCTGAAGCTGTCTGTCCTCAGATCAAAGAACTCCCTTTAATAATTCTTGTAAGTTTGGTTTGACTTTTGCATATTCCCTTAGTTTCTGTTTATCTGGAAATGACCTAATTTCACCAGCAAATTTGAACGAGAGTTTTGCAGGATATATTATTCTTGGCTGACAATTTTTTTCTTTCAAGATTTTTTATATGTCATCCCATTGCCTTCTTGCCTGCATGGTTTCTGCCGAATAATCTGAGCTTTGTCTTATTGTTTCTCCTCTGTATGTGACTTCTTGTTTTTCACAAGCTGCTCTCAGGATTCTTTGTTTGTCTTTTGTTTTAGCGAGTGTGAATATGATATGTCTTGGTGATTTTCTTTTGGGGTCTCTTCTATATGGGGTTCGTTGAGCTTCTTGGATGGCCAGCTTTTCATTTTTCGTGATATTGGGAAAGTTTTCTGTCAGCAGTTTGTCAATGATCCTCTCTGTGTTTTCTGTTTTCACCCCCTGTTCTGGTATGCCAATCACTCGTAAGTTTTTGCTTTTAATTGTGTCCCACATAAATCTCAGTGTCTCTTCATGTTTCTTTGTTCTTTTTTCTGAGTTTTCCTGAAACAGAGTTGTACCCAAGTGTTTGTCTTCCGTTCCACTGATCCTGTCTTCCATGGTTTCAAATCTACTTCTCAGCCCTTCTATGACACTGTCCATTTCTGAAATCTTGTTGTTTATCTTTTGGATTTCTAATTGTTGTTTTTGTATAATTTCAAGTTGTGAATTTATTTTGGCATTTTGTTCCTGCATCATCTTCCTGAATTCTTCCAATTTTTTGTCTGTATTTTCCATAAATTTGTCTACTTTTTCTCATGTTTGTCAGCTTTTTGCCTCAGTTCTTGGAAACTTCCGAGTATTAGTGATTTGAGTTCCCTATCAGGTACTTCTAGTGCATTTTCTTCCACAGGAGAGTTATCTGGTGTTTTAATTTGGACGCCTATTGGAGCCATCTTGTCTTGTTTTTTGTAAATGTTTTGATATTGTTTGCTGTTTTCAGGGCATTCAGTAGATATTTTTCTCATTTATTGATTGTAGATTTTTTTGTTTCGTCCTTGTGGTACAGCTGAGCAGGTCTAGCTGAAGAGGAGCCACTGGAACGGGTAGATTGTGGCACTCACCACAGCCACCGGGACGGGCGGTAGTCAGTGCTGGGCTGGTTCCAATAGGGCATTCCTGCACAGCTTGGTGGTGTGATGTCAAGTGCACAGTGCAGGTAGGCAGGATGCAGTCGGGAGATGGTTATGTGTGAAGCTAAGCTTGATATGGGAGAGAGGAGAGAGGAGCAGGAGCGAAAAAACATACAAACATAAAAGAATGCTAGGGGAGCTTGCCGTTGGAATGGACAGATGAGAGACTATGGGATAGAGAAAACCAGAAGCGGGAAGAGAAAGAAAAGGAAAGAATGAACAAATAAAAATCAGAAAAGTTAAAGAACTGCAAAGTTCCCAGGGATCCCACCGATGCAGCTATGAGGTCTGGGGGAGTCGGTTTCAGGTTTCACAGCACAGCCTGGCCAGAAGGTGCAGAGGCATACAACTCCTCGTATTCAGGGATCAGAAAGAGAAGGAAGAGATAGAGAGATGAGAAACTGAGCAATGAAGAAAGACAAAAGGGAAAAAGAGGGAAAAGAAAACAAAACTAATCAAAAAAGAAAATAAATTAAAAAAAAAAAAAAGCAACAACAGCAGTCAATGAATGGCACTCAGAGAGCCAGCCAGTGTGGGCTGGTGTTTCTGGACAAGAGACTGTGTCCATGGGAAACAGAGGAGACCAAGTGTGAGTGAAGAAGAGTGGAGAGTGGAAAGCGTATATCACAAATTACCTGCGCTCTGGGGATCCTCAGAAGTGAGATAAGAGGTGCAAGGAGCTAGGCACCCAAGTGAAAGGAGGGGGAGGTTGTGAGAGGCAAGCGAGAAACCAAAAGAAGCAGGAGGTAAAAAAAAAAAAAAAAAAAAGGCAGCACCAGCAGCGAACAAACGGCAGCTAGAGAGCCACCTTCAGGGCACGTGGAATCCAAGCTGCCGGCGGACCCTGGTGAAGAGACTGCAGCCACGGGAAGCAGAGGAGCAAACGAAGAAAAGCCCCGGGATCCCACCAGCGTGGCAGGCCAGACCTGGAAGCAGCCACACACCTGAACACAGCCCCACAGTCCCGCAGGAAAGGGCAAAGACAGCGCTTGGAACCAGGCACCCGAACAAAAGGCAGGGGGGAGCGAGAGGCAAGCGAGAAACCAAAAGAAGCAGAAAAAGCAACACCAGCAGCCAACAAATGGCACCCAGAGAGCCGCCCGCCCGGGCGCACGGAATCCAAGCAGCCGGCATACCCGGGTCAAGAAATTGCGGCTGCAGGAAGCAGAAGAGCAAACGAACAAAGGCCCCGCGACCCCACCAGCGTGGCAGCCCAGACCCGGAAGCAGACACACGCCCAAACGCAGCCCCACAGCCCCGCAGGAAAGAGCAAAGATGGCGCTCGGCACCAGGCACCCGAGGGGGAGGCAGCGAGAGGCAAACCAGAAACCCAAGAAGCAGAAAAAGCAACACCAGCAGCCAACAAATGGCACGCAGAGAACCTCCCGCACAGGTGCGCGGAATCCAAGCAGCCAGCGGTCCCAGGTCAAGAGACCGTGGCCACGGGAAGCAGAGATGCGAACAAACAAAGGTCCCGGGATCTCACCAGCGTGGCAGCCCAGACCTGGAAGCAGCCAAACGCCCGAACGCAGCCCCACAGCCCCGCAGGAAAGAGCAAAGACGGTGCTCGGAGCCAGGCTCCTGAGCAAAAGGAGGGGGAAGAAGTGAAAGGTAAGCGAGAAACCAGAAGAAGCAGAAAAAGCCACACCAGCAGCCAACAAACGGCATCCAGAGAGCCGCACACTCAGACGTGCGGATTCCAAGCAGCCGGCGGTCCCGGGTCAAGAGACTGTGTCCACAGGAAGCAGAGGGGCGAACGAACAAAGGCCCCGGGATCTCACCAGTGTGGCAGCCCAGACCTGGAAGCAGCCACACACCCGAACGCAGCCCCACAGCCCCTCAGGAGAGAACAAAGACGGCGCTCAGAACCAGGCACCCGAGCAAAAGGAGGGGGAGGTGGCAGAAAAAGCAACGCCAGCAGCCAACAAATGGCTCCCAGAGAGCCGCCGGCCCAGGCGCGTGGAATCCAAGCACCGGCGCCCCCAGCCCAGGGACCCTGGCCACTGGAAGCAGGGGAGCCCCAGCCGAGGCGGAGAGGGGTGTGGGGTGGGAAAGCGCACACTGCAAATTACCGGCCATTCCGTCTCCCACTGGACTCTCCGTGAGGCTGCTCTCCCGTTCTCCCATTTGCTGGTCTCTGATAGGAGTCCAAGATGGTGGATCCGCACTGCGTTAGCTGGTAGGGGATCTCTGCATGAGTCTCTCCTCGCTCTCTGTTCTCTTTCAGTATTCTCACTACGTTTGGTGTTTGGATGAGTTCTTTATCTCTTCATCTGATGTTCTAGGTTTTCAGGATTGTTGATTCTCTGTTTGGATTAGTTTTTCGGATCTTTGCTGTGGAGGGACAGTGTGGTGCTTCTGCCTAGAGTGCCATCTTGCCGGGCTCCCCCTCCATCCTTTTATAGAAATAAAAGGTTGTTCTTTTCTTAGATTTATAAAATGAAAACTTAAATTATTTTTTCAGACATTTTATCACCTACTGGGATATATACTTCATTGTCTTTCAAAAATATATATTGTAGCTATTTTAATAGTTTTTTTAAAAAAATTTTATTGTACTTAAATGAAGGTTTACAGAACAAATAGTTTCTCATCAAACAAACAGTACACATATTGTTTTATGACATTGGTTAACAACCCCACGAAATGTCAACACTCTTGCTTCTCGACCTTGAGAAGCTTTTTTTGGTGAAAATATACATAGCCAAATTTACACCATTTTGAAAGTTTCTACACGTACAATTCAATGACATCGATTACATTGTGCTGCTATTCTCACTATCCTTTTCCAAATTATTCCATCACCATTACCGTCAACTCACTGTCCCCTAGGCTTCCCATCAATCCTTTTGAGTTGCTGTTGTCAATTTGATCTCACATAGATAATTCTTTTTTTTTTTTTTGTACCTTAGATGAAGGTTTGCAGAACAAATAGTTTCTCATTAAACAGTACACATATTGCCCTATGACAATGGTTAACAACTCCATGACATGTCAACACTGTCCCTTCTCAACCTTGGGTTCCCTATCACCAGCTTTCCTGTCCCCTCCTACCTTCTAGTCTTTGTCCCTGGACTGCTGTGCCTCATTAGTCCTGTTTTATTTTATGTGGCTGTCCAATCCCCAGCTGAATGGTGAACTTTGGGAGGTGCTTCACCACTGAGCTAAAAGGGTGTCTGGGAGCGATACTCTCAGGGTTTCACCAGTCTGTCAGGCCAGTAAATCCGGTCAATTTTAATAGTGTCTTGATAACTAATTATACATACTTTGACAGGATAGATTGGTAACCTGAAGATTTAGCTATTTGTACCAAGGTATACTATACTTAAAAAAAAAAAAAAGGATGACATAGGAAACACCACAAGAAGATGGAAGGAATATACAGAATCACTGTACCAAAAAGAATTGGTCAATGTTCAACCATTTCAGGAGGTAGCGTATGAGCAAGAACCAACGGTACTCAAGGAAGAATTCCAAGCAGTTCTGAAGGCACTGGCAAAAAACAAGGCTCCAGGAATTGAGGGAATACAAATTCAGATACTTCAATAAACCAATGCAACTCACTCATCTATGCCAAGAAATTTGGAAGACGGCTACCTGACCAACTGATTGGAAAAGATCCATATACTTGCCCATTCCAGAGCAAGGTGATCCAAAGGAATTCAAGAATTATCAAATTATATCATTAATGTCGTATGCAAGCAAAATTTTGCTAAACACAATTCAAAAATGGCTCATCTATACATATACAGAGAACTGCCAGAAATTCAAGCTGGATCCAGAACAGGATATGAAACAAGGGATATCATTGCTGAAGTCAGATGGATCTTGGCTGAAAGGAGAGAATAGCAGAAAGATGTTTACCTGTGTTTTATTGACTATAAAGACGTTTGAAAGTATGGATCATAACAAATTCTGGATAACACTGCATAGAATGGGAATACAGAACACTTAATTGTGCTTGTGTTGAAACTGTACATAGACTGACAGGCAATCATTCAAAAAGAACAAGGTGATACTGCATGGTTTAAAATCAGAAAAGGTGTGCGTCAGGGTTGTATCCTCTCACCATACTTAAATTCAATCTGTATGCTGAGCAAATAATCTGAGAAACTGGACTATATGAAGAAGAATGTGGCATCTTACTGATGAAGATCAAAGACTACAGTTTTCAGTATAGATTACACTTCAACATAAATAAAACAAAAATCTTTATAACTAGACCAGTAAGCAATGTCATGATAAATGGAGATAATATTGAAGTTGTTAAGGATTTAATTTTACTTGGATTAACAATCAATGCCCAGAGAAGCAGCAGTCAAGAAATCAAATGACATTATTTCATTGGGCAAATCCACTGCAAAATGTCTCTTTAAAACCCTAAGGAGCAAATATGTCACTTTGATGACTAAGGTGTGCCTGACCCAAGTGTGGTCTTTTCAATAACCACATACGCATGCAAAACTGGACAGTTAAAAAGGTAGATTGAAGAAGAATTGAGGTGTTTGAGTTATGGTGCTGTCAAAGAATATTGAATATACCACGGACTTCCAGAAGAATTAACAAATCTGTCTTGAAAGAAGTACAGCCAGAATGCCCCTTAGAAGCAAAGAAAGGATGGCAAGACTTTATCTTGCTTACTTTGGACATTTTGTTAGAAAGGATCAATCCCCAGAGAAGGGCATTATGCTTGGTAAAGTAGAGGGTCAATGAAAAAGAGGAAGTCCCTCAATAATATGGATTGACATAGTGGCTGCAACAATTGTCTCAAATATGCATACCTTTGTGAGGACGGCACAGGACCAGGCAACTTCTTGTTCTGTTATTCATGGGGCCACTGCGAGTCGAAACGGACTCAATGACACCTAATATCCACATATAATTATTAGAGTGTTTATTTTAATTCTAAACACTGGTTGCATAGTGGTTAAGTGCTACGGCTGCTTACCAAAGTGTTGGCAGTTCGAATCCACCAGGGGCTCCTTGGAAACTCAATGGGGAAGTTCTACTCTGTCCTATAAGGTCTCTGTTGAGTTGGAATCGACTCAACAGCAATGGGTTTGGGGTTTTTTGGTTTTAATTGTAGGCTGTTATGAAAAATGATGAGTTTAATTCATTGTAGATGAGTTTTATTCATTGTATAATCCAATAAAGGGTTTTTTGGTAGAACCTTACCTGTTTTACTGGTACTTTTCCCAAATGAGATATTTAAGGTTATTTGGCCCTAAATTCAGTGTCTTTTTTTTTTTTAATTCCTAGTGATTAATGTTTGCATTGTTTCCCCTCTTATTCCCTATTCATCAGCTGTTCCTTCTAGCAGCTGTCAGTAGGCATGATCAATTCTAATTTATGGTTTGCAATATTTTATTTTTTTGGTTTGAAAAAGAGAGATCAAAAATTGTTAGACGCTTAGGAAGAGTAACCAGTCTCTGAGGGATGATCTCAGAAAAAGTTCCCATAGTTCAAATGCTTGTTGGCTGAGTTCTGGATATATGAACTGTCACTTTATGATTAGAAATGTGTCAAATTTTATCTTTTTACATTAAATATCAGTGATATATTTTATGCTGACCATTGTTATTATGAAACACTATCTTTTTTTTTAAAGCTCTTATACTTAGTATATGGAGGCCTGGTGGTGCAAACGGTTAAATGCTCGGGTGCTAATTGAAACATTGGTGGTTTGAACCCACTCAGTGACTCTTCAGGAGAAACACCTGGAAATCTGCTTCCATAAAAGATTACAGCTAAGAAAACCCTATGAGGCAATTCCACTCTGTCACATGGGTTGCAGTTTGTTGGAATTGACTCAACGGCACCTAAAAACACATACGTACTATAGAAAAAAAAGAATTATTTAAATATACTCTTCTTATCGTTATAAAGGATATGAAAGCACACAGTATGAATTGAGATATCCCTGGTAATAATGCAGCATAAAAAATCACCTCCTCCCACTAAAAAGTCTGAGGCTTAATACAGCAAACTTTTATTTCTATCTCATGCTTAATGTTCAATGTAGGGGGTTCTCCTTAAGATCTAAGCTTATATAGGCTTACTTCAACACATATTTCTACAGTTCTTGAGAAATAAAATGAATAAAAATAAAAATGAATGATAGAATCTGGCTCTTAAATATTTTATATTTCGTTGTCCAGAGCAAGTTGTATGGCTATGCTTAATATTAGATGGGTAAGTACAATCAAACCACTACCAAGTATATAGAAAGAGAAAAGAACTGGAATATCTAAGGACAACCCTAATGACCACCACATATACTACTGATAAATCTCTACAGAAGAATTTTTTAACCACAGCCCAAAATCAAACCCATTGCCGTTGAGTCGATTCCAACTTATACTGACCCTATTCCAACTCATATCGACCCTGTAGGGCAGAGTAGAACTGCCCCATAGAGTTTCCAAGGAGTGGCTGGTGGATTCAAACTATTGGCCTTTTGATGAGCAGTCATAACTTTTAACTGCTGTGCCTCCAGGAATCCCGAGTTCTTAACAGTATCCATAAATCCCTAGAGAGACCAATGAATTGTAGGTGTATATGAATTCTGTGAAATTATTTGTAAAATGATATCTAGTGGGCATATATCCATTGCCTTAGTCAAGTTATCAAGGGTTCTTTTAATTCTTTCCTTAGAAAAGCATGAAGAAATTATAATATGTATCAGGAAAGTAAAGAAACACTTCCAAATAGGCAAAGTACTAAACAAACAGCAAAACAAACAAAAACTGTGTAGCACTTTACCCATATAAAGAGACTCTACTTGAAGTATACTACAATATTTTAGTCAGACCTATATTTTTTGTCCTAAAATATTTGTGTAATGTAATAAATAGTATTATTTCTTAGGACTTCTATGTTGTTCCATCTCATCTTTGCAGCAGCAAAATCAGGACATATGCTGATGAAGGAAATTGCTTTAAATTCAGTGGAACAAATACCACCGTGTAACATTAATTTTAGAACAATTCCCTTTTTCCATTTGGAACATCTAGTTCTAGGTTAAATGATGAATCTGTGATCTGGGAAGAAACCAAGGTAGATAAAGAGTTATATTCTGTACTAAATTGAAAAGTTTCATTCTCTGTTTTCAGACTTTTAAAGTGCAGGGTGAATTCATATTGTTCTTTCTACTGACATATCTCTTCAAGAAATCATCCACTTTTTGCTGTCAAAATGGAGTAGATGAATCTGACTCATTAAAAAACGTTGTTATGAAAGAGGTTGTGATGGTGCAGATTAATCTCCTACGATTCAGTGCTTTAGAAACTTTAAAACATTTATTATTGCCATGTTTATGTGCTTGTGCAGTTCGGTAAAATGATAGCAACATTTTATCTCAAGTAGTTAGAAAAGAATGCATTTTAAAGATACATTTATTGGACATTTTACAGAAAATACAAGGCTATAATAATGCACACAACAGCATTATCATAAATAGTAGCTATAATAAACAACAGTTAAAAGATTTCATGGGAAATAATAGCCAAAGACACAGATTGTCTCACGGTCTAGAATATGTACTTTAAAACTGTGAAAGAGTTCTTCTCCTGTAGAAAGTTTATATTTAAATAACAGTACAAAATTGTTGGTAACGAATTCTCATTATGACTGTCAGATGTTCATATATGGTTGACTGGTTTAATTTTGCAAATAGTGCCTATATATGCAAAGTGAAAAAAAGAATAAAAGATGTGACCTAGAGTAAAACAAATTCTGCTTTTCTTCTTCTTCTTCTTCTTCTTAATTGCCTAGATATTTTGCGTACAAAAGTGTCTGGGCTTTTTCTTTTAAAATATCCAAGTAGTTATGTGAATTTGTCACTTCTTATATTGTTAGGGAGAGTGAATAATATTTGATTACACTAACAATATCATGAGACTTAATTGGAATTTTTCAAAATGTGCTATGAAACATCTTAATTTTTTAAAAAACATGAAGGGTTTCAGATATAATTTTAAAAAATTGAATGCTTTTGGAATAAAGGGAATTAAGTAAATATCTGTGAGTTTGCAAATGTGCATATTTAGTTCATAATCTTTTTTTTATCTGCATTTCTTGTGTAATAGGCAAGAGATTTTATAGGCAAGAGATACTAACCTCCACTCCTCATAAAGGGCAATCAGACAAGCCATGAGGTTTTAGACTAGGAGAGAGGACACATCCTTCACAGCTCCCATGAGATTTACAGCACATAAAATAGACTTTTATGACCCTGGATGAGATTGTGCCTTACTCTTGGACATATCCATTTTTTACGGTCATTAAAAGTAATTGAGTTAACTGCTCATTATACGGTTTAATCTGCACTCTTACTTTTGATCTACTTTTAGAAGAGTTATGTAGTAAAATTAAAATAAGAGCTCTTCCAAAACTTTGCAAATGTGTAAAATTTGATCTCAGGTGTAAATGTGTTTGAGATTCAGAGAGGATTTGCTCTTTTGATGGTTATTCTTCAGTTATATCCCTTGAAAATATCTCTTCCCAATCTATAGCTTGAATGCTTACTCTCCATAATGCTGTCTTCTGAGGAAATGGTAATAATTTAACTGTAGTTCAACATATTGTTTCCCTTTCTTTATGAATAGTGCTTTATATATCCTGTTCAAACAAAACTTTCTCCACCACCATTCAGGAATGTATTCTCTTGGCATTTTCCTAGAAGCAATAGAGATTTTTTTTTTTCTGTTATATTAACGCCAATAATCCACTTGGAATTAATTTTCTAGACAGGGTTGTTGGGGGATAGTCAACTTCACCAAGGTAAACTCATCACAGAATTCTCCTATTAAGTGAACTTGCAGGGAATGAACACACTAAGTTTTAATTACAGGATACTTTGATATAAATAGCCAAATCTTGAGGCCATCCCTGTATTCTCAAGATGCAGAGAGTTTGATATGTATAAATAGTTAAGAAAAGATTGGAATATATATAGTATGATTTTCAAGAAGTTTGGGAAGTATGCAGCTAATTAAGGAAAACTGACATTCAAAATGATTAAAATGAAAGTTTGATGTTTAAAAGAAGGATGCCTCTCATTATTCCTGTTTGGATTTTGACTCTGTGAAATGCGGAAGGACTGCTTGAGTCCTGACTATTGTTTGGGATTTGCTTCATAAACCCCACTTCTTTATTTAAACTTCTTAGTGTTATCCAAAATATTCAACTGGATATTCATGATTCTTTCATGTACCTTAAATTTGCTTAGGGTTTCTCAATAATGTCTCCGAACCATTTCTCCTCCATTGTCATATAAAATACCACTTTTATTTGCTCATTTCGGGTTATGTCATATTCAGTCCTTCTTTATGCATATCTCGTATACTAGTCACCTGGTCACCTATTCATTTCCTTTATGTAATTAAGGACTTAAAGGTATCAGTCTCAAAGGGTTTATATCAAGCTATTCTTAGAGGCCATTTGAAGATAAGGACCATATATTATTTTTTCCTTCCATCATATGTACACATATAATACATATATGCATATACGTACGTGTGTGTATATGTGTATATGTCTTTCCCTTATTGCACTGTACACTGTTGGCTTGGAATCCCAATAGATGTTAAGTAGAAGTGGTGATAGCAGGTGTATTTTTCTCATTCCTAATCTTAGGAGGGAGCCCTCGTGGCGCAGTGGTTAAGAGCTTGGCTGCTAACTAAAAGTTCAGCAGTTCGAACCCACCAGCTGCTCTTTGGAAACCCTATGGGGCAGTTCTACTCTGTCCTACAGAATTTCTATGAGTTTGAATCGACTCATTGGCAATGAGTTTTCTTTTGTTTGTTTGTTTGTTTTAATCTTAGGACAAAGCTTTCAATATTTCACAATTAAGTATGATTTTTATAAGGATTTTTAGATGTTATTTATTGATGTAAAAAGTCCTCTTCTTGGCAGAGTAGGGTGCCTCTGGGCACTTGGTGGAGCTAGGTTTGCTGACCCATGGATCTAGAGCTAAGTGCCTGTGGGCACTTGCCAGCAGAGCTAGAAGAACTTTGTAACACTTGCCATAGTAGGGTAAAAGCCAGGCGGAAGGGCCAAGGGCCTGCAGCACAGCTGAGAAGAGAGTGTCTTGATCAAAGAACTGTATCCTGAGCATTCCTGAACCTAAATTGTAACCGTTACTTTCCTAATAAACCCCATAATTGTGAGTATTGTCTGTGAGTTCTGCATGACCGTTGCAAGGAATTATCCAACTCAGCAGAGAAGTAGAGTGTTCCTTGGGAGGAACAGATGATGTTAGAATTGGTAAAAAGGGCTGGAAAGAGGAGGTATGTCAGACCTCCACCTCATAGGAATCTGCCTTGGGCTGTTGATCTTGGTTCTTCTTCCCCCTTGTGAAGTTAGAGGAGGTCAGATGCCTCCGCTAAGCCATTTTTACAGTTGGTGTAAGAAGCAGAGATCTTTGCAATGGCTCCAGACTCATGGAAACATGGAGCTTTGTAAGAGAAAGAACGAAGGGGTGTGGGAAGTAAAACTTGATTCTTAGATGGTTATGTTAGTTATTATCTGTGTATGGCTAAAGGAAAATGAGAGATGTTATGCTACAGCTGAGGGGAGAAAAGCCACATCTGGAGTGGCCCAGGCAAGGACAAGGTCAGTTAAATGGGATGATTCACAGGTGGCCAAGGTCTTCTGGTTCCACCCAGCCAGAAGCTGGAGGCCATATACATACAAATGGGAAGACAGTCAACGAGTAGAAAAGATGAAAGTGGAATATTTAAAGAAAGGATGTGTGTTTATTTGAATGCACTGTGGATATTGAATGTTTCTTCTACCTGGTGATATAAAACAGATCTAAAAAAAAAAAGTTCTCTTCTACTTCTGGTTAGCAGATTTTATAATGAGTAGGTGTAGAATTTTGGAAACTTATTTTTCTCAATTCATTGACAATATAATATTTTTTCTTTTTAATTTTGTGAATTGTAATAACTTAATTCTAATATTAAACTGATTCAAAGTTCCTGGAATGAACATATCTCATTGTGATTTTTATCCTTTTCATATATTTTCAGATTTAATTTGCTAATATTTTGTTGCAGCCTTGGTGGCGAAGTGGTTAAGAGCTCAGGCTTCTAACCAAAAGGGTCAGCAGTCTGAATCTACCAGCTACTCCTTGGAAACTTCATGGGGCAGTTCTACTCTGTCCTATAGGGTTGCTATGAATCGGAATTGGCTCGATGGCAATGAGTTAATATTTTGTTTAGGATTTTGTCATCTGTGTTCTTGAAAGAGGTCTATTTATAATTTTTTTTCTTCCAAATATTAAAAGAAGAAATAATACAATTATAATAAAATGCATAGAAGAACATTAAAATAGAAAATAATCACCAACTTGTTTCTATTAGGTCAACACTACCTTAACAGCAAAACTAGACTTGTATATACATATCCCTATCCATCACTCATCTGTTAGTCGCTTTGTTGTACTGTAGCAGCTTGTTTGTTGCTGTGATGTGGGAAACTATACCACTGCTATTTCAAATACCATGAGGGTCACCCATTGTGGCCAGGTTTCAGCAAATCTTCCAAACCAAGACAGGCTAGGAAGAAGGACCTGATAATCTACTTCTTAAAAAAAAATTGGCCAGTGAAAACCTTATGCTATAGCAGCAGAACATTTTCTGATATAGTGCCAGAAGATGAGCCCCTCAGATTGAAAGATACTGAGATGTCTTCTCAAAGTGGGTCGACCTTAATGACGTGAATGGAGTAAAGCTTTAGGGACATTCACTGGTTGACTTGGCAGGACTCAAAATGAAAAGAAACAGCTGCAAACATATATGAACAATAAGAACGTGGAAAGCATGAAGTATGAATCATGGAAAATTGAAAGTTGCCAAAAATGAAATGGAATGCTTGAAGATTGATATGCTCAGCATTAGTGAGCTGAAAAGGACTGGTATTGGCCATTATTAATCAGATAATTATATGGTCTACTATGTTGAGAATGACAAAGTGAAGAGAAATGCCATCACATTTATTGTCAAACAGAACATTTCAAGTTCTATCCTGAAGTACAACATTGTCAATGGTAGGATAATATCCACATGCCTACAAGGAAAGCCAATTAATACAGTTATTATTCAAATTTATGCACTAACCACTAATGCCAAAGATGAAGAAATTGAAGATTTTTACCAACCTTTGCAGCCTGAAATTGATGAAACATGCAATCAAGATGCATTGATAATTACTGGTGATTACAATGCAAAAGTTGGAAACAAAGGAGAAGGATTAGTAGTTGGAAAATAAAACCTTGGTAACAGAAACGACATATTCATTGGAAGTACCTTTTATCAACAACATAAAAGGCGACTATTCACGTAGTCTTCACCACCTGGAATACACATGAATTAAATTGACTACATCTGTGGAAAGAGATAATAGAGAAGGTTGATATCATCAGTTAAGGCCAGGGAACGACTGTGGAAAATACCATCAATTGCTCCTATGCAAGTTAAAGTTGAAGCTGAAGAAAATTAAAACAAGTCCACAAGAGCCAAAGTATGACCTTGAGTACATCCCACATGAATTGAGACCATCTCAAGAACAGATTTGACACACTGAAGACTAATGACCAACGGCCAGACAAGTTGTGGGTTGACATCAAGAATATCATACAAGAAAAAAGCAAAAGGTTATTAAAAAGACAGGAAAGAAAGAAAAGACCAAAATGGATATCAGAGAGACTCTGAAACTTGCTCTTGAATGTAGAGTAGCTAAAGCAAATGGAAGAACTGGTGAAGTAAAAAGGCTGAATAGAAGATTTCAAAGGGCAACTCGAGAAGACATAGTAAAGTATTATAATGATATATGCAAAGACCTGAAGTTAGAAAAACAAAATGGAAGAACACATTCAACATTTCTCAGGCTGAAAGAACTGAAGAAAAAATTCAAGCCTCGAGTTGGCAATACTGAAGTATTCTCTGTGCAAAATATTGAAAAAAGCCAGCAGCATTAAAAGAAAATGGAAGAAATACAGAGTCATTGTATCAAAAAGAATTGGTCAATGTTCAACCAATTCAGGAGGTGGCATATGATCAAGAACCTATGGTACAGAAGGAAAAAATCCAAGCTGCACTGAAGGCACTCATGAAAATCAAAGCTCCAAGAAATGACAAAAACAACAATTGAGATATTTCAACAAACGAATGCACTGCTGAAAGCACTCATTTGTCTATGCCAAATAGTTTGGAAGATAGCTACCTGCAGAAATAACTGGAAGAGATCCTTATTTGTGCCCATTCCAAAGAAAAGTGTTTCAACAGAATGCAGAAATTATTGAACAATACTGATGGTGAAGTAGTTAAGAGCTTGGTTGCTAACAAAAACGTTGGCCATTTGACTATGCAAAGGTGTTTGACTGTGTGGATGATAACGAATAATGGATAACATTATGAAGACCGGGAATTCCAGGACGTGTACTTGTGCTCATGCAGAACCTACACATACACACAGAGGCAGCAGTTTGAAGAGAACAAGGGGCTATTTCATGGTTTAAAATCAGGAAAAGTGTGCATCAGGATTATGTGATTTCACTTACTTATTCAATCAGTATGCTGAGCAAATAATCCAAGAAGCTGGAGTGTATAAAGAATGTGGCATCAGGATGGGAGGAAGATTCATTAACAACCTGTGATATGCAGATGACATAATTTTGCTTGCTGAAAGTGAAGAGGACTTGAAGCACTTATAGAAGAAGATCAAAGACTATAGCCTTTAGTATGGATTACATCGCAACATAAAAGAAAAAACAAAAGTCTTCACAACTGGACCAACAAGCAACATCATGAAAATCTCAGAAATTACTGAAGTTGTCAAGAATTTCATTTTACTTGATTCCCCAATCAGCACACATGGAAGCAGCAGTCAATAAAAAAACGACATATTGTACTGGGAAAATCTGCTTCAAAAGACCTCTTTAAGGTGTTGAAAAGCAAAACTGTCACTTCGAGGACTAAGATGCAGCTGACCCCAATCATGGCATTTTCAATCACCTCAAATGTGTGTGAAAGCTGGACGATGGATAAGGAAGATCAATGAATAATTGATGCTCTTGAATTATGGTGTTGGCAAAGACTATTGAATATATTATGGACTGCCAGAATAATGAACAAATTTGTCTTGGAAGAAGTACAGCCAGAATGTTCCTTGGAAATGAGGTTGGTGAGACTTCAACTCATGTACTTTGGACATGTTACCAGGAGGGTCCAATCCCTGAAGAAGGACATCATGCTTGATACAGTAGATAGTGAGTGAAAAAGAGGAAGGCCCTCGATAAAAGGGTACTGACACAATGGCTGCTACAATGGGCTCAAATACAGCAATGATTGTGAGGATGGCAAAAGTTTTTGTTCTGTTGTACAAAGTGTCATTTGAGTTGGAAACGTCTCGACGACATCTAACAGCAATAGATTTCCTTATATATGTTTTTATTTCTGAAAAAGAATACATATGTATGTATATACATACATAAATTTACATACATATACATATATACATACATATGTGTATATATAATATTTACATGCATGTAAGTAGATACATACATATATATGTAGATAATACATGTGTGTACATGCATACATATGTATATAATACATACATGTATATATGTACATATGTATATACATACACATATAGGCACACACGTACATTTATGTACACATGTGTATATGTACATGCATGTATATGCATACATGCATGTATACATGTACATATATGTGTATGTGTGCATATGTGTATATTCGCACATATGTACATATGTATACATGAACATATATGTGCATATAGGTGTATGCATACATATATGTGTATATACATAGTATATGTATATACATACTATATATGTATATACACAATATATATGTACATACATACATATGTATATATGTAGATACTTATGTATGTATATACATACACATATACCTGTGTATATACATGCACATATACATATATATGTACATCCATATACATAGGTCAACAGGTGCCAATGGAATATGTCCAAACTCAGCCTATGTCTTCATTGCTGCATTTACCCCGCTTCCACTCATGTGTGGACACAGATGGTGAACACAAGCAAGCAGATCAAACAGTCTATTCACTGGCTCACTTTAACTTCCAGTCCTTGAAGGGGGCTCCTTTTAATGGACACTGATTTTTCTTGCCTCAGTGCATCCAATGGCAAACCACTTGCTCAAAATTCAAAAGGCAAAAGTTTTGGGGTTTTTTTGTTGGTTTATTTTATTTTATTTATTTATTTTTTTTTGCAGATCTTTCCTCCAAATACAAATATCCTGTTCTCTCAGCAGTTCTAGGTGGCTCTGTATGTTTTTTCAAATGCAAAATCTGGATGGGGCTCAGGTTTTCAACCTAAGCCTACATTCTATACACAGGGCTACTGCATTCAAACAGTTTGTGTTTCCCTCGGGCAAATCCTAGTTCCCCTTTTAGCATATCCTATCAACTATTGGCTGAAGGTGGAGTTACATGCTCTCTGTACTCTATAATACTGAATATTCATTTCTATCATACATTTAGGTCTATTTTACAACACTAGGTAGGAGAAACATTCAATATCCATAGTACATTCAAATAAACACATAACCCTTTCTAAAATTTCCAGTTTTGTCTTCTCTTCTCTACACCTTACCTACCTTCCCATTCACATGCATATGGCTTTGAACCTCTGGCTGGGTGGAACCAGAGGACCCTGACCTTCTATCAGTCATCCTGCTTATCTGACCTGGCTTTTGGCCCATGCCACTTCAGCTGTGGCTTTTCACCCATTGCAGTTAACAACAGTCAAAGTAACCATCTAAGAATCAGAGGTTTCTCTTACAAAGCCCCTTGGTTGTTTCTCTTACACAGCCCCATGCTTTCATGAGTCTGGAGCCATTGCAAAGAATCTCACTCCTGACATCAATTGTAAAAAAGGTGTAGAAGCAGCGTCTGTCCTCTTCTAACTCCACAAGGGAGAAAGAGAATCAAGATCAACGGCCCAAGGCTGATTCCTATGAGGTAGAGGTCAAACGTGCCTCCTGTCTCCACCATCTTTACCAATTCTGATACCAACCATCCCTCCCATAGCACTCTCTACTTCTCTGCTGTATTCAGTGATTCATTTCAGTGCCCACACAGAACTCATAGATAATAACTCATGATTATGGGGTTTATTAGGGAAGTAACAGTTACAATTCAGGCTCAAGAACACTCAGGATATAGTTCTTCCATCAGGACAGTCTCTTCCCAACCTTGCTCACAGATATGCCTCTCCCGGTCCCTCGGCCTCTACCCAAAGGTACTCAGCTTTCTCTCTCTGTGGACCAGGAAGCCCACCATGCTGTCTCCTGCTTCCGGGTCCCTGCTGCTGGATCTCTGCCAATGCTTCTCGCTGCCTTCAATGTTATGGTTCTCTCTCACTCTGTCTCCTGGTTCTAGGTGTTCTCAGCGCAGGGATCCCTGATCCAAATGATGCACTGGTTCCTGGTTGTTTTTCCTCGGTGGTGGTGGGATCCTCTCCTTCCCACCTCTGGAATGGCTCATTTCAAGCCTAGCAGAATGGCAAGAACTGACCAATCCCCTTGGTGAGACACAATTACCCTAACACCCAATCACTTGGGTGGGAGATACAAGACCATGGCTAGAAAGGCCACACAAAAGTGATCCATCTCAGTGCATATCTATCTGTCTGTCTGTCCCTCCATCTGTCCATCCATTTCTCTCCTATGAATAGAATTTAAGTTAACTTTAAGGCACCTAACAAATAGCAATCTGGCTAGAAATGTTTTTTACATAGATAAGATGAAATAGAAGATTCTAGATCTCAGCTTCTCAAGATTTGATTAGGTGAGACATATTTCCATTCCTCCTTTGTTCCTTCGTTCCTTCCTTTCTTCCTTCTTTACATCTAACAGTTCCTTCCCCCATCTCTCTCCCTTCTAGTCTTAGTTTAACAAATATAGATTTGTGAGTCTAAAATTATTGATACCAGAAGAAGAGTAGTGGTAAAATGTTTTGACACCTTTTGTTTCTCTGTCTAATTCTAAGATGGATTAAACCAGGATTTTATTCTTATATTTTTCCATGATAAAATCCCATTAACTTCTCTATACAGAGCACATGTTTTTGCTCTATGATTAATCCATACTAATATTGTGGTACTTAACCTGTTTAGCTGCCTCTTCATGCAAATATGAGAGTGAAGTTTTTACTTTCTCATCTGTTTAGTTAGTACAATGCCAGCTACCCTATAGACAATTAAGTTACTTTTATAGAATTAATTGAATTAAAGCCAGAGGAAGGATATTGATAGCCATGCTGCACCTGGAGTTAGACCTATGAACAATGTTATTATTGTTTACATGATAATTATATTTAATATCGACGTTTCCTATTTATGGTAAGTACCTGGGGATATTAATCATATTAGATTCTGTGATTTAACTCCAGTGCCTGAAAAATAGTAGTCACTCAATAAATGTTCCTTAATATTTAAAATTTTTATACATTTTTGTGTCATGTATGCTGTATACAGACACTACCAGACATAGAGACTTTTAGAAGTTTTTTTAGGTCATATATTTTAAATTTTTATCTTAAAAGGAACTACCATTTCTTTGGGAATAGTAATTTAAATTTCTACAAATGGTAGTAAGTTTAGGTAAAATTTAACAGTTTTGGAGAAAAACTATTTCAAATTTGGGAATTCCCTTTAGTTTCTGATCATGTGAACACGAACTGAGGATAGCTATTATATTTCACATTAAATATAATTGCTTTCTTATTTCTTAACTCTTTTGTCATGTTTCAGTAACTTTGCTAAAGAGATATTAAACAACACAGCAGACTAAAAAGAGACAAGAGATAAAATGTGATGCTTGTCATAGATTGCAGAGCTCAGATTTTTTACAAATAGGCCAATTGAAAGTTAGGAATAGGTTAGATAAGCATATTCTTGTGAATTTGTATTGCAGTCTTTTGTGTGTTCATAGAACAATAAAAATACTTAATTTTTTTCTGCCTATTCTCAGTACAAACATACAGAATAATTTATAATGCCAATTAACTCAGTAATAATTCCATCTGGTGTTTCCTAGAAAATGACAGACTAAAAATACAAACATTGCTTGCTACATCCAGAGAAGGATAAATTACATAGCATGAGGAGGCAGGGCCAAGATGGTGGAGTAGTCAGACGATTCTGTTGTACCCTCTTACAACAAAGACCTGAAAAAACAAGTGAATCAATTATATATGACAATCTATGAGCCCTAAACATCTAAGACAAAGTAGAGGACCTGGACTGACCGGCAGAGGCAGGGAGAGACGGTTCAGAAGCAGTGAGGAGTTACCAGACCTGACCCGGTGATAGCCTGAGCCCTTCAAGCTTGATCATCACGTGGGTAAGTGGTGAGGCCGGCAAGCAGCAAAGCTCGGAAGGCACCTTTGCTGCACTGGGAGAGACCCAGTGCCAGACAGTCTACTCAACCACCCAGAACCAGTGAGAAGCAGCCCTCAATCAGCGAAAGATAAGTACTTGCGTACAGCCTACCACGTGGATCAAAAACACTCCCCTTAGGGAAAAACTTCTCTCCCATTTACCTCCCTGCTCCCTGCTCTGCACTGGGTCCCAGACCAGCTTCAGCAATTGCCGAGTCACCTGGGCCGGGAGTAGGATCCGTCACACAACCTGAGCCATTCTCCTGGCCTTGGAGAGAGAATAAATTAACAAATGGGAAAAAATAAACTGTGGCTCCCCCAAGCAAGGAACCCAGGGTAGGCACAGCTCCTTTGCCTAGGCACAGGCATAAGGGATCCACGGACTTTGAGTGCCTTTCCCCCTGCATAGACTTGTGTGGGCCCACTTCAGCAGTGTAGACCCTCATTACCACAGTACAACAGAATATATACCTGAAGTCTAACTTCAACAACTGTTTCAGCTATGAAGTGGCAGGTTCATGACATTTGAAACTGCTCTGCCCATTAGGCAGGGTCTTCACCTACCCACATCAGGGGAATAAGGACTGGTTGCTCAAACCATGCCACTAGCCACCTGAGATAGGGGCCAAAGAATAAGAGGTGCCCCCCAGTCCTTACAGCCAACAGCATTGGGTGCTCATGCTCTGGCTGCAAAACCACCCACCTACGTGCTCTAGGGAACAGGGACATGCCTTTCTCCTGGACACTCAGGCGTAGCCATCAGCCCCCTGCTTGTTCAGAGTGTGTCCCACTGCTGCAGCCAGCTTCCTGTGCCTACACCATTCACCCATGCCTGTGTAGGACTGTAGATGAGAGCCTACACCACACACTTGGTTGCTATCTACCTCGGCACCTGAGCTGCATCCATACAGGAGGAGTGGGTGGACTCCTGAGCTCACATACCTAGTAACAGATCTAACCACCTGGTGACAGGACATTAGAGTTTCAAAGTTGCCAATAATCAAACTAGCTCATATGAGCAGCATATCTGGGCATATCAAAACAAAACAAGAAGCTAGGACACAGTAAGCAAACATAAAATAATTAAATATAATAACTTATTGATGGCTCGGGGACAACAGTCAATATCAAATCACATAAAGAGGCAATCTATGATGGCTTCAGCAAGCTCCCAAAATAAAGAATCTAGAAATTTTCCAGAGGAGGAAAATTTCTTGGAATTACCGGAGGCAGGATACAAAAGATTAATATACAGAACTCTTCAAGAAATTAGGAAGAAAATTAAGCAAAACGCAGAACACACAGTAGAGGAAATTAAAAAGATTAGAGAAGTGCGTAATGACAAATTTAACAGGCTACAAGAATCCATAGAGAGACAGCAATCAGAAATCCAGAAGATTAACAATAAAATTTCAGAATTAGACAACTCAATAGAAAGTCATAGGAGAAGAATTGAGACAATGGAAGTCAGAATAAGTGAGATTGAAGATAAAGCACTTGACACCAACTGATTTGAGGAAAAATCAGATAAAGGGATTTAAAAAAATGAAGAAACCCTAAGAATTATGTGGGACTCTATCAAGAGGAATAACCTATGAGTGATTGGAGTACCAGAATGGGGTGGGGGTGGGGAGGATAGCAGAAAATACAGAGAGGACTTTTGAAGATTTGTAGGCAGAAAACTTCCCTGATATTGTGAAAGATGACAAATATCTATCCAAGATGCTCATCAAACCCCAAAGAAGGTAGATCCCAAAAGAAAGTCACCAAGACATATTAATAATCAAACTTGCCAAAATCAAAGATAAAGAGAATTTTAAGAGCAGCTAGGGATAACTTCATTTATTTATTTATTTATATTGTAGTTGAAATGAAGTTTACATTTCAAGTTGGTCTCCCATGCAAAAATTTATACATACATTGTTATGTGATCCTAATTGCTCTCACCATACTATGATAGCACTCTCCTTCTTTCCACCCCTGATTTTCCATGTCCATTCAAACAGCTCCTAACATTCTCTGCCTTCTCATCTCACCTCCGGACAGAAGCTGCCCGTTTAGTCTCTTGTATCTACTTGAGCTAACGGGCACGCTCCTCACAAGTCTATCACTCCATGTCCCGCAGTCCAGTCCAGTCCCCGTCTGAAGAGTTGGTCTCGGAAATTGTTTTATTTTCGGGCTGATAGAAAATCCGGGGGTCATACATTCTGGGGTAACTCCAGTCTCAGACCATTAAATCTGATCTTCTTACCAGAATTTAAGTTCTGTACCCCACCTTTCTCCTGCTCCATCTGGGACTCTCTGTTGTGTTCCCTGTCATGGCAGTCATTGGTGGCAGCCAGGCACCATCTAGTTGTTCTGGTCTCAGGCTGATGAAGTCTCTGATTTATGTGACCCTTTCTATCTCTTGGGCTAATACACACCTTGTGTCTTTGGTGTTCTTCATTCTCCTTTACTCCAGGTGGTTGGGAACAACTGATGTATCTTAGATGGCTGCCTGCAGTCTTTTAAGATCCCAAACGCCACTCACTGAAACTAGAATGCAGAAGGTTTTCTTAAAAAGCTTTGTTATGCCAATTGACCTAGATGTCCCCTGAAAGCATGGTCCCCAGGCCCCTACCCCTTCTACTCTGTCTCTCAAAGTGTTTGATTGTATTCAGGAAACTTCTTAGTTTTGGTTTAGTCCAGTTGTGCTGACTTCCCCTGTAGTGTGTGCTGTGCTTCCCTTCACCTAAGATAATTCTTATCTACTATATAGTTAATAAATAACCCTCACCCTCCCTTTCCACCCTCCTAACTATCAAAGAATGTTTTCTTCTGTGTTTAAACTTTTCCTTGAGTTCTTATAATAGTGCTCTTATACAATATTTGTCCTTCTGTTACTGATTGATTCATTCAGCATGATGAGTTCCAGCTTCCTCCATGTTATATTTCACGGGTTCATTGTTCTTTATGATTGCGTAGTATTCCATTGCATGGATATACCATAATTTGTTTACCCATACCTACGTTGATGGGCTTCTAGGTTGTTTCCATCTTTTTGCTATTGTGAACAATGCTGCACTGAACATGGTTGTTCATATATCTATTCGTGTGATGGCTCTTATTTCTCTAGGATATATTCAAAGGAGTGGGATAGCTGGATCATATGACACTTTTATTTCTAGCTTCTTAAGGAAGCACCGAATGAATTTCCAAAGTGATTGTACCATTTTACTTTCCCACCAACAGTGTATAAGTGTTCCAGTCTCTTCACAACCTCTCCAGCATGTATTATTTTGTGTTTTTTTTTTTTTTTTTTGGATTAGTGCTAGCCTTGTCAGGGTGAGATGGTATCTCGTTGTAGTTTTCATCTGCATTTCTCTAATGGCTAATGATCGTGAGCATTTCTTCATGTCTGTTAGCTACCTGAATATCTTCTTTGGCAAAGTGCCTGTTCATATCCTTTGCCCATTTTTTAATTGGGTTATTTGTCTTTTTGTTGTTAGGGTTTTGCAGTATCTTGCAGATTTTAGAGATTAGACACTGATCAGATATGTCATAGCCAAAATTTTTTCCTGGCCTGTGGGTTGTCTTTTTACTCTTTTGGTGAAGTATTTTGATGAGCATTAAGTAGTTTGATTTTTTAGGAGCTCCCAGTTATCTAGTCTCTCTTCTGGTGCTTGTGCATTGTTACTTGTGGTTCGTATTGCGTTTATGCCATATATTAGGGCTCCTAGCATTGTCCTTATTTTTAATTCCATGATCTTTATCGTTTTCAATTTTATGTTTAAGTCTTTGATCCATTTCGAGTTAGTTTTTGTGCACGGTGTGAGGTATGGGTCTTGTTTCAGTTTTTTTGCAGATGGATATCTAGTTATGGCAACACCATTTGTTAAAGAGACTGACTTTTCCCCAATTAATGGACTTTGGGCCTTTGTCAAATATCAGCTGCTCATAGGTGGATGGATTTATGTCTGGATTCTCAATGCTGTTCCATTGGTCTATGTATCTGTTGTTGTACCAATACCAGGCTGTTTTGACTACCGTGGTGGTATAATAGGGTCTAAAATCAGGTAGTGTGAGCCTTCCCACTTTGTTCTTCTTCTTGAGTAATGCTTCTTTATTAGGGGCCTCTTCCCTTTCCATATGAAGTTTATGATTTGTTTCTCCATCTCTTTAAAAAATGCTGGTGGAATTTGGAATGGGATTGCATGTATCTGTAGATTACTTTGTGTAGAATTGACATTTTCACTATGTTGAGTCTACCTATCCATGAGGAAGGTAAGTTTTTCCACTTATGCAGGTCTCTTTTTGTTTCTTGCAGTAGTGTCTTGTAGTTTTCATTGTATAGATCTTTACATCTCTCGTTAGATTTATTCCTAAGTGTTTTATCTTCTTGGGGACATGGTAAATGGTATTGATTTGGTGATTTTTCTTTGAGGTTCTCTTTGCTGGTATAAAGGAGTCCAACTGATTTTTGTATGTTTGTCTTGTATCCTGAAAATTTTCTGAAATCTTCTATTAGTTCCAGTAGATTTCTTGTGGATTCTTTGGGGTTTTCTGTGTATAAGCTCATATCATCTGCAAGTAGAGATACTTTGACTTCTTCCCTACCAATCTGGATGTGCTTTATTTCTTTTTCTAGCCTAATTGCTCTGGCTAGGACCTCCAGCACAATGTTGAATAAGAGTGGGGATAGAAGGCATCCTTGTTTGGTTCCTGTTCCCAAGGGGAATGCTTTCAAAGTCTCTCCATTTAGGATGATGTTGGCTGTTGGCTTTGTATAAATGCCCTTAATTATATTGAGGAATTTCCCTTCTATTCCTATTTTTTTGAGTTTTTATCATGAATGGGTCTTGGACTTTGTCGAATGCCTTTTCTGCATCGATTGATAAGATCATGTGGTTCTTGTCATTTGTTTTATTTATGTGATTGATTACATTGATTGTTTTTCTAATGTTGAACCAACCCTGCATACCTGGTATAAATCCCACTTGATCATGGTGAATTATTTTTTTGATATGTTGCTGAATTTTATTGGCTAAAATTTTGTTGATGATTTTGGGTCAATGTTCATGAGGGATATTGTCTGTAATGTCCTTTTTTTTTGTTGTGTCTTTACCTGGTTTTGTTATCAGGGCTATGCTGGCTTCATAGAATGTGTTTGGGAGTATTCCATCTTTTTCTATGCTCTGAAATACATTTAGTAGAAATGGTGTTAACTCTTCTCTGAAAGTTTGGTAGATTTCTCCAGTGAAGCCATAGGGCCAGGACTTTTCTTTGTTGGGAGTTTTTTAATTACCATCTTAATCTCTTCTTTTGTAATGGGTTTATGTAGTTGTTCTACTTCTGTTTGTGTTAGTTTAGGTAGATAGTGGGTTTCTAGAAATTTATCAATTTCCTCTAGGTTTTCAAATTTGTTAGAGTACAGATTTTCAAAGTATTTTGTTATGATTCTTTTAACTTCAGTTGGGTCTGTTGTGATATCACCCATCTTCTTTCTTATACGGGTTATCTGCATCCTCTCCTGTTTTTCATTTGTCAGTTTGGGCAGTAGTTTATCAATTTTATTCATCTTTTCAAAGAACCAGCTTTTGGTCTTATGACTCTTTCAGTTGTTTTTCTTTTCTCTATTTCAGTTAATTCAGCTCTAATTCTTATTATTTCTTTTCTTCTGGAGTCTAAGGGCTTCTTTTGTTGCTCTCTTTCTATTGGTTCCAGTTGTAGGGTTAATGTTTTGGTTATGCCCTTTCTTGTTTTTTGATGTGTGCATTTATTTCGATAAACTGACCTGTGAGTGCTGCTTTTGCTGTGTCCCAGAGGTTCTGGTAGGATGTGTTTTCATTCTTGTTTGATTCTATGAATTTCTTTATTCCATCCTTTATTTCTTCTATAACCCAGTAGTTTTTGAGCAAGGTATTGTTTAGTTTCCATGTGTTTGATTTTTTTCTTTGATTTTTCTGTTCTTGATTTCTACTTTTATGGCTTTATGGCCAGAAAAGATGCTTTGTAATATTTCGATGCTTTGGAATCTGTTACGGCTTGCTTATGGCCTAATATGTAGTCTATTCTGGAGAATGTTCCATGTGCATTGGAAAAGAAAGTATACTTGGCTGCTTTTAGGTGGAGTGTTCAGTATATGTCTATGAGATTAAGTTGGCTGATTGTGGCGTTTAGCTCTTCCGTGTCTTTGTTTAGCTTCTTTCTGGAAGTATTTCCTTCACTGAAAGTGGCGTGTTGAAGTCTCCTACTAGTACTGTGGAACTGTCTATCTCTCTTTTCATTGTTGTTAGAGTTTGTTTTATGTATTTTGGAGCCCTGTCGTTGGGTGCATAATTGTTTATAATAGTTATGTCTTCCTGATGTATTGACCCTTTAATCATTATATAGTGTCCTTCCTTATCCTTTGTGGTGGCTTTTACTTTAAAGTCTATTTTGCCAGAGTTTAATATTGCCACTCCTGCTCTTTTTTGAGTGTTGTTTGCTTAACATATTTTTTTCCATCCCTTGAGTTTTAGCTTGTTTGTGTCTTTAAGTCTAAAGTGTGTCTCTTATAGTCAGCATATATACAGATCGTGTTTTTTAATCCAATCTACCACTCTCTGTCTCTTTATTGATGCATTTAGTCTGTTTACATTCAGCATAGTATTGATAGGTGTGAGTTAGTGCAATCATTTTGATGTCTTATTTTGTGTGTTGTTCACTGTTTCTTTGTTCCCCTTAATTTTCTGTGCAGAGTCATTTTTCTTTATATTCTTATCATCTTTTTCATTGTTGTTGATTTCTGTTTCCTGATTCTTTATACTTTCCTAATTTTTATTTTGATTTTTAGTATTGTTAGTTTCCTTTGTGGTTACCTTAATATCTACCCTTATTTTTCTGAGTTTATAACAGTCTTTTATTTCTTTATGTCGCCTTGACTTCCCCTCCATATGAAAAATCTATGTCTACATTTTTTAAGTCCCTCTCTTTTGTGTTAAGGTGTCATTTTTTACATATTTATATTTCTGTTTCCCTATTTTCAGTGTTTTAGCTTTGATTTATTTTTGTGACTTCCCTATCTGAGTTGATATCTGATTGCTCTGTCATGTTTTCTACTCTTGCATTGTTATCTGATGTTATTGATTTTCTAACAGGAGTACTCCCTTTAGTATTTCTTGTAATTTTGGTTTGGTTTTTACAAATTCCCTAAACTTCTGTTTATCTGGAAATGCCCTAATTTCACCATCATATTTGATAGATAGTTTTGCTGGGTGTAGAATTCTTGGCTGGCAATTTTTTTCCTTCACAGCTTTGTATCATCCCATTGCCTTCTTGCCTGCATGGTTTCTGCTGAGTAGTCTGAGCTTATTCTAATTGACTCTCCTTTGTAGATGACTGTTCTTTTATGCCTAACTGCTCTTAAAATTCTCTCTCTTTCGTTTTGGCAAGTTGGATTATAATATTTCTTGGTGACTTTCTTATGGGTTTTACCCTAAGTGGGGTTTGATGAGCATCTTGGATAGATATCTTCTCATCTTTCATGACATCAGGGAAGTTTTCTGCCAACAAATCTTCAACAATTCTCTCTGTATTTTCTGTTATCCCTCCCTGTTCTGTTACTCCAATCACTCATAGGTTATTTCTCTTGATAGAGTCCCACATAACTCTTAGAAATTTTTCATTCTTTTTAATTCTTTTATCTGATTTTTCCTCAAATAAGTTGGTGTCAAGTGCTTTATCTTCAGTGTCACTAATTCTGACATCTACTGCCTCAATTCTGCTCCTATGACTTTCTATTGTATTGTCTAATTCTGACATTTTCTTGTTAATCTTCTGGATTTCTGCTTGCTGTCTCTCTGTGGATTCTTGCAGCCTATTATGCTCTTGAATAACTTTTTTAAGTTCCACTACTAGTTGTTTTTTTTTTTTTTTTTTTTTTGGCTGTCTCTGCATTTTGTCAAATTTCCTTTCTATTTTCTTGAAGAATTTTGTATATTAATCTTTTGTATTCTGCCTCTGGTAATTCCAAGAAATTCTCTTCCTCAAGAAGATGGTTGAACCCATCATGGCCTGCCTCTTTATGTAATTTGATATTGACTGTTGTCTCGGAGCCATCAATAAGTTATTATAATTTTATTTTATATTTGCTTAGTGTGTCCTAGCTTCTGGTTGTGTTTTGTTTTGATATACCCAAAAAGACTGCTCATGTGTGCTAATTTGATTATTGGCAGCTTTGAAGTTCTAACATCCTGTCACCAGGTAGTTAAGTCTGTTACTAAGTATATGTGCCCAGGAGTATGTTAAATTTTCCTGTATGGATTCAGCTCAGGTGTCCAGGCAGTCAATCACCAAGTGTGTCGTGTAGGCTCTCACCTACAGACTTAGAGAGGCATGGGTGATTGGTGTAGGCACAGGTATCTGGCTGCAGTAGGGGGTCATGCACTATGCAAGACAGGGGGCTGACAGCTGCCCTTGAGTGTCTGAAAGGAAAACATGTCCCTGTTCTTTAGAGTGATTAGGTAGGTGAGTTTTGCAGCTGGTCTATGAGCACCCTGCTCTGTTGGCTGTAAGGACTGGGAGGGCACCACTTATTCTTGGATCCCTGTAGCAGGTGGCTAGGTGGCATGGGTGGAACCATCAGTACTCAAGCCCCTGATGCAGACAGGTAAGGTGCCTACTTAAAGTGCAGAACAGTGTCAAGTGTCACACATCTGCCACTTCACAGCTGAAACAGTTGAAGTTAGACTTCAGATGTTTACTCTGTTGTACTGTGGTAGTTAGGGCTTACACTGCTGAGATGGGTCCACACAAGTCTGTAGAGGGGTGGAAGGACTCAAAGTCTGCGGACCCCTTATGCCTCTGCCTAGACAAATGCGCTATGCCAACCCTGAGTTCCTGGCTTAGGGGAGCCGGTAGGTTATTTTTTCCCTGTTTGTTAATTTGTTCCACCTCTAAGGCCAGAAGAATGGATCAGAGCACCTTATGGGATCTATTTCTGGCCCAGGGGACTCATAAATCATTGAAGCCAACCCAGACCCAGTACAAAGCAGAGAGGGAGGAGGTAAATGGGAGAGAGTTATTTCCCAAATGGGTTTTTCTGTTTGTTTGTTTTAATCCTCATGAAAGGCCACACGCTTGTACTTATCTTCAGTCACTTGAGTGCTGCTTTTCACTGGTTCAGAGTGTCCAAGCAGAATCTCTGCTGCCGGATCTCTCTTGATGTGGAAACTGCCTCCCGAGTGAGTGTGTGGAGGTGTATGCCCGCCTCACTGTGCACCCTGAGCTGGTCTGGGCTGAAGGGCTGCAGCTCCCACCGGGTCAGGTTGGGCAACTACTTGCTGCTTCCAGACCATTTCACTCTTTCCCTGGCACTCAGTCCAATTCCTCAACTTTGCCTTGTTCAGGGCTCCTAGATATTCATATACGATCAAATCACTTGCTTTTTCAGGTCTTTGTTGTAAGAGAGACATAGGAAGCCATCTGACTATTCTGCCATCTTGGCCCCACCTCCTGGAGTCCAAAATGCAAACTTCATTTAAACTATAACAATAAAAAAAAAAAAATTACATAGCATGAGAACATCTTTGAATCTTAGTTCTGGAAATTATTATTATTTCATGTCATAGTTTTTAGAAGAGAAGAATGAGAGTTGAATAGACTTGCCCAAAGGACTTAAACAAGAAAATACTGAAAATTGCCAAACAGAAGAGCATTTACATGTCATTCTGTTTTGTAAAGGTGCATCTGAGAAGTCTTTAAACCTGTAATTCTAAATGCAATAATATAAAGATACTGTGTATGAGATCTAAACATTCTCATGTATCTAAATAAGGTAAGAATCCAGTGGGAATAAAGTAGTCAAGAGTTCAAAAAAAACAGCAGAATAATTAATCAAGTTGATTTTCAAATGGCCTGAAAACAAGGAGCAATGTAAAACACCTCAGGTATTGGAAATGTTTAATGACCAGGGGGTTTAAATTCTGGCTAAATAAGTTCCCACGCTTCTCACAAAATATTTTTAAAGACTCAGAATTCATAAATAAAACATTTATAGAAATTTAAAAAAGTAACAAAAAATCTACTTTTTGCCAAATCTTGGAGATATTTTACCAATTAATAGGCCAAAGATAATTTATTCATTTTTTTATTGGACAAGTATCATATGAAGGGTACAAATCCTAGAATGCAACAATGAGTTGTGTATGGTTTAAATGTATAGATGCATTGCTTTAGTTCGATTCACCTTGGATTTCAGATGATATACTGATCCACGCTGGATTAAAGATATGGAAAGTCTTAGTGGTAATGTATTTTGGGAATTCTAGTTTTATACATACTCAGCTTATTTAGATCTTCATGGGAATTATCAATGACAATGTGAGAAGATGCTTTTCAAATTCCTTGTATTAGTGAACAGTTATACCATATACTGGATTACTGTGGTCAAAACTTGAGCACTATGTTTGAATCTTTCTCTCTTTCATCCCCTACATACAAAGATACACACATAAATTCAGTAAGTGCCAACAATTCTATTTTGTAAACAGCTTTTTAATCTCTATGTCTGGCCCTGCATCAACTCTCACATGGATTATTCTCATCTCCTAACTGACCTCCCTCCCTCCAGTATTGCCACTTTGAAGCTGAAATAATTTGTATAAAAACACATATGTGATTATATCCCTCTCTTGCTTAAACTGGTCTTAAAATTAATTCTAGTATCTTTAAGTTATCATAGCCCTTATAATTTACCTACTTGTTCTATCTGGCTCCACTATGACTTTTTTTAAATCCGTATTTCCACTTAATGACTTCTTTCAGGTTATTATATCATTTATTCAAAATTATTTTTACTGATCGTCTACCTTGTACTTGGCACCACGGAATAGCTGGAAATAAAACTGTATAAATGAGCCAAGCTTTTTCTCATCTTTGAGTCTTCATATATTCATAATTTATATGGAAATAAAGAGGAAATATATTAACATTTTGCCTTGTCTATTATAATATGTGCTTGTTTATGGTATGTTGTTGTTATGTGCTGTTGATTTGGTTCCAACTCATAGCAACCTATGTATAACAGAGCAAAATACTGCATGGTCCTGTGCCATCCCCACAATAGTTGCTAAGTTTGAGCCCATTGTTGCAGCCACTGTGTCAATCCATCTCTTTGAGGGTTTTCCTCCGCTTCATTGATGCTCTGATTTACCAAGCATGACATCCTTCTCCATGGACCAGTCCCTCCTGATAATGTATCCAAAGTACACAAGACGGAGTATAGTACACAAAATGATTTAGCGTTTGCAATTTCAGCAACTGCAAATAGAAATACAGAAACATCAGAAGCCACAAAAATAAACATACATACATGCACATACATACACACACACTGTCTGTATCTCAGAGGAAAAAAAGATTGTGAAAATGATTAATCGCAAAAAGAAAATATTATACTGTTTTAGGTAACTGTTTAATTCATTAAATATTACTTGAAAAAATGTAGCCTCAATAAATATAGAGGAGAAAATACAGGGTAAGAATAAGGAAAGGAGAATGAACAGCAGGAAAAATTGGAAAATAGTGTTAGTTAAGAAATAATTTTAAGATAATGTAAAAAATCTCATAGAATAAATAAAATATGTAATTCAGTCAGAAAGAACAGAATGGATAATGATAAATCAATTTAATGATGGACCTACTGTAAAAAGCTCTAATGCTAAACAAAGCAAATGCAGAATGCCTTAAAAAAAAAAATTGCTGTCAAGTGGATTCTGACTCATAGGGACCCTATGTGTGATTCTAGGTCAATGTATGAGAAACTGAAAGGGATGTTATATTAGTGCACATCTCAAATGGCAAATACAATATGGAAATGGTATGCAAAATATGAATCATGAAATATATTAACATTGTGGAAATAGTATGCAAAATACGAATCATGAAATATATTAACATATTACATGAAAATTAATTAAAACATCTTTTAGTAAAATGCCAACATACAATTGAAAACTGAGAATTGAGAGAATAAGGGGGAAATAGTACTGAATTCCTTGACAAAAAATATATTTTTGAATTTACAAGTAATTAGTAGAAAACATGAAAAGAAATAGTAAAATTAGTAGAAAACATGACTAAGTGTATATAGCCAAAGGAAGAATACAGTAAGAGGATAATAAAAAGGAGCGAACCCTAACCAAATTTATGCCTCAATGAATATAAATGGTTTAAATTTCCATATTACAGATAAATAACATTGAAAAGTGTGTGTGTGTGTGTGTGTGTGTGTGTGTGTGTGTATTAAGTAATTATATGCTACTCAGATGAGGAAAACAAAAACCAAACCTGTAAAATATTTTAGTGTTACCTGTATTCAAATTTTCTAGCTTTATTTTCTAGATGCCATCTGGCATTTTCTATGGTAGCAGCAATATCACCTACCTCCACTGGCAGAATAAGCACTAGATTTTTTCTTTGGGAGAGAAGCCTAAGTTTTAGACACTGGTCTAACTCAGCCTTTAAAAAATGAAAAGAAACCCCTATTATTTTTACTATTAAATCTTCATGGTACATCATTTAAGACTATGTTGAGAGCTTACGAAAGACTAAGCAAGTATAACCAACAAAACGTATGCAATAAAATTTTAAAAATTACGTTTCTTTTCTAATGAAATTTTAGGTAAATTGAACAAAACTTAAATATTCAAGAGAAAAATAGCAATAAAAATTATAATTTTCAACATTTGTTCCTGCTGGAGGCAACCTATAACTGTTGTATGAATACTATCAAAAAAAAAAAAAGCAAACAAATCAGCTTTGTGTAATAAAATCATAAACGAAATTTTAACATTTTCTATAAAAATTTAGCTTCTCCTGGCAATATTCTTAGAGATATTAGGAAACAACTTAAGGTGACATTTCTTTGGACTTCAAATGCTTGAGGCCACAGATAGTGTTAGATTTCGGTCAAAATATGCAGCCTAAAGATCTATTACTTTTATGTACGTGGCAGGGCAGTCCCCACTTCTACAGAATGGGCTTTTGCTAAATGGTAGCTATTTTTTAATGGAAAAACCATTTCTAGCAATCTAAAATTTTATTGATATCAACTAGTTGATAATAATAGCAAAGAAAGCTCTCTGAATTCTCAAGGAAGATGAAGATATGAACATCACAGGCCATTGCACTTGTCAGATTGTACAGTGTTTATACAGATGTTTATATAAAATGAAAATCATGTTTATATATAATGAAACATAGTAGAGGTAAAACAATTGGCTTAAGGAAATGGGAAAGTACCTTTCTTGTTTAAGTGTTTGTTACTACCTCGACGTTTGTCAAAGTTTATCATGTATTGTAATTATTGCAAATTGAAAAGTGAGCGAGCTGGATAAATATATCTGAATAGGAAAATGCATAGCTTGAGGCTGAGTGAGAAAGACAAGGATTCATAGGCAAGTCAAGAGATTATTTTTTTATAAGATATGCGTAGTTTAATACCTATTCAAGTTGTATACTGAAGCAAATAATCTGAGAAGCTGGAATATATGAAGAAGAACAGAGCATCAGGATCAGAGGAAGCCTCATTACCAACCTGTAATATGCAGATAATACAAACTTGCTTGCTGAATGGGAAAAAGATTTGAAGCACTTACAGATGAATATCAAAGATTACACCCTTCGTTAAAATGTTGTGGGGTTGTTAACCAAAGTCATAAACAGCATGTGTACTACTGTTACATGAGAAACTGTTTGCTCTGTAAGCCTTCACCTGAAATACAATAAAATATTAAAAAAAAAAAAAAAGATTACAGCCTTCAGTATGGATTATACCTCAACATAAAGATATCAAAGATCCTCCCAACTGGACCAATAAGCAGCATCATAGTAAATGGAGTAAATGTTAAAGTTGTCAAGGATTTCATTTTACTTGGATCTACAATCAGCAACCATAGAAGAGCAGCAGTCAAGAAATCCAACACTGCATTGCATTGGGCAAATCTTTTGCAAAAGACCTCTTTTTTTTTTTTTTTATTGTACTTCAGGTGAATAGTTTCTCATGAAACAGTAGTACACATATTGTTTTATGACATTGGTTAACAACCCTACAACACATCAACCCTTTAACTTCTCAACTTTTTTTTTTTTTGGTGAAGATACACAAAGCCAAAGATACACCATTTCAAAAATTTCTACATGCACTGTTCACTGACATTGATTACTCTCTTCCAATTGTGCTGTTATTCTCACTTAAGATGAAGGCTTACAGAACAAAAGAGTTTCTCATTTAACAGTTACTACACATGTTGCCCTAAGACAATGGTTAACAATCTCACAACACATCAACACTATCCTTACTCAACCTTGGGTTCTCTATCACCAGCTTCCTTGTCCCCTTCTGCCTTCTGGCCCTTGTCAATGGACTACTATACCTCATTAGTCCCATTTGGTTTTATGGGGCCGCCCACTCCCAGGCTGAACGGTGAACCTCGGAGATAACTTCACCACTGAGCTAAAAGGTGTCTGGGGGCCATACTCTCGGGGTTTCTCCAGTTTCCTTTAGGCCAGTAAATCTGGTTTTTATTTCCTGTGACTTAGAATTATGTTCTACATCCTTCTCCAGCACTGTCCAGAACCTTCTGTTGTGATCCTGGTCAGAGCAGTCAGTGGTGGTAGCCGGGCACCATCTAGCTGTACTGGACTCAGTCCAGTGGAGGCCTTGGGAGCTGTGGACAATTAGTCCTTCAGACTAATCTTTTCCTTGTATCCTGTTCTCTTCATTCTCTCTTGTTCCCAAAGGGATGAGACCAGTGGAGTATCTTAGATGGCAACTCACAGGCTTTTAAGACCCCAGACACTACTCACCAAGGTAGAACGTAGAGCATTGTCTTTATAAGCTGTGTTATGCCAATTGAGCTAGATGTTCCCCAAGACCATGGTCCCCACAGTCCTCCGCCCAGCAATTCAGTCCCTCAGGGAGTTAGGATGTGTCTATGGGGTTTCCATGACCTTTCCTTGTACATGTTGTGCTAGTTTCCCCTCTTTTGTGTACTGTCTCACACTTCACCCAAGACACCACTAATCGATTGCCTATTTAATATTTCCTCCCCACCACCCCAACCCTGGTAACCAACAAAGATTGTTACATTTTGTGTGTGAAATTTTTCATGGGATTTTACAACAAAGGTCTCATACAGTATTTGTCTTTTTGTGATTGACTTATTTCACTCAGCATAATGTCCTCCAGTTTCATCCATGTTATGAGATACTTCACAGTTATATCGTTGTTCTTTCTCGTTGCATAGTACTCCACTGTGTGTATGTACCATAGTTTATCCATTCATCTGTTGATGGGCATCTAGGTTGTTTCCATCGTTTTGCTATTGTGAACAATGCTGCCATGAACATAGGTGTGCATATTTCTATTCGAGTGATATCTCTTATTTCTCTAGGATATATTCCTAGGAGTGAGATTGCTGGATCGAATGGTATGTCTATTTCTAGCTTTCTGAGGAAGTGTAATATCATTTTCCAAAATGGTTGTATCATTTTGCATTCCCACCAGCAGTGCATAAGAGTTCCAATCTCCCCGCAGCCCATCCAACATTTGTTATTTCCACTGTTTTTGATTCGTGCCAGTAATGCCAGGGTGAGATGATATCTCATTGTGGTTTTAGTTTGCATTTCTTTAATGGTTACTGATCGCGATCATTTCCTCATGTGTCTGTTGGCCATTTGAATGTCTTCTTTGGTGAAGTGTCTGTTCATTTCCTTTGCCCATTTTTAAATAGGATTATTTGTTGTTTTTGTTGTAGAGGTGTTGGATTTTCTTGTAGATTATGGAGATTAGACCTTTGTCTGACTTGTACTGTCCAAAAATTTTTTCCCAGTCTGTAGGTTCTCTTTTTACTCTTTTGGTGAAGTCTTTTGAAGAGCATAGGTATTTGATTTTTAGAAGATGCCAGTTATCTAGCTTATCTATTGGGTTTGTGCACTGATGGTTATGGTTTGTATCCTGTTAATGCTGTGCATTAAGGCATGTAGTGTTGGTCTATGTTTTCTTCTATGAACTTTATAGTTTTAGGCTTTATATTCAGGTCTTTGATTCATTTTGAAGTAGTTTTTGTACACGGCGTGAGGTATGGGTCCTGTTTCATTTTTTTGCAGATGGTTATCCAGTTTTGCCAGCACCATTTGTTAAAAAGACTGTCTTTTCCCCATTTGATGGATTTGGGGCCCTTGTCAAAGATCAGGTGACCATACGTGGATGGATTTACATCTGGGTTCTCAATTCTGTTCATTGGTCAATGTATCTGTTGTTGTACCAGTACCAGGCTGTTTTGACTACTGTAGCTGTATAGTAGGTTCTGAAGTCAGGTAGTGTGAGTCCTCCAACTTTATTTTTCTTCTTCAGTAGTGCTTTACTTATTCAGGGCTTCTTCCCTTTCCATACAAATTAATGATTAGTTTTTCCATTACTTTGAAGAATGTTGTTGGTATTTGGATCGGGATTGCATTGTATTTGTAAATTGCTTTGGGTAGAATTGTCATTTTCACAATGTTGAGTCTGCCTATCAATGAGCATGGTATGTTTTTCCATTTATGTAGATCCCTTTGGGTTTCATGCAGTAGTTTTTTGTAGTTTTATTTGTATAGGTCTTTTACATCCCTGGTCAGATTTCTTTCTAACTATTATACCTTTTTAGAGGCTATTATAAATGGTATTGTTTTTCTGATTTTCTTTTCATCATTCTCCTTACTAGTGTATAGGAATCCAACTGATTTTTGAATGTTTATCTTGTATCCTGCTACTCTGCTGAATCTTTCTATTAGTTCCAGTAGATTTCTTATGGAGTCTTTAGGGTTTTCTATGTATAGTATCATATCATCTGCAAACAGGGAGAGTTTAACTTCTTCATTACCAATTTGGATGCCCTTTATTTCTTTTTGTTGCCTTATTGCTCTAGCTAGAACTTCCAGCACAATGTTAAATAAGAGTGGTGATAAAGGGCATCATTGTCTTATTCCTGTTTTCAAAGGGAATGTTTTCAGCCAGTCTCCATTAAGAACCATATTGGCCATTGGTTTTGCATAGATGCCGTTTATTATGTTGAGAAATTTCCCATCTATACTTATTTTTTTGAGTTTTTATCAGGAATGGGTGTTGGACTTTGTCAAATGCCTTTTCTGCATCAGTTGAGATGATCATGTGATTCTTTTCTTTTCTTTTATTTATGTGGTGGATTACATTGATTGATTTTCTAGTATTGAACCATCCTTGCATACCTGGTATGAATCGTACTTGGTTATGGTGTATTATTTTTTTGATATGATGCTGAACTCTATTGGCTAGAATTTTGTTTAGAATTTTTGCATTTATATTCATGAGAGATATTCTTCTGTAATTTTCATTTTTGGTGACATCTTTGCCTGGTTTCGGTATCAGCATTATGCTGGCTTCATAGAATGAATCTGGAAGTGTTGCTTCCTCCTCTATGCTCTGAAATAGCTTGAGTAGTAGTGGTATAAGCTCTTCTGTAAATGTTTTGTAGAATTCTCCAGTGAAGCCTTCTGGGCCAGGGCTTTTTTTGGTTGGGAGTTTTTTTTATTACCTTTTCAATCTCTTCTCTTGTTATGGGTCTGTTCAGATTTTCAGCATTGCTTTGTTGTAGTTTGGGTAGGCTGTGTGTTTCTAGAAATTTATCCATTTCCTCTAGGTTTTCAAATTTGTTGGAGTATAGTTTTTCATAATATTCTGTTATACTCCTTTTTATTTCAGTTGGGTCTATTGTAATGTCCCCCATTTCGTTTCTTATTTGGGTTATTTGTGTCCTCTCCTGTTTTTCTTTTGTCAGTCTGGCCAGTGGTTTGTAGATTTTATTGAGTCTTTCAAAGAATCAACTTTTGGTTTTGTTGATTCTTTCTATTGTTTTTCTGTTCTCTGTTTCATTTATTTCCGCTCTGATCTTTACTATTTCCTTTCTTCCGGTGGTTGTGGGCTTTTTTTGCTGTTCTCTTTCTATTTGTTCGAGTTCTGTAGTTAATGCTTTGATTTTGTCCCTTTCTTCATTTTTGATATGTGCATCTATTGCTATAAATTGTCCTCTGAGGACTGCCTTTGTTGTGTCCCAAAGGTTTTGGTTTGATGTGTTTTCATTCTCATTTGATTCTATGAATTTTTGGATTCCATCTCTGATTCTTCTATACCCAGTGATGTGTAAGCAGGGTATTATTCTGTTTCCATGTAATTGATTTTTTTCCCTTGCTCTTTCTAATGTTATTTTCTACCTTGATGGCATTGTGGTCAGAGAAGATACTTTGAATTATCTCAAAGTTTTGGACCTTGTTGAGGATTGCTCTGTGGCCTAAGATGTGGTCTATTTTGGAAAAGTTTCCATGTGCATTGGAAAAGAATGTGTACTTTGCAGTGGTTGGATGGAGTTTTCTATATATGTCTATGAGGTCAAATTGGCTGTTTGTTCCCTTTAGGTCTTCTGTATCTTTACTGAATTTCTTCTTACTTGTTCTGTCCTTTACTGAGAGTGGTGTGTTGAAGTCTCCTACTATTATTGTGGAACTATCAATTTCTTTTTTCAGTGTTGTTAGAGTTTGTTTTATGTATTTTGGAGCCCTGTCATTGGGAGCGTAGATGTTTATTATGGTTATGTCTTCATGATGGATCGTCCCCTTAATATTATATAGTGTCCTTCTTTATCTTTTATGGTAGATTTCATTTTAAAGTCTATTTTATCTGAGATTAGAATTGCCACTCCTGCTCTTTTTTGGTAGTTGTTAGCTTGATATGTTTTTTTCCAAACTTTGACTTTTGATAAATTCAAATCTTTGTTTCTAAGGTGTGTCTCTTGTAGACATCATATTGATGGATTCTTTTTTCTTATCCATTCTGTCACTCTCCGTCTCTTTATTGGTGCATTGTGGCCATTTACATTCAGTGTAATTACTGATAGATGTGAGTTTGTTGCTGTCATTTTGTAGTGCTTTTTTTTTGTGGTGCTGAAGTTTTCTTTGTTGTTCTTACTCTCTTGTGCTTAGTTACTTATGTTTATGGATTTTTTTTTTCATTTGTTTTGTTTTTGTAGGTTTTGTTTTTTGCTAAGACTTTATGTTATCCCACCCCCTTTTTTTTTATGAGTATGTTTGTTAACTTTCTTTGTGGTTACCATGAATTTTACCCTTATCTTTCTAAGTTTGAAACAGTCTACTATTACTTGGTATCGCCTTGCCTTCCTCTCCATTAGAAGTTTCTACACCTATGCCGTGTATTCCCTCTTTTATTGTTTTGATTTTGTTGTCATTTACCTATTAACTGCTCTGATTCCCTGTTGTATTTCTTTTGGTTTTGGATAGTCCTCGAGAGGTCATTTCTTAGATTGGTATCTGGCTGGTATGATCCTTTGTCCTAGATTATGCCTGTGAGCTGAAGTTATTTGTCATCAGATCAAGGAACTCTGTTTAATAATTCTTGTAAGTTTGGTTTGGCTTTTACATATTCCCTTAGTTTCTGTTTACTTGGAAATGACCTAATTTCACCATCAAATTTGAATAAGAGTTTTGTAGTATATATTATTCTTGGCTGGCAATTTTTTTCTTTCAAGATTTTATATATTTCATCCCATTGCCTTCTTGCCTGCATGGTTTCTGCTGAAATCTGAGCTTAGTCTTATTGTTTCTCCTCTGTATGTGACTTCTTGTTTTTCACGAGCTGCTCTCAGAATTCTTTGTATGTCTTTGGTTTCAGTGAGTGTGATTATGATATGCCTTGGTGATTTTGTTTTGGGGTCTCTTCTATATGGGGTTCCTTGAGCTTCTTGGATGGCCAGCTTTTCATCTTTCATGATATTGGGGAAGTTTTCTGTCAGCAGTTCCTCAATGATCCTGTCTGTGTTTTCTGTTTTCTCCCCCTGTTCTGGAATTCCAATACCTGAAATATTTGCTTTTGATTGTATCCCACATAACTCTCAGGGTCTCTTCATTTTTTTTTTTTTGTTGTTGTTCTTTTTTCTGAGTTTTCCTGAAACAGAGTTGTATCCAAGTGTTTGTCTTCAATTCCACTTATCCTGTATTCCAACATTTCAAATCTACTTCTCAGCCCTTCTATGACACCATCCATTTCAGACATCTTGTTGTTTATCTTTTGGATTTCTAATTCTTGTCTTTGTATAATTTCTAGTTGTGAATTTATTTTGGCATTTTGTTCCTGCATTATTTTCCTGAATCTTCCAATTTTTTGTCTGTATTTTCCATGAATTTGTCTATTTTTTCCTCATGTTTGTCAGCTTTTTGCCTCAGCTCTTGGAGAATTCTGAGTATTAGAGATTTGAATTCCCTATCAGGTAATTCTAGTGCATTTTCTTCCACTGGAGAGTCATCTGGTGTCTTATTTTGGATGCCTACTGGAACCATCCTGTCCTGTTTTTGTAAATGTTTTGATATTGTCTGCTGTCTTCGGGGCATTCAGTAGTTATTTTTCTCATTTATTGATTGTAGATTTGTTTGTTTCTTTTTTTTTTTTTTTAATTTGACTATGTCTTAGCACGCGGACTGTGTGTTCTTTGTTGTTTGTTCGTCTGTGGGCACGGTACTTTTCGCCTCCTTTTCCAATTGGCAGGGTCAGTCACTCAGATATGGTACAGCACGGCAGGTGTAGCTGAAAAGGAGTTACTGCGACGGGTTGTTTGTGGCACTTATCACAGCCACTAGGGTGGGTGAGTAATCAGTGCAGGCCAGGTTCCAGTAGGCCGTGCCTGTGCTGCTTGGTGGTGTGATGTTAAGCGCACAGTGCAGGCAGGCAGGATATAGTAGGGAGAATATTATGTGTGGAGCTAAGATGGATATGGGAGAGAGGAGAGAAGAACAGGAGCCAAAAACATACAAACAAACAAAAAAGAATGCTAGGGGAGCTTGTCATTGGAGTGGAGTGATGAGAGACTATGAAATGGAGAAAAACAGAGAGGGGAAGAGGAAGAAAAGAAAAGAATGAATAAATTAAAATCAGAAAGGTTAAAGAATTGCAAAGTTCTCAGGGATCTCACCGGTGCTGCTATGAGGTCTGGGGAAGCCGCTCTCAGGTGTTGCAGTACGGCCTGACTAGAAGGTGTAGAGGTATACAACGCCAGGTATTCAAGGAACAGAAAGAGAAGGAAGATATAGAGAGACGAGAAACTGAGTAATGAAGAAAGACAAAAAGGGAAAAAGGGGGAAAACATAACAAAACAAATTTAAAAAAAAAAAGAACAAGAAAAGCCCCCCAAAAAACAGAAAAAAAAAAGAAAAAAAAAGAAATGCCCTTAGGGATCCCTCTGCATGGCTGTTCAAGTCGAGGGTATAGTCTCCTTGCCATGCAGCAGAAAGGGCTGGCCAGAAAGGGCTCCCAGCTCAAGAAAAAGAAGAGAAAACAAACAATTCAAAACAAACAAACAAACAAAAGCCAGAGGATCCCACCAGCACAGCAGCCCAGACCGGGAAGCAGCTCCACACTTGAACGGAGCTCCACAGCCCCTCAGGAAGAAGTATAGATGGTGCACGGAGCCAGGTATTTGAGTGAAAGGAGGGGAAGGTTGTGAGGGGTAAGGAAGAAATCAATAGAAGCAGAAGAAAACAAAAGAAGCAGAAAAAAAAGTAACACTAGCAGCCAACAAATGGCACTCAGGGAGCCAGATAGTGTGGGCTGGTGGAATTCAAGCAGCCGTTTTTTCTCGGACAAGAGATTGTGTCCATGGGAAGCAGAGGGGGCTGAGTGTGGGTGAATAAGGCTAGGGAGTGGGAAAGCATATATCACAAATTACCGGAGCTCTGCAACCCCTCAGGAAGAAACAAAGATGGCACACAGAGCCAGGTATTTGAGCAAAAGGAGGGGGAGGTGGTGAGAGGTAAGGAAGAAATCAAAAGAAGTGGATAAAAGCAACACCAGCAGCCAGCAAATGGCACTCAGACAGCCGGCCCGTTCGGGTGTGTGGAATCAAAGCAGCCTGTGTTTCCTGGACAAGAGATTGTGGCCACGGGAAGCAGAGGATGCCGAGCGGGGGTGAAGAAGGGTGAGGGGTGGGAAAGTGTATATCTCAAATTACTGGTTGTTTTATCTCTCGCTGGAAGCTCCGTGAGGCTGCTTTCTTGTACCCCCTGTTTGCTGGTCTCCGATAGGAGTCCAACATGGTGGATCCACACTGCGTTAGCTGGTAGGGGACCTCTGCATGAATCTCTCCTTGCTCTCCATTCTCTGTCAGTTTTCTCACTCCATTTGGTGCTTGGCTGAGTTCTTTATCTCTTCATTTGATGTTTTAGGATTTCAGGATTGTTGTTTTCTCTGTTTGGCTTAGTTTTTCGGATCTTTGCTGTGGAGGGATGGAGTGGTGCTTCTGCCTAGAGAGCCATTTTTCAAAAGATCGCTTTAAAGTGTCACGAAGAAAAGATGCTACCTTGAGGGCTAAGGTGTGCCTGACCAAGCTATGGTATTTTCAGCTGCCTCATAGGTATGCAAAAGATGGACTATGAATAAAATAGCCCAAAGAAGAATTGATGCTTTTGAATCATGGTGTTGGCAAAGTATATTGAATATACCATGGACTGCCAGAAGAATGAACAAATCTTTCCCAGGAGAAGTGCAGCCAGAATGTTCCTTACAAGTGAGGATGGCAAGACTTCATCTCATGTACTTAGATTATCAGGAGGAACTACTCCCTGGAGAAGGAAGTCATGCTTGGGAAACTAGAGGGTCAGTAAAAAGAGGAAGACCTGAAACAGTGGCTTAAACAGTGGCTGCAACAATGGCTCAAACTTAGCAACAATTGTGAGGATGGCACAGTATGGGGCAGTGTTTTGTTCTATGACACATAGTATCTCTGTGAGTCGGAAATGACTCAAACCTACTGTTGTCAAGTCAATTCTGACTCATAGCAACCCTATAGGACAGAATAGAACTGCCCCATAGGGTTCCCAAGGAGCGGGTGGTGGATTAGAACTGCTGACTTTTGGGTTAGCAGTCGAGCTCTTAATCACTGCTCCACCAGGGCTTCTATTATTTATCCATTCATGTAACCTTATTTTCTAATATCTGTTGAGAGCCTAAAACATGCCAAGTGCTTAACTAGAATTTATAAATATCTTATTTAGTTATCACAAAATTTCTGTGAAGGAGATAACATTATTCTCAATTATAGTTAAATAATCTACCCAATTTCAAAAAGGATTTGAAACCAGTTCTATCTGGTTCCAATGTTTGTGTTTTGTTTGTTTGTTTTCCCTTCAATATACTAGAGTGAGGATATGTGCAATTCTATTATTAGATGAATTTTCCTGGGGAACGGAAAGGGTAGAAAATGGAAGCTTGGGGTTGATCTTAACGGCTTTTGGGAGGTGCATCTCAGATAATATAAAGAAATATACTTCCAATCAAGTCAATGTTTAAGTAGGTCTTTCATTCTCACACTCAGACTATTAGAATTAGTGATGGGGAATATGCTTTTAGGAAACACACAACATTATCTTTATTTTATAAAACAAAGTACAGAAAACTTCTCACGAACACCTTCATTAAAGACATGTAAAATGAGGGTTTATGTAAGCTCTCTGGAAGACACCTGATAATTTCTATGAAAAATTAGGATTCATTTCCTACCACAACCAGGAAGGTAGTTAGAGCTTATGATTCTGACATCTCTTAGCTGGAAAGAAAGCAGAGAGGATATGAGGAACCATCATAATCACCCTCAGAACCTGTATCTCTGGCATCATAAAGTAAAAAAAGAAAATACATGAAACAAGATGCTATGAGTGAATGGGTTGTCTTGGCACTCCAGATAAAACACCATATTCCTCTGCAACTAATTCCTCATTTTTCACTCTGGGTTAGAGTTGAGGATAGAAGGAAGAAAATGCCAGAGAGAGACTGGTAAAATGAGGGTGTGTGCAGAAAAGTCTGAGAAGACTCACGGATACAAAGACTAGGTGGCTCCATAATTAGTGAAATGAAAAAACATCAAGACAATTTCTCTGGTGATATAAAACTTCCCCCTGGAAAGCTGGAGTAAACTCTGGTATTGAGGATTTAATAAAATTACAGATTAGGGGTCAAGAGTTCAGGAGACTATGTATCAGCTGAGTTCACCTGTCTATTCCCCACACACTCAGTCAAGAAGAACTAGACATGTCTTAAAACCCAACCCTCAATGTAAAATAGTAAAGGAGTAGACACATATCAAAACCCAAACTGTAGTTCAATGTGGAAAAGTAGAGAAAAATTCACCCAACCACACTCTGTTAGAGTGAAGGAGCTGAGAAAGCTGAAAATAATGGCAAGCACGAAATCATTCAACAATAAGTCAAGGGAATAAGAGAACATTAAGAATTCGTTGTATAAGATATAATCGTATAAGATAATATAATGTCCTAACAATAACTCTACAGAAAAAATGCTATAGAAGCAAGAATTCAATAAAATAAGACTCCATCAAGGAGCAAAAAATATAACAGATTAAAATTAAATGAGGAATTTCAGAGCCAAAGAAATAGATCTGTGGACAAAATAATATTGTTGGAAAATAGCAAACCAATTAGAAACAGCAAAGAATAAAAGAAAGAAGTATCAGTCACCTTGGAAAATTTTAAAACATTTTATAAAATCCAGTTTTGGTGAGGTTGTGAGCAAATAGGCACTCTCATAATTTTGTCTTCAGTATTGCAAATTAGTGTAACTTTTGCAGGGGCATGTTGTAATATGCGGAAAAATTTAAAGTGTACATAGTGTTTTATTTAACCATTAATCTCAAAATTTATACTTGCAAAAAGCATGCCAAGATATAAACAAGAAGGTTTATTATAACACTGCTTATCTAGCACCAGATGTTCAATTTACTCCGAATTGAAAACAACTAAGATATCTATAACTAATGGTCTGGAAGAAAATATTAGCAAAAGCTTAAAAAATGAAATAGGTAAATATCTGTTTGTATGTTTTGGGATTATACAAGTAAGGGTCACACTTCTATAGAAACAGATGCGAAATCATAAAGGTAAATAGCTTTGTAATTAACTGGTAAAACTGAATCAGACAATGTAGCATGACCTCCAGCTAGATAACCACTGTATTCCTGGAATTAAACATATTTATGTCCCACTGAAGGTCTTCACACAATAAGGGGAAGAGCCTGCCCTGGTAAGCTCACTAAGTGGTGGAATAGAATAAAAGCGAACTGAGAACAGACTAGTCTCCCAAAAAGGCAGTGGCTGAGACACAAATTGAGATATTTTATCCCTCAATCTCCCCAAAAGATAATTCGCTGTTCCCTGAGGGAGGAAGTTAGGGGGCAGAAAAAAATTATAAAGTTACTTTCTTAACTGAATTCTCCAGGGGAATGAAGCGGAAGTGTCCTACTGTATGAGACATAAGAATGAAATATTCCCTATAATGAGAGAATAAAGCAAGGTACAGAGCAATGTTACTGGATAAACCTCTTTATGCAAATTAAATGCATAGTCCTCATAAAAGCTGATATCTTCTCTCATAAATAAAACTCACTCTGCATGTAGGAAAAGGAGAAGATGAGCAAGACTGAAAGAAAACTAGTACTTTATTCTTATTTCTTATTCACTTATGGGCTGAATTTGGCCATAAAAACTTTGTAAAAGAGGTAGTTTATCTTCACCCTTCTTCACCTTCCAGTTCGTTCTCCTATTTTTCCTTTCTGCTTATACATTCTACTATTTTTTTTTCTCTAAGCCCCAGTGGTACACTGGTTAAGAGCTTGGCAGCTAACCAAGAGTTTGGCGGTACGATTCCACCAGCCACTCCTTGGAAACCCTGTGGGGCAGTTCTACTCTCTTACAGGGTCGCTATGAGTTGGAATCCACTAGACAGCTTTGTTTTTATTATTATTATTAGTCTTTCCATGAACCCCTTCAGGCTATTAGTGTTCTTAAGTTTTCTGTGTCTTCCATGGAAATGAATCTTATATCTCAGAGTTTGATGTTATAGTTTCAAGTCATTAAATACTCTAGAAAAACAAGTCTGGCTATGTTAGACAAAATCACAGGGTTGGTAGAAAGATCTGGGTTTAAATTTCTGTGTCTTTTCCTTAGTATTCTAGATATTCTTGAGCAAGTTATATAACATCCACTAGGCACAGCTTTTTCATGTGTAAAATGCAAATATCTAAAATTATCTCAGAAGGTTTTTGCTATAAATAAATTCCTGGAAGAGTGGGCATTCAATTAAATTATAACTATAAAGAAAGAGCAGAGAGAATACCATGATATTTTTCTAATGGTGGCTATCAAGCCTTTGCAACAGTCTATTAAAGGTCTTATTTTAAGGTGAATTTTTCTTTCTAGAATCTTCCAACTATTACACTGGAATTTCAGGAAAAATATAAATATCTTCTGAATTCAAAATAAATAGCCCATATAGATACAGTTTAAAGAACATATATATCATAGTTACATGATGTTAGACCTCATGAAGCAATAAGCAGGATTTCACAGAGTGAACTGGAAGCGCACTCAGTTTATATTAATTAATTAATCATTCATGAATAAATTAATTATTCATGAACATTTAAGAGAAATGTATGAATGATTCCAAAGCTGTTAAGCCAATTCAATTTGTGTGAATAGTGCGAGGGGGCTGCAAGGCAAGTTTAATTCATATACAAACTATCTGGCCCAATACCAGTTAATATGTGATTCCTTTCTACAGACATAAACCAGAATTCCAAATCAAAATTTACCATACTGTGCCAGAAAATTATAACAATGCTTAAAATATTAGCAAAAAATATTTTTAAACTCGTATTTACAGTTTATGAATGATTGAGTGAGAGAATTATAAACTTGGCAAAAAATAGATCATTCTCCATTTGCTGTTTTCTTTCTCTTGTATTTTGATAAAAAAATAACTAAACATCTGGAAATTTGCCATCTAGGGAAAAATGTAGTTCATACCTCTGGTTTAGAGTACATTGATATGGAACTATTGAAATTATTTGAAGTGAAACTATTTCAGAGACCAATTATTCTCTTCTTATATGTATCTACTTCATAATCCTTTCACTTTCATTCCTCTAAAATGTACTGATACTGCTGACTATATAATAAACGATGCTAGTTACTATAATAAAAGAGATACTGCTATGTCAGTCAGCTTGCCCTTCAATTCTATAAGCACACACACACTTTATACATTTTTAGAAATGAGCCTAATTATATAACTCACACACACACCCCAAAGATACAGCTTCAAATTCGGCAGAAGGACATTTAATTCAGTTGTCATATGACCTGCTTTCTGAAGGGAGGAATCTCTACTGGTTTCTTAACACAGCCAACAGAAAAGAAAAAAAAGCCCCTCCCTCCAATGTTTGTCATTTCAGTCCCAACTGTGCTGTAGCCTTTAACTGTGTAAGACAGCAAGACAGCACATTTTGTAGATTGAACCAATAAACTCACAAACATAAAAGAAAAAAATCTCATAATTGCAGATTTCAATTAAAGGAAGAGGGATCAAAGCAAACATTCTGCTTGAAATTACACAGCTGCTATCTATACAAAATGAGAAAAACGTCTACAGCCAGCCATAATTTTGGAGAGGGAAAAAACCGTGCGGCAAACCCTGCAGTAGGACAGATTGTCTATGCTCCTCATGTCCCAATCAGTAATACAGAAATATTGAGTAATAAATTCCCTGCCTCTCTCAATCTGAAAAGCTCCCACCATCTGTGAAAGACAATTTGCAACAGCCTCAATATTAAGATTCAGTAAGCAGACAATCACTCCCATTGTGCCAAGCAGTGGCTACATTTGGAGAAAAGCATAAAGCAAAACAATTAGTAACACCAAGACCCTTCTATTACAAATTATCGAGCCACCAAAACAACTAGTTTCAATTGTACAGTTTCCCTTCAACTGGAGAAGAATGCAGGAGATTGTGCATATCTGGCTACCTCTGTGGCTCGTATGTAGGCCTCAATGCTAATGTGTTGAATTATTATTGATGGCTGAGGCAGTTCTGCTCTGTTGGTGAACCAATAATGTCAAGGCAGTACCTGCAAGATTAATTATAGGACAGAATAGCCTGAGGTTTCCTGGGACTGAGACGTTAATATAGACTGAGCATTTGTTTCAGGGGATTCAACAGACAGCTGAACAAACACCTCAAACAATGTGATTTACACTAAATCTCTGCAGCTATATCTTAGCAGCACTTAGAAGTTTAGAACAATTGTTTTAACTGTGAGGTACAAAGCATTATGTATAATAATTAAAAAAAATCAGAAAATAAAAAATCGACAATTCTGTTAGAGTTACAAATTCAGCCTGAGCTGTAGAGATGGCATAAATAGATGACACTCTTTCACTGCAAAGAAAAATGGTCACCGCTTTATTTTTAAACAATGTCTTTGTCCCTGGAACAAGTGAAATGTGTGTTTCTCATTGATTGTATTTTCTGGAATTCTGAGCTGGGCGACAATAGTTCCTGGTTTGCTTGGAATAGTCTTAGTTTATGCCTGCTCTCCTGGAGTGACTGTTAAAAGCACACACATTTTACTCTTTAACTGTCCTATTTGGATGATAGGTTATACCGTCACCCTAGTTATAAGGCACATGTAGCCTGAAGCACTTTCTTGCAGTGGCTAAAGTCATCTTTTATGTGAATATTCTATTTTCTTATGATGTATGGGTATTAGTACACATTCACATATTGAATGTATTTATCCAATTGCAATATTAATGTATATATATGTATATATAATCTATATGCACATTAATATTGCAATTGGATATATACGTAGGAGAGAGATATATATATATATACACACATTAATTCAGTTCTTACTCTGTGCCAAGAACAACCCATCTAAGGGTTTTACATGTATTACCTCTTTTAATCTTTATAAAAACATTTTGATTCTATACCAATTTAATTAATATTTTATAGCTGATAAAAATGAGACATGCATTGGTTAAGTATAATGCTCATGATTACAGAGTAAGTTAGTAGAGCTCAGAATTATATCCAAAACTTCAAGTGTCCGGTGACTAACCACTAGATATGTCTTGTAATGCGTGTGTGTGTGCCCGTGTGTGCGTGCATGCATGTGTGTTTAATGACTGCATTGCAAAGGCATATGCATAGTTCTTGCTACTTTAGAACACCTGCAATACACCAAAGAAAAGCGCATGGGTGGTTACAAAACTATGTGATGGCCAGGGGCTTATAACTGTGTGCTGCTGAATTTGTCATTGTAAGTAGGGAGCATTTTTCATATTCTAATGCAGAAAAATTATTCAAAGATAATTTATTTTATGTTGTGAGTTAATACTGCTCTTTACTTTCTCTCCATTATCTACAAGCAGCAATCACAGGGGATGTGAAAAAAAAAATCCAAGATAGATTTGATCTATTGTATTAAAACTTCAAGACTGAAGTGTGTGATAGTTAGAAGTGAGTTATCAGACATCTTCATGGGTAAAGACAGATGCCATTGTCAGTCCTAAATAGACAGGGGTGAACACTCCGCTTGTAAAAGAACTTTAATTCCAAGTAACTGGAAGGATTCCATTCATATACATGTATATAGATCACCAATCACTGGCAGTCATGTTGGATGTGTTTCAGTAGAAAATTTAAAAGGCCTGGCAATCTGAATCCACCATGCTATGTTATGCAGGTAATAGACTGTAGTTTTATTCTTGTAATCCTTTGGACTGAGGAAAACATAAGAGTGGAGACTATGCCATCTACTAAGCAGAGAAGACAGGAGTCAAGGTTTTTCCTTGTCCAACATATGCTTTCCATAGTACCTTAGGTTACATTTAAAAGAGTAAGTTGAGCAAATGGTTTAGGAAGAAGCTCTAGCTCTTCTAACATCCCATACTTAGTGGCGCAGTGGTTAAGAGCTGCAACTGCTAACCAAAAGGTCAGCAGTTTGAATCCACCAGCTGCTCCTTGGAAACCCTATGGGGCAGTTCTGCTCTATCCTATAGCATTACTATGAGTCCAAATTGACTCTTTGGCAATGGGTTTTTTGTTTGTTTTTAGCTAGAGATAGTTGCTAAAACTATTCACTTTCTATTGGTCTCCACCCCAGATGTTTTCCTCAGTTATTACGTACACACTGTATTTCAGGCATGTTTGGAGTCCCTGGATAGGGCAAACAGTTAAGAGCGCTCCACTGCTAACAGAAAAGTTGGAGGTTCAGGTCTACTCAGAGGTGCCTCGAAAGCAAGGTCTGGCAGTCAACTTCTGAAATATCAGCCATTAAAAACTCTATGAAGCACTGTCCTACTCTGACACATAAGGCGTCACCAAAAGTTGGAATCAACTTGCTGGCAACTGGAAAAAAAAGTGTTTCAGGCAATGCTCAACAAGAGGCTAGATGCTTGGGTATGGTGATGAATGAGACAGACAAGGTCTCTGCTCTCATCATTTATCCCCTTGTGGATGAAATAAGTAATATATATGTAAATAAATGGATAAGCGAGATAGTTACTTATTCTCTTCCTTTTTGCTGACAATGCCTTTAATGCTTTTTCTCTTTTTCCTTCAGTGTCATTGATGACTTCTTTTTATTCCTGTATTATCACCAAAATCTTTGACACAATTCCCTCAATGTTCTAGTTTCCTTCTTTTCCATTTCTATGAGGCTTTCAATCACAAAAAATCATGTTTAAGAAATATTTTTCTGAATAGACACTACGAAATTTTAAGTATTATTTTCTTGGAGTTTTTTATTGTTTTATTTAAATATCTTTCTAAAATTAACTGGGTCTTATTATATCTTTTTATGTTGTTTCTATTTAGTACTGAATGCACTATGTGTCTTTATATTTGTTACTATCTAAGGTTTACTTTATGTATTTAGCTCAGGATTTCCTTTTTGAATTTTATTATTGTTAAAATACACTTTTAAAGTTGAAATTCAGGTGCAATGTATTGACATAATCATTTTTCTTAATTCATGACACATCACCATAAAACTCTCTTATTTTATTTTTATATTTTATTCACTTTATGCTCTTCCTGCGTTTCCATTTCCTTCTCCAACATAAAAAAAAAATGCTATAAGGTTGAATACGGAAACTTTTTTTGTGAATGTTATTTTAAAACAGGTATTTATATTCAGTGTTTGTATTTTAATTTAGGTAATGGTAATGTGTTAATAGGTTTCATTCTAATTATTATTATTATTTTTTACTTTACACTAGATTTTAAGATTCATCCATGTTGCTCACATATCTAGCCTGTTGCTTTAACTGCTGCCTAGTTTTCCATGGTGTGTGTCTATCAAAGCTAACTCTGCATTCATCTAATCAGGTACACTCTGCTGTAACAAGTCTCACTATTAAAGACAAACAAACAAAAAAACTCATATACATTCCCTCATACATGTCTATGTGAAAACTTCTTTGCATATACTCAGTAGAATGTCTGTGTCATAGTTATAGAATGTTATAGAAGGGTTAGCAGTAAGCCTACAGTCTACTCCCCCCTTCTCCTATCTTGATACCTGGGAAAGAAATAACGATGCCCTAGTCAAATCACCCTGTAAACACGCTAATGACAGAATTTCTGGAAATCACAACACTGATATTTACTAGTGTGTAAGTCTTTATTTTTTGAATGTTTGGGGGAGGATGCACCTAGTGTGTTTATGTTGTTTATTGTTAATAAACCTGGCATGCCTGCCTTGAAAATGTCATGTAACCCAGATAATTATCAGAGTATGAATGGAGATATTTTATGACTATCATAACTCTCTTTTGTGAAAGTGATGCCCGACAAGCATCACTGAGAACACATATGTTAAGTATGTATCAGGAACATTTTTAGTAAAAATAAAGGACTTGATGAGTGCTGTTTACAGTCCTGGACTTCTCCATGTCTTTCCTGTGTCTCACAATTACCCATGCCCTGGAAATTATTAGTAAAGTTTGATATTGAATAAGATGATAGGTTAGTATTTATCTTATTTCACAATAAACTTTTTGTCTTAGCTAACATATGCATAACTTGACTACATTTCTTAAGTAGTTACTTCCTCAGGATGTTTTCTTAGGCATTAAAAAAGGAGGATTTTTTTGTCTTCAACACAGAGCAAGTTTTTCTTGACACTCATTAACTGAGACTTTGAAAATATGGCAACTGAAATCTTCACACACTCATCCAATTTTGGTTTGATTTAAAACTTCAGGATTCTTTACATCAAATAGTCTTCCAGAAGCAACTATGGAAACCGACTGATTTCTCTATTTTGTGGTTACTTCTGTACACTATCAGTCCTTGTATCCCCAGTTCCGTAATGACTTTGGTGTTGAAAGAATGAACTCAGAAGCATTGACAATTTTAAACATATTGGGGACCTATTAATCATATACTTGTGCCATTTTTTAACAACTAATTGCTATGTATTATCAGGTTCTTTATTTTAAAAAAGAAATATTGGAAGATATTCAGTAAGGGAGGCCAAAGTATCTTGTAGTAGAACAAAGAGTAACAAGTAAAATCTTGGAAAATGTGAAGAAAGGCAAGGTGCCATTCAGGAGAATGATAGCAAAATTCAGGGAGTAATTCTTAGTGATAAGAGAGCCACTAATCATCTAGATAATTGTTACTTCACTGAGAGACAAACCTAGGACTTCACACTTCATAGGGAAAGTCTTACCACTATTTTCCTTCATTTTTAGGGATGAAATTGTAAGAAGGAAACATCAAGAAATAATGCCTGGAATGATGTACCATAATTAAGAATGATCTTCCCAAACTTTTACTGAACTGTCATAAAATAATCCTAGATAGAGTGTTAGCCCATAGTTAAAACAACAACAACAACAAAACAAGATGCCTGAAGGACAACCAGAGAAGCTAGAATTGCAAGGATGGAAATTTTAAGGATGGAGACTTTATGGAAAAAAACTGGAGACCATATGCTCTACTCAACAGGTACATTGAACCTCTAGATAAGGAAGTGAGTACAACACCTGATTTTTTTAATCTAGAAAAGTGTTAACAATTTAAAACATCAAAAATAAATGATTGCATTAAGAATACATTTGGCTTCAAATAAAAAAAAATCAGTGACTTAAATATAAAAAGGGTTTATTGTTTCCTCATAGTCACAAAATATACCTTCAGGTATCAATCCGTATTGCAAGTAGAGGGAAAAAAAGAAAACAGGAGAAATTAGTGAGACTTTTGATCAGGGAGGCACTGAAACGCTCCCTGGGAGCTTCCTACAGAATTCCCTTTACTGCTTGAATTAATTTCTAAAATCAAGCTGTCAGCAGGATTGGTTCCTTCTGGAGGCTCTGGGGAACAATCTGTTACATGCCTTTATCCTAGTTTCTGGTTTTTGCCAGCAATTCTTCGTATTCTTTGTCTTGTGGTGGCATCACTCCAATCTCTGCCTTCAACTTCCCATGACTTACTTCTCATAGCTGTCTCTATGTGTCTGTGTCCAAATTTCTCTCTTCTTAGGAATATACCAGTCATTGTATTTTGAGCCCATCCTGATCTTGTATGACCTCATTTTAACTTGATTACATTGATAAAGACCCTATTTCCAAACATGGCCTCATTTACAGGTCTAGGTGAACATGAATTTGGAGAGAACCCTATTCAAGCCAATACACAGATCATTGGCTAGAACTCTATCACATGATAAAACTTTGTTGCAAGAGAATAGCACAAGTTGCTACTTCAGGTATTAGTCTGTATTTCAAGTAGACAGAAGGAAAACAGGAAAAAATTGTGAGATTTTTTAATCAGAGAAGCACTGAAGCTTTCCCTGAAGTCTCTTACAGAATTCCTTTTATAGATCATTGACTAGAACACTATCATACAACCAAACTTTGCACCAAGAGAATGTAAAAAGGTATGTTTTTGAACTGTGCACTTTGTTACCTCAATTGGATATTTGAAACAGCAGACCAAAGACCTTATTTTGTACTTGGGTTCTCTATTCTCCATATCTCTCTCTTTCTCTCTATATATGTATTTGACCAAACTAACAACAGTACTACTAAATAGTTTTAGTTGCTTGATTTTCTATTTCTATAATTCTGTTTTACTACCACTATATGAATTATTGTAGTATACTTTCATAGCAAACTTATTTTTCAAATAGCTTCCAAATTTTTAATTGTATTATTAACTATTTCAATTTAATGAATACTGCTTTTAACCATATAAATCAGATAAAAATCAAATATGCTTTGAAAAATAGTATCTGTTCCAAATAATATTAATATTTATGTAAAACAATTATTCTGAAAATTTTCATTACTTAAGAATGTTAAAACAAATTTTAGTAACATTTCTCTGATTTTAATTAGTGTATTACTGATTCACAAGCTATCGCATTTCCTTTTTAGATTTCTGCAAGTACATACATGATTGTAAACTTTTGTAGAAAATAGTATGCATAAATAAATACAGATTTGAAGTTCGCAATGTTTGCTTTAATTGTCTGCTAATTTTTGACTCTGACCCATACCCCCTCACCCCACCATGAAATGTAAGAACCCTTAAAGGTGAGACAAGCGTTTAAATTGCCAAAAGACAGGAAGGGAAAAAATTAACTCACTCAATCGACTGAAATGTGTCCTTGAATACACCAGGGAAGACTACCAAGCTTATTATATTTAAGCAGTAAAAGTTTTAAAGTAAGAATGTAATAGAAAGTTTTGTTGCCACAAAATAGGTTGAAATAGAGCTTAACTATGAAATGGTTATATTTCCACAAAACTATTTCTAAGCTGTAAGGGGTATCATACCCAGAATAATATCTGTCATTATTCTCGGCCACAATTTTTGAAAAGACTCTGTAGAGTCTAATTATTATTTCTCTCTGAGCAAAGGAGATGGTGCATATTTATGCTTCATTATCCAACATTACACAGTACTACAATAAGCAGATATTATGTTAACGTTTTCTTTTATCCCACCATATCATGCTTCTCAAATGCCTTTGAGATATAATTGAGTATATTCTTCTAAAACTTAGCTTGTTCTTGCTTAAGTATGTAGATTAAAAAAAAAAAACACCATCTGAGTTTTAATGTCTCTTATTTTTATCCAAAATGGCATCTCTTATAGCTTTCCATTTTATAGATCTATAATACTTTTAAGAAACTGATCTTAAAGTTTGTATTAGTGTTTAATAAGAAAGCAGAAACCATAAATTAATTGAAGTATAAAGTAATATATTACTTTCTATTATGAAAAGTAATATAATGAATTAATAACTATAGCTGTGGATTAGAATAATGAAGGATTGTCAAGGAGAACTCTAAATAATATAGAAATAATTGACGTAAGGAGCAGTTGATAGAGTATCCAAAGGAGAAGCCGCCTGAGGACTGAGATCCAGACCATGTTGAGGATGTCATAACTACTGATGCCTAAATGGCAAAGAAGTAATTGTGGTATTGCACTAGTAGAACTTGCAGAAAATCCACCCATTGGTATTTGCCAGATATTTGCTCTCTAGAGTGCCAAGAAAATCTGTTCACAGGAAACCATCTTGTTGAGGGCATTTCACTATGAAACTACCTAAGAGGGTTCCCATAGAAACGTTTGTTCATTGGATGCTGGTGACCACCATGCACTGCAGGATACACACAGGTGAGAAGCAATCCACACTTCTAAAACTTGTCACTGGAAAAACTGCTAATGCTGTAGGATCCTTGTGCTACAAGAACCAGGGGCCAGACAAGATTCACACACTGCAGAAGCTGTGTTCTGGAGAAGCTGCCTACACTGCAAAAGTCAGATGTTGGACAATACTGTAGTGGCTGGCACTGGAGAAATTGTCTTGCTGCAAGAAGAGCATACCAGGATTAGGAGAAAAGCCCCTTTCATCCTGCAGCATCTCTCCAGCCACCTCTACTGACTTATTATCATGCCAGCTAGAAAAGAAAAAATAAATGAATAAACAGCCTAGTTACATTTTTGCAGCACAGGCAATGAAGGGTGGATTTGTAGCTGAGATGCAAGGAATTGATAACTGGCATCACGGCATATCAGCAAATTTGAGAAGGAATGGCTTTTTACAAGAGAACTTTAATGAACAACTCATAAGGAAAACAAAAATGAGCCCAGCAATATTATCTAATATAAGATCACCAAATTTTGAATATCTATGACACATGAAGTTCTGAATACCTAAGAAAAGCAAAATGTTCAAGAATTGAAGAAATACTTCAAAAGTCCAAAAAACAACAGATCTTATTTTTCTATTTAATAGCTGTAGCACTAAATTATATAAAGTATATGTGAGAACTACATACATTAAATTTCTACATAATTTTGACAGAATATTTTCCACTGGTTTTAAGTTGTATTGCTTGCAATTTTGATGTAAGAATGTGGTATTCTATCAATTTTTAAGTCACTAGGGAAATAATAAAATATAAAGAAATAAAATAAACTTCTTTCTGAAATAGTGCCCCTTTTATTAGTTTATTCTGTCTTTCCTAATCTAGTTTACCTCTTTTTTCCTTTTATATGCAATAAGGAAGGACCATAAAAATCACTCATGATTCTCTACTACTATCCCTGAGAAGAATCACCACTAGCACCATGCTATCCAATCTATAGATCCTAATATTTGATTAGAAATTCTCACTATTTTCTACTATGTGGTTTTTAATATTTGTCACAAAATACATGTGCATAGCTAAAAAAAGAAAATACTAAAACCCACAACAACAAAATTTCCCTGCTTTACCATTAACTCCCCTCCACCACCATTAGTGATTATCTAGAGACATTTTCTAGAGGCAGCTAACTGTTTTTAACCCTTTCAGTGTTTACTCTCTAGCTTCTTGTTTCTAAAATAACATACTAATTATTCTATTTCTTCTTGTTGTTGTTATTTTCCAATTTTAGCCATCATCTACTGGTATCAATTATAGAAGATGAGAATTTAGGTATCAGCTTGCTGCCACCTCCCCCAACGTAGCAATAATATTCCTTTACCCGTGTTAGAAAATGAACTTAAAAATAACTTTTGATTAAATCATAATTTAATTGCTTATTGACACAAAAAATAAGCTATGTTGTTGTTAGTTGCCATTGAGTCAATTCCAACTCATAGCAGCCTCATGTGTTACAGAATAGAACTGCTGAACTATAGAGTACATGATAATTATTTTTCCCTGGCTATGCTCTGTTACTTTCTTGATGTCTTTTGAAGCAAGAAACTTTATAATTTTGATGAAGTTCAGTTTGCCTTTTTTTTTTTCTTTTCTTGCTTGTGCTTTTGGTGTCATATCTAGGAATCCTTTGCTTTTTTTTTCCAGTACTGAAAGTGGAAAATTAGGTTATTGAATTGAGATCCTTCTTCTTTCTTAATGTAGATATTTAAATGACTGTAAATTTCTCTCTGAGCATCACTTTAACAGCATGCCGTAAGTTTTGATATATTATGTCTATCTGAATTAATTTCTAAGTGTTTACTGATTTTCCTTTTGATTTCTTTCTTGACTCAGTGGTTATTCAGAAGTGTTTTGTTTAATTTCCACATACTTGTAGGCTTCAAATATTTTTTCCTGCTATTCATTTCTACTTTTTAAATTGTAGTCGGAGAACATACCTTATATTATTTCTAACCTTTTAAAATTTATTGAGGTTTGTTTTACAGTTTAGCTTATAGTCTAGAGTAGGAATATTTTATGTACACTTAAGAGGAAAGGGTATGAAACTTTTTTTTTGTAATTGGGCTATTTGTTTTCTTATTGTTGAGTTTTAGGAGTTCTGTGTACATATATATATTTTATACACACACATATATATATATTTATTTATTTTCCTTCCTTCTTTTTTTCCTTTTTATTGTGCTTTAGGTAAAAGTTTACAGCTCAAATTAATTTCTCATTAAAAAATTTATATACATATCAGTAAAAATATGGAGTGCTTCACGAATTTCGGTGTCATCCTTGAGCAGTGGCCATGTTGATCTTCTCTGTATAGTTCCAATTTTAGTGTATGTGCTGTGGCAGTGAGCACTCTGTGTATTTTGGACACAAGGCCCTTGTTAGATAAGTGTTTTGTAAATATTTTCTCCCAGTCTGTGATTTGTCTTTTCCTTATCTTAACAGTGTCTTTCACAGAGCAGAAGTTTTTAATTTTAATGAAGTTCAATTTATCTTTTTTAAAAAAAAAAAAAATCAGTTTTGCTGTTGGTATTTTTTCTAAAAGGTCATTGCCAAATCCATAGTCACCTATATTTTCAGCTAGGTAATATTCTAGAAAACCCCTGACTGTGCAATGGTTAAGCGCTTGGCTGCTAACCGAAAGATCCACGGTTGGAACTCACCAGCAGCTTCGCAGGAGAAAATACCTGTCGATCTGCCCCTGTAAAGATTACAGCCTAGGAAACCCTATGGGGAAGTTCTAACTCTGTTCTATAGGATCGTTGTGAGTTGGAATCAACTTGATGGCACACAATAACAATCTTTTAGAAGTTGTATAGTTTTTTATCTTAACTTTAGGTTTATGATCCATTTTGAGTTAATTTTTGTGAAAGATGTAAGTTCTGCATGTAGGTTCTTCTTTTTCTTTTCTTTTTTTTTTTTTTGCTTGTGGATGTCCTGTTGTTCCAGCACTTTCTTCACTGAATTGTCTCTGCTCCTTGACAGTCAACTGGCAAAGAGCAATTAACCATACTTGTGGAGGTCTTTTCCTGGGCTCTGTATTCTGTTCCACTGATCTGTCTATTCTTTCACCAATACCATGCTGTTGATCACAGTAGCTTTGTAGTAAGTCTTGAAGTTGAGTGGTATCAGTTCTCGGACTCAGTCTTTGGGTCTGGCTTCTTTAACTTAGTATAATGTTTTTGAGATTAATCCATGTTGTTGTTTTATAAGTAATTTGTTCCTTATTGTTGCTGAGTAGTTTTCATTGTGTGGATATACCACAATTTTCTTATCCATTCAAAGGTTGATGTACAATCATGTAGTTTTCAGCTTTTTAGTTGAATAAAGTTTCCATGAATGTTTATATACACATCTTTCTGTAAACATGTATTTTTATCTCTCTCAGATAAAGTCTTAGAAGTGGATGGATGTTTAACTTTATGAGGTTTTCCATACTGTTTTATTCTGTGATTGTATCATTTTGTATTCTCAACTTTGTACTGAGCAACCACTGGCCTTTTATATTTAGAAACCTATGTCTTTTGCTTAAAGAAACTTGTTATAGTATATTTTTGAAAATATCATTCTTTTTTTTTTCCTTCTGTTCTCTCTATGCAGAAATTTCATTACTTAGGTGTTAGATTTTCTGTATAAACATTTTAATTTTATAAATTTTATCATGAATCAGAAAAGAGATTTCTTTAGAAATCTATACTGTTTTCACCCTCTTGGGACTAAAAAAGTGAGACCAGTAAATTTTAATTTATAATATATGTCAAACTAAAATGCTGGCTTTCTTTCTATTAAAATTCTCCCAATCATAAAAATTGAGCAAAATAATTAAAAGTATGCAAATATGCTATTTTGTATTTTTTTGCAATAAGATTAATATGTTAATAAAAATGGTATACTTACTACATTTTATTTATTATTATTTATTCATTTATTGTATTTTATTTGGGTTTTCAAAATTCCAATTATTATACTGTAATGGCATCTGCTTTTTTGATTTTTTTTTTAACAAAATTGGCTTAAAGTGTGAATACATTGGCTATACTCTGTTTCTTTAGAATGAATAGAAATAACACAGTTGCACAGCCATTTTCATAGAAAAAATATCAAACTTCATAAATGATTAAATAGATTAAAGCACCTTCTTAAGAGATGGGCTTATTGAGAGTTTGGGGAGTTAAATACTGAATTTCCATTAAAATGACTGAGAAATTGTGCATGAAGTTTCCTACTTCCCTTTATGAACAATCTCCGTTTCCTGTTGAATTTGAAGAAAAGGAATTATTCCACAGTTTAAAGAGTACCTAGCAATCTTGTCAACACAGACTTGTCTCATTTTAAATACAGTATTATGAGTAATTCTGAAATTCTAACTGAATAACAGGTGTTCCTGTTTTACATTTTACTCAGATATGTCTACTGCTCCAGAGAAAAATATTATATCTATTTCTATTTCTTATACAGAATTGTGACCAGTCTGCTATTATAAAACTTAACACTAAGTTTTCATTTTTCATTAACTTTAAGAAAATTCAGTGTACTGAATTATCTGACTTCCTTGGAGAAAGAAATTAAATTTTTTCTAGCGCAAAGTTGATTCGTGGCAAATGTGTTAGAAATTTATGAAACACAAAAATTAAGAAAGGAAAAATTTCTTTTAACCCATTTTTTTCTTTACCTATTAAAGAAAATCTTAAAATTCCTGAAACCTAGTCTAGCTCACCAACATTCTGTTTGGCCAGACTTTTTTTATTTCTGTTTTCCCACATTATACCCATATATACAGCCAGTTTATCGTGAGTTTTGTGGATAACATGATTAAAATGAAGTTTACCTGAGGAAGACTAATACATTATTTTCAACACTTTGTGACTCTACATTAGGCCTTCAATGGGGAATCCTTAATTATAGCAGATACTATTTAGGTACCACCTTATATTCCCTTCACCCATCTGAGTTACCTGAGGTCATGATAGACCATTCAGCATGTTGATAACTTCCATCTTAGTTTCCTTGTATTATTGTAACAGAAATACCACAACTGGGTGCCTTTAAAACACATAAATTTATTTTTCATAGTTCTGGAGGCTAAAAGTCCAAATCAGAGTCTTAGCCATGTCAATTCCTTCCTTGATTCCTTGGTTTGTAGGTGATCCTCACATGGCACTTGTCTTTACCCTCTATATGCATGTGCTTCTGTGTCCATTCTGCTCTTTTCATGACTCATAAAATGGTTAGGTGGAGAATCCAACCTACACTGGTATGACCTCAACTGATTGATTGACTAGATTTAGAACCCACATATTCTGATCTGATTAACGTAACAAACAAAACCCTAGATCCATCCACAGGTATATGGGTTAAGATTCCAACATATACACTCAAGGTGGGGGACACAACTTACTCAAGTACAGCTTCCTATTTAAATGCCTGAATCTCTCAGCTTTTCTGGTGGGGGCTAGGGAAAGGCTTTCTCAGATATTGAAATGGTCTGCTTATTGTGCCCAAGTGGAACTGAGAAGAGTGAGGGATTCAGTGTTCTGGGGGGCAACCCTCAAACAATGGGGGATGAATGTTGGTGGATTAAAGCTTCAGCCTCCCCATCCTCTGGTGGGACAATTTAGAGGTATGTTCCATTTAGTATCTCAGAAGTTACCCTATGTTTGAGCACTGACTGCTCACAATGATAACCTACTGATTTATACGCTTTCTTGGCTTTTCTCCATTCCCTGTCTCACATTTATTAGTCACACACATATACTTCTTTGGATTACATCCAAAGAACTTATACCTACTCCTTGTTTCAATGTCTGATTTAGGAGAAACCTAAATTAAAGCAACTATAGAGAATTGTAGAAAACAAAAATCCTCACAACTGGATCAGTAAGCAACATCATGATAAACAGAGAAAAGATTGAGGTTGTTAAGGATTTCATTTTACTTGGATCCACAATCAACCCCCATGGAAGCAGCAGTCAAGAAATCAAACAGCGCATTGCATTGGGCAAATCGGCTGCAAGAGATCTCTTTAAAGTGTTAAAAAGCAAAGATACCAACTTGAGAACTAAGGTGCACCTAACCCAAGCCATGGTGTTCTCAATCGCCTGCGAAAGCTGGACAATTAATAAGAAGACTGAAGAATTGATGCCTTTGAATTGTGGTATTGGCAAAGAATATTGAGTATACCATGAACTGCCAAAAGCATGAACAAATCTATTTTGGAAGAAGTACAGCCACAATGCTCCTCAGAAGCAAGGATGGTGATACTATGTCTCACATACTTTGGACCTGTTGTCAAGGGATCAGTCCCTGGAGAAGGACATCATGCTTGGTAAAGTAGAGGGTCAGCCAAAAGGAGGAAGACCCTCAATGAGATGGATTGACACAGCGGCTGCAACAATGGGCTCAAGCATAACAAAGATTGTGAGGATGGCGCAGGACAGGGCAGTGTTTCGTTCTGTTGTGCATAAGGTTGCTGTGAGTCTGAACTGACTCAACAGCACCTAACAAGAACAACAACAACAGAATTATTCACATTATTATCCCCTAAGCACTAAAAGAAAAGAAAAAATACTCTTAATAAAAAGAATGCAATTTTTTCAATGGAAGCAATTAGAGTTTTCTGAATATTAATTTTAATTTTCTAATTATTTTGCATGAGCATATTGTAGATTATTAATTTTACAATATAGTCCATTAATTTTGTACTTTGTCTAAAGCAATATTGAAGCAAGCATCTGTGTAAATATCTCACTCAATCACTCTGAACATCATAGTTGGGTCCTGGTTCAGAGACCCAAGCTTTTGTCCTAGGTCATTCTTTATGGCTTGAATTTCTTTTTATTTCTTTTTGTTGTTGTTGTTGTGCTTCAGATGAAAGTTTATAGAGCAAATTAGCTTCTCATTAAACAACTAATACACATATTTTGTGTGACACTGATTGCCAACCCCATGACGTGTCAGCACTCTCCCCTTCATGACCTTGGTTTCCTCATTACCAGCTTTCCTGTCCCCTCCTGCCTTCTCATCTTTGCCCCTGGGCTGGTGTGCACGTTTAGTCTCATTTTATTTTATGGGCCTGTCTAATCTTTGGCTGAGGGTGAACCTCAGGAGTGACTTCAATACTGAGTTAAAAGTGTGTCAGGGGACCATACTCTCAGGGTTTCTCCAGTCTCTGTAAGACCAGCATGTCTGTTTTTTTTTTTTTTTTTTTTTTTTTGTGAGTTAGAATTTTATTCTACATTTTTCTCCAGCTCTGTCTGGGACCCTCTAATGTGATCCCTGTGAGAGCAGTCAGCGGTGGTAGTCAGGTACAATCTAGTTGTGCTGGACTCAATCTGGTGGAGGCTGTGGTAGCTGTGGTCCGTTAGTCCTCTGGACTAGTCTTTCCCTTGTGTCTTTGGTTTTCTACATTCTCCCTTGCTCCGTACAGAGTGGGACCAGTGGACCAGTAGAGTATCTTAGATGGCCACTCACAAGCTTTTTTTTCTTTTTTTTTTTTAATTGTTGTAATTAAATGAGGTTTACATTTCAAGTTAGTCTCCCATACAGAATTATTATTTTTTTAACATGCATTGTTATGAGACCCCAACCGCTCACCCCATTCTGTAACAGCACACTCCTCCCCTCCATCCCTAATTCCCCATGAACATTCAACCAGCTCCTAACTCTCTCTGCCTTCCCCTCTCACCTCTGGACAGAAGACGCCCCTTTGGTCTCTTATATCTACTTGTCTAAGAGTCGCACAAGTATCACTTTATGTCCCACAGTCCAGTCCAATCCCTGTTTGAAGAGTTGGCCTCAGAAATTGTTTTAGTTCTGGAGTGATGGAGAGAACAGGGGCCATGCAGTCCAGGGCACCTCCAGTCCTAGTCAGACCATTAAGTCTGGTCTTCTTACTAGAATTTGAGTTCTTCATCCCCTTGTTCTACAGCTCCATCAGGGACCCTCTGTTTTGTTCCCTGTCAGGACGTTCATTGGTGGTAGCCGGGCACCATCTAGTTCTTCTGGTCTCAGGCTGATGAAGTCTCTGGTTTATGTGGCCCATTCTGTCTCTTGGGCCAATAGTTTCCTTGTGTCTTTGGTGTTCTTCGTTCTCCTTTACTCCAAGTGGTTGGGACCAGTTGATACATCTTAGATGTCTGCTTGCAAGCTTTTAAGACCCCAGACGCCACTCACCAAAGGAGGATGCAGAACATTTTCTTAATAAGGTTTGTTATGCCAATTGACATAGATGTCCCTTGAAAGCATAGTCCCCAGACCCTGCATCCCTGCTACTTTGTCTCTCAAAGTATTTGATTGTATTCAGGAAATTTCTTAGCTTTGGTTTAGTCCAGTTGTGCTGGCTTCCCCTATAGTGTGTGCTGTCCTTCCCTTCACCTAAGATGATTCTTATCTACTATCTAGTTAGTGAATAACCCTCACCGTCCCTCCCCATCCCCATAACCGTCAAAGAATGTTTTCTTCTGTGTTTAAACCTTTTCTTGAGTTCTTATAATAGTGGTCTTATACAGTATTTGTCCTTCTGTACCTGACTAAATTCACTCAGCTTAATAAGTTCTAGCTTTCACCAAGTTATACAGTGTTTCACAATTTCATCATTGTTCTTTATCATTGCATAATATTCCATTGTGTGGATATACCCGAGTTTGTTTATCCATTCATCCATTGATAGGCACTTAGGTTGCTTCCATATTTTGGCTATTGTGAACAGTGCTGCGATGAACATGGGTGTGCATATATCTATTTGTGTGATGGCTCTTGTTTCTCTAGGATATAGTCCAAGGAGCGGGATAGCTGGATCGTATGGCACTTCTATTTCTAGCTTTTTAAGGAAGCGCCAAATTGATTTCCAAAGTGGTTGTACCATTTTACATTCCCACCAACAGTGTATAAATGTTCCAGTCTCTCCACAACCTCTCCAGCATTTGTTATTTTGTGTTTATGGATTAATGCTAGCTTGTTGGGGTGAGATGATATCTCATTGTAGTTTTGATCTGCATTTCTCTAATGGCTAATGATCGTGAGCATTTCTTCATGTGTCTGCTAGCTGCCTGAATATCTTCTTTGGTGAAGTGCCTGTTCATATCATTTGCCCATTTTTTAATTGGGTTATTTGTATTTTTGCTGTTGAGGTTTTGGAGTATCTTGTAGATATTAAAGATTAAACGCGATTTGATTTGTCATAGCCAAAATTTTTTTCCCAGTCTGTAGGTTGTCTTTTCACTCTTTTGGTGAAGACTTTGGATGAGAGTAAGTGTGCGATTTTTAGGAGCTCCCATTTATCTAGTCTCTCTTCTGGTGCTTGTGCATTGTTAGTTATGGTTTGTATTGTGTTTATGCCATGTATTAGGGCTCCTAACGTTGTCCCTATTTTTTCTTCCATGATCTTTGTCGTTTTCGATTTTATATTTAAGTCATGGTGTGAGATTTGGCTCTTGTTTCAGTTTTTTGCATATAGATATCAAATTATGCCAGCACCATTTGTTAAAGAGACTTCCTTTTCCCCAATTAATGCACTTTGGGACTTTGTCAAATATTAGCTGCTCATAAGTGGATGAGCTTATATCTGGATTCTCAACTCTGTTCCATTGGTGTATGTATCTGTTATTGTACCAGTACCAGGCTGCCTTGACTACTGTGGCAGTATAATAGGTCCTAAAATCAGGTAGTGTAAGGCCTCCCACTTTGTTCTTCTTCTTGAGTAGTGCTTTATTTATCCAGGGCCTCTTTCCTTTCCACATGAAGTTGGTGATTTGTTTCTCCATTTCATTAAAAAACGTTGCTGCAATTTGGATCAGGATTGCATTGTATCTGTAGATTGCTTTGGGTAGAAGTGATGTTTTCACTATGTTGAGTCTACCTGTCCATGAGCAAGGTATATTCTTCCACTTACACAGGTCTCTTTTAGTTTCTTGCAGTAGTGTCTTGTAGTGTTCTCTGTAAAGATCTTTCACATCTCTGGTTAGATTTATTTCTAAGTATTTTATCTTTTGGGGGGCTATTGTAAATGGTATTATTTGGTGATTTCCTCTTTAAGGTTCTCTTTGTTGGTGTAAAGGAATCCAATGGACTTTTGTGCTTATTTTGTATCCTGAAAATTTGCTGAAATCTTCTATTAGTTCCAGTAGCTTTCTTGTGGATTCCTTGGGTTTTCCATGTATAAGATCATACAGTCTGTGACTAGAGATACTTTGACTTCTTCCCTACCTATTTGGATGCCCTTTATTTCGTTTTCTAGCCTAACTGCTCTGGCTAGGACCTCGAGCACAATGTTGAATAATAGTGGTGATAGAGGGAATCCTTGTCTGGTTCCTGTTCTCAGGGGGAATGCTTTCAAAGTCTTTCCATTCAGGATGATGTTGGCTATTGGTTTTGTATAAATGCCCTTAATTATACTGAGGAATTTCCCTTCTATTCCTATTTTTTTGAGAGTTTTTATCATAAATGGCTGTTGGACTTTGTAGAATGCCTTTTCTGCATCAATTGATGAGATCATGTGTTTCTTGCCTTTTGTTTCATTTATGTGATGGATTATGTTGATTGTTTTTGTAATGTTGAACCATTCCTGCATACCTGGTATAAATCCAACTTGGTCATGGTGAATTATTTTTTTGATATGTTGCTGAATTCTATTGGCTCGAATTTTGTTGAGGATTTTTGCGTCAATTTTCATGAGGGGTATCTGTCTGTAATTTTCTATTTTTGTTGTGTCTTTACCTGGTTTTGGTATCAGGGTTATGCTGGCTTCATAGAATGAGTTTGGGTGTATTCCATCCATTTCTATGCTGTGAAATACCTTTAGTAGAATTGGTGTTATCTCTTCTCTAAAATTTTGGTAGAATTCTCCAGTTAAGCCATCCGGTCCCGGATTTTCTTTTGTTGGCAGTTTTTTAATAACCTTTTCAATCTCTTCCTTTGTTATGGGTTTATTTAGTTGTTCTACCTCTGTTTGTGTTAATTTAGGTAGGTAGTGAGTTTCTAGAAATTTGTCCATTTCCTCTAGGTTTTCAAATTTGTTAAAGTACAAATTTTCATAGTATTCTGTTATGATTCTTTTAATTTCAGTTGAGTCTGTTGTGATATCACCCATCTCATTTCTTATACAGGTTATCTGCTTCCTCTCCAGTTTTTCTTTTGTCAGTTTGGCCAATGATTTATCAATTTTGTTGATCTTTTCAAAGAACCAGCTTTTGGACTTGTTAACTCTTTCTGTTGTTTTTCTGTTCTCTATTTCATTTAATTCTGCTCTAATTCTTATTATTTCCTTCCTTCTGGCACCTGTAGGTTTCTTTTGCTGCTCTCTTTATACTTGTTCCAGTTGTAGGGTTAGTGCTTTGATTATGAGCCTGTCTTGTTTTTGGGTGTGTGCATTTATTGCTATAAACTGACCTCTGAGCACTGCTTTTGCTGTGTCCCAAAGGTTCTGGTAGGATGTGTTTTCATTCTTTGTTGATTCTATGAATTTCTTTATTCCATCCTTAATTTCTTCTATTTCCCAGTAGTTTTTGAGCAAAGTGTTGTTCAGTTTCCATGTGTTTGATTTTTTTCCCTTGTTTTTAGTGTTGTTGATTTCCACTTTTATGGCTTTATGGTCAGAAAAGATGCTTTGTAGTATTTCAATGTTTTGGATTTTGTTAAACTTGCTTTATGGCCTAATATGTGGTCTACTCTGGAGAATGTTCCATGTGCATTGGAAAAGAAATTATACTTGGCTGCTGTTGGTTGCAGAGTTCGGTATACGTCTATGAGATCAAGTTGGTTGATTGTAGCATTTAGCTCTTCTGTGTCTTTGTTGAGCTTCTTTCTGGATATTTTGTTGTTCACGGAAAGTGGCGTGTTGAAGTCTCCTACTACTATTGTGGAGCTGTCTCTCTCTCTCTTCAGAGCTGTTAGTGTTTGTTTTATGTATTTTTGAGCCCTGTTGTTGGGTGTGTAAATATTTATTATAGTTATGTCCTCCTGGTGTATTGACTCTTTAATCATTATATAGTGCCCTTCCTTATCTTTTGTGGTGGATTTTACTTTAAAGTCTATTTTGTCAGAGATTAATATTGCCGCTCCTGCTCTTTTTTGAGTGTTGTTTGCTTGATATATTTTTTTCCATCCTTTGAGTTTTAGCCTGTTTGTGTCTTTAAGTTTAAGATGCGTCTCTTGTAGGCAGCATATAGATGGATTATGCTTTTTTATCCAGTATTTGACTGTCCGTTTCTTTATTGGTGCATTAAGTCCATTTACATTCAGTGTAATTATTGATAGGTATGACTTTAGTGCTGTCATCTTGGTATCTCTTTTTGTGCATTGTTCACGGTTTCTTTGTTCTCCTCAATTTTCTGTGCTGAGTCGTTTTTCTTTATGTATTTTTTTTTTCATCTTTTTCTTTGTTGTAGATTTTGTGTTTGTTGGGTCTTTATGTTTTTCTACTTTTTTATTTTGATTTGTAGGGTTGTTAGATTCTTTTGTGATTACCTTAATATTTACCCTTAATTTTCTAAGTTTATACCAGTCTTTTATTACTTTATATCGCCTTAACTTCCCCTCCATACAGAAAATCAATGTCTCCATTTTTTAGGTCCCTCTTTTTTTGTTTTAGTATTATCCTTTTTTTTTTACATATTGATATCTGTTTCACTATTTTCAATGTTTTAGCTTTGATGTAATTTCGATTTCTGTATCTGAGTCAATATCTGGTTGCTCTGTCCTGTGTTCTAGTCTTGAGTTGTTAGCTGGTGTTATTGGTCATGTAACCGTAGGATGCCCTTTAGTATTTCTTGTAATTTTTGTTTGGTTTTTGCAAATTCCCTGAACTTCTGTTTATCTGGAAATGTCCTAATTTCACCATCATATTTGAGAGACAGTTTTGCTGGATATATAACACTTGGCTGGCAGTTATTTTCCTTCAAGGCTTTAAATATGTCATCCCATTGCCTTCTAGCCTGCATGGTTTCTGCTGAGTAGTCTGAGCTTATTCTAATTGACTCTCCTTTGTATATAACTTTTCTTTTAACCCTAGCTGCTCTTAAAATTCTCTCTTTATCTTTGGTTTTGGTAAGTTTGATTACATGTCTTGGTGACTTTCTTTTGGGATGTACCTTATGTGGGGTTCGATGAGCATCTTGGATAGGTATCTTCTCATCTTTCATTATATCAGGGAAGTTTTCTGTCAACAAATTTTCACAATTTTCTCTGTATTTTCTGTTACCCCCCCTGTTCTGGTACTCCAGTTGCTTGTAGGTATTTCTCTTGATAGAGTCCCACATGACTCTTAGAGTTTATTCATTCTTTTTAATTCTTTTATCTGATTTTTCCTCAAATAAGTTGGCATCAAGAGCTTTATCTTCAATATCACTAATTCTAACTTCTACTGCCTCAATTCTGCTCCTATGACTTTCTATTGAGTTGTCTAATTCTGAAATTTTATTGTTAATCTTCTGGATTTCTGATTGCTGTCTTTCTATGGATTCTTGCAGCCTATTAAATTTGGCATTATTTTCTTGAATAACTTTTTAAATTTCTGTTACTACTGTGTCTGTATGTTGCCTGGATGTTTCTGAATTCTGTCGAATTTCCTTTCTTAATTTTAGATGTGTTCTGTATATTAATCTTTTGTATTCTGTCTCTGGTAATTCCAAGTTCTCTTCCTCCAGAGAATTTATTGATTCTTTATTTTGGGAGCTTGTTGAAGCCATCATGGATTGCCTGTTTATTTGACTTGATATTGACTGTTGTCTCCGAGCCATCAATAATTTATTATAATTTTATTTTGTGTTTGCTTAGTGAGACCTAGCCTCTTATTTTGTTTTGTTTTGTTTTGATATACCCAAATAGGCTGCTTGTGTGCACTAGTTTGATTTTTGTCACCTTTTGATCTCTAATGTCCTGTTACCAAGTAGTTAGTTCTGTAACTAAGTATGTGCACTCTGGAGTTCGTTAAAATTTCTTATATGGGATCACTTCGGGTGTGCAGGCAGTCAGTCACCAAGTGTGTGATGCAGGCTCTCCCCTCACCCATCCTAGAGAGGCATGGGTGATTGGTACAGGCACTGGACTCTTGCTGTGGTAGGGGATCACGCACTGAGCCTGGCAGGGGGCTGACGGCTGCCCCTGAGATTCTGAAAGAAAAGTGTGTCCCTATTCTCTAGGGTGAATAGGTAGGTGAGTTTTGCAGCCGGGCTAAGAGCATCCCAGTATGTTTGCTGCGAAGACTGTAGGGCACCACTTTTTCTTGAACTCCCGTAGCAGGAGACTAGGCACTTTAGGAGCTACCACCAGTCCTCAAGACCGTGCTGCAGATCGATAGAAGTGCCTATTTGAGGGGCAGGGCTGTTTTGAGGACCACAAATCTGCCCGTTCACAGCTGAAGCAGTTGAAGTTAAACTTCAGATGTTTGCCTTGTTGTACTGTGATAGTGAGGGCTAACACTGTTGAGATGGGTCCCCACAAGTCTATACAGGTGTGTATGGCACTCAGAGTCTGCGGACCCCTGATATCTATGGCAAGCAAAGGAGCTGTGCCGACCCTGTGTTCCTGGCTTAGGGGAGCCAGCAGCTTATTTGTTCCCTCTCCAAGGCCAGGATGATTGGGTCAGGGTGCCTTTTGGGATCTAATTCTGGCAGAGTGGACTCCCAGTGCAGAGTGGAGAGGGAGGAGGTAAAAGCGAGAGAGGCTTTTCCCAAATCTGGTGCAGAGCACAGAGGTAGGAGGTAAAAGGGAGAGAGATTTTTCCCAAATGGGCGTTTTTTTTTTTTTTTTCTATTGCCACAAAAGGGTGCACACATGTACTTATCCTTGCCTCTTGGGAGCTGTTCTTCACTGGTTCAGAGTGTCCAAGCAGAATCTCTGCTGCAGGGTCTCTCTCGATGTGGAAACTGCTTCTCGAGCTTGTGCACAGCACAGCTGTTTGCCTGCTTCACTGCAGCCCCGCATGGCTGTGTCTCTGCAGTATCGCTGCCACGGCTCTACTGCACCTCACCTCTTCCAAATGGTCTTCCTCTCCGGTTATGACTCAGATGGATTTCTTAATCTTGCCTTGTTCAGGGCTTCCAGATGTTCACATAGAATCAAATCACTTGTTTTTCCAGGTCTTTATTGTAAGAGGGATAAAGGAAGCATCTAACTAGTCTGCCGTGTTGACCACACCCGCTCACAAGCTTTTAAGACCCCAGATGCTACTCACCAAAGTAGGCTGTAGAACATTTTCTTTATAAACTGTATTATGCCAATTGAGCTAGATGTCCCCAGAGACCATGGTCCCCAGACCTCAGCCCAGTAATTCGGTCCCTCAGTGAGTTTGGATGCATCTATGAAGCTTCCATGACTTTGCCTTAGTCAAGTCGTGATGACTTCCCCAGTGTTGTGTACTGTCTTATCCTTCACCAAAGTTACCACTTGTCTATTGTCTACTTAGAGTTTTTCCCTCCCCACCCCCTCCCTCCCTAGTAAGCATCAATGATTGTTTCTTTCTGGGTGTAAACGTTTTCATGAGTTTTTAAAATAGTGATCTCATACAGTATTTGTCCGTTCATGATTGACTTCTTTCACTCAGCATAATGCCCTCCAATTCATCCGTGATGTTAGATGTTTCTCAGATTCATCACAGTTCTTTATTGTTGGCTAATATGCCATTGTGTTTATGTACCATAGTTTTTTATCCATTCATGTGTTGATGGACATTTAAGTTTTTTTCTATCTTTTTGCTATTGTGAATAATGCTGCAATGTACATGAGTGTGCATATATCTATTAATGTGATAGCTCTTATTTTTCTAGGATATATTCCTAGGAGTGGGATTGCTGGATTGTATGGTATTTCTATTCTTAGCTTTTTAAGGAAGTGCCATATCATTTTCCAGAATGGTTGTACCACTTTGTATTCCCACCAGCAGTTCATAAGAGTTCCAATCTCCCTGCAACCTCTCCAAAATTTGTTATTTTCTGTTTTTTTGATTCGAGCCAGGAATGTCAGAGTGAGTTGGTATCTCATTGTAGTTTTGATTTGCATTTCTATAATGGCTAGTGATCACAAGCATTTCCTCATGTGTTAGCCACCTGAATGTCTTCTTTGGTGAAGTGTCTGTCCATATCCTTTGTGTATGGCTTGAATATCTGGGTCCCTTTTACTTATTACTCATTTTGTTCAACCCCCATGACCTAAATTAATTTCCTCAGATGATTTTTAATTCTACTAACTTGTCTTCACATATAATATTTCTGAAGCATGAGTTGCATTTCTACAAACTAGCTTGGAAGTATGTGCCTGAAATATCACTATTCCCACTATATAAAAATGAGATAAGTATCCTAAGTTCAAACCCAGACCTTTAAAAGCATGCCACTGAATTTTATATGCAATAAAACATTTATTAATGTATTTCTTTTGGTAAATTCTAAATTTGTTCTTAATAGTTACATTGGTGAATAGCATCTCATTACTATTCTCTCCAGCTAATTTTACTTTAACAGGGTAAAAATATGATATTCAATTTGTTTTATTAAAGCTTCTATAGTTTCGTACCAACTAGACTATTAAAATGAGAAGAACACATGTTGACAACTTTTTAATTATTCCATCACTTTTCATAGATGGAATTTATTTATTTATTCTTTTTGGTCTGAAAAGGGATAAATCTCAATTTTGATGGAAGAAATTATGATATAGATGGTTACCTGAACTAGATAATCTTGAACTAGATTGGCAAAAAATGACAGAGAACCACAAAATATAGTGGTTTAAATAAGATAGAATATTATTTCTTTTTTCTGTGAAATTCTGGAAGTATGTAAACCAATTTCAAAACAGTGCTCCACTATCTCCAGGACATGGTCCTTGATTTCATCATTTCAATAAGGTAGCATCCAGTATTCCAGATTGGATTATGGAAGGGATTAAGACAGAAAAGAGGGACTAAGAATGCATCAGTTGCCTCATAAGGTAGTTTCCCATAAGTTGCTATACAACACTGCTACATCCATTACATTAGTAAAACTTGTTCCTAAGGCCACAGCTAAGGCAAGCAGAAACGGAAATGATAGTCAATACCTTGGCTAGATATTTTCCCCAAGTAAAATTTCTATATCAGTGTGGAAAAGGAGGAGTACAGCTGTTTGGGAACATCTATTAGTCTCTGCCATACCACTTGCATGCCATTTTCTTCCTGTCAATTATTTGATGTACTTTAGTAGAAGGCAACATACATACACAATGTATTCATGCTTTGAAATGTGTGATGTGCTCCCAAAGCCTCAGTGTCCTATGATCATGGAAAATAAACTATCAAATATAGGAGAAGAATGTTACAGTATTCCTATATTTAAAAATACAATCTTTCTCTTTGAAAGGATACTCACTTTTCTTAACAACTAGAAGTGATTAGTCATAGGCAGAAAATACCAAAAATGAGATGTGGGAAATTGCCTGAAGGATGGACTGTGCTTAGAAGAAGCAGTAAGAGGATGAAAAATGACAACATAGATAAGAAATTGCCAAAAGCAGATTTTTATGTTTCTTCATTATTAGGGTTCTTGCATGTTTTATAACTCTCACCTGCTGATATATTCTCCAAACCTCACTGCCGTGGAATTGATTCCAATGCATAGTGACCCTATAGGACAGAGTAGAACTGCCTCATAGAGTTTTCTAGGGCTTAATCTTTATGGATGCAGATTGCTACATCTTTCTCAAGCAGAATGGCTGGTGGGTTCTAATTGCCAACTTTTTGGTTAGCAGCTGAGCACTTAACCCCTGTGCCACCATAGCTCCTTGCTGACAATTAGGGAGTATTAAAAGCACAAATATAGTGAATACAATTTGTAAAACTTTTTTTTTTCTATTATATGGAATAATTCGGTAATACTAAAAAGATAAGGAGCCCTGGTGTCCTAGTGGTTAAGCTCTAGGCTGCTAACTGAAAGGTTGGCAATTTGAACCCACCAGCCACTCAGTGGGAGAAAGATATGGTGGTCTGCTTCTGTAAAGATTTACAGCCTTGGAAACCCTATGGAGCAGTTCTACTCTGTCCTATAAGGTCTCTTTGAGCCAGAATCGACTCCACAGCGATCGTAGGGTAGGTATTAAAAAGATAAATACAAATTCTTACTAAAGAAAAGTCTAGTGCACCAATCTTCTATAGATTCTGAATTAGAAAATGATAAATGAGTCACCACCAGTTAAACTGGCATTGAAGAGCTTATAAAATGTTGAGGTAAAACAAGAACTTAAGTTGTGTTTTAAATGCAATAAATTAGTGGGAGTTTAGTTTAATTTGTAAAACGAATTATTGAAATAAGTAAATGTCTTTAGCTATATTTTAAATTTTAATAAATGTACAGTGTTTTTATGCTAGTTGAGTAAAGTTAGCTCAACAATGCCACTGAGTTGATTTTTGCCACAGAATTGGAATGGGAAAAATTCTGTTAAGCATAGTTTATAACTGTAAGGGGAAAAAAAACCCCATAATTTTCTATCATAATCACTCTAAATAATGTAGTATTTATAAAACATGCTGAATTTATGAGTTATAAATTCAAAATCCTTAAATAAATTAGAATTTGTTGTTACAAAGCACCTGAACCAACAATCTCCCATGCTATTAAAGATCTTCATGATCAGGTGGTAGCTGATATTTATAGCCTATAGCCTCTATTACATCTTTCTATGCAGTTCTGAAAGGATATGCAAATCACAATTTTCTGCTTCTACAAGTATCAACTCCAGATATTTAGAAAATATGTAACATATAAACATAATGTCTCTAAATGTAAATTACTACCAGCAGATGAAACTTAACTTCATTTGAGAAATGCTGTTTTAAAATTTTGTCAATGAAATTTATGAATTGTATGCCATTGTGTATCTATTACAATACATAGTTAAAAAAACAGAGTAGTTATTCAAGTTTATGGAAATTATGATTCATTCATCAGATTAGATTACAGAGGAAATTAAACTTAACAGAAAATAACATTTTGCATTTAGTTTTCCTGATCTTTTTTTCCCCCTCTGGTTGTTTTACAGTCATATAAATGTTGTTTTGGAAATACAACACATTTTATTGAATCTCAAAATTTAGTTTTCATAAGACACACCCAGTTAACTTACTGAAGTATAGGTTCAGGGTGTGGGAACTAGAAATCAAATTTTTAATGAAGCCCTAATTTGATTCTGATATAGATTGTCCTAGGATATATAATGTGTCCCTGGAGAGTTGACAAGTTAAAATGAGAAAGCAGGAAATCCTACGAACAAGAAAAGGGCATGAACTGGCAAAATGGATTGGAAAAATAGCAATAAACTGGCATTTTACAGAAGAAGAAACCTAAAAATAGAATAAAATCTAAAGATATAGTCACATTCATTACATTAGAGACAACAAATAAAACAACAATGAGATATCACTTTATAACAGACGAGCAAAAAAGTGAATGCTGGATAATGTCAATATTAAAGGCAATATGTCAGTATAGAACCAGGGCCCTGCTGATTGAATGGTAGACTGGTACAATTGCTCTAAAGAGGAAACTGGTAGCTCTTAGTTAAATATACACACATGCTTTGACCTAGCAAGGACAAGCAATGGTCTATAAAGAAGTGCATGAGCATATGCACAGTAAGGATCAGCATGAATCCCGTCCAAAAAATGTGAAGATTGATCCAGTCTCCACGTTTCCACTTCTCCATCCTCATTGCCAGCTGCCCCCAGGACACTCTTTCTCTCTCTCTAACCCTAGCCACTCAGAGCTAGGCCAGAGCACACAAGTTAAAAGAACACCTTCTTTCAGACCTCCAAATAGGCAGATACCAGTTGCAAGTTTGGGGAGTCTACACAACACCCTAACCTTCTGACCTGCTGGCCACAAATTTAGGGGTGATTTCCCACTACCCCTTCAGAATGCCAGCCACAGTCTCAGGAATCCATATGACATCCTTACTTTCTAACCCGCTGGCACCTACTACTTCTCTGGGTTTGATCATTTGCTGGAATGACTCATGGAATTCACAGAGAGTATTCCGTACTTACAAATACAGATTTATTATAGCCAAAAAAGATACAATTAAGAGATGTATAGGGCAAGGTCTGGGAGGGTTCCCAGCGCACAGCATCCATGTCCCAGGGGATGCGCTACTCTCCTGAGAGCAGATGTTCTTGTCAACCAGGAAGCTCTCTCTGAGCCTGCATTTTTCAGGGCTTTCACTGGTCATTGCTTCATGATAAGTTAAATCATGCCTCCTAAGGGTAATTGGGAGCCCTCAGCGGCTAACCAAAAGATCAGCAGTTCAAATCCACCAGCCACTCCTTGGAAACCCTATGGGGCAGTTTTACTCTGCCCTATAGGGTCACTATGAGTTGAAATTCACTCGATGGCAACAGTTTCTTTTTTTTTTTTTTTTTAAGGCTAGTTGATATTGGCCTCCTAGATGAATCTTTTCTGGTCTGGCAAGCCTCTATTTGCCAGCACAAATTCTCAGGTGTGGTCTGGAAGTACCAGATCAAGTCACCCTTATTGCTCCAAGGGTTATTTCTTCAGAACCAAGGACAAAATCCAACTTACTTAGTGTAAAACCAAGCCCTTTATGCCACAGACTATTTAATGTTCTGTTAGCAGCAGGGAAGGAGATATTACCTGCATTCTCTCTCTAGAGGAGTGGGCAGAGAAGGTGTAGTAGATGCACATCACGCTACACTGTGTAGGGGTTAAATGAACAGACCAGATATAAATTGCGAAGATCATAAATACAATGTTGAAAGAAGAAAGAAGTAGTGCACAGAGCAAATCTATAATGTAACAGTATTTATATAAACTAAAATACATCAAAACAACACATACTTTTTATAAGAATATAAATAAACCAAAGGTTATATATTGCATGTATTAGAATGGTTGTCCAAAGAGGAAGGTAAGGGGGAGAGAGGTATGGGTACAAAAGGGAATAAGGAATTAAAAAGGTTAGAGGAGGAGGAACTTTTGCAGACTGAGTATGATGATGTTGTGAACTAAAGAGTATGATTTATTCAACCTATGGATAACTGTATATGTCATTTTTCTGTGTTATGCTTATTTATCTGTAGCTAGAATGTCTGAGAGCTGGCAAACTCCATGAAAAAAAATCTGTGTGTATATATATATATATATATATATATATATATATATATATATATATATATGTATATATCAGACCTTTATATATATATTTCATAAACAGTATCGATTCCATGAAAGGTTTTTCATTTATTTCAACCTGTGCTTTCAATTTGATAAAGGATTATGTTTTGCTTTGATTTTCACAATTTATCTTCAAGCAGTTGCTTTGGGAAATAACATATAGATTATGTCCTGTAGTCTGCAAAAGCCTGCATGTAAGTTTTAAGATTTTGGAAGAAGAAAGTAAGTTCTCTAAAAATAATAAAGGTGAAGAATATGTAAAAGACAGTAATAATTCTAAGACTGATTTGTAATGAGGTGAAAAAGTAAATTGAGTTAATGAGCATGATCCTTGTTTAAGAGCTATGGAGGAAGGTATAATATTCTAGAAACTATTTACTAGTATTTATTTTAAAAATAATTTTAAAAGGAGAATGTCTTATCTAGATAGTCTAGAGAAAATATTAACATCTGTTTCTCAAAAACAGCATTAATTTCCTCCCTGCATTCACAACCAATGGACATAAATTTAGAATACATATTTTAATAGTATATAGGGTCGCTATGAGTTGGAATTGGGTTTGGGTTTGGTTTTTGGTATACTGATTTTTAAGGAGCCCTAGTGGTTCAGTGGTTAAAGTGCTTATCTGCTAACCAAATGGTTGGTGGTTTGAACCCACCAGCTGCTCCGTGGGAGAAAGATATGATAGTTTGCTTCTGTAAAAATTACAGCCTTGGAAACCCTATGGGGCAGTTCTACTCTGTCCTACAGAGTCACTAGGAGTCAGAATCAACTTGACAGCAATGGCTATACTGAACTTAAAAGCAGTTAAATAAGTATTTAAATATAAAAACAAGATATATGCATTTGTTAAAAGTTCAGAAAATTAATAAAGAAATGCTAATAATATACTTTGCTAATACAGCTAAATATAAAGTTAGTAAAATATATTCCCTGTGCTATGATATACTTATGGAACTTAGGCTAAAAGAAATAGGCTTGTTCTTTACTTCCTTTTTCATCTTTTCTTCTATGAAATTATGACATTTTAGTCTAAGAAGATCATACTGATACATACTTATGTATATTAAAAAAAGAAAACATGAAATGTTATCACCTTAAAAAACCAAATGCAAATTGTATTCACAGTGAAAAAAAGCTTTTATGCTCATCAACGTCCTTATCTGCTTAGACTCATCTCTAGAGTCACAGGCTTAATCTCTTTTTCATGCACCTGATAGCCAATCAATTCTTAAAAAACAATAGATTTAATTTTTGCCAGATTTATTTTGATTCAGTGTAAAGTTGCTGTCATCTGTGCTATTAAAATAGCCTTCATACAGTTTTTCCTATGTTTACTTTCTCACAGTCCATTTAGCTGGGCTGTAATCATCTCACTATCTATTTCACAAAACTTCCATGACTATCAGCTTCATACTTACTGATATCAGACACCTTAGCCTAAGCGTGGGCAAGCATTTCACAATGTCTAAACCCAACCTAAATTTCAAAACTTATTTCCCACTACTTCATTTATACTAAAGTTGTCCCAATAGAATTATTTTATGTAACCTCTGTGCTATAAGCTTTTGAAGCTATGTACATCTTTTATCACATTCCTTCTGTCTTAAACATGGAATGCTCTAAAATTTGAACAAGCCAAATCCTATATGTCTTTAAGGTTCTTTTTCAGCTTTCTTTTTTTGTTGTTGCTCCTTTTTTTTTTTAGGAAATTATCTCTGGCTTTCTCACTCTAATTTCCCATTTAGTTTCACCTTTTTCTAATTTTTTTAATAAATGTTTTTATTGTACTTTAGATGAAGGTTTACAGAACAGTTTCTCATTAAACAGTCAGTACACATTGTTTTATGATATTGGTTAACAACCCCGTGATGTGTCAACACTCTCCCTTCTCGACCTTGGGGAGCTTTTTTTTGGTGAAAATATACATAGCCAAAGTTACATCATTTCAAAAATTTCTACATGTACAATTCAGTGACATTGATTACATTCTTCAAGTTGTGCTGCTATTCTCACTAACCTTTTCCAAATTATTCCACCACCATTATTAGCAACTCACTGTCCCCTAGGCTTCCCATCAAACCTTTTGAGTTGCTGTTGTCAATTTGATCTCACATAGATAATTTTTTTTTTTTTTTGTACCTTAGATGAAGGTTTGCAGAACAGATAGTTTCTCATTAAACAGTTAGTACACATATTGCCCTATAACAATGGTTAACAACCCCATGACATGTCTCATGTCTACACTGTCCCTTCTCAACCTTGGGTTCCCTATCACCTGCTTTCCTATCCCCTCCTGCCTTCTAGTCCTTGTCCCTGAACTGCTGTGCTTCATTAGTCCTGTTTTCTTTTATGAGGCTGTCCAATCTACAGCTGAACGGTGAACTTCGGGAGGGGCTTCACCACTGAGCTAAAAGGGTATTCAGGGGCCATACTCTCGGGGTGTCTCCAGTCTGTCAGGCCAGTAAATCTGGTCTTTTTTTTGTGAGTTAGAATTCTGTTCTACATCCTTTTCCAGCTCTGTCCAGGAACCTCTACTGTGATCCCAGTCAGAGCAGTCAGCGGTGGTAGCCAGGCACCATCTAGCTGTACTGGACTCAGTCTGGTGCAGGCCGTGGTAGCTGTGGTCCATTAGTCCTTTGGACTAATCTTTTCCTTGTATCCTGTTCTCTTCATTCTCCCTTGCTCCCAAAGGGGTGAGACCAGTGGAGTATCTTAGATGGCTGCTCACAGGCTTTAAGACCCCAGACGCTACTCACTAAGGAAGAATGTAGAACATTGTCTTTATAAACTGTGTTATGCCAGTTGAGCTAGATGTTCCTCGAGACCATGGTTCCCCCAGCCCTCCGCCCAGCAATTCAGTCCCTCAGGGAGTTTGGAAGTGTCTATGGAGCTTCCATGACCTTTCCTTGTACAAGTTGTTCTGGCTTCCCCAGTAATGTGTACTGTCTTAACATTCACCAAAGTTACCACTTATCTATTTAGTTCCTGCTGCCACTCCTCCCATCCCTCGTAACCAACAAAGATTGTTTCTTTTTGTGTGTAAACTTTTACATGAGTTATACAGTAGAGGTCTCCTACAATATTTGTCCTTTTGTGATTGACTTATTTCACTCAGCATTATGTCCTCCCGTTTTGTTCCTATTACTCTCCTGTGCTGAGTTAATTTTGTTTGTGGATTTTCTTTCATTTCTTTTGTTTTTGTAGGTTTTGTTTTTACTGAGACTTTATGTTTTTCTTTATTTTCATGAGTATATTTGTTAAGTTTCTTTGTGGTTACCCTGAAATTTACCCTTATCTTCCTAGATTTGAACCAGTCTATTATTACTTGGTATCGCTTGACTTCCTCTCCATTAAAAGGTTCTATATCTGCAGTGTTTATTCCCTCTTTTATTGTTCTGATGTTGTTGTCATTTACAGATTAACCTCTCTGGTTCCCTGTTGTAATTCTTTCGGTTTTGCATAATCCTTAAGACTTCATTTCCTAGGTTGTTATTTGGCTAGTACAATCCTGTGTCCTATATTCAGCCTGTGGTCTGATATTGTTTGTTCTCAGATAGAAGAACTTCCTTTAATGAGTCTTTAAGTTTGGTTTGGTTTTTACATAGTCCCTTAATTTCTGTTTATCTGTAAATGACCTAATTTCACCATCATATTTGAATGAGAGTTTTACAGGATATATTATTCTTGGTTGGCAATTTTTTTCTTTCAAGGTTTTATATATGTCATACCACTGCCTTCTTGCCTGCAAGGTTTCAGCTGAATAATCCGAGCTAAGTCTTATTGTTTCTCCTCTGTATGTGACTTTTTGTTTTTCTCGAGCTGCTCTCAGGATTTTTGTCTTTGGTTTTAGCGAGTGTGATTATGCTATGCCTTTGTAATTTTCTTTTGGGGTCTATCCTATACGGGGTTCGTTGAGCTTCTTGGATGGTCAGCTTTTCCTCTTTCATGATATTGGGGAAGTTTTCTGCCAGAAAGTCTTCAGTAATCCTCTCTGTGTCTTCTGTTTTCTCTCCCTGTTCTGGAACTCCAATTACTCACAGATTTTTGCTTTTGATTGTATCCCACAGAATTCTCAGGGTCTCTTCATTTTTCTTTGTTCTTTTTTCTGATTTTTCCTCAAACACAGTTGCATCCAAATGTTTATCTTTAGTTCCGCTGATCCTGTCTTCCATCATTTCAAATCTGCTCCTCAGCCCTTCTGTGACACTGTCCATTTCTGAAACCTTGCTGTTTATCTTTTGGATCTCTAATTGTTGTTTTTGTATGGTTTCTAGTTGTGAATTTATTTTGGAATTTTGTTGCTGCATTATTTTCCTGAATTCTTCCATTTTTTTGTCTGTATTTTCCATGAATTTGTCTATTTCTTCATTTTTGTCTGCTTTTTGCTTCAACTCTTGGAGAATTCTGAGTATTAGAGATTTGAACTCCCTATCAGGTAGTTCTAATGCCTTTTCTTCTACTGGAAAGTCATCTGGTGTTTTATTTTGGACACCTACTGAAAGCATCCTGTCCTGTTTTTGTAAATGTTTTGATAATGTCTGCTGTCTTCGGGGCATTCAGTAGTTATTTTTCTTGTTTATTGATTGTAGATTTGTTTGTTTCATCCTTTTTTTTTTTTAATTTGGCTATGTCTGAGCAGGCGGGCTATGTGTTCTTTGTTGTTAGCGCATCTGTGGGCATGATATTTTCGCCTCCTTTTCCAGTTGGCAGGGTCAGTCACTCAGATGTGGTACAGCAGGGCAAGTCTAGCTGAAGAGGAGTTGCTGAGATAGGTTCTGGCACTTACTACAGCCCCCAGGGAGGGTCGGTAATCAGTGCAGGGAAGTTTCCTGTAGAGCAAGCCTGTGTTGCTTGGAGATGCAATGTTAAACACACGGTGCAGGTAGTCAGGATGGAGGGGGGAGATTGTGATGTGTGGAGCTAAGATGGGTATGGGAGAGAGGAAGGAGGAACAGGAGCCAAAAACTTACAAACAGAAAAGAGTGCTAGCAGAGCTTGTTGTTGGAGTGAAGAAATCAGAGACCATGAAATGAGAAAAACAAAAAGGGGAAGAAGAAGAAAAAAAAAGAAAAGAGAAGAATGAATAAATAAAAATTAGAAAGAAAAGAGAACAGCAAAGCTGCCAGGGATTCCACTGGTGCAGCTACGAGGTCTGGGAAAGTTGTTCCCAGGAGTTGAAGTACAGTCTGGCTAGGAGGTGTAGAGGTATTCAACGCCAGGTATCCAGGGAACAGGAAGAGAAGGAAGGTATAGAGAGACGAGAAACTGAGTAATGAAGAAAGATAAAAAGGGAAAACAAAACAAAAAATGAACAAGAACCCCCCCCCAAAAAAAACAGAAAGAAAAAAAAAAAGAAAAGAAATGTTCTCAGGGATCCTTCTGTGTGTCTGCGCAAGCCGAGGGTGTAGGTCCCAAGCCACACAGCACCGCCTGGCCAGAATGGGCTCCCAACTCGAGAAAAGAAAAAGAAAACAAACAACTGAAAACAAACAAAAGCCCCGGGATCCCACCAGCGTGGCAGCATGGACCAGGAAGCAGTTCCACACTCACATAAAGCTCCACAGTCTCTCAGGAAGAACCAAAGATGGCACATAGAGACAGGTATTTGAGCAAAAGGAGGAAGAGGTGGTGATAGGTAAGGAAGAAATCAAAAGAAATGGAAAAAAGCAACGTCAACAGCCAACAAACAGCACTCAGGGAGTTGGTCAGTGCAGGTGGGCAGAATCCAAGCAGCCGGTGCTTCCCAGCCAAGAGACTGTGGCAGCAGGAAGCAGAGGAGGCGGAATGGGGGTGAAGAAGGGTGGGGGGTGGAAAAGCGTATATTGCTGTTTACCGGTTGTTCTGTCTCCTGCTGAAAGCTCCGTGAAGCTGCTTTCTTGTACTCCCTATTTGTTGGTCTCTGATAGGAATCCAATATGGCAGATACGTACTGCATTAGCTGATAGGGGACCTCTCCACGTATGTCTTCTTGCCCTCTGTTCTCTGTCAGTTTCTTATTCCATTTGGTACTTGGTTGAGTTCTTTATCTCTTCATTTGATGTTTAGGATTTCAGGATTGCTGTTTTCTCTGTTTGGCTTAGTTTTTAAGATCTTTGCTATGGAGGGACAGCGTGGTGCTTCTGTATAGAGCGCCATGTTGCTAGAAGTCTACCTTTTTCTAATTTTGAAATAATTATAAATACACAGGAATTTTGAGGGGGGGGAACTGTACAGGAAGATTCCATGTTCTGTTTATCCAGTTTCCCCCAACATGTTGCATAAGTACAGTTACCATATCAAAACTAGGAAACTGGAGACTTCTGGGCAACATGGCGCTATAGGCAGAAGCACTATGCCATCCCTTCACAGCAAATATCCGAAAAACTAAGCCAAACAGAGAAAATGGCAATCATGAAACAGTAAGCATCAAATGAAGAGATAAAGAACTCAGCCAAGCACTAAATGGAATAAGAAACTGACAGAGAACAGAGAGTGAGGAGAGATACATGCAGAGGTCCCCTATCAGCTAACACAGAACGGATCCGCCATCTTAGACTCCTATCAGAGACCAGCGAGCAGGTGGTGTGAGAAAGCAGCTTCACGGAGCTCCCAGATGGAGACAGAACAATTTATAACCAATGATATATGCTTTCCCACCCCTCCAACCGTCTTCACCCTCACTCCTGTGGCCACAGTCACTTGGCCAGGAAGCATCGACTTCACCCCAGTGTAGCTTGGATTCCACCAGCCCTCACTGGCCAGCTCCCTAAGCACCATTTGTTGGCTACTGGTGATGCTTTTTTTTCTGCACTTTTGATTTCTTCCTTACCTCTCACCACCTCCCCCTACTTACTCTCAAATACCTGGCTCCATGCGACATCTTTGCTTCTTACTGAAAGGCTGTGGATTGCCGCTCAAATCTGAGACTGCTTCCCAGCCTGAGCTGCCATGCTGGTGGGATCCCAGGGCTTTTTGTTTGTTTGTTTTGAATTACTTGCTTGTTTGTTTTCTCTTTCTTTTCTCAAATTGGGAGCCTGTTCTACTGGGCAGTACTGCATGGCTTGGGACCACTCCCTTAGTTTGCACAGATGCTCAGAGGAATCCCTGGGAGTATTTCTTTTTTCTTATTTTTTGGGGTTATTTTTTTCTCTTTTTTTTTTTTTTGTGGGTTTTTCTTGTTCTTTTTTTTTTAATTTGTTTTGTTTTCTTTTCCATTTTTATCTTCCTTACTCAGTTTTTCATCGATCTATACTTTCTTTCCCTTCCTATTCCCTGAATACCTGGCACTGAGTGACATCTCTATGCCTTCTAGCCATGCGGTACTTCATGGCCTAGAAGCAACTTCCTCAGACCTCATAGCCACACCAGTGAGATCCCTGGGAGCTTTTCTTTTCTTTTTCCTTTCTAATTTTTATTTATTCATTTTTTCTTTTTCTTTTTTTCTTCTTCTACTTTTTGTTTTTCTCCATTTCATAGTCTCTCGTCTCTCTACTCCCACGGCAAGCTCATCTAGCACTGTTTTGTTTGTTTGTATATTTTTGGTTCCTGTTACTCTCTTCTCTCTCCCATACCCATTTTAGTTCCACACATCACTATCTCCCCCCTCCGTCCTGCCTACTTGCACCATGCACTGAACATTATACCACCAAGCAGCCCAGGCATGGCCTACTGGCACCTGCCCTTCACTGATTACTGGCCCGCCCTAGTGGCTATAGTAAGTGCCACAAATAACCCATCCCAGTGACTCCTCTTCAGCTAGACCTATCCCACTGTACCATATCTGAGTGACTGACCCTGCCAATTGGAGAAGGAGATGAAAAGTATCATGCCCACAGATTAGCAAACAACAAAGAACACACAGCCACCTGCTCAGACATAGCCAAATTAAAAAAAAAAAAAAAAAAAAAAAGGACAAAACAAGCAAATCTACAATCAGTAAATGAGAAAAATAACTACCAAATGCCCTGAAAGCAGCAGACAACATCAAAACATTTACAAAAACAGGACAGGATGGTTCCAGTAGGCATCCAGAATAAAACACCAGATGACTTTCAATAGAAGAAAAGGCACTAGAACTACCTCATAGGGAGTTCAAATCTCTAATATTCAGAGCAATCCAAGAGTTGAAGCAAAAAGCAGACAAAAATGAGGAAAAAATTGACAAATTCATGGAAAAGGCAGACACATTCATGGAAAATGCAGGCGAAAAAATGAAAACATTCAGGAAAATAATGCGGGAACAAAGTGGCAAAATAAATTCACAACTAGAAATCATACAAAAACAACAATTAGAAATCCAAAAGATAAATAGCAAGGTTTCAGAAATAGACAGTGTCATAGAAGGGCTGAGGAACAGGTTTGAAATCATGGAAGACAGGATCAGCAAAATTGAAGACACACACTTGGATACAACTGTGTTTGAGGAAAAATCAGAAAAAAGAATGAAGAAAATGGAAGAAATCCTGAGAATTACATGGGATACAATCAAAAGCAAAAGTTTGTGAGTGATCGGAGTTCCAGAACAGGGGCAGAAAACAGAAAACACAGAGAAGATCACTGAAGAACTGCTGACAGAAAACCTCCCCCATATCATGAAAGATAAAAAACTGACCTTCGAAGAAGCTCAACGAACCCCATATAGGATAGACCCCAAAAGAAAATCACAAAGGCATATCATAATCACACTCACCGAGAGCAGCTCGAGAAAAACAAAAAGTCTCATACAGAGGAGAAACAATAAGACTAAGCTCAGATTATTCCGCAGAAACCATGCAGACAAGAAGGCAATGGGATGACATATATAAAACCTTGAAAGAAAAAAAAATTGCCAGCCAAGGATAATGTATTCTGCAAATCTCTCGTTCAAATACGAGGGTGAAATTAGGACATTTGCAAATAAACAGATATTAAAGGAATATGTAAATACTAAACCAAACTTACAAGACTTGTTAAAGGGAGTCATTTGATCTGAGAATAAACAGCTTCAGTTTACAGGCTGAATCTAGGACACAAGATCATGCCAGCCAGATACCAGTCTAGGAAATGAAGTCTTAAGGACTATCCAAAACCAAAAGAAATACAAAACGGAATCAGAGTGGTTAATCTGTAAATGACAACAACATCAGAACTATAAAAGAGGGAATAAATGGTGTAGGTATAGAACCTTCCAATAGAGAGGAAGGCCAGGTCATACCAAGGAATAATAGGCTGCTTCAAACTTAGGAAGATAAGGATAAATTTCATAGTAACCACAAAGAAAGTTAACAAACCTACTCATAAAAATAAAGAGTAAAAAAATAAAGTCTCAGTAAAACCAAACCCACAAAAACAAAAGAAATGAAAAGAAAAATCCACAAACAAAAGGAATTCAGCACAGGAGAGTAAGAGGAACAAAGAAAATGTCAGCATCACAAAAAAAGCACTAGGAAATGACAATAAACTCACACTTATCAAAAATTACACTAAATGTAAATGGCCACAATGTACCCATAACGAGATGGAGAGACAGAATGGATTAAAAAAAGGATCCATCAATATGCTGTCTACAAGAGGCACACGTTAGAAACGAAGACATAAATTTATTAAAAATCAAAGCTTGGGAAAAAATATATCAAGCTAACAACTACCAAAAGAAAAAGCAGGAGTGGCAACACTTATCTCAGATAAAGTAGACTTTAAAACAAAATCCACCATAAAAGACAAAAAAAAAAAAACACTATATAATGATTAAGGGGCAGATCCACCATGAAGACGTAACCATAATAAACATATACGCACTCAATGACAGGTCTCCAAAATACATGAAAGAAACTCTTAACAACACTTAAAAGAGAAATTGACAGTTCCACAATAATAATCAGAGAATTCAACACACCACTCTCAGTAAAGGACAGAACATCTAACAAGAAACTCAGCAAAGATACAGAAGACCTAAAGGGCACAATCAGCCAACTTGACCTCATAGACATATATAGAACACTCCACCCTACAGCTGCAACAAAGTACGCATTCTTTTTCAATGCACATGGAATGTTCTCCAGAATAGACCACATCTTAGACCACAGAGAAATCCTCAACAAGATCCAAAACGTTGAGATAATACAAAGTATCTTCTCTGACCACAATGCCATCAAGGTAGAAATTCACAACAGAAACAGCGAGGGAAAAAAATCAATTAAATGGAAACTGAATAACATCCTGATTACAAATCACTGGGTAATAAAAGAAATCAGAGATGGAATAAAAAAATTCCTAGAATCAAACGAGAATGAAAATACAACATACCAAAACCTTTGGGACACAGCAAAGACAGTCCTCAGAGGACAATTTATAGCAATAAATGCACACATGAAAAAAGAAGACAGGGACAAAATCAAAACATTAACTATACAACTCAAAGGAATAGAAAGAGAATGGAAAAAAAGCCCACAGCCAGCAGAAGAAAGGAAATAATAAAGATCAGAGCAGAAATAAATGAAGTAGACAATAGAAAAACAATAGAAAGAATCAACAAAACCAAAAGTTGGTTCTTTGAAAGAATCAACAAAATCAACAAACCACTGGCTAGACTGACAAAAGAAAAAAGGGAGAAGACACAAATAACCCAAATAAGAAATGAAATGGGGGACATTACAACAGACCCAAATGAAATAAAAAGGATCATAACAGAGTATTATGAAAAACTATACTCCAACAAATTTGAAAATCTAAAGGAAATGGATAAATTTCTAGAAACACACTACTTACCCAAACTATCACAAAGTGATATTGAAAATCTGAACAGACCCATAACAAGAGAAGAGACTGAAAAGGTAATTTAAAAAAATCTCCCAACAAAAAAAACCCTGGCCCATATGGCTTCACTGGAGAATTCTACCAAATATTCAGATAAGAGCTTGTACCAGTACTACTCAAACTATTTCAGAACATAGAAAAAGAAGCAACACTTCTGAATTCATTCTATGAAGCCAGCATAACCCGGATACCAAAACCAGGCAAAGACGCCACAAAAAAAGAAAATTACAGACCAATATCTCTCATGAATATAGTTGAAAAAATTCTCAACAAAATTCTAGCCAATAGAATTCAGCATCATATCAAAAAACTAATACACCATAGCCAAGCAGGATTCATACCAGGTATGCAAGGATGGTTCAAATTAGAAAATCAATCAATGTAATCCACCTCGTAAATAAACGGAAAGAAAAGAATTACATGATCATCTCAGTTGAAGCAGAAAAGGCATTTGACAAAGTCCAACACCCACTGCTGATAAAAACTGTCAATAAAATAGGTATAGAAGGGAAATTTCTCAACATAATAAAGGGCATCTATGCAATGCCAACAGCCAACATGATTCTTAATGGAGAGACGCTGAAATCATTCCCCTTGAGAACAGGAACAAGACGAGGATGCCCTTTATCACCACTTCTGTTTAACATTGTGCTGGAAGTTCTAGCTGGAGCAATAAGGGAAGAAAAATAAATAAAGGGCATTCAAATTGATAATGAAGAAGTTAAACTGTCCCATTTGTGGATGATATGATACTATGCTTAGGAAAGCCTAATGTCTCCATGAGAAAACTGCTGGAACTAATAGAAAGATTCAGCAGAGTAGCAGGATATAAAATAAACTTACAAAAATCTGTTGGATTCCTATACACCAATAAAGAGAACGATGAAAAGGAAATCAGGAAAGCAATACCATTTATAATAGCCCCTAGAAAAATAAAATACTTAAGAATAAATTCACCCAGGGATGTAAAAGACCCTACAAAACACTACTGCAAGAAACTCAAATGGATCTATGTAAATAAATGGAAAAAAATACCATGCTTATGGATAGGTAGACTCAACATTGTGAAAATGACAACTTTACCGAAAGCAATTTACAAATACAGCACAATCCCGATCCAAATACCAACAACATTCTTTAAAGAGATGGAAAAACTAATCATTAACTTTATATGGAAAAGGAAGAAGCCCCGAATAAGTAAAGCACTACTGAAGAAGAAGAAAAAAGTTGGAGGACTCACACTACCTGACTTCAGAACCTAGTATACAGCTACAGTGGTGAAAACAGCCTGGTACTGGTACAACAACAGATACATTGACCAATGGAACAGAATTGAGAACTCAGAGTAAATCCATCCACCTACGGTCACCTGATCTTCGACAAGGGCCCAAAGTCCATTAAATGGGAAAAGACAGTCTTTTTAACAAAAGGTGCTGGCAAAACTGGATATCCATCTGCAAAAAAAGAAACAGGACCCATACCTCACACTATATAAAAAAACTAATTCAAAATGGATCAACGACCTAAATATAAAGCCAAAAACTATAAAGTTCATAGAAGAAAAAATAGGATCAACGCTAGAGGCCCTAATTAACAGGATACAAACCATAACTACCAACACACAAACTCCAGAAGATAAGCTAGATAAATGGGATCTTCTAAAAATCAAACACCTATGTTCTTCAAAAGACTTCACCAAAAGAGTAAAAGAGAACCTACAGACTTGGAAAAAATTGGGGGGTATTACAAGTCAGAAAATGGTCTAATCTCTATAATCTATAGGAAAAGCCAACACCTCTACAACAAAAAGACAAATAATCCTATTAAAAAATGGGCAAAGGAAATGAACACTCTTCACCAAAGAAGACAGTCAAGCAGGCAACAGACATACAAGGAAATGCTTGCGATCGCTAGCCATTAGAGAAATGCAAATTAAAACTACAATGAGATACCATCTCACCTGGCATTACCAGCACGAATCAAAAACTGTGGAAATAACAAATTTTGGAGAGGCTGCAGGGAGATTGGAACTCTTATGTACTTCTGGTGGGAATGCATAATGATACAACCATTTTGGAAAATGATATGATGCTTTCTTAGAACACTAGAAATAAAAATAACACACAATCCAGCAATCCCACTCGTAGGAATATATCCTAGAGAAATAAGAGCCATCACACGAATAGACGTATGTACACCCATGTTCATGGCAGCATTGTTCACAATAGCAAAAAGATGGAAACAACCTAGATGCCCATCAACAGGTGAACGGATAAAAAACTATGGTACATACACACAATGGAGTATTATGCAATGATAAAGAACAGTGATGAATCTGTGAAGCATCTCATAACGTGGATGAAACTGGAGGACATTATGCTGAGTGAAATAAGTCAATCACGAAAGGACAAATATTGTATGAGACCACTACTGTAAAAACTCATGAATAGGTTTATACACAAAAAGAAACAATCTTTGATGGTTATGAGGGATGGTGTATGGGGGAGGATACTAAATTGACAACAGATAAGTGATAACTTTGGTGAAGGGCAAGAGAGTACACAATACTGGGGAAGCAGCACAACTTGTACATGGAAAGGTCATGGAAGCTCCATAGACACATCTAACTTCCCTGAGGGATTGAATAGCTGGGCAGAGGGCTGTGGGGAGCATAGTCTCGGGGAACATCTAGCTCAATTGGCAGAGCACAGTTTATAAAGACAATGTTCTACATTCTACCTTGGTGAGTAGCGTCTGGAGTCTTAAAAGCCTGTGAGCAGCCATCTAAGATACTCCACTGGTCTCACCCCTTCGAGAGCAAGGGAGAATGAAGAGAACAGGATACTAGGAAAAGATTAGCTCAAAGGACTAATGGACCACAGCTACCAAGGCCTCCACCAGACTGGGTCCAGTACATATAGATGATGCCCCGCTACCACCATTGACTGCTCTGACCGGGATCATAACAGAGGGTTCTGGACAGAGCTGGAGTAGGATGTGGAACAAATTCTAACACACAAAAAAAGACCAGACTTTCTGGCCTGACAGTGACTGGAGAAAGCCCGAGAGTATGGCCCCCAGACACCCTTTTAGCTCAGTGATGAAGTGACTCCCGAATTTCACCATTCAGCCGGGGATTGGACAGCCCCTTAACAGAAAACAGGACTAATGAAGCACAGCAGTCCAGGGACAAGGACTAGAAGGCAGAAGGGGACAGGAAAGCTGGTGATAGGGAACCCAAGGTTGAGTAAGGACAGTGTTGACATGTAGTGGAATTGTTAACTCATTGTCATAAGGCAATATGTGTACCAACTGTTTAATGAGAAACTATTTTGTTCTGTAAACCTTCATTTAAAGTGAGAATAGCAGCACAACTGAAAGAAAGTAATCGATGTCACTGAATTTTACATGCAGAAATTTTTGAGATGGTGTATCTTTGGCTATGTATATTTTCAGCAAAAAAAAAAAAAAAAAAGGGTCTTCCATGGTCGAGAAGGGAGAGGGTTGACATGTTGTGGGGTTGTTAACCAACGTCATAAAACAATATGTGTACTGACTGCTTAATGAGAAACTATTTGTTCTGTAAACCTTCACCTAAATTACAAAAAAAAAAAAAAAAAAAAAACCTGAGAAACTGACATTGATATAATCCATATAAGTTATTCAGAGTTTCCCCATTTTATATTCACTCATTTGTACATGCATGAGTGTGCCTGTATGTATATGTAAAGTTTTACGTAATGTTTACCATGTGCAGATTTGGGTAAACATCATCCCCATACAGGCATAGAACTTTTCAAGATAGAAAACCATCACAACAAGGTTTCCTCATGCTACCTCTCTGTAGCTACGTACCATATCCCTAAACCCTGGCAACTACTGATGTCTTCTTTATCTCTTTAAGTTTGTTATTTGATAAATGTTGTATAGATAGAAATATACTGTACGTAATCTTTTGAGATTGGCTTTTCACACAGCTTCATTCCTTTCACATCCCTCAAATTTGCTGCATGTATCAATAGTTCATTCATTTTTGTTACTAAGAAATATATTCCATGATAAAAATGTACTGCAGATATTTTAACCATTCACCCAGTGAAGGACACTTGGGTTGTCTCCAGTTTGGGAACATTGCAAATAAAGCTAGTATGAAGATTCATGCAAAGATTTTTGTGTGAAGCTGCATTTTTGTATTTCTGGGATAAACGTAGAAGTGTATGATTGCTCAGTAATATTATAAGTGCATATTCAGTTTTATAAGAAACTGCCAGATTATTTTGCAGAGTGTCTGTACTATTTTATATTTCCATGAGTAATGTTTGAGTGATCCAATTTTTCTGGATTTTTACCAGCATTTTGTTTTATCACTGTTTTTCATTTTAGCCATTCTGATAGGTATGCAGTGATTTTGATTTATCACTGTGGCTTTAATTTGCATTTCCCTAATGGCTAAGGATGTTGAACATCTTTTACTTCTCTATGTCCTCTTTGTTGAAATATCTGTTCATATCTTTTGCTGTTTTTTTATTGGACTGTTTATTTATTTACTGTTGAGTTTGAGAGTCTTTGTATATTCTAAATACAGGTTCTTTGTCAGATACACAGTTTGTAAATATTTTCTCCTATCCACGTAATTTTACTTATAAATTTGTGTGGTCTACATAATTTTCTATCCTGTATTTTATTATTAAGCATATATCTTTTCTATCTACAAGAATTCAAGTTTCCTGAATGGAGAAATCACTGCTAATTAATCCTCATATACCCCACCCCCCAGAAAGGGTGATATAGAGACACCTAATAGCATTTGATTAATGGAGTTATGAATATACAAATTCATGAAAAAAGAAATCTATTAAATAGCTATTCCATTAACCAACCACTTTGTAAGACTTTTATATTAAAATAAATTATTCTTCTAAATTTAATAAAATATTAATTCAAATATCGATATTCTATTTAATTTAATATAAATTAAAATTATATGCAATACAAAATACAATTATACATCTTTCAAGTATATAAATGCATTTGTTATTTTTATTCTTGACTCTCAGATACCCTATCATGCAACTAGGATTTCTTTAAACTGAAGCTTTTTTCCAACCTACAAATATATGATATCCTATACCCTATAAGTCTTGTTGTGTGCCATCGAGTTGATTCTCTTAGTGACCTTATATGACAAAGCAGAACTGCCCCATAGGGTTTCCTAGACTGTAATCTTTATAGTAGCAGATTGCTAGGTCTTTCCTCTCACTGAGCTGCTGAGTAGGTTCAAAGGACTAACTGTTCAGTTAGCAGCCAAATGCCTAACCCTAGTACCACCAGAGCTCTTTTCTATAAGCCTCAACCTGATGCAAATCTCTTTTATCCTGGTGCAATTTTTCGTAACTTCAATTCAGGACTTGTTTTAAACTTAGCTTAGAAGGTCAGGGCAAGAGATTCTAGATGCATATTCCAAATATATCTACCCCTTCCCTACATTACCTTCCCTTCCTTGATATCTTACATTTAGATGGTGGTAACACATCCCTATTTTACTGCATTTCAATTGCTAGTCATTTATTGAATCACTTGGGATTTATTTGCTTTCTCTCAGTAAGTGTCCTAATCAGAACAGCCAAGATCACTTCACTTACTCCTAATTCCAATGGAGTTATAGAAATTAAAGATGTAAATAACCTGTTAAGTCACCCTTTTAATCTTTTCTCTAGGCAGGGCTATTCCCTAGGGTAACTATTTCTCTTTCTCTTTCTCTTTTTCTCCTTTTTTTGTCAATCTGAACTTTAAAGAGATTCAGTAAGTGTACCCTCTAATGCTTCCAGTTTAAAGATGAATCTGGCCTGGAGCTCGCTGGAAGGAATGAAATCATACACTCTTACCAGTGTCTAGTCTGAGCTTATCCTAGCCATAAAACGTGATGGTTCTTTTACCATTACCCATAAAATTTTCTGGGATCCTGATTGCAAGTTCAATGATGATAAAAGGACGTACTACTTCTACTATGATTGCCTTCCCTTGCTACTGACTGCCAATTTTATCAGAAGCATGATTAACAGGACTGTTAGGTTAGAGTAGTTATAGCAATGATGAAGACATGTCACTAGGAAGAAAAGGAAATTCAAACAAGCAATTCTCTGTCAGTTATAAATGATGCTTTAGCTTTCCCTTTCTTAAGTCACTTTTCTTAAGCAAAATTCTAATTCTACCTGCGGAAGTTAAAGATGTAGAAATTCAGGAATGGAATATAATTTGAGTTTAAGAACCTCACTTATGAATGATATAACATCATTGTTTGCAAGTTACTATCAAATATATTATCATCCTTATAGTAATGAGGTGTAACGGAATGCATTATTATACATGTTTTACAGATGTTGTATCCAGGTTCTGATCTAGTGAGCTGCTTTCAGTTACTCAGCTAAACAGGTTCTCAAACCCAGTTCTTCCAATAACAAGTGAAAATTAGGATTGGAACACTGACATTTATTTCTTTGTGTTGTTGTTAGCATTTATTTCTTAGATCCTATTTTATGCAAAGGAGCCCTGATGGCACAGTGGTTAAGGGATCGGTTGCTAACCAAAACGTCAGCAGTTCAAATCAACCAGCTGCTCTTTGGAAACTCTATGGGGCAGTTCTACTCTGTCCTATAGGGTCACTATGAGTTGGAATGGACTCGACGGCAATGGTTTTTTGGCTTATTACATGCAAAAAAAAAAAAGGTTCAAGACACCACATTCTCCTAGACTTCCTCCAGTTCCACGACCCACTCTTTCTCAGTCTCCTTTGTGAGCTCATCTTCTGCTGCTTTTCCTTAACTTTTAACATCCATTATATGAGAAATTTTCAAATTTTCCCACATATTTGTGTCACCTGTGGAGTTATTAAATATCAGAATTCCCAGGTCATATAGCAATTAAACCAGAATGTCTGGAGGTGGGACCCAAGAATCAGTATCTTTTTAAACTCTCAGATAATTCCAAGTTGTGGGCAAGTTTGAGAACCATTACCTTAGAACTCTGTCCTAGTCATTGTTCTATTACCACTCTACAATCAATAGGTGATCACACTTACATCTTGTGATTTTATTTTCCAGCTGCATGTTGATTTCTTGTAAGTCCATATCTCCACTTTGAACTCTTTCTTGGGCTTCGAAAGCTTCTCCAACTTGTACGTATGTCCCTGCATGTGCTTCAAACTCAACAATCCTCAAATTGGGTTTATATTCTTTCCTCCATACTTTGTTTTCACTTATTTATTTAGCAAACAGAGTATGCTTCCTCAAAAATGAGATTCAAGAATATAGAGGTTTTAACAAAATATAAATTTTATATTTCACCTGATGTTCTTGAGGTAAGCAGTATAAAGCATAGAACAGCTCTGCTCTTCTCAACTCACCAGCATCTGTTCTTGTTCCATCATCTCCCAATCAGACAAAAGGGGGAAAGAGTCAGGGGAGTCCAGATGCATCCCTTTAAAAGGCAAGTGCAGGAATGCACACATATATGACTTATGCTTTTATGCCATGCCATCAGTCAGTTACTAGTCATATGACTATACCAGTCTGGAAGAGTGGCTAGATGTATAGCCTTATCTAGATAGCCAATAGCTTGGCTAAAACCAAGAGAAAAGAATGTCTGATTTTAGATAAGGAGGAGTAACAGCGACCTGATTTACCCTCCTGCCTGAAATAACCAAAAAGAAAATGGAGAAAATATATGAGGGAACAGTTTTTAAGACACTGGATATGGAGAGTGAAGGACAGTGATCCCTGAGAGATGAAATCAAACCAAATCAGCAATACAATTTCCTTAGCTTACTGCTCTGAGAGAGACTGTAGGTTATGATGCAGGGAGGGATAGCCCATCAGAGATAGGATTCCATGAGTAGAAAAGATGTGTCTGAGAGTCCAGGAAGTCTAAGGTGGCGAGAATATGTAGTGCGGAGAACCAGAGAGGAGAGAGTAGCACAGAGAACACTGAAGGTCTGCAGGTGATCTCCTTCAAGGATTCAGAATGCATATAACTTTTCCTTATTATCTAAATTTATTTAAAGGATAAATAGCTGTTCAAATAAAAATGTCAATGCTGTAGTACAGGGTTTAAATAACTGTCTAAAGAAAACTGGTAATACTGTAGTATGAGGTTTAAAAATATATATAAAAGTAAAAGCATTACAACAATTACACAAATCCAAGCAGGGAGAAATGGCAAAGTTGTACAATAAATAACACTTGAAGGTAGACTGATAGTTAAAGATGTAATAATGAATTAAAGCTAATAAGCCAACAATGGAGATAGATTCACGAAAATATTAAATTAATCCATGAGGGCAGATAAAGGATAAAGGGAATAAACATGAAATGGGACAAATATAAAACAAACAGTATGATAGATTTAAACCTATCAGTATTGAAAATCACATTAAATATAAATGCTCTAAATACCCGAAATATTATGAAAATTGCTGTTAAGACAATGAAATATTTACATTTTTAATGTAACTGATCACACTCCTCCTAGTTTAAAACTTTTAAATGACGGTCCATAATATTAAGAATAATTTCCAAAATCCTCAGTATCTCCTACAAGACTCTATATTATCCGACCCAATCACTCTCATTTTGGGCATATCTCCTATGATGCACTTCTCTTCCAAAAAACTGAAATTGTTTAGTTTTACTAATATGCTTTGTTTTTTCTCTTATCTTAACCAAAGTTAAGGTTCCTGAACTATTTGTCATAATCGTGTGACTCAGGCTATGTGTTTCATTGCGCATCACTATTTCTGTAGAACCAACCCTCCAACTCTAGGTTAGTTGCCGCAGCTACTCATTTCTTTCAGTATCTGTGCTGTTTCCATGAGTCTAGGAAGAAAGTAGCCTGGTTAAAAGACTTTTTCTGAAGCTCTAGAAAATAAAAGGATTTTGACTTGACCTAGCATTGTGTCAATGGAGATGATAAATTATTCACTTTAGTATATTGGATAGTAGAGCCAGCAGAAACAGCTGATATTTGGAAAGGAGCATTATCAAGAATGTCTCAATTACATATTTGATTATCATTGTTGCTCAGCATACCACAACTCTTCCTACTTCCTAGTCTGTCTTAGTCTGGAAGCTCAGCTGAAACCTGTTTGCCATGGGTGATCCTGCTGGTATCTGAGTACTGGTGGCATGACTTCCAGCATCACAGCAATGCGCAAGCCCCCACAGTACGACAAACTGACAGACACTAGGAAGAAGGACCCAGAAGTCTCCTTCTGAAAAGAATTAGCCAGTGAAAACTTTATGAATAGCAGCAGAACATTGTCTGATATAGTGCTGGAAGATGAGCCCCCCAGATTGGAAGGCACTCAAAAGACAACTAGGGAAGAGCTGCCTCTTCAAAGTATAGTCGACCTTAATGACACATATGGAGTCAAGCTTTCAGGGCCTTCATTTGCTGAAGTGGTATGACTCAAAATGAGAAGAAACAGCTACAAACATCCGTTAATAATCAGAAAGCTGAATGTACGAAGTATGAATCTAGGAAAACTGGAAATTGTCAAAAATGAAATGGAACGCATAAACATTGATATCCTAAACATTAGTGAGCTGAAATGGACTGGTATTGGCCATTTTGAATCAGATAACCATATAGTCTACTATGCCGAGAATGACATCTTGAAGAGGAATGGCGTTGCATTCATCCCCAAAAAGAACATGTCAAGATCTATCCTGAAGTACAACTGTGTCAGTAATAGCACAATATCCATATGCCTACAAGGAAGACCAGTTAATATGATTATTATTCAAATTTATGCACCAACCACTAAGGCCAAAGATGAAGAAATTGAAGATTTTTACCAACTTCTTCAGTCTAAAATTGATCAAACATGAAATCGGGATGCATTGATAATTACTGGTGATTGGAATGCAAAAGTTGGAAACAAAGAAGAAGGATCGGTAGTTGGAAAATATGGCCTTGGTGATAGAAATGATGCCAGAGATTGCATGATAGAATTTGCAAGACCAATGACTTCTTCATTGCAAATACTTTTTTTCACCAAAATAAATGGCGACTATACACATGAACCTTGCCAGATGGAATACACAGGAATAAAATTGACTACATTTGTGGAAAGAGACGATGGAAAAGCTCAGTATCATCAGTCAGAACAAGGCCAGGGGCTGACTGTGGAACAGACCATCAATTGCTCTTATGCAAGTTCAAATTGAAACTGAAGAAAATTAGAACAAGTCCACTAGAGCCAAAGTACAACCTTGAGTATGTCCCACCTGAGTTTAGAGACCATCTCAAGAATATCTTTGGCCCGTTAAACACTAATGACCAAAGAACAAAGAGTTGTGGAATGACATCAAGTATGTCATACATGAAGAAAGCCAGAGGTCATTAAAAAGACAGGAAAGAAAGAAAAGACCAAAAATGGATGTCGGAATAGACTCTGAAACTTGCTCTTGCACATCAAATAGCTAAAGTAAGAGAAAGAAATGATGAAGTAGAAGAACTGAACAGAAGATTTCAAAGGGTGACTCGAGAAGAAAAAGTAAAGTATTATAATGACATGTGTAAAGACCTGGAGATAAAAAACCAAAAGGGAAGAACACGCTCGGCATTCCTCAAGCTGAAAGAACTGAAGAAAAAATTCAAGCCTCGAATTGCAATAGTGAAGGATTCTATGGGGAAAATATTAAACGATGCAGGAAGCATCAAAAGAAGATGGAAGGAATACACAGAGTCATTATATGAAGAAGAATTTTTCGACGTTCAACCATTTCAAGAGGTAGCATATGATCAGGAACCGATGGTACTGAAGGCAGAAGTCCAAGCTGCACCGAGGCATTGTCGAAAAACAAGGCTCCAGGAATTGATGAAATATCAGTTAAGATGTTTCAACAAATGGTTGCAGTGCTGGAAGAAATTTGGGAGAAATTTGGAAATTTGGAAGCCAAGAAATTTGGAAAACAGCTATCTGGCCAACCGACTGGAAGGGATCCATACTTATGCCTATTCTCAAGAAAAGTGATCCAACCGAATGTGGAAATTATTGAACAATATCATTAATATCACATGCAAGGAAAATTTTGCTGAAGAGCATTCAAAACTGGTTATAGCAGTATGTCAACAGGGAACCGCCAGAAATTCAGACTGGATTCAGAAGAGGACGTGGAACCAGGGATATCATTGCTAATGTCAGATGGATCCTAGCTGAAAACAGAGAATACCAGAAAAATGTTTACTTGTGTTTTATTGACTATGCAAAGGCATTCGATTGTGTGGATCATAACAAATTATAGATAACATTGTGAAGAATGGGAATTCCAGAACACTTAATTGTGCTCATGAGGAACCTGTACACAGATCAAGAGGCAGTTGTTTGGACAGAGCAAGGGAACACTTCGTGGTTTAAAGTCAGGAAAGGTGTGAGTCAGGGTTGTATCCTTTCACCACACCTGTTCAATCTGTATGCTGAGCAAATAATCCCAGAAGCTGGACTATATGAAGAAGAAAGGGGCATCATGACTGGAGGAAGACTCATTAACAACCTGTGATATGCAGATGACACTAATCTTGCTAACTGAAGCTGAAGAGGACTTGAAGCACTTACTGATGAAGATGAAAGACCACAGCCTTCAGTCTGGATTACCCCTCAACATGAAGAAAACAAAAATCCTCACAACTGGACCAATAAGCAACATCATGATAAATGGAGAAAAGATTGAAGTTGTCAAGGATTTCATTTTACTTGGATCCACAATCCGCATCCATGGAAGCAGCAGTCAGAAAATCAAAAGATGCATTACATTGGGCAAATCTGCTGCAAAAGACCTCTTTAAAGTGTTGAAAAGCAAAGATGTCACCTTGAAGACTAAGGTGCACCTCACCCCAGTCATGGTATTTTCAATTGCATCATATGCACGCGAAAGCTGGAGAATGAATAAGGAAGACCGAAGAAGAATTGACGCCTTTGAATTGCGGTGTTGGCGAAGAATATTGAATACACCATGGACTGCCAAAAGAAGGAACAAATCTGTCTTGGAAGAAGCACAAGCAGAATGCTCCTTAGAAGGAAGGGTGGCAAAACTATGTCTTTCATACTTTGGACATGTTGTCAGGAGGGATCAGTCCCTGGAGAAGAACATCATGCTTGATAAAGTAGAGGTTCAGCAAAAAAGAGGAAGACCCTCGGCAAGATGAATTGACACAGTGGCTGCAACAATGATCTCAAGCATAAGAACGATTGTGAGCATGGTGCAGGACCAGGCAGTGTTTCGTCCTGTGGTGCATAGGGTCACTACTAGTCGGAGCAAACTTGACAACACCTAACAACAATAACATACCACAGCTCTATAATAATAAGTATTGGTATCTTCAAACTTAGCATATTTCCCAGTACATACCAAACCAAACCAAACCTATTGCCTTCGAGTCGATTCCAGCTCATAGCAACCGTAGAGGACAGAGTAGAACTGCCCCATAGAGTTTCCAAGGAGCAGCTGGTAGATTCAAACTCTGATCTTTCTGTTTGCAGCCTAGTTCTTAACCACTGCGCCAACAGGGCTTCACATTTTAATTTGCAATTCCAACTTATAAGTGAAGAAATTGACTATTAGAGAAGTTATATAACTAGGAGACAACAAAATCTAGAAGTTAAGTGTATAGCACCTGGAGACAATCTGAATTTAAATTCAAACTCCACCACTATCCATTTGTATGAAATTAGGCAAGTTAGTTTAATTTTCTATGACTGCATTTCCTCTTCTATGACATGATGATAATAGTATAAGTAGCCTGTTGTAAGGATTATAGAAAATAATGTATCAATATCATTAAACAATGCCTGACCAGCAAAAAGCATCATTAACAAATGTTATTATTGTAAGTATCACTACTATTCAATAGACAATTACCATAAACATTATTAGTGACTAATTAGAAGCTGATCCAGCATTTGAACTCAGAACTTTCTGCTTCTTGTTACTACAAAGTAATACTTTAGATATGTTATGGATTGATTTGTGTCCTCCAGAAAGAAATATGTTTTGCAAATCCTAACTCCTATACCCAGGGTTATAATCCCATTTAAGAATAGGTTTTCTTTGTTACGGTATTAGTGTAGGATATATCTTAAGTCAATCTCTTTTGAGATATAAAAGAACAGATTAACCAAACAAGCAAGCAAGCACAAAGAGAAGGTAAGATACAGGCCACCTGATCACCAAGGAACCTAGGAATAGAAGCTGAAAAGAGACAAGGACCTTCCCCTAGGGAGAACAGAGAGAAAGAGATTTCCCTACAGTCAGTGCCCTGAATTCGACTTCTAGCCTCCTAAACTGTGAGGAAATTAATTCTGTTCATTACAGTAAATTCTGTAGTATTTCTATTATACCATCACTAGATAACTAAGAGTGGAACACTGGTGGAACAGTGGTTAAGAGCTACAGCTGCTAACCAAAAAGTCAGCAGTTCAAATCCACAGTAGAATACAGAAAAATAAATAATTAGATACCAAACTTCATGTTCTTTTTTCTTTCATATGTCCTTTTTGAACTCTTCAAGTACGTTGATTTTAACCTCATTGGTGATTTCAATAACTCAGAGTTTAATCACTTCTTTATGACATTATGGGCTTTTACTCTCTAGATTCATAACTGAGGTATGGAGCCAAATCTGGACCTATGGTGATTATTTGGGGGAATGTTTCATTAATAGTAATAAAGTGCAATTGCATTATCTTTTTTATGTCCTTCAACTAGTTTTTAATCTATATACTCTTTGCTCACTTCAAAATCATTCTGAATTAATTGAACAAGTAAGAGCCTTTATATACATTTTGAAAATTTTAAGTACTCTTACATAATGTTCACATTAAAAGTTGCTGAATTACTTTTAAAGCACTTCAGCCTAAGGATAGAATTTTAGGGGAAGAAAAATTAAGAATATTAGTAAATATGCATTATTTCATTTAGGTTAGTTTTATTTTAGGTTTCCATTGAAATAGATTTTCTCAATCCAGTGCAAGTTATTCAATAGAACTTTTGGAATCTGCATTAACATTTCTAGGCCACTAGGGTGTCATTCAGCAAATTACTACTCCAGCACACTAAATAGTATTTTAACATCCTGAAAAGGTTGTACTTGTAGAAGGGAACTCTTTTAGCCCCTACCTGCACAGAAAGTTATACCTGTAACAAAAATTATTAAGACTTATCTAAATCAGAAATAACAAATGTGGTGATTTACAAACTTTCTTAGGGAACATTTTATATATGTGGCAAAAAGAAACACGTTTTGCAAATATTTTAAATTTTACTTTAAGGACATGACAAAGTGATGACCAGCACACTTCCTCAAAGAACGCTGAAGCTAATTTGACAAGGAAAAGACACAGGAAGTCCTAATTGTAGGTCTTAACCAAAAAGAGGGAAATATTTAATTCTGCAAGAAGCTTATCAGAGATGCCAGAGAGAAGAATTCAGTAGTAATTACCTGAATGATTCTGGAAAAATCAATGCAGTAAGTTATACGTTGTCACAGTGACTCTTATAGAGCACTGCTAACGTGTTTTGTTATTTTAATGGAAAAGAAGAAGGACAATTTAGGGAAGAGTTAATTGATTATTTCAAAGGGAACCAAAATCATACATAGTCATCATTTAACATAACCAGGAAGGAGGGAAAAGATATTGGCAATGAAAAGATTAGAAATGTGTGTTTCAATAAGCTTAGGGAACTCTTTTGAGTGACTCCTGAGAAGGTTAATGAAACACAGTTGTTGTGAAAAGGTGAACATAAGGAGGTGAAAAGGATGAATATAAAGAGAACATTTTCAGGTACCAAAGAGGTAGGCATTATCATGTAAAAAGTGGAAGTAATACTACTTAAAAATAATTGTTAGCTTATGTCATCAAGGAGTGAATGAAACTTCATCTTGTTGAAGTTTCAACAAGCTATATTTAATTCAGACCATATCAATTAAAACTTGTCTTAGTTACCTAGTGCTGCTGTAACACAAATACCAAAAGTGGCTTTAAAGAACAGAAATTTATTTTTTCACAGTTCTGGCTGAAAGTCTATATCAAGGTCTTGGCTGTGTGCATTCCTTCCTTGTTGGTAGCTCCAGGTGTTCCTTAGTTCCTTTTCGTTCCTTGGCTTGTAGATAATCCACACATGGCATCTGTCTTTCCCCTGTATATCTATGCTGGAATGGCCTCATCAACATAACTAAAGAAAAATCCCTGTTGCCAAACAAGGTCATATATACAGGCACAAGGTTAGGATTTCAACACACATCTTCTGGGGACAGAATGCAATCCATAACGAAAATGAACCAACTACACCTCCTAGGATGGCTATTATTAAAAAAAAAAAAAAATGGAACCCTTATCCATTGCTGGTGGGAGTGTAAAATAGTACAGCCATTGTAGAAAACAGTTTGGTGGTTCCTCAGAAAAATTAAACACAGAATTGTGATGTTGTTGTTGTTGTTACTTGCCGTCAAGTAAGTTCCAACTCATAGTGACCCTATGTACCACAGAACGAAACACCGTCTGGTCCTGCACCATGCTCACAATTGTTCTTATGCTTGAGATCATTGTTGCAGCCACTGTGTCAATCCATCTCGTTGAGGGTCTTCCTCTTTTTCGCTGATGTTCTACTTTACCAAGCATGATGTTCTTCTCCAGGGACTGATCCCTCCTGACAACATGTCCGAAGTATGTAAGATGTAGTCTCGACATCCTTCCAAGAAGCATTCTGGTTGTACTTCTTCCGAGAGAGATTCGTTCATTCTTTTAGCAGTCCATGGTGTATTCAATATTCTTCAGAATTTAATGGCGTCAATTCTTCTTCAGTCTTCCTTATCCATCATGCAGCTTTTGCATGTATATTATGCGATTGAAAATGCCATGGCTTGGGTCAGGTGCACCTTAGTCTTCAAGGTGATATCTTTGCTTTTCAACACTTTAAAGAGGTCTTTTGCAGCAGATTTGCCCAATGCAATGTGTCTTTTGATTTCTTGACTGCTGCTTCCATGTAAGTTGGATGTGGATCCAAGTAAAATGCAATCCTTGACAACTTCAATCTTTTCTCCATTTATCATGATGTTGCTTATTGGTCCAATTGTGAGGATGTTTGTTTTCTTTACGTTGACTCAGCAATTCCACTCTTGGGTATACATTCAAAAGAACTGAAAGCAGAGACTCAGATACTTTGTACAGTAATGTTCATTGAAGCATTATTCATAATAGCTAAAAAGTTGAAACAAGCCATAAGTCCATAAACAGATAAATGGATAAACACAATGTGGTATATAAATATATATACACATATATATATATATATATATACACACATATATACATACATATATACATATATATACATATATATGTATAGTATATATATATATATATAAAATGGGACTTTGTTCAACCAAAAAAAAAGGAATGAAGTTCTGATGCATGCTACAGTTTGAATGAAACTAGAAAATATTATGCAAAGTGAAATAATCCGGGCACAAAAGGACAAATCTTATTCATAGGAATCCTGGCGTAACTTCATAAATTGTTCAAGAGTAATGAAGATATGCCTTGTTATCTGAATTCCTGCTATCTGGATATTCACTAGGATGACTTGCAAAATTTTTACCCAAGACTCACTATTTGAATACAAAACTTGCTATAATGAATCTGCCTGCATGTGACAGTTAAAAGAACTTAAGTGATAACAAATTTTAGAAAGATAATATATAGTTCCAGGCAGTTGTATCAGCTGTTCTCCAACAGGACCATGTTCTCCTGATCAAATACTGGGCATTTATTCTTCTACTCACTCCTTGTAACTATCACTCATCACTGACCAGAAGTGGCAATTACTGATACCATTTGCTTCCTCCTGCCACCAAATGTCACTCAGGTTACTCTTTGTCAAATAACTTTTTTTTTTTTTTTATTATGATATTTGGTAGGAGTTTTTTTTATTCATCATGTAGCTTAACATATTTTATTCCTTTTTATCTACTTTAGAGTATATGTTAATTACCTACTTCCTTTTTCTCTGTCAGACATTGGGCAATCATATTCTTTTTTTTATTATTTATTTCTTGTGTTGTTCCCTTTGCGTAACTTTAAATAATATACTTAATTATAAATTTATTTCTATATCAAATTTTCAATAATAAGAAGCAAGAGAGAGTAAGAGAAGAACTTGTGCTGTAAACAGTGTTTGAAAACCATTAGGTGTGGACTTTGCAGAAGTTTTAAAAATGTTTTTGCTTATTCTCAGAATGCAGTATTTTATCATTGTATGTAGTCAATGAAAATACGAACATAGAATGTCAACCTCTCCCCAACCCCCACTCTGCCTGACTCCCACCAGCCCTGGTGGCAGAGTGGTTAAGAGCTATGGCTGCTAACCAAAAAGTCAGCAGTTCAAATCCACCAGCCGCTCCTTAAACCTTATGGGGCAGCTCTACTCTGTCCTATAGGGTCACTATGAGTCAGAATGGACTCTATGGCAATTGACTGAGACAAGCAAGAAAATATGAATCCTTTGTACAATTCTAGACACCAGCCTAGTATATATCTTTCAACTATTTTTATCTGCTTATACAAATATAAACAGACATATAGATTTTAAAAACAAGCCTAAAAGAGATAAAATAGTAGAAAATTATTTAAAGATTTGTGCCTTAGGCTCACTCTCTAAGCTAAATGGGATGATCAAGTTCTTTCTAAAGTCACAGCTAACATAAAGCAACTCAATTTGATGAAGTTCAGAAATGAGACAATCTGCCCAAGAAGGTAACTAATTTTTTATCTTTGAGTCCTTAGTGCCTAACTGAGACATATGCTTGGGGGTTACAGTGTGAAAAAATAAAAATAAAAAGGCCTATTTTACAATTTTGTATTCAGAATTCCTTGCTGATAAGATATATTTCTGGTGTTAACTGCTTAATTTAAAATCTAAGAATATAGTCCCTTTGGAGTATTTTCCCCATCGACCAAGATAGAAGAAACTAATAAAGACAGTGTTTATTTTTCTAACAGTTATTTTCTAATATCTGAGTTACATTAGTCATTAAAAATATTCTTGAGGAACTTTGTCTATTTTGGATGTAGGTATTATTTATAAACAGTTCAATTTCTTTCTTATTGGAATATTTACTCCTAAAGGCTACATTTTACCAAATCCACTTGAGTAAAAATATGATAACTTCACAGAAAACAAAACATTAAGATTTTAGATTTTGCAACTATTTTAACACTAGGGAATATGTGTTATGTAACATGCCTAGCTCAATAAACGTGTTAAATAAAATTAATGATTAAACATCATCCTTGTTTCTGTGCTGAAGAAGAGAAAACTATCACATAATTTATCACAAAACACATAGACTACGTCTTGAAAACAGGAAATATGGACACACTTGTAATCACATTTTAGGAGCATATTTTTTAACATTATGCAACCAGAATATTTGTAGAAAATGACTATTATCATTCATAGTGGCAGACTGCTCTTTTTTGAGGGTTAGATGTATTATTTTTTCTCCTGTGTTGCAATTGAAGTAAGTTGTCAAAGCACAAGAAACAACTGAAAGTAAAACAGGGAAATGTTTTATTGCATTTTGTACACCTAACCTTGGGCTTTATAATGGCAAGAATGACTACCATGATCCTAGGTGCATACTCGCTAAGTAAAATTGTATCAGAGAGAGCTTCAGGAAGCCCAACAAAACTTCTATTTGCTAGGAGTTTTTAAAGGACCACCCTAGCTGGCACCAGCAATTGGAGGAACAGAAGCAGTAAGAGGGTGGTGTCTTAGTTATCTAGTGCTGCTATAACAGAAATATCACAAGTAGATGGCTTTAACAAAGAGAAATTTATTCTTTCACAGTATAGAAGGCTAGAAGTCCGAATTCAGGGTGCCAGCTCCAGGGAAAGGCTTGTCATCAATCTTCCCTAGTAGAGGAGCTTTTCAGCACAGGGACCACAGGTCTGAAGGACGCTCTACTCTCCTGGCTCCTTTCTTGTTGGTATGTGGTCCCCTTGTTCCTCTGCTTGCTTCTCTCTTTTATATTTCAAAAGAGAGTGACTTAAAACAAGACCTAATCAGGTAGAATGAGTCCTGCCTCATTAACTGCCTCTAATCTTACCTCATTAACATCATAGAGGTAGGATTTACAAAACATAGGAAAATCACATCAGATGACAAAATGGTAGTCAATCATACAATACTGGGAATCATGGCCTAGTCAAACTGAAACACATTTTGGGGGGACACAATTCAATCCATAACAGGTGGCAAAGATATTTTAGATAAATAGGCTGCTCTGAGAGGAGTTTGAATGACAGTGCAAGGCAAACCCATCCACATCTAAGATTGCTAAGTACTATCCCTTAAGCTGAACTTGTTAAATGTTAAATAAATTAAATGATATAATATTATCTTGATGCTCTTCTGGAAAGTAAAAAGCACAAAATACGTATTCTGGTCTATGTTCTTAAAAGCTGTGACTCTAGATATTGTTTGTAATTAGATATTCACAATATTATATATCTACTTGATGTTCCCATATGCTCGTGTTTTTAAGCCCCTTATGCTGTTGACTAATTCTCTATTATCATACCCATGCCAGAAGAAAAATGATTTTAGTGTGCTTCTAAACAACTGTCTGAATATATTGCTTTCAATGGTATTAATAAGAAAGGGGAGTAAGAAAAGGAAGATTCCTTTAGCACAGAAAGAAGGGCTGTCCTCCCTGGTCAATAGTAACAAAGTGGAAGAGCTTCGTTCATGATCACACACATATTTTCTCATTCCCTCTCAGTCTGTTTCATTCCTTCTCCCTCCCCTCTGACACATACAACCTGACCTATTCATACAGTACAAGTTTTACCATTTCTGAGTAATCAACACATAGCTCTAGAATATATTTTTGTCCATTTTCTTTTGTTCTATGTACATAATGTTACTATCCTTGATACCTGACTTTGTTGTTATAGGCTGTTATCCACAACCGATGTCTTAACTTTAAAGACTCATGCTCTCTAGTGAATGCATGTCAAGCTTTAGACGTTCTTTAAGAGACTTCACAAAATTTATTTATTGAAATTAAAGAATATTTATGTATAAATACAGAATACATAATGGTCTTAATTTTATGTATCTAAGGATAAACATAGAGGAATACCCTGATAATTATTGTGAGACTTTACTCAAACATTTTCTTGAACACTTTTTGGTTTGCTTCAAACAAATGCAACATTTGACTTTTAGGCTGAATGGTTACTCTACTTTTATTTCCCATTTTCAATTTAATGGCTTGAGAATGTATACTAATGTGTTTCTCTGACTCACCAGGCCTCAGAGGAAAGGTTGATAATGAGTCACAGCCTTTAATGTTGATTCATAATAGATGCATATATTGAATAAGATCTTTTCCCCCAGCTCATCTTTGCTCTATAGTTTAATATTATAATTTAATAAAAATGACTTTGCAGCTGTGAAATCCAGCCTGGTAAAGAGATATATGTATTTCAAAGCTGGTTCAGGTTCAAAGTTAAGACAAGATTTTTTTTTCCCCTATTGCCATGTCCATCTTTCTCTACCAGGGGAAATCACCTCTTCAAAGGAAAAGACAGTAAATCTCTAAATCTCCATATTTACTCAAGTCCTGAGACTCTGTAGGGCAAAAGCTGCCAAGTCTATAGATTTACAATGTTTTATGATAATGATTTCCTCCAAGGGCTCACCCGAGATGAAAAGATAAATTAATTTATCCACTTTCAACCACTAGTGAAAGTTTAGTCTCCATTCCAAAGCTGTCTTCAGAGCAGCTCCTGTACTATATAATTCATCAGCAGTGATTAAAATTTAAGAGCCTCTGGATATGACCATCTCGCGCTAGGCCTATCACGTAGAAAGTATTGTAAAAAGAGATGAGTTCAGAGCTAACGAGGGCATTCGCCCTTTTTTTCTGACCTTGCAGTACTGCTACTACTGTTAATGATAATAACGAGTTACTTGTCGCTGACTTTGTGCAGGTGATTTTTATATGTAATTCTTATTTCATCCCTCAAAACATCCCTGTGAATGAGATTCTAAGAACTGTTAAGACTCAGAGAGGTTAAGAGTCTTCCCAGAAACCACATGCTTTCTAATTGATGGGGGCCAGAATATAAACTCAAATTACTCTGATTCTGTGCCTTTAAATTGGGGCTATGAGTTGGAACTGACTCAACAGTACCTAACAAGAACGTGCCCTTAAGCAACTTGGCTTCCAATCTCCATTTTGGGAGACTGCAGCTGCTGTGTTTGGTTTGGACTGGTTTTCCTGTGTAAAGATATTCCTTGCAATTTTTAATGGATTCTTCTACATTCTGCATTGTTTTTTTTTTTTATCTTTTTCTTAAATGAGTTAATTGGTGAATTCCCTATTCAATATACTCTGATGCGTTCCTTTTTAACTTATCTGTATCTTTCTTATTTTAAATATGGTCAGATAATTGTGTGATTTACCTGATTTGGGACATGTAGATATCAACAGACCAATCAGTATTTTGAATAACACATCATAGTGCCCATCCTTTTCCCATTCCACCTCTCTAACCATTAATAAGAATGCAACACAGACCTGCCTTCTGTTGTTGCCAGTAACTTTCAATCCCTCTCATTACTGTCTTTTATTGCCGTCATCAGAGTTGGAAAGCTCCACCACAAATGACAGAAATTAGAAAGTACTTTACAAATTTTTGGCTTAGCATTTTGAATCAAATGCCTGGAACATGGTGCCATCTACACTTTCAGTACAATGCCCTAAGAGACACTTAAACCAAAAGTGGAGTCATATAAACTATGGTTATACATAATTGTGATTACTGCAAGTTAAATAGACCTGAGACAATTTATGGAAGGCCCTGACAAAATTTATAGAAAACTATGTCAGTGGATGGACCATTTACCATTTATGAAAAAAGGAGGGAGAATAATATCTTGGGATGTATGACACACTGAGTGGCACACAGAAAGATGATTTTGTAAATAGAAGGTCAGGACTAAATTATCTGCTGTTCTGTGACCAAGAAGAATCATAATGACCAAAAGCAAATCTGTTTACAAATCTGTTTCCTGGCTGTGGATGAATACTGACATTGTTAAAACTTTGAATGATAAAATAGGGTGGGGTAGAATTGCAAGCGGTTTTATGTCTTTAAAAAAACAAAATCAAACCCATTGCCATCCAGTCGATTCCAACTCCTACTGACCCTATAGCAACCCTATAGCCCTGGTGGTGCGGTAGTTAAGAGTTCAGTGGCTAATCAAACGGTCAGCAGTTCAAATCCACCAACCCCTCCTTGGAAACCCTATTGACCAGCTCTACTCTGTCCTATAGGGTTGCTATGAGTTGAAATCCACTCAATGGCAACTGGTTTGGGTCTTGGTTTAGTCTCTAAAGGTGGAGACTAAAATTCCCCATTGGGACAGAAAGATTTTTGCTTTAAAAAATATTCATCAGCAGGAAATTTGGGTATACAAGTTTAAAGCATTGTTTTTTTGAAAACTGTGAAATCAACTTTAATTTAAGGCTAATGTTAGATGTTATGTTTTGTAAATGAAAATTGCTGTGTGTAAAAGGAATTGAGTTGTGACTTAAAGTTAGTTGCTTTTTTTTAAGAGAGATTTTTGGTTTTTTTGGTTAGTTTTGGCATCAGAGTATTGGTGGAGAGAAATATAGTGATGTGACTGCTGATCATTTAACATTCCAACAGAAAGTTTATTTTTGTTGGATTTTGGGGTATTGTTTCCAACACCTAAATTTTCCCTTACCAGATACTAGGTGATTCAGGAAGCACGTGATACTGTTTTGGAGCCCAGCTGATTACCTGTCACTTGGACCTGTGGAGTAAGCCATTTTCCCAACTTAGGTAAAGAATTCAGGGCTGCTTTGGGAATGGCTAACGCCCTGGAGTGTGTGCTGGCAATCTCACAAAGAAGGTTCTTAGTAGTAATGGATACAGATGCTCCTTCAGCAGCTCCTCAGAACAACAAACACCAGCCAAAGGGAGGCAGAGCAAGAGCTGCAGGAGGATGGACTGAGGGGCAAGCACAACAGTTGTGAGAACTCACAAGGCACCCAATTGAAGCCTCTGAGAAATAACTATGTTGATATCTAACAATCATATAGGAAAGAGCTTAGAGTCTTTGCATAGGAGGGTGAAAAGTATATATCAAACCAAAAATTGGAAAAATGAAAAAACAAAATCTAGCCTTCAGATGGGAAAGACAGCATCTCAATTAGGAAGAGAATCTGAGAGAACTGATATTTTTGTATTTTCTATTCGGTAGGAAAGAACTAGGGAGGTTTATAGAGAAACTGTTTTGTTTGTTTCTTTTTTGTTAGTAATGTTTTTGTTTACTCCCGAGGGTAAATGATGTGTCTGAAAATACTACATTTTGACTTTCTAGATCACTGTTGGTACTTATCAGGAAATTCAGAGCCTTGGGGGATACAGAAAAATGAACAGGGAAATGCTAACTATATAGAGTATGATGTCAATGGTAAACAGATAACCAAAACCAAACTCGTTGCCATCAAGTGGATTTCAACTCATGGTGACCCCATGTGTGCAGTGTAGACCTCCACCTCATAGAGTTTTCAAGGCTGTGCTCTTTCAGAGGCACATTGCCAGGCCTTTCTTCTGATGCACATCTGGGTGTGTTCAAACTGCCAACTTTTGGTTTAATAGTCAAGCGCTTAGCTTATTGCTCCATCCAGGGGCTAGCAGATGGATAAGTATCATAGTAAAATAATGGTATTAAATCTTGTTTCAGCAATCAAACCTACAGAAGTGTTCAAAACACTATCTAAGAGGATGGTGCCAGGGAGTAGGATCCAGAGGGTGGGCTGTGTCTTTGTAAGCAGTTCAGACTTTCTTAAAGAGCTTCCATGTTTTGGTTCTCCTGTTTGCTGGCCTTTCCAGTACATAACTAAGATAGACCACCGTGTAGTCAGCCATCACCATAGGATTTCCAGGAGCTTACCTTTGCTTTTATTTTTCAATAAATAGTTAATACTGATTGAGAAACTGGTAAGATTCTCAACCATGTATTACTAGTCAGTTTAATGCTTTAAGATGTTAGTCTGTCTTTGGAGATGATTGGGTTTTGTCTTACTCTTTTTATTTTATAATTTAGTACAATCTTCTATCCCTTTGATATTCTAGTACTTCCTATTAAAAAAAATAAACTGTGATTAACTATTTTTTGTGTGTAGGTAGGTAGAGGTAATACAAACATACATCTGAATTCCCCTTCCTGTACTTAAGCTCTTTTCATCTACTATCAATAGAGAAAAATTTAAAAACTTTCACAATGGTAAATACTTTATTGTTCAAACTGGCTAAGTTTCTTATACCATGCCAGAGTGGATTTGTACCACTTTTTTCAGTGTGTTTGTTTACCTGGTGATCAATAGCTTGGCTTATATTTTAGGACATAAGGTACAGAATGTTACTGCTGAAAAATCTTACATCATTAATACCTTTATTCCAAAAATATGTATTGACTGTACAGCATGTACCCAATATTCTGTTAGGAACTGACATCCTTAAGATCCTGATTTGCATATCACTTCCACAGGAAAATACATCTCTCATCTCTCTACCTGGACCACCCCTTCATTTCACTGAACAAATATTTTTCATATCCCTATGTTCTTCTATGAGCTTTGAATTTTTTGGTAAACAAGACTAAGTCTCTATTAGAAATAAAACTGCAATTGGAGCATTAGAAGTGTTAATGTAGAATTATTATACATAATTGATATTTGATATTTGCAAAAGAGTAATATGACTTCTAGGTGAAGAATGGATTATAAGAGGACCATAGTATAAGCAGGAACATTTGGCTTAACTGGGTCATCATTATTTCCTGTCGTGCAGAATTCTGGAGAAGGAAGAGGGTCTTTGGCGTGTGGAATAAAATTCTCTTTTAGTCATGCAACATTTGAGACATCTGCTAGATCTTCATGTGGAGATATCATGTGGCAGAGGATATAAAGGTATGAAGTTACAAAGAGAAGGCAGTGCTTAATTATGAGGATAGATGGAGAAAGGTCAAACAAGGTAAAAGCAGAGAAGTGAGGTTTGGATTTATCAACATGCAGGACATTGACGACTGTGACCTGAATAGAGTGGTAAGGATTGAAGCCTGAATTAAATGAGGTTTGAAGAAAACAGTAAAGTGTGAAAAATGAAAAAAGTGACTCTAGAAAAAACTTTTTCAAGAACTTTTGCTGTGAAAGGGGACGTTAACTCTAGGGGAAGTAAATAATGGATTTTTTAAATTTTCTTTAAAAATATGGGATACCAGAACATATGTGCACCCTGTTGGAAATTACCTTGGAGTGAGGTTGAAATTGATGATGAACAAAAAGGGAAATTTTCACAGAAATAAAGTCTTTGAGAAGATGACAGGAAAGGGACCCTAGAGCAAAAGTGAAGGATTGATCAACTGAGCTGAGCAGAAGCACTTCATCCATAGTAACTGGAAGGAGTGAAGCGATTTAACAGATGTGTATTGGTGGTAGGAAGATGAGAGCTCTCCTGTTTTCTTCTATTTTCTCAATGAAGCATGTAGCAGGGTAACCTGTTGAGCCTGAGGGAATCTGGAGTTCTGAGAAAAGAACACGTAAAGGAGTTGTTCTCTAAAGTACATCGTACACTGCAGAAGAGAATACAGATTGATGGACAGTATTGAACGTCTATAAGAAATTTGTGGTCATTATAAAGTAAATGTAATGTGAAATCTTCCCTAATTAAATAGACTTATTTCAGAAAATGTCTCTTTCCTTCTTTATCTTGTTACTACTCTAAACTCATGAAAAATTTCCAGATGAGCCCACTTAGCATTCTCTGCATATTCTCACCTCTGCCTTTCTGCTTAGACCCTCCACACACCACCACAACCACCCAAACCCTGTCTCAGTGATTCTCTGTTTAACATTGGTATCGCATGTGGAGCTTTCAGAAAATATCAATTCTTTGGCTCCATTGACAGATCTCTACTTAGTCTGTGGTGGAGTCTGGACACTAATCATTTCAGAAGCAGAGAGTGTTGACAATTATTTTCTGTTTGCTTTTTATGTTTCTTCCCCTTGTCATTTTGAAACAATTTCTGACTTCTACAAATATAGAACAAAAGAATTACTGTATACACTTCTCCAGTATTAACATCTTAGATAACCCCATTACAATGAGCAAAATTGGGAATTTAACATCCATCCAATGTGATTATCTAATACATAACTGGAGCCGTGGTGGTGTAGTCGTTAAAAGCTCAGGTTGCTAACTAAAAGGTTGAGAGTTCAAATCCACCAGCCACTCCTTAGAAACCCTATGGAGCAGTTCCACTCTGTCCTCTAGGGTTGCTGTGAGTTGGAACTGACTCAACGTCACCTAACAAGAATATGTAACTATTCAAATATCATCAATTGTATCATTATTTGTCTTTTTTTTCTGGCCTAGATTCTAGTACAGGATAACATTTGCATTAGTTTTCATGTTTCTTAGTCTCTTTCTATTGTAAGAGATCCTCAGTCTTTCTTTGCCTTTCACTTTCGCTATTGAAGAGAACAAGCCAGTTATTTTGCGAATTAATCTTCAATTTTGTGTTTGTCTTAATTTTACCCACGATTCAATTCAGGTTATGAATTTTGGGTGAGACTGACACAGAGGTGATGCTATGTCTATCTCAATGCAACATAGTAGGAGGTGGACATACTGTTAATTTAATCCTTTTTGGGGGCTGTTAACTTTGATAGCACTGATACCACACTGACACACACTTGTAGTAAGAAAAACAACACGGAAAGTTTCAGTTAAGAATATTTTTGATGAAGAAGTAAGAAAGAAAGGAAGAAAGAGAAAGGGAGAAAAAGGAAGAAAAAGGAAGGAAAGGAGAGAGAGAGAGAGAAAGACAAAGAAATAAGGGGGAAGAAAATCAATCATTTCAAAGATCTTGTGTAACGTTTTCTCAAGATGTTACTGAGAATCCTTATTTCCATTAAAAAAAAGAAAAAATGTTAATCCTGGGAGTGGACAGCCCAGTAAAACTAAATGGGACTAACGAGGTACAGGAGTCCGGTGACAAGGGCCAGAAGGCAGAGGGGGAGTAGGAAACTGATGATAAGGAACACAAATTGAATAAGGACACTGTCGATGTATTGTGAGATTGTTGACCACTGCTATAGGGCAACATTTGTAGTAACTATTAAATGGGAGGCTGTTTTGTCCTGTAAGCCTTCATCTTGGGTGAGAATGGCAGCACAATTGGAAGAGCATAGCCAATATCACTTAAATGTGTAAGTAAAAAGTTTTGAAATGGTGTTAAAATAAAATAAAATTAAAAAAAAAAAAAAACCAAATGAGACTAATGAGGTACAGTAGTCCAGTGACAAGGGCCAGAAGACAGAAGGGGACAAGGAAGTCCCCTGGTGATAGGAACACAAGGTGGAGTAAGGATATTCTTGATGTGCTGTGAGATTGTTAACCATTGTCATAGGGCAACATGTGTAGTAACTGTTAAATGAAAAACTATTTTGTTCTGTAAGCCTTCATCTTAAGTGAGAAAAACAGCACAGTTGGAAGAGCGTAGTCAAAATCACTGAACTGTGAATGTAGAAATTTTTGAAATGGTGTATCTTTGGCTATCTGTATTTTCATCAAGGAAAAAAAAAAAAGGTTGAGAATTTAGAGGCTTAATATGTTGTGGGGTTGTTAACCAATGTCATAGAACAACATGTGTACTACTATTTCATGAGAAACTATTTGCTCTGTAAGCTTTCACCTGAAGTACAATAAAATATTAAAAAAAGAAAAAGAAAAAAAACTGTTGCTGTTGAGTCAATTTCGACTCATAGTGACCCTATTGGACAGAGTAGAACTGCCCCCACAGAGTTTCCAAGAAGTGCCTGGTGGATTCAAACTGCCAACTTTTGGTTAGCAACCATAGCACTTAACCACTATGCCAGGGTTTCCTCACTTCCATTAAGCAGACCATAACAAAAAAAGTGGGAGTCGGAAAATAGGATTAGACAACTGGATAACAATTATAAGGGTGACCTTTTTAACAAAGCCAACAGATATTTATTTTGGGGTCTTAAACAATATTATGGAATGTTTTTATCTATAAAAGTTACTCAGGATCCAAAGTTATAAATGTCAACAATTTGCATAAAAGTTCAACATTAAAGATTTAGTGTCACGTACAAATTAAGACAAAAATAAACACTCACATAAGAGTTGTATTTTAATATAGGTATCCATTATCTAATGCTTATATAATGGAAGCCAAGTGATTTCATTATTATCTGTGCTTTTTCACTGAATACCAAATGAACTCATGATACAGGCATACTTGCTTTAAAAAAAACTATTAACAGCCCTATCAATGGCAAGGAAAACATACATGCAAACTTCTTTAGATGATTAATTTGATTTTCACGTTAACTCCTAACGTATTATTAATCAATAGTTCATCATACTTTTAGATAACCTTAGCTTATTTGTGCTTTATTTGTACACAGCTTATTTCTGTAAAGTCTTGCTCTGTAAAATTTTATTCCTGTTTAAACAATATTATTCTTAGATAATGAATATATATACGTAAATATCAGTTGATAGAAAATAGTGCTCACTAAATTATATGGTTATGCTCAAATCTTAAAATGTGGAAACATTTTTCATAAAGTTATTTTTCCTGTTAACTTTACATTTTTCTAAATAAAATGAATCAGCTCTGCATTAAACTATACGGTTACATCAAAACAACTTCCTGAACTTATTCAGTTTGTTTTTTCAGTTTTTATTGTTCTGAATTGGTCTCATGGATAGAAATTTAATTTTCCTGGTACATAAATTATTGTTTTGATTTTCTGGGCCATACCCAAAATTAAGTACTTAAAAGTAGACTTAGGTGCAACAGTATCTGAAAGAAATCAATATAGGGACAAATGTGGTGAAGTTATTTGAAAAAAGTCTAGAATGAAAACAGATACATTTTTCTAAGCAGATGAATGAGAGATGTTGATGCTTATAAGAAACAGCATATGTGTTATGAGAAAGTCTAAAATTCAAACAAGCTGCTGTTACCATTATAGAAAGACTAAAATATTAGCAAAGGAAATTGATGATGTATTTTGATTCTTCACTGAAGCAATCAGAGGGATTAGAATTCTCTATAGTTGTGTCTAAGAGCAATCAGTTTAAAATCTCTGAGGAATTTTAACCTTTCTTGGGTATTATTTTGGTGTGTTATTAACCTTTATGTCTTCATAATAACACGAAGGATTATTGAAACCAGGTATGAGTGGTTTTCTTAAATTTTAGCCACATAATATAAATATAATTTTAGAAGCATAAATTGCTTCACACTTTCAGCTTAGAGCAATGCTTCCCAAACTTTTATATATGATGGCACACATAGGAAATGGAAACATTTGTTTAACATAATGAAATGTTTTACTTAAAAAAAAAGATGTTAATTTGATAACTAAGGTGTGCCTGATGCAAGCCATGGTCTTTTCAATTACCTCATATGCATGTGAAAGCTGGGACAATGAAAAAGGAAGACTGAAGAAAAATTGCTGCATTTGAATTGTGATGTTGTCGAAAAACAAACAAACCTGTCTTGGAGGAAGTGCAGGCTGAATGCTTCTTGGAAGTGAGGATGGTGAGATTTTGTCTCACTTACTTTGAACATGTTATCAGGAGGGGCCAATCCCTGAAGAAGGACATCAAGTTTGGTAAAGGAGAAGGTTTAGTAAAAAAAACAAAGACCCTCAATGAGATAGATTGACACAGTGGCTGCAACAATGGGCTCAATCATACCTACTATTATGAGGATGTCACAGAACTGGGCAATGTTTTCTTCTGTTATACATTGGGTCACTATGAGTCTGAGGGGACTCGATGGCATCAAACAATAATGACTGAAATATAGAGATAAGACCAGAGGCTCTGGAAACCCCAGGCCATGGCAGTTGCAACCTATTCTCAGCACAGTTACAAAACTCTGCCATAGAAATGTTTTTTATATTGTATAAAGTAACTCTTACATTACCTCAAGAGACAAATGGAGTATACTCACATAGAAAAATACAAAGTGTGGAGTTATAAATCACTAACTCTTGTGAACACATTTCAATAGATAAAGTGTTGTTGTTAGGTGCCATAGAGTCACTCCCAACTCATAGCAACCCTATACACAACAGAATGAAACACTGCCCGGTCCTGCCCCATCTTCACAATCCTTGCTATGCTTGAGCCCATCATTGCAACCACTCTGTCAATCCATCTCCTTGAGGGTCTTCCTCTCTTTCACTGACCCCCTACTTGCCAAGCACGATGTGGTTCTCCAGCGACTGGTCCCTCCTAGTAATGTGTCCAAAGCACGTGAGACAAAGTGTTGCTGTCCTCCAATCTAAGCAGCCTTCTGGCTGTAGTACTTCCAAAGTAGATTTGTTCATTCTTCTGGCAGTCCATAAATGCTTGCTAAGGTAGGTATTGCTCCAAGTTCTTTATCTGTATTAAATCATTTAATTCTTACTATAACCCTATGAGGTTGGAGTTGTTATTCTCATTTTACAAGTGAGGAAACTAAGGCCTGGAGAACTAATTTGTTCGAGAGCAAATAGCTATAAAGGAGCAAGATTAAAACCCAGAGTAATTCCAGAATTTGAACATTTTATCGTTGACAATTTTCTTAATTGTTCTTTTATTTTAACTTCTCTAGTAAAAAGAGTCAACATTAATATCAAGTAACGTATAATCTTTTCACTCTAAAGGATGTGTTGGGAATGGATTTGCTAAGTTAAAAATTTACAGAATGTATTTTAAAAAACCAAAACCAAACCCACTGCCATCGAGTCGATTCTGAGTCTTAGCGACCCCATAGGGCTTCCAAGGCTGTAAATCTTTATGGAAGAGACTGCTACTTCTTTCTCTCGCAGAGCAGCTGGTGGGTTCAAACTGCCAACCTTTCAGTTAGCATCTGAGTGCTTTAACCACTGCACCACCGGGGCTCCTAAAATGTATTTAGATACCTAAATTTCAATTCTTCACTGATACAGGAGAAGAAATACAAATTTAAGAATAAAAGAACTATCGAGCCTTACTTTATTTTAATATAGGTAAAATTTTAAAACCTACTAAAACTGCTTCCCTGTATTCCTGAAAGATAATTGTCCGCTTATACAGTGTTAATACATGGGGTTGCCATGAGCTGGAATCGACTTGACAGCAACTAACAACAACAACGTTTATACTATTGATCACTTTTCTCTAGGTACTACAAATTATATTTTTTTATCTAGGAATTTTCATTTTTATAAAGAAGATATTATAAATAGAATACTGGATGGTACTTTTTGTTAAATTCAATGTCGTATTCTATTGGAACTGTAGCTTATCACAATCTAGTCAACCATACACCATTCTATGTATTTTCTTGTATAAAATATACTTATATGAAGATGGTTCTGGCAAGATTGTGAGTGTAACAAATCTCGTAACATCATTCCAACATTTAGTAGTATTTTCAAGAGAAATTTCTTGAAATTACTCCATAGTTTGCAACTACAAATGATTAGCATAAATAGGATGTTTGACAATGAATCTTGTTCTATTATTAACAGCTTACCCGCTAAATATGGCTTTAATATGTATATACACACTTAAGTTCAAATCAAGTTGACTTTACTATGGTTTGGCACCAGCTTTTGTAAACCACCTAATATTTAGGAACCAGGAAAACATGTTCTTTTTTGTTGTTGTTGTAGTTTTTCCTGAAGAAAGAGAGACTTACGTACTTTCTTTATGGACTTTAATACATGTATAGGATTTTCATTCACAATAATAAACAGTTGTCTTATTAAACTTACAACAAACAAAAGAAATCTAAAAGATAAACATGAATTCTAACAAGTTTACCGCTAGACCCCACAAAATCATGCAACAATGACGTCATAGAGATTGTCTTGAAAGTCTCAGGTGCCACCAGATGGTGCTCTTACAGAGCCAAAGAAAGAAGCATTCAATATAAAATCTGAAAAAAAAACCAAAAAACCCACAAATGTGGTGCCTTTCTGGATTAGAGAAGTCTACCCTTCTCTCACATTTCAGAGACTCTCACAATGTTCAATAATCTTTGCATAAAATCTTACTTCAGTGTCTGGAAAATCTGGACCCTAATGTATTTTTAAAACTGTATTAAAAATATAACAAAAAATCAAAATCACAAAAATGTAGTAGAATATGGAATTGTTTTTAAATTAGGAGGACTCATATATATATATATGTAGATATATATATATTTGACTAGATATTATGGTCCATAGTAATCATTTATAAATGTTAAGTATTTCTATTAAATATAATTATTATTGTTAGAAGTAGTACTAACCAATAATACGTATATAGCAATTGTTTAAAATGTTAAATTTCCAAGATGCACATTAGACAATGTGTCACATTTAAATATATGTATGTATAGTTATGTTTATTTTTATATTATAACTAAAAATTATAGGCTATGGACTTTATACACATTCATGGCAAATAACAAATATTAAAATATTGACTTACTTGAGTTCATCCCAAGAATTATTTCAGAGCAACTCTGAAATTGGAAATAATAATATGGATTGAGTAGAACATAAATTATTGGGGAAAAAAGAATCCCTTTGATTATTTACTAACCTGAGCCACAGATAAACATACACATGTATTAACCATCTTTCTTCTGAGATCCAGAATGAAAGCATCACTGTGTTTTCTTTCAAAAGCAATTTACTGTTGGTACATTTCTCTAAGAGTTTTCAAAATTGAGACATGGGCTTTCTTCATCTTCTATAGCTTTACAGATTTCTCATCCTGGTAATTTATCTTTGAGTCTTGTGCAACACCTTATAATCACAGAACAGTAAGAATGAAGGACAATCATTAACAAATGCCTGGGTTTAAATCCTGTCTTATTTACATAATAACTGAGGCTTTGGGTAAGTTATTTGATTTCTCTAAACCTTAGATTTCTTTTCCATTAGATTGGATAATTAAATAGTACTTGTGATATGTTATAATTGTTTTTTTTTTTTCCCTTTGGGGATGAAATATATATATAAAATCTTGAACAGCTGTTGACATATGGTATTTGCTTTTAAATGTTAGCTATTATCATACTCATTGTTATTGTTGATGTTATTAATGGATCCATTGCAAGACAATAAATACAAAAACAAAAGTGACTATAAAAATAAAGACAAAAATTGAATGTACATCTCCTTTACATTAACTTTCATTTCCCAAGATAGCACAGTGACCACTTTCAGAGTTATTCTTACTGGCCTTTCTTGAAACCAAAAACCCACCTAAAAAATAAAAATAAAAAATAAAAAGTCGGCAGGCTTTCTGCTTTATAAATTCCAGAAGTTTGAAAATCTCTAATAGTTTCTATATTTAAATGCAGACAGGACTGTTTTTTGTCTTTTTTAGACATGTTAATACATCTTTAAATATTGGACAGTGAAGATGAGCTCACATTCTCCCTTAGCTTATTCCATTATTTACCTATTGTTTTCTCAGGGAATTATCTTACATTTGTTCCAAAATCTTTATTGGAGCTAAGCATAAATATTCTTTTTCTGATTTAGATAGATCTTAAAATACCATAATTTTACACAAATAACACTCGCCTTCTATGTTTGTTTGCCAATTGTGCCCTCCTCCAGCAAGGTATTTTCATAAATGCTACTATGCCAATTTTTTTTACACGTTGCTGTAAAAAAACCAGCATAGCGCACTTATGAAAATACCTGGGGGTGGCTGGGGAGGACTCAGTTTGCAAATAAATGTATAAGGAGTGCATTAGTTGCATAAAAATATGGTACTCTGCATAATAACCACATATATTCGTATATATGACTCAAGGAGAAACAATAAAATCATTGAGATAAATTGGGCTAGAAATATTAAAATTGTATACATAAAATATTTTAAAAGTTATATTCTAAAAGTAAATATTACTGGGTTTTCTCAAGTTCTCATTTTTTTTTTTTTTGAACAGTGTCAATGTGGAAATATACGATTAGCAACTATCCTTTCATTCAATGATAATAAACTCAAAGATGGTGTGTTGTGTGCCATCAAGTCAATTCTGACTCCCAGTGACCCTTTAGAACGGAGTAGAACTTTCCATGGGGTCTCCAAAGAGCGGCTAGTAGATTTGAACCACCAATCTTTTGGTTAGCAGCCAAATTCTTAACCACTACACCACTAAAAAAACAACAAAAGAAACAAATCTGTTGCAGTAGAGTCAATGCCGACTGATAGCTACTTAAATTGCAATTTCCCTCCAAAAAGATATTTGTTAAACTGTCACAGTTCAGGCAGCTAGACTTCACAGAAAATCCCGAAGTTTCATTAAAACCAATATTTTAAAAACAATTCTTCTGTCCAAAGTATTAGCAAAGTGGTTATGAATTAACATAAGTTACCTGTATGTACTTTGTCCTCTTTATTTATTTTTGGATTCTCCAGTGGAGATGATAACAAGCTAATGGCAGGAAGCCAGAGATGTGTAAATGTGAAGGGAGTGGAAGATGTTAATGCTCAGATGGTAAAGATGAAGAGGGGAGATATAAAAAAAAGAAATGAACGATCAGTTCCTCCCAAATCAGAATAATTTGCAAATTCACAATTATTTTATAAGACATTATGGAATTGTATTTTAAAACAAAAATTGTTATGAAGTATGTGATGTATGAAGCTGAATCACAAAGCTTTAAAAACCAGTATTTCCCTTCTGCTCATGTCATCTGTTATCTTCCTAAATCATTGGCCTTGATCTGGCTTCACTCCAATTTTCCTCTTCCTCATTGTTGCTCTCATGGATTTCTCTTTCCTACCAACATTTCAATGCTTAAATCACAGTCCATTTTTTTCAATGAAGAGTTCTTTAATCATTCTATCTATCTTTCTTTCTGTCTTTTGAATAGTTATAGTATTTATTGTATAATACAGTTTATTCTCTTTTTATGCTGTTGCTGCAGGTAGTCAGTTCTGTTCCCCACCAGAGGAGCCAGCACCTAAAGACAGGAACCATGACAACACTGTTTTTACCTACAGTCCTCTGCCTTCTCCTCTCCTTACACAAGGAAGACTATATAGCAGATGTTCTGCAGTGCGTAATGTGGTGCATCTCAGTGTCACACACACTCGTGTTATATATGTTTTAATGTATTTTATATTTTTTTCATCTATATTATAAGAAATGTGTGGATATAGGGGAAAATATGACATAAATTCTTTAAATAAATAATTAGCCAATAGGATACTTTGCTTATGGTCATTTTTTATACTAGATAGAAGTGAATTGTTATATCTTCTTTCTTAATTTTTTTCTCCTTGAATGATAATAGTGAGGCATGTATTAGGAGCTACAAAGATGAAACTAAAACTTTATTATTGTCAGTGTGGATGAGCCCCCCTGGAAAATATGTCATCTTCCCCTCCTCCCCCCAAGTTCCGATCCATGTGCCCAGTGCACTGTATATTCTGCTGAAATGGGAAAAGTTGACTCTAACTTCCAAGCATCAATAATTCAGGCTTCCGGGTCTTCCTGGCATATGATTAGGAGAGAACTGAACTAGTAGGGACTGAAAGTATCAATAACATTTACAGTCAACTGGGGAAAGTCAAGTGGTAACCATAGCAGATCCCAACAGTTGGGCATTATTTCAAATATGTAGTTTTGAAATCTGATGTTTTTCAGTCAGATACCAGAAGATATTTTTCTCACGGAAACTAATTAATTAATATAATCAGAACAGGCCTCATTTGTGTTTCTGTTTTATTTTTTAAGATTTCATTCAAATTAGATTCCATTCCTTGTACATGTGCCACATTTTTGGGTTCTTCTAACAATTACAATAAAGTAAGTAAATTTGTCTTTGGTATAGTCAAACCTAAAACAAAATTTACAGGTTAGTTTACTGGGTGATTTGTATCTATACTGACACAAGTTACATTAGTAAACATAAAAACCAAACCAAACCCATTGCCATCAAGTCAAATCTGACTCATAGTGACCCTACAGGTCAGAGATGAACTGCCTCACAGGGTTTCCAAGGCTGTAATTTTTACAGAAGCAGACTGCCATATTTTCTCCCATAGAGCAGCCAGTGGGTTTTGAACTGCCAACCTTTCAGTTAGCAACTTAGCACTTTAACAACTACGCCACCAGGGCTCATTTAGCAAACTGAAGGATGCATAAATAAACTCTTTTCACATTCTGAACTCTATTCATTAAAATGAGCATTAATCAAATAATAAAATTGGTTGGGAATGACATGAATGAAATAGCAAAGCTTTGAATTATCTGTGAATGCACTAGGTAATATATGTCTATGACTTTACTAAAAAATGCAGAACAATTAAAGAGAAACAAAAAGAAAAAGCAGTTCCAGATAAATTTTTCTTTTATTTCCATCAATCTTAACACAATCAAATTAATCCTTTTGAAGTATACTTATGACTACTTCCTATATTATTTTGTTGACCTTCCCTCGTTCTTGACATATAAGCAATGCAACTTTGCAGCAAGATGGGCCCTGCCAGCCATCAGCTCAAAATGGAAAATTGTAATAACTATATTTTCAGATATAATTCACAGGCCCAACCTGGTGGGAATTGCTTTCCTCTGTGTGGACTTTTAAGGATGATACATTGTACAAAATGTGTGTAGCTTTCATTTTGTCTCTGATGATCTCTGGATGGTGTGAGATGGAGGTGGTACAGGCAATGCTCTGGACCTCCACTGAATTAACAGCTCTGGATTTCATTAGCAACCTGTTGATATAAGATCAACTCACACATCATATATATACATATATGAAATATAATCTTTAATGGTTGAATAAATTTCTCTCCACATATTGACTAATATTAATTCTTTTTAAATCTCATTCAGCTTTATCGTTCCCTCTGGGAGTTCAGTTGTTGGTTCAGATTTACTGAGGTCCAAGAGAATGCAAAATGAAATCTCCCTTAGAAATAAAGTTCCTGGAATGAAGAAAAGAAAAAAATCCATAAAAGGCCTCATCCTTAGGAAAGCAACTTTTATAATGCAGAACTGAATAGCTCTCAGATGCTGGCCTTGGAGAACCATTTCGACTGCATTACTGGGTACGAACCATGAACTGAGTCTCTTCTCTTGCTGTTTCTTTTTTACTAGCACGCCCACACATATTCCACTCTCCCTCCCTTGACATACAAAAAAGAACTGAATCTCAAATTAGATATTAAACAACCTGTCTAGTGTTTCTCCCTCCCATATTTCAACAAAGCAGTATCTAGGGAAATAGTAGTATCACTAATCTATTCTTAAGGATTTTAGAGTACCTTAATCATGTTCCATTTATCCACACATATATATTGGAATGGTTCCTCATGATTGAGTATAAATGGAGAAGTACCAACATGGCTTAAATAACATTGTAAAAATCTCACTCTTCCCTTCAAATAATTGTTTCCTTTATTAATTTTACAGGGTGTTACACAGTAAGAACTCCTTAAAGTGTTAAGGCTTTATTGTGGCATAACTTTTCCCTTGGATGAAATTAAAATGGAGACAGTATGGTATGGCAATGTGCAACATGCAAAAAGCATGGATTCTAAAATAAGATATACTTGGATCTGAGTCCCAGATCTAACACTGTCAATGTCCACAGACAGTGGAGGGTCTCTTTTTTGTTGTTGTTGTTATTGGTAATTTCCCAAAGGAAATCTCATCCAGGATTCCAGTATGTAAAACTCATATGGATGCTACTTTTTTATTGAAGCTGAGCTGGTGGGGAAAGAGTGTGGAGCTCCATGTTCATGACACATCCTCTCAAATATATTAAAGTTCTTATTGCAGAAAACAGAATCTACTCTTGTTAGCATAGAGAGGATCGGTAGACCTTAACTGAGAAGGCCGAAGAAACCATCTCTAGGCTGAGATTTAGCAACAATTCTTATCCTCATGCTATAGCACTCTCCCACGAAGGAAACTTGTACCCGCCTTACAAAGAAATTTTGCATCAGGCGTTCTTAACCTTTCATTCATGAATCTTCAAAGAAGTTTTTGGTGCCTGACAACTTGGTTTGGAATAAAAGTACATATTTATTTTCACTAACCTCTGCAATTAGAAAAGTTAGAAATAGTGTTAGCAATATCTGTGCTGGCAAGTAAAACAGATATTTTATATCACTACAGTTTTTGCAGATTTATCAAAATAGCATCTACCTTTATCACCCCTTGAAGATTCTGATAAGCGATAGACCTATCATTTGATCGTGCTATTTATTTGATTATAAAAACACATACATTACTATATGATAAACCTCTCTAAAAAACATTTTGATGCTGTATTTCAAAGTTATCCTTGTAATCCTGTGTATTCTGTTTTATTTATTGGAAAAAATTTATTCCGAGAAGCCATCCATAGACTTCAGGGATCTTTTGCACAAAAAGAGGTTAAGAATTACAGTATAAAAAAAGAGGAAAACATGGCCAGAGAATGAACCATATGCATCTGATATGATCCACATCAGCAAATTGAAGGACATAAATCCCCTTCTAAATCACATTCTTAGGTTAATGCAACAGATTAACTAAACCTAAATCATGTTATATGTTTATCTATTATTAATTGATAGTTTGACTGACAATGAGCACTGTAAAAATTACTGAGACACCAAAGTCACTAAGAACTGAAAAAGCTCAGGAACCTCTGTTTTAAGTTTACATTGGAAAACTAAAGTTGGCACTATGGGAAACTATGACATATTGGGAAGGGAATTTGGAGATTGCAGGCAGCATATATATATATATATAAGTATATATATATATATATATATTTTTTTTTTTTTTAATAGGCACCATAGCTGCATATAAGGAGCCCTGGTGGCACAAATGTTAAGTGTTCGACTGCTAACCAAAAGGTAGGCAGTTCAAACCTAACCAGTGTCTCTGCGGGAGAAAGACCTGGCAATACATTTCCATAATGATTACAGCCAAGAAACCCCTATGGGGCAGTTCTACTCTGTCACATGGGGTTGCTATGAGTCAGAATGGGCTCAAAGGCCTAACAACAACAACATGGCTGCATCTATGGCATTTCTATAAATCCCTGGGGTATGCTCCATATGAATAGAAAACTGCAGGTAACAAGGAATTAATTGAAGTTTTGTAAGCTGGCATTCTATTTTAGAAAAATTTTTATGGAGGCAGCGTGGATAAAGGACTGAAGAGAGAAGACTTAGAGGTAAGAAAAACTGATTGGTGCCTATTGCAATTATTGGTTTGAAAAATGATGAGAAAGTAAAATAAGGCAGATTGGTTGGTGTGGAAAAGGACAGAGGAAAGATTTTTGAACTGAATAACAAAGATTAATTCAATGTAGGAAACGAAGGAAAAAAGTGAATAGTCCAATATGTCTAGCTTTAATGGCCGAGTCAATAATGATACTACTTCTGAGCTGAGTTACTAATGCAACCTGGTGTGGGAGGAGTTTGGATTTAGACATGTTGAGTTTAAAAGTTCCTAAGGACACACATTTGGAGACGTCTATTAAGACTGAACAAAATACCAAACCTAGCCTGTTGCATCCAGTCGATTCTGACTCATAGTGACCCCATAGGACAGAGTAGAACTGTGCCTATGGATCTCCAAGGCTGTAAATCTTTACAGAAGCAGACTGCCATATCTTTCTCCCAGGGCATGGCTGGTGGGTTTGAACTGCTGACCTTTCTGTTGGCAGTTGAGTGCTTTAACCACTGTACCACCAGTTTAAGTAATAGGTAAGTGGAAATTAACAGAATTGGTGAAGTTCTGAGTGTGACTTAGGAAATAGAAGCAGATGCTGAAACAATGGGGTATTCCAACCATAAGAGATAAGAAAAAGCATCAAAAGAGACTGAAAATACTTGGAGAAAGATGCAGAACAACTGTAAACAATATGCAAACTAAGGGGGGATTTTATGAGAGACGGTCTTCCTTGTTATAAAATTGTTAATTTTATACACAGATCTTTATTTTAGTTTTATAAAATGGACAATTATCTACTATCTCTTCATTTCTAAATAAATCTGATATAGTGGAAGATCACATAACATGGAAATGAAAACGTAAAATGATTAGTAACACTGCACTATCAAAGCAAAAAAGGACTGAGGTGCATTTGTTTTTAGTAGCCCATGCTTATTTGATATTTAATCGTGGGCAACTCTATTTATTCTGAGACTCATTTTCCTCAAGTATAAAAACGGAGATACCCATTGCCCTCTAGTGGATTACGTCTCATAGCAACCTTATAGGACACACTAGAACTGCCCCCATAGGGTTCCTAAAGAGGATTCGAACTGCCAACATTTTGGTTAGTATCTGAGCTTATAACCACTGTGCCACAAGGGCTCCAAAAAAAAAAATAATGGAGATAGTTATACTCAAAAGGTTATTGTCAGGGTGAAATGATAAAATGAGCATAAAGAGGAGGATGCCAGGTTCAAAACAGATCTGCCATTGGTCTCCAGAAGAAAAGGTAAAATCTGTTTCCCCACTAAAATCCTGAAATCCTCTGGAACAAAACAATATTATTATTATTATTTGGTAACTTGCTATGTCAGTCAAGCCTGGTGTGTTTCCAGATATGGACTCCAGGGATATGGGATTGATTTGAGAATTGCATCTGGAAATGCTAAAATCAATTCCATGTATATGGATTATGAAATTACCACTTTCTGAATCTTCGTGACTCCTTCCACTTTTCTCCTGCTCTAAAGATTTTCTTGGCATAAAAAAATCACAGGATATGTGGATAACTAGAAAAGTGTCTAATATCGAGGCCATATGTATTATTTGATAGTTGCACCATAATTATTTTCTCCCTTCTCTGTGCAAGGATAAAATGAATAAGTCAAAATCTTCCAGGCTCTCTGAAGTTGTGGAATATTTTTCTGTTCATATCTTTTGCCTTGAATTTAAAGGCAACACAAATTTTTGAAAATAGTATGAACATTTTAGTGATTTTAACCTTTGCCAAGTCCAAATTGATTATGGAAATTTACAACAGACAAGAAATGAAAAATTTAGGCAATCTCTTTCTGACAGCTCATTCTAAATTGACCCCAAATTGTTGTTTGTTTGTTTTTTTAACATATATTTATTGCTTTTAAACGTGTTAATTGTGTTGCAAGCACTGCAGCTGGGATTAATTTAGGGAGTTTGAATTGCCTTTCCTACAGCTGGTGAGCACTGAAGCAAAACTGTGAAATAAGCTTTGCTAAAAAATGAGATATTTTGCAGTGTTAATTATTCAACCCTTTCCTTCAGAATTCCTTCTAAGTAGTCTGGTTCTAAATTATAAAGAGAATTTTATTTTTCTCATGCTAAGAACAGGAGTATCACTTTTTTCTTTTTTCTTTTTTTTTTGGTGCAGGTTTTATGTATATTCTCTCCTAATTTAATGTCTAAAACTAGCAAGTATTTTGGGAAAGAGGGTGTATTCCAATAACAAAGTGACATAAGAGGAACTCACCTATTACTTCAGCATGGCAAAAAAAGAGAGTTCTTTTCTTTCTCTTTCTTTCAGATTATCTTCATACTTTGTTGTCTCTATCCATAAGAGTTACTATTCTGGCAGTCACTATTGTTAGGACGTCAATCCTCTTATTCTGACTCTGTGCCCGTATGTTCTCCTGGGTACGTAAAAATATAAAGTGCATGCTCCCTAAGAATATGTAAATCTGCTACTGAACAAGGCCAAATAATTTTTCACTAATTTTCAATGTTTGTCTCAGACATTAAGGCAAGGTATTTGGGTATAAGTCTTTCTTTGAGTGGTGAAGTATAGATACGGGGAAAAGTAGAGGGTGCGAGTGGTCTCTGAGAGCTTTCTCAGTTTATATTAGAAATGGATCTCCCAAATAGATTCTCTTGCAATTTAGTATACATTATCCAAAGGAAAAATACCCTAAAAACACTTCATCGAGTCTAAGTTTAATTATCTCTTATTAGCTCTGATCAAAATATAATTTAATTATTTGAAATTGAGTTTTATTAATAAACTAAGAAGAAAAATGTCTAATTCATATATAAAATAAACAAACAAACAAAAAACCTGTTGCCATCAAGTCAATTCTGACTTATAGCTACCCTATAGGACAGAGTAGAACTGCCCCACAGAGTTTCCAAGGAGCGGCTGGTGGATTTGAACTGTCAATATTTTGGTTAGTAGCTGAGGTTTTCACCACTGTGTCATCAGGGCCCCACTTATGGGATAGCATATAAAAAAATTGCTTTGCCAACTGCCTCAGCATAGATTCTCAATACCTTTCTACTATTTTATGTATATATATATATTTTAATTTTTCTTAAGACATGTCAAATATACAGAGCAGAAAAATTAGCATAACAAATCCAGACGCATTCACACCCATCTTTGAAAAGTATCAACTCAGAACCAGTCTCTGTTCAACTATAGATTTTCCTTCCTTCTTTTTTTTTCTTTATTATTTTTTTTGTTGTTGTTGAAGATAGCAGGTCCTTCACCCTGTGTTTCCCCACAGTCTAGATTTTATGGGTGGCATAAAGATATTATTTAATATGATTCTTCATCCCATAAATTTTCCATAAATTAGATCTCTATCTAGAGGCTTGATCTGGATATAAACCCAAAACCAAACTCACTGCCATCAAGTCGATTCCTACTCATAGAGACCTCATAGGGTTTCCAAGGCTGTAAATCTCTATGGATGCAGACTGCCTCATCTTTTTCCCACTGAGTCCCTAGTGGTTTTGAACCACCAACATTTCAATTAGCAGTCAATCCCTTTAACCACTACACTGATCTGGATATACATTTTTTATACTGGCCTTTCTATGGCTATTTGGTTTATGAATTTCTCTTCTACCATTACATTTCCCCCACTTGCCTGAGTGGTTCATTTCTGAAGTAATTTCAAAATTGCAGATTTAAATGATCAACAAATCAAGGCTGGACGTACAGGCTTTCATCAAAAAATGCCTGACCCTTTTCTTACCGTAAATTTTCTATTTAGGACACTTTTTGGCCCAGACTAGAAACTCAATAACTGGCTTGTTGATTAGCAGGCTTCTCCAAATGTGTGATAATTAAGTAATTCAACAAATAATTGGTGAGTTTCTTATATATGCTAGGAGTTGTTCTAAGCAGTGTTTTTTTTAAGAAATGAATGTACAATGTAAGCTTATGGAGTTTATATTCTAGTGATAACCATTAACTGTCTTGAAACATCTGATACTACCATATTTTTAAACCAATAATGCATGTCTTCTATGTTTGCCAACCGCCACCCACCCCCCACCCCAGGAGGTATTTTTGTAAGCACGCTATTTGCATAGCATGGTTATGAAAATACCTAGTGGAGAGAGGGAGTGGTTGGTAACAAATGTAGATAACTTGTGTAAAAATATGATACTCTCCAGGAAAAGAAAAGTGCTACATGAAATTCCCTAAACGAGAAGATCATAAGAAATCAATATGTGTAAAACCAAAATTTTTGCTTTAGGAATATTCAATTTTGGCCTTATATTATAAATGTCTGTTTGATATAAATATTCTTATTTTTCTCATCAATAGACTTATCTAACTTGTCTATTTTCCTAGGCAAGAACCAGCTTTTCTAAGAACCAATTTTTGACTTTGTTAATCATCTCAATTGAATCTTTGTATTCAACTTTTACATCCATTGTTCTACTTTTGTCGTTTCTACTTTTTATTTTCACTTTTGTATTTCATTATTCTATTGCATGTTCTAATTTCCTAAGGATGGACATTAATTTAATAGGTCTATGCCCTTCTCCTTTATAACTCATGTATTTAAAACTACATATTCTATAAAGTACTACTTTATCTTCATTTTATACATTTTGAAATGTAGTATTTCATTGTCATTCAATTTTAAGTATTGGAAAGTTCCATTACAATTTATTTTTGACCTATGAGTTATTAAATCTAAAAATATATGGAGAATTTTTATTTATCTTTTTTCTGTAAATTATCTTTGTTTCAATAATTATTTTACCTAGAATCAAAATCTGTACCCAGTAGATACTGTTAAATGTTTTTGAATTAAAAATTATTTTAATGATAAATTCTCATTTAATTGTTCAGTGTAACAATAAAGAAAAAGTCACATGTAAATATACTATCCACCAAACTTTTGCAAGTTTAACACACTTGTGTAACTAGCAGATAAGAAAACACAGCATTACAACACCTCGAAAGTTTCCTTTCGCCCCCCTTCCTTTTACTAATTGATATCCTGATGCATTTTCTGTCTCTTATCTTAACACTTCTGTGTGATTTATGTGTATGTTCAGCTTTAGTTGATACTTTTAGAGAGTTATCCAAAACACTTATACCAATTTACAATACCACTATTAGCATATGAGCGTCACGGTATTGTCACATTCTTGCCACCATTTGGTATCATCTCTTTTCTTCATGCCATCATGGTAGACGTCTGTAGCAGTAAGCGGTATCACATTATGGTTTTCATATGCATTTCCCTGATGATTAATGAAGTTGAGCAACTTTTCATATATGTTGTCCCTTTTGAGATCTTTTGTGAAGAGACAATTCAAAATTTTGTTCAATTTTATATTGAGCTATGTGCTTGTTTCTTTTGATTTGTAGAAGTTTTATCATATATGTATTCTGCATATGTGTCTTCTGTTAGGTACATGAATTGCAAATATATTTTTCCTCTCTGAGACTTGAATTTTCACTCTTTTAATGATGTCTTCTGATGAACAAAAGTTCTCAATTTTAGTGTAGTGAAACTTATTATTTTTTCTCCATTATGGTTAGCGTATTTTGCACCCTGTTTGAGAAATCTTTTCTACTTCAAGGTCATATTTCATTTTGTAGCTTTATTGATTTGACTTTCATATTTAGATTTTCAATATGGGCAAATCAGAAGTGTCAATAGCACCCCATTCTGCAACCAGTGACTAATGGGAATGGACATCTATGTATAAAATGCTCAAGTTCACTCACACCACAGATAGGAGAATTCTGGGTTGTGTGCTACACAATGCCTCCCAGAGTTTCCCTAATGGGATGAAGATCCAGTTGCTCAAGTGGTAGCTAACTTGGTAAGCTGCATTTTATTTGGTACCCCCCTGTTTCCTTTTCTTACAAATTCACTCCCTTCTGGATTTACTTCATCAGGCAAATATGTTAATTGAAGTTGGATTCTTATCTCAGGTTCTACTCCTGGGGGAAACTAAACTAAGTGTGACAGAAGCGGCCCTAGGATGAAGACCCTTAGGATTAGACACTGGAAATCGATAACTTGATAGCTGGGGAGCAGCAAGACTTGCATTGCTGATGGCATGTAAAAACCCTGACTTGGCAAGACATCCCTTCCTTGGTAAAAGAAAAGTCGTTGCACCTTTCTATTCCTGCCACTAAGAAAGAATCACAACTCTTGCTAGGCTTCTCAGAATTTTGGAGACAGCCAAAGACACATTTGAAAATACTAATTTGACTCATACACATTTATTATATAATTCTGTTGCTAGCTTTGATTGGCGTTCAGAAAAAGACAAAACTCGGTATTAATTTCAAGCTATAGCACAAGTGGTCCTATCCCTTTGCCAATATGGCTTAGTAGATTAAGTCAGTATACATGTAGAGTCCTAATAAAGGAGGCATGGTGCAAACTCCCAAGGCTCTGTAGTAAGTCCATGCTTTCTATAGCATGTTGCAGTGGCGACGGTTGTCGGGGCGGCGGAGACAATAACCAATGCCACAACTCTTACAGAGAAGTGGGGCCAGGAGGGTCACTCTGAGGAGTCAAACCCCGGCTTCAGTCCCAGGAGTTTATTTTATAGTCAATACAGCAAGCAGTGAAGCAAATAACAGAACAATGGTCTTTGGGTGAGTAACAATAAGTTTCGGGCAAGGGAGAAGGAATTCAGGTAAACGAGCCAATCAGTAACAGGACAATAGGTTTGGGAAAACAAGTCACGCCTAATCTCTTTCTCATTGTTGACAAGTCTCCAACATGTCGTACACAGCGTAGAGGCCTGTGTGGGCTGCAGTTGTCAATAGTGCAGCCATGTTTAAATGGCATATATCCCCACAATAGCAGAGTACTAACCATTGTTCAAAAGGCAGTTCCTGGTATGCTACTGGGCCCTAGTAGACACTACATGCTTGACTATAGAACATCAAGTGTATATGTGACCAGAGAAACCCAGCATACACTATGTATTATCAGATCCATGAGGTCATAAGGTCCAGCATGCACACCAGTGATTCATCATACAATTGAACAGGTGCATTCAATATAGAGCTCAAACAGGGATAAAGGGCACAAATGAGCTACAGTAGTGTATGATCCAAATTTCTGTGTCATTTATGACTCTGTGAAAGTCTTTTTTTTTTTTTTTCCTATGTGCTTTCTCTGGTCTAGTCTTTCCATTTTATTCCAATATATTAATATGTTTCTTTATGAGGATTAAAGACTGTTAGTTCTGGGGTCAAATGTGGGTTTGAATCCCAGCTTCCCCATTTATTTGATATCCTCAATTATGTTGTTGATATTATCAGTTGTTGTGCAGTCAATTCCAACTTGTACCAATTTTACAAATTCAGAAAACCTTGACAAAGTACTTTACTTCTGGAACAAATTCTAATACTGCATATTTTCACCAAAATGTTTTCATTTCACTCATACATTCATATCTGGGAGGATATACTGCTGTAATATATTCTTTATGTCATTTGGTAATTGACTGGGCCATGAATTCTATGCATTTATAATAAAATGGTGATATCAATTCTACAAAGGCAAGGTCAGCAAATTGTTCTGCTGAGAGATACTGACCCACAAGGAAATATATCTATCAAAGAACATACAAAAATTTTAGTGAAGATTTTGAAGTACGCTGAGTGAGCAAATGAGGGAGACATTGAATATAGAAATTTAATGCTTATCTTAAAAAGAAGAGGGTATGTTAAAATATTATTTTTATTTTTTATTACATACAGTTCATAAAGCATAATAATATGATATATGGTAAAAAGAATAAATAAAAATTGGAAATTAAAGAAAAAAATAAATAGAAGCCAGAAATAGACAAGAGACAAATTGGTAAAAAAAAAGAGAGAGAAACTAGAAAATGATAGCTAAAACAAGGTGTAATTTTAAATAAGTCTTAAAAATATAAATAGATGTAAAGAGTTGAGTCATAAATGAAAGAAATAAAAAGCGCTATAGCATTGTGTCTTCAATAAAGCTTATGGTATTAATAAATTATTCATAAAACTTCATTTGAACTTCCAAGTATAATTACTTTGTATCACATTCCCTCATGAAAATATTTCAGTAACTATTACACAGTTACTCAAATATTTTTATCTATAAATATTTGTCAATATCATCTGAATGTCATACCCATAGCATCTGGTCATTTTTACATTTATGTAACTATATAAATTTTCTTCTCTACCTCCACTGTCCTCATAATGACCACAATGTTGCCAAGATTGTAAGTCCCTTCCTTGCCTATTGGTCTCTTGTCACAGGATCCTGAAGTGATTGAGTAGCATCTGTAACTTAAACTTTTTGTTCCCTCATGAAATCTCTCTCACTCTGAAAACCAGAAATCAAATCCTGCAGAGTCTAGGCTTGCAGAGATGGGAAACACAAATTCCCTAAGGAGTCACTAGGAGTGATGGAAAATTGAACCACTTCTACTTCTACAACTTAGTTCCCCAATACATAATTCTACCTACTGGGGACATAACATCATATACTGATTATTGATTTAGCAAGTATACTTCATCCTGGAGGATAGTCCTCCATCCTTGCAGGGTATTATCTTCAAGCTGGAACCTTGGTTGAGCCCTCAAAATGCTAATCCATTATTTTATCAGGCTGGCAGTTTCTGAGATGTGCTCTATGTGATAGGACCAGTAGAGTTCATAATCATACGTACATCGTTGCATCTCCTTTGCTCTAAAATACAGTGTTCTTCAGGATGTTCTGTCACTGGCTCAAACATTCTATAAAGTTTTATTTAGTGGTACCCTCTGAAGATCCACAGGAAGGAAAGGGAATTTCATATACAGAATACACACCTCTCCTTGAATGCAAGGGTTTAGTGCAATCAGCTTGCTACCAAGTGACTATAATTTACTCTTGGAGCAGCATTATCATCCATCTTTTCCTTCATATATGACAGACTCTTTCCTAGTGCTTACCAACACTTTATACATGCAGGCATATACATAAATTTGAAATATTTATTCTATCATTGAAGCCAATAAAAGAGGCTGTCCATAGCCAAAAATCCCCACCCTGGGATTGATGGCTTCCCCATATGTTTTCTATCTATCCCAAGGCCTGAGGGGATCAATACTTTTATACTTCTGCAATTCATACTTAGCACACTAGCATGCTTTGGCCAACAAGTTAAGAATATTTTTTCCTTAAACACACTTAATTATTTACTGCTGCAAACATTTTCTCTATTAAAAAATTTAGTTATAATATACAAGCACAAAACTTACGGAGTTTACTGACTTTTTTAAAACTTCATACAATCTATCTTCCAAATGGATGCTCAAAAATAAATAGATGCCTCTATATTATAATTTCTCAGATGAGATAAATAGAATGGAGATCTTGAACATATTGTCACATAATCTCTAAAAGTATTTTGAATTGCATATGCTTCCTCTCACATAACTTGACATCTATAATTTTTTTCAGTTTAAAATTACTTAGTTAACAGATGATGTGATTTTCAGTTTAAATAATGCATTTTAAATTGAAACAGTTACATCATTGTATTAAGTAGATCCAGTGAAATCTGTATATCATAAAAATCTGATATTTTCAATTTGAAAATAATATGTAGATAAGATCTTTAACACAGAAAATTTTGCAACATCCCTTTTCTCCTTCAAGTTTTTCTTTCCGTTTACTACCCACAGAACAATTTTAGGATAATGTGAAACATTTTTGCTGGACAATCCTTATTGATCACTTTATCATTCTTTTATGAAACAGAAATAGATATATGCATTGAAATTTAGAATCTGTTTTCTAAAAGTAAACAAATTCCTTATGAAAACCATTAGCTGCTTTGAGAAAAATAAATAACTGTATATACAACTTAGAATTTTTCACATGACTGATACACAACTGAAAGAACAAAGTAAAAAAAGAAAAGAAAATGACATATCATGTATTCATCATTTTCACTTGAATATGAGTGAAAAGTAATGACTATATTAGATGAAGTAATATAATTTCCTTCACATACATACAAGAAAAATTATCATTGCAAGCAATCATTTCAACTAGAGAAGTTAAAGTTTAAATTGCAGAGGTTACACTTGCTCTAGAAGTTAAAAAATAAAAAAAAAAAACTATTTGACAACATGAGAATTCTGATCACTTTATATTGAATGAAAGAAAATTGCCAAAGAGGAATTCTCTGTTTGAGATATAGAGGATGACATAGTTAAATGTAGTCTGCGGGGGCATTGCTTCAGCATGATTAATCAGCTAATCAGAGACCATTGTTTTGTTTCGATTTCCTTATCGGCTCAAGACAGTTTTCACACATACATTCTGGACCAAGTATCCATGGGTCCAGAGAGACAGTTTCCTCTCTGTGCAAGATGCTTTGTCTTTGATGTCTTCTTTAGAAGCAACACTGGAAAACATTCTGTAATCTTTAATACTGCATTTTTCTCTTGACAAAGAGGAAACTTTACTTTTCATTTCTGCAAGTTGGAACATCTAAAGGAATCCATGGTTCTTCACTGCACAGTTGAGATCTGTGGAATATAAACAACTGATATAAATAGTTTTAAAAATTCCCCAAAATTCACTTTCAGATGGCTTTGATTTGGGGAGAATTCATATGATGCTCTTATAAAAGCATATATCAAACAGTTATATTTATCCATCACGATTTCTATTTTTCCATGCATTTCTGTATTGTAATAAATGAGTTAATATGACCCAACAAAGGAGAAGGGAAGAGAAATCCCAACAATCAAGACTAGTGATCCACAAGCCCAGCAGGTCAGAATTCCCTTACATTGCTGGAGTGGGTAGATGAATGAGCCAAACCCGGCCCTTAAGGACAGAAAGGAAAGGAATAAAGGGAAGAAGAGAGAAAGGGAGGGTGGAGGGAGAAAGGAAGAGAGGAGGATGACAGGGAGGAAGGAAAGAAGGAAAGGGAGGAAGGAAGACAGGGAGGGAGGGAGGAAAAGAAGGATAAAAGTAAAAGAAGGAGTGAGCTGCAGTGACAGAGTCTTTCGGTCAAATCTTGCTTTTCTCTTGACAAAATAGTACATCTTATTTTTAAAGATTTTTTTCTCACAAGATTCATCTGCTTCTACTCTACTACAGTGGCAAATGTTATTCCTTCTTTTATTCAGATACACTATGTCTGTCTCTAGGAGCAGAATTATATTCTAAGGTGGATAAGAAATATGAATACAGGGACATCAGTAGAGCATAGTGTCTAATAAAACATACATGCCATTGTTAAGGAAGATGAAGATTTTCTAATTAATGTTATTCTTTCTCACAACAGTCACGTACATAAATAAACTTATGTGTTAAGTGAATTAGAAGTTTATGTAACGTAATAAAAAATAGTTCTCTATTCACATGTAATATTTGTCATATAGTTCAACTTGATCTTTAGCTTGAGGAAAAATTATAATTTTGTTACATAAGGATTGATATACCTTATTCTGTATGATATTGCAATGATATAGTATATATAACCTACCCTAACCCGTTGCCGTCGAGTCAATTCCAACTCATAGAGACCCTAGAAGACAAAGTAGAACTGCCCCGTAGGGTTTCCAAGGAGCAACTGGTGGATTTGAACTGCCAAACTTTTGGTTAGCAGCCACAGCTCTTAATCACTGTGCAACCAGGGTTCTGTAGCATAGACACCAGCATCCTATTAACATTTAAGTTGCCAGCATTTTTTTTTTTTTTTGCTGTTTTCTTATGCTCTTATTTTGTGCATCATAAAATGCATGATTGTGGTATAAGATTTAGAATTGGGATCTGGTACAAAGGCTTTGTACATTATTAACTTTTATAGATCTCAGTCTTAGTGAATCTAAGTCCTCAAAGAATGTGGTATGTGTAGAATTACGTTTGATGTACATTTCATATTTGATTTCAGTAATGTACACATTTCTTGCATATTCAGATCATAGAAGAAGGACTTTGTCTAGTGCATGATGACTCTGACAGGCACAATATCCAGCTAAGTATATATTCCATGGTCAGAGGGGACAATATACATTCTGTGGTGAATACTAGAGAAGATTAATCTATGTTTAACATTTATAAAATTTGATTTTTATATCACTATAAATATGTTTTCATTTGTCTTCTACCTGATTCATTTCTAATTCTTTCATAGGTAGCTTCTATTTTAGATATGCATTCAATAGCAGAGTGAAATGCATCTCATATTCTTGATTTGCTTTCTCATCTGGTTCCTACTAGGGAGAGTGTCAGAGGTATGTCTATAATAGAAAAAGACATATTATATTGTCGTCTTAATTCTTGCTTACCCTGCTGAAAGGATTTAAGCTTATGGTCGACTAATAAATCTTAAGGCAAGAGTAAATTGTGCTTTTCTATTTTTTTTCAAGGCTATTCTGTCAGAATTTCTTGAGTTCTCTGAGACAATTAAGTCTCTAATTATGTTACGTGGGGCAGGGAAAGGGAAGCAGGGCAAGAACTTGTCAACTAGACAATCAAGACTTCTTAATATTTAGAAGCGGTCTTTGTGCTATATGTACCAATTATCATACTACATTATATTGGATATCTACTATGTATAGAGGGGTCCTGATGGTGCAGTGGTTAAGAGCTCAGCCGCTAACCAAAAAATCGTTAGTCTGAATCCACCAGCTGCTCCTTGGAAACCCTATGGGGCAGTTCTACTCTGTCCTGTAGGGTCGTTATGAGTCAGAACCAACTCGACTGCAACAGGTTTTTTTGGTAGTATGTGTAGGTACTATTCTAGGCATTCAGGACATAAGGAAACAAAAAACTGTTCTAATGGAGCTTACATTCTAGTGAAGAGATGTGGACAGTAAGTGAATAAACAAATAAAATGTCAAATAATGCTATGTTACTAAGGTCGTTCAGTAAACAAGTGTTGAGATGGAGTTAGGAGTTCAACCAGTTTGGGTAAGAAAGTGTGTGAAAGATTAAAGAGGGAGGCAGCCCATTTGGACAGGGAAGCCTTCAGACTGTAATATAGATCTGACACCTGTGAAAGGACAAGGGGAGGAAGCAAGACTGGGCAGGGAGAAGTTCAGGCTATGAGGCAGATCTGATGAAGACTTGAACAACTGAATGGGAATCTTTGGAGCAAAGATTGTCAATTAGAAGAGCTCCCTCCCCCAACCCTTGGGTAGAAATGACTTGTTCTATTACACTCATTATCGGACACAGGCTGGAGTCAGCATGGGAAGAGTTTGAGCTTTGGCTCAAAGGCTGAGGCTGATACCGAAGGTGATGCAGCTAGAGATTGTCCATTAACTTCACTCCTTGAAGCTGAATGGAATTCCCTTCTTGTAGGGAGGCCTGAGCCCTGCATCTCCATGGCTGTTGCAAATGATGTTCATTTGAAAATAAATGTGCGGAGGATAGAGTGTGATGGGTGGGGGAGGGGTGGTACCATTTTCAGATGCGAGGTTTAGAATATGGAGTCATTGAAAGACTCTTTGAAGGGGTATCATTTGATCAGGGACATTAAGACAGGGAAATAAGCCACACAGAAAATATAAGAGGATCATTCAATGCAGAGGAAGAGTAAATGCAAAAGGCCTGAAATAAAGTGTTTTTGTTCAGGAACAGCAAAGAAATCAATGGCCTGGAACAGAGTAAGCGAACAGGAGAGGAGCGAGAGATAGGCTTTATGAGATAGGCAGAAGTTATTTTAAGAAATGAAGCCTTCTAGCTAAGATGACCATATAATTTATTGTCTGAACACAGAAATTTTGAGATTAAAAGAAAGTACTCTTTATAATTATACTGGAAAAATAGGCATAAACTGTGATTGTCCCAGATAAAATGGAATGTTTGAGGTGTCCTATTTTAGGCCATGATAAAGGATCAATTTTACCACAATTTTGATAGGAATTTGACTGGAAACCATTGGATGGCATAACCAGAATGTATTTTTAAATTCTTAATAAGGTTGAGATATGAAAAATAAACTGCAGAGGGCTGGAGTGGAAAGATAGAGGCCACTTATATGTCTATTGATTAAGAAAAACCAAGTAAACCGTGTGATAAAATAAATATTTGTCTAAGTATTGTGCATCATAGTGATGTTGATTGTTTTGTAATTACTGGTGATATTTTATTATTTTGGTTTTATAATCACTGTGCTTTAAAATATGTGAAAGCATAACACAAATATACATAAAATAGGAAATGGTAAGAGAACCATCAAAACAGAAAATTTTTTAAAAAATTGTGTGACTATATTATACAATACTATGCAAATACATTTGAAAGCCTAGATAAGATAGATAATTTTCTAGAAATATAAAACTAATCATAATTAACTTCAACATATTTCAAAAGTCTTGACAGTATAACTTCCATAGAGTAAATTAATAAATAAGTATGTAAAAGAGAAAACAAGTAATAGCACAGGTACTAGATGACTTCATAGGGGACTTTTAACAAGGTTCAGAGTTTAATCAATCCAAATTCTGCTTAAACTTATTTAGGAACATTAAAAAATAAATAACACTTACAATTATGAAGCAGGTATAACATTGAGATGAAAACTGACAAAGATTTCACATTTTCAATGATAATATAAAATTCATAGATAAAATAGTGCAAGCAGAATCTAAACCCACATTACACATATTATCTCTAGTAACGCAAGAATGATTAAATACTAGGAAGTCCATTATTATAATTAATTATATTAAATAATCTAAGGATAATAATAACATAATCATTCTCATAGATGCTGAAAAGGCATTTGAAAAATCTAATACACATTCGTGTTAAAAAATAAAATAAAAACACTCAAAATGGGAATACACACACACACGCACATATCACACATATACATATACATATACATGCACACACTGATTCAAAATACTTTATTCAATGGGGGAAACCAAAATATTCACATTAAAGTCAGGAATAAAACATGTCAACTAATTGGTCTCTTATTTAACATCACTTCAAGCATTAGCAAAAGCAATTATACAAGGCAAAAAATAATTACACATATAGGCAAAATTACATCTTTTTGCAGATGATATGATTGTATATCCAAAATAATCCGTAATAAAACACTAGAAACAATATGAGAATTTATATGAAAGCACAAAATATAGTAGTATTGTAGAAATGCATACCTTCATATAAAACTTAGAAAGAAGATATAATGGAAGATAAAACTATACTCACAATATTTAAAAATGAAGTGCTTATGCCAAAAAATAACAGAAAAGGTACAAAATCCACATAAAAATATTTAAAAATTGTGGAAAGACACACAAGAAGAACTGAGCATTATTTTTAATAAATAGACTGTATTTCAGAGCAGTTTTAGGCTTACCGGTAATTGAAGAGAAAGTACAAAGAGTTTCCATATATCCCCTCTCTCATTTCTCATAGTTTCTTCTGTTATTAATATCTTGTATTAATGTGGTACATTTGTTACAATTGGTGAACTGATATTGATATATTGTTATTAACCACAGTCCATAGCTTTCATTAGGGTTTATTCTTTGTATTGTGCAAAGGTCATGTATCTACCATTACAATATTATAAAGAACAGTTTCACTCCCCTACAAATCCCTTGTGCTACACCTATTTATACTTCCCTCCTCCTCTGAACCTCTAGCAACCACTGATCTTTTTACTGTCTCTATAGTTCTGCCTTTTCCAGATTGTCATATAATTGGAATCATACAGTATAAGCCTATGCAGACTAGCTTTCTTCAGTTTGCAATATGCATTTTAGTTACCCCCACCCCCACCCCCATGCCTTTTCATGGCTTGGTTGCTCATTTCTTTTTACCAATGAATAATATTTTGTTTTTAGATAGACAGCAGTTTGTTTATCCATTCAACAGTTGAAGGACATGTAGGTTACTACCAGTTTTGTGGAATTATGAATAAAGGCTCCATAAACAGTCATGTGCAGATTTTTTTTTTATTGTTGTAGTTTAAGTGAAAGCTTACAATTCAAGTTAATCTCTCATACAAAAATTTATACATACGTTGTTATGTGACCCTAATTGCTCTCCCTATACTGTGACAGCACACTCCTCCTTTCCACCTCTGATTTCCCCTGTCCGTTCAACAAGAGCCTAACCCTCTCTGTCTTCTCATTTCACCTCCGGATGGAAGCTTCCCGTTTAGTCTCATGTATCTACTTGAGCTAAGAAGCACACTCTTCATGAGTATCATTTTATGTCCCACAGTCCAGTCCAATCTTTGTCTGAAGAGTTGGCCTTGGGAATTGTTTTAGTTCTGGGTTGACAGAGAGTCTGGGGGCCATGGTTTCCAGGGTTCCTCCAGTCTCAGTCAGATCATTAAGTCTGGTCTTTTTACTAGAATTTGAGTTCTGCATCCCACCCTTCACCTGCTCCATCAGGTACTCTCTGTTATGCTCCCTGTCAGGGCGGTCATTGGTGGTAGCAGGTACCATCCAGTTCTTCTGGTCTCAGGCTGATGAAATCTGGTCTGTGTGGCCCTTTCCATCTCTTAGGCTAATACTTTCCTTGTGTCTTTGGTGTTCTTCATTCTCCTTTACTTGAGGTGGTTGGGACCAATTGATGCATCTTAGGTGGCCGCTTGCTAGCTTATAAGACCCCAGACACCACTCATCAAAGTAGGATGAAGGACATTTTCTTAATAAACTTTGTTATGCCAATTGACCTGAAAGCATGGTTCCCTGAACCCCGCCCCTGCTACTCTGTTCCTCAAAGCATTTGATTGTATTCAGGAAACTTCTTAGCTTTGGTTTAGTCTCATTGTGCTGACATCCCCTGTAGTGTGTGCTGTCCTTCCCTTCACTTAAGATAATTCTTGTCTACTATCTAGTTAGTAAATAACCCTCATCCCCCCTCTCCACCTTCTTAACCATCAAAGAATGTTTTCTTCTGTGTTTAAACCTTTTCTTTAGTTCTTATAATAGAGGTCTTATACAATATTTGTCCTTCTGTGACTGACTAAATTCACTCATCATAATGCCCTCCAGATTTCTCCATGTTATAAGATGTTTCATAGTTGTTCTTTAATGTTGCATAGTATTCCATTGTATAAATATACCATAATTTGTTTATCCATTCGTCCTTGATGGGCACCTAGGTTGTTTCCATCTGTTTGCTATTGTGAAAAGTGCTACAGTGAACCTGGATGTGCATTTATCTATTCGTGTGATGGATCTTATTACTCTAGTATATAGTCTAAGGAGTGGAATTGCTGGACCATATGGTACTTCTATTTCTAGCTTTTTAAGGAAGCACCAAATCAATTTCCAAAGTGGTTGTACCATTTTACATACCCACCAACAGTGTATAAGTGTTCCAGTCTCTCCACAACCTCTCCAGCATTTACTAGTTTGTGTTTTTTGGATTAATGCTAGCCTTCTTGGTGTGAGATGGTATCTCATTGTAGTTTTGATTTGCATTTCTCTAATGGCTAATGGTCATGGACATTTCTCCACGTGTCTGTTAGCCATCTGAATGTATTCTTTGGCCAAGTCCTTGTTCATATTCTTTTCCCATTTCTAATTGGATTATTTGTCTTTTTGTTGTTGAGGTTTTGCAGTATCTTGTAGATTTTAGAGATTAGACATTGATTGGATTTGTAGTAGCCAAATTTTTTTCCCAGTCTGTAGGTTGTCTTTTGACTCTTTTACTGAAGTTTTTTTGATGAGCATAAGTGTTTCATTTTTAGGAGCTCCCAGTTATCTAGTCTCTCTTCTGGTGCTTGTGTATTGTTACTTATGGTTCATATATAGTTTATGCCATATATTAGGGCTCCTAGCATTGTCCCTATTTTTTCTTCCATGCTCTTTATAGTTTTCGATTTTATAATTAGGCCTTTGATCCATTTTGAGTTACCTTTTGTGCATGGTGTGAAGTATGGGTCTTGTTTCAGTTTTTGCATATGGATATCCAGTTATGCCAGCACCATTTGTTAAAGAGACTGTCTTTTATCCAGTTAACGGACTGGACTTTGGGACTTTTTCAAATATCAGCTGCCCATAGGTGGATGAATTTAAGTCTGGATTCTCAATTCTGTTCCATTGGTCTATGTATCTGTTGCTGTACAAGTACCAGGCTGTTTTGACTACTATGGTGGTATAATAGGTTCTAAAATCAGGTAGTGTGAGGCCTCCCACTTTGTACTACTTCTTCAGTAATACTTCACTTATCCAGGGCCTCTTCCCTTTCCATATGAAGTTTGTGATTTATTTATCCATCTCATTAAAAAATGCTGTTGGAATTTGGATCGGGATTGCACTGTACCTGTAGATCACTTTGGGTAGAATTGACATTTTCATGATGTTGAATCTTCCTATCCATGAGCAAGGTATGTTTTTCCACTTATGCAGGTCTCTTTTGGTTTCTTGCAGTAGTGTCTTGTAGTTTTCATTGTATACGTCTTTTATGCCTCTGGTTAGATTTGTTCCTAAGTAGTTTATCTTCTTCAGAGCTATTGTAAATGGTATTGATTTGGTTACTTCCTCTTCAAAGTTCTCTTTGTTGCTGTAAAGGAATCCAACTGATTTTGTATGTTTATCATGTATCCTGATACTTTGCTGAAATCTTCTATTAGTTCCAGTAGTTTTCTTGCGGATTCTTTGCGGTTTTCTGTGTATAAGATCATATCATCTGCAAACACAGATACTTTGACTTCTTCCCTACCAATCTGGATGCCCTTTATTTCTTTTTCCTAAATGCTCTGGACCTCCAGCACAATGTTGAATAAGAGTTGTGATAGAGGGCATCCTTGTCTGGTTCCTGTTCTCAAGGGCAGTGCTTTCAAAGTCTCTCCATTTAGGATGATGTTGGCCGCTGGCTTTGTATAAATGCCCTTTATTATGTTGAGGAATTTTCCTTCTATTCCTATTTTGTTGACAGTTTTTATCATGAATGGGTGTCGGACATTGTCAAATTCCTTTTCTGCATCAATTGATAAGATCATGTTCTTTTTTTCTTTTGTTTTATTAATGTGATGAATTACATTGATTGTTTTTCTAATGCTGAATCATCCCTGCATACTTAGTATAAGTCTCACTTGATCACGGTGAATTATTTTTTTGATATGTTACTGAATTCCATTGGCTAGAATTTTGTTGAGGATTTTTGTGTCAATGTTCATGAGGGATATTGGTCTGTAATTTCCTTTTTTTGTGGTATCTTTACCTGGTTTTGGTATCAGGGTTATGCTGGCTCCATAGAATGAGTTTGGTAGTATTTCATCTTTTCTATGCTCTGAAATACCTTTAGTAGTAGTGGTGTTAATTCTTCTCTGAAAGTTTGGTAGAATTCTCCAGTGAAGCCGTCCAGGCCAGGGCTTTATTTTGTTGGTAGTTTTTAAATTACCTTTTCAATCTCTTCTTTTGTTATGGGATTATTTAGTTCTACCTCTGTTTGTATTAGTTTAGGTAGGTAGTGAGTTTGTAGAGATTTGTTCATTTCCTGTAGGTTTTCATAATTTGTTCTAGTACAATTTTTCGTAGTATTCTGTTATGATTCTTTAAATTTCAGTTGAGTCTGTTTTGATATCACCCATCTCATTTCTTACAGGAGTTGTTTGCTTCCTCTCCTGTTTTTCTTTTGTCACTTTGGCCAATGGTTTATGAATTTTGTTCATCTTTTCAAAGAACCAGCTTTTGGTCTTGTTAATGCTTTCAATTGTTTTTCTATTCTCTATTACATTTAATTCTGCTCTGATTCTTATTATTTCCTTTCTTTTGGCACCCGAGAGCTTCTTTTGCTGCTCTCTTTCTATTTTTTCCAGTTGTTGGATTAATATTTTGATTTTGGCCCTTTCTTCATTTTGGATGCATGCATTTATTGCTATAAACTGACCTCTGAGCATTGCTTTTGCTGTATCCCAAAGGTTCTGGTAGGATGTGTTTTCATTCTCATTTGATTCTGTGAATTTCTTTATTCCATCCTTAATTTTATCTATAAACCAGCAGCTTTTGAGCAAGGTGTTGTTCAGTTTCCATGTGTTTGATTTTTTTCCTTGCTTTTTCTATTATTGATTTCTACTTTTATGGCTTTATGGTCAGAAAAGATACTTTGTAATATTTTGATGCTCTGGATTTTGTTAAGGCTTGCTTTATGGCCTAATATGTGGTCTCTTCTGGAGAATGTTCCATGTGCTTTGGAAAAGAAAGTATGCTTGGCTGCTGTTGGGTGGAGTGTTCGGTATACATCTATGATATCAAGTTGATTGATTGTAGCATTTAGATCTTACGTGTCTTTGTTGAGCTTCTTTCTGGATGTTCTTTCCTTCACTGAAAGTGGTGTGTTGAAGTTTCCTGCTACTATTGTGGAGCTGTCTCTCTCTCTTTTCAGTGCTGTTAGAGTTTGTTTTATGTATTTTGTCATTGGGTGTGTAAATATTTATTATAGTTATGTCCTCCTGGTGTATTGACCCTGTAATCATGATATAGTGTCCTTCTTTATCCTTTGTGGTGGATTTTACTTTCAAGTCTATTTTGTCAAAGATTAATATTGCCACTCCTGCTCTTTTTTGAGTGTTGTTGCTTGATATATTTTTTTCCACCCTTTGAGTTTTCATTTGTTTGTGTCTTTAAGTCAAAGGTGTGTCTCTTGTAGGCAGCATATAGGCGGATTGTGTTTCTTTAATCCAGTCTTCCACTCTCTGTCTCTTTATTGGTGCATTTAGTCCATTTACATTCAGCAAAATTATCGATAGGTATGAGTTTAATGCTGTCATTTTGATGTCTTTTTTGTTGTTGTTGTTGACAGGTTCTCTGTTCCACTTAATTGTCTGTGCTGAGCTGTTTTTCTTTATGTATTTTCTTTTCATCTTTTTCATTGTTGATTTTGTATTTGCTGAGTCTTTATATTTTTCTTGTTTTTTTATGTTGACGTGTAGGATTGTTAGTTTCCTTTGTGGTTACCTTAATATTTACCTCTGTTTTTCTAAGTTTAAACCAGTCTTTTGTCTCTTTATATTGCCTTCACTTCATCTCCATATGAAAAGTCTATGTTTACATCTTTTTAGTCCCCTATTTTATTTTAATGTTTTCATCTTTTATATATTGACAACTCTGTTTCCCTATTTTCAGTGTTTTAGCTTTCATTTATTTTCGTGACTTCCCTATCTGGGTTGATATCTGGTTGCTCTGTCCTGTGTTCTAGTCTTGGGTTATCTGATGTTACTGATTTTCTAACCGGAGAACTCCCTTTAGTATTTCTTGTAGTTTTGGATTGGTTTTTGCAAATTCCCTAAACTTCTGTTTATCTGGAAATGCCCTAATTTTACCATCATATTTAAGAGTCAGTTTTGCTGGATATATAATTCTGGCTGGCAATTTTTTTCCTTCAAGGCTGTATATACGGCATCCTGTTGCTTTCTTGCCTGCATGATTTTTGCCGAGTGGTCCAAGCTTATTCTTATTGACTCTCCTTTGCAGATGACTTTTTGTTTATCCCTAGTCACTCTTAAAATTCTCTCTTTGTCTTTGGTTTTGGCAAGTTGGATTATAATATGTCTTGGTGACTTTCTTTTGAGATCTACCTTATGTGGGATTCGAAGAGCATCTTGGATAGATATCTTCTCATCTTTCACAATATCAGGGAAGTTTTCTGCCAACAAACCTTCAACAATTCTCTCTGTATTTTCTGTTATCACTCCCTGTTCTGGTACTCCAATCACTGGTAGGTTATTCCTCTTGTTAGAATCCCACATAATTCTTAGGGTTTCTTCATTTTTTTAAATCCCTTTATCTGATTTTTCCTCAAATTAGTTGGTGTCAAGTGCTTTATCTTCTATCTCACTAATTCTGACTTCCATAGCCTAAATTCTGCTCCCATGACTTTCTATTGAGTTGTCTAATTCTGACATTTTATTGTTAATCTGAATTTCCGATTGCTGTCTCTCTATGGATTTTTGCAGTCTTTTAAATCTGTCATTATGCTCTTCTCTAATCTTTTTAAGTACCTCTATTGTGTGTTCTGTGTTTTTCATAATTTCTTTCCTGATATGTTGAAGAATTTTGTATACTAATCTTTTGTATTCTGCCTCCGTTAATTCCAAGAAATTTTCTTCCACTGAAAATTTCTAGATTCTTTATTTTGGTAGCTTGCTGAAGCCATCATGATCTCCCTCTTTATTTGATTTGATATTGACTATTGTCTCTCAGCCATTAATATGTTATTATATTTATTTGTTTTTTGTTTGCTTACTGTGTCCTAGCTTCTTGTTTTGTTTTGTTTTGATATGCCCAAATAGGCTGTTCATGTGAGCTAGCTCAGTCCCCAGTGCCCCTGAAGCTCCAAAGTCCTGCCACCAGGTGGCCAGATGTGAGCCCATGAGTCTGCCCACTCCTCCTGTATGGATTCAGCTCTGGTGTTCAGCTACTCAACCACCAAGTGTGTGGTGCAGGCCGCCCTGAGTGTCCAGGAGGAAAGTGTGTCCTTGTTCCTTAGAGTGTGTAGGTGGGTGGGTTTTGCAGCTGGACTATGAGCACCTAATTCCGTTGGATATAAGGACTGGGGGCAGTTCTCATTCTTGGGTCCCTGTTGCAGGTGGCTAGGTGGTATGCGTGAAACCACCAGCTCTCAGGCCTCTAATGTAGGTAGTTGATGACCCTGCTTAATGGGAAGAGCATTGTCAAATGTCACGAACCTGCCACTTCACAGCTGAAACAGTTGAAGTTAGACTTCAGGTATATACCCTGTTGTAGTGCAGTAATAAGGGCCTATGCTGTTAAAATGGGTCCACACAAATCTATGCAGGGGGAAAGGCACTCAAAGTCTGTTGATCCCTTATGCCTGTGCCTAGGCAAAGGAGCTGTGCCTACCCTGAGCTCCTGGCTTATGGGAGCAGGCAGATTATTTTTTCCCATTTATTAATTTGTTCCCTCTCCAAGGCCGGGAGCATGGCTCAGGTCGCGTGATGGGTCCTACTTCCAGACCAAGTGACTCAGCAATTGCTGCAGCTGCCCTGAACCCAGTGCAGAGCAGGGAGGTAAATGGGAGAGGTTTTTCCCTAAGGGAGTGTTTTTGATCTGCACAGTAGGCTAGACACAAATACTTATCTTTTGCGGATGGAGGGCTGCTTCTCAACGGCTCTGGATGGCCAAGTAGACTCTCTGCCACTGGTTCTCTCCCGACATGGAAAACGCCTCTGAGCGTTGCTGCTTGCCTGCCTCACCACTCACTCCCTAGCAGATCCAGGCTGAAGGGCTCCTCCTCCCTCTGGGTCAGGTCTGGCAACTCCTTGCTGCTTTCAAACCATCTCTCCCTCCCCCCTGCCACTCAGTCCGATTCTTCAACTTTGCCTTTGATGTTCAGGGATCCTAGATTGTCATATATATTCAATTCACTTGTTTTTTCAGGTCTTTGTTGTAAGAAGGACCACCAGAAGCATGTGACTACCTCTCTATCTTGGCTTATCCTCCTATGTGCAGATTTTTTTGTGGACGTAAGTTTCCGAACCATTTGGGTGAATATCTAGAAGGGCAATCGCTGGATTGTATGGTAAGATTGTTCAGTTTTGTAAGAAATTTCCAAACTGTCTTCCAAAGTGATGGCACCATTTTGCATTTCAAACAGCAATGAACAAGCGTTCCTGTTGCTTTGCAATCTTGACAGCATTTGGTATTGTCCTTTTTTTTTGAGGTGGGAGGTTCTAGCTTTTCTAATAGGTGTGTAGTGGTATCTCATTGTTGTTTTGATTTGCAATTCCTTAATGACATATAAAGGATCCCTGGTGGCACAATGGTTAAAGGATTCAGCTGCTAACAAAAAAGTCGGCAGTTCAAACCTACCAGTCCACTCCGTGGGAGGAAGATGGGGTAACATGCTTCTGTAAATATTTACAGTCTTGGAAACCCTATGGGGAAGGTCTGCTCTGTTCTACAGGGTCTTGATGAGCCTAAATGGACTCAACAAGAACGATTAATGATTTATAATATTGAGCATCCTTTCATGTGCTTATTTTCTATCTACCTTAGTGAGGAGCCTCTTCAGATCTTTTGTCCATTTTTAAATGGGTTGCTTATTTTCTGATTGTTGTGTTTTAAAGTACTTTTTTATATTTTGGATACAAGTCCTTTATCAGATATGTGTTTTGCAAATATTTTCTCCCAGTTTGTGACTTGTCTTTTCATTCTCTAACAGTATCTTTTGCAGATCAGACATTCTTAATTTTTAATTTAATTAAAAGTAATTATAATTACTTTTTTTCTGTCATGGATCATGCTTTTGGTGTTATATCGAACAAGTAATTGCCAAACCCTATGTTAAATTACAGAAGTTTTACAGTTTTGAATTTTACATATGTTTATGATAAATTTTAAGCTAATTTTTTTTGTGAAAAGTGTAAAGTCTGATCTAGATTCATTTTTCTTCTTCTTCTCTTTTGCCTGTGGATGTCCAGTTATTTCAGAACCATTTTTTGAAAAAAAACTATCCTTTCTTCAGTGAATTGCCTTCGCTCCTTTGTCAAGGATTATTTCACTATGTTTTTGTGGGTCTAATTGTAGGTTCTCTATTCTGTTCCAATGATCTTTTTGTCTATCCTTTGCCAATACCATGCTGTCTTGGGTATTGTACCTTTATAGTAAATCTTGAAGTTGGTTAGTATTAGTCCTCCATCTTTGTCCTTCTTTTTTAGTGTTGTCTATGCTAGACCTTTCACTTTCCATATAAACTTTAAAGCCAGTTTGTTGATATCCACAAAATAATTTGCTAGAATTATAGTTGGGATTGCATTAAATATAAAGATCATTTTGGGAAGAACTGACATGTTAACGGTATCATGTCTCTCTATTCATGAACATAGAATATCTCTCCATTTCTTTAAATTTTATTTCAGCAGAATTTTGTAGTTTTCCTCACATACATCCTGTACATTTTTAATATTTATACACAACTTTATTTATTATGCATTTATGTATGTACTTTTAGTGCTTATAGTGAGGAGAATGAATATCGTGATGTTTGCTCATGGTTTTTAAGCTTCCTCCCCTTAAGCCTCCTCATCTTATGGTACACATCTGGACAGGCTGATAAGAAAACTTGCTCCCTCCTTTGGCACAGGCAGGAGATGTGAATCACACAAGCCCGTTTCCATGTGTGAAACTTTTAGCTCAGTCCCATTCCCTAACAATAATAAAAACTTAGGCCAGTCTCCTTTCTGTGCTTTCTCAACACCATTTTGGACCTGCTGTCCCAAGAGACCTCATTTGATCAATTTGATTACATAAAATTAAGAGAGGGAAAAAAGAAACTTTGAGTATGAAAAATACACAAATGCACACCCACACATTCAATATAAAAATTCAAAACAAAAATGGCCAATGATACAAATATGTGGTCATTTCCTGGATATATTGTTAATTAAAATACAAATAAGATGGAACAATTGTTTACTTTGTAAGAAACCTCTACAAATTAGGATGTGAATTTATGGGTCTGCGACTAAGTAATCTGGCCCCTATATTTCAGGTGACTATCTTGTGTAAGCTTCTCAGGGGGTCCCAATTTAGTCCCTGTATTGAGTCCCATTGTCAGTAAACTTGATAATGCACCATTAAGTAGTTTTTTCTTCTTTCCTTTTAATATTATCTCCATTTCCCCTTTCAAAATTCTGGGTTCATCTTATAAATAAACCTCTCACATCTAAGTCCGTTTCTCAGGGTCTGCTTTTGAGGCTATCCACATGAAGATATCAAGCAATGGCAAAATCTCAGAAGTCCTTACACATTTCTCCACAGTGATACTATACATTAGTGCTCAATAAATAGTTAATTGATGAGAGATATTTCTAAATAATTGCAAATCCATGATTCAGATACTTGTTAGGTGCCATCGAGTTGGTTCCAACTCATAGCAACCCTAAGTACAACACAACGAAACTCTGCCCAGTCCTGCACCATCCTTGCAATTGTTGTCATGCTTGAGCTCATTGTTGCAGGCACTATATCAATCCGTCTTGTTGAGGGTTTTCCTCTTTTTCGCTGATCCTCTACTCTACCAAGCGTGATGTCCTTCTTCAGGGACTGGTCCCTCCTGATAAACTGTCCAAAGTATGTGAGACGAAGTCTCGCCATCCTCACTTCTAATGAGCATTCTGGCTATACTTCTTCCAAGACAGATTTGTTTGTTCTTCTGGCAGCCCATGGTGTATTCAGTACTCTTTGCCAACACCATAATTCAAAGACATCAGTTCTTCAGTCCTCCTTATTCATTGTCCAGCTTTCACATGCATATGTGGCAATCGAAAATACCATGACTTGAGTCAAGCACACCTTAGTCCTTTGATTTTGAACACTTTAAAGGGATCTTTTGCAGCAGATTTTCCCAGTGCAATGAATCATTTGATTTCTTTACTGCTGCTTCCTTGACTGTTGATTGTAACCAAGTAAAATGAAATCTTTTACAACTTCAATGTTTTCTCTATTTATCATGATGTTATTTATTGGTCCAGTTGTGAGTATTTTTGTTTTCTTTCTGCTGAGGTGCTATCCATACTAAAGGCTATGGTCTTTGACCTTCATCAGTAAGTGCTTCAAGTCCTCTTCACTTTCAGCAAGTAAGGTTGTGTCATCTGCATAACACAGGTTGTTAATGAGTCTTCCTACAATCCTGATGCCATGTTCTTCTCCGTATAGGCCCCTTTCTCGGATATTCTGCTCAGCATACAGACTAAATAAGTATGATGAAAGGATACAACCCTGATACACACCTTTCCTTTAAACCGCGCAGTATCCTCTTGTTCTGTTTGAACGGCTGCCTGTTGGTCTATGCACAGGTTCCGCATGAGCACAATTAGGTGTTCTAGAATTCCCATTCTTCAAAATGTTATCCAGAATTTGTTATGATCCACACAGTCAAATGCCTTTGCATAGTCAATAAAACACAGGTAAACATCTTTCTGGTATTTTCTGCTTTCATCCAGGATCCATCTGACATCAGCAATGACATCCTTGGTTCCACGTCCTCTCCTGAATCTGGCCTGAATTTCTGGCAGTTCCCTGTCAACATACTGCTGCAGCCACTTTTGAATAATCTTTAGCAAAATTTAACTTGTGTGATATTAATGATATTGTTCAATAATCTCCTCATTGTGTTGGGTCACCCTTCTTTGGAATTGGTATAAATATGGATCTCTTCCATTCAGTTGACCAGGTAGCTGTCTTCCAAATTTCTTGGCAGAGATGAGTGAGCACTTGTACTGCCGCATCCATTTGTTGAAACATCTCAGTTGGTATTCCGTTAATTCCTGGAGCCTTGTTTTTCACCAGTGCTTTCAGTGCAGCTTGGACCTCTTCACTCAGTACCATCGGTTCTTGATCATATGTCAACCAATTCTTTTTGGTACAGTGACTCTGTATTCTTTCTTTTTCTTTTGATGCTTCCTGCATCGTTTAGTATTGTCCCCATAGAATCCTTCAATATTGCAACTCAAGGCTTGACTTATTTTCTTCAGTTCTTTCAGCTTGAGAAATGTCAAGCCTATTCTTCCCTTTTGGTTGTCTATCTCCAGGTCTTTGAACACGTCATTATGATACTTGACTTTGTCTTCTCGAGCCAGCCTTTGAAATTTTCTGTTCAGCTACTTTACTTGATGATTTCTTCCTTTTGCTTTAGCTACTCTATGTTCAAGAGCAACTTTCAGAGTCTCTTCTGACATCCATTTTGGTGTTTTCTTTCTTTCTTGTCTTTTTTAATTACCTCTTGCTTTCTTCATGTATGATGTCCTTGATGACATTCCACAATTCGTCTGTTCTTAGGTCATTAATGTTCAATGCATCAGATCTGTTCTTGAGATGGTCTCTAAACTCAGGTGGGATATACTCAAGGTCTTACTTTGGCTTTCGTGGACTTGTTCTATTTTTCTTCAAATTCAACTTGAACTCACATATAAGCAATTGATGGTCTGTTCCACAATCAGCCCCTAGCCTTGTTCTGACTGATGTAGTCAATTTGATTCCTGTGTATTGCATCTGGCAAAGCCCACATGTATAGCTGCCATTTGTGTTGTTGAAAAAAAGGTATTTCAGTGAAGAAGTCATCGGTCTTGCAAAATTCTATCATGCGATCTCTGGCATCATTTCTATCACCATGGCCATATTTTCCAACTACTAATCCTTCTTCTTTGTTTCCAACTTTCATATTCCAATCGCTAGTAATTATCAATGCATCTTAATTGCATGTCTGATAAATTTCAGACTGTAGAAGCTGGTAAAAATCTTCAGTTTCTTCATCTTTGGCCTTAGTGGTTGGTGTGTAAATTTGAATAATATCATATTAAGTGATCTTATTTGTAGGTGTATAGATATTATCCTATCACTAACAGTGTTGTATTTCAGGATAGATCTTGAAATGTTCTTTTTGGTAATGAATGCAATGCCATTCGTCTTCAATTTTTCGTTCCCGACATAACAGACCATATGATTATCCAAATAAAAATGGCCAATACCAGTCCATTTCAGCTCACGGATGCCTATGATATAGATGTTTATATATTTCATTTCATTTTTGATGATTTCGAATTTTCCTAGATTCAAACTTCGTACATTTCACTTTCCTATTATTAATGGATATTTGCAGCTGTTTCTTCTCATTTAGAGTCATGCCACCTCAGCAAATGAAGGTCCTAAAAGCTTGACTCCATCCAATTCATTAAGTCGACTCCACTTTGAGGAGGCAGCTATTTCCCAGTCATCTTTTCAGTGCCTTCCAACCTGAGGCGCTCATCTTCTGGCACTATGTCAGACAGTGGTCCACTGCTATTCATAAGGTTTTCAGTGGCTAGTTTTTTTTAGAAGTAGACTGCGAAGTCCTTCTTCCTAGCCTGTCTTAGTCCTGAAGCTCGGCTGAAACCTGCCCACCATGAGTTACCCTGCTAGTATTTGAATACTGGTGGCATAGCTTCCAATATCACAGCAACGCACAAACCCCCACAGTATGACAAACTGACAGATGCATGGTGGCAGATACTCATTAGCACATTTGAATTAGTAGGATCAAAAGTGTCAAAACTAAATATTTGATCTTTCTGGGTGAATCAAGCCTTACTGCTCTTTATATTCAAATTGCGTCTTTCCTTCAAATGGGGTCTTTCCTTGTAAAAATAAAAATTCTCACAGTACTAACAGATATTATCTGCATTTTAGAGATGTAAATAATTATTAACTGAATATTTTAAATTACTTATAAAGAGATACTTACAGATCTATATGAAAATTAAATCAGTTATTTCCCAGACTACTACTTCATTTTACTGTCATTTGTTTTCAATGTTTATTTAAAATTTCTCTGTTGTCTTCAATGATTTCTGCAGAAACTGAGACACCAAGGATATATCCAATATGAATATAATATGCAATAGTGTGCTGTGACACAAGTTTTAAAAAGAAATTAGCTACACCAATTTACAGATGAAAAACCATGATCTATGCCTGATATTTAGAAGAAATACAACCAGAATGTTTATTAGAAGTCATGTAACAAGACTCCAGTTCTCCTACTTTGGATGTATCACCAGGAAAGATCAATTACTAGAAACGAACATCATTATTTGTAAGCTGGAGAGTCAAGGAAGGCAGGAGAGTGACTTGGTGAGGTGGATTGACCCAGTGGCTAAAAATATGGACTCAAACCTAGTGACAATCATTAAGATGGCTCAGGAACAGGCAATATTTTGTTCTGTTATATATAAGATGACTATAAGTTGGAGCCAACTCAATGGCAACCAATAAGAACAATGACATACGTTAACTCTCCATCACACCAGTAGTTGAGGGCTGAATAAAGACTTGACCTATATCTTTCAAATCTCAGTCCAAGAATTTTACATTATAGTTGGTATTCGACATTTATGTACATAAGAAGTTGTAGAAGATACTGATTATTTAATGCAAAAAATGTGAGTAGAGTTATTTAATTACATTTTTTATCTATTGTAGATGACTGCACTTACTGTACTTATTAAGGGTTTTTTTTCTTTAACTGCACTTACTGTACTTATTAAGGGATTTTTTTAAATTAACAATCTTTTTTTTCCTTGAGTCATAAAGTCTATTATAATTTATCTCATTTTTTTCTGATCACCTCATCTGTTTAAATACTTCTTTTATTAGAAAAGTTTTTGAAAATATGTGTTCATATTTTCTATGCCAGCAGGAATTAACTTTATATTTCTTATTTTGAAAATCAATCAAATTTTTAGCCTGGCCTATTGGTAGATTTCATTTCTCATAATGAGATGCACCCAGAGTTCCAACATTGTGTACCATTAAATAGAATTTTTATTTATTCATCATTTTCATTATAAGTAATCTTCCTGCTCAGTATTTTAGTCATCTGAATAAATAGCAAAATTGTACTGTACAATGTCATGAAAATGAGGTTAGTCTGTATACAAGTCAAGTGAAAAGAATTTTTCTCATCTCAGCTGAATATGTGAACTAATAAATAATGTAAGAGGAAAAAGATTGGCTGCTAAAAATCAATTCCACTATCTAAAGTATATCAATAAGTTGAAAATATAGAGAAACTGTAATAAGACCTGTCATTACAGAAGTGGGAGAAAAAGGGATGGGGAGGAAGCTCTTATAAGTTGCAGGCTAGAATTTTATTGTATATAATATTACCACATCATACTTGGCCAAAAGATCATGATCCAAGTCAAGGCTACTAAAGTAAGGCATGAATCCCTAGGAAGCATTGCTCTAAATAAACCTATCAAACAAGATTTGAAGAGTCTTTGAAGATTCTTTAATTTTGTCTCTGAGTAGTTTTTCAAATTATAATTTTATGACACTATATTTTTATTACAGTGACTTCCAAATGAAAAAGTATAATATGGTGTAATACATTCAATAATAAACTGCTTCCATTTTCTAATATTATCAAAATCACTTCAGAGGAACTAATACCGATGTATTTTGTCTCAAAGCAAATTTTTTTTTTTTTTTAATTTTAAATTTGCATCTGTGACAATGGCTTTTTCCAGATTAAATGTAAAAATGGATAAAAAACTCACAGCAGATTATCAAATTGTCTACATTTAGTTGAAGGAAAACTTTCAACGTGAAACAAAGTCTAAAGTAAATTAAGTCCAATTTATGCCGAAATCACTATGCATGAAAAGAGCACAGGTGCTGTGTTTTGCTTTGTTTTTAAACCATACTTACTTGAGTTTGAAACGTAGTTCCTCTGTCTATTGTGAACAGGACCTGCTACATAATTAGCTGGACCCAATACAAATTCAAAATATAGGGCCCCTTGTTAAAATGTTATCAAGAATTTCAAGATGGCAATAGAGCATTAAACCAAGTGCAGGGCCCTTCTTACACTGGAGCTGTATGTAACTGCACAGTTGCACACCCATGATGCTGACACTTACTGTGGCTTCTTGAGTTCTTTTAGTTATTTGAGTTCTTTTAGATAATGTTTCTTGACATATATGTATTTGTTGTTGAGTTAACAAAGTAAAACATACATAAGGTGCATGTTAGACACTTAGTTGATTTTTATTTAAATCAGTAGTGGTCCTTTATTAATATGAATTAAAATGTGGCTGATGAATAGACCCACTTAAAAATATCTTCATTGACTCTGTCGGCAAAAATTCAAATTTAGATTATTAATATAGTTGTTCAAAATTTCAAATATTAATTTCCAAAAGGAAAAATATGATCCTCAGCCCATTATTTTCACTCTAATGTCAGCAATAGTATTTTTTCTTCCTGAATTTTTAGCAATTTAAAAATGAAGTATAGAACTGCCATTAAAAAATAAGCTCATTTTTCAATTAATTATAACGTACCTATTCACAGATGCGTAAATCAAAAGTTTACAGACACTCAATAACAAAAAGACAACCCAATTTTAAAAGTGTGCAAAGGACTTGAATAGATATTTCTTTAAAGAAGTTAAACAAATGGACAACAAACACAAGAAAAGATGCTCAACATCGTTAATCATTAGAAAAATGTAAATCAAAACCATAATGAGATACCACTTCACACCCACCAAAATGACTACAATAATAAAAATCATACAACTAAAAATAACAGATGTTGGTGAGGGTGTGGAGAAGTTGGAAACCTTGTACATTGCTTTGGGTGGAAATGTAAAATGGTATAGCCACTATGGAAAGCAGTCTGATAGTTCCTCAAAAAGTTAAACACAGAATTACCATATGATCCAGCAATTCCACATTTAGATTAAAAAAAAAAAAAAACACTGCCATCGAGTCAATTCCAACTCATAGCAACCTTACAGGACAGAGTGGAACTGCCCCATAGGGTTTCCAAGGCTGTAAATCTTTACAGGAGCCGACTGCCACATCTGGTGGGTTTGAACCACTAAATGTTTGGTTAGCAGCTGTGATGGTTAAGATTGTGTGTCAACTGGCTGAGCCATGATTCTCAGTGTTTTAATGTAATCACTCCCATGATTGAATATACTGTGAGTAGCCAATCAGATGAAAGGGAGTCTCCTTGGGGGTGTGGCCCGTATCTGTATATAAGCAGACGTTCTGGCTTTTTGCTCTCTCTGGATCCTGCGGCTGCTTCCTGTCCTCTCATCTCCCGTTCTTGGGACTTGAGCTATCAGCTTATAGGCCGAACCTGGGATTCGCTGATCTGCACAACCTGTGAGCAGGAGCCCTGCTCTCCGACCTGCCGATCTTGAGCTTGCCAGCTTCTGCAGCTGTGTGACTTGGGAGAGGCCTCTACCCTGATCCACGGACTTGGGACGTTCTAGCCTCTACAATCACGTGAGCTGTTTCCTTGACATAATCTCTCTCTACATATATATATTTATACACTTTATTGGTTTTGCTTCTCTAGAGAACCCAGCCTAAGACAGCAGCCTAGCACTTTAACTGCTGTGCCACCAAGGCTCGTCACTCCTAGATATATACCTCAAATAATAGAAAACAGGTTACTAAAACAAATATCTGTGCACAAATGCTCATGACAACACCACTCACAATAGTCAAAAAGTAGAAACAACCCTCATGTCCATCAACTGATGAATGTATAAATAAATGTGGTATATTCATACAATGGAACATAATTCAGTCATAAAAAAGAGTGAGGTACTAATAAATGTTACATTGTGGGTGAACCTGGAAAACATTATATTAAGTGAAAGAAGCCAGACACAAAAGGTTGCATATTATATGATCCCATTTATATGAAAATATCCAGAACTCCAGGTAAATCCATGAAGACAAAAAACAGATTGAGGGTTGCCAGGAGCTGGGAGAATAAGAAGTGACTGCTTAATGGGTAATAAGTTTCTTTTGGAGGCATGAGAATGTTGTTGAACTAGATATGGGTGGTGGTTGCACAACAATGTGAATATACTAAATGCCATTGAATTGTATACTTTAAAATGGTTAATTTAATGTTATGTAAATTACACATCAGTAACAAAAAAGCATATGCATCAATGACTTTCATAAAATGAAACAACAGAATACTAAATACAACAGAAGTTCTCTCTATTCTGTTGGATTGGCTGTCTATATGCAACCTCCTCCAAAACACATGCATAAAATATTTTACAATGACCCTGACTGCTAACATTATAGATGAGCTTTGCCTATTTGTGAACTTTTAATAAATAGGATAAGAAAGTTTGCCTTTTTTTCTCTGTATCTGTCTTTTTTTCAGTTAATATTATGTTTCTTCAAGCCATCTGTGTTGTGTGTAGTTATGCTTTGTTCTCATATTCATTGCAGAATAATGATCCATGATATGAATATATCACAATTTATACATTTTACTTCTGATGAGTTATTTGCAGTTCTGGGTTATTATAAATGGTGTTTTCTTAACATTCATATGCATAACTTTTTGGTAAATATGAAATACATAACTTCTCTTGGGTGTATTCCTAGGAGTAGAATGGTTGGCACACAATATATGTATCTATTGTATACCCATCTTGTCAAAAAGTTTTCCAGTATGATCATATCAATTTACATTTCCACCAGCAGTGTATGAGAGTTAAAGTTTCTCCAGATCTTCATCTGTGTTTGTTATTATTTACCTTTTTGAAAACAATTTAGCCACCCTGGAAGAGGTATAGAGGTATCAGATTGTGATTTGAATTTGCGTTCCCTTGATAGCTCATAGAGTAGAGCACATTTTCATATGTTGATTGCCCAGTAGGATATTCTTTTTTGTGAGGTTCTTGTTCCACCCTTGGGCCTCTATTTTGTATTATTTTCTCTGCTTTACTGATTTACATTGCAGTTCATTTCATTTTTTTATCTAGACTTTTCATAGATATCATACTTAATTATTTTTGTAAACAACAATTCATAATAAAAAGAAGAAGAAAAACAAGGGATTAGCAAACAATTGGTAAATAGATAATACATTCTTTTAAAAAATTACTATGGATAACAAACATGTTTTGTTCTTTGGAACACTGAGTGTTCTTGGAAAAGCTCAGTGGAATGGATTCCATGACAGATGGATAAAATATCATAAGACAGCAAAAGAAAAAATGATGAAAGAACTGTTTTTAAATAAATATTGTATATAATTATTACTTGCTGGAGTTAAAACAGTGTATTTACCTATTAAAACAAATAGTCTTGAAAAATCTATCTATCTGTCTGTCTATCTATCTATCATCTATTGGGAAGATCAAGTGTGAGATGTTCTACTATAGCAAAATGCAGAGAAAAATCATTATGCGTTTTTAAAATTATCTGTAACTGCCAAATCTTAATATCAGATTAAATAAAATTCAAAACCAAAAATACAAAATGGATCAAATAATATATTTTATATTGATTAAGTATATAATTTAAAGGAAATTATATATAGAATATAACATGCAAAGTATGCAATGCAATAAACATTTCAAAATAGAAAAATTCACAAAAAAATAAAAGGTAGAAGCTCATCTTCTCAAACTTTGATCATGCAAATTTAAAAGATGGTTAATTAGGTTGATTAATAATGTTTCATTGTTTACATCATTTTCCAATGAAGAGTACATTTTTTCTTATTCCCAAGTATTATTTATTAGCATGCATTTTCTATTATAATTTCTATGTTACTGTATTTTCAAAAATATAATTTTTCATACCATTCTTCTGAAGAGAAATATGGTAAAACTAAGTTATATTAATGAAACTTTAATTTATAATATGTATTATACCAAATAAAGATAAACATTGTATTCTCTTCCTATGGTCATAATAAAATTTGACTTGCTATTGCATAGCACAGTTAGCACAATGCCTGATTATCAGTTGAGGTTCTCCAGAAAAGCATAACCAATCGGCGATATACATATTGGAAATCCTGGTGGCTTACTGGTTAAGAGCTATGACTGCTAACAAAAAGGTCAGAAGTTCAAATCCACCAAGTGCTCCTTGGAAACCATGGGGCAGTTCTACTCTGCCCTAAATGGTTGCTATGAGTTGGAATCGGCTCGATGGCAAGGGGTTTGGTTTGGTTTATATACATATATATCTTTTTTAAGGCAGGCCAGCAAGCTGAAAAGTCAGGCAGGATTATTATGTTAGTCTTGAGGCAGAATTCCTTCTTTAAGAAACTTCAGTTTTTGCTCTTTAGGCCTTCAACTGATTGAATAAGTTTCACACATATTCTCCAGAATAATTTTCATTACTTAAAGTCAACCTACTGTAACTGTTAATCACATCTACAAAATATCTTCCCAGCAACATCTAGACTAATGTTTGACCAAACTGGCACCATAACCTAGCTAAGCTGACTTATAAAATTAACTATCACAACCTGGAACGTGGTAATTATGAAATCAAAGCGAGTAGGAGTAATAGTATTCATATTATGGTGATATGCTCTGGTGCAAACACTTGATACCTGAGCTGCTAACTGAAAGTTGGAGGTTCAAGTCCACACAGAGGCACCTGGGAAGAATGGACTAGTGATCTCCTTCTGAAAAATCAGCCACTGAAAACCCTACAGGGCACATTTATACTCTAACACCCATGGTGTCGGTATAAATCAGAATCCACTCAATAGCAACTGTTTTTTGTAGTTGTTGTTCTTTTTGTTTTTTACTGTTTCAGAAATACTCATGTGTAAAAACTGGGGCGGTTGCAGAAATTTAAAGACAAAACCTTTTAGGATATATTTAATACTATGACTACTAATAAATTAGGACAACTGCAGTTATGTTACCATTACTACTGTCTTAGTTATCTAGTACTTCTATAACATCAAACCTTTTAACATAATGCAGACAAGTTCTTTGCCACTGCATAAAAACATCGCCCTTCCTCCATTGTTCAATTATATGTTCATCATTTTCTTTCAAAACCTCACCAGAAGCACATTTAACGTCTACATTTCTAGCAACATTTAGTGCTCCTGCCATATGAATTATCTAAGATGATAGAAACTTTTGCTATAACTTTCCTCACTTCCTTCTGAGCCCTCACCAGAATTGCCTTTGATGTCTATGGTTCTACCAACAGTCTTTTTAAGGCAATCTAGGCTTTTACTATTAGTCACTTTAAAATTCTTCCAGTCTCCACTCATTACCCAATTCTAAAACCACTTCCACATTGTAGGTATTTGTTAGAGGAACACTCCTACTTCTTGTTACCAAATTCTGTCTTAGTTACCTAGTGCCACTATAACAGAAATACCATAAGTGGATGGCTTTAACAAACAGAAATTTATTCTTTACAGTTTAGGAGGCTAGCAGTCCAAATTCAGGACGCCAGCTCTAGGGGAAGGCCTTCTCTCTCTTTTGGCTCTGGAGGAAAGTCTTTGCCTCTTCTGAGCTTCTGCTCCTGTGCAATCTTCATGTGGCTTGGCATCTGTCTTTCCCAATTCTCCTTGCTAGCTTGCCTTTAATCTCTTTTATATCTCAAAAGAGATTGACTCAAGATACACCCTACACTGCTCCTGCCTCATTAAAATAACAAAGACAACCCACTCCAAAATGAGATTATAATCACAGGCATAGCGGTTAGGATTTATAACACATATTTTGGGGGGACACATTCAGTTTGTAGCAATTACTATGATCAGTTGACTTCAAACATACATTTGTGTTCAGCTGCTAGTCAGGTAGGTGGCTATACTGATTTCACTCTCTTCCTTACATGTTTTGGGGTCTTTGCTAAAATGACTCAGCTCTTCTCAATTTGTTATCAAGCAAGGAATCCCAAGATTGTTCTCATGAGGAGAGCAGTGTTCCAAGAGAGAGGAAAATCTGAAAAGCCTCTTGAGACCTGGGTATGGAACTGGAAAAACATACTTTCTTTGTATTCTATTATTTGAAACCAATAACCAGACCAGTCCAGTTTCTAATGCTTTAGAGTAAAAAAAAAAAAAAAAAAAAAGCTACAGAGTGTGGAAAGACATTTGAAATAGATGTATTTGTTAAATTACACCTTAAGTATAAACAAAATTTCATAAATCAAAAAGAAAATGACAAATAGAAAAACAGACAAATGATTTAACAAAAAAGTGATTGACTCAAAAAGAGAGTATTCATATGGCCAATAAACATACGAAAAGGTACTCCTCTCCAATATGGAAATGAAAAATAAAACTAAAATGGCACTACACGTGTGCCAGATTGGCTAAAGTGTTTGACATTATCTACTAAAAGTGAGCATATGCATTCCTATGATCTAACAATTTCATGTGTAGGTTGATATCCAAGAGAAATGAATGCATATTCTACAAGATACATGCACAAAAATACTCCTAGCAGCACTGTTCACAATTGATAAAAACCACCCAAATATCCATCAACAGTAGAAGTACTCTATTACATTATGTTAGGTTAATGAAATACTATACTATAAGAAGGAAGAATGAATAGACTGCAACCACATGCAACAATATGGATGGCCCTAACAATTTAGAGCAAGAGAAAGAAGTCACAAAAGAGTACATACTGCATGATTGCTGTTATATAATCAGTACATAAATATCAGCATAGTGGTTATACTCAACCATAGTTGGGATACAAAAAGGAATGGAATGGGATACAAAAGGGCTTCTAGACTGTGACAATGTCCTTTTATTTCTCCCATTTGGTTACTAGTAATTACATTGGTGTGAGCTGAGGTATGCTCACTTGGTAAAAATTCATCAATGTCTATATGTGTTCCATACCCTTTTCTGTATGAAAGTTATATTTTAATGACATTTCCACAAAAATAATATCAATGACATTAGTATCAAAAAGTAAGATATCTAGTTATAAACCAAACAATGGTGAGAAAACTTTCGATGAAAAAATATATATCTTTGAAAATGCTAGAATCGATCAAAAATGGAGGCCAGTTTCAATGTGATTTTGCTTTTAGGATTCTGAACTTTTGTTCTGAAACTATCTGATTAGTTGACAGTTATCCTTTTCTTCCTTTCCTCACCAGATTTTCTTCTCTGTTCCTATTTATGAGCAGTTTTCTAAGTCAAATGCATCAACTTTTCTTCTTCTCTGTATACCTGAATACATCGGGTTACTTTTCAGATTATTTTTTTATCTGCTTTAAAGAATACAAAGTCCATTTTCAGAATAAAGTGTTAATTTTTGTTCAGAGGAACTATACTTTTATTGTTGTGTAGTTAATTTTCGTACCCAGTAGAATATGAAAATAATGGAGCTTTTGTTTACTTTGCTGCATTTGACTATGAGCATTTTTATCTATTTATTTTTTTATGCATTGCTTTAAAAAGACTGTTGCTATGTTACACCTTAAGTACTTTGCAGTGGAAAATTCAACAAGTGTTTGAAACTTGACTTAGCATTGTAAAAGTAGTGCTTTTATCATTAAGAAGTTTCAGGAAAGGAAATAGCATGGGATGCGGAGGTGGTGGAGGAGAAACTATATTTCACTATCTCCATAAAGCACTTTCTAAAAACTTAATATAAAAAACACAAAGGTAAATCATTTAAATTCTAGTCTAAAAATCTTGATCCCTTGGGCTGCCAGAATGTTTCAAATAGCAATTACAGAAATAAGATCTGATTGACTGTTAGGGTTATGTATCTATAATGGTTGTTGTGGCATTTTGGAAACATAGATTGTTTCAAAGACAAACAGTGATAAAAAAAATTGTCATAGTTTATAATCCATTCATGTTAGTTTGAATAAGAATAAAAAACCCATAAAATATGCCTCCAAGAAACATTTATCAAATCCAATCTATGAAACAGAGGACAAACAGCATTTTGTGCCACATCTAAAATTTCTATCCAGTTAATATGTGTTGCAATTGAAGACCACAGGTCATGAAATATTTCAAGTTAGAAAATCCATACACATTACCTAAATAAAAAACAATATGGTGCTTTTTTGTTTGTTTCACCATACATTTATATGCTGAATTTTTCAGCTTGGATGGGAAGGGATTGTCTCAATTTTTTTGTGGTTACTGTTTATATTGGATTGAATATTATTGCAAGGTTATAAAACTAGCTATTATATTGTTTCCAGGAGTTTATATTGTCACTTGCCTATCAAAACCTTAAACTGCAAAGATATTTGCTAAAATTGTTTTAATATGTGGGTGATATTGGCTTATGTTGAACACAGACAAAGGTGGCAAAAAATATTTGCAATTCAAAGTAAAACCCAAACATAATTTAGCACAACCAAAACTGGATAGATTTTTGGACAATAACATTTCAGAATCTAAATTCTGCCAGACAGTTAATTAATGTTCCAGACAATTATAGTTGACTAATTCTTTTGATGTTGTTAAATTATTTGACTATGGAAAGAGGCCCAGTTGTATGATAACTATATTAACATCATCAACATTATCAATAGACAGTCCAAGATTTAATAGATACATTTTTAAACCCAATATGCCTCTGGTATAATCAGCAAGCTGGAAAAGTACTCAAAGTGGATTTGGTTCAATTCAATGCTTTCAAGTGTTTTTAACTGAAAACAATCTGGAGAGATAAGTATTCATTAACTGAAGAAAACTTTACTTTGAAAAGTTTTCTAATTTAAGCTGCTGCTCTAAAATCCAGAAATATGTATATTTGAGTTGAAATGTGAATGATTAAAAAAAAAAAAAAGACTTGAGGGAAGACTATTTCAGACAAAAAGAAGCACAAATACCAAGGCCTGAAAATAAATAGAGATATAGCTATAGATAAACACATTTTTGTTTTGTGAAAATAGAATTATTACATAAATAATATTTTGTAATTTCCAATTTTTGCCCACTAGCATTATTGGTATGCTGTTATTATATGCCACAATTTTCATATGTTGTCATGCCTATAACAACATAGGTAGATATATTTTTGCATAGGTTACAATATATTCATGTCCGTAGCATTTTTAGATATACAATTTTTAATAACTGTACAGTTTGATATTTTGGCATAGAAAATGTAACTCAGATATTAAAATAATACTATTTTACCTCCTGTATTTTATACGGAAACCTTGGTGGCATAGTGATTAAGAGCTATGGCTACTAACCAAAAGGTTGGCAGTTCAAATCCACCAGTCACTCCTTGGAAACTCTGTGGGGTAGTTCTACTCTGTCCTATAGGGTCATTATCAGTCAGAATCTACTTGACAGCCACAGGCATATTTTATATGAATCAAGGAGGTCTGGACAATGAATAAGGAAGACCAAAGAATTGACGTCTTTGAATTATGGTGTTGGCGAAAAATAGTGAATATACCATGGACTGTTAGAAGAACAAACAAATCTGTCTTGGAAGAAGTACAGCCAGAATGCTCATTAAAAATGAGAATGATGAGACTTTGTCTCATATACTTTGGAAATATTATCAGGAAGGATCAGACTCTGGAGAAACACATTATGCTTGGTAAAGTAGAGAGTCGGGGAAAAAGATGAAGACCTTCAATGAGATGGATTGACACAGAGGCTGCAAAAATAGGCTCCAGCAGAACAATTGTGAGGATGACACAGAACCAGGCAGTGTTGTACATAGGGTCACTATGAATTGGAACTGACTTGATGGCACCTAACAACAATACTTTATATGTTTTTTTCCAAATTTTATCTAAAATATACAAGACTGCAGTGAATAATCTTGTATACAAACTTGTATGAATATGCCTGATTGTATCTTGAGAATTACCCTATAATTTGATGTGACTGTTTGATATTTAAAGCTTTTTATCCACATTGAAAATAGTTGCATAATGCTTATTGGAAAATATTGAAAATGCTCAGTTATTCATATTTCATTCATATGGTAGCTTAGCCAGAAGAGCCTAGGCAGGCTAGCCCATTCCTTGCTGCACAGCCTCATCTGCAGACACTTGGAACTTTAGTGGAGCCCAGAAGGGCCACCAGAGCTGACACACTAAACTTAAAAAGGATACATGCCTGCCAGAAGAGATTTAAATAGTATCAAGAGTCAATAGGCAGGGCCAAGACGGCAGAGTAGTCCAATGCTTCCTATGTCCCTCTTAGAACAAAGACCTGAAAAAATAAGTGAATTGATTTTATATGAATATCTAGGATCACTGAACATCAAAGGCAAAGGTGAGGAATCAGACTGAGTGGTGGGGGGAAAGAGAGATATTTTGGAAGCAGCAAGGACTTGCCAGACCTGAGCTGGTGGGAGCCAAAACCCTTCAGCCTGGATCAACTCAGTGTGTGCAGTGAGGTTGGCAAACAGCTGCGCTGGGAGGCACTTTCCACACTAAGAGAGACCCAGCAGCAGAGAGTCTACTCAGACACCCAGAACCAGTGAAAAGCAGGACTCAAGCAGCTAAAGATAAGTACTTGCGTGTGGCCTACCGCAGGGATCTTAAAAAAAAAAGATTGGGGAAAATCCTCTCTCCCATTTACCTTCCCCCTCCCTGCTCTGCACTGGGTCCCAGCCAGCTTCAGCAATTGATGAGTTCCCTGGGTTGGAAGTAGTTACCTTAAGGCACCTGAGCCATTCTCCCAGCCTTAGAGAGGGAACAAATTAACTAACAGGGAAAAAATAATAAGCTACCAGCTTCCCGAAGCCAGAACCTCAGGGTTGGCACAGATCCTATGACTAAGCACAGGCATAAGGGTCCACAGACTTTGAGTGCCTTTCACCTCTGCATGGACTCGTGTGGGCCCATCTTAACAATGTAAGCCCTCACTACCACAGTACAACAGGATAAATACCTGAAGTCTAACTTCAACTGTTTCAGCTGTGAAGTGGCAGATTTGTGATGCTTGACACTGCTCTGCCCTTTAAGCAGGTGTCTTACCTGTTCACATCAGGGGCTTGAGGACTGGTGGCTCCACCCACACTACCTAGCCACCTGCGACAGCAGTCGAAGAATAAGTGGTGCCCCCCAGTCCTTACAACCAACAGAGTAGAGTGCTCATAGTCTAGCTGCAAAACTCACTGACCTACTCACTCTGGGGAACAGGGACACGCTTTCCTTTCAGACACTCAGGGGCAGCCATCAGCCCCCTGCCTTCCTCAGTGTGTGACCACCCTAGCACAGCCAAATACCTGTGCCTACACCAATACCCACTCCTCTCTATGTCTGTAGGTGAGAGCCTACATCACACACTTGGTGAGTGATTGCCTGGAAGCCTGAGCTGGATCCATACAAGAAAAATTAATGGACTCCTGGGATCACATACTTAGTAACAGATCTAACTACCTGGTGACAGGATGTTAGAGCTTCAAAGGTGCCAATAATCAAACTCGCACACATAAGCAGCCTATTTGGTCACATCAAAACAAGAAGTTAGGACACACTAAGTAAACAAAAAATAAAAATTTATAATAACTTATTGATGGCAAGGAGAAAACAGTCAATATCAGATCACATAAAAACGCAGAACATGATGGCTTCAGCAAGCTCCCAAAATAAAGAATCAGTAAATTTTCTGGAGGAATAGAATTTCTTGGAATTATGAGAGGCAGAATACAAAAGATTAATATACAGAGCTCTTCAAGAAATTAGGAAGATTTTGCAAAATGCAGAAAAAGCCAAAGAACACACAGAAAAGCAGTAGCAGAACTTAAAAAGGTGATTCAAGAGCAAAATGAGAAATTTAATAGGCTGCAAGAATCCATAGAGAGACTGCTATCAGAAATCCAGAAGATTAACAACAAAATCAGAATTAGACAACTTAACAGAAAGTCATAGGAGCAGAATTGAGGCAGTAGGAGTCAAAATTAGTAAGGCTGAAGATAAAGAACTTGACACCAACTTATTTGAGGAAAAATCAGATAAAAGAATTTAAAAAAATGAAGAAACTCTAAGAGTTATGTGGGACTCTATCAAAAGAAATAACCTACAAGTGATTGGAGTACCAGAACAGTGTGGGATAACAGAAAATACAGAGAGAATTGTTGAAGATTTGTTGACAGAAAACTTCCCTGATACCTTGAAAAATGAGAAGATATATATCCAAGAAGCTCATCACAACCCACATAAGGTAGATCCTGAAAGAAAGTTACCAAGATATATTATAATCAAACTTGCCAAAACCAAAGATAAAGAGAAAATTTTAAGAGCAGCTAAGGATAAATGAAAAGTTATCTACAAAGGAGAGTCAATAAGATTAAGCTTGGACTACTCAGCAGAAACCATGCAGGCAAGAAGGCAATGTGATAACATACATACATCCTTGAAGGAAAAATTGCCAGCCAAGAATTCTATATCCAGCAAAACTGACTCTCAAATACGATGGTGAAATTGGGGAATTTCCAGATAAACAAAAGTTTAAGGAATTTGTAAAAACCAAACCAAAATTACAAGAAATACTAAAGGGAGCCCTCCAGTTAGAAAATCAGTACCATCCAATAACAACACAAGACTAGAATACAAGACAGAGCAACCAGATATTTACTCAGATAGGGAAGTCACAAAAATAAATCAAAGCTAAAACAGAAAATAGGGAAACAGAGATACAATATTTAAACCATGACAACATTAGAACAAAAAAGAGGGACTCATAAATGTAGACATAGATTTTTCATATGGAGAGGAAGTCAAGGCAATATAAAGAAATAAAAGACTGGTATAAACTTAGAAAAATAGGAGTAAATATTAAGGTAACCACAAAGGAAACTAACAATCCTACAAGTCAAAATAAAAAACAAGAAAAATATAAAGATCAGCAAATACAAAATCAACAACAATGAAAAAGATGAAAATACATAAAGAAAAATGACTTAGCACAGAAAATTAAATGGATCAAAGAAACTGTCAGCAACCCACAAAAACAGACAGCAAAATGACAGCATTAAACTCATACCTATCATAATTACGCTGAATGTAAATGGACTAAATGCACCAATGAAGAGATAGAGAATGACAGATTGTATAAAAAACACGATCCATCTATATGCTGCCTACAAGAGACAAACTTTAGACTTAAAAACACAAAAAAACTTAAATTCAAAGGATGGAAAAAATATATCAAGCAAACAACATTCAAAAAAGAGCAGGAGTGCCAATACTAATCTCTGACAAAATAGATTTTAAAGTAAAATCCACCTCAAAAGATAAGGAAGGATATTATATAATGATTAAAGGGTCAATAAACCAGGAGGACATAACTATAATAAATATTTAGACACCCAATGACAGGGCTCCAAAATACATAAAACAAACTCTAACAGCACTGGAAAGAGAGATAGACAGCTCCACAACAATAGTAGGAGACTTCTATACTCCGCTATTGGTGAAGGACAGAACATCCAGAAAGAAGCTCAATAAAGACATGGAAGATCTAAATGCTATAATCAGCCAACTTGATCTCATGGACATATACCAAACACTACACCCAACAGCAGCTCAGTATACTTTCTTTTCCAAAGCACATGGAACATTCTCCAGAATAGACCACAGACTAGGCCATAAAGCAAGCCTTAACAGAATCCAAAGCATCAAAATATTACAGAGCATATTTTCTGACCATAAAGCCATAAAAGTAGAAATCAATAACAGAAATAGCAAGGAAAAAAAATCAAACACACAGAAACTGAACAACACCTTGCTCAAAAACTACAGGGTTATAGGAGAAATTAAGGATGGAATAAAGAAATTCACAGAATCAAATGAGAATTAAAACACATCCTACTAGAACCTTTGGGACACAGCAAAAGCAGTGCTCAGAGGTCCGTTTATAGCAATAAATGCACACATCCAAAAAGAAGAAAGGACCATAATCAAAAAATTAACACTGCAACTGGAAAAAGGAGAAAGAGAGCAGCAAAAGAAACCCTTGGGCCCCAAAGGAAATGCATTAATAAGAATTAGAGCTGAATTAAATGAAATAGAGAATAGGAAAACAATTGAAAGAGTTAACAAGACCAAAAGCTGGTTCTTAACAAGACAAATATCTGGTTCTCTGAAAAGATCAACAAAACTGATAAACCATCAGCCAAGCTGACAAAAGAAAAACAAGAGAGGTGCAGATAACCTGTATAAGAAATGAAATGGGTGATATCACAACAGACCCAACTGAAATTAAAGGAATTGTAACAGAATACTATGAAAAATTGTACTCCAACAAATTTGAAAACCTAGAGGAAATGGACAAATTTTTACAAACTCACTACCTACCTAAAATAACACAGAGGAAGAACAACTAAATAAACCTATAACAAAAGAAGATATTGAAAAGGAAATTAAAAAAACTCCCAACAAAAAACCCCCCTGGCCCAGATGGCTTCACTGGAGAATTCTACAAAACTTTCAGAGAAGAGTAAACATTACTACTACTAAAGGTATTTCAGAGCATAGAAAAGATGGAATACTCCCAAACTCATTCTATGAAGCCTGCATAACCCTGATACCAAAACCAAGTAAAGACACCACAAGAAAAGAAATTACAGACCAATATCCCTCATGACCAATGAGGCAAAAATCTTCAACAAAATTCTGGACGATAGAAAGCAGCAACATATGAAAAAAATAATTCACCATGATCAAGTGGGATTTATACCAGGTATGCAGGGATGGTTCAACATTAGAAAAACAATCAAAGTAATCCATCACATAAATAAAACAAAGACAAGAACCACATGATCTTATCAGTCAATGCAGAAAAGGCATTTGACAAAGTCCAACACCCATTCATAACTCTTAACAAAATAGGAGTAGAAGGGAAAATCCTCAATATAATTAAAGGCATTTATACAAAGCCAACAGCCAACATCATCCTAAATGGAGAGACTTTGAAAGCATTCCCCTTGAGAATGGGAACTAGACAAGGATGCCTTCTATCACCATTCTTATTCAACATTGTGCTGGAGGTCCCAGACAGAGCAATTAGGCTAGAAAAAGAAATAGAACACATCCAAATTGGTAGGGAAGAAATCAAAGTATCTCCACTTGCAGATGATATGATCTTGTACACAGAAAACCCCAAAGAATCCACAAGAAAACTACTGAAACTAATAGAAGATTTCAGCAAAGTTTAAGGATACAAGATAAACATACAAAAATCAGTTGGATTCCTCTACACCAACAAAGAGAACTTCGAAGAGGAAATCACTAAATCAATACCACTTACAATAGCTCCCAAGAAGATAAAATTCTTAGGAATAAATCCAACCAGAGATGTAAAAGACCTGTACAATGAAAACTACAAGACTCTACTGCAAGAAACCAAAAGAGACCTGTATAAGTGGAAAAACATTTCTTGCTCATGGATAGGAAGACTTAACATTGTGAAAATATCTATTCTACCCAAAGTGATCTACAGATACAATGGAATCCCAATCCAAATTCCAAAGGCATTTTTTAATGAGATGGAGAAACCATGAACTTCGTATGGAAAGGGAAGAGACCCTGGATAAGTAAAGCATTACTCAAGAAGAAGAACAAAGTGGGAGTTCTCACACTACCTGATTTTAGAACCTATTATACTGCCACAATAGTCAAAACAGCCTGGTACTGGTACAATAACAGATACGTAGAACAATGGAATAGAATTGAGGATCCAAATGTAAATTCATCCACTTATGAGCAGCTGATATTTGACAAAGGCCCAAAGTCCATTAATTGGGGAAAAGACAATCTTTTTAACAAATGGTGCTGGCATAACTGTATATCCATCTGCAAAAAACTGAAACAAGACCCATACATCACACCGTGCACAAAAACTAACTCAAAATGGATCAAAGACTTAAATATAAAATCGAAAATGATAAGGATCATGGAAGAAAAAATAGGGACAACACTAACAGCCCTAATACATAGCATAAACAGAATATGAACCATAAGTAACAATGCAGAAACTCCACAAGAGAAACTAGATAACTGGGAGCTCCTAAAAAATCAAACATTTATGCTCATCAAAATCTTCACCAAAAGAGTCAAAAGACAACCTACAGACAGGGAAAAAATTTTAGCTAAGACAAATCCGATCAGCGTCTAATCTCTAAAATCTACAAGATACTGCAAAACCTCAACAACAAAAGGACAAACAACTCAATTAAAAAATCGCAAAGGATATGAACAGGAACTTCACCAAAGAAGACATTCAGGTGGCTAACAGACACATGAGGAAATGCTCACGATCATTAGCCATTAGAGAAATGCAAATCAAAAAAGAGATATCATCTCACTCCAACAAGGCTAGCATTAATCCAAAAAACACAAAATAATAAATGTTGGAGAGGTTGTGGAGAGACTGGAACACTTATACACTGTTGGTGGGAATGTAAAATGGTACAACCACTATGGAAATGGATTTGGTGCTTCCTTAAAAAGCTACAAATAGAAGTACCATAGGATCCAGCAATCCCGCTCCTTGGAATATATCCTAGAGAAATAGGAGCTGTCACAGAATAGATATATGCACACCCATGTTCACTGCAGCATTGTTCATGATAACTAAGAGGTGGAAACAACCTACATGCCCATCAACAGACGAATGGATAAATAAATTATGGGGTATTCACACAATGGAATATTTTGCAATGATAAAGAACAACGATGAATCCGTGAAGCATCTTATAACATGGAGGAATCTGGAAGGTATCATGCTGAGTGAAGTTAGTCAGTTGCAAAAGGACAAATATTGTATAAAACCACTATTATAAAAACACAAGAAAAGGTTTAAACACAGAAGACAACATTCTTTGATGGTTACAAGGGTGGGGAGGGAGGGAAATGGGTATTCACTAACTAGAAAGTAGACAAGAATTATCTTAGGTGAAGGGAAAGACAGCACACACTACAGGGGAAGTCAGCACAACTGGGCTAAACCAAAGCTAAGAAACTTCCTGAATATAACCAAACACGTTAAGGGACAGAGTAGCAGGGGCGGGGGTCTGGGGACCATGCTTTCAGGGGACATCTAGGTCAATTGGCACAACAAAGTTTTTTAAGAAAATGTTCTGCATCCCACTTTGGTGAGAGACATCTGGGGTCTTAAATGCTAGCAAGTGGCCATCTAAGATGCATCAATTCGTCCCAACCCACCCAGAGTAAAGGAAAATGAAGAACACCATGGACACAAGCAAAGTTTTAGCCAAAGAGACAGAAGGGCCATATAAACCAGAGATTTCATCAGCCTGACACGAGAAGAATTAGACGGTGCCTGGCTACCACAATGACTGCCCTGACAGGGAATGCAACAGAGAGTCCCTGATGGAGCAGGAAAAAGGTGGGGTTCAGAACTCAAATTCTAGTAAAAAGACCAGACTTAATGGTTTAATTGAGACTGAAGGGACTCTGGAAGATGTGGCCCAGGCTCTCTGTTACCCCAGAACTAAAACCATTCCCGGGGCCAACTCTTCTGACATAGACTGGACTTTGGGACATAATATACTTGTGAAGAGTGTGCTTCTTAGCTCAAGTAGATACATGAAATTAAATAAGAAGCTCTTGTCTGGAGGTGAGATGAGAAGGCAGAGAGGGTCAGTACCTGGTTGAATGGACATGGCTAATCTGGGGTGGAAAAGAAGAATGTGCTCTCATGGTACAGGGAGAGCAAGTGGGGTCACAAATCAATGCATATATGAATTTTACTATGAGAGACTGACTTGAATTGTAAACTTTCACTTAAAGCACAACAATGTAAAAAAAAAAAAATGAGTCTTGTAATATATTATCCAAAATGTCCAGGATACAACTGAAAATGTCTCATCATACCAAGAACCAGGAAAAATATAACTTAAGTGAGAAATAATTGATAGACACCAATGCTAAGATGAATCAGGTTTTGAAATTGTCTGTCAAAGAATTGAGAGCAGTCTTCAAGAAAATTGCTTCAAAATGGACACTTTTCTTTTAGAGGCCAGTAAATTAGGAAAAGGCTGTAAAGTATAATCTTAACTTTGTATAATAATCAAATTATTCAATGAAAGTTACTATTTGTAGATCTCTATCTCTTTCTTAAGCCCTAAATTATTAATAATGGCTATATTTAGGTTAGAAGTAGGAGCAGAGGATAAGTGGATTTTAATACTTTATTCTTTTTAATTCTATATTTTGGGAATTCAATTTATTTAATTGCTGAAGAAATAAGAATAATACAACAAACCTAAAAGGAAAATAAAAGGCAATTCACCATAAGCCTCACAGTCATCAAATGTTCCACTATCAATCAAACCTTAGTTTTATGGATTTCCTCAGAAATAAGCTCCACAATAAAGAAAGCCAAACCAGGTAAGTGTCATGAAATGCACTCTGTGTGTTACGGCTCCTTGAAAGAATGACTATATAATTCACTTATTAAAAAAAAAATTAAAATATTTTATCGGGTTTTTGGTGAAAGTTCACACATCAGGTTAGGTTCCCATTTGACAATTTCCACACAAACTGTTCCTGATATTAGTTACGTTTATCACATTGTGTCAACATTCTCTTTAATTGTGTTCTGTTTGTTCCATTTCCAGTACTGTAGTTTCCCTGCACCTTTATCTTCTCATCTTTGCTTTTTATAAATTGTTGACGTTTTGGTCTCATACTGATGGTTTTTAAGTAGGGCATCAATCTTAAGAGTGATATCCTTTATTTTGTGTGCCACTCTGCTATTTTGCTAAAAGGTGATCTCAGAGGATAGGCTCAGTTCTGGGTTCAAAGGGTGTCTCAGGGCAATAGTCTTAGGGGGTCCTCTGTTCTCTACTGTTCCAGTTTGTTTGGCTTTGTTTTTTAAAAAAAAATAAGAATTTGAGTTTGGCTCCATATTCTTCTCCCAATTTATCCATGAACAACTATTGTGGCCCCAGTCAGAACAGTCAGTGGTGGTATCTGGGCATCATCTAGCACTTCTTGTCTCACAGTAAATGAGGTTGTGGCTTTTGTAGACATGTTTCTTTTCTGTGCTTTTGGTTACCTTCTAATTGTTTTGCTCCTGGTGAATCGAGACCCATAACTGTGTCGTAGATGGCTGCTTGCAAGCTTTTACAACCGCAGATGCTACTCGCTTCACTAGGATGCAGATCATCCTTTTAGAGAACTATGTTACACCAATTGATTGAGTTGTCCCATGAAACTATGGTCCTAAGCTTTTAAACCCAGAAAACCAATTTTGGAAGATGTTTGGATATGTCTGGGGAGTATCTGTATTTGTTTCTTCAATGAAATATGTGCCTGCACCCACATATTTGTATTTACACATACCTATAGATACTTTGGAAAACCTGGTGGTGTAGTAGTTAAGAGCTACAGCTGCTAACCAAAAGGCTGGTGGTTTGAATCCACCAGGCACTCCTTGGAAGCTTATGGGACAGTTCACTCTGTCTCATAGGGTCGCTATGAGTCAGAATCAAGTTAACAGCAATGGGTTTTGGTATAAATACTGCTATTCGTTCTCATCTATGTGCACATCTGTACCTACCTGTTTTCCAATTTGCCTATACTCATCCATATGTGCTCAAATGCTCATTAGTACTTTGGTTGTCCTGTGCTCACTACATCCATAATCAGTGCCAGTTTTCTCATCACCAAAAATAACTAGTCTCTACTGAAAAAAGCATACTCTCTTCACCACTCTCTCTTCCTGGTACCTACCAATGAACATTTGTTTCTCTATATCTATTCTTTTATTCTTATAAAAGAGTGATAATACAATATTTGTCCTTATATGCTTGACTTATTTCACTTAGCATTATGCCAACCATGTCCATCCATGTTATATGTTTCATGAATTCATTATTGTTCTTTATAGTCATGTCTTGTTACATTGTACTACATTGTACTGCAGTTTACTTATCCATTCATCCTTTGATGGACACTTCAGTTGTTCCAATTTATTTGCTATTGTGAATAAAGCAGAGATGAACATAGGTGTGCTTATGTCTGTACCTGTCATTATTTTTCGGTGTCTAGGGTATATACCTAGGAGGGGTATTGCTGGATCATAGGGTAGTTCTATTTCCAGTTTTTTGAGAAAGCACCATATAATTTTCTATAGTGGTTATACCATTTTACAGTCACATCAGCAATGGATAAGGGTTCAATCTCTCCACATCCTTGCCAATATTTGTTATCTATTTTTTGATGACTTCTTCTATCTCTTCGTTTGTAATGGATCTATTTAAATTTTTCTACCTCTGTTTGTGTTATTTTGGATAGTGTGTTTCTAGGAATTTGTCCATTTCATTTAGGTTTTCAAATTCATTGGAGTACAATTTTTCATCGTATTCAGTTATGATCTTCTATATCTCTGCTGGATCGGTTGTAATATCTTCAATTCTACTTTTTAATTTGGTTATTTGCCTCTGGTTTTTTTCTTTTGTCAATCTAGTTGGTGGTTTGTCTATTTTATTGATCTTTTCAAAGAACCAACTTCTGGTTTTGTTAATTCTTTCAATTGTTTTTTATTTTCAATTTTGTTTATTTCTGCCCTGATTTTTCTTTTTCTTTTTTCTGGTAGCTTTTGCTCTTCCTTTTCTGTTTTTTCAAGTTGTCAGTTTAAGTTAATGATTTTGGATCTTTCTTCTTTTTTAATGTAAGTAGTTATTGCTATAAATTTCCCTCTGAGTACTGCTTTTGCTTTGTCCCAAAGATTTTGATGTGTTGTATTTTCATTTTCGTTTGATTCTAGGATTTTTTTTTATTTCACATTTGATTTCTTCTATGACCCAATAGTTTTTTAGTAGTGTATTATTTAGTTTCCATGTATTTGTTCTTTTTTCCTTATTTATCCTGTTGTTAATTTCTAGCTTCATACCATTATGGTCAGAGAAGATATTTTGTATGATTTCAATCTTTAAATTTGTTGAGACTTGTGTCTTAGCATAAGGTTTATTCTGAAAAATGATCCATGTGTGCTGCAGAAGAATGTGGATTGTTCTGATGTTCGGTGGAATGTTCTACAAGGTGTCTGTTAGGACCAATTGGCTTATAGTTTTATTTAAGTTCTCAATGTCTTTAGTGGTCTCCTTTTTAGATGTTCTGTCTATAATTGAAGTGATGTGTTGAAGTCCTCTACTGTTATTGTGGAATTGTCTATTTCTCCTTTCATATTGGTCAGTATTTGTTTAATGAATTTTGGAGAATTGCTGTTAGGTGCATATATATTTATAATTGCTATGTCTTCTTGCTGAATTGACCCTTTTATTATCATGTAATGCCCTACTTTATCTCTTGTAATAGATTTTTATTTAATGTATATTTTATCTGATATTAGTATGACCACCCTGCTCTTTTTTGTTTATTGGTTATATGGAATATTTTTCTCAATCTTTTTATTTTCAGTCTGTTTGTGTCCTTATGTCTAAGGTGTGTTTCTTGTAGAGAGCAATAGGATGGATTATGTTTTTTTAATCCATTCTGCCAATCTCTGCCTTTTGCATGGGGCATTTAGACCATTTATATTTAAGGTTATTACTGAAAATGAAGTGTCTACTTCACATATTTTGCTATTTATTTTTTTAGTGATCCATATCTTGTTTTGTTTTTTTTTTTTCTGATTTTTCTGTTTTAGTTTGCATTTGGGTACTTTCTTACGATGATCTTTTTTTGTGATCTTCCTTCTTGTCTTCTGAATGCTTCATCTTGGTGATTTCTTAGTGGTTACCACATATGTTACATTACACAACTTAGAATTACAACATTTAACATATGCACAACAGTTAACGCACAAATTTAACTTAATAAATCTATGCTTGATATGCTCCTTCTGCCCTCATTTCTGTTGATGTGTCTCCGTTAATATCAAAATACAACCTATATCGATAAGAGTACTTTGTACCTATTTCTTAATGTTCTTGCTTTGCCATTTGGAGTACTCCCTTGAGTGTATTTGCAAAACTGATCCGGCAGTGCCAAATTACCTGAATTTCTGTTTCTTTGGGAATATCTTGATTTCTTCTTTGCTTTTAAATGACAACTTTGCTGGGTAAAGAATTCTTGTTTGGCAATTGTTTTGGCTCAGTATTTTATATATATTTCTCCTTTGTCTTCTGGCCTCTAGAGTTTCTGAGGAGAAATCCACACTGATTCTAATGGAAGACTCTTGGTATGTTATTTTGCATTTTTCTCTTCATACTTTCAGAATTCTATCCTTGTCTTTGGTTTTCAAGAATTTTATTAGGATATGTCACAGTTCATGTAGCTTCCTGTATTTGCAGGCTTGGTTCTCTGTTCAGGTCTGGGAAATTAACTGTGATTATCTCTTGTAAAATTGTTTCTGTGGCTTTATTGTTGTCATGGTGCTCTGTGATTCCAATAATTCTAATGTTAGATTTCTTAATTGAATCCCACATTTCTTTTTGGGTTTGTTCACATTTCTTCGTTTTTTTTCCTCTTGTTTCTCTTGAGACTTAATAAGTGCAGTATGTCATCTAGTTAATTTATTCTGTCTTCTGTCCATTTGACTGTATTGTTGAGTATTTCTCTTGCTTTTTTAATTCATATGTTTTATTCTTCAGTTCCAGTAGTTCTCTTTGTTTTTTTTAAGGTTTTCAATTTCTTTGTTGAGTCTCTCATTTTATTCCACCATTTGTTTCTTGAACTCTGCTACTTTTTTTTGTGTGTGTTTTGCTTTCTTTAAACATATTTAGCACCATAGTCTGAAAATTATCAATTCTTTTTATTATTCTAGCTTCCATAGGGACTTCTTCATGTTTTGCTTTTGTTTGTTCCTTCTTCTCTTTTGAGGTCATGTGTTTTATTAACTTTTGTTGAACCTGGACTATTTTGTTGTCTTCTTTTTTAATTTTGCTTTTTATTCTCTTTATTATGGGTAAATTTTCTGATTTAGCACTCTGGTAACATAGCAGCCAAGTACCTAGCTGCCAGTGGGAAGGCCAAGGCTTGCACCCACCAGTCATTCTGTGGGAGAAAGATGCGGTAGACTGCCTACACAAAAACTCACAGCCCTAAGAATCCCACAGGGCAGTTTCCCACAGTCCTGCACGTTTACCACAAGTCAGAATGAGCCAACAGCTGTAGATCTGGTATCTTCTCCTGTCACTAGATGACACCCTTACCCTTAGGTTTTTTTTTTTTTTTTTCCAGTGTTGGTTTAGGAGTTCTGTATTCTTGGTCTCTGGAATTCAATAAGTATGTGCGGGAAGGGGGAGTGAGTTGTTTGGAGACCGCCATAAGTGGTGGGGCTCAACTTTCCTGTGGCAATGGTATGAGGTTCTCTATGACTTTCCCTCACCTGCACCCCTTCACAAACACTCCCATAGTGCCTCACTATGACCCCTTTCCTTTGTCTCTGTCAGTCTGAGGTATTCCCCTTGCCCTGCTGCCCTTGCAGTTCCTCCTGGTCCTATTGCCTGTCTTTCTGACGCCTCAGCAAGATTTAACAGTACTCTCAAGCAAAGTCATGATTTCCCTTCGCCCCCTTCCAATTGCACAGCTCACGAACTCCCACAGCCAATTTACATTGCCTTAAAAAAGAAATCAGGCTAGAGCTTCTTTAGATTAGCTCCTTGTCTGTGTTTCGTGCTTGGGGTGTTAGCCAGCCCTGTTCCAAAATGACTGTGCTGAGCAAGTGTTCCCAATGTTAGCAGGTAGGATCTCCCGGCTTCTGAGCCAACTCCTTTCCTCCTCTCCTTCACTTCTGGACTCATTTCAACTCTCCAGTATCTCAGCTGTTGTCTGGAGTTCTGAGATCTCAATCTGTGCTTTTTTAAAAAATTTGTTGTTCAGTGAGTTAGTTGCTGGGGAAGTAAATGGGAGCATCTTCGCCATCTTGCCCCACCTCACTTATGAACATTTAACCATAAAACTCTTGCACTAGATCATTTGGTCCTAGGTATTTGGTGACAGTTATTTCCTGTTTAATGTTAATCCAAATTTATCTTGGAGGGTTGTCACAGTTATCTGTGTACTCTTAGGTAAAAATGATTTTTTTACCTCTTCAGTAGTCACACTTTCAACTGTATCTGTAGTTTTAGGAGTGTTCCCTATACACTGGCACAGAAGAAAGGGAACATCTACTACCTAGCTGACTACATACCCTGGGACAACCCCTTGCCATATATGAAAGGATAGATTTTTTTGGAACACATCTCATGTACTAAGCACTCTACTAAGTGGTAGATCTTATGGTGAGACTGTGGGGATCAGTATTGTTCAGTGTTATGATTTCAGGCTCAGGATCACACATTCAAAGTGTCTGATCTTGGGCACATTATTTCATTGCCCAGTTTTCAAATTCCTTAAGCTAAATGGAATAATGATGACAGTAACCTCATAGGGTTATTGAGGGTATTGATAAGCTAATACATGACAAGCTTTTAGACAATGCCTAGCATGTTATATGTGCTCAGTAATATTAACTATTGTTGTTGTTGGTTGCTATTGATTTGGTTCCAACTCATGACATCCCCATGTGTGCAGAGTAGAACTGCTCCATAGGGTTTTTAAGGCTATGATCTTTTGGAAGCCGATCTCCAGCCCTGTCTTCTGAGGCACCTCTGGGTAGGTTCAAATTGCCAACCTTTTGGCTAGTATTACTCTCTCCATTTTAAGACAAAGAAACTAAGGCCAGAGAAGTTAAAAATTACCACTGAAAATCATACGTTTACTACTTAGTGGAATCAGGACTTGAATACGGAAAAGTTTGACTCCAATAAAAATCATTGTGATTTTAATCACTATATCTGATGGCCCTCATTTTATGTTCAATCATTTGACAAAATAAGTTGCAAACAATGATATATGCAAATGAAAGACTGGAAGTCAACTTAGGTCAGAGAGGAAATGATTGGTAATATTTTCCATCACCCACAGAAAGAACATCAACATAGTGATTTATGAAAAGAAACAATGATATAAATGCATGTGTGTATTAGGATCTCTGAATTAGCAAGTTGATGCAAATTTTGCAAATAGGATAATCATGGTGAACTATCTTTTAGTCAAAGAACTTTAACTTAGAATGTAAACTAAGGAAGGTTTTGGTTGAATATCAGAAATTTTTATAGCAAGTATATTAAGTATTATAATTTTCTTAATAATTGAATAGAGTATTTATTCCTGAGAACAGTTGTGGAAGTATTCGTAATAAATCTAAAGTTATAACTATGTCAGGAAACAGGCAAGAATTTTTGTTAATGGATCAAAGCTCCCTTATGCAAGAGGATAGTCTGCATGTTCAGATGCGTCTTTTCCACTCACTGTTGCTCTGGTCTATGATTAATGAATGCCTGATGTTATTTTGCTTAAAGTAAGTATCCGGCTCTTTAAAATGCTTAATTTATTGCTATAATGAGCATTTATTTTATTTTCATAAGTATAATTGCAACATTTGATCAATATTTTAAAATTTTGAGTTATATGATCATTGTATCATAAAGAGCAATAAATGATCTCTTTAGCAGGTAAATTCTGTTCTTAAATATTCTAAATGTTCATATTATGTTTTTTGTTTGCTATTGAAATCATCTCACTCTAAAGTTCTTTAAGAGTATGACTGGCCCAATCATTATTCCAATTTTAATTTCCTGCAAAGTATTTTATTTGGCTAATATTTTGCTAATTCCCTTACCCATTAATTTAAAACAGTGCAAGAAAACAGCATGAGAGCACATTTAGAAAAGGTCTGACATGCTGCCTGCTATCCTTGTGTTGTGTGTGTATATGTATGTATAACCAGCTTCTATTATGAAATGAGAATGATTCCAAAGAGAGCCTTCACATATTGATGGAACATGAAGTTTAGTGCATCGCATAATTGAAGAAGCAAACATGCTGTGTGTCCGACGGAGGTCACCTTCATTAACCTTTAGTATTTTTTATTTCTGAATGAATAATCTTGTTAAACATAACCTTTCCTTTTTATTATTCCCCTTCTCATCCATCTCAGATTCCACAGTCATCAATACCATACTGTCAGTCTATTAGCTTTTTTTATTGTTTAGAATATGACTTTAAAAAAACTAATAATGAACCAACATAGATATCTGAATTTGTTGGTCCTGCACCAAGTGGTAAATACACAGTTGGAAAAATTACACACTAGTTAAATTGGTTCGATTCTAAATCCATGATCAAAAGCGTAGGGAGCTTTTTCTATTTTATTTATTGTTTATCCCCAATACATATGAAATTAATAATTTCTTTCATAAGGATCACCACAAAGCTGGTTCCTATAAGGTGGATGTTAAAGTTTTTCAAATTGCTGTACCACTCCATCATCTTTAACATCAACTACTCCCCACCCACCAGTACTCTCCCTCCAGTCTTTGGGTTTGGTAATTCACTGGAACATGTCACAGAACTCACAAACCGTACTTACAGTTAAGTGCTTTATTATAGAAGTAATAGGTTACATCTTGGGATCAGGAACAACTCAGAAGTAACAGAAATTAAGGATACAGTTCTTGATCAAGACATCTTCTCATCCTCTGCTGCTGGGTCCTGCTGGGAACGTGCTGCCACGAGGCCCAGCCTGGGACTTTACTGGCCAAGTTTTACCGCTCTTACCTCTGTGGGTCAGCAAGACTTCTTGTGCTGGTCTCCTGGTTCCTGCCATCTGGTGCCACTATCATTATTGCTACTGCTGTGCCACTGTCTGTCACTATCTTCCTTGTTACAGCTCTTCCCTCTCTCTCTCCGTGTCCCCCTTTAAGCCTAGCTGTTGTTGTTGTTGTTAGGTGCTGTCAAGTTTCTTCCAACTCATAGCAACCTTATGCACAACAGAACGAAACACTGCCCAGTCCTGTACCATCCTTATAATCGGTGTTACGCTTGAGCCCATTGTTGTAGCCAGTATGTCAATCCATATCGTTAAGGGTCTTCCTCTTTTTCTCTGACCCTCTACTTTACCAAGCATGATGTTTTTCTCCAGGCTGATCCCTCCTGATAACAGGTCCAAAGTATGTGAGATGAAATATTGCCATCCTTGCTTCTAAGGAGCATTCTGGCTGTACTCCTTGCAAGACAGATTTGTTCTTTCTTTTGGCAGTCTGTGATATATTCGATATTCTTCTCCAACACCATAATTCAAAGGCATCAATTCTTCTTTGGTCTTCCTTATGCATTATCCGGCTTTCACATATATATGAGGTGATCAAAAACACCATGACTTGGGTCAGGTGCATCGTAGTCTTCAAGGTGACATCTTTGCTTTTTGGTGTTTTAAAGATGTCTTTTTCAGCAGATTTACCCAGTGCAATGTGTTGTTTGATTTCTTGACCGCTGTTTCCATGGGTGTTTATTGTGTATTCAAGTAAAATGAATCCTTGACAACATTAATCTTTTTTCCATTTATCATGATATTGCTTATAGGTCCAATTGTGAGGATTTTTGTTTTCTTTATGTTGAGGTGTAATCCATACTGAAGGCTATAATCTTTTATCTTCATCAGTAAGTACTTCAAATCCTCTTTACTTTCAGAAAGTAAGGTTGTGTCATCTGCATATTGCAGGTTGTTAATGAATCTTCCTCCAATCCTGATGCCCCATTCTTCTGTGTCATCTGCATTTTACAGGTTGTTAATGAGTCTTCCTCCAATCTTGATGCCTCGTTCTTCTTCATATAGTCCAGCTTAAGCTTAGCAGGATGGCAAAACTGACCAACCCCCTCATTAGGGTTCCATACACCTTATTTGCATGGACCCACCCCCACAAGTGTGCCATGCACCTTATTTGCATTATCAACAAGCTCTCCAATTCCCAGTCATTGTAGGGGAGTCAGAAAGAATATTGCTAGAGGGGTCATATTAAGTAATTCACTGCACTGCACATATAATTAAGAGGATCTGGTAAATAAAAGGTGTGCTAAGTTATATTTTGAATCAGTAAATAAATGCCAAATGTGTCCCTATTCCTTATATTCTTGCTACTTGCATCCTCTTAATATCAATAAAAGTTGGAATTCCTCAAAGGCCACTTCTCACTCTTTCACGAAAATTGATCTACATCCATGGTTCAATTACTTCTATATGCCAATGACACACAGATCTCTCCAGCACAGACCTCAGTTCCCATCCTATATATCTGTTTATTACATGACATTTCACATTAGTATATTAAAAGTACTTCCAACTTAACATGTTTAACTTACAAACTTCTTCCTACTATCCCTAACATTTTCTCAGACGAGTTTCTTTCTAGAATTCCCTGTTTCTGTAAATAGCACCCTTAACAAAGTGAGAAATCTCAGAGTCACATTTGAAACATTTCTGTCCCTCCCATTTACTGCCATTTACACCACCAAATCTGGCCTTCTTTAATCAGCTAAATTTTTACAAGTTCATATTCTTCTACTTCCACTGTCATCACTCTTGCCCAAGCTTTCTTTTTGTTAACTTTATTTTAAGTATAAATTACAGAGTAATATATATTGTAGGTAGTAAAGCAAATCAACTAAAAAGCCCCCTCATCACTATTAACATTCAGTTTTCCACCTGATATCCTAGGGGACCACCAATTTACTTTAATCACTACACATTATTTTGTTTGTTCTAGAATCTCATGTGTTTACATCATATAGTATTTCCTATTTTTCTGCTAGCTTCTGTTGTTCATAAAAATGTTTTTGAGGTTCATCCATGGTATTTGTATCAGTGGTGCATTCATTGTTGAGTAATATTCTGTTATATGAATATATGAACATTTGTTAATCCACTCAAATTTGTTGGGACTTTTGGTTATTTATAATAGTTATCTATTATAAATAAAGCTGTTATGAACATTTGTATTTAAATTGTTTTCTGGATGTATAATTTCCTTTCTCTTTGGTAAATACGAGGTAATTACTGTTTTATATGTTAAGCTTATGTTTAATTTTGTAAGAAGCATCCAACTTTATTCTAGCTTTGGTTAATGAAGGAATATGTGCCAAGGGAATGGTTGTCCTGCTTTAAGGAACTAGAAAATCATAAAAAAAAAAAAATGAAATAATGGTTTTCAGACATTGGACAACAGGCAGCATAGGGTGTGATTTCTGAGAGGAAAGAAATGAGATGAGCCCTACAATTGTTCTAGTCCCTTGCTATGGGACAGTCTCCAGGTCTTAGCACAGAGAATTGACTTTCAAACAGAGCCTTGCTTGTTTGCTGAGTTGAGGAGGCAGAGATCAGAGTTCAGGGAGACTAAGGTGGCAAGGATATGTAGGGCAGAGTGGCAGAAAGGATGGAGCTGCACAGACAGAGGACTACCAAGAGCTACAGAGATTTCCTTGAGTCTTTGGCTGCATCCTAATTTGTGCTTATGTTCAGTAAAACTCCACAAGTCTAGGAAAGAACCAAAGAAAAATAAGCCAAAGAATTCTCAAAGCCCAAATCAAAAGGATTGGAAAGACCCCATATTACTCAGGATATTAGACAGAGTGCTCAAAAAGGTCTAGATGAAAGTCTGCTGTGTAGTTACCCTAGCAATAATAGGAAGTAAGCTCCAAATATACCAAACTGGCTCACAAAAAATTTAACTGGGTGCCAGAACAAACTCCTACACTTCTTCAAGATGGGAAAGTTGGTTGCTAATGAAAGTTCAAAAGGAAAGAAAATAATGGAACAATTCTGTATGATTTTTTTCCTCTTCCACAAGGAAGAAAATATGATACACAAGTCAAGCCAGTAACATATTACAGAAATCAAATAGAATCCTTATAATTCTGAATGAACAACTATCCTTGTGATATCACAGGGCATTAAATGTGTGCACACATACACACACACACACGCACACACATACCAGATTTGAATTTTTAGCTAGCAAAAGAAGACTAAGAATCTCAGTGGAGGAGTTGCAAATCCCTTGTCTAAACCAAAGGAGCTGTTAATTTCTACCACGTTAAATGTGATTCTAGAAAAGGAGTAATTTAAAGAACTTTGAAGCTCTGGTCACAAATTGTTATTCATTTCACTCACATCTGCCAGTGCTTGATATATCTGTAAGGGTAACCCCTTCAGAATGTGGGGATTGTAAAAATCATATTGATTGACCTATTGTGATTTTGGTTCAAGATGGGTCAACAACTTTCCAAATGGATGTGCCAAGGAACTATAAAGTCAGATGTTCAAGAAGCTTAGGTAGAAATTATCTACAAAAACATTTTTGGTGGATACTGTAGGAATGAGACAATGATATGAATTTTATTTATTCATTAAAAAATTTTATCTGAAACATCTTCCCGAGAGAGTAGGGGAACTTCAGATTCTCAGGTTTCAAAATTATTTATTTTCCATTAATATTTACTCAAAACTTATTTATTTTTTCTTGAAGTTTGACTTTTTATCTTATGAAGGTGGCGTATTAAATTTTCCATTAGAAGCATGGGCAACTTCTTGAAGAGCAGAAAAAAAAAAAAGTCATGAAGATTAAGATAAACAAATTCAAGAATTTGAAAATAGTGTTGCTTTTGAGTATTAAAATTATTTTATTTCTGGTTGAATGTTTCTCTTATTTTATGATATGAAAAAAAGCGCACATTATATAATTTTGATTTTAATCAGAATGAAATTATATCTGAAGTTGACATTTCTCTACTTTGGATTTCAGATCTTTTCATTTTCTAAACTGAACATGTAGGTCAGAGAATTTCTTGTAGAAGAGAAGTACTTATTTCCCTCTGCTTTTCACTTCAAAGCCTTTTATTCTCTTTCTGAACTGCACTCCACAGCTTTGAAGGGGCAGGAAAACTAAAGTTAGGACTCCTTAGAGAGAGCATTATGTACAGGTTTCTAAATTCACAGGCAGCAAGCCTCTAACTAAACTGGTATTCTAATTCACTATTAAGAAGTGTACTACATTTCAAGAAGGTATGCTGAATCAGTTTTCTACCATATTTAGCTCTTTCTGCTATGCATTTCTAACTTCTTCCTGGCAGTAGTCCCAAGAAGGAAGCTCTAAAGAAGTCTTGAACATGTCACTTGATGAAATCTAAGGAGAAAAATCTCCCTTCGACCAGCAAATTACATCTGGGTTATATAGTTACAGCTTCATAGGTCAAAAAGCTAAATGTGGATGATGAAATTGTATATGTGCACATGCACATACACATGTTTGCTTCTGAGTGAGCATAGCTATTTGGAGCAGAAAAGGAGAAAAGATTTTTGGTAATAATAATACTTAATATGTATCTGGTAATCATTATGTGTATGGTGCCCCTTTTAGATTATAGTTCTCAGTACCCACGTTTTAGAAACCCTGGTGGTATAGTGGTTAAGAGCTATGTCTACTAACGAAAAGGTCAGCAGTTCTACTACACCAGGTTCTCCTTGGAAACTTTATAGGGCAGTTCTACCCTGTCCTTTAGGGTCACTATGAGTTGGAATTAACTTGATGGCAATGGGTTTGATTTTGGTTTTTTATCCTCATTTTACAGGTAAGAAAATCAAATTAAAAGAAGTTAATAATGAAGTAGGAGCTTCAAGCCCAGATAATGTAAATTCATAGCCCATTTGCTTAACTCTTACTAGTGCATCTCACAGCTGAGGACGAATGCTTTTTTATTAATAGTTGCTTAGCACTATTTTCCCTCACTTGCCCCACTACGTAGGAAATAGAGTAAGTAATTGCCTGGTGATAATTTCCAATAAAATTGAAACTTAAAGACAATATTATATGGGGGCACAGAAATCTTTTTAGTTGTGATGGAAAATAATTATTCAGCTAATAAATGCAGAGCTGAAAAAGATTTATGTATTTGTCGGTGGATATCTGGCTAGAAAACTCAGACTTTGTAATAGCCTGTTTTAGTAAGTATAGCAAGGATAATAATATTTATAACATTATGTGTGCAGTCCCATTCATCCCAGAAAAGCCTGACATCCAAATTAATAGTCTCAATAGGTAGAAAATATCCCCTCCTTTGGGCAAATTGAAACGCCTTTGCGTGAAGCTCCACAGCTCTTTAATTACATCTGATAGCTCACATTTTGTTGTGCGGCAGGGAGAAAACAAAAATGCAAACGGTATTGGGATACTTTTTGCTTGAATAGCAGATTCCACATGATTTTGAATTTTTAATGTATGTTTTAGTTTATTAACAAAAGGAGGCCAAAAATCTGTTTTACTCTCTTCACAAGGGAATGTAGATAATCTGAACACTGCTCGACGTGACATCACAAAAACAGACATCCCCAGGGGGCACTTATTTTAACTTTGAAGAAACAGAGATAGTATTTGCTCACTGGTAAGTTGTGTTTTAGTTCACAATAGTCTTTCAAATATACTAGGCAATTTCATTTTATATTATTGGAATGATTTTAGTAGTGATCCATTGAAGTTTAATGATGTTAATTATATCTTCTAGTTCATAGAGCTAGAATGAATTGGCAGAACAGAGCTCAGAATTTCAGTTTTTGCCTTTAATCAAGTTCTTTATCTCATAGACCAAATAGGACTAGATTCTCACTGAGGACATGTCACATAGCATGTCAAAATTCCAGCATAAAAGTATACCAAGGCAATTTGTCCTGTAGGAGACAAATGTTCTTTGGAAAAAAAATCTGATCAATGAACCGGTTAATTGTTGGATGCTGTGTGTAAATATCTAACACTATATTAAATTTTATAGGAAATAAAATGAACAAGAAATTGACTGCAATTTGTGATGATAGATACATAGATAAATAAAACAATTAGTTCTACTTTACAACTTACGTTGCTGATTACATGTACTTTTAAAATTTTTATTATGTTTCCATAGGGTTACAATTTTTTTTTTCTTTAAGATGCAGGAAACTAAGCTAGAACTATTACTTCAGGACTACTATTACAGTTGTACTATAAAACGATGAAGCACAAACCCAATCCCTCTTTTAGAATGTTTTACATTAGAGTTTTTTTAAAGAAACTAATGATCACCATCGGTCTTCTTTACTTCACTGTGGGAATTCTTTTTTTTTTTTACGCATATTGTTTTATGACATTGGTTAACAAACCCACAACACGTCACTACTCTCCCTTCTCAACCTTGGAGGACCTTTTTTCTTTTTTGGTGAAAAATTACATAGCCAAATATACATCATTTCAAAAATTTCTACATGTACAATTCAGTGACATCAATTACATTCTTCCAGTTGTGCTGCTATTCTCACTATCCTTTTCCAAATTAATCCATCACCATTATCTTCAACTCACTGCCCCTTAGGCTTCCCATCAAACCTTTGAGTTTCTGATGTCAATTTGATCTCACATAGATAATTCTTTTTTTTTGTATACTTTAGATGAAGGTTTACAGAATAGTTTCTCATTAAACAGTACACATTGATTGCCCTATGACAATGGTTAACAACACCACGACAAGTCAACACTGTCCTTTCTCAACCTTGGGTTCCCTATCACCAGCTTAACTGTCCCCTCCTGCCTTCTAGTCCTTGTCCCTGGACTGCTGTGTCTCATTAGTCCTGTTTTGTTTTATGGGACTGTCCAATCCCTGGATGAACGGTGAACCTTGGGAGTGACTTCACCACTGAGCTAAAAGGGTGTCCGGGGGCCATACTCTCTGGGTTACTCCAGTCTCTGTCAGACCAGTAAATCTGGTCTTTTTTTGTGTGTTAGAACTTTCTTCTACATCCCTATCCAGCTCTGTCCAGAACACTCAGTTGTGATCCCAGTCAGAGCAGTCAGTGGTGGTAGCCAGGCACCATCTAGCTGTACTGAACTCAGTCTGGTGGAGGCCTTGGTAGGTGTGGTCCATTAGTCCTTTGGACTAATCTTTTCCTTGTATCCTGTTCTCTTCATTCTCCCTTGCTCCCGAAGGGGTCGGACCAGTAGAGTATCTTAGATGGCTGCTCATAGGCTGTTAAGACCCCAGGTGCTACTCACCAAGACCCCAGATGCTGTACATTGTCTTTATAAACTGTGTTATGCCAATTGAGGTAGATGTTCCCTGAGAGCATGGTCCCCTCAGCCCTCCACTCAGCAATTCAGTCCCTCAGGGAGGTTGGATGTGTCTATGGAGCTTCCATGACCTTTCCTTGTACAAGTTGTTCTGGCTTCCCCAGTGTTGTGTACTGTCTTACCCTTCATCAAAGTTACCACTTATCTATTGTATATTTAGTATTACCCCCCCCTCCACTCCTATCCCTTGTAACCAACAAAGATTAGTACTTTTTACATGTAAACTTTTTCATGAGTTTTTACAGGAGAGGTCTTATACAATATTTGTCCTTTTGTGATTGACTTATTTCACTCAGCATAATGTCCTTCAGTTTCATCCATGTTATGAGATGCTTCACAGATTGATCATTGTTTTTAATCATTGGATAATCCTCCATTGTGTGCATGTACCGTAGTTTGTTTATCCATTCATCTGTTGATTGGCATCTAGGTTGTTTCCATCTTTTTGCTATTGTGAACAATGCTGCAATGAACATGGGTGTGCATATGTCTATTCGTGTGATGGCTCTTATTTCTCTAGGATATATTCCTAGGAGTGGGATTGCTGGATTGTATGGTATTTCTATTTCTAGCTTTCCAAGGAAGCACCATATCATTTTTCAAAATGGTTGTATCATTACACATTCCCACCAGCAGTGCATAAGAGTTCTAATCTCCCCGCAGTCTCTCCAACATTCGTTATTTCCAGTGTTTTTGATTCATACCAGTAATGCCGTGGTGAGATGGTATCTCACTGTGGTATTAATTTGCATCTCTCTAATGGCTAGTGGTCGTGAGCATTTCCTCATGTGTCTGTTGGCCACTTGAATGTCTTCTATGGTGAAGTGTCTTTGCACATTTTTTAATAGGATTATTTGCTTTTTGTTGTAACGGTGTTGGATTTTCTTGTAGATTATAGAGATTAGACCTTTGGCTGACTTGTAATGCCCAAAAATTTTTTCCCAGTCTGTAGGTTCTCTTTTTACTCTTTTAGTAAATTCTTTTGAAGAGCATAGGTGTTTGATTTTCAGAAGTCCCAGTTATCTAGCTTATCTACTGGAGTTTATGTATTGTTGGTTATGGTTTGTATCCTCTTAAGGCCATGTACTAAGGCCTCTAGCATTGATCCTATTTTTTCTTCTATGAATTTTGTAGTTTTTGGCTTTATATTTAGTTTTTTCATACATTTTGAATTAGTTTTTGTATACGGTGTGAGGTATGGGTCCTGTTTCTTTTTTTGCAGACAGACATCCAGGTTTCCAGCACCGTTTGTTAAAAAGACTGTCTTTTCCCTATTTGATGGACTCTGGGCCCTTGTTGAAGATTGGGTGACCGTAGGTGGATGGATTTACATCTAGGTTCTCAATTCTGTTACACTGGTAAATGTATCTGTCCTTGTACCACTACCAGGCTGTTTTGACTACCATAGCTGTATAGTAGGTTCTGAGGTCAGGTAGTATGTGTCCTCCTACATTATGCTTCTTCAATAGTGCTTTACTTATTTGGGGCTTCTTCCCTTTCCATATAAAGTTAATGATTAGTTTTTCCATCTCCTTGAAAAATGTTTTTGGTATTTGGATCAGAATTGCAATGTATTTGTAAATTGCTTTGAGTAGAATTGTCATTTTCACAATGTTCAGTCTACCTATCCATGAGCATGGTATGTTGTTCCATTTATGTAGATCTTTTTGGGTTTCTTGCAGTAGTGTTTTGTAGTTTTCTTCATATAGATCTTTTACATCCCTGGTTAGATTTATTGCTAAGTATTTTATTTTTTTAGGAGATACTATAAATGGTATTGTTTTCCTCATGTCCTTTTCATTGTTCTCTTTATTGGTGTATAGGAATCCAGCTGATTTTTGTATGTTTATCTAGTATCCTCCTAATCTGCTGGATCTTTCTATTAGTTCCAGCAGTTTTTTGTGGAGTCTTTAGGGTTTCCTATGTATAGTATCATATCATCCGCAAAGAGGGACAGTTTAACTTCGTCATTACCAATTTGGATGCCCTTTATTTCTTTTTCTTGCCTTATTGCTCTAGCTAGAACTTCCAGCACAATGTTAAATAAGAGTGGTGATAAAGGGCATCCTTGTCTTGTTCCTGTTCTCAAGAGGAATGATTTCAGCCTCTCTCCATTAAGAATGATGTTGGCCATTGGTTTTGCATAAATGCCCTTTATTATTTTCAGAAATTTCCCTTCTATACCTATTTTATTTAAAGTTTTTATCAGGAATGGGTGTTGGACTTTGTCAAATGCCTTTTCTGTGTCAATTGAGATGATCATGTGATTCTTTTCTTTCCCTTTATTTATGTGGTGGATTTTATGTTTATTGATTTTCTAATGTTGAACCATCCTTGCATACCTGGTATGAATCCTACTTGGTCGTGATGTATTATTTTTTTGATATGATGCTGAATTCTACTGGCTAGAATTTCATTGAGAATTTTTGCATCTATATTCATGAGAGATATTAGTCTGCAATTTTTTTTTTTTGGTGGCATCGTTGCCTGGTTTTGGTATCAGGGTTATCATGGCTTCATAGAATGAATTTGGAAGTGTTGCTTCCTTTTCTATGTTCTGAAATAGTTTGAGTAGTGATGGCACAAGCTCTTCTCTGAATATTTGGTAGAATTCTCCAGTGAAGTCATCTGGGCCAAGGCTTTTTTTTTTTGGGAGTTTTTTTTTTTTTTTTTAATTACCTTTTCAATCTCTTCTCTTGTTATGGGTCTGTTCAGATTTTCAGCATCACTTTGTGATAGTTTGGGTAGGTAGTGTGTTTCTAGAAATTTATCCATTTACTCTAAACTTTCAAATTTGTTGGAGTATAGTTTTTCATAATACTCTGTTATGATCCGTTTTATTTCAGTTGGGTCTGTTGTAATGTTGCCATTTCATTTCTTATTTAGGTTATTTGTGTCCTCTCTTGTTTTTATTTTGTCAGTCTCGCCAGTGGTATGTCAATTTTGTTCATTCTTTCAAAGAACCAGCTTCTGGTTTTGTTGATTCTTTCTATTGTTTTTCTATTCTCTATTTTATTTATTTCTGCTCTGATCTTTATTATTTCCTTTCTTCTGGCGGCTGTGAGCTTTTTGCTGTTCTCTTTCTATTTGTTTGAGTTGCATAGTTAATGTTTTGATGTTGTCCCTTTCTTCTTTTTTGATGTGTGCATCTATTGCTATAAATTGTCCTCTGAGGACTGCCTTTGCTGTGTCCCAAAGGTTTTGCTGTCTTGTGTTTTCATTCTCATTTGAATCTAGGAATTTTTAAATTCCATCTCTGATTTCTTCTATTACCCAGTAGTTTTTAATCAGGGTGTTATGCAGTTTCCATGTAATTGATTTTTTTTTTTTTTCTTGTTCTTTCTGTTGTGAATTTCTTGATTGCATTGTGGTCAGGGAAGATGCTTTTTATTATTTCAATGTTTTGGATCTTGTGGAGGATTGCTCTGTGGCCTAAGATGTGGTCTATTCTGGAGAATATTCCACGTGCATTGGAAAAGAATGTGTACTTTGCAGCTGTAGGGTGGAGAGTTCTATATATGTCTATGAGGTCAAGTTAGCTGATTGTGCCCTTTAGGTCTTCTGTATTTTTGCTGAGCTTCTTTTTAGATGTTCTATCCTTTACTGTGAGTGGTGTGTTGAGGTCTCTTACTATTATTGTGGAACTGTCAATTACTCTTTGCAGTGCTGTTAGAGTTTGTCTTATGTATTTTGGAGCCCTATCATTGAGTGCATAGATGTTTGTTATGGTTATGTCTTCATGATGGATCTTCTCCTTAAACATTATATGGTGTCTTTCTTTGTCTTTTATGGTGGATTTTGTTTTAAAGTCTATTTTATCTGAGATTAGTATTGCCACTCCTGCTCTTTTTGGTACTTGTTTGCTTGATATATTTTTTTCCAACATTTGATTTTTAATAAATTTACTTCTTTGTTTCTATGGTGTGTCTCTTGTAGACAGCATATTGATGGTTCCCATTTTTTTTATCCATTCTGTCACTCTCCATCTCTTTATGGGTGCATTGAGGCCATTTACATTCAGTGTAATTATTGATAGTGTGAGTCTTTTGTTGTCATTTTGTCGTACTTTTTTGGTGGTGCTGACGTTTTCTTTGTTCCTTTTAGTCTCCTGTGCTGAATTCCTTTTGTTTGTGGATTTTTTTTTTTTTCATTTCTTTTGTTTCTGTAGGTTTGGTTTTACTGAAACTTTGTGTTTTTCCTCTTTATTTTTATGAGTAGGTTTGCTAACTTTCTTTGTGGTTACTGTGAAATTTACCCTTATCTTTCTAAGTTTGAGGCATTCTATTATTCCTTGGTATCGCCTTGCTTTCCTCTCCATTAGAAGATTCTATACCTACACCGTTTATTCCCTCTTTTATTGTTTTGATGTTGTTGTCTTTACAGATTAATTGCTCTGATTCCCTGTTGTATTTCTTTTGGTTTTGGATAGTCCTTGAGAGTTCATTTCCTAGATTAATATCAGGCTGGTACGATCCTGCATCCTAGATTCTGTCTGTGAGCTGAAGATGTTTGTTCTCAGATCGAAGGACTCCCTTTAATAATGCTTATAGCTTTGGTTTGGTTTTTACATAGTCCTTAATTTTTGTTTGTGTGGAAATTACCTAATTTTGCCATCATATTTGATCTAAAGTTTTGCAGGATATATTATTCTTGGCTAGCAATTTTTTTTTTCCTTCAAGGTTTTATTTATGTCTTCCCATTGCCTTCTTGCTTGCACAGTTTTGCACAGTTTCTTCTGAATAATCTCAGCTTTGTCTTATTGTTTCTCTGTATGTGACTTTTTGTTTTTCTTGAGCTGCTGTCAGGATTCTTTGTTTGTCTTTGATTTTGGTGAATGTGATTATGATATGCCTAGGTGATTTTTCAGCTGAAGAGGAGTTTCTGGGATAGGTTGTTTGTGGCACTTAAACTACGGCCACTAGGGCGGGTCAGTAGTCAGTGCAGGGCAGGTTCCAGTAGGCCATCTCTGAGCTTCTTGGTGGTGTGATGTTCAGCACATGGTGCAGCTAGGTGGGATGGAGGGGGGAGACTGTGATGTATGGAGCTAAGATGGGTATGGGAGAGAAGAGAGAGGAATGAGAGCCAAAAATGTACAAAGAAACAAAAAAGAGTGCTAGGGGAGCTTGCCATTAGAGTGGAGAGATGAGAGACTATGAAATGGAGAAAAACAGAAAGGAGAAGAAAATGAATAAATAAAAACTAGAAAAAAAGAAGAAAAGCAAAGCTCCCAGTATCCCTCCAGTGCGGCTGCAATGTCTGGGGAAGTTGTTTCCAGGCTGTGAAGTACCACCTGGCTAGAATGGGTAGAGGTGTCAAACAGTGCCAGGTATTCAGGGGACTGGAAGAGAAGTAAAGTACAGAGAGACAAGAAACCAAGTAATGAAGAAAGACAAAATGGGAAAAAGATGGAAAAAATAAACAAACAAATAGAAAATAAAAACAAGAAAAGTCCCCAAAGAAAAACAGAAAAAAAAAAAAACCCCCCCAAAGAACAAGAAAAAAGAAATGCCCTCGGGGATCTCTCTGTGTGTCTGCCTAAACTGAGGGGGTAGATCCCTAGCCACACAGTACTGCCTAGCTAGAACAGGCTCCCAATTTGAGAAAAGAAAAAAGAAAATAAACAAACAAACAATTCAAAACAAACAGAAAAAGAAGCCCCCAGATCCTACCAGTGTGGCAGCATAGGCCGAGAAGCAGTTTCACATTTGAACAGTGTTTCACAGCCTTTCAGGAAGAAGACAAGATGGCACACAGAGCCAGGCATGTGAGAGAAAGGAGGGGTAGGTGGTGACAGGTGAGGAAGAAATCTAAAGAAGTGGAAAAAAGCAACACCAGCAGCCAACAAATGGCACTTAGGGAGCCGGCCAGTGTGGGTGAGTGGAATCCAAGCAACACCAGAACTAAGGTGGTGCTTCCTGGCCAAAAGACTGGTCACAGGAAGCAGAGCAGGCTGAATGGGGGTGAAGAAGGGTGAGGGGTGGGGAAGCATATATTGCTGGTTACCAGTTGTTCTGTCTCCTGCTGGAAGCTCCGTGAAGCTGCTTTCTTGTACCCTTGGTTCGCTTATCTCTGATAGGAGTCCAAGATGGTGGATCCGTGCTATGTCAGCTGATAGGGGACCTCTGCATGTATCTCTCCTGGCTCTCTGTTCTCCGTCAGTTTCTTATTCTCTTTGGTGCTTGGCTGAGTACTTTCTCTCTTTATTTGCTGCTTAGGGATTCAGGACAGCAGTTTTCTCTGTTTGGCTTAGTTTTCTTGGATCTTTGCTGTGGAGGGACGGCATGGTGCTACTGCCTATAGCGCCATGTTGCCTGTAATTCCTGGGAATTCTTGTTCTTAGTTTTTTCAACTGTCTGTCATCTGACATAGGGAAAGTAACACCAAGATACTTTCTGTCCTTGTCTTAAACAATTCTGGGACAAAGCATATTTTTATTTTTTGATACTAAACAAGAATATGAACCAAGAAAAATAGCTCACTTATCAAGACAACCATTTGCTGATCAAGGCTTTCTTCAAGACCCTCACCTCACTCTGCCTGCTAATTCAAAGATAGTTGTGGTGAGTTTGAGGATTTCAGGACCAATTAAGTAAAAGGACAATGAGATTACAGTGTGGAAAAACAAGCTGTTTACTGAGTGGCTGTTTGGACAGGGCTGTCTGAGACAGAAAATCTCTACCAGCAGGATATACCATCCAAAAGGGTAAGAAGGCAAGGGAACTCCTGGAGGAGAGGAGAATCAGAGAGGAGGCTTATAGATCTAGGTGAAATCACTGGGCAGCAAGGTGAGGAGTCTCTGATTCAGATAGTTCAGAATGGCAGCTGTGACTTGGGATCTGTCATGTATTGAATCATGTCCCCCCAAAAATGTGTGTATCAATTTGGCTGGGCCATGATTCCCAGTAGTGTGCGATTTTTCCCATGTGTGGTAAATCTTGCCTCTATGATGTTAATGAGGGAGGATGGGCAGCAGTTGTGTTAGTAAGGCAGGACTCAGTCTACAAGATTGGATTGTATCCTGAGGCAATGTCTTGAGATATAAAAGACAGAAGTGAGCAGAGAGACAGGGGGATCTCTTACCATCAAGAAAACAATGCTGGGGGCAGACTGCATCCTTTGAACCAGGGGTCCCTGTGCAGAGAAGCTCCTAGTCCAGGGGAACACTGAAGAGAAGAAGGCCAACAGAGAAAAACCCTTCCCATGGAGCTGATGCCCTGAATTTGGACTTTTAGCCTACTCTGACTGTGAGGAAATAAAATTCTCTTCATTAAAACCATCCACTGGTGGTATTTCTGTTATAGAAGCACTATATAAATAAGACAGGATCTTTTATAGCTAGAGCTTTTATTTTATCTATGGTTAGTGGGGAGCCCTGGTTACGCAGTGGTTAAGCATTTGGCTGCTAACCAAAAGATTGGCAGTTTGAATCCACGAGCTACTCCTTGGAAACTCTGTGGGGAAGTTCTACTCTGTTCTATAGTGTCACTATGAGTCAGAACTGACTTTATGTCAATGAGTTATGGCTAGCAGAGATTGGGTGCAGTTTTGAGAGATATGCAAAGCAAGAAGTCTCTAAATTGCTAAAAATACGCTTATATTGGCTATTTTGTTAAAACAATTGTTTGTGTAAAAATTTGAGTTTGGCATCAGAGGACTTTGGGCTAATGGTTTTAGCCTGTTGTGAAGAAATTAACAATTCAGGGGCCAATACACAGCCGTCATCTACTAATCATTTATATAAACCAAACCAATTGCCGTGGAGTCCATTCTGACTCATTGCAACCCTATACGACAGAGTAGAACTGCCCCATAGGGTATCAAAGGAGGGCCTGGTAGATTCTAACTGCTGACTTTTTGGTTAACAGCTGAACTCTTAACCAGTGTGCCACAAGAGTTTCCAATCATTTATATGGGTTTGTCATAAACTCTGTCCAACCTGGCCCTGCTCTCCCTAAATCACAAAGCTCATGCCTTTTGACACTATAAATATTCCCCCCTTCTTTTCCTATTTTGAGACATCATTAAGATGCTCTCAAGATAGAGTCACTCTTCCTGGGGGAAGTCTAATAACCTCAGCTTTACTTGATCCACAGGTATTTCTAGTGATCTTTAGGACAGTTGACTATCAGTGATACAGCTTCCCAACTACCAACTATACAGGTCACCCTCTTTTGTACAAATTCCAGTTTATAAGTGTCCCTCATAAAATGAAGGCTCCGGTTGGTGCAAATGGTTAAGCACTCAACTACCAGCCAAAAGGTTGGTGGTTTGAACCCACTCAGAGATGCCTCTGAAGACAGGGCTGGCTATCTGCTTCACAGTCCTTGAAAATCTTACGGAGCAGTTCTACTCTGCACACATAGTTGCCACAAGTCAGAATCAACACGAGGGCAATTAGCAACACAACAAAATCAAAAAAGCACATTAAAAAAATAAATAAATAAAACAACATGTTTAAGGGGAGAAATGAATTTACTAGCCCTAAAAAAATCCTATCAACAAATTCTACATGTTTTCATTTTATTTCAAATATCTATGACAAAAAAAAATTCTATTTCTTCCACTACCTGATGTGTGCCTTGATGGATGTTCTGTTTTATTCATTCTAAGAGCTTTTGTTTGGCTAGAAGCTACATCAATGTTTTCAACATTTTCATTATACTAAGATTCATCACCACTGACAAATGGAAACCACTTTGTAGCATACTGGAAAAACAAATGATATTTACCAAAATTTTTCTCCTTTATTATCCTAAAATATTATTTGCTTGAAATATTGTCCAGTAAATAATTTTTTTCTGAAATATTTTGAAATATTCATCTATATGTTCAATATGTAGAAAACTATGAGTCATGATTATTGAGTGTAAGAGTCGTGATATTGACTATCATTCAATATTCTTAGTCTTAATTAAATACACATTTATTGGATATACACTATATTCCAGAAATGGTACAAAGTTCTGGGATATAAAAAAAAATGATCCATGTTTATAAGACATTCATAATCTAAATGAATATATATATATATATATGCATATATATATATATATATTATATATACAGGAGCCCTAGTGGCACAGTTGTTAAGAACTTGGTTGCTAACCAAAAGGTCAACACTTTGAATCCACAAGCAGCTCTTTGGAAATCCTACCGGGGCACTTCTACTCTGTCCTATAGGGTCACTATGAGTCAGAATCAACTTGACAGCAATGGGTTTTATAGGAAAGAGATAGTATAGTAAAACCCTTACTTTAAATTAAGTAGAAGTAAATCATTAGAAAACTTGGTAATAATGTTCTTGGAATTTGTATCAGAACAGAAAGATGGAAAACACTCAAGGGGAATATATTTTGGGGGCTAATTATATTAACTGGTAATCAATAAAAATGACCAATTCTAAATTCTACTACAGTTTATTTATGCAAGAGTTATCATTAACCTTAGGTCAAATATTGCACCTAGAAAATAGAATCTTTCTCATTACTATGTGTGTATGTGTATGACGAGAAATAGTAGAACCTGATTGATTTCATATTTAATGTGAATGTGCTAAATTTTATTGTGTGAAATGTTAACTTTTTGCTGATGTTTTTCAAAAAAGTGGGGGTGGGAGTCAATAATATTTTGTCATCTCTGCTTCATAATAATTTCCAAAATAAAAAGTGATAATTACTTCTGGAAAGGAAAAAACGTCCAAAGAAAATCTAAAATTATTACTAATTCTCAGTCTCTCTTTGTACATAATTAAATTTTCATGCATTTTGTACTTAAATGTGAACATGTATCTATTATGCTGTGTGGAGAAGAAGAGTAATGAAGCCACTCTTTTCCACTCACATTGTCCACTTAAAGTTAGACAAGTAAAGGATCATATATTTTATAGATACAAATAACTTGTTTAGATGGAGAGGCTAATTAAGGGCTTTATAAGAGGCCCATAATTACATGGATTAAAACACACATTTTTGTTTCAATTAACTTAGACAATGAAATAAGACAAAATTAAAGAGAAAAATTGATTAAAAAAATAGAATTATTGGCAAAATTGTCTTTTTCCTGATTCACTCAAAAGCTTAAGGATTTGCTATGGATTGTTGTTGTTAGTCGCCCTTGAGTCGATCCTGACTCATGACGACCCCATGTGTGCAGAGTAGAACTGCTCCGTAGGATTCTCAAGGCAACTTTAAGAAGCAGATTGTCAGGCTTATCTTCAGAGACAGCTCTACATGAGTTCAAACGGCCAACCTTTCAGTTAGTAGTTAAATGCTTAATTGTTTCGCCACCCAGGGACTTTCTTGCTATGGACTATACACTTGTATTTCATAGCTGCCTGCAGCATTATTCAGCACCATGTTCTTCTTCCATCTATGTCATTGAAAGTTATGAAACTCATTACATAATTACTATTAAAACAAGAATCTGAAACCTTGAAACAAAAGAAAATAATTTTTGTTGTTGTTGTGCTTTAAGTGAAAGTTCACAATTCAAGTTAGTCTCCCATATAAAAATTTATACATACATTGTTTTGCGACCCTGGTTTGTCTCCCTATACTGTGACAGCACACTCCTGCTTTCCACCCCGGATTTCCTGTGTTCATCCAACCAGTTCCTGACCCTCTCTGCCTTCTCATCTTGCCTCTGGACAGGAGCTGCCTATTTAGTCTCATGTATCTACCTGAGCTAAGAAGCACACTCTTCATGAGTACCATTTTATGTCCCATAGTCCAGTCTAATCTTTGTGTGAAGAGTTGGCCTGGGGAATGGTTATAGTTTTGGGCTAAATAAGAGTCTGGGGGCCATATCTTCCGGGGTCCCTCCAGTCTCAATCAAACCATTAAGTCTGGTCTTTTTACTAGAATTTGAGTTCTGCACCCCACTCTTCTCCTGTTCCCTCAGGAACTCTGTTGTGTTCCCTGTCAGGGTGGTCATTGGTAGTAGCCTGGCACCATCTAGTTCTTCAAGTTGATGAAGTCTCTGGTTTATGTGGCCCTTTCTGTCTCTTGGGCTAATACATCCCTGTGTCTTTGGTGTTCTTCATTCTCCTTTGCTCCAGGTGGGTTGGGACCAATTAATGCATCTTAGATGGCTGCTCCTTAGCTTTTAAGACCCCAGACACTACTCACCAAAGTGGGATGCAGAACATTTTCTTAATTAACTTTGTTATGCCAATTGACGTAGATGTCCCCTGGAACTATGATCCCCAGACCCCCACCCCTGCTACTCTGTCCCTCGAAGTGTTTGGTTGCATTCAGGAAACTTCATAGCTTTGGTTTATTCCAGTTGTTCTGACTTCCCCTGTAGTGTGTGTTGGCCTTCCCATCATCTAAGGTAATTCTTGTTTACTATCTAGTTGGTGAATACCCCTTTCCCTCCCTTCTCACCCTCATTCTATCAAAGAATGTTTTCTTCTGTGTTTAAACCTTTTCTTGAGTTCTTATAATAGTGGTCTTATACAATATTTGTCCTTTTGTGACTGACTAAATTCACTTAGCATAATGCCTTCCAGATTCCTCCATGTTATAAGATGTTTCACGGCTTCATCGTTGTTCTTTATTGTTGCATAGTATTCCATTGTGTAAATAGACCATAATTTGTTTATCCATTCATCCGTTGATGGGCACCTAGGTTGTTTTCATCTTTTTGCTATTGTGAACAGAGCTGCAATGAGCATGGGTGTGCATATATCTATTCGTGTGATGGCTCTTATTTTCTAGGATATATTCAAGGAGTGGGATTACTGGATCGTATGGTATTTCTATTTCTAGCTTTTTAAGGAAGTGCCAAATCAGTTTCCAAAGTGGTTGTATCATTTTACATTCCCACCAACAGTGTATAAGTGTGCCAATCTCTCCACAACCTCTCCAACATTTATTATTTTGTGTGTTTTGAATTAATGCTAGCCTTGTTGGGGTGAGATAGTATCTGATTGCAGTTTTGATTTGCATTTCTCTAATGGCTGATGATCATGAGCATTTCCTAATTTGTCTGTTTGCTCCCTGAATATCTTCTTTGGCGAAGTGCCTGTTCATATCGTTTGTCTATTTTTTAATTGGGTATTTGTTTTTCTGTTGTTGAAGTTTTGCAGTATCTTATAGATTTTAGCGATTAGGTGCTGACTGGATTCGTCATAGCCAAAATTTTTTTCCCAGTCTATAGGTTGGCTTTTGACTCTTTTGGTGAAGTTTTTTGATGAGCATAAGTGTTTGATTTTTAGGAGCTTCCAGTTATCTAATTTCTCTTCTGGTGTTTGTGCTTGTTACTTATGGTTTGTATTCTGTTTATGTCGTGTATTAGGGCTCCTAGCATTGTTCCTGTGTTTTCTTCCATGATCTTTATTGTTTTCAATTTTATATTTAGCTTTGTGATCCATTGTGAGTTACTTTTTGTGCATGGTGTGAATTATAGGTCTTGTTTCATTTTTTTGCAGATGGATATCCGTTATCTCAGCACCATTTGTTAAAGAGACTGTCTTTTCCCCAATTAATGGACTTTGAGCCTTTGTCAAATAACACTTGCTCATAGGTGGATGAATTTATGTCTGGATTCTCAATTCTGTTCCATTGGTCTATGTATTTGTCATTGTACTAGTACCAGGCTGTTCTGACTGCCATGGTGGTATAATAGGTTCTAAAATCAGGTAGTGTAAGGCCTCCTACTTTGTTCTTCTTCTTCAGTAATGCTTTACTTATCCAGGGCCTCTTCCCTTTCCATATGAAGCTGGTGATTTGTTTATCCATCTCATTAAAAAATGCTGTTGGAATTTTGCTTGGGATAAATGCAAATAATTCTGTTTTAACTTTTAGATTTGCTTTGAACTTTTTTCCCCAAATTCATTTTTCACATTTATAATTTTTATCTCATTTTGTCATTATAAGACCTCCGTGAGTGAATTGGGTAGTTATCATAATTCTCTTCTTATTGTTGATAAAATCAACATTACTTAGGATTTAGTGTTATTTTACTTCTTTTAAAACATATATTGTGAATAATGTTCTATGCAGGACAATATGGAATGGAGAGGGAGGATACATAATATTAAAAAGACCATGTTTATTTCAAATGTGCCTAGAATACAAGATACAAGATATTCTATGAGTATCTTAGATACAAGATATTATGTGAATATCAAAATACAAGGAATAAGTTTACAAGTGATCTAACCAAGGTACAGAAAACTTTCTCAGGAATTCAACTGAGAAAAGAAAAGATTTTTTGAACCATAATTATATATGAACGTTTTATGGATAAGGTAGAATTTGAACTGAGATTTGATGGTAACATATATGATGCTGTAATAGAGGTAAAGAAGGGTGTGACATCTCATTATAATCCTTATCTTAGTAGTAGCTACTATTTGTTGAACAGTTATGCTATGTCAAGTCGTGTGCTAAGTGTATTCAGTTCATTAGCTTATAGATTATCACATCAGCCCTATGACATAGATAGCATAAACATTCCTTTTTTATAGATGTAGAAACGGTGTTAGAACTTTTATGATAAATCTGTCATAGAAAAAATAAGCAGTAAATACAATATTTGAGTCCACATTGACTTCTGAATCCCCAAACTGTAGTCAGTGGAGTCCGATTCCTTCTTGATCATTCATATTTGAATAATTAGAAAGAAAAGTAATATAGCATCATTTAAAAGGTGCTGTGAGACCCTCAGCGGGGTGGATTGACACAGTAGCTGCAACAATGGGCTTAAGCATAACAATGATTGTGAGGATGGTACAGGACTGGGCAGTGTTTTGTTTTATTGTACATGGGGTCGTTACAAGTCGGAATCGACTCGATGGCACCTAACAGCAACAATAAAACCCATTGCCATGAAGTCCCTTCTGATTCATAGTGATCCCATGTGTTATAGAGTAGAACTGCTCAATTGGGTTTTCTTGGCTGTAATCTTAACGGAAGAAGATTACCAGGCATTTCTTTCATGATACCACCGGGTGGACTCAAACTATCAACCCGTAGGTTAGTAGTCGAGCACAAGCCATTTGTGCCACTTAGGGACGTAAAAGATGCTATAGTTATAGAATTTTTGTTTGTTTCAAATATTTCAAATTATTTTTTTTTCCCTTATCATGGTGGCTTACAGTAAAAATTATAAAAGTGAGTTTCATTTTTGAAAGGAAAGGCAAAAATTAAATACAGAAAAAAAGAAAATTGAGTAAGTTTAGCAATATCATTCCACATAGAAGAAAAGCTGAAACCAGTGAATAAGAGTCATTCATTTGGTCTTTGATTTTCATATGTTATCAATTATCTAGCCTACTGATTTTAGCTCAATATTTCTTCCTCCTACTACCCTTGGTCAGTCTGTCATTAAAACATTCTTGGACTATTGCAATAATCTTTTATTTTTTTGTCACTTTTTAAATCCACTTTGTATACTTCTTCCAAGTTAAGCTTTCCAAAGCTCAGTTCCTATTTGAAAACCTACTTAAAATCTTTCTTGAAAAATTCTAGTTCAGATAATACTGTGAGTTTTTACTCCAACTTCCATTTTAAAGGCAACAGTGATAGACTAAAACAAACAAAACGCAAGGCACAATTGTTTTCAAAATCAAGAAATAGATAACAGAGGCTGGAAATAGAAGAGGAACAGAGTACCAAGCCAAATCTGCAGGGTTTCTGATGTATAGGGTTCAGTTCCCATGGTGTAGCAGAAACAAACATTTTTAGAGTAAGGCGTCCAGTCAGCCTGCCTGAGACATTCTCAGAAATGTGCTGTAGTCTACGATGGTTCCTACTGAATCCTCCTTCCTTACCTCGCTCCTTTTGTAGGTGTCAGACCTACATTGCCATTTGAGAGCCTTTCCCATCTACTCCTGAGCTCTTGCCTCACAGTGTTTCTCCCAGCAAATCTCTTGCACAACTAATTTATGTCTTTGGATGTGCTTCTCTGAGGTCCTGAACTGATAGAATCAGTAGCAGAATTGACCTGAGAAATCAGACAAAAAGGTGAGGTTTGGGGGGCCATATTACTAATTTCCTAGCTGTCAATAAGGACTCCATTCCAAGTGGAATGTGGAACATGGGTGGTCCTTGGAAAAATGTGGTGTCCTAGTTGCTAACAATTTCACGGATGGTGATCTGGGAAAATGTCCTAGTACAGGGAAATGACCTTGATAGTGCAAGGATGGAAGCATTTGAAGAGTATGGGGAAACAACATCTACAGTGACAGTGAAATTGCCCAGTTATTACCAAGATGCATTCATAACTTCCACTACCTGTCTGTCAGTCTGCTGTACTGTGGTGGCTTTTGTGTTGCTGTGATGTTGAAAGCTATGGCATTGGTATTTCAAATTCCAGCAGGGTCACTCACAATGGATAGGTTTCAGTGGTGCTTCCAGAGCAAGACAGATTAAGAAGAAAGGCCTGGTGATCTAGTTCAGAAAATTAGCCAATGAAAAACCTATGAATCACAAGAGACCATTGTCCAATATAGTGTTGGCTGACACTCAAAATACAGTAGCTGTAACAATGGATCCAAGCATATCAATCAATTGGGAAGATGACACAGGATCCAGCAATGTTTTGTTCTACTGTGCATGGAGTTGTCATGAGTTGGAGCCAAGTCCATGAAACTAACAACAACAATTGACACCTTACAGAGAATTAATAGGAAACTTAGCAAGGTTAACAGTTAAGGATTATGTGTGAGAACCAGAGGCTCTCTTTGGTAGCTTAATAAAGGCCCTTACCTCTTGTAGTGGAAGAGTGGGCACAGCTATAAAGGAAGCTTGAGACATGCTAGAGTTGCAGAGACCCAGAGACAGGCCTTTTAAACTAACGTCAGGTTCCTATTAGGGGAAATCTTGGATCTTGACAGATGGGGTGGGGATATCTGGATTTGGTTCTTCAGAATTCTCTGAACTCTGACAGCTTGACAGTAGCTCATCCCTCCCGATTAAGAGGTATTCTTCCCTTGAACAAAATAACATTAGCAAGGTCTTGCCTCTTTAAGGTAACAGGTGCTTCCTTCAATGGTTGCCCTTAAATACTCTCTTAGTTTCCAGACCAATAAGTAAGATTAAATCCCATCATGACCTAGCTGGGGACATTTGGGTCTGATAAAGCAGGAAAGGAATTGCATTCTGAAGATGATGCAAGCATTAGCTAGAATGTACTGGAAGGCATTTGGGGTGTATCTGTAGGATTGAATTTTGAGGGTGCTTCGTCAAGGAGGCTACAAAGTAAGACACAACAGTTAAAATTTCATTGGTATGTGACTTTATGAGGACCAGGATTTAACACCTGGCAAAGACCCCAGGATCCCAAATGATAAGACAAACTTCTGCTAGGATGTCTCTAAAAAGCCTAAAGTAAGCAGTGCCCCATGCTGAGTGAAATAGAAATGCCTGATTTCTCCTTCAAGATGATAGAGAAAGAGATTAAAAAGGTTCAGGAAGGTAGGCATACTGGAAATAATATATTCCTTGAGGTCAAAAGACCCATCAGAGCATTTTGTCCACAGTAGAGCCCAGATGACCCATCATTCACCAAGACAATCAGAAGTGTGATGGTGAAAGTGGTGCCTACATCAATATATTCTAAGGTCCAGGACTGACAGCTGTCACAGAGCTGATATCTTTAACATACATGGGGACAATGGGATCCTGAAGTAATAGAGACCAGGTGGCAGTGCTTACAAAATAAGCCTGGACATTGTAATTACTGTAAACACCAGCAAGGATAGAAGGGAAATCAGTGGGGCTTAACCCTCATGGAACTATATGAGCATGGTAAAGTTACGGGAAAAAGAGACAGTCAACCAATGAGGGCGCTTTTTAACCAGGGATTCGGGGGTATCGAACTGGAAGAAACTGGTTTGAAGCCTTGTTTTTAATATCCACAATAAGAAGATAAGAATGGAAGAGCAGGAATCTGGTTGTGGTTGTTCCAATAAAATGTTACAATACCTTGCTCAGTTCCTGGACCGGAGCCAGTTTTTAAATCTGGAACCCAATGACAGAGTAGATGGGCCCTGCAAACCTATGGTCATTTATTCAGGTAACTGTGTAATGGAGAAGGGGGAATACCCAGATGTTTTTAATACTCTTGGGCACAGGGTCTGAGCTGATATTGATAAGCAGAGATCTGAAGTATCACCATGGTCCCTTGTTAGACTAGGGAGCAAGTTCTAAATAGAGGTTTGACAAAAGTTTGTCTTAAAATGCATCCTCTGGGTGGGCAAACCTTCCCAGAGGTCATTTTCCCAGTCCCCAAGGGTAAATTTGGATGAAAATACTTGGAAGTTGGAGTAAACTCTAAATTAGATCCTTTGACTGTGAGGTAAGAGTTATCATAGTGAGGAAAAGCCAAGTAGAAGCCTCTGAAACCACCCTATGCCCATGCAGGCAGAATAGTAAATCATCTTTTTACATCTCCATTCATTTGGGTGAGAAATCAGTACAGTACTTTCTCCACTGACTGCTAGATAAATAACTATAACCCAATCACTAAGGTGTAATTTTATATAAATCTAAAAATCCAAGGCATTTCTCACTTTTATTGCACTTGGATAATTTAGCACAGATTAACTTTAAAATTTGTTCATTGTTCCTGTCAGGCCATATGTTCAAAACATCTCAGATTCAAAACATCCTACAAAGTAATTATGAGTCGAAATCAGCTCGACAGCAATGGGTTTGGTTTCTTGTTGTTGTTTACACAATAATTACCAAAGATGACTGAGGTCATTTCTAGGCCCCCTCAGTGTAAGCGATAGCAAAGATAAATACAATATACAATAAAGTTAAATCACTATATTAATAATATCCATAAACAGCACTAGCAGTACTAACAAAATTACCAGCATGAATATCATCAGTGAGAGGGAACTCAGTATGTTCCAGACACTCAATAAAGTTCAACAACGGACTTCTCATAGTAGTACTACTATATAAAACCAATTTCCTTTGTGTTGATTGACTCATGGCCACCTCATGTTTGTGTCAGAGTAGAACTGTGCTCCATAAGGTTTTCAATAGCTGAGCTTTCAGAAGTAGATTGCCAGGTCTTCCTTCCAAGGTGCTAGTGGGTGGACTCAAACCACCTATCTTTGTGTTAGCAGCCGAGTGCATTAACCGTTTGCACCACCCAGTGACTCCCATATACCCAAAAAACTAAACCCATGGCTGTTGTGTTGATTACGACTCATAGCAACCCTATAGGACAGAGAAGAACTACCCCAAAGGGTTTCCAAGCTTGTAAATCTTTATGGAAGTAGACTGTGATATCTTTCTCCCATGGAGCAAGCTGGTGGGTTTGACCTGCTGACCTTTCGGTTAGCAGCCAAGTGCTTAAGCACTGCACCACCAGGGCTCCTCAATTCCTATATAAACCAAAAAAAAAAAAACCATTGCCGTGGAGTCAGTTCCAACTTATAGTGACCCTATAGGGTTTCCAAAGAGCAGCTGGTGGATTCAAACCGCCAACCTTCTGGTTAGCAGCCAAGCTTCAAGCTCTGTACCACTAGGGGCGCTATTATTTTCCTCAATTTAGGGATGAAGAAATTGAGCCTCAGAGAAGTCAGGTGGCTAAAATGAAGTCTCACAGCTATCAAGCGAAGCACTGGTTTCAAATCTGTGTCTGGGTTCTTAGCTGCTTTGATTTTTTTTCCCCTTCTTTTGTCTTAAGGCTAGAATGTTGATTCTGTGAATGCTAGAGTTCATTTAACATGTGTTCTGAGGGAGCGGCAGTAGGAATAACCACTTCTAAGATAACTTCCATAATCAAACAAATTTGCAAAACATAGCCTACTCTTTTCTTTGCTTGGGGAATTCAATAAGTACCTTACCATATTAAAGGCTTAGTGAAGTTTTGCAGTAAACAAAAAAACAGAAAACAATCTAAAACTAATCTTCAAACCAAACAAGATTTTTTGACTATTCTATCAGTTAAGATACTTTGTTGGAATTAACAGGAAACTCAACGCATACTGTCTAAACCAGTTAGTCCGTTTATTATCTCACTTAACAAGAAATTACAAGTAGAGCAGATTTTGGGTTGTACACTTTAATGCAGTAACACAATTAGGAAGTACTAAGGATCCTTCTTCTCTCCACTATGCCAACATCAACATTTTAGTTATTTTCCAATTGATAACATAAAATCTTCTATGAAAATATGCTTGGCAATATTTTTTAATGACATACCAATTGCCTATGTAATTGTGTAAAGTGGTATTAAGAAAAAATTTCCATTTCAAAAGTCGGTTTCAATCACCAACTTCATATGGAAAGGGAAAAGGCCCCGGATAAATAAAGCACTACTCAAGAAGAAGAACAAAATGGGAGGCCTTACACTACCTGATTTTATGACCTATTATACTGCCACGGTAGTCAAGACAGCCTGGTCCTGGTACAATTACAGATACATACACCAATGGAACAGAGTTGAGAATCCAGGTATAAGCTCATCCAACTACGAGCAGCTAATATTTGACAAAGGCTCAAAGTGCATTAATTGGGGAAAAGACAGTCTCTTTAACAAATGGTGCTAGCATAATTGGATATCTATATGCAAAAAACTGCAATAAGACCCATATCTCACACCATGTACAAAAACTAACTCAAAATGGATCAAAGACTTAAATATAAAATCAAAAACGATAAAGATCATGGAAGAAAAAATAGGGACAATGCTAGGAGCCCTAATACATGGCATAAACACAATACAAACCATAAGTAACAATGCACAAGCACCATAAGAGAGACTAGATAAATGGGGGCTCCTAAAAATCAAACACTTATGCTAATCCAAAGACTTCATAAAAAGAGTGAAAAGACAACCTACATACTGGGAAAAAATATTTGGCTACGACAAATCCGATCAGCATTTAATCTCTAAAATCTACAAGATACTCCAAATCCTCGACAGCAAAAAGACAAATAACCCAATTAAAAAATGGGCAAAGGATATGAACAGGCACTTCACCAAAGAAGATATTCAGGCAGCTAACAGACACATGAAGAAATGCTCATGATCATTAGCCATCAGAGAAATGCAGATCAAAACTACAATGAGATATCATCTCACCCCAACAAGGCTAGCATTAATCCAAAAAACACAAAATAACAAATGCTGGAGAGGTTGTGGAGGGACTGGAACACTTATACACTGTTGGTGGGAATGTAAAATGGTACAACCACTTTGGAAATTGATTTGGCGCTTCCTTAAAAAGCTAGAAATAGAAGTACCATATGATCCAGCTATCCTGCTCCTTGGAATATATCCTAGAGAAACAAGAGCCGTCACACGAATAGATATATGCACACCCATGTTCATTGCAGCACTGTTCACAATAGCCAAAAGATGGAAGCAACCTAAGTGCACATCGATGGACGAATGGATAAACAAACTATGGTATAGCCACAAAATGGAATATTATGCAATAATAAAGAACAATGATGAAGCTGTGAAACATTGTATAGCCTGGTGGAAGCTGGAATTTATTATGCTGAGTGAATTTAGTCCGTCACAGAAGGACAAATACTGTATAAGACCACTATTATAAGAACTCAAGAAAAGGTTTAAACACAGAAGAAAACATTCTTTGATGGTTATAGGGGTGGGGAGGGAGGGTGAGGGTTATTCACTAACTAGATAGTAGATAAGAATCATCTTAGGTGAAGGGAAGGACAGCACACACTCCAGGGGAAGCCAGCACAACTTGACTAAACCAAAGCTAAGAAGTTTCCTCAATACAATCAAATACGTTGAGAGACAGATTAGCAGGGATGCGGGGTCTGGGGACCATGGTTCAGGGGACATCTATGTCAATTGGCATAACAAAGCTTATTAAGAAAATCTTCTGCATCCTACTTTGGTGAGTGGTGTCTGGGGTCTTAAAAGCTTGCAAGCGACCATCTAAGATGCATCCATTGGTCCCAACCACTTGGAAAAAGGAGAACAAAGAACACCAAAGACACAAGGAAAGTATTGGCCCAAGAGACAGAATGGGCCACATAAACCAGAGATTTCATCAGCCTGAGACCAAAAGAGTTAGATGGTGCCCAGCTACCACCAATGAACGTCCTGACAGGGAACACAACAGAGGGTCCCTGATGGAGCAATAGAATGATGGGATGCAGAACTCAAATTCTAGTAAGAAGACCAACCTTAATGGTCTGACTAAGACTGGAGGCGCCCCGGAAAGCATGGCCCCTCATCTCTCCATCACCCAGAACTAAAACAATTTCTAAGGCCAACTCTTCAGACAGGGATTGGACTGGACTGTGGAACATAAAGTGATACTTGTGAAGAATGTGCCTCTTAGACAAGTAGATATAAGAGACCAAAGGGGTGTCTTCTGTCCAGAGGTGAGAGGGGAAGGCAGAGAGAGTTAGGAGCTGGTTGAATGTTCATGGGGAATCGGGTGGAGGGGAGGAGTGTGCTGTCGCAGAATGGGGTGAGCAGTTGGGGTCTCATAATAATGTATTTAAAAAAAAAATTCTGTACAGGAGACTAACTTGAAATATAAACCTCATTTAATTACAAAAATAAAAACAGAAAAGGAAAAAAAGTCGGTTTCATTTAGACACGTCCTAATTTTTAAGCCTTTAATTTTAATGTGGTGTGTAATTTCTACCAATTCAAGCAAATACGAAGGTAATTTTCTTTAAGAACATAAAATTTTACTGTGTCAGCAATACATCAAAGAAGTAACATTTCTACATGACCGGGAGGCAAGCATTACTTAAACATCTAGTGGTAGAATTTATTTTCTATCTTGATTAAACATTTATAACTAATTTTACATTTCTTAGAACACAGTAGAATCATGAGCTGAGTAGTTGCATAATTAATATATCTGTATTTTTTTTAAATTCTATTACATCTAACAGTTGCATTTAATCTCTTTTTATTTTCATGAAATCTAGAAAATGATGGGATTCTAGCTATATCATTTAGGAATACCTCAGGCGGCAAGTACCTAAATAACATAAACTTAATCAAATTGGGGTTTATCTGTCTTACAATTGGTTTAGCTGCCATGTGATATCATTAGGGATCTAAGCACTATCTGTATTTCCATTTCACCTTGAAGTACAAGTTTTTGTTTTTTGTTTTTTTTTTTGTAAAGCAGCAAAATGGCTACTGTAGCTCCAGCCATCATTACAATGTTGAAAGCAGAAATAAGAGGAAAATGTGGGAAAGGGATCATGCTAAACACAATTATCTCTTTTGATTAGAAAAGGAAACACTTTTCCAGAAGCACCTGTAACAAACTTTGCCTTATATCTCATTGTCGATAATTGGACCACCCATATCTGCAAGTGATGCTGAGAAGGGAGGAAGTGAATTGTTGTCTTAGATTAGTTAGGATCCAATGCCTGGATTTGTTCACATTTCTACCACAGAATAAATAAGGTTCTGTTAAGAAGGGAGATAATTTTGGATCTTGACTAGGCAACATTTTCTGCAACACTTGACTACTCTCAGATGCTATGTTATTTATAGGAAAAGCATATGAATAAATGTCTAGGTTTGAATCTGTCTCTGCCCTTACAGAAACATCAGAATACTTCAGAAATTGAAACAATTCTAAGAAAGCTTGCAGGACTCCCACCACTATATATTCTCACTTAAACTTGTCTGTAAACTCAAGTCCTTCGTTATTACCTGACGCCATAGATGGATTACCTGTGTTCCTACCTAAAGCTATTTCTCCACTTGTTTACTAGCTCTTAGCCCTTCTCATCTATTCAGGGGTATGACTCCAACAATTCCCCACATCTTTTGTGCCATCAGTTTTTCCTCTCTACTGGGTTTTTTTCATCAGCATCCAATTTTTTTTTCTATACTTACTTTTCTTGCAGGCTTTCACCCAACTTCGTTGACCTCTATCTTAGTTACTTAGTACTGCTATAACAGAAATACCACAAGTGGATGGTTTAACGAAGAGAAATTTATTTCCTCACAGTGAAGTAGGCTAAAAGCCTAAATTCACAGCATCAACCCCAGGGGAAAGCTTTCTTTCTCTTTTGGCTTTTTATCAGTCTTCCCGTGGACCAGGAGCTTCTCCATGCAGGAACCCTGGGCCCAAAGGATATGCTTTGCTCCCAGCACTGCTTTCTTGGTGGTATGAGGTCCCCCTGTCTCTCTGCTTGCTTCTCTCTTTTATATACCAAAAGAAACCCACTCAAGACGAAATCCAGTCCTGTAGATTGAGTCCTGCCTCATAACACAACTACTGCCCCTCCCCCCTCATAAACATCATAGAGGTAGAATTTACAACATACAGGAAAATCACATTAGAAGACAAAATGGAGGACAATCACACAATACTGGGAATCATGGCCCAGCCAAATTGATACACACATTTCTAGGGGACACTTCTCAATCCATGACAATCCTCTTTGTTGACAACAGTCCTTGAAAAAGTAACCTATATTCACACATCATCTTTCTAATTCACAATGACAGCTCCGTTGTTTAAAAGAGAGTTAATAATAATTATAAAAATCATACCCAGATATGTCAAAGATAAAAGGCAGAAAGAGATGATTATTTCCTCAGTTTCTTAGAGACAAGAGTATATTTCTCCTCATCAAATATTGCCAGAATTTGATCACTTGATGATGACTAAATCTATCAGCATCAAGGCCAATGGGACCACTATAATTGCCTTGGACCAAAGTGAAGTAAGCCACTCCTGAACATGTTACCAAACAGAAGAGAGTGGGCATTTGTGGAAAAAAATCAGACGTCTGTTAGTATAGAAGGAAGGACAGATATTCAATATACAATCAATAGTGTTTGTGTCACCCATTGTCCTTCCAATGTCCTAGGTGATTGGAAAATAAATATAAGATGGCTATTAAGACACTGTGTGGGCATTATTTCTGGCAAAGCATATTTTATATTTGGAATAACACCAACTAACATCAAACGAGACTCTGGTGATCTATGAAATACAATTTCGAGAGCACCAGTATAGAAAAGTGACATAGTATAAGAAGAGGCAGAGGAAGAGCTATAAATGACTTGGGTAAGAACTCAAATAAATAATCAGACTAAGTTAAACATTAACATATTTCAGAATTGAAAATACAAACAACACAAGACAAACAAGTTATCCTAGAAAGAAAAATACATTAGAAACATAACAGAAAGGAATTTTCCTGAGATATAGCTCCATGCCCTTTTGAAAGTAACTCATAACATTTTTGGTAGTTTAAAAAGTCCATTTAAAATAATGATAATATTGTTTTGGAAGTATTTAAAGTCTTGTTGAGTTAATCCTAGATTCATAACAGTACAGATGGTGATCAAGTTATTTTTAGCCTTACAGTGAGATGTGATTTGTTTGTATCGTCATCCTGACTCACATCCTGATTCACATAGAACTCAATGGTAGGGAAGACCACCTACAACAAAAATTAAAATCTTTAGCCAACAAGGAAATAATCATAGGACGTCTGTTTCTGACTTAATCAGGTACGAGGTTTATTTCCCAGTCTCTTAACTTTTCCTATCTATCATAAAGATAAAGTACATACTCAATCAGCAATAATAATTTTTAAAAATAAACAAAGAGTCAAATATTGCATCAACAATCTTGCTCACAAATGGTAATCATGTGATCTTCCTGATTGCCTAGATTTATATTTCCTTCTCTCTGTGCAACCTGTCCTCAGAGAATGTGATTCTAGCAATACCAGCTGGCAGAGGAAAAACTGACACAGAGGAGACTGACTGCAAAATTTCCCCAATTATTTTCCAGAAGAGAGTGGAGTCCAGTGGGAGAGGGTTAGCGTAGATAATCATGTACCTTTATGCCTCCAAAGTCCAAATCAGTTGAGAAGTACATATAACAAAAAAACCAAACCAAACCTGTTGCCATCGAGTCAATTCCCATTCCTAGCAACCCTATAGGACAGAGTAGAACTGCCTCATAGGGTTTCCAATGTTGTAATTCTTTACAGAAGCTGACTGCCACATCTTTCTCCTACCAAGCGGCTGGTCAGTTCTAACTGCCGAGCTTACGCTTAGCAGCTGAGTGCTTTAAACACTGTGTCACCAGGGCTCCTAGTAAATATAAGATGGCTGAGCATTATTATGGTAAAATCATGTAAGAAAATATGACACAGACCAGTGTCTAAAGTAGAGTTTTTTAATCTCTAGTATCTTGAGCTGAAGATAAGTTAAATTTTAAAGTAAGACCAAACTGACTGCTTATGTTATTTCCTTGCTCCAAAGACAGATTAAAGCTACATGTGATTGTGGATATAATTGTGTAATGGTGGCCATTCCAAAGACAGGTGATCCAACAGAATGCAGAAATTATTGAACAATATAATTAATATCACACACAAGTAAAATTTTGCCGAAGATCATTCAAAAGCAGTTGCAACAGTACATCCACAGGGAACTGCCAGAAATTAAAGGTGGATTCCGAAGAGGATGTGGAACCATGGATATCATTGCTGATGTTAGATGGATCCTGGCTAAAAGCAGAGAATATCAGAAAGATGTTTACCTGTGTTTTATTGACTATGCAAAGGCATTCAACTGTGTGGATCCTAACAAATTATGGATGACACTGGGAAGAATGGGAGTTCTAAAACACTTAATTGTGTTCACAAGGAACCTGTACATTGATCAAGAGACAGTCATTTGAATAGAACAACAGGATACTGTAAGGTTTAAAATCAGGAAAGGTATGTATCAGGATTGTATCCTTTCACCATATTTATTCAACCTGTATGATGAACAAATAATACAAGAAGCTGGAGTATATGAAGAAGAACATAGCATTAAGATTAGAGGAAGATTCATTAACAACCTGGGATATGCAGATGACACAACATGGCTTGCTGAATGTGAAGAGGACTTACAGCACTTACTGATGAAGATCAAAGACTGCAACCTTCAGTATGGATTGCACCTTAACATAGCAAAAACAAAAATCCTCATAACTGGACCAATAAGCAACAGCATGATAAACAGAGAAAAGATTGAAGTTGCCAAGGATTTCTTTGTACTTAGATCCACAATCAACACCCATAGAAGCAGCAGTCAAGAAATAAAACCACGTACTACACTGGGCAAATCTGTTGCAAAAGACCTCTTTAAAAAGTGTTGAAAAGCAAAGATGTCTCTGTGAGGACTAAGGTGTAGTTGACCCAAGCTATGATATTTTCAGTCACCTCATATGCAAGTGAAAGCTGGACAATGAACAAGGAAGATGGAAGAAGAATTGACACCTTTTAATTATGGTGTTGGTGAAGAATATTGAAAGAATACACCATGGAATGCCAGAAGAATAAACAAGTCTGTCTTGGAAGAAGTACAACCAGAGTGATTCTTGGAAGCAAGGATGGAGAGACCTCATCTCACATACTTTGGACATGTCATCAGGAGGAGTCAGTCTCTGGAGAAGGACATCATGCTTGGTAAGGTAGAGGATCAGTGAAAAAGAGGAAGACCCTCAACAAGATGGATTGGAATAGGGCTGCAACAATGGGCTGAAACGTAGCAACGTTTGTGAGGATGGTACAGGACCAGGCAGTGTTTCGTTCTGTTGTACCTAGGGTTGCTATGAGTTGAAACTGACTCACCTGCTCCTAACAACAACAATAAAGGTAGGAAAAAAAATTAATATCTCCCAGTAGAATGTAAGTTCCATGAAGGATATTAGTTTGGTCATTGCTGTTTTTCCAGTGACTAACACCAAAATGGTGACCAATAAATATTCAGAGAACTGCACAAAATCATGACCAACACATGAAAATTTGTCTCTGAGTTTTATAAGGGTAGGATTTGTTAACTAAACAAGAACAGGCTATTCCCAACATGAACATATCAAAGAATATTCAGCAAATTTCTGTTTTAATGACTAGCAGCGCATACACCTCTTCTAACTGATGGTTAGTTCTCTTACTAGTTAACTCCCACTTTCAAAGTGTGCTCTCTGGCAGGAGAAATTTACAAGTCTTCTGAATTAACCCAGAATGAGTGTGGGCTGCACCTGGAAGCAATTTGGCACCAGGGCTCTTTGAGAAGCGCAGGTGTTCTGGCATGCAGACAACTTACATTCTCTCTAACCAGCTGAAGATCCTGATTAATTGACTCGATTTTAACCTCAAGTAATGTCCACTAGGTTGCTAAGAGAAATGAGATGACGATGAACCTTAGCAACAAGAAGAGAAGAGCCATTATGTGTTTGTGGGGAAAATAAACTTAATTCATCTTGGCCACATATGTAAGAAGACATTAGTATTAATAAGTCTTTGGATTTTATAGATACTTTTTCTCTTTCAGCAGACTCCAGTGAAAATAATGAACCTGATACTGCAGTAGTAAAAATTCTATTAATTTGAGTTAAATATTATCATTTAAGAATCTGCTCTTGAGGTATCTATAACATATTTTACCACACCCTGAAATCAATTTTCTGCTTTTTCTTTTAATCTGTGGTAAGGGATTGGGATGACACTTCTAGGAAAAGGACATTAATACAAATTTGGGAAATCAGTGCATTATTGATGTCAAAACATTTATTTTATTTTCTGGAAAAGTATTCTTGCTTTGACTAATTATACTTATGCTAAAAAATACTGATATTCTAAATTTGTGGACAGTGGTAATGTTTTAAATATAGCAGAGTTGTCTCTGCTATCCTTAGTAAGATAACCCATGCTGGTTGATTGCTCACAGATGCAACATTTAAATTTTTATTTTTATTTTTTGTTAACTCTTCTAGATCTGATAGTTGTTCCGAGGTGCTGATATCAGCAGGATACTTCTACAAATTAATTCATATGCTTCTTTTCACATATAACATACTTTAAAAATACATTTAAGGGGCTACCTGCCATTTCTCTTGCCTTTTCCTTCTCCTAATGATCAACTAGCTTTGAAACAATAATATTCAACTCTTGCTTTTAAATAATTTAGGTGTTTATTTTATGTTACAATATAGCAACTAGACAACTTTATGGTAGAAAAAAGTTTCAAAGCTTAAGGATAAAATTATTCAAAGAATGTTGTCTGTTTCTTGAAGTGAAATGTTTTATGTAATTTCTATAAAAAATAAAAATAAAGAATGAAACTGTTTTTATTAGTATAGATATATTCTGATGACCATCCTATTTCCTGTGACTTCTTCTGTGAAATTTGAAAATATATACAAAAAGTCCATAGTTGAAGATAGTTACAGTAAGAAAATGTTTTATAAATGTTTAAACGCTAAGAAATAAACAGGAAAGATTCAAGGCCTTTGATAATAAAAATTAAAAACATCTTGCCATGTCCTTCTTTATATTAGTATTGTTCATCTTTATTCTTGTTCTTCTGCATGAGAGATTTGTCTATTCTGTCCATTTATTTATTTATTCAATAATTCATTTATATCAGTATGGACTCATTCACTCTTAGACTTTTTGTGACAAAGCTTTTTTTAATTTCACTTAAATTTATAGGCCTTCTGCTCACTAGGAATAATAGTCTTCATCTTCTTGTATCCTTTTTTTCTTTAAAATGGCATATAAAGCCATCTTCCTTAGAATAAGGGTCGGCAAACATTTTATTTTGAGGGCCAGATAACAAATAGTTTTGGTTTTGTGGGCCATATGGTCTATGTCAAAAACTATGGGAAAGCAGCCACAATGTTAAAATAATTATAATAATAATAACTGTGGCTGTTTTCCAATAAAACTATTTAAAAACCAGGTGGGATGGATTTGGCTCATGAACCATAGATTGTTGACCTATGCCACAGAATATTAATTTAATGCCTTGGTTATTCTCCAAGACTGTTACTCTAGATCCTCTTCTTGATCTTCTCTAATTATCTCTCTCTTGCAGTAACTCCTAGTCTAATGGGTTCTTAATTGTCTTCCTTGTAAATAAGTATTTTTTTATTGATAATCCAAAAAAAAAACTTTTATGGAAGAGAAATGGCACATCTAAAAGAATAGTAAACATGAATGAATATAAGAATTTGGAAAAGTTTGCTGTATAGACTTTGGTTAAAACAGAAATAAACATTGTAGGAAAAGATACTGAGCTCTGTTAGTTACAGACTTTTTTTTATACTTTCCTAAGCCAGTAATATGGTTATCATTTGGAACTGGGGATATGAAGAAGGAAAAATAGAGGAAAGGATATCTCTGAAAATTGAGTTACTCAGTCAAGTTCTCATAGGCTCAATGATTTTTGAATGCCATTTTCAGGGTTTCATACCATTCTATGACACCCACATTGATTAAAAAAAAAAAATCCAAACAAATAAAATAGTAAGATTCTGCATACAAACTGAGCAATAGTTTAAGACATTATTTTCTTCCTTTTCATACCAATACTGCAGAATGCTCAGTTATCACAAATATTGAATTAATGATAAAACATCTACAGTACAAGTTGATTAGCTACAACAGCTCCTGCCTATTCAAATGTGTTAGTTCTAAGGATACATTGCTGCACCTAATTTGATTTCCCCCTGAGCAGTACATGATGTGTTATTTGATGCCTTTCAAAGGACACGATTAGTGGAGTTATAAAGTGTCTGGTTTTATTAGCTTTTCTGGGTTTTATCAGTTTGTAAATGTGTTATTTTCTCCATTTATTGTGCCTATGGGATCCGGAGATAGAGTAAGCATCAAGTTAATATGTTTTGGGGAGGCAGCGAAAGCCATACTTTAACACTTACACTACATTGTGATGACATTGAAGGTGGAGTTGTGAAAACTGTAATGTCAGGGCCATTTATCAAAGAAATTCTTCAGTGCTATAAAACTCCAGTGACATCGAATTCAACAATAGGTTTTGTTTTCAATAGAACCAAGTGTTCCTGGGATGCAGTGCCAACAATCCTCTTTAACTGACTAACAAATAGTCAATAATAAAAAAATATGTCTGGCAAGTGGTCAGAGGAGAAAAGGAAGCAAAGGTGTTGGACTAAGATACCATGTTTGAGGTTTTTGTTGATTGTAGAAAGACAGGGTTCAATTTTAGGTACTTAAGTGAAAAAGGAAATGCTCCATAAGGATGTAAAAATTCTACCATCCCTTTGCTTTTAACTGGATTACAAAACACAGAACATTCATTTAACTAGATCACTTGACAGAGAGCAAATTCAATGCCATATATTCAAAGGGTGCCAAACCAAATGACGTAATTGGCATTGAAGACGCTCAGAGCAGTTAACAGGTGTTTGTGGCTTCTAGTTCTGTATTCCTTTCAGGTTGCCTTCCATTTAGTTTTCTCAGTGATTATTCATTTACCAGTGTATCAAAGCTGGTTACTGCGCTTATTGTTCAAGCAATTAATTCATTAAACACAATGCTTACTCACATAATGTTTGTATTTTTCCCAATCCTATAATTAGTGTTGGGATTTTTTATTTTTTGAGTCTGGAAAACAAAAGAAAATCTGAGTTTTTTTTTTTTTTTACTTTCTTCAGGGATAGCTAACTGCTCCATTCATTTGGTCATTTCTATCCATTTATTTGCAAGGAGATGGATATAATTTGTAAGTGATGTGTTTAAGTGATATGCATTAATAGAGATTTAAAAAATTACTAAGTATTTTATAAGTTTTAGCATCTAAATGCAACTTGGTGTGTGTGTGTGTATGTAGTGTGTGTGTTAGGTAAGAAGAAAAAGAGAAAAATTTATTATGTACCAGGCACCCTTCTTAGTATATTTTATGTACCGTGTGTTATATGTTACCTCTTTAACTACACACTACAACTTTCTGAGATAGAAACTATTCTTATCACAATATACTGATGTAAAAACCAAGGTTAAGAGAGGATAAATGACTTGCCCCAGACTCCCACAGCAAGTAAATAGTGGAGTTGGGATAAAGCAATCGTGAGATGATAAGATAGCAGGCAAATGAGCAATTTAAAAGGTACATCCACTCTAGGCTAAAACTGAACTTTTCAGTTACAGTGTCTACATTAGCAATGTTCACTTTCCCCATCAGTTTTCTTCCTCTTTGCTCATTTATCCCAAGTTACCTGATATGTAACTTTCACATATAAGAATTCTACTAGACAATAGTTTGTAAATCAGTACTTAATGTTATAGTTAAAGTAATTGAGGGACTTTTGGGCAACATGGCGCTATAGTCAGAAGCACCACACCATCCCTCCACAGCAAAGAGCAGAAAAACTAAGTCAAACAGAGTCACACATCAGTCTTGAAACCATAAGCATCAAATGAAGAGATAAAGAACTCAGCCAAATGTCAAATGGAATAAGAAACTGACCGAGAACAGAGAGTGAGGAGAGATACATGCAGATGTCCCCTATCAGCTACAGCAGCATAGATCCACCATATTGGACTCCTATTGGAGATCAGAGAACAGGGGGTACAAGAAAGCAGCTTCATGGAGCTTCCAGCAGGAGACAGAACAACTGGTAACCAGTGATATAGGCTTTCCCACCCCCCACACTTCTTCACCCCCACTTAGCTTCTTGTCTGGGAAGCACCAGCTTCACCCAGGGTCATTTGGCTTCTACCCGCCTGCACTGGCCAGCTCCCTGAAGGCCTTTTGTTGGCTGCTGGTGTTGCTTTTTTCCACTTCATTAGATTTCTTCCCTACCTCTCACCACCTCCCCCTCCTTTCTCTCAAATACCTGGCTCTGTGCACCACTTTTGCTTCTTCCTGAAAGGCTTCAAAACACCGCTCAACTGTGAAACTGCTTCCCGGCCAATGCCGCCACGCTGGTGGAGCACCGGGACTTTTTTGATTGATTGTTTGTTTGCTCTGATTTGTTCTGTTTTGATTTGTTTGTTTTCTTTTTCTTTTCTCATCTTGGTAGCCCCTTCCAGCAGGGCAGTACCACGTGGCTTGAAAGCTACTCCCTTACTCTGCACAGACGCACAGGGACATCCCTGGGGGCATTTCTTTTTTCTTTTTTTTTTGTTTCTTTGTTTTGTTTTCTTCTCTCTCATATTCTCTTTTTATATTTTTTCATTTCCAGCTTCTCAATTTATTCATTTTTTTTTACCCTTTTTCTTTTTTTTTTTTCATTTTTGTTTTTCCCCATTTCTCATTCTTTCATCTCTCCACTCCAATATCAAGCTCCCTTAGCACTATTTTTTGTTTGTGTGTGTTTTGGCTCCTGTTCCTCTCTCCTCTTTCCCATACCCATCTTAACTTCACACATCACAATCTACCCCCTCCTTCCTGCCTACCTGCACCATACGCTGAACATCAAACTCCCAAGCAGCACAAGCATGCCCTACTGGCACCTGCCCTGCACTGATTCCCAATCCACACTCTCAGCCCTGGTATTTGCCACAAACAACCCATCCCAGCAACTCCCTTTCAGCTGGACCTGACCTGCTGTACCATACCTGAATGACTGACCCTGCCCATTGGAGAAGGAAGTGAAAAGTATCGTGCCCACAGATGAGCAAATGACAAAGAACGCGCAGCCTGCCTGCTCAGACATAATCAAATAAAACAAAAAAGCAGGATGAAACAAACAAATCTACAATTAATAAATGAGGAAAGTAACCCCTGAATGCCCCCAGACATTATCAAAACATTAACAAAAACAGGACAGAATGGTTCCAGTAGGCATCCAAAATAAAATATCAGATGACATTCCAGTAGAAGAAAAGGCACTAGACCTAACTGATAGGGAATTCAAATCTCTAATACTCAGAATTATCCAAGAGTTGAAGCAAAAAGCAGACAAAACTGAGGAAAAAATAGACGAATTCATGGAAAAGGCAGACAAATTCATGAAAATACAAACAAAAAAAATGGAAGAATTCAAGAGAATAATATAGGAACAAAATTCTAAAATAAATTCACAACTAGAAATCATACAAAAACAACAATTAGAAATCCAAAAGATAAACAACAAGGTTTGAGAAATGGACAGTGTCATAGAAGGGCTGAGGAGCAGATTTGAAACGGTGGAAGGTAGGATCAGCGGAATTGAAGACAAACACTTGGATACAACTTTGATGAAAAATCAGAAAAAAGAATGAAGAAAAATGAAGAAACCCTGAGAAGTATGTGGGATACAATCAAAAGCAAAAATTTGTGAGTGATTGGAATTCCAGAACAGGGGCAGAAAACAGACAACACAGAGAGGATCACTGAAGAACTGTTGGCATAAAACTTCCCCAGTATCATGAAAGATGAAAAGGTGACCAACCAAGAAGCTCAATGAACCCCATATAGGATAGAACCCAAAAGAAAATCACCAAGGCATAGCACAACCACACTCACTAAAACCAAAGACAAACAAAGAATCCTGAGAGCAGCTCAAGAAAAACAAAAAGTCACATACAGAGGAGAAACAATAAGACTAAGCTTGGATTATCTGATAGAAACCATACAGGCAAGAAGGCAATGGGATGACATATATAAAACCTTGAAAGAAAAAACTTGCCACCCAAGAATAAGATATCCTGCAAAACTCTCATTCAAATATGATGATGAAATTAGGACATTTCTAGATAAACAGAAATTAAGGGACTATGTAAAAACCAAAGCAAACTTATAAGACTTATTAAAGGGAGTCCTTCAATCTGAGAACAAACAACATCAGACCACAGACTGAATATAGGACACAGGATTGTACTAGCCAGATACCAACCTAGGAAATGAACTCTTAAGGACTATGCAAAACCAAAATAATTACATCAGGGAACCAGAGAGGTTAATCTGTAAATGACAACAACATCAGAACAATAAAAGAGGGACTAAACAGTGTAGGTATAGAACCTTCTAAGGGACAGGAAAGCAAGGCAACAGAAAGTAATAATAGACTGGATCAAATCTAGGAAGATAAGGGTAAATTTCAAGGTAGCCACAAATAAATTTAACAAACCTACTCATCAAAATAAATAAGAAAAACATAAAGTCTCAGTAAAAGCAAAACCTACAAAAACAAAAGAAATTAAAAAAAAACCTCAAACAAAAGGAACTCAGCACAGGAGAGTAAGAGGAACAAAGAAAACATCAGCGTCACAAAAAAAAAGCACTACAAAATGCAATCCCACTCCTAGGAATACATCCTAGAGAAATAAGAGCCATCACACTAGTAGACATATGCACACCCATATTCATTGTAGCGCTGTTCACAACAGCAAAAAGATGGAAACAACCTAGAGGCCCATCAATAGATGAATGAATATACAAACTATGGTACGTATACACAATGGAGTATTATGCAAAGGTAAAGAACAATCATGGATCTGTGAAACATCTCATAACATGGATGAAACTGAAGGACATTAAGCTGAGTGAAATATGTCAATCACAAAAGAACAAAGATTGTATGAGACCTCTACTGTAAAACCTCATGTAAAAGTTGACACACAAAAAGAAATAATCCTTGTTGATTATGAGGGATGGGAGGGGTAGGGGGGGACTAAATAGACAATAGATAAGTGGTAACTTTGGTGAAGGGTAAGACAGTACACAATACTGGGGAAGCCAGCACAACTTGTACAAGGAAAGGTTATGGAAGCTCCATAGACACATTCAAACTCCCTGAGGGTCTGAACTGCTGGGCGGAGGGCTGTGGGGATCATGGTCTCAGGGAACATCTAGCTCAATTGGCATAACAATAGCACAGTTTACAAAGACAATGTTCTACATTCTACCTTGGTGAGTAGTACATGGGGTCTTAAAAGCCTGTGAACATCCATCTAAGATACTCCACTGGTCTCACCCTTCGGGAGCAAGGGAGAATGAAGAGAACAAGATACAAGGAAAAGATTAGTCCAAACGACTAATGGACCACAGCTACCAAGGCCTCCACCAGTCTGAGTCCAGTACAGCTACATGTTGCCCAGCTACCACCACTGACTGCTCTGATCAGGATCACTATAGAGGGTTGTGGACAGAACTGGGAAAGGATGTAGAACAAAATTCTAACTCAGAAAAAAAATGACCAGATTTACTGGCCTGTCAGAGACTGGAGAAACCCTGACAGTATGGCCCCTGGATACCCTTTTAGCTCAGTGGTGAAGTCAGTCCCGAAGTTCACCATTCAGCTGGGGATTGGACAGTCTCATAAAATGAAACAGGACTAATGAGGCACAGCAGTCCAGCAACAAGGAATAGAGGGCAAGAGGGGACAGGAAATCTGGTGATAGGGAACCCAAGGTTGAGAAGGGACAGTGCTGACATGTCATGGTGTTGTTGACTATTGTCATAGGACAATATGAGTACTGTTTAATGAGACACTATTTGTTCTGAAAACTTTCATATAAGGTACAAAAAAAAAAAAAACGAATTATCTATGTGTGGTCAAATTGACAATAGCAACTCAAAGGGTTTGATGGGAACCCTGGGGGGCAGTGAGTTGAAGATAATGGTGATGGAATAATTTGGAAAGGGATAGTGAAAATGACAGTGCAGCTGGAAGAATGTAATTGATGTCACTGAGTTCTACATTTAGAAACTTTTGAAATGGTGTAATTTTGGCTATGTATGTTTTCACCAAAAAAAGGTCCTCCAAGATCTAGAAGGGAGAGTGTCATCGTGTCGTGGGGTTGTTAACCAATGTCATAAAACAATATGTGTACTGACTGTTTAAAGAGAAACTATTGTCCTGTAAACCTTCATCTAAAGTACAACAAAAATAAAAATAAAGTAAATGAAAGGGCAACACCAAGAAATAAAGTCCTGGAAATCTGTTTCTGTGAAGATTAAATCCTTGAAGAGCCCCTGGAGTGAAATTCAACTCTGTAACACAGGGGTTCGTCGTGAGTCAGAATTAACTAAATAACCACAGCCTTGGGTTTTTTAATTTTATTTTTTATGTGCTTATACTAAGTCAATATCATTGTTCCTCTAGAATGGAAGCAATTAAGATTAGGGTTCTTTTTTTTTTTAATCTATTTCCCTGCAGGACTTTGCATAGTGTCTTCTTCAGTAGATTTTCTTATACTTGAATCCAAATATGAGTCACTTTTTTATATTAATTTTTAAAATAGTATTCTTTGGCTACGTAATAAAGCATAATATATTTTAACAATTGGTACCATATAAAATGTGGATAAATAATTTAATGTTAAGGATATATTGATATGTATCTGTCCATGTATGTCTTGGACATGGCTTATCAGTGACATAAAGTGTTTTTCCAGATAATATCCAAGTGTGAGCAGTTCAGGATTGATTTTAAATTGTAAAACTTTTGTCTCTAGTAAGTTATTCACTGCAATAAATTATATTCTCTTACACTGAACTAAGAGCATTCAACATACCTGCACACACACGCACACACACACAATTACATTAATTTATTAAATAAATGTTGCTTTTCATATGCATCTACGCTCAGATAAAACTAGGAATTAACTGCTTTGAAGTTGTGGTACCTTGGGGAAATGTGGACATTTTTAAAAATGTATGTTTCAGAAAAATTAATTCTACACCTTTATTTTTGTTCTTATAAATATTGTACTCTTAAGCAGGACTTCAAACCAATTCATTCCTGTTTAAAACACTGCTAAGAATATGCATTTCTAACAAATTCTCAGGAAATTATATTTAAGAATCTCCTGGGGATCTTGTTAAAATGTAGATTCTGATTCAGTACATCTAGGGGGGGATGTAAATTCTCAGCAGGGGTTCCAACTGGAATGACCAATTCGAAGCACAATTATTAAGCCCTGAAAACATACAGTTGGCCTAGAAAAGAACTTCTCCAGGCATAATACTAGACTAAATACCTTTGATAAACTATGATGAAGGAGATCATCAAGGTTCTTTAGAGAGGTTAGCAATCTGTAAGATTTTACCTTTTTATTTTCCTATATTTACATTTAACACACATTAATTAGTAGTATAACAGCTTGGATACATGAAAGCATTCTTTTGCTAATATACTCTTTTATTAAAAGTCAAGAGTAATGTAAGAGTACTGATTTTCAAAGGAGTATATTAACCTGCTCAAATGGCCACAGAAAACCAAGCTGTGGGTCTATAACATCTATTTTGCTTTAATAATGATTGATGATAACAACCACAAAACTCTATCTTCTCCACTCTCTGGCTTACGATTTTCTCTTTTCAAAATTAAACAGCTGTAAAATTGTTCTGTATCCACTGTTGTTGTTGTCGGGAGCTGTCAAGTCAATACCGACTCATAGCGACCGTATGTACAACAGAACTAAATGCTGCCCAGTTGTGCACCATCTTTGCAATCATTGCTACGTTTTAGCCCATAGATGCAGCCACCTTGTTAATCCGTCTCATTGAGGGTCTTCCTCTTTTTCACTGATCCTCTACTTTACCAAGCATGATGTCCTTCTCCAGTGACGGGTCCCTCCTGATAACATGTCGAAAGTACATGGGATGAAGTCTCAGCATCCTCACTTCTAAGAAGCATTCTGTCCGTATTTCTTCCAAGACAGATTTGTTTGTTCTTTAGGCAGTACACAGTAAATCCAATATTCCTTGCCAACACCATAATTCAAAGACATCAATTCTTCCTCTGTCTGCCTTATTCATTGTCCAGCTTGCGCATGCATATTAGGTGATTGAAAATATCATGGCTTGGATCAGGTGCACCTTAGTCCTCAAAGTAATATCTTTGCTTTTTAACACTTCAAAGGCTCCAGGAATTGACGGAATGCCAATTAAGAAGTTTCAACAAACAGATGCAGCACTGGAGGTGCTCACTCATCTATGCCAAGAAATTTGGAAGATAGCTACCTGGCCAACTGACTGGAAGAGATCCATATTTATGCCTATTCCAGAGAAAGATGATCTAACCAAATGCAGAAATTATCGAACAATATCATTAATATCACACACAAGTAAAATTTTGCTGAAAATCATTCAAAAGGGGTTGCAGCAGTACATCAACAGGAAACTGCCAGAAATTCAGGCCAAATTCAGAAGAGGACTTGGAACAAGGGATGTCTTTGCTGATGTCAGATGGATCCTGGCTGGAAGCAGAGAATACTAGAAAGATGTTTACCTGTGTTTTATTGACTATGCAAAGGCATTCAACTGCGTGGATTATAACAAATTATGGATAACATTGAGAAGAACAGGAATTCCAGAACACTTAATTGTGCTCATGAGGAACCTGTACATAGATCAATAGATAAGATAAAATAAAATAATAAATAATAAAATGAATGAGATATTAGGACAATAGCTTATCTACAAATATGAAGTTAGAGTAAATCATAATTACATAACAATACGTTTATGAACATATAGATGTGCTCATCCAAGGTGTTTGAAAATTAAGTGTAGTTTCTCCAATTATCCTACTAAGAGGCAGTCTGTAATAGTGTTTTAGAGTACAGGCACAGAAACCTGACTACTTGTGTTCAAATCAGGATTGTAACTGCACAAATGTTTTAATCCCTCTCTGTCTCAGTCCCTTCATTTGCAAGAAGGGTATAATAATGGCCATTATCTCATAGGGTAAGACTAAATAAATTAATATAAGAAAAGTGCCTATGACAAAGCCTAACACATTGTAAGTATCACGTAAGATTACTATTATTTATTGTTATCATAATCATATTATTTTTAATGTTATTATAGCCCCATTTCAACTTCATACAAAACTTGTTAACATAAACCATATGTTGGAAAGTGATTTTAAAGTGCCATATGCTGTAAAACTATTGTTCCAATCTGTATCCTTGTTTGTTGTTCTTTTTTTATTAGCATTTTGCCATGCCTTTTCCTCATACTTACCTCAATTTCCTACAAATTTGTATTCATTTATTACCGGAACTAAACCAAGAGCTCCCTGATAGCAGACATTACATTTTAGTCATCTCTATGCCCCACCTATATGCTTCATACCTTCTGAAGGGCCTACCACCATGCCAGCATGTGTTGAAACTTCAGTAAGTGCTAGAATAACTCTTGGAAACCCTGGTTAAGAATTCGGCTGCTAACCAAAACGTCGGCAATTCGAATCTACCAGGTGCTCCTTGGAAACCCTATAGGGCAGTTCTACTCTGTCCTATAGGGTCACTATGAGTTGGAATCGACTCCATCTTTTTCTATGTATCTATCAATCACTCTGTTTATTATCTCTCTATGTATCTATCCTAGTGAGTTATATAAACATAGAGATATTGATAGTATGAAAGTGCCAATTATGCATCTAACTTAGAAAAACTTTAGTTGGAAGCAGCTTGATATGCTAGTAGTCATTACAAGAACATTTGTATCATATTTTAAAAAAGGATGTTATAATTGTAAATTTTTAATTTTATTATTCCTCATTTGCTAAGAGATATGCATCTCTGTTACTCTAGTATGACTTGTGATTTTTCCCCAGAAGTTGAATGTGTAGTAAAAAAGATATATAGAGTCAATGATAGATCTTAATATCTCATTCTCTGACCTAAACTCACTCTTCCTTCCCTCCTCCTCTGTCCCACTATAATCATTATCTAATACAAACAGGAAAAGGATGTGAACTACTTCAATCCATGGACAGATTCAGTATTGAAGACATGTCATTTTTTTTCGCCTTTCTGCTTGAAGCACTCTTCTGACACATCTGAACTCTGAATAGACCCTTTCAAACTAGTTTATGAGCACACTGGTTAGACTAGAATGCTCTATTTTATGACCTGCATCTCACAAGAAAACAAGATGGACTGACCCATCAGTTGGTAGAGAAGCCCAGTGTTTCACAGGTTTGATGTGAAGGACTCTAGGAAGAGCTCTTCCTCCACATTCATAATTTTTACAGCACAGAAGCTTGAAGTCCACCCTTAGTGGTTTATCCATGCTTTAGTTAAGTTTGTTTGGTAGGAATGGCTCAGATGTGTTACTTCAAAAGTTGGTTGAGAGAGGTTATTATCTAGAAACCTGTAGAAATTTGGACAATAGGAAAATGAGCTCTTTTTTGCTTTAAAATTTAAACGTTTTGGAACAATCCCTTACTATTGAAGTTTTCTTTTTTAAAAAACAGAAAGTCCCCTGGAATGGGTAGCATATGTTGTCTCTCATGTCTTATTGAAAATGAGCTTATTAGAAAGAGAAAGTACTAATTGCCTAGGGAGGAAAGATGCTGAATGGGGAGAATTGGAAAACAAAAGCAAATTTTCGTCAACTAGTTTTTTTTTTAATACATATACACTCTGTGCAATATTTATGTGGCAGTGAGAGATTTGTTATAGCCTGTTCTTAGGACATGACCTGTCCCTTAAAATGACTGAGTGTCAAAAAAGAGACCTGATAGGTCTGCAAAAAAAATTCACATAATATTCACTAAATGGTATGTGATGGTAACAATGGCTTTGAATTAGATAAAGGATAATACCTAATTATTAGGGTTTTCAAGGCCTTCAGTACTTTGTTAACTTCTATCCACATCTCCTAGCATCACTCTAAAAGCTCCCTGAGTTTAGGGGTCAACTCTTCTCCTTTTCGTATACATTACTAGTCTTTATGGTCCACAATACGTGGCAGACAGTATATGCTAAATAATTACCTATTAATTGAAGTTTTTCATCCATTCATTTATTTATTTATGAATTTGTTTGTTTAATTATTTTGCTTTTTATAATTTATGCATGTTCTCTTCATGTAAGGATACTTTCAAAGGTTTATGAAAACAAATTCTATATTGGGTTCTGAAGTTTCAATTTGTTTAGGTCAGTTTAGAATTATGGAACTGGGACTAACATATTTTTATCATTAATTATTTCAGTAATTCATTAAAAAGCTGTTCATGTGGTGATGCAATGGTAAATTTCTTAATGTATAATTCTTTAAAAAATGTTCCATACATATATATACTAAAAAATTTCTGAAAGTTTATTCACTGTAAAATATTTATATGTTTTATTTAGATTCCTCTATTGTTATGGGTTGAACTGTATTCCCCTAAAAGATATGTTGCATCAGAAATAGGGTCATTGAAGATGTTACTAGTTAACAGGAAGCCAAATAGGAGCGGAGTGGGTTCTAATCCCATCTGAGTGGTATTTTGTAAAAGAGGAGAAAAGAAAACAGAGATACATAAAGGAAGGATGGCCATGTGATCGTGGAGGGAGACATAGTTGCAAGCCAAGGAATGCCAAGGATTACCTGAAGCCACCAGAATCTAGGGGAGAGGCATGGCACAATTTCTCTCTCAAGAGTCCTCAGAAGGAATCATCATGGCTGAAACACTGATTTGGACTCCTAACCTTAAGAACTGTGAGGTGATACATTTCTGTTTTTTAAAGCCACTGCTTTATTGTATTTTGTTTAGGCAGCCCTAGAAAAACAATACACCTATTTTCTATGGCCGTTATTTTGATATCATAAAATGTTAAATCAAATAATAGGAAATGCTTGAAATCATATTGTTTTTCCATGCACTTGCTACGTTATTGTTAATTTTATGTTAATAACTCCATGAAATGAGTTTACACACGTTTTATTGTTTAAAATCTCACTAAATAAAAAATCATGTACTCGTTTTAAGAAAGACTACTAGAATAATTGCATTTGCAATTACTCAATAATTCAACATCTTCGAGTTCAAACTTTATAGTACAAGCACAGTTGATAGCCTTGGTAGATAAGCTTTCATTTTTCTATTTTTTGCCTTTGTGATTTTAAATTTTGTCTTAAAGCTTTCTTTAAAGCTCTGGCATATCTCTTATTTCAAAATATTATTTTTTCTGTTCTGTAAGAGAAGCGGTCATTTATGCAGAAGTAATGAACTTCATGCATTTTTACTGACTGTTTATGAGGAATTATTGTGAATGCAACTGAGAAATTATCTTCTGTAATTAGAAATCCAGATTTTCATGATAACTATCACCATTGCAATGGGTGATGATTTTTAATTCGGTATAACCTAGGCTGTCCTTCGAAAGAAACAGGGGATACTGCATAGGTAAAAATAAGAAAAGATGTGTGTTAGGGTTGTTTCCTTTTACCATACTTATTCAATCTGTATGCTGAGCAAATAATCCAAGAAGCTGGACTATATGAAGAAGAACATGGCATTAGGATTGGAAGAAGACGCATTAACAACCTGCTATACGCAGATAAAACAACCTTGCTTGCTTAAAGTGAAGAGGACTTGAAGCACTTACTGATGAAGATCAAAGGCTACAGCCTTCAGTATGGATTACACCTCAACATAAAGAAAACAAAATTCCTCACAACTGGACCGATAAGCAACATCATTATAAAAGGAGTCAACAATGAAGTTGTCAAGGATTTCATTTTACTTGGATCCACAATCAATGCTCATGGAAGCAGCAATCAAAAAATCAAACAACATATTGCGCTGGGCAAATCTGCTGCAAAAGACTTCCTTAAAGTGTTAAAAAGCAAGATGTCACCTTAGGACTAAAGTGTGACTCACCCAAGCTGTGGTGTTTTCAGTAGCCTCATATGCATGCAAAAGCTGGACAAAGAGCAAGGAAAGACTGGAGAAGAATTGATGCTTTTTTTTTTTTTTATTGTTATACTTTAAGTGAAAGTTTACAATTCAAGATAGTCTCTCGTGCAAAAATTTATACATACATTGTTATGTGACCCTAATTGCTCTCCCTATACCTTGACAGCACATTCCTCCTTTTACCCGTGATTTCCTGTGTCCATTAAGCCAGCTCCTGACCCTCTCTGCCTTCTCATCTCACCTCCAGACAGGAACTGCCATTTAGTCTCACAGATCTACTTGAGCTAAGAAGCATACTCTTCACAAGTATCATTTTATGTCCCATAGTCCAGTATAATCTTTGTCTGAAGTGTTGGCCTTGAGAATGGGAATAGTTCTGGGTTTCTTGAGAGTCCAGTCGCCATGCTTTCTGGGGTTCCTCCAGTCTCAGTCAGATCATTAAGTCCGGTATTTTTACTAGAATTTGACTTCTGCAACTCACATTTCTCCTACTTTATCAGGGACTCGCTGTTGTGTTCCCTGTCAGGGTGGTTATTGGTGGTAGACAGGCACCATCTCATTCTTCTGGTCTCAGGGTGATGCAGTCTCTGGTTTATGTGGCCCTTTCTGTCTCTTGGGCTAATACTTTCCTTGTGACTTTGGTGTTCTTCATTCTTCTTTACTCCAGGTGGGTTGGAACAAATTGATGCATCTTAGATGCCAGCTCACTAGCTTTTAAGACCCCAGACACCACTCACCAAAGTTGGATGCAGAACATTTTCTTAATAAACTTTGTTATGCCAATTGACCTAGATGTCCCCTGAAAGCATGGTCCCCAGACTTCCACCCGTGCTAGTCTGTCCCTTGAAGTATTTGGTTGTATTCAGGAAACTTCTTAGCTTTAGTTCAGTCCAGTTGTGCTTAGTTGCCCCATAGTGTGTGCTGTCCTTCCCTTCACTTAGGAAAATTTTTGTCTGCCATCTAGTTAGTGAATAACCCTCCCTTCCCGCTCTCATAAATATCAAAAAATGTTTTCTTCTGCGTTTAAACCTTTTCTTGAGTTCTTATAATAGTGGTCTTGTACAATATTTGTCCTTTTGTGACTGACTAAATTCACTCAGCATAAAGCTTTCCAGATTCCTCCATGTATAAGGTGTTTCATGGATTCATCATTGTTCATTATAGTTGCGTACTATTCCGTTGTGTGAATATACCATAATTTGTTTATCCATTCATCCATTGATGGGCACCTAGGTTGTTTCCATCTTTTTGCCATTGTGAACAGTGCTGCAATGAACGTGAGTGTGCATATATCTATTTGTGTGATGGCTCTTATTTCTCTAGGATATATTCCAAGGAGCAGGATTGCTGGATCATATGGTACTTCTATTTCTAGCTTTTTAAGGAAGTGCCAAATCAATTTCCAAACTGGTTGTACAATTGTACATTCCCACCAACAGTGTATAAGTGCTCCAGTCTCTCCACAACCTCTCCAACGTTTATTATTTTGTGTTTGTTGGATTAACACTAGCCTTGTGGGGGTGAGATGGTATCCATTGTAGTTTTGATTTGCATTTCTCTAATGGCTAGTGATAGTGAGCATTTCCTCATTTGTCTTTTAGCTGCCTGAATGTATTCTTGAGAAAAGTGCTGGTTCATATCCTTTGCCCATTTTTTAACTAGATTATTTGTTTTTTGATGTTGAGGTTTTGCAGTATCTTCTAGATTTTAGAGATTAGACGCTGATCAGATTTGTTGTAGCCAAAATGTTTTTCCTAGTCCGTAGGTTATCTTTTTACTCTTTCGGTGAAGTCTTTTGATTAGCATAAATGTTTGATTTTTAGGAGCTTCCTGTTATCCAGTTTCTCTTCTGGTGTTTGTGCATTGGTACTTATGGTTCGTATTCTGTTTATGCCATGTATTAGGGCTCCTAGCATTGACCCTATTTTTTCTTCCATGATCGTTATTGTTTTCAATTTTATATTTAGGTCTGTGATCTATTGTGAGTTAGTTTTTGTGCATCCAAAATGGAGTGAAGTATGGGTCTTTTTTCATTTTTTCGCAGATGGGTATTTAGTTATGACAGAATCATTTGTTAAAGAGACTGTCTTTTCCCCAATTAATGGATTTTGGGCCTTTGTCAAATATCAGCTGCTCATAGGTGGATGGATTTATGGCTGGATTTTCAATTCTGTTCCATTGGTCTATGTATCTGGTACATACCAAGCTGTTTTGACTACCACGTCAGTATTATGGGTTCTAAAATCAGGTAGTGGGAGGCCTCCCACTTTGTTCTTCTTCTTGAGTAATGCTTTACTTATTCTGGGCCTGTTCCCTTTCCAAATTAAGTTGGAGATTTTTTTATCCATCTCATTAAAAAACGCCATTGGAATTTGCATTGATATTGCGTTGTGTCTGTAGATCACTTTGGGTAGAATTGACATTTTCACAATGCTGAGTCTTCCTATCCATGAGCAAGGTATGTTTTTCCACTTATGCAGGTCTCTTTTGGTTTCTTGCAGTAGTGCCTTATAGTTTTCATTGTATAGATTTTACATTTCTGCTTAGATTTATACCTGAGTTGTTTATCTTTTTGGAGGCTATAGTAAATAGTATTGATTTGTTGATTTCCTCTTTGAAGTTCTCATGTTGGTGTAGAGGAATCCGACTGATTTTTGTATGTTTATCTTGTATCCTGAAACTTTGCTGAAATCTTCTATTAGTTCCAGTAGTTTTTTTGTGGATTCTTTGGGGTTTTCTGTGTACAAGATCATATCATCTGCAAGCGGAGATACTTTGATTTCTTCCCTACCAATTTGGATGGGTTTTATTTCTTTTTCTAGCCTAATTGCTCTGTCTGGGACCTCCAGCACAATGTTGAATAAGAATGGTGATAGAAGGCATCCTTGTCTGGTTCCCATTCTCAAGGGGAATGCTTTCAAATTCTCTCCATTTAGGATGATGTTGACTGTTGGCTTTGTATAAAAGCCCTTAATTATATCGAGGAATTTCCTTTCTATTCCTATTTTGTTGAGAGTTTTTATCATGAGTGGGTGTTGGACTTTGTCAAATGCATCGATTGATAAGATCGTGTGGTTCTTGTCTTTAGTTTTATTTATGTGATGGATTACATTGATTGATTGTTTTTCTAATGTTAAACCATCCCTGCATACCTGGTATAAATCCCACTTGCGCATGGTGAATTATTTTCTTGATGTGTTGCTGAATTCTATTGGCTAGAATTTTGTTGACAATTTTGGCCTCAATGTTCATGAGGCATATTGGTCTGTAATTTTCTTCTTTGTAGTGTCTTTACCTAGTTTTGGTATCAGGGTTATTCTGGCTTCATAGAATGAGTTTGGGAGTATGCCATCCTTTTCTGTGCTCTGAAATAGCTTTAGTAGTAGTGGTGATAACTTCATCTGAAAGTTTGGTAGAATTATCCAGGGAAACATTCTGGGCCAGGGCTTTTTGTTGTTGGGAATTTTTTAATTACATTTTCAATCCCTTCTTTTGTTATAGGTTTATTTAATTGTTCTACCTGTGTTTGTATTAGTTTAGGTAGGTAGTGGGTTTCTAGAAATTTGTCCATTTCCTCTAGGATTTCAAATTTGTTAGAGTACAATTTTTCATACCAATCTTTTATGATTCTTTTAATTTCAGTTGGGTCTGTTGTGATATCACCCATCTCATGTCTTATATGAGTTATTTGCTTCCTCTCCTGTTTTTCTTTTGTCAGTTTGGCCAATGGTTTATCAATTTTGTTGATCTTTTTAAAGAACCAACTTTCCGTCTTGTTAACTCTTTCAATTGTTTTTCTATTCTCTATTTCATTTATTTCTGCTCTAATTCTTATTATTTCCTTTCTTCTGGTGCCCAAGGGCTCCTTTTGTTGCTCTGTTTCTACTTGTTCCAGTTGGAGAGTTAATGTTTTGATTTTGGCCCTTTCTTCTTTTTGGATGTGTGCATTTATTGCTATAAACTGACCTCTGAGCACTGCTTTTGCTGTGCCCAAAGATTCTGGTAGGATGTGTTTTCATTCTTGGTTGATTCTATGAATTTCTTTATTCCATCCTTAATTTCTTCTATAACCCAGTAGTTTTTGAGCAAGGTGTTGTTCAGTTTCTGTGTGTTTGATTTTTTTTTTCCTTGCTTTTTCTGTTATTGATTTCTACTCTTACAGCTTTATCGTCAAAAAAGATGCTTTGTAATATTTTGATACTTTGGATTGTGTTAAGGCTTGCTTTATGGCCTAATATGTGGTCTATTCTGGAGAATGTTCCATGTGCGTTGCAAAAGAAAATATACTTGGCTGCTGTTGGATGGAATGTTCCATATATGTCCATGAGATCAAGTTGATTGATTGTAGCATTTAAATCTTCCATGTCTTTATTGAGCTTCTTGCTGTATGTTCTGTCCTTCACCAAAAGTGATGTGTTGAAATCTTATTGTTGAGCTGTCTATCTCTCTTTTCAATGCTGTTAGAGGTTGTTTGATGTATTTTGGAACCCTGTCATTGGATGTGTAAATATTTATTATAGTTATGTCCTCCTGTTGTATTGATCCTTTAATCATATATAGTGTCCTTCCTTATCCCTTGTCGTGGATTTTACTGTAAAGTCTATTCTGTCAGAAATTAGTATTGCCACTCCTGCTCTTTTCTGAGTGTTATTTGCTTCATATGATTTTTCCATCCTTTGAGTTTTAGTTTGTTTGTGTCTTTAAGTCTAAGATGTGTCTCTTGTAGGCAGCATATAGACGGATCTTGTTTTTTTAATCCATTCTGCCACTCTCTGTCTCTTTATTGGTCCGTTTCGTCCTTTAACATTCAGCGTAACTATTGATAGGTATGAGTTTAGTGCTGTCATTTTGATGTCTTTTTTATTTGTTGTTCACAGTTTCTTTGTTCCACTTAATTTTTTGTGCTGAGTCATTTTTCTTTATGTATTTTCATCTTTTTCATTGTTGTTGATTTTGTATTTGCTGAGTCTTTATATTTTTCTTGTTTTTATTTTTTACTTTGATGTGTAGGATTGTTGGTTTCCTTTGTGTTTACCATAGTATTTACCCCCTTTTTTCTAGGTTTAAACCAGTCTTTTATTTCTTTATATCGCCTTTACTTCCTCTCCATATGAAAAATCTATTTCTACATTTTTCAATCTCTCTTTTTTGTTTTAATGTTGTCAGCTTTTACATATTGACATCTCTGTTTCCTTGTTTTCAGGGTTTTAGCTTTGATTTATTTTTGTGGCTTCCCTATCTAGGTGCTAGTCTTGGGTTGTTACCTGATGCTCTGTCCTGTGTTCTAGTCTTGGGTTGTTATCTGATGTTATTGATTTTCTAACCAGAGGACTCCCTGTAGTATTTCTTGTAATTTTGGTTTGGTTTTTGCAAATTCCCTAAACTTCTGTTTATCTGGAAATGCCCTATTTTTGCCATCATATTTGAGAGACAGTTTTGTTGGATATATAATTCATGGCTGGAATTTTTTTTCCTTCAAGGCTTTATACATGTCATCCCAATGCCTTCTTGTCTGCATGGTTTCTGCTGAGTAGTCTGAGCTTAGTCTTACTGACTCTCATTTGTAGATGACTTTTCGTTTATCCCTAGCTGCTCTTAAAATTCTCTCTTTATCTTTGGTTTTGGCAAGTTTGATTATAATATATGTCTTAGTGACTTTCTTTTGTGATCTACCTTATGTGGGGTTTGATGAGCGTGTTTCATAGATACCTTCTCATCTTTCACAATACCAGGGAAGTTTCTGCCAACAAATCTTCAATAATTCTCTCTGTATTTTCTGTTATCCCCCCATTCTGGTACTCCAGTCACTCGTAGGTTATTCCTCTTGATAGAGTCCCACACAATTCTTAGGGTTTCTTCATTTTTTGTAATCCTTTTATCCGATATTTCATCAAATAAGTTGGTGGCAAGTGCTTCAGTCTCACTAATTCTGAGTTCCATTGCCTCAATTTTGCACCTATGACTTCCTATTGAGTTGTCTAATTCTGAAATTTTATTGCTAATCTTCTGGATTTTGGATTGCTGTCTCTCTATGGATTCTTGCAGCCTGTTAAATTTGTCGTTATGCTTTTCTCTAATTTTCTTAAGTTCCTCTGTTGCTTGGTATGTGTTTTGTATAATTTCCTTCCTGATCTCTTGAATTATTCTGTATATTAATCTTTTGTATTCTGCCTCCAGTAATTCCAAGAAATTCTGTTCCTCCGGAAAATTTCTTTATTCTTTATTTGGGGAGATTGCTGAAGCCATCATAGCCTGCCTCTTTATGTGATTTGATATTGACTGTTGTCTCCAATGCATCAATAAGCTATTATATTTATTTATTTTATGTTTGCTTACTATATACTAGCTTCTTGTTTTATTTTGTTTTGATATGCCCAAATAGGCTGCTGGTGTGAGCTAATGTGATCACTGGCACCCCTGAAGCTCCAACGTCCTGTCACTAGGTGGCCAGAACTGCCACTAAGTATGTCATTCCAGGAGTCTGCCCACTCCTCTTGTATGAATACAGTTCAAGCGTCCAGGTAGTCAGCCACCAAGTGTGTGGTGTAGGCTCTGACTTACAGTCTTACACAGGCATGGGTGATTAGTATAGGCATTGGCATCCGGCTGTAGCAGGGGTCACATGCTGAGCAAGGAAGTGGGCCAGTGGCTGCCTCCAAGTGTCCAGGAGAAGAAAGCATGTCCCTATTCCCTAGAGTGCATAGGTGGGTTGATTTTGCAGCCAGACTATAAGCACCCAGTGCTGTTGGCTATAAGGACTGGGTGGACACCACTTATTCTTGGTCCCCTGTCACAGGTGGCTAGGTGGATCCATCAGTCCTCAGGACCCTGATGTAGGTACGTGAACACTTTGATTAATGGGCAGACAAGTGTCAAATGTTACAAACCTGCTACTTCACAGCTGAAACAGTTGAAGTTAAACTTCAGGTATATATACCCGGTTGTACTGTGGTAATGGGGGCCTATGCTGTTGAAATGGGCCAACACAAATTTCTGCAGGGGGAAAGGCACTCCAAGTCTGTGAACCCCTTATGCCTGTGCCTAGGCAAAGGAGCTGTGCCTACCTGGAGTTCCTGGCTTAGGGGAGCTGGCAGATTATCTTTTCCCCTGCTTGTTAATTTGTTCCCTCTCCAAGGCCAGGAGAATGGCTCAGGGTGTATGACGGGTCCTACTTGAGGCCCAGGGGACTCAACAACTGCTGAAGCTGTCCCGGACCCACAGCAGAGGAGGGAATGGGAAGGTAAATGGGAGAGAGGTTTTTCCCAAAGGGGGGCGTTTTTGATCTGCGCAGTTTGCCTTACACAAGTACTTATCTTTCGCCAATCCAGGGCTGCGTCTCACTGGTTCTGGATGGCTGAGTACACTTTCTGCGGCTGGTCTCTCCCAGTGTGGAAAATGCCCCCCAAGCACCGCTGCTTGCCTCACCACACACCATGAGCTGATCTGGCCTGAAGGGCTTAGACACTCACCTGGTCAATTCTGGCAACTCCTCACTGCTTCTGAACCATCTCTCCCTACCCCTGCCACTCAGTCCAATTCCTAAACTTTGCCTTTGATGTTCAGGGCTCCTAGATTGTCATATATAATTGATTCTTTTGTTTTTTTGGTTCTTTCTTGTAAGAGGGACCACTGGAAACATCTGACTACTCTGCTGTCTTGGCCCTGCCTCCAAATTGACACCTTTAAATTATGGTGCTGACAAAGAATATTGAATAGACCACAGACTGGCCAAAGAATGAACTAATCTGTCTTGGAAGAGGTACAGCCAGAATGCTCCTTAGAAGCGAGGATGCCGAATCTTTGTCTTACTTACTTGGGACGTGTTATCAGGTGGGACCAATACCTGAAGAAGGACATCATGCTTGGTAAGGTAGAGGATCAGTGAAAAAGAGGAAGGCCCTCAACAAGATGGATTGACACAGTGGCTGCAACGATAGGCTCAAGCATAGCAACAATTTTAATGATGGTGTAGAACTGGGCAGCTTTTTGTTCTATTGTATATAGAGTCCTTATGAGTCAGAACTGACTGGACCTCACCTAACATAACCTATTTTACTTGAAAATAGGCATATAATATCAAATTAAAAAGCGTGTGCATAAATGTTTGTAGATGTTTGTATAATTAAAGAAATGTATGGAGTTATATAAACCAAATTAATAATGACTGCTTTAGAAAAGCAAGACTGGAGATAGTAAGGGTGGTTTGGAAGTTGTCTTAGGATAGGTTCTCTAGAGAAGCAGAATCAGTAAAGCATATATAAATATATATATATATATATATAGAGAGAGAGAGAGAGAGAGAGATTTATATCAAGGAAACAGCTTACGTGATTGTAGAGGCTGGAACGTCTGAAATCCGTGGATCAGGAGAGAGGCTTCTCCTGATTCACTTAGCCGCAGGGTCTGGCTAACCCAAGATCAGCATATCAGAGAACAAGACTCTTGCTCACAGGCTGTGAAGATTGACAAATCCCAAGATTGGCAGGTAAGCTGCTAGCTCAAGTCCCGAGAAACAGAGGTCAGACGAACAAGGGCAGCTGCAGGATCCAGGCAGGGCAAAAGCCAGAACGTCCACTTACATTCATATGCAGGCTACACACTCAAGGAAACTCCCTTTCAACTGGTTGGCTACTCAGAGCAGATCCCATCATGGGGGTGATCACATATAAACACTGAAAATCATGGCCCAGCCAAGTTGACACACAATCTTAACCATTGCAGCAGTGGAATGAGAAAAAGAATTTATAGATTTTTCTTTAGAACTTTCTATTTTTTGAATTGTTAAAGGACCTTGTATTAATTTAATAAATTCAAGTTATGGAATTAAAATCAATATTATTATTTCAAAACATTGAAAAAAATTACATTAAAGAAAAATCCATCCAAATATCTTAACATTTTGTTTTTAAGACATAATTCCCTTTACCATACATATATTTTTATAATTAGTAAGATAGTCCCCTCTCCAACAAAATCAGTTTTAAAGAGACATTTTTCATCTAAATCCCATCTTGGGCTTAGATTTTTAGAAGAAAATATAACTATATTTACGCATTATATTTCTAGTGCATAGTGGTGTTTCAGTAAACATGAAGCTGCAGAAGTATGAAATCTGCAGAATATTTAATTTTAATTTTCAAGCTCTTTATTTAAATAATAAATGTATTTGTTTTAAAAACTGTAGTATACTATTGTACTTAGCTTTAAACGAGCTACTAGATTGTGCCGTACAATTTTTCAATATACTCATTCACGATATATACATATTTCTATGTATGCAATATGGGGTATTCTATAATTTTATATATTACAGGTACCACTACACAACTGCTGTGTGACTATACGAATGTTTCCATTTTAAATTCAATTTTATGAGGTATAGATTTTATGTGGGGCATACAATTTAGAATGCACTCATGAGAAAATGTTATATTTAATTAATTGTATTTAAAATTTCAACTGCTTCTTTGTGGGGAAACAATAGCTATTTCATCCTCAGTCTTCAATTGCCTAAAAGTTTATTTTTGACAGTCTTTATTTCTGCATGTTCATTAGGTTTGCTTTGATTTTCTATACTTATTAATTTTTCCAGTTCTCATTTCTAGAGTCTTACTGGGTTCAGGGATTATGCAAACATTAAATTTCACTTATACATTCTATTTTTTTTCATTTTTTAATCAGATTAAGTTTGAATTATAACATTTTGCTTTACATTAATTACTTCGTGGCTTATCAGTCAACCTTATCTTTTTAAATAAACATGTTTTTATTATGTCTATCTGAGATAATCTAGGACAATATTCTCTAGAATAATACATAATGACTATGAGAGTCAGAACATTTGGAATCTTCAAACTGAAGAAAATAAGACTAAAACAGAAACTCTTTCCTTGAGAAGTAAGCCCAGGAATGCTCTAGTTTTTTTTTTTTTGTTTGTTTGTTTTTCATTCACTAAGTGTTCACTAAACCCATGATGGCCTTGTTGTCAAGGAGTATAGGCTTTTTTTTTTTCCCCTAAATTTTATTGAGTTTGTTATTGTTGTTGAGAATATACACAGAAAAGCAGGAGCATAGGCTTTTAAGTCTCCTGAAGACTCTAGGATGTAGAAAAGTAACTAAAAATCGTCTCCTTTTGATTTGTTTTTATGTTTCTTAATGTTAAAACATGAACAATAGAGTAATATACAAGTAACATATTGATTATTTTACAATCACAAACCTGATTAAATGCTTCAACTGAAAACAAAAATTCTGATTTTCATATTTTTAATTAATAATCCAAAGCATTCATTATTGAGTGACTTTTACTTAGCACTTAATAGATACACGTTCTGAGCTAGGCACTGAGGTTTTAGTTGTAAATGACTAAGAAACTGCCCCTGCTGTCATGCAAATAGTAAAACACAATCTCAAACACCTCTGTGGGGGAAAGCCTAAAACATTCCAATAATTTGAACTCTCATCCCTAGAATTTTTTTTTCTTAATTTAATGGTTATATGAGTATTTAGATGAATCTAGTAAATGTTTAAGAAAAATTATACCACGTGATAAAACTAATAAAGGAATGATATTTACATAATTATTTTAATTGTACAAACTGGAAAGGAAAAAAGTAATAAGTGCAAAAGTTGACTTGACAAAAATGTTAAGAATAAGAGAGGAATAAGAATATCAAAAGTCTCTTTCTTTTTTCTTATGTGTAAAGGTATTTCAAGTCCAACATGCATTTTTGTGATTTAAAGTATTCCTCAGTGTCTCAAATGGCAGTAGAGAACATTCCACTGAACAGATTTCTTCCAATGGTTTTGTGATTTCTCTGGGTTTTTTTCTTTTTTTGGAGGTACCCAGAAAAGTAGCAAAGTCAGAAGGGGATAGCTCTTTCAGGGCACTAAGTGGTTAAAATATCATTTTCAACAATGGAAATTTGTCTCCACACACAGAATGATTTACAAAAATTTGAAGGAAAATATTGTTTAAAAAACACACAAATAGACATTTGTGCTACTGAGAAATCAAGTAAACAGTGCTATGAAAAAATATGTAAAAGTATAATAAATAGAATAAAACTTAAATTTAAAAAAGAAAATAAAATGCCCAAATAGAATTTTAACTATATTTTATTACATAAAAAAAATTTTTACATAGAAAGCAGTAATATAACAAGTTTTATTTTATTTACGCATTAATGTACAAAGGGCATAGTTATAGAAGAGTTTTATTGCATATATGCCTTATATTTTAGAGTAACATACAAAAGAGGAATTCTTATTCCAAAGGTGTATTTTAGCAAAAACAAGAATATGAAATTGACAAAATCAAAATTCTCATACAAGTGGATTATGGGGCCAGGTGAAGGATTAAAGTGTAGTAAATCAATAGGGCCAGATGCTATTTATCAGAAAATCCTAAGAAAATTAAAGTGCAAAACAGTTGAGATACCAACAGAGACATGAAGTTAATAGTTAAATATATCAGGATTTATGAAAGATTAGACAGTAATATATTGCTTAGTTTTTAGACAGAATTAAAGTTATAGTCCTTGACATTTGGTCAAAAAAATTATTCATCCTTTTTAAAGGGGGAATGCCATGTTACTTTGGTACTAATGTTGATATAAGTGTTTTTATTAGATTTTCTCATTTATCCATATCTTCAACTAACAGTTTCTGAGTGCATTGTATGTTCCAGGCAAACGTGATATTTCATACTTGTACAACATGAATGAATGAAACACGACAATAGTCATCAAGATTATCACAATCTATGGGATAATATGGATATAAAATAAACTACTTAAAAACAGTTATTAAGCACTGTAATATGAATTGTCATAGAAACGAGTACCCACATGAAATATTTTCCTATTAAAATAGCACAGAAAAGAATACTTATAGAACCAAACTCTTTACTTCCTATTAGAAATGCATTCATTATGTAAGCTCAAGTAATATTTTTTACTCAAAAGAATAAAATCTTAAACAAGTACTCTAATAACCAATAACTTGACAATAAATATTGTAATTAACAAACACATCAAAATCATGTTTTTCAAATGTTCAGTCTGGGTACCAGGACTTAGGTACATCTTTTATGTCAAGATAACCTGTCTAAGAGCCTCAATTAACCCTGGTATGATGAGAACCAGAAGAAAAATCTTTTAAGCCGAAACCACCAAGTAACCAAATGATAAACCACACTATAAACTGTTCACAAGACCCATGTTTTGTGCACATTGACCAGAAAAGAAACAGGGTATGAGGGTGATCCAAGAGTTCTAAATTTTCATTTAGGTCAGTGGGTTAGTGGTGAATGTGAGTAACCCTAAATAGAGACCAATATCAGGCAAGCAGCAGAAAAATGTAGGTAAGAAATTCTCAGGTGATCAAGAGATAAAGTGAACAAGATCTTCATCAACACAACCGAGGACATAATTGGGCATCAGAAAAGGCAGGCAAGGTACCTATCAGGTGGGCTTTAATGCAGCAACTAGACTGTGTTTACTTATGTATTCAAATATTTGTTGAACAAGTACTGTGTGTGATGGATACTTTATATATACTACTATTATAAAAATGTTTAAGACTTATTTCTTGCTTATTGTGGAAGATACCTGCTGAGTAAAACTATGTTGTGAAAGGACAATGCAGTAATTCCTTTGACTACCCTACACTAGCATCCGTGGTGACCCAGTGGTTAAAGTGCTCGGCTGCTAACCAAAACGTCCAGTGTTCGAACGCACCAGCTGCTATGTGGCAGTCTTGTTCCATAAAGATTACAGCCTTGGAAACCCTATGAGGCAGTACTGCTCTGTCCTGTAGGGTTACTATGAGTCAGAATCGACTCGACAGCAATGGGTTTACCCTAAACTAGTCCGGCTGGTTTAAATCCTAGTAGTTGCAAAATATTAGAGTAGGTTTGGTTCTCTTTTGTCATGAAGACTGTTCTAGTATTATAGCTCCTTATCTGTGTGTGTGTGTGTGTGTGTGTGTGTGTTTCTGAAAGTGGTCCAATATCATTACTGGGCGAAGGGGATAGAGATACAGACAAATAAATTCTAATTTTTCTGAGGTTCATACTCTCCCAATTCTTCTTTCAGTACTGGAGACTTTCTATGCCCTCATAAAGCTTTGTAGACATTTTTATTACGCAATCTACCACATACTTTTTCCTCACTTAAATATGTAATGACCTTATTATGCAACTTCTCACATGACTTTGTTTTCTAAGTTATGGAATTCTAAATGTCAGAGAACAGTCATTAATCACTATTGCATCAGATGTGTTTGGCATATCAAATAAGCATTCAATGCTTACTGAATGAGTAAAATAATGACCCAGTAGTTCAGCATCCAGTACCAGTAAGATTTATGAAAATCATATTCCCTCATTTGACCAAAGAAGGAGCCAAGATTTTTAGAATAAATTACTGGAATACACAAGTAGCTTATAAGCATCGTGTATGAATATTGTTGACTCCTAGTGTGGATTTTCACCTTTTCAGTCAACACTATTCAATAGTAGATAATACTGGAGCCAAGAATCCAAGATGAAGAGATGTCCAGATGTTTCATTCTATTAATACGTAAGGGAAACAATGAAACATGTAGTGTTGAGTTTGGCAAAGTGGAAAAAGAATTGCCAGAATACATGGTGAATTTAAGGATATGAAGAAGCCACAGTTCATTGGCTATTGATATTTTCAGGATTAGTGACTTGATTATGAAAGGTATAAAATAATAGTTTTGTTTCATGTTACTTATTTGTAATTGATTGATTAATGACAATCAGGATCATTAAATAATCCTTGCAATTGGAAATAAACTCAAGTACCAAATCACAGATCAGGAGACTTCAAAATATGGCCCCTCCTACCTCTCTGATCATCTCCTGCTAAGATTCTCCTCATTCATTGTGTTCCAGGTACATTGAACAAAGAGCTTCTTTCTACTTTTCATGCAGAGTAAGGTTTTTTACCCCACTAGCATGACTGAGTATTCCCTTTCCCTGGAGCACTCTTCCTCAGATCTTGACATGACCCGACAGTCTCATTAATCGGGTCTCAGTTTACTTGTCATCTCCTCAAAGAGACCTGATCTAAACCCTATAAAGGTAACTCTCCCTGAACTGCCTCCCTATCCAATTACCCCCTATTATATTTTTCATAGCACTCGTCACTCTGAAACTATTTTATTTATGCATCTGCTTACATCCTTATTATTACTCTCTTCCAAGAAGACAAGGAGTTTGTTTCTTTGTAATTGTTACCACATGTATCTGCAGTATATATAACAGTGCCCACCACATAATAGATTATCAAAAACTAATTGTTGAATAAATAAATAATAATAGAATCAGTAAATAACCATATTTGCTCCCTTACATGCTTGGATTCTCATAAGGTGCATCGTTCATTTAAACTCTGTAGACTTCTTTTCTATAGAATTTCCTATGCAACCTTAAATCTCCTAATTGTGGTTCATGCCCAAGAAATCAAAGAGCTGATGCCTTAGTTATAAAAATTAATGCCTTACCACACCCAAATTATAGATCTAAAGGTCTCAGAGTAATATAAATTAAGATAAAATAAAAGTAAAAAAAAATTTAGCTGTGAGAATGTTAGAAAATGTAATGACCTATTGCTTAAGAAACATTATGGGAATTAGGATATGTCTCTGATAATAAGTTGGAAACATTTTCTAAAGATTTTATAAATGAAGCTTTTCTGATTATCTTCCAGTCCCATGATATCTGCTCTTCCCAAACTTACAGCTTTCTATATATGGAAACTTATAGAAAAAAACAAGGTATATTACTTCATTCCTTGTAAGACCCCTACCATCTGTCTTTGTGGAGTTTTATGATCTTCAGCTTCCAAACATAGTATGGAAGAATCTGGGCTTTAGTATAAAGCATGGCATTTGAGTTCTTTCCCCAGGTACAGTGGCGTTATTTCAGAAAGCATATATATAGCTTCTAATATTACCCTTCCCCAAACACACACACACACATTTTTCACAGGGGTAAGGGTTAGCAATTTTGAAAGTAAACTGTAATTGAACAAATAATTGAACATATTTTATACAATAAGTCCTGGTATTCTCACTGTTGAAAGAAAGAAGTTTCAAATAAGGAAACGGGAAAGGTTCAAATCTATTCCATGCTGTTGAGTTGGAATCTGAGGTATCTATATGAACTCATAGTTTTAAATTATATATTGTGCAACAGATAGAAAGAAAAACAAAAGATACAGAAATATAGACTATATATGTGGGTTAGTGTACATTCATGTATTCACTAGCTCTGTTTATTGAGAGGGCCTAGAAGCAATGGCAACCTAGTAATAATGAGCACAGGTTGTGACCTGATCTTAGTTTCTAAACATCATGATCCAGTAAAAAGGAACCAGCACTTTGGAAATGTGGTTGACTCTAGTGGTTGATTTCTAGGGCAGAGAAAATACAAGATGAGCTTGGAATGTCTTGTGGTGTCAAAAAGTAGGGGACTGTTGAAAAAAAATAAAAATAAAAAAAGAATGAGTATCAAAAAGAATAGGAGCCAGACTAATGACCAAAACTGGAAAAACGATTGAGCAACAAAAATAAATAATGATAGTATTGAATTATAGCCCATAGTATAAAATAAATATCCTTCGAGTTCAAGTGATATAAATAAATAAATAATTAAATAGGTAAAAGGGTGAGAAGAAAAGTATTACTTTCTAATCATTCATAAATTTTGATATATTTAACCATTCATTTCACGTCCCTGTTGGTATCTCTACTACGTTGCACTTTAATTCTCTTAGGATTTTCTAATAAATACTATCTGGCCCTATTAATTTACTACACTTTAATTAAGTGTTCTGGAATTCCCCTTCTTTGAGATGTAATCCATAATTTGTTAGGATCCACAAAGTCAAATGCCTTTGCATAGTCAATAAAGCACAGGTAAACATCTTTCTAGTATTCTCTGCTTTCAGCCAAGATCCATATGACATCAGCAATGATATTCCTCATTCCACATTCTCTTCTGAATCCAGCTTGAATTTCTGCCAGTTCTTTGTCGACATACTACTGCAACCATTTTTAAATTATCTTCAGCAAAATTTTAATTGCCTGAGTCAGGGCCAAGATTGCAGAGTAGTCAGACTCTTCTGGTGGACCCTCTTATGAAAAAGACCCAAAATAACAAGTGATTCGATTATATATGGCAATCTGGGAGCTCTGAACATCAAAGGTAGAGTGGCGGGGGAGGGAGGGATGGTTTGGAAGTAGCTAAGAGTTGCCAACTGACCTGGCTAGAGCCTGAGCCCTTCAGGCCTGAGCAGCCGGTGGGTGAGCAGTGAGGCAGGTGATCCATGCTGGGAAGGCGTGTTTTCTGAACCAGGAGAGATCCAGTGCCAGAGAGTCTACAGGCCACCCAAAACTAGTGAGAAGCAGCCCTCGATCCGGTGAAAGACAAATAATTGTGTACAGCCTACCGTGCGGTTCAAAAACACCCCCCTTAGGGACAAACCTCTCTCCCATTTACCTCCCTGCTCCCTGCTCTGCACTGGGCCCCAGAACGGCCTCAGCAATTGCCGAGTCCCCTGGACCGGAAGTAGGATCCATCTCACACCCAGAGCCATTCTCCCTGCCTTGGAGAGTGAAAAAATTAACAACAGAGGAAAAAATAAACTGCTGGCTCCCCAAAGGGGACCTCAGAGGAGGCCCAGCTCCTTTGCTTAGGCATAGGCATAAGGGATCCGCGGACTTTGAGTGTCTTTCCTCCTGCAGAGCCCATCTCAACAGTGTAGGCCCTCATTACCGCAGTACAAGAGGGTATATACTGGAAGTCTAACTTCAACTGTTTCAGCTATGAAGTAACAGGTTCTTGACATTTGACACTGCCCTGCCCATTAAGCAAGGTCTTCACCTACCCACATCAGGGACCTGAGGACAGGTGGCTCCACCCACACCACCTAGCCACCTGCAAGAGAGGCCATATGAATAAGAGGTGCTTCCCAGTCCTTACCGACAACAGCATTAGGTGTTTATAGTCCGGCTGCAAAACCCACTCACCTATGCACTCTAGGGAACTGGGAAACACCTTCCTCCTGGACCCTCGGTGGTGGCTGTCAGCCCCCTACCTTCTCAGAGTGTGTACTCCTGCTACAACCAGATGCATGCCTGTCTATGACTGTAACTCAGAACCTACACCACACACTTGGTGGTTATCTACCTAGGCACCTGAGCTAAATCCATACAGGAGGAGTGAGTGGACTCCTAAGCTCACATACCTAGTAACACATTTAACCACCTGGTGACAGGACATTAGAGTTTCAAAGGTGCCATGATCAAACTAGCTCATACGAGCAGTCTATTTGAGCATATCAAAACAAAACAAGAAGAAAGGAGACAGTAAGCAAACATAAAATAAATAAGTATAATAACTTATGGACGGCTCAGAGACAACAATTAATAACAAATCACATAATGAGACAATCCATGATGGTGTCAGCAAGCTCTCAGAATAAAGAATCTAGAAATTTTCCAGAGGAGGAAAATATCTTTGAATTACTGGAGGCAGAATACAAAAGATTAATATACAGCACTCTTCAAGAAATTAGGAAAAAAGTAAATCAAAATGCAGAACATGCAATAGAGGAAATTAAAAAGATTAGAGAAGAACATCATGACAAATTTAACAGGCAGCAAGAATCCATACAGGGACAGCAATCAGAAATCCAGAAGATTAACAAAAAAATTTCAAAATTAGACAACTCAATAGAAAGTGATAGCAGCAGAAGTGAGGCAATAGAAGTCAGAATTAGTGAAACTGAAGATAAAGCACTTGACACCAAATTATATGAGGAAAAATCAGATAAAAGGATTACAAAAAATTAAGAAACCCTAAGAATTATGTGGGACTCTATCAAGAGGAATAACCTATGAGTGATTGGAGTACCAGAAGGGGTGGGGGGGGGGACAGAAAAGACAGAGAGAACTTTTGAAGATCTGTTGGCAGAAAGCTTCCCTGATATCATGAAAGATGACAAGATATCCAAAATGCTCATCAAACCCCACATAAGGTAGATCCCAAAAGAAAGTCACCAAGACATATTATAATCAAACTTGCAAAAACCAAAGATAAAGAGAGAATTTTAAGAGCAGCTAGGGATAAACGAAAAGTAATCTACAAAGGAGAGTCACTAAGAATAAGTTCAGACTACTCAGCAGAAACCATGCAGGCAAGAAGGCAATGGGATGACATACATAAAGCTTTGAAGGAAAAAAAAACTGCCAGCCAAGAATTCTATATCCAGCAAAACTGCATCTCAAATATGATGGCAAAATTAGGGCACCTCCAGATAAACAGAAGTTTAGGGAAATTCAAGAACCAAACCAAAATTAAGAGAAATACTAAAAGAGAGTCCTCCAGTTAGAAATTCACTAATATCAGAAAACAACTCAAGAGAAGAACACAGAACAGAGTAACCAGGTATCAACAAAGGTAGGGAAGTCACACAAGTAAATCAAAGCTAAAACACTGAAAAGAGGGAAACAGATATCAACACGTAAAAAATAACATTAAAACAAAGAGAGGAACTTAAAAAATGTAGACATAGATTTTTCATATGGAGAGAAAGCCAAGGTGATATAAAGAAATAAAAGACTGGCATAAACTTAGAAAAATAAGGGTAAATATTAAGGTAATCACAAAGGAAACTAACAACCCTAAAAGTCAAAATAAAAAACCAGAAAAATATAAAGACTCAGCTAACACAAAATCAGCAAAAATGAAAAAGATGGAAATAAAATACATAAAGAAAAACAACTTAGCACAAAAAATTAAGTGGAACAAAAAACTGTGAACAACACACAAAAAAAGACATCAAAATGACAGCACTAAACTCATACCTATCAATAATTACGCTGAATGAAAGTGGACTAAATGTACCAATAAAGAGACAGAGAGTGACAGATTGGATAAAAAACAAGATATGTCTATATGCTGCCTGCAAGAGACACAGCTTAGATTTAAAGACACAAATAAACTAAAACTTAAAGGATGAAAAAAAAAATATATCAAGCAAACAGCACTCAAAAAAGAGCAGCACCTCTTACTGCATGAAACCCCAAGGGATCTACGTAAATGGAAACACATACCATGCTCATGGATACGTAGACTCAACATTGTGAAAATGTCAATTCTACCAAAAGCAATTTACCAATACTACGCAATCCCAATCCAAATACAACAACATTCTTCAAAGAGATAGAAAAACTAATCATTAACTTTATATGGAAAGAGAAGAAGCCCCGAATAAGTAAAGCACTACTGAAGAAGAAGAATAAAGTTGGAGGACTCACACTACCTGACTTCAGAACCTACTATACAGCCACAGTTGTCAAAACAGCCTGGTACTGGTACAACAACAGATACATTGACCAATGGAACAGAATTGAGAACCCAGATGTAAATCCATCCACCTACAATCACCTGAACTTCGACAAGGGCCCAAAGTCCATTAAATGGGAAAAGACAGTCTTTTTAACAAATGGTGCTGGCAAAACCGGATATCCATTTGCAAAAAAATGAAACAGGACCCATACCTCACACCGTATACAAAAACTACTTCAAAATGGATCAAAGACCTGAATATAAAGCCTAAAACTATAAAGTTCATAGAAGAAAAAATAGGACCAACACTTCAGGCCTTAATACATGGCATTGACAGGATAAAAACCATAACCATCAAAGCACAAAACCCAACAAATAAGCTAGATAACTGGGATCTTCTAAAAATCAAACACATATGCTCTTCAAAAGACTTCACCAAAAGAGTAAAAAGAGAACCTACAGACTGGGAAAAAATTTTTGGACACTGCATGTCAGACAAAGATCTAATCTCCATAATCTACAAGAAAATCCAATACCTCTACAACAAAAAGGCAAATAATCCTATTAAAAAATGGGCAAAGGAAATGAACAGACACTTCACTAAAGAAGACATTCAAATGGCCAACAGACACATGAGGAAATCCTCGCGATCACTAGCCATTAGAGAAATGCAAATTAAAACCACAATGAGATACCATCTCACCCCAGCATTACTGGCACGAATCAAAAACACTGGAAATAACCAATATTGGAGGGGCTGTGGGGAGATAGGAACTCTTATGCACTGCTGGTGGGAATGCAAAATGATACAACCATTTTGGAAAATGAAATGGCGCTTCCTCAGAAAGCTAGAAATAGACATACCATTCGATCCAGCAATTCCACTCCTAGGAATATATCCTAGAGAAATAAGAGTCGCCACTCGAATAGACATATGCACACCTATGTTCATGGCAGCAATGTTCACAATAGCAAAACGATGGAAACAATGTAGGTGCCCATCAACAGATGAATGGATAAACAAACTATGGTACATACACACAATGGAGTACTATGCAACGAGAAAGAACAACAATGAATCTGTGAAGCATCTCATAACATGGATGAAACTCGAGGACTTTATGCTGAGTGAAATAAGTCAATCACAAAAGGACAGATATTGTATGAGACCTCTATTGTAAAAACCCATGAAAAAGTTCACACACAAAATATAACAATCTTTGTTGGTTACCAGGGATGGGAGGGGTGGGGGGGGGGAATACTAAATAGGCAATAGATAAGTGATATCTTGGGTGAAGGGTGAGACAGTACACAATACAGGGAAAACTAGCACAACCTGTACGAGGAAAGGTCATGGAAGCCCCATAGACACATCCAAACTCCCCGAGGGACTGAATTGCTGGGCAGAGGGCTCTGGGGACCATGGTCTCGGGGAACATCTGGCTCAATTGGCATGACACAGCTTATAAAGACAATGCTCTACATTCTACCTTGGTGAGTAGTGTCTGGGGTCTTAAAAGCCTGTAAGCGGCCATCTAAGATACTCCACTGGTCTCATCCCTTCGGGAGCAAGGGAGAATGAAGAGAACAGGATACAACGAAAAGATTAGTCCAAAGGACCAATTGTCCACAGCTATCAAGGCCTCCACCGGACTGAGTCCAGTACAGCTAGATGGTGCCCAGCTACCACCACTGATGGTTCTGACCAGGATCACAACAGAGGGTTCTGGACAGAGCTGAAGAAGGATGTAGAGCATAATTCTAACTCACAAAAAAAAAGACCAGATTTACTGGCCTAAAGGAGACTGGAGAAACCTTGAGAATATGGCCCCCAGACACCCTTTTAGCTCAGTGGTGAAGTTACTTCTGAGGTTCACTGTTCAGCCTGAAAGTGGACAACCCCGTAAACCAAAAGAGATTAACGAGGTACAGGAGTCCAGTGACAAGGGCCAGAAGGCAGAAGGGGACAAGGAAGCTGGTGATAGGGAACCCAATGTTGAGTAAGGATATTGTTGATGTGTTGTGAGATTGTTAACCATTGTCATAGGGCAACATTTGTAGTAACTATTAAATGAGTAACTATTTTGTTCTGTAAGCCTTCATCTTAAGTGAGAATAATAGCACAATTGGAAGAGCATAGTCAATGTCACTGAAATGTGTATGTAGAAATTTTTGAAATGGTGTATCTTTGGCTATGTGTATTTTCACCAAAAAAAAAAAAAAAAAAGGTTGAGAATTTAGAGGGTTAATATGCTGTGGGGTTGTTAACCAATGTCATAAAACAACATGTGTACTACTGTTTCATGAGAAACTATTTGTTCTGTAAGCCTTTACCTGAAGTACAATAAAATAAACTAAAAAAAAAAAAAAAAAGAGCAGCAGTGGCAATAATAATCTCTGACAAAATAGACTTTAAAGTAAAATGCACCACAAAGGATAAGGAAGGACACTATATAATGATTAAATGGTCAATACACCAGGAGGACATAACTATAATAAATATTTACGCACCCAATGACATGGCTCCAAAATACATAAAACAAACTCTAACAGCACTGAAAAGAGAGATAGACAGCTCCACAATAGTAGTAGGAGACTTCAATACACCACTTTTGGTGAAGGACAGAACATCCAGAAAGAAGCTCAACAAAGACACGGAAGAGCTAAATGCTACAATCAACCAACTTGATCTCATAGACACATACCGAACACTCCACCTAACAGCAGTCAAGTATACTTTCTTTTGCAACGCACATGGAACATTTTCCAGAATAGACCACATATTAGGCCATAAAGCAAGGTTTAACACAATCCAAAGCATAGAAATATTACAAAGCATATTTTCCGACCATAAAACCATAAAAGTAGAAATCAACAACAGAAAAAGCAAGAAAAAAAATCAAACACCTTGAAAGTGAACAACTACTGGGTTATAGAAGAAATTAAGCAGGGAATAAAGAAATTCATAGAATTAAACAAGAATGAATACACATCCTACCAGAACCTTTGGGACAGAGCAAAAACAGTGCTCAGAGGTCAGTTTATAGCAATGAATGGACACATCCAAAAACAATAAGGGCCAAAATCAAAACAACAACCCTACAACTGGAACAACTAGAAGGAGAGCAGCAAAAGAAGCACTCAGCAACAGAAGACAGAAAATAATAAGAATTAGGGGAGAATTAAATGAAATAGAGAATAGAAAAATAACTGAAAGAATTAACAAGACCAAAATCTGTTTCTTTGAAAAGATCAACAACATTGATAAACCATTGGCCAAACTGATGAAAGAAAAACTTGAGAGGAAGATGATAACCTATATCAGAAATGAGATGGGCGATATCACAACAGACCTAACTGAAATTAAAAGAATAAATTAACAGACTGATATGAAAACTGTACTCTAACAAATTTGAAAATATAGAAGAAATGGACAAATTTCTAGAAACTCACTACCTACCAAAACTAACACAAAAAAAATTACAACGATTAAATAAACCCATAACAAAAAAAGAGATGAAAAGGTAATTTAAAAACTCCCAACAAAAAAAAGCCCTGGCCCGGATGGCTTCGCTGGAGAATTCTACCAAACTTTCAGAGAAGCGTTAACACCACTACTACTAAAGGTATTTCAGAGCATAGAAAATGATGCAACACTCCCAAACTCATTCTATGAAGCCAGCATAATCCTGATACCAAAACCAGGTAAAGATTCCACACACACAAAAAAGAAAATTACAGACCAATATCCCTCATGAACATTGACGCAAAAATCCTCTATGAAATTCTAGCCAAGACGACTTCCGGCATCACGGTGCTCTAGGCTTCATGCCATCCCTCCACAGCAAAGATCCAAAAAACTAAGCCAAACAGAGTACACAGTAATCCTGAAACCCTAAAACATTAAATGAAGAGATAAGAACTCAGCCAAGCACCAAACGGAGTGAGAAAACTGAAAGAGAACGGAGAGCGAGGAGAGGTTCATGCAGAGGTCCCTTATCAGCTAACTCACTGCAGACCCGCCATCTTGGACTCCTATCAGAGACCAGCAAATAGGGGATACGAGAAAGCAGCTTCACGGAACTTCCAGAAGGAGACAGAACAACAAGTAATTGGCAATATATGCTTTCCCACCCCCCACCCTTCTTCACCTCCACTTGGTCTCCTCTGCTTCCTGCGGCCAGTCTGTTGGCCGGGAAGCACCAGATGCTTGGATTCCACCTGCCTGTGCTAACTGACTCCCTGAGTGCCATTTGTTGACTGCTGGTGTTGCTTTTTTCTGCTTCTTTTGATTTCTTCCTTACCTCTCACCACCTCCCCCACCTTTTGCTCAAATACCTGGGTCCATATACCACCTTTGCTTCTTCCTAAGGGACTGTGGAGCTCCGTTTGAGGGTAGAACTGCTTCCCGGTCTAGGCCACCACACTGGTGGGATCCCAGGGCTTTTGTTTGTTTGCTTTGAATTGTTTGTTTTCTTTCCTTTTCTTGAGTTGTGAGCCCGTTCTGGCCAGGCAGTGGTACATGGCTTGGGACCTACCCCCTCAGCTTGTGCAGACAAACAGAGGGATCCCTAAGGACATTTCTTTTTTCATGGGTTTTTTGTTGTTGTTGTTGTTTCTTTGGGGTCTTTTCTTGTTCTATTGCTTTTTAAAAAAATTTTTTTTTTTAATTTTTCCTCTTTTCCCCCTTTTGTCTTTCTTCATTACTCAGTTTCTCATCTCTCTATACCTTCCTTCTCTTCCTGTCACCTGAATACCTCGCACTAAATACCTCTAAGCCTTCTAGCCAGGCTGTATTGCAACACCTGAAAACAACTTCCCCAGACCTCATAGACACACTGGTGGGATCCCTGGGAGCTTTGCTCTTCGTTTTTCTTTCTACTTTTTATTTATTGATTCTTTTCTTTCTTTTTTCTTCTTCTTCCCCTTTTTGTTTTTCTCCATTTCATAGTCTCTCATCTCTCCACTCCAATGGCAAGTTCCCCTAGCACTCTTTTTTGTTTTTTGTATGTTTTTGGCTCCTGTTTGTCTCTCCTCTTTCCCATAACCATCTTAGCTCAACACAATCTCCCCCCTCCATCCTGCCTACCTGTACCATGCATTTAACATCACACCTCCAAGCAACACAGGCATGCCCTACTGGAAACTGCCTGCGCTGATTACCAACCCACCATGGTGGCTTTAGTAAGTGCCACAAACAACCCATCCCAGAAACTTCTCTTCAGCTAGACCTGCTGTGCTGTACCATAACTGAGTGACTGACCCTGCCAGTTGGAGAAGGAGGTGAAAAGTATCATGCCCACAGGCAGGCAAACAACAAAGAACACACAACTCGCCTGCTCAGACATAACAAAATAAAACAAAAAAGGAAGATGAAACAAACAAATCTACAATAGGTAAACTAGAAAAGTAACTACTGAATGCCCCAAAGACAGCAGACAATATCAAAACATTTACAAAAACTGGACAGGATGGTTCCAATAGGCATCCAAAATAAAACACCAGACACCTTTCCAGTGGAAGAAAAGGCACTAGAACTACCTGATAGGGAATTGAAATCTATAATACTCAGAATTACCCCAGAGTTGAAGCAAAAAGCAGACTAAAATGAGGAAAAAATAGACAAATTCATGGAAAAGGCAGAAAAATACTTGGAAAATACAGACAAAAAAAAAAAAAAAAAAGGAAGAATTCAGGAAAATGATGCAGGAACAAAATGCCAAAATAAATTCACAAATACAAACTGTACAAAAACAACAATTAGAAATCCAAAAGATAAACAACAAGATTTCAGAAATGGACAGTGTCATAGAATAACTGAGGAGCAGATTTGAAAAGATGGAAGACAGGATGACTGGACTTGAAGACAAACACTTGGATACAACTCTTTTTGAGGAAAACTCAGAAAAAAGAAGAAAAATGAAGAGACCTTGAGAGTTATATGGGATACAATCAAAAGGAAAAATCTGCGAGTGATTGGAGTTCCAGAAAGGGGGAGAAAACAGAAAATACGAGAGGATCATTGAAGAACAGCTGACAGAAGACTTACCAAAAGTCATGAAAGATGAAAAGCTGGCCATCTAAGAAGCTCAACGAACCCCATATAGGATAGACCCCAAAAGAAAATCACCAAGGCATATCTTAATCACACTTGCTAAAACCAAAGACAAACTAAGAATCCTGAGAGCAGCTTGTGAAAAACAACAAGTCACATAAAGAGAAGAAACAATAAGACTAAGCTTGGATTATTCAGCAGAAACCATGAAGACAAGAAGGCAATGGGATGACATATATAAAATCTTGAAAGAAAAAAATTGCCAGCCAAGAATAATATATCCTGCAAAACTCTCATTCAAATTTGATGGTGAAATTAGGTCATTTCCAGATAAACAGAAATTAAGGGAATACGTAAAACCAAACCAAACTTACAATAATTATTAAAAGGAGTCCTTCAATCTGAGAACAAACAACTTCAGCTCACAGGCTGAATCTAGGATGCAAGATTGTACCAGCCAGGTACCAATCTAGGAAATGAACTCTCAAGAACTATCCAAAACCAAAAGAAATACAACAGGGAATCAGAGAAGTTAATCTGTAAATGACAACAACATCAGAACAATAAAAGAGGGAATAAACGGTGTAGGTATTGAACCTTCTAATGGAGAGGAAGGCAAGGTGATACCAACTAATAATAGACCACTTCAAACTTAGAAAGATAAGGGCAAATTTCACAGTAACCACAAAGAAAGTTAACAAACATACTTATAAAAATAAAGAGGAAAAACGTAAAGTCTCAGTAAAAACAAAACCTACAAAACAAAAGAAATGAAAAAAAAAAAAAAATCCACAAACAAAACTAATTCAGCCCTGGAAAGTAAGAAGAACAAAGAAAACATTAACACCACAAAAAAAAGCACTACAAAATGGCAGCAACAAACTCACAACTATCAATAATTACACTGAATATAAATGGCCTAAATACACCCATAAAGAGACAGAGAGTGACAGAATGGATAAGAAAACAGGATCCATCAATATGCTGTCTACAAGAGACACACCTTAGAAACAAAGATGTGAATTTATTAAGTCAATGGTCTAAAAAAATATATCAAGCTAACAACTACCAAAAAAGAGCAGGAGTGGCAATACTAATCTCAGACAAAATAGACTTTAAAACAAAATCCACCATAAAAGACAAAGAAGGACAGTATATAATGATTAAGGGGACGATCCATCATGAAGACATAACCATAATAAACATCTATGCACCCAATGACAGGGCTCCAAAATAGACAACAAACTCTGACAACACTGAAAAGAGAAACTGACAGTTCCACAATAATAGTAGGAAACTTCAACACACCACTCTCAGGAAAGGACAGAACAACTAAAAAGAAACTCAGTAAAGATACTAAAGACCTAAAAGCACAATCAGCCAACCTGACCTCATAGACATATATAGAACACTCCATCCAACAGCTGCTAAGTACACATTCTTCTTCAATGCACATGGAACATTCTCCAGAATAGACCACATCTTAGGCCACAGGGCAATCCTCAACAAGATCCAAAATGTTGAGATAATTCAAAGTATCTTCTCTGACAACAATGTCATCAAGGTGGAAATTCACGACAGAAAGAGCAAAAAAAAAAAAAGAAAAAAAATATTACATGGAAACTGAATAACACTCTGCTTCTAAATCACTGGGTGACAGAAGAAATCAGAGGTGGACTCAAAAATTTCTTAGAATCAAATAAGAATGAAAACACATCATACCAAAACCTTTGGGACACAGCAAAGGCAGTCTTCAGAGGACAATTTAAAGCAATAGATGCACACATCAAAACAGAAGAAAGGAACAAACTCAAAACATTAACTACATGACTCAAACAAATCAAAAGAGAATAGAAAAAAAAGCCTACAGCCACCAGAAGAAAGGAAATAATAAAGATCAGAGCAGATAAATGAAATAGAGAACAGAAAAATAAAAGAAAGTTTCAGCAAAACTAAAAGTTGGTTCTTTGAAAGAATCAACAAAATTGATAAACCACTGGCCAGACTGACAAAAGAAAAACAGGAGAGGAGGCAAATAACACAAATAAGAAGTGAAATGGGGGACATTACAACAGACCCAACTGAAATAAAAAGGATCACAACAGAATATTATGAAAATCTATAGTCAAACATATTTGAAAACCTAGAGGAAATGGACAAATTTCTAAAAACACACTACCTACCCAAACTACAACAAAGTGATGTTGAAAATCTGAACAGACCCATAATAAGACAAGAGACTGGAAAGATAATAAAAAAAAACTCCCAATAAAAAAATGCCCTGGCCTAGATGGCTTCACTGGAGAATTCTACAAAACATTCTGAGAAGAGCTTGTACCAGTACTACTCAAGAAATTTCAGAGCATAGAAGAGGAAGCAACACATCCAAATTCATTCTATGAAGCCAGCATGATGCTGATACCAAAACCAGGCAAAGATGTCACAAAAAAGAAAATTACAGACCAATATCTGTCATGAATATAGATGCAAAAATTCTCAACAAAATTCTAGCCAATAGAATTCAGTATCGTATCAAAAAAAATAATACACCATGACCAAGTAGGATTCATACCAGTATGCAAGGATGGTTCAGCATTAGAAAATCAATCAACGCAGTCCACCAAATAAATAAAAGGAAAGAAAAGAATCACATGATCATCTCAACTGATGCAGAAAAATGCATTCGACAAAGTCCAACACCCATTTCTGATCAAAACTCTCAATACCATAGGTATAGAAGGTAAATTTCTCAACATAATAAAGGGCATCTATACAAAACCAATGGCCAACATCATTCTTAATGAGTCTGAAAACATTCCCCTTGAGAACAAGAACAAGACAAGGATGCTCTTTATCACCACTCCTATTTAACATTGTGTTGGATGTTCTAGCTAGACCAATAAGGCAAGAAAAAGAACTAAAGGGCATCCAAATTGGTAATGAAGAAGTCAAACTCTCACTGTTTACAGACAATGTGATACTATACATAGAAAACCCTGAAGAGTCCATGAGAAATCTACTGGAACTAATAGAAACATTCAGCAGAGTAGCAGGTTACAAGATAAACATACAAAAATCAGTTGGATTCCTATACACCAATAAGGAGAACGATGAAAATGAAATCAGGAAAAAAATACCATTTATAACAGCCCCTAAAAAAGAAAAAACGAAAAACCTTAGGACTAAATCTAACCAGGGATGTAAAAGACCTATACAAAGAAAACTACAAAACACTACTGCAAGAAACGCAAAGGGATCTACATAAACGGAAAAACATACCATGCTTATTGATAAGTAGACTCAACATTGTGAAAATGAAAATTCTACCCCAAGCAATTTACAAATACAACGTAATCCCGATCCAGATACCAACAACATTCTTCAAAGAGATGGAAAAACTAATCATTAACTTTATATGGAAAGGGAAGAAACCCCAAATAAGTAAAGCACTACTGAAGAAGAATAAAGTTGGAGAACTCATACTACCTGACCTCAGAACCTACTGTACAGCTATGGTAGTCAAAACAACCTGGTACTGGTACAAATACAGATACATTGACCAATGGAACAGAATTGAGAATCCAGATGTAAATCCATCCACCTACAGTTACCTGATCTTCGACAAAGGCCCAAAGTCCATCAAATGGGGAAAAGAAAGTCTTTTTAACAAATGGTGCTTGCAAAACTGGATATCCATTTGCAAAAAACTGAATCAGGACCCATACCTCATGCCATATACAAAAACTAATTCAAAATGGATCAAAGACCTAAGTATAAAGCCAAAAACTAAAGGTCATAGAAGAAAAAATAGGACCAATGCTACAGGCCCTAATACACGGCATTAACAGGATACAAACCATAACCATCAACACAAAAACCCCAGAAGACAAGCTAGATAACTGGGACCTTCTAAAAATCAAACACCTATGCTCTTCAAAAGACTTTATCAAAAGAGTAAAACGAGAACCTACATACTGGGGAAAAATTTTTGGACAGTACAAGTCAGACAAAGGTCTAATCTCCATAATCTACAAGAAAATCCAACACCTCTACAACAAAAAGACAAATAATCCTATTAAAAAATGGGCAACGGAAATGAACAGACACTTCACCAAAGAAGACATTCAAGCAGCCAACAGACACATGAGGAAATGCTCACAATCACTAGCCTTTAGAGAAATGCAAATTGAAACCACAATGAGATACCAACCCCCCCCCCCCAGGCATTACTGGCACGAATCAAAAACACCAGAAATAACAAATGTTGAAGGGGCTGTGGGGAGATCGGAACTCTTATGCACTGCTGGTGGGAATACAAAATGATACAACCATTTTGTAAAATGATATGGGCTTCCTTAGAAAGTTAGGAATAGAAATATCATAAGATCCAGCAGTCCCACTCCTAGGAATATAGCCTAGAGAAATAAGTCATCACTCAAACAAACATATGCACACCTATGTTCATGGCAGCATTGTTCACAATAGCAAAAAGATGGAAACAACCTAGATGCCCATCAACAGATGAAAGGATAAACAAACTTGTACATACACACAATGGAGTACTATGCAACGATAAAGAACAACGATGAATCTGCGAAGCATCTCATAACATGGATGAAACTGGAGGACATTATGCTGAGTGAAATAAGTCAATCACAAAAGGACAAATATTATATGAGACCTCTAATATAAAAACTCATGAAAAAGTTTACACACAAAAGCAGTCTTCGTTGGTTACGAGGGATAGGAGGGGTGAGGGGAGATACTAAATAGACAATAGATAAGTGTTAACTTTTGCGAAGGGTAAGACAGTACACAATACTGGGGAAACCAGCACAACTTGTACAAGAAAGTGTTATGGAAGCTCCATGGACTGATCCAAACTCCCTGAGGGACTGAATTTCTGGGAGAAAGGCTGTGGGGATCATGGTCTCAGGAATCATCTAGCTCAATTGGCATAATACAGTTTATAAAGAAAATGTTCTACATTCTACCTTGCGGAGTAGCATCTGGGATCTTAAAAGCCTGTAAGCAGCCATCTAAGATACTCCACTGGTCTCACCCCTTTGGGAGCAAGGGAGAATGAAGAGAACAGGATACAAGGAAAAGATTAGTCCAAAGGACTAATGGACCACAGTTACCAAGACCTCCACCGGACTGAGCCCAGTACAACTAGATGGTGCCGGCTACCACCACTGACTGCTCTGACTGGGATCACAACAGAGAGCTCGAGACAGAGCTGGAGAAGGATGTAGAACGAAATTCCTACACACACACACACAAAACCAGATTTACTGGCGTAAAAGAGACTGGAGAAACCCCGAGATTATGGTCCCCAGACACCCTTTAACTCAGTGGTGAAGTCACTTCCGAGCTTCACAGTTCAGCTGGGGATGGGGCAGCCCCATAAAATTAAAAGGGACTCATGAGGCATAGCAGTCCAGGGACAAGGATTAGAAGGCAGAAGGGGACAGGAAAGCTGGTGATAGAGAACCCAAGGTTGAGGAAGGACAGTGTTGTCGTGTAGTGGGGTTGTTAACCATTGTCATAGGGCAACAATGGTACTAACAGTTTAATGAGAAACTGCTTTGTTCTGTAAACCTTCATCTAAAGTGAGAATAGCAGCACAACTGGAAGAGTGTAGTTGATATCACTGAACTGTGCAAGTAGAAATTTTTGAAATGGTGTATCTTTGGCTATGTATATTTTCAAAAAAAATGGTTGAGAAGGGAGAGGGTTGACACGTCATGGGGTTGTTAACCAATGTCATAAAACAATATGTGCGCTACTGTTTAATAAGAAACTATTCTGTAAACTTTCACCTGAAGTACAATAAAAAAAATATATATATATAATAATAATAAAATACTAATATATAACTTGAAATAGCCAAATAAACTAATCTGATTGTGACACAGTCTTTGGAAATCTAAAGAACAGAAACATTAAATAGCAGGTATTTTTAGCCACATGAAAAAACAGGATATGTGTAATGCTAAACTGCATGATATTCCTGATAAATCTCTGCTTTTGGGAGATGTAATTACTGCTGCTCTTCTGAACTTTTGGTACCTGCTATTAACCCAGTAAGAAATTTTAAATTGTAACTTACACTGAAGTCAACCATTCACAGAAATGAATGGGCTCCTCCGTCTCACAGATATAACAAATATTCTTCTGTTCTATTCCTTCTTTGTGCAAAAGAGCCTGAACATTGCCTATGAATAGTATGCATAATGTTTTCATTTATGCATTCTGTTTGCTGCATTGTTTCACTTAAGGTAGTATAAAGTAAAAAGCAGTAATAAGTAAAAAAAAAAAAAAAAAAATTCTAGCCAATAGAATTCAGCAACACATCCAAAAAATAATTCACCATGCTCAAGTGGGATTTATACCAGGTATGCACGGATGGTTCAACATTAGAAAAACAATCAATGCAATCCATCACAAAAATAAAACAAAAGACAAGAACCATATGATCTTATCATTCAATGCAGAAAGGGTATTTGGCAAAGTCCAACAGCTTTTCATGATAAAAACTCAACAAAATAGGAGTAGAAGGGAAATTCCTCAATATAGTTAAAGGCATTTATGCAAAGCCAAAGGCATTTATGCAAAGCCAACAGCCAACATCATCCTAAATGAAGAGACTTTGAAAGCATTCACCTTGAGAACTGGAACCAGATATGGATGCCCTTTATCACCATTCTTATTCAACATTGTGCTGGAGGTCCTAGCCAGAGCAATTAAGCTAGAAAAAGAAATAAAGGGCATCCAAATTGGTAGAGAAGAAACCAAAGTATCTCTATTTGCAGATGATATGAACTTATTCAGAGAAAACCCCAAAGAATTGACACGAAAACTACTGGAAATAATAGAAGATTTTAGCAAAGTTTCAGAATACAAGATAAACATACAAAAATCAGTTGGATTCCTTTACACCAACAAAGAGAACTTTGAAGAGGAAATCAACAAATCAATACCATTTACTATAGCCCCCCAGAAATACTTAGGAATATATCTAACCAAAGACATAAAAGATCTATACAATGAAAACTACAAGACACTACTGCAAGAAACCGAAAGAGACCTGCATAAGTGGAGAAACATACCTTGCTCACGGATAGGTAAATTAAACATTGTGAAAATGTCAGTGTTACCCAAAGTGATCTACAGATACAATGCAGTCCCGATCCAAATTCAACCTGCGTTTTTTAATGAGATGGAGAAACAAATCACCAACTTCATATGGAAAGGGAAGAGGCCTCAAATAAGTAAAGCATTACTCAAGAAGAAAAAGTGGGAGGCCTTACACTACCTGATTTTAGAACCTACTATACTTCCACATAGTCTAAACAGCCTGGTTTTGGTACAACAGATACATAGAACAATGGAAGAGCACTGAGAATCCAAACATAAATTCATCCACCTATGAACAGCTAATATTTTACAAAGGCCCAAAGTCCATTAGTTGGGGAAAAGAAAGTCTCTTTAACAAATAGTGCTGGCATAACTTGATATCCACCTGCAAAAAACTGAAACAAGACCCATACCTCACACTATGCAAAAAAACTAACTCACATATAAACTAACTTACATATAAAATTGAAAATGATAAAGATCATGGAAGAAAAAATAGGGACAATGCTAAGAGCCCTAATTCATGGCATAAACACAACACGAACCATAAGTAACAATGCACAAGCACCAGAAGAGTGACTAGATAAATGGGAGCTCCTAAAAATCAAACACTTATGTTCATCCAAAGACTTCCCCAAAAGAATAAAAAGATAACCTACAGACTGGGAAAAATTTTTGGCTTTGACAAATCAGATCAGAGTCTAATGTCTAAAACCTACGAGATACTGCAAAACCTCAACAGCAAAAAGACAAATAAAAATAAAAATAAAAAATGGGCAAAGGATATGAACAGGCACTTCACCAAAGAAGATATTCAGGCAGCTAACAGACACATGAAGAAATGCTCATGATCTTTAGCCATTAGAGAAATGCAGATCAAAACTACAATGAGATGTCATCTCACCCCAACAAGGCTAGCATTAATCCAAAAAACACAAAATAATAAATGCTGGAGAGGTTGTGGAGAGACTGAAATACTTATACACTGTTGGTGGGAATGTCATATGGTACAACCACTTTGGAAATCGATTTGGCGCTTCCTTAAAAAGCTAGAAATAGAAGTATCATACAATCCAGCTATCCCACTTCTTGAAATATATCCTAGAGCAATAAGAGCCGTCATACGAATAGATACATGCACACCCATGTTCATTGCAGCACTGTTCACTATAGCCAAAAGATGGAAGCAACCTAAGTGCACATCGATGGACGAATGGATAAACAAACTATGGCATAGCCACAAAATGGAATATTACCCAACAATAAAGAACAATAATGAAGCTGTGAAACATCATATAACTTGGTGGAAGCTTGAACTTATTATGCTGAGTGAATTTAGTCCATCACAGAAGGACAAATACTGTATAAGACCACTATTATAAGAACTCAAGAAAAGGTTTAAACACAGAAGAAAACATTCTTTGATGGTTATGGGGTGGGGAGGGAGGGTGAGGGTTATTCACTAACTAGATAGTAGATAAGAATCATCTTAGGTGAAGGGAAGGACAGCACACACTCCAGGGGAAGCCAGCACAACTTGACTAAACCAAAGCTAAGAAGTTTCCTCAATACAATCAAATACGTTGAGAGACAGATTAGCAGGGATGCAGGGTCTGGGGACCATGGTTCAGGGGACATCTATGTCAATTGGCATAACAAAGCTTATTAAGAAAATCTTCTGCATCCTACTTTGGTGAGTGGTGTCTGGGGTCTTAAAAGTTTGCAAGCGACCATCTAAGATGCATCCATTGGTCCCAACCACTTGGAAAAAGGAGAACAAAGAACACCAAAGACACAAGGAAAGTATTGGCCCAAAAGACAGAATGGGCCACATAAACCAGAGACTTCATCAGCCTGAGACCAGAAGAACTAGATGAACGTCCTGACAGGGAACACAACAGAGGGTCCCTGATGGAGCAGTAGAACGATGGGATGCAGAACTCAAATTCTAGTAAGAAGACCAGACTAAATGGTCTGACTAAGACTGGAGGCACCCTGGAAAGCATGGCCCCTGGTCTCTCCATCACCCGAGAACTAAAACAATTTCTGAGGACAGCTCTTCAAACAGGGATTGGTCTGGACTGTGGGACATGAAGTTATACTTGTGAAGAATGTGCCTCTTAGACAAGTAGATACAAGAGACCAAAGTTGGGCTTCTGTCCAGAGGTGAGAGGAGAAGGCAGAGAGAGTTAGGAGCTGGTTGAATGTTCATCGGGAATGAGGGGCAGAGGGGAGGAGTGTGCTGTTACACAACTGGGTGAGCTGTTGGGGTCTCATAACAATGTATGTTAAAAAAAAAATTCTGTAGAGGACAGTAACTTGAAATGTAAACTTCATTTAATTACAACAATAAAAAAAAAAGAAAAATAAATAACCTAGTGCAAATGTGGCTTGATTTTGAATCCCTGAGCATTGATTTGGAGATGCTTCAATCCTCCCTGCGATGGTTAAGTTTGTGTGTCAAAAAAACAAAAACAAAAACTAACCAGATTTGATAACTAATTCCAGAAACCCCAAAACCTATTTGTAGAACTCATCCTTAAGATTCTTTTTCTCTAGAACCACTTCCTATACCAAAATCTCTTAGAGTTCCCTAGAGAAACGGAACCAAGGGGAGGAGGGAATGAAAGGGAGAGACGAAGAGAAAGAGATTGAGGAGGAGAATCCTTAGATCAGATGGGTGGCTAGAGAATTCTGCAGGTTTGCATACCAAGATCCATAGGTCAGACAACAGAAAATTGTGCAAACAGTTAATGTGTTGAGCTGCTAACCAAAAGGTTGGTGGTTCAGATCCACCCAAATTAGCCTTGGAAGAAAGACCTAGTGATACACTTCTGAAAAATCGGCCTTTGAAAATCCTCTGGAACACAGTTCTACTCTGACACAACAGGGTTGCCATGAGTAGGAATTAACAGCAACTTGCGTAATACTTCCCTATACCAGGTAGGAAATTCAAATGTCTCAAATTTTAAGCATGATCCCTCTTTACAATTTGAATTGAAGGCAAAAATAATCCAGATAGAAAAATACCTTCTTCAAAATTAGGTTGATTATTGTATTTCATAAAATCATGCATAGAGCTGTATTTTGATATTTTGCTCAGGTCAATTTTAACATCTCAGAGTGAAATTCTAATATATATGTAATTGACAAACTGAAGTAGAATTCACAATGATTTTTCTGCTTATTGATATTTTCTTTGCAAAAGCAGATGCCAAAGGGGAAAACTTATTTATAATGTTCTTACTGCTTTTGAAATTTGTCTCAGATTGGAATAAAAATAATAATAAAATAATTACATATATTGGGTGGCTGCATTGGTATAGGGACTTGATACCTGCACATTTTTTTTTTTTTCAAACCACCGTACTAATTTGAATTCCATGTACTAGGATTCTAAATTGTCTTTTGTCCTTTTGTTCAAATCTAAATAGTTGTAATAAGTATCTGCTGTTTATCTAACTGGAATTTACAAAGTCAGATACCTTGCTTTAATTGAATCTCCTTTGCAACTGTGGTAATGAAACATAGTATTTTTAAGTAAGCACTGCTTACCTATTTTCTTTTCATTATGAAAACCATAGCCTATTTAAACCATATAGCTTCATTTACTGCTTGTATGGCAACTATTTAATTTATTCTTAGAATTTGCTGATATACCAATATTAAAGCAATAGAAAAGTAAATGTTTTAAGATAAGCAACATTCTAACTATAATTCAAAATTATAATTCAGTGTTCATAAATTAGAATTTTTCCTTCTAGGAAAAAAAGGGTTGTGCTGTGTTATGACTGTACAATGCAAATCATATTAATATGTGGCTAGATTTATGTTCTAATGCATAACTTGCAATAAAAGACAATTCAAGAAAATGCCTAGCTTTAGTTATAAAAATGGAGGAAAGATAAATAATTCTAAAGTACATCTAAATGTCTGTAATATTTTATCTAAAACTATATTTGAGGGTATGGTATTACTATCAGTCATAAGAGGTAGTGTAAATTACCCCCTGATTTTTTTTTTTTTTTGTTTTTTGCTTAGCAGTTTTTATACTCACATTCTGCTGCATTCTCCTATAGAGATAATCCAATAAGAATTCCGCTTACTGGGTTAAAGATATAAATATTTACTAAAAATAAGGAAATGAGATAACTTACCAGCTTTTCTATAATGCTCATGAAAGTATATGGATTTATTTAATAAGCATAAGTATCTGTGTGTTCACCATACACCGTTAAACCAAGATTTCACATATATTTTCAAAATATCAATATGATCTTATAATTATTTACTCTCTGAACTATGAGCGTATTGTATTCCATAATTTTATCAAACATACTCTAAGACAATAATAACTTAGTAAGATTGTCTGAGCGATATAAACACTATTTAGTATTTTTTTTTTCAGTTTATACTGTTAATAAAAAGTGTAAGCACACATACGCTATGAGTCGGAATTGACTCGATGGCAATAGGTCTGTAGTTTCAACAAATAGTTTAGAGTTCGTAGTTTAAAGTGAAAATACTTGATGGTGATAGCTCACATTTTAAAATTTGCAAAGCATTAAAATTCAGGCTTATGAGATGTCTCAGTCATTTAAGAACAAACGTGGAATATCATCGAAATACCCTTCTTCCTTGAGATCAAAGAAGCAGCGTTGGCAAAGATGTTATGTTGCTTTAGCTCATATGCAGCACATAAAAATGTGGGATTTAAATATGTGACTGCCATATATAGTTAACAAATCTTAGCAGGTTTGGTAAGCATCTCAATGGAGATCTCAGTTAATGCTATATAGAGCAATGACTGAGGGGGAGTAGAAGAATCTGTTTACATTTGGGCCCTGGCTAATACGTTTTTTGTCATTTGCTGATAAATGCACATTATTACTGAAGAAAAAAGAAACAACCTTCTACACATTTTTTCCTTGTTTCTAGAGACAAGGGTGGGTTCCTTGTAGAATGAGCCTTAAATGTTGGCTTGTAACTATCAATATCCAAAGACCAACTTATTTCTTACTGTATTATCACGGGTATTTCCTCTAAACCTGCTCCAACCACTGATTCTCTCACCTGCATTGTGTCACTGAAATCTATCTTAGCTCAACAGCCAAGTCATTTCCTAAACTAACCTGGTTAAGAGCTGAAATCCTGGATTAAATGCTGTTGGTTCAAATCTCTGGTCTGCAATTTAATAGCTGTTTCACGCTGGGTAACTTAATTTTTCTGCATCTCAATCTTGTCATTTATAAAAGGAGGTAACACTGGTATCGATCTAATAGGTTGGTTGCAAGTATTAAATGAGTTAATATGTTTAAAGCACTGAGCACAGTGCCTAGCATATATTAAGCACTCATTAAATATTGTAATTATTATTTCCCTCTGTTCAATTTCCAGCTGTTTGCTGTGATGGAGTTTCTTGGTCTATATACCCATTATCATGTGGTCACTCAGCTGCATAGCTCTTCATTCCTAAGTATTTGGCTTTGATATCTTTACATTTAAACAATACTCTGCTTATCTCTAGTTAAATTATAAATACTTTGAGATCATGTCTCAATTATTTTTATTTTTTTGTGTTGGCAAATCTAAGCTTGCTTGTGTGTGTGTGTGTGTGTATGTATGTATGTGTTTTGCAAATGAATGTATAAATGAATAAATCCTAATTATGATGGGCATGGTGTCTGATGATCTACACTGACTAACTTAATGGAGTGGGTGTACATCTCTAGATTAAACCTTTCTCTGTTGTCATCCAGGCCACAGATCAGTGTCCATCAGTCTCTATTCTACTGCTGTGCATGTCTCATATCAGAATGATATTCATGGGAACTCTTGGAAGAAAGAGTAGTACTTTCATCCAGACTGCCCCCTTCTGTGAAGTTCTCAGAACCTGTAGATGGACGATGTGCACCATAATTATTGTAAGAGTTCCACAGATTCCAGCTATCATGTGTCTATTCAGCCAGAACATTGATGTTGTGACACTGCCTTGCCTGCCTTTATCAAGCAGTACCTAGAACAAGTATACCAATTGTTTTGGTACAGGACTGCCCTAACAAAATACCACAACGTGATTGGCTTTAAAAAAGAGAAATATAGCCACTTCCGTCAACATGGTGCTCTAGGCAGAAACACCACACCATCCCTCCACAACAAAGATCCGAAAAACTAAGCCAAACAGAGAAAACAGCAATCCTGAAATCCTAAAACATAAAATGAAAAGATAAAGAACTCAGCCAAGCACAAAAAGGAGTGAGAAAACTGACAGAGAACAAAGAGCGAGGAGGGGTTCATGCAGAGGTCCCCTATCAGCTAACGCAGTGTGGATCCGCCATCTTGGACTCCTATCAGAGACCAGCAAATAGGGGGTATGAGAAAGCAGCTTCACAGAGCTTCCAGCAGGAGACAGAACAACCAGTAACTGACGATATACACTTTCCCACCCCCACTCAGCCTCCTCTGCTTCCCCTGGCCACAGTCTCTTGGCCAGGAAGCACCAGCTGCTTGGATTCCACCCGCCTACACTGAATGGCTCCATGAGTGCAATTTGTTGGTTGCTGGTGTTGCTTTTTACCACTTCTTTTGATTTCTTCCTTAAATCTCACCACCTCCCCCTGCTTTTGCTCAAATACCTGGGTCCGTGTACCAACTTTGCTTCTTCCTAAGGGGCTGTGGATCTCCGTTCGACTGTGGAACTTCTTCCCAGTCTGGGCTACCATGCTGTGGGATCCTGGGGCTTTTGTTTGTTTGTTTTGAATTGTTTCTTTGTTTTCTTTTCCTTTTCTTGAGTTGGGAGCCTGTTCTGACCGGGCAGTGCTACAAGGCTTGGGACCTACCCCCTCAGCTTGCACAGACGCACAGAGGGATCCCCAGGAGCATTTCTTTTTTCATGTTTTTTTATTTTTCTTCTGTTTCTTGGGGGGCTTTTATTGTTCTTTTTTTTAAAAAATCTGTTTTGTTTTCTTTTCTCTTTTTCCATGTTTGTCTTTCTTCAATACTAAGTTTCTCATCTCTCTATACCTTCCTTCTCTTCTGGACCCTTGAATACCTGGCGCTGAATACCTCTATGCCTTCTAGCCAGTCTGTACTTTAACACCTGGGAACAATTTCCCCAGACCTTGTAGCTGCACTGGTGGGATCCCTGGGAGCTTTGCTGTTCTTTTTTCTTTCTACTTTTTATCTATTCATTCTTTTCTTCTTCCCGTTTTTGTCTTCTCCGTTTCATGGTCTCTCATCTCTCCACTCCAATGACAAGCTCCCCTAGCACTCTTTCTTGTTTGTATGTTTTTGGCTCCTGTTCCCCTATCTTCTCTCCCATACCCATCTTAGCTCCACACATCATAATCTCCCCCCTCCATCCTGCCTACCTACATCGTGCGCTTAACATCACACCACCAAGCAGCACAGGCACGGCCTACCAGGACCTGCCCTGCACTGATTACCAACCCCCCCTGGTGGCTGTAGTAAGTGCAACAAACAACCCATCCTAGCAACTTTTCTTCAACTAGACCTGCCCTGCTATACCATATCTGAGCTATTGACCCTGACAGTTGGAGAAGGAGGTTAAAAGTATCATGCCCACAGATGAGCAATCAACAAAGAACACACAGCCCACCTGCTCAGACATAACCAAATTTTAAAAAAAGGATGAAAGAAACAAATCTACAATTAATAAACGAGAAAAATAACTACTGAACGCCCTGAAGACAGCAGACAATATCAAAACATTTACAAAAACAGGACAGGATGGTTCCAGTAGGTGTCCAAAATAAAACACGAGATGACTTCCCAGTGGAAGAAAAGGCACTAGAACTATCTGATAGGGAATTCAAATCTCTAATACTCATAATTATCCAAGAGTTTAAGCAAAAATCAGACAAAAATGAGGAAAAAGTAGACAAATTCATGGAAAATACAGACAAAAAATGGAAGAATTCATGAAAATAATGCAAGAAAAAATGCCAAAATAAATTCACAACTAGAAATTATACAAAAACAATAATCAGAAATCCAAAACATAAACAACAAGATTTCAGAAATGGACAGTATCATAGAAGGACTGAGGAGCAGATTTGAAATGGTGGAAGACAGGATCAGCTGAATTGAAGACAAACACTTGGATACAACTCTGTTTGAGGAAAACTCAGAAAAAAGAACAAAGAAAAATGAAAAGACCCCAAGAATTATGTGGGATACAATCAAAAGCAAAAATCTGCAAGTGATTGGAGTTCCAGAACAGGGGGAGAAAGAGAATACACAGAGAGGATCATCGAAGACTTGCTGACAGAAAACATCCCCAATATCATGACAGTTGAAAAGCTGGCCATTCAAGAAGCTCAACAAACCCCATATAGGACAGAGCCCAAAAGAAAATCACCAAGGCATATTATAATCACACTCGATAAAACCACAAGACAGACAAAGAATCCTGAGAGCAGCTCAAGAAAAACAAGAAGTCACATACAGAAAAGAAACAATACGACTAAGCTCAGATTATTCAGCAGAAACCATGCAGACAAGAAAGGCAATGGTATGACATATATAAAACCTTGAAAGAGAAAACTTGCCACCCAAGAATAAGATAACCTGCAAAACTCTTCTTCAAATATGATGGTGAAATTAGGTCATTTCTAGATAAACAGAAATTAAGGGACTATGTAAAAACCAAACGAAATTTAAGAGACTTATTAAAGAAAGTCTTTCGATCTGAGAACAAACAATATCAGACCACAGGCTGAATATGGAACACAGGATTGTACTAGCCAGATACCAACCTAGTAAATGAAATCTTAAGGACTATGCAAAACCAAAAGATTTACAAAAGGGAACCAGAGAAGTTAATCTGTAAATGACAACAGCATCAGAACAATAAAAGAGGGAATAAACGGTGTAGATATAGAACCTTCTAATGGAGAGGACGTCAAGCTATACCAAGTAATAATAGATCGGTTCAAATCTAGGAAGATAACGGTAAATTTCACGGTAACTGCAAAGAAAGTTGAAAAACCTACTCATCAAAATAAAGAAGAAAAACATAAAGTCTCAGTAAAAACAAAACCTACAAAAACAAAAGAAAATAAAAAGTATTCACAAACAAAAGGAACTCAGCACAGGAGAGTAAGAGGAACAAAACTGGAGGATATAAAGCTGAGAGAAATAAGTCAATCACAAAAGGACAAATATCGTATCAGACCTCTACTGTATCACCCATGTAAAAGTTAACACACAAAAAGAAACAATATTTATTGGTTACCAGGGATGGGAAGAGTGGGGGGAGGAACTAAACAGATAAGTGGTAACTTTGGTGAAGGGTAAAAAAGTACACATTACTGGGGAAGCCAGCACAACTTGTACAAGGAAAGGTCATGGAAGCTCCATAGACACTTCCAAACTCCATGGGTGACTGAATTACTGGGCGGAGGGCTGTGGGGACCATGGTCTCGGGGAACATCTAGCTCAATTGGCATAACACAGTTTATAAAGACAATGGTCTACATTCTACCTTGGCGAGTAGCATCTGGGGTCTTAAAAGCCTGTGAGCAGCCATCTAAGATATTCCACTGGTCTCACCCTTTTGGGAGCAAGGGCGAATGAAGAGAACAAGATACAATGAAAAGATTAGTCCAAAGGACTAATGGACCACAATACCATGGCCTCCATCAGACTGAGTCCAGTACAGCTAGATGGTGCCCAGCTACCACTACTGACTGCTCTGACTGGAATCACAATAGAGGGTCCTAGACAGAGCTGGAAAAGGATGTAGAACAGAATTCTAACTCAGAAAAAAAAAAAAGACCAGATTTACTGGCCTGACAGATTGGAGAATCCCTGAGAGTATGGCCCTCAGTCGCCCTTTTAGCTCAGTGTAAAACCCCTCCCGAAATTCACCATTCAGCCAGGGATTGGACAGCCTCATAAAACAAAACAGTACTAATGAGGCACAGCAGTGCAGGGACAAGGACTAGAAGGAAGGAGGGGACAGAAAAGCTGGTGATAGGGAACCCAAGTTTGAGAAGGGACAGTGTTGACATGTCATGGGGTTGTTAACCATTGTTATAGGGCAAACCTTGTTCTGCAAACCTTCATCTAAGGAACAAAAAAAAAAAAAAAAGAATTATCTATGTGAGATCAAATTGACAATAGCAACTCAAAGGGTTTGATGGGAAGCCTAAGGGACAGTGAGTTGAAGATAATGGTGATGGAATAATTTGGAAAAGGATAGTGAGAATGGCAGCACAACTGGAAGAGTGTAATTGATGTCACTGAATTGTTCATGTAGAAACTTTCAAAACGGTGTAACTTTGGCTATGTATATTTTCACCAGGAAAAGGTCCTCAAGGTCAAGAAGGGAGAGTGTTGACCTGTCATGGGGTTGTTAACCAATGTCATAAATGACATGTGTACTGACTGTTTAATGAGAAACTATTTGTTCTGTAAACCTTCATCTAAAGTACAATAAAAAAAATTAAAAAAGAGAGATATGTCGACTCCTAGTTTTGGAGGCTGAATTCAGGGTCATACTTTCTCTGTCAACCCTAAGGAAAGAGCCTTCGTGTCTCTTCCAGCTTCTGGCAGCCTTGGACATTTGTTGGAGTTCCCTTGCCTTTAGAAGCATCTTTACATGTAGTCTGTCTTCCTCTTGTGTGACTTTGTCTCCTGTGTCTCTGTTTAACAAGACACTACACTACTCTGATATGATTTCCTTAACTGATAACATCTTCAGTGAAAAACCCTATTTCCAATCAAGTTCACACTCACAGGTACAGGGGTTAGGAATTCAACATACCTTTTTGGGAGACACAATTCAGTCCAAAATACCAGTGTTCTGAAATTCACCCACTAGCGTTACCAAACTAAGATTTTTCCTTACTTGCCAAAAGATTGTTAGACCTAGAAAGCATAACAGCATGAACCAGTTTTCCTAATTGTCTCAGGCCTAACACATACACACACACACACACACACACACACACACACACACCAAAACAAAACAATATATCAATATCCCTAATCAGAAAGCAATCATGCATTTTATTTACTAATTCATTAATTCCTTAAATATTTATTGACTTCCTAGTCTATACAAAGCATATTTATATTTACTGGGGATAAATCAGATCAAAAATTCAGAAAAAAAAATCCTGCCCTTATGGTGTTGACATTCTGGAGAAGTACCTCAAGTTGATATACTTCGAATGGTTCTGACAGAAAAATAGAATTCTTCAAATGATGTAACTCCTGGATAGAGCTCTAAAATACTCTAAGAAATTGATTCTTTTTACTCTTTTGGTGAAGTCTTTTGATAAGCATAAGTGTTTGATAATTAGGAGCTCCCATTTATCTGGTCTCTCTTCTGGTGCTTGTGAATTGTTACTTATGGTTCATCTTATGTTTATGCCATATATTAGGGCTCCTAGAGTTGTCCCTATCTTTTCTTCCATGATCTTTATCGTCTTCGATTTTGTATGTAAGTCTTTGATCCATTTTGAGTTAAGTTTTTTTGCACTGTGGGGGGTATGGGTCTTGTTTCAGTTTTTTGTTAACTATTTGTTAAAGAGACTTTTTTTTCCCCAATTAACGGACTTTGGGCCTTTTTCAAACATCAGCTGCTCATAGGTGGGTGAATTTATGTCTGGATTCTCAGTGCTCTTCCATTGTTCTATGTATCTGTTGTTGTACCAAAACCAGGCTGTTCAGACTACGTGAAGGTATAGTAAGTTCTAAAATCAGGTAGTGTAAGACCTCCCACTTTGTTCTTCTTCTTGAGTAGTGCTTTATTTATCCAGGGCCTCTTCCCTTTCCATATGAAGTTGGTGATTTGTTTCTGCATCTCATTAAAAAACGCTGTTGGAATTTGGATCTGGATTGTAATGTATCTGTGGATTGCTTTGGGTAGAATAGACATTTTCACTATGTTGAGTCTACCTATCCATGAGCAAGGTATATTTTTCCACTTATGCAGGTCTCTTTTGGTTTCTTGCAGTAGTGTCCTGTAGTTTTCTCTGTAAAGATCTTTTACATCTCTGGTTAGATGTATTCCTAGGTATTTTATCTTTTGAGGGGCTATTGTAAATGGTATTGATTTGGTGATTTCCTCTTCAAGGTTCTCTTTTTTGTTGTAAAATAATCTAATTGATTTTTGTATGTTTATCTTGTATCCTGAAACTTTGCTGAAATCTTCTATTAGTTCCAGTAGTTTTCTTGTGGATTCCTTGGGGTTTTCCGTGTATAAGATCGTATCATCTGTGAATAGAGATACTTTGACTTCTTCCCTACCTATTTCAATGCCCTTTATTTCTTTTTCTAGCCTAACTGCTCTGACTAGGACCTCGAGCACAATGTTGAATAATAGTGGTGATAAAGGGCATCCTTGTCTGGTTCCTGTTCTCATGGGGAATGCTTTCAAAGTCTCTCCATTTAGGATGATGTTGGCTATTGGTTTTGTATAAATGCCCTTAATTATACTGAGGAATTTCCCTTCTATTCCTATTTTTTGAGAGTTTTATCATGAAAGGTGTTGGACTTTGTCGAATGCCTTTCTGCACTGATAGATAAGATCATGTGGTCCTTGTCTTTTGTTTTATTTATGTGTTGAATTGCGTTGATTGTTTACCTAAGTTGAACCATCCCTGCATACCTGGTATAAATCCCACTTGGTCATGGTGAGTTATTTTTTTGATATGTTGCTGAATTCTATTGGCTAAAATTTTGTTGAGGATTTTTGCATCAATGTTCATGAGGGATATCTGTCTGTAATTTTCTATTTTTGTGGTGTCTTTACCTGGTTTTGGTATCAGGGTTATGCTGGCTTCATAAAATAGGTTTGGGCGTATTCCATCCATTTCTATGCTCTGAAATATCTTTAGTAGAAGTGGTGATATCTCTTCTCTGAAATGTTTGTAGAATTCTCATGAAGACTTCCGGGCCAGGGCCTTTTTTTTTTTTGTTGGCAGTTTTTTAATAACCTTTTCAATCTCTTCTTTTGTTATGGGTTTATTTAGTTGTTCTACCTCTGAGTTAATTTAGGTAGGTAGTGAGTTTCTAGAAATTTGTCCATTTACTCTAGGTTTTCAAATTATTCAGAGTACAGTTTTTCATAGTAATATGTTATTATTCTTTTAATTTCAATTGGGTCTGTTGTGATATCACCCATCTCATTTTTATACAGGTTATCTGCTTCCTCTCCAGTTTTTCTTTTGTCAGTTTGGCCAGTGGTTTACCAGTTTTGTTGCTCTTTTAAAAGAACCAGCTTTTGGACTTGTTAACTCTTTCAATTGTTTTTATGTTCTCTATTTCATTTAATTCTGCTCTAATTCTTATTATTTCCTTCCTTCTGGCACCTGTAGGCTTCTTTTGCTGCTCTCTTTCTACTTGTTCCTGTTGTAGCGTTAATGCTTTGATTATGAGCCTTTCTTGTTTTTGGATGTGTGCATTTATTGCTATAAACAGACCTCTGAGCACTGCTTTTGCTGTGTCCCAAAGGTTCTGGCAGGATGTGTTTTCATTCTTATTTGATTCTATGAATTTCTTTATTCCATCCTTAATTTCTTCTATAACCTTGTAGTTTTTGAGCAAGGTGTTATTCAGTTTCCATGTGTTTGATTTTTTTTCTTTGCTTTTGGTGTTGTTGATTTCCACTTTTATGGCTTTATGGTCAGAAAAGATGCTTTGTAGTATTTCGATGTTTTGGATTTTGTTAAGGCTTGCTTTATGGCCTAATATGTGGTCTATTCTGTAGAATGTTCCATGTGCGTTGGAAAAGAAAGTATGCTTGGTTGCTGTTGGGTGCAGAGTTCGGTATATGTCAATGAGATCAAGTTGGTTGATTGTAGCATTTAGCTCTTCTGTGTCTTTGTTGAGCTTCTTTCTGGATGTTCTGTTCTTCACCGAAAGTGGCGTGTTGAAGTCTCCTACTACTATTGTGGAGCTGTCTCTCTCTTTCTTCAGAGCTGTTAGAGTTTGTTTCATGTACTTTGGAGCCCTGTAGTTGGATGCATAAATATGTATTATAGTTATGTCCTCCTGGCATATTGACCCTTTAATCATTATGTAGTGCCCTTCCTTATCTTTTGTGGTGGATTTTACTTTAAAGTCTGTTTTGTCAGAGATTAATATTGCTATTCCTGCTCTTTTTTTGAGAGTTGTTTGCTTGATATATTTTTTTACATCCTTTGAGTTTTAGCCTGTTTGTCTCTTTAAGTATAAGGTGCATCTCTTGTAAGCAGCATAATAGATGGATCATGCTTTTTTTTTTTCCAATCGGCCACTCTCTGTCTCTTTATTGGTGCATTAATTCCGTTTACATTCAGTGTAATTATTGATAGGTATGAGTTCAGTGCTGTCATCTTGATATATCTTTTTGTGTGTTGTTCACAGTTTCTTTGTTCTCCTCAGTTTTCTGTGCTGAGTAGTTTATCTTTATGTATTTTTTTTTCATATTTTTCTTTGTTGTTGATTTTGTGTTTGCTAGGTGTTTATGTGTTTCTACTTTTTTATTTTGATTCGTAGGATTGTTAGATTCCTTTGTGGTTACCTTAATATTTACCCCTTATTTTCTAAGTTTATACTAGTCTTTTATTACTTTATATCACCTTAACTTCCCCTCCATATAGAAAATCAATGTCTCTATTTTTTAAGTCCCTCTTTTTTTGTTTTAATATTTTCCTTTTTTTTTTTTTTTTACATATTGATGTCTGTTTCCCTATTTTCAATGTTTTAGCTTTCATGTAATTTCGATTTCCATATCTGAGTCAATATCGGGTTGCTCTGTCCTGTGTTCTAGTCTTGCGTTGTTAGCTGGTGTTATTGATTATCTAACCGTAGGACTTCCTTTAGTATATCTTGTAATTTCGGTTTGGTTTTTGCAAATTCCCTGAACTTCTGTTTGTCTAGAAATGCCTTAATTTCACCATCATATGTGAGAGACAGTTTTGCTGGTTTGCTCTCGGTTGACAGTTATTTTCCTTCAAGCCTTTAAATATGTCATCTCATTGCTTTCTAGCCTGTGTGGTTTCTGCTGAGTAGTCTGAGCTTATTCTAATTGACTCTCCTTTGTAGATGACTTTTCTTTTATCCCTAGCTGCTCTTAAAATTCTCTCTTTATCTTTGGTTTGGTAAGTTTGGTTATAATATGTCTTGGTGACTTTCTTTTGGGATCAACCTTATGTGGGGTTCGATCAGCATCTTGGATAGATATCTTCTCATCTTTCATTATATCAGGGAAGTTTTCTGTCAACAAATCTTCAACAATTTTCTCTATATTTTCTGTTATCCCCCCTGTTCTGGTACTCCAATCACTCGTAGGTTATTTCTCTTGATAGAGTCCCACATGACTCTTAGAGTTTCTTCATTCTTTTTAATTCTTTTATCTGATTTTTCCTCAAATAAGTTGGCATTAAGAGCTTTATCTTCAATGTCACTAATTCTAGCTTCTACTGCCTCAATTCTGCTCCTATGACTTTCTATTGAGTTGTCTAATTCTGAAATTTGATTGTTGATCTTCTGGATTTCTGATTGCTGTCTCTCTATGGATTCTTGAAGCCTATTAAATTTGGCATTATGTTCTTGAATAACTTTTTTAAGTTCTGCTACTACTGTGTGTGTTTGTTGCTTGGCTCTTTCAGCATTCTGTTGAATTTCGTTTCTTATTTCTAGAAGGGTTCTGTATATTAATCTTTTGTATTCTGTCTCTGGTAATTCCAAGAAGTTGTCTTCCTCCAGAGAATTTATTGATTCTTTATTTTGGGAGCTTGCTGAAGCCATCATGGACTGCCTCTTTATGTGACTTGATATTAACTGTTGTCTCTGAGCTATCAATAATTTATTATAATTTTATTTTGTGTTTGCTTAGTGAGACCTAACTTATTTTGTTTTATTTTGATATGCCCAAATAGGCTGCTTGTGTGCACTAGTTTGATTTTTGACACCTTTTGATCTCTAATATCCTGTCACCATGTAGTTAGTTCTATAAGTAAGTATGTGCACACCAGAGTCCGTTAAATTTTCCTATATGGGATCAGCTCAGGTGTGCAGGCAGTCAGTCACCAAATGTGCGATGCAGGCTCTCACCCTCTGTCCTAGAGAGGCATGGGTGATTGGTGCAGGCACTGGACTCTGGCTGTGGTAGGGGATCACGTGCTGAGCCTGGCAGGGGGCTGATGGCTGCCCCTGAGATTCTGAAAGAAAAGCATATCCCTATTCTCTAGGGTGACTAGGTAGGTGAGTTTTGCAGCCGGGCTAAGAGCACCCGACTCTGTTGGCTGTAAAGACTCAAGGGCACCACTTTTTCTTGAACTCCTGTGGCAGGTGACTAGGCACTTTAGGAGCTATCAGCAGTCCTCAAGACCCTGCTGCAGATCGATCAATGTGCCTACTTGAGGGGCAGGGCTGTTTCGAGGGTCAAAAATCCGCTTATTCACAGCTGGAGCAGTTGAAGTTAAACTTCAGATGTTTGCTGTGTTGTACCGTGGCACTGAGGGCTAATGCTGTTAAGATGGGTCCCCACAAGTCTATAAAGGGGTGTAAGGCACTCAGAGTCTGCGGACCCCTGATTTCTGTGGCCAGCAAAGGAGCTGTGCTGACCCTGTGTTCCTGGCCTGGGGGAGCCAGCAGCTTATTTGTTCCCTCTCCAAGGCCAGAAGAATGGGTCAGTGTGCCTTTTGGTATCTACTTCCGGCCCAGTGGACTCCCAGTGCAGAGCGGGAGTGAGGAGGTAAAAGGAAGAGTGGATTTTACCAAATCTTGTGTAGAACGCGAAGGGAGGACATAAAAGGGAGAGAGGTTTTTCCCAAATCCAGTGCCGAGCGCGGAGGTGGGAGGTAGAAGGGAGAGAGGTTTTTCCCAAATAGGTTTTTTTTTTTTTTTTTTAAATCACTGTGAATGGGTGCACGCACGTACTTATCCTAGCCTCTTGGGAGCTGCTGTTCACTGGTTCGGAGTGTCCAAGCAGAATCTCTGCTGCAGGGTCTCTCTTGATGTGGAAACTGCTTCTCTAGCTTGCGCACAGCACAGCTGTTTACCTGCTTCACCGCGGACTGGCATGGCTGTGTCTGCAGTTTTAACACCACGGCTCTAGTGCTCCTCACCTTTTCCAAATGGTCTTCCTCTCCTGTATGACTCAGATGGATTTCTTAACCTTGCCATGTTCAGGGCTGCCAGATTTTCACATAGAATCAAATCACTTGTTTTTCCAAGTCTTTATTGTAAGAGGGATAAAGGAAGCATCTAACTACCCCGCCATTTTGACCACGCCTCCAAATCTGTTCAGATTTAAAGGCACTAATAACTCTATTTCCAGTAGTAAGTAGGGCACTACTAGTCCATGGTGTGTGGCAATAGAAATACACAAAATATCACCATTGTTGTTATTACGTGCCATCCAGTTGGTTCTGATTCATAGCAACCCTATGTACAACAAATCAAAACACACTCCTGTCCTATGCCATCCTCATGATTGTTGTTGTGCTTGAGCACATTGTTGCAGCCACTGGGTCAATCCATCTTGTTGAGAGTCTTCCTCTTTTTCTTTTCTTTTTTTTTTTTGAAATTCGGTTACTACATTTTTGTATTTTTTTTAATTTTAATTTTTTATATTTTTTTAGTCTTTTTGATTTTTTTTATTGTACTTCAGGTGAAGGTTTACAGAACAAATAGTTTCTCATCAAACTGTAGTACAGATATTGTTTTATGACATTGGTTAACAACCCCATGACATGTCAACACTCTCCTTTCTTGACCTTTTTTTTTCTGTGAAAATATACGTAGCCAAAGATACACCATTTCAAAAATTTCCACATGCACAGCTCAGTGACATTGACTACGTTCTTCCAATTGTGCTGCTATTCTCACATTAGATGAAGGTTTACTGAACAAAATAATATAGTTTCTCATTAAACAGTTAGTACACATGTTGCCCTATGACAATGTTTAACAACCTCACAAGATATCAACACTATCCTTACTCAACCTTGGGTTCTCTATCACCTGCTTTCCTGTCCCCTTCTAATCCTTGTCCCTGGACTGCTGTGCCTCATTAGTCCTGTTTTGTATTAAGGGGCTGTCCAATCCCCGGCTGAACGGTGAAACTCAGGAGTCACTTCACCACTGAGCTAAAAGGGTGCCTGGGGGCCATAATCTTGGTGTTTATCCAGTCTGCCTTAGGCCAGTAAATCTGGTCCTTTTTTTGTGAGTTAGGGTTTTGTTCTACATCATTCTCCAGCTCTGTCCAGAATCCACTGTTGTGATACCAGTCAGAGCATTCAGTGGTTGTAGCTAGGCATGATATAGCTGTTCTGGACTCAGTCTGGTGGAGGCCTTGGTAGCTGTGGTCCATTAGTCCTTCAGACTAATCTTTCCCTTGTATCCTGTTCTCTTCACAGTCCCTTGCTCCCGAAGGGATGGAGCAGTGGAGTATCTGAGATGGATGCTCACATGCTTTTAAGACCCCAGATACTATTCACCAAGGTAGAATGTAGAACATTGCCTTGTAAACTGTGTCATGCCAATTGAGCTAGATATTCCTTGAGACCATGGTCTTCACAGCCCTCCGCCCAGCATTGTTTGGATGTGTCTATGGGGAGTTTAGATGTGTCTATGGGGCTTCCATGACCTTTCCTTGTACAAGTTGTGCTAGTTTCCCAGGTATTGTGTACTGTCTCACCCTTCACCCAAGATACCACTTATCTATTGCCTATTTAGATATCCCTCCCACCCCTCCCATCCCTGGTAACAAAGATTGTTACTTTTTTGTGTGAACTTTTTCATGGGTTTTTACAATAGAGGCCTCATACAATATTTGTCCTTTTGTGATTGACTTACTTCACTCAGCGTAATGTCCTTGAGTTTCATCCATGTTTTGAGATTATTCACGGATTCATCATTGTTCTTTCTTGTTGCATAGTACTCTATTGTGTGTATGTACTATAGTTTGTTTATCCATTCCTCTGTTGATGGGCATCTAGGTTGTTTCAATCTTTTTGCAATTGTGAACAATGCTGCCATGAATATAGGTGTGCATATGTCTATTTGAGTGACGACTCTTATTTCTCTAGGATATATTCCTAGGAGTGGGATTGCTGGATCGTATGGTATGTCTATTTCTACCTTTCTAAGAAAGCACGATATCATTTTCCAAAATGGTTGTATCATTTTGCATTCCCACCAGCAGTGCATAAGAGTTCCCATCTCCCCGCAGCCCCTCCAATATTGGTTATTTCCAGTGTTTTTGATTTGTGCCAGTAAAGCCGGTGTGAGATGGTATTTTATTGTGGTTTTAATTTGCATTTCTCTAATGGCTAGTGATCGCATTTCCTCAAGTGTCTGTTGACCATTTGAATGTCTCCTTTGGTGTTCATTTCCTTTGCCCAATTTTTAATAGGATTATTTGTCTTTTTGTTGTAAAGGTGTTGGATTTTTTGTAGATTATGGAGATTAGACCTTTGTCTGACTTGTACTGTCCAAAAATTTTTTCCCAGTCTGTAGGTTCTCTTTTTACTCTTTTGGTGAAGTCTTTTGAAGAGCATAGCTGTTTGATTTTTAGAAGATCCATGTTATCTAGCTTATCTATTGGTGTTTGTGCATTGATGGTTATGGTTTGTATCCTGTTAATGCCATGTATTAAGGCCTGTAGTGTTGGTCCTATTGTTTCTTCTGTGAACTTTATAGTTTTAGGGTTTATATTCAGGTCTTTGATCCATTTTTAAGTAGTTTTTGTATACAGCATGAGGTATGGGTCCTGTTTCATTTTTTTGCAGATGGATATCCAGTTTTGCAAGCACCATTTGTTAAAAAAACTGTCTTTTCCGCATTTGATGGACTTTGGGCCCTTGTCGAAGATCAGGTGACCGTAGGTGGATGGATTTACAGCTGGGTTCTCAGTTCTGTTCCACTGGTCAATGTATCTGTTGTTGTACCAGTACCAAGCTGTTTTGACTACTGTAGCTGTATAGTAGGTTCTGAAGTCAGGTAGTGTGAGTCCTCCAACTTTCTTCTTCTTCTTCAAGTAGTGCTTTACTTATTCGGGGATTCTTCTCTTTCCATAAGTAGTTAATGATCAATTTTTCAATCTCTTTGAAGAATGTTGTTGGTATTTGGATCTGGATTGCATTGTATTTGTAAATTGCTTTGGGTAGAATTGCCATTTTCACAATGTTGAGTCTACGTATCCATGAGCATGGTATATTTTTCCATTTATGTAGATCCCTTTGGGTTTCTTGCAGTAGTGTTTTGTAGTTTTCTTTGTATAGGTCTTTTACATCCCTTGTTAGATTTGTTCCTAACTATTTTATTTTTTTAGGGGCTATTATAAATGGTATTGTTTTCCTGATTTCCTTTTTATTGTTCTCCATATTGGTATATAAGAATCCAACTTATTTTTGTATGTTTGTCTTGTATCTTGTATCCTGTTACTCTGCTGAATCTTTCTATTAGTTCCAGTAGATTTCTCAGGGAGTCTTTAGCGTTTTCTAGGTATAGTATCATATCATCTGCAAACAGGGACAGTTTAACTTCTTCATTACCAATTTGGATGCCCTTTATTTCTTTTTTTGCCTTATTGCTCTAGCTAGAACTTCCAGCACAATGTTAAATGGGAGTGGTGATAAAGGGCATCCTTGTCTTGTTTCTGTTTTCAAGGGGAATGTTTTCAGCCTCTCTCCATTAAGAATGATGTTGGCCATTGGTTTTGCATAGATGCCCTTTATTATGTTGAGAAATTTCCCTTCTATACCTATTTTGTTGAGAGTTTTTATCAGGAATGGGTGTTGGACTTTGTCAAATGCATTTTTCTGCATCAGTTGAGATGATCATGTGATTCTTTTCTTTCCTTTTTATATGTGGTTGATTATTTTGATTGATTTGCTAATGGTGAACCATCCTTGCATACCTGGTATGAATCCTACTTGGTCGTGGTGTATTATTTTGTTTCATATGATGCTGAATTCTATTGGCTAGAATTTTGTTGAGAATTTTTCCGTGTATATTCATGAGAGATATTGATCTGTAATTTTATTTTTTTGTGGCATCTTTGCCTGGTTTTGGTATCAGGGTTATGCTGGCTTCATAGAATGAGTTTGGAAGTGTTGCTTCCTTTTCTATGATCTGAAATAGCTTGAGTAGTACTGGTACAAGCTCTTCTCTCAATGTTTTGCAGAATTCTCCAGTGAAGCCATCTGGGCCAGGGCTTTTTTTGGTTGGGAGTTTTTTTTTTTTTTTTTTTTAAATTAACTTTTCAAGCTGTTCTCTTGTTATGGGTCTGTTCAGATTTCCAACATCACTTTGCTATAGTTTGGGTAGGTAGTGTGATTCTAGGAATTTATCCATTTCCTCTCGGTTTTCAAATTTGTTGGAGTATAGTTTTTCATAATATTCTGTTATACTCTTTTTATTTCAGTTTGGTCTGTTGTAATGTCACCCATTTCATTTCTTATTTGGGTTATTTGTGTCCTCTCCTGTTTTTCTTTTGTCAGTCTGGCCAGTGGTTTGTCGATTTTGTTGATTCTTTCAAAGAACCAACTTTTGGTTTTTTTGATTCTTTCTATTGTTTTTCTGTTGTCTATTTCATTTATTTCTGCTCTGATCTTTATTATTTCCTTTCTTCTTTGGCTGTGGGCTTTTATTTTGCTCTTCTGTTTCTATTTGTTTGAGTTGTGTGGTTAATGTTTTGATTTTGTCCCTTTCTTCTTTTTTGATTTGTGCATCTATTGCTATAAATTGTCCTCTGAGGACTGCCTTTGCTGTGTCCCAAAGGTTTTGGTATGATGTGTTTTCATTTTCATTTGATTCTAGGAACTTTTTGATTCCATCTCTGATTTCTTCTATTACCCAGTGATGTGTAAGCAGGGTATTATTCAGTTTCCATGTAATTGATTTTTTTTTCCTTGCTTTTTCTGTTAATTTCTGCCTTGATGGCATTGTGGTCAGAGAAGATACTTTGAATTATCTCAGTGTTTTGGATCTTGTTAAGGATTGCTCTGTGGCCTAAGATGTGGTATATTCTGGAGAACATTCCATGTGCTTTGGAAAAGAATGTGTACTTTGCAGCTGTTGGATGGAGTGTTCTATATATGTCTACGAGGTCAAGTTGGCTGATGGTGCCCTTTAGGTCTTATGTATCTTTGCTGAGTTTCTTAGTTGTTGTGTTCTTTACTGAGAGTGGTGTGTTGAAGTCTCCTGCTATTATTGTGGAACTGTCAATTTCTCTTTTCAGTGTTGTTAGAGTTTGTTTTATGTATTTTGGAGCCCTGTCATTGGGAGCATAGATGTTTATTATGGTTATGTCTTAATGATGGATCATTTCCTTAATCATTATGTAGTGTCCTTCTTTGTCTTTAATGGTAGATTTCATTTTAAAGTCTATTTTATCTGAGATTAGAATTGCCACTCCTGCTCTTTTTGGTAGTTGTTAGCTTGATATATTTTTTTCCAACCTTTGATTTTTAATAAATTTACTTCTTTGTTTCTAGGGTGTGCCTGTTGTAGACAGCATATTGATGGATCCCTTTTTTAATCCATTCTGTCTCTCCAACTCGTTATGGGTGCATTGTGGCCATTTACATTCAGTGTAATTTTTGATAGGTGTGAGTTTATTGTTGTCATTTTGTAGTGCTTTTTTTGTGGTGCAGACATTTTCTTTGTTCCTTTTACTCTTCTGTGCTGAATTCCTTTTGTTTTTGGATTTTTTTTTCATTTGTTTTGTTTTTGTGTGTTTGGTTTTACTGAGACTTTATTTTTTTTCCTCTTTATTTTTATGAGAAGGTTTGTTAACTTTCTTTGTGGTTACTACGAAATTTATCCTTATGTTTCTAAGTTTGAAGCAGTCTGTTATTACTTGGTATCGCCTTGCCTTCCTCTCCATTAGAAGGTTCTATACCCACACCGTTTATTCCCTCTTTTATTGTTATGATGTTGTTGTCATTTACTGATTAACTGCTCTTATTCCTTGTTGTATTTCTTTTGGTTTTGGATAGTCTTAAGAGTTCATTTCCTATATTTGTATCTGGCTGGTACGATCGTACATCCTAGATTCTGCCTGTGAACTGAAGTTGTTTGTTCTCTGATCAAAGAACTCCCTTTAATAATTCTTGTAATTTTGGTTTGGTTTTTACATATTCCCTTAATTTCTGTTTATCTGGAAATGTCCTAATTTCACCATCATATTTGAGTCTTCCTCTTTTTTGCTGACCCTCTACTTTACTAAGCGTGATGTCCTTCACCAGGGAATGAACCCTCCTGATAACATGTCCAAACTATGAGAGAAGAAATCTCACCATCCATTCTGGCTGTACTTCTTCAAAGACAGATTTGTTTGTTCTTTTGGCAGTCCATGGTATGTTCACTATTTTTTATCAACATCGTAATTCAAAGCATCAATTCTTCAGTCTTCCTTATTCATTGCCCGGTGTTCACATGCATAGGAAGCGATTGAAAGTACCATGGCTTGGGTCAGGCCCACCTTAGTTCTTAAAGCGACATCTTTCTTTTTAACACTTTAAAGAGTTCTTTTGCAGCAGATTTGCCTAATGCATCATTTGATTTCATGAATGCTGCTTCCATGGCTGCTGATTGTGGATACAAGTAAAATGATATCCTTGACACTTCAATGTTTTCTCCATTTATCATGATGTTGCTTATTGGTCCAGTTGTGAGGATTTTGTTTTCTACTATGTTGAAGCCTAATACAAACTGAAGGCTGTAGTCTTTGATCTTCATTGGTAAGTGCTTCAACTCCTCTTCACTTTCAGCAAGCAATGTTGTGTTATCTGCGTATCGCAGATCATTAACAAGTCTTTCTCCAATCCTGATGCCATGTTCTTCTTCATATAGTCCAGCTTCTCTGATTATTTGCTCAGCATACAGACAGAATAAGTACAGTGAAAGGATACAGCTCTGACAAACACCTTTCCTGACTTTAAACCACACAGTATCTCCTTGTTCTGTTTGAATGACTGCCTCTTGATCTACGTACAGGCACCTTGTAATCACAATTAAGTGTTCTGGAATTCCCATTCTTCGCACTGTTATCCACAATTTATGATCCACACATAGTCAATAAAACACAGGTAATCATCTTTCTGGTATTCTCTGCTTTCAGCCAGGATCCATCTGATATCAGCAATTATATCCCTCCTTCCACATCCTCTTCTGAGTCTGGCTTGAATTTCTGGCAGTTTCCTGTCATTGTACTGCTGCAACTACTTTTGAAAGATCGTCAGTAAAATTTTACTTGTATGTGATAGTAATGATATTTTTTGATAATTTCTGAATTAAATTTCATCACCTTTCTCTGGAATAGGAATACATATGGCTCTCTTCCAGTCAGTTGACCAGGTAGCTGTCTTCCCAATTTCTTGACATAGATGAGTGAGCACTTCCAGCCTGCATCCATTTATTGAAAAATCTCAGTTGGTATTCTGAAAATTCCTGGAGCCTTGTTTTTCACCAATGGCTTCAGTGCAGCTTGGACTTCTTCCTTCAGTACCACCAGTTCTTGATTATATGCTAGGAGACTGAAATGATTGAACATCAATCAATTCTTTTTGTATAGTGACTGTGTGTTCCTTCCATCTTCTTTTGATACTTCCTGTGTCATTCAGTATTTTGTCCATAGAATCCTTTACTATTGCAGCTTGAGGCTTGAATTTTGTCTTCAGTCATTTCGGCTTGAGAAATGCCGAGTGTGTTCTTCTTTTTTGGTTTTCTAACTCCAGTTTTTGCACATGTCATTATAATAACTTTGTCTTCTCGAGCTGCCATTTGAAATCTTGTGTTCTTTTACTTCCTAATTTCTTCCATTTGATTGAGCTACTCAATGTTTAAGAGCAAGTTTCAGAGTCTCTTCTGACATCCGTTTTAGTCTGTTCTTTCTTTCCTTTCTTTTTAATTGCTTTCTTCATGTATGGTGTCCTTGATGTCGTTCCACAACTGGTCTGATTTTTGGTCATTATTGTTCAATGTGTCAAATCTGTTCTTGAGATGATCTCTAAATTCAGGTGCGATATACTCAAGGTTGAACTTTGGCTCTCATGGACTTGTTCTAGTTTTCTTCAGCTTCAACTTGAACTTGCATATGAGCAATTGATGGTCTGTTCCACAGTCAGACCCTGAGCTTGTTATGAGTGATGATATCGAGGTTTTCCATGGTCTCTTTCCACAGATGTAGTCGATTTGATTGATTCCTATTCCATCTGGTGAGCTCCACATGTATAGTCACCATTTATGTTGTTGAAAAAAAGTATTTTCAGTGGAGAAGTCATTGGTCTTGCAAAATTCTATCATGTGATCTCCTGCATCATTTCTATCACCCAGGCCCTATTTTCCAACTACCGATCCTTCTTCTTTGTTTCCAACTTTTTGCATTCCAATCACCGGGAATTATCAATGCATCTTAATTGCATGTCTGATCAATTTCAGACTGAAGAAGTTGGTAAAATCTTCAGTTTCTTCATCTTTGGCCTTAGTGGTTGGTTACTAAGTTTGAATAATAGTCTTATTAACTGGTCTTCCTTGTAGGCATATGGATATTATCCTAGCACTGAAAGCATTGTACTTCAGGGTAGATCTTGATATGTTCCTTTTGATGATGAATGTAATGCCATTCCTCTTCAAGTTGTCGTTCCTGCCATAGTAGACTACATGATTTTCTGATTCAAAATGGCCAATAGCAGTCTATTTCAGCCCACTAATGCCTAGAATATTGATGTTTATGCATTCCATTTAATTTTTGATGACTTCCAATTTTCCTACATTCCTACTTCATACATTCTACCCTCCGATTATAATGGATGTTTGCAGCTGTTTCTTCTTGTTTTCAGTCATGCCACATCAGCACATGTAGGTCCCAAAAGCTTGACTCCAGCTATGTCATTAAAGTCAACTCTACTTTGAGGAGATAGATCTTCCCTAGTCGTATTTTGAGTGCCTTCCAATATGAGGGACTCATCTTTCAGCACTGTATTAGGCAATGTTCCACTGCTGTTCATAAGGTTTTCACTGGCTAGTTGTTTTCTTTTCTTTTTTTTTCAGAAGTAGACTGCTAGGTCCTTCTTCCTTGTCTGTCTTAATTTGAAGCTCAGCTGAAACCTGTCCACCATGAGTGACCCTGCTGGTAGTTGAATACCTGTGGCATAGCTTCTAGCATCACAGCAACACCCAAGACCTCACAGTACAACAAACTGACAGACACGTGGGGGGCACTCCTAATCAAATTCTTAATGAGAGACAAGGTTCTGGGTAATCATATGTTTGATACCTTAGAACATTTTTGTCAAACTGTTGAGTATAATGATGTTGGCTGGTTGCTCCTTCTTTGGGGGGACAAAATGGGGGAAAAAAGGATGACCTCAATGCTTCAAAGCCTCAGCTCAAGTACTATACGTGAATCTGAACTTTGCCCTGAAAGAAAGCCTCACCAGAAGCATGTGTAAAGTCCACATTTCTAGCAACATTCTGTTCATGGCAACAGAAGTTTCCCCACAGCTCCCAATTCTTTCTGAGCCCTCATCAGAATCACCCTTAATGTCCATAATTTTACCAACAACCTCTTCAAGGCAATCTAGGTTCTTACTCTGAAGCACATCCAAATTTCTCCAGCTTCAACCCATTACTCAATTCCAAAGCTCTTTCCATATTTTAGGTATCTCTTAAAGCAATAGCCCCACTTTTGGGGACCAAATATTAGAGTATTTGAAATACTGAATTTTGCACTGTAAATGTTTTAAATATTTGATATTGAGAACTTTGTATTATTTCTTACAGAGATAACATAAATTTCATACTTCATCTAGGAAATCATTCAATACCCCAACAAGACCAAAGACAATAATATTCCAACAAATTTAGATGTTTAAATAATAGAAATATACTGACCAACAATAGGTCTGCAGTGTGCTAATGGTAGTGAAGTATGGTATCCATACTTTCCAGGTTTTTGATATCAGTATTAGAGAAAAGAAAATAATTTTCCTTTCATGGATGAAAAAAAGGATGTTCTTGTTGTATATCCTTATTACATATTTCTTCCATCAGTAATTATTTAATTAATTCTATTCAATGGAGATATTTTTATATATTATCTTGGATTGACCTTTTTTCCTACTTACTCCAGGTCTAAAGTTCCAGCCCTGATCTAATCATCAGTCTTGTCAAAGAATGCCTTTCCATTCCCACCTATCAGTTATTCAACATTTAACAGTAAACATCAAGCACTTATACATAACAGACAGTATTTTAAGTGCAGGGCTATAACTAATAATAAGGATACTGTTTAAGAGGTGCTTACTTTTTTTTATGCTGTGTAAACAAAAAATTAAAACTCAGATTATGAAAAATATTATGCTGAAAGTTAAATAGCCTGGATGTACAGGGATTTTACTTTAAACTGGCCAGGTAAGGAAAGTTCCATGAAAACTAGTCACAGCAATAAGGAGACAGCTAAGCAAACATCAAGGGAAAGAATATTCCAGGCAAAGGATATAGCTTGTTTAAAGGCTCTCCGGTAGAGAGAAGCTGGGTGTGTTCATGAAACGAACAAACAAAAAATCAATGGAGCTGGGTATAGTAGCAAGGCGTCTAACAGTAAGAGGGATGAGAGATAGGAGATTTGAAAATGTACCAATTATGTAAACCTTGTCTGAAGGGAGGACTTTGTTTTCTTGTTTTTTAAAAAGGATTACATTTTTTAACAGAAGTGTAACATTATTTGATCTAGTTTTTTTTTTTTTTTTTTTTTTTTTAACACGAAACTGTCGTGCTGAAAATAAGTCGTTAAGATGTGGGCAAGGGTGGAATCAGGAAGCCAGAAAGGAAATTACTGCTTTGCTTTATGCAAGAGATAAAAATAGTTTGGACTATAGTTGCAGGAGTAGAGAAGAGAGAAATAGATACGAAATGGGTTAGGAAAATAGAGGGGATAATGTCTATATTTTTGGCTGAATTGAACTATGAAAAAACGTCTACTGTCTGAGTGAGGTGTGCATTTGGAAGAAGACTATAAGAAATCAAGATTTCTCTTTAGGACATACTAAATTTGAGGTAAATTTTAGACAATAAACTGGTGTGACCTAGTATATAATTGGGTATGTGAATCTGGAATTCAGGGAGAGGTTAGAGCCAAAGATATAGGCTTGGGAATCACTGATACATAGACTTTATTTAAAGCCACAGAGTGTTTGAGGTCAACTCGGTACCTCCATGGAAACCCTGGTGGTATAGTGGTTAAGAGTCATGGCTGCTGACCAAAAGGTCAGCAGTTCGAATCCACCAGGTGCTCCTTGGAAATCCTATGGGGCAGTTCTACTCTGTCCTATAGGGTCGCTGTGAGTCGGAATCCACTACAGGGCAGTGGGTTTTTTTTAATGGGTGGGTACCTCCATAGAGAAGACAGCAAGTCCCAGAATGGTGGCCCACACAACATTATTCTTCATAACCTAGAAATAAACTCTTCAAAGAGAGAATACAATATTCTCTCATGTAGTGCTGCATCCTCCTCCTCTTATTTTTCCTTTTCTTCTTGATGTTTTGCTCTCTTACTTTCTCACTCTTTCCCTTTTGTTCTTAGTCTGGACTTGCATCACTGTGCCAACTTCTACTTTTAGCTTTGAGGTAAATTGATCTATTTATTGATTATATTCTATTATAAGCCAACACTGTCTTAATTACTATAGTTTTGTAATTGGTTTTAATATTTGGTAATGTAAGTCCCCTAGTTTAGTTTTTTCTTCAAAACTTCCTTCACTATTTTGCTCTTCTGCCTTTTCATACCAATTTTAGAATTAGCTTGTCAGTTTCTACAAATTCACTGTATAGGTTTTGCACACCTTTTAAAATATTAATTCATAGCTATTTTATATGTTTGATATTTTAAATTACATATTTGAATATTTTAAGCTAATATTTTAGTTAAGTCTATTACAATAAAAAAAATTAAAGAAACCTTATTAATAAACATTTAAAACAGACTATGAAGAATGTAGCAAAGATATTCAGAGAGTGTCAACATTTTTAATATGCTTGCCCCCTCTTCTGTCAATGAGCAGAACCTACTCTCAGGCTTAATTTGTACACTGCTGTATTGTTGTTGTTGTTGTTAGGTGCCGTCTGGTAGGTTCTGACACATAGTGACCCTACGTACAACAGAATGAAACACTGCCCAGTCCTGAGTTGTTCTCACAACCGTAATGCTTGAGCCCATTACTGCAGCCACTGTGTCAATCCATCTAACTGAGGATCTTTCTTTTTTTTGCCGACTCTCTACTTTACCAAGCATCATGTCCTTCTCCAAGGACTGATCCCTCCTGATAACAGGTCCAAAGTATGTGAGACAAAGTCTCATCTTCCTTGCTTCTAAAGAGCATTCTGGCTGTACTTCTTCCAAGACAGATTTGTTCATTCTTTTGGCAGTCAGTAGTCTTTGCCAATACCATAATTCAAAGGCATGGATTTTTTTTTTTTTTTTTGGTCTTCCTTATTCATTGTCCAGCTTCCTCATTCATATGAGGCAATTAAAACACCAAGGCTTGCGTCAGGCGCACCTTAGTATTCAAGGTGGTATGTTTGCTTTTCAACACTTTAAAGAGGTCATTTGCAGCAGATTTGCCCAATGTAATGTGCCGTTCTATTTTTTGACTGCTACTTCCATGGGAGTTGATTATGAATCCAAGTAAAATAAAATGAAATACTTGACAACTTCATTCATTGCTAGTACATGGATATTCATCTATTCAATTGGTACTTAAAAAAATTTTAAAAAGCAGCTGCATGGTAGACAATTTGGAAATTACAAAGAAGCAGGTAAAAATTCTTATTGTCTTGTCAATCAAAGGCAATCAATTACTTAATATTTTACTTGATTTCTTCCAGTGTTATTTTTTCTACTTATCTTATTTTTCATCTGATTTTTTTGTGTATTTCTAGAACTTGTTGTTAGTTGCTGTGGAGACAATTCTGACTTATGACGACCCCATGTGTGCAGAGTAGAACTGCTCTATGGAATTTTCCAGGCTTTTCAACTTAATGTACGAATACTCAAATTTTCGTATTACACTTGAGAGTAAATACTTGAAAACCTATCTGGGGAACATACATTAGTATATACTGACTCAATAGGAAATTGAACAAAAAAGGATATATCCCTCCTGGGTTTTATTATCTTTATAATCTCAAATACATATAAAATGTGTATATATGACGCTTCATCCAAACACCCCAAAATTGCCTTATTTCTGGATATTCTTCTTTTACTCATGACTAGGTGAAGACATTCATTTTCACGTTAACTAGGTACAACATATTGTCTATATAATAGAAAAGATAAACATTGAAATTTTTGAATATCAGGAAATAAAGGTTAGAATGTACTTGAAATACAACAGGTTAATTATATGGTTATATGGTTAATTGGAAACAGTGTCTTTTGGAGGAAAGAATGGTTTGACAGTGCCATGTCAGACTTTTGTCCATATTCCAACTACCCTGCCACTGGCTGGTTGCCTTGATGTCTGTCGTCTGGTTTTGAGCTCTCCCGCATTAGGGTACAGAGTAGATCAAAATCAGGCAGCATGCCGTCTGGAATTTGTTGGGTCAGTTTATGCTATGTAGAGATAAGATGGTAAAGACTTGGCAATAATATTGACACAATGTAAGAAGTTTTACATCTTTGATTGGATTTCAGCCATCACAGCAACAACCTCCACCACTGTGTTTTAAATTTTGGATGCAGCTATCTAACAGAAGGTTAACTGAGATTATGAAGAGACAACTGTTTGGCTCATTATAAAGTCAGATGTGTTCTTTGGCATTTGAGTGGACAGCAGAGACTTTGACATTAACACATGGCTCATTAGGAATGAATTTTAGCTTGGCCTTTTGCTGCACTTAAAACGAAATATCTAATATAGAGAAGCAACTCCTTGAAAATGCCAATACAACCTCTTAAACATACATAGCTGTAATTTAAAAGGAAGGCACCATACCTCTAGGCATTTGTCATTAAGAGCATAGTGAGTGTCTTAAAATTGTGGAGAAAACAATGAAACAGAAAAAGAGCATGTTCCTTTTATCTTTCTTGTTTCTAGTGACAAGTACACTGACTTTTCCTGTTCCTCCTGTTTGTCATGTTCTAGACCAGGCAGTCTTGTGTGGTATCATGATAGGGTCATGTTTACTGCATTATGTAATAGTTAGTGGTCAGTCACTATACCTATTATAAATTTGATTTTAAAACTCAGCTAATTCAATTTGCACAAAGCTGAAACTTGGAACACAAAGCACTTTACTACCTTGGATCTACAAAACAAAATACTCTTTGATGTTTAAGGCAGCTTGGCATTGTGTATTGAGGAAAGTGTGTGCATTGACTATTGGCAGAAATTATTTATTTAACTGAAACTGTGTTAACCAGCTTTGAATTTCTTCTAAACTGCATTATATCGTGTTGCTGCAAATACTTTCAACTTTCTATAATGAAATACAAAGCATTCCACTCTAAAATAATTTAAATATCATTTTCATTTAATTTTGAATACATCTATGTTTTAATCTATTTTGCTGCTTTGAGAATTAAAATTGTAAAAAAAATAAATTATGCTTTTGTAATTCATGTACATCAAAAACATCCACCAAGTCAGCTGAGAGAAGTGTATTTGCCAGTCCTGTCAGTTATGATGAAGATTACAAATTCTTTACACTATGAGATATGTTTGTAGAAGCAAATGTGCTGTCCGAGGAAAGTGTACATCTAACAAGTATGTCATGGACAGCATGACATGACTACAGGTCTCAGAGCTTGAGTAACACTGAAATGCAAGAAGTGCATTTTTAAACCTTGGAAGTTTTAATTGATAAAAAGGTACTACAAATAGTCAGCAAAACAAAGTAACACTTAAAATGAATCTCTCTAAGCAAGAAAGGTTAGTTTGAGGCTGAACCAGTATCTGTAACTTCTTCTTCTGCTGCGTATTACTTTCAGAGCCCCCAAATGAGGCTTCTAACACACTGTGAATGGTGGACTACCACATTAAGAGTGCGTGGACTTAAAGTATGGCAGAAATCTCCTAAAGGGGCTGCTTCTTTCATGTTTATCTGAAATACATCTTAAACAAAATAATCTACTGCTCTATTTATTTTGCTTCACGGTATGCCACATATAAACCAACTACCGGTTGCCATCAAGTCGATTCCAACTCACAGTCACCCCATGTGTTACAGAGTAGAACTGCTCCATAGGGTTTTCATGGCTGTGACCTTTTGAAAGCAGATCACCATGCCTTCCTCCAAAATGCCTCTGGTGTGTTCAAACTGCCAGCCTTCTGGTAATAGCCAAACACTTAAACATTTGTGCCACCCAGAGACTCCATGTCATATATAGGAGGCACTTAAATAAATATTTTTTTATAATTTTTTTATTGTTCTTTAAATGAAGGTATACAGAACAAATAATTTCTCAGTTAACAGTCAGTACACATACTGTTTTATGACATTGGTTAACAACCCCATGACATGTCAACACACTCACTTCTCAACCATGGAGGACTTATTTTTTAGTGAAAATATACATAGCCAAAGTCACACCATTTCAAAAAATTTCTACATATACAGTTCAGTGATATCGATTACATTCTCCCAGTTGTGCTGCTATTCTCACTATCGTTTTCCAAATTATTCCATCACCATTATCTTCAACTCACTGCCCCCTAGGTATCCCAACAAACCTTTTGAGTTGCTGTTGTCAGTTTGAGCTCATATAGATAATTTTTTTTTTTTTGGTGCTTTAGATGAAAGTTTATAGAACAAATAGTTTCTCATTAAACAGTTAGTACACATATTGCCCTATGACAATGGTTAACAATGCCATGACATGTCAACATTGTCCGTTCTCAAACTTGAGTTCCTTATTACCAGCTTTCCTGTCCCCTTCAGCTTTCTAATACTTGTCCCAGGACTGTTGTGCCCCATTAGTCTTGTTTTGTTTTATGGGGCTGTCTAATCTTTGGCTGAATGGTGAACCTTAGGAGTGACTTCATTACTGAGCTAAAGGGTGTCGGGGGGCCATAATCTTGGGGTTTCGTCCAGTCTCTGTAGGGCCAGTAAGTCTCGTCTTTTTTTGTGAGTTAGAATTTTGTTCTACATCTTTCTCCAGCTCTGTCCAGGACCCACTGTTGTGATCCCAGTCAGAACAGTCAGTAGTGGTAACCAGGCACCATCTAGCTGTATTGGTCTCAGTCTGGTGGAGGCCATGGTAGTTGAGGTCCATTAGTCCTTTGGACTAATCTTTTCCTTGTATCTGGTTTTCTTCATTCTCCCTTGCTCCTGAAGGGGTGAGATCAGCGGCATATCTTAAATGGCTGCTCACAGGCTTTTAGGACCATAGATGCTACTCACCAAGGTAGAATGTAGAAGATGGTCTTTATAAACTGTGTTATGCCAATTGAGCTAGATGTTCCCCAAGACCATGGTCCCCACAGCCCTCTGCCCAGCAATTTAGACCCTCAGGGAGTTTGGATGTGTCTATGGAGCTTCCATAACCTTTCCTTGTACAAGTTGTGCTGGCTTCCCCAGTATTGTGTACTGTCCTACCCTTCACCAAAGTTACCACTTATCTATTGTCTATTTAGTATCCTTCCCCCCATCCCTCCCACCCTGGTAACCAACAAAGATTGTTTCTTTTTGTGTGTAAACTTTTTCATGAGTTATTACAGTAGAGGTCTCATACAATATTTATCCTTTTGTGATTGACTTATTTCACCCAGCATAATATCCTCCAGTTTCATCCATGTTACGAGATGCTTCACAGATTCATCGTTGTTCTTTATCATTGCATAATGCTCCATTGAGTGTATGTAACATAGTTTGTTTATCCATTCATCTGTTGATGAGCATCTAGGTTTTTTCCATCTTTTTGCTGTTGTGAACAGTGCTACAATGAATATGGGTGTGCATATGTCTATTCGTGTGATGGATCTTATTTCTCTAGGATATATTCCTAGGAGTGGGATTGTTGGATCATATGGTTAAATACATATATATATATTTTAATAGTCATTTTTTTTAATTGTTACTTCTTTTTTTTTCTTTTTTTTATATTTTATTGTACTTCAGGTGAAGGCTTACAGAACAAATAGTATCTCCTGAAACAGTACTACACATGTTGTTTTATGACATTGGCTAACAACCCCACAACATATTAACCCTCTAACTTCTCAACCTTTTTTTTTTGGTGAAGATACACATAGCCAAAGATACACAGTTTCAAAAATTTCTACATGCGCAGTTCAGTGACATTGACTACTCTCTTCCAATTGCGCTGTTATTCTCACTTAAGATGAAGACTTACAGAACAAAATAGTTTCTCATTTAACAGTTACTACAAATGTTGCCCTATGACAATGGTTAACAATCTCACAACACATCAACAATATAATTACTCAACCTTGGGTTCCTATCACCAGCTTCCTTGTCCCCTGCTGCCTTCTGGCCCTTGTCACTGGACTCCTGTACCTCATTAGTCTCATTTGGTTTTACAGGGGTGTCCACTCCCAGGCTGAACAGTGAACCTTGGAGGTAGCTTCACCACTGAGCTAAAAGGGTGTCTGGGGGCCATAATCTTGAGGTTTCTCCAGTCTCCTTTAGGCCAGTAAATCTTTTTTTTTTTTTTTTTTTTTTTTGTGAGTTAGAATTATGCTCTACATCTTTCACCAGCTCTGTCCAGAACCCTCTGTTGTGATCCTGGTCAGAGCCGTCAGTGGTGGTAGCCAGGCACCATCTAGCTGTACTGGACTCAGTCCGGTGGAGGCCTTGGTAGCTTTGGACAACTAGTCCTTTGGACTAATCTTTTCCTTGTATCCTGTTCTCTTCATTCTCCCTTGCTCCCGAAGGGATGAGACCAGTGGAGTATCTTAGATGGCCGCTCACAGGCTTTTAAGACCCCAGACACTACTCACCAAGGTAGAATGTAGAACATTGTCTTTATAAGCTGTGTCATGCCAATTGAGCTAGATGTTTCCCAAGACCATGGTCCCCAGAGCCCTCCACCCAGCAATTCAGACCCTCAAGGAGTTTGGATGTGTCTATGGGGTTTCCATGACCTTCCCTTGTACAAGTTGTGCTAGTTTCCCCTGTACTGTGTACTGTCTCACCCCTAACCCAAGATACCACTTATTTATTGCCTATTTAGTATTTTCCCCCCACCCCTCCCATCCCTGGTAACCAACAAAGATTGTTACATTTTGGGTGTGAACTTTTTCATGGGTTTTTACAATAGAGGTCACATACAATATTTGTCCTTTTGTGATTGACTTATTTCACTCAGCATAATGTCCTCCAGTTTCATCCATGTTATGAGATGGTTCACAGATTCATTGTTGTTCTTTCTCGTTGCATAGTACTACATTGTGTGTATGTACCATAGTTTGTTTATCCATTCATCTGTTGATGGGCATCTAGGTTGTTTCCATTGTTTTGCTATTGTGAACAATGCTGCCATGAACATAGGTGTACATATGTCTATTCGAGTGACAACTCTTATTTCTCTAAGATATATTCCTAGGAGTGGGATTGCTGGATCGAATGGTATGTCTATTTCTAGCTTTCTGAGGAAGCGCCATTTCATTTTCCAAAATGGTTGTATCATTTTGCATTCCCACCAGCAGTGCATAAGAGTTCCTATCTCCCCACAGCCCCTCCAATATTGGTTATTTCCAGTGTTTTTGATTCATGCCAGTAATGCCGGTGAGAGATGGTATCTCATTGTGGTTTTAATTTGCATTTTTTTAATGGCTAGTGATCGCGAGCATTTCCTCATGTGTCTGTTGGCCATTTGAATGTCTTCTTTGGTGAAGTGTCTGTTCATTGCCTTTGCCCATTTTTTAATAGGATTATTTGTCTTTTTGTTGTAGAGGTGTTGCATTTTCTTGTAGATTATGGAGATTAGACCTTTGTCTGACTTGTAGTGTCCAAAACTTCTTTCCCAGTCTTTAGGTTCTCTTTTCACTTTTTTGGTGAAGTCATTTGAAGAGCATAGGTGTTTGATTTTTAGAAGATCCCAGTTATCTAGTTTATCTGTTGGGGTATGTGCATTGATGGTTATGGTTCGTATCTTGTTAATGGCATGTATTAAGGCCTGAAGTCTAGGTCCTATTGTTTCTTCTATGAACTTTATAGTTTTAGGCTTTATATTCAGGTCTCTGATCCATTTTGAAGTAGTTTTTGTATACGGTCTGAGGTATGGGTCCTGTTTCATTTTTTTGCAGATGGATATCCAGTTTTGCAAGCACCATTTGTTAAAAAGACTTTTTCCCCATTTGATGGACTTTGGGCCCTTGTCGAAGATCAGGTGACTGTAGATGGATGGATTTACATCTGGGTTCTCAATTCTGTTCCATTGGTCATTGTATCTGTCGTTGTGCCAGTACCAGGCTGTTTTGACTATTGTAGCTGTATAGTAGGTTCTGAAGTCAGGTAGTGTGAGTCCTCCAAGTTTCTTCCTCTTCTTCAGTAGTGCTTTACTTATTTGGGGCTTCTTCCCTTTCCATATAAAGTGAATGATTAGTTTTTCCATCTCTTTGAAGACTGTTGTTGGTATTTGGATCAGGATTGCATTGTATTTATAAATTGCTTTGGGTAGAATAGTCTTTTTCACAATGATGAGTCTGCCTATCCATGAGCATGGTGTGTTTTCCATTTATGTAGATCCCTTTGGGTTTCATGCAGTAGTGTTTTGTAGTTTTCTTTGTATAGGTCTTTTACATCCCTGGTCAGATTTATTTAGGGGCTATTGAAAATGGTATTGTTTTCCTGATTTCCTTTTCATCATTCTCCTTACTGGTGTATAGGAATCCAACTGATTTTGAATGTTTATCTTGTATCCTGCTACTCTGCTGAATCTTTCTATTAGTTCCAGTCAATTTCTCGGGGAGTCTTTAGGATTTTCTAGGTATAGTATCAGATCATTTGCAAACAGGGACAGTTTAACTTCTTCATTACCAATTTGGATGCCCTTTATTTCTTTTTCTTACTTTATTTCTGTAGCTAAAACTTCCAGCACAATGTTAAATAAGAGTGGTGTTAAAGGGCATCCTTGTCTTGTTCCTGTTTTCAAGGGAAATGTTTTCAGCCTCTCTCCATTAAGAGTGATGTTTGCCATTGGTTTTGCATAGATGCCCTTTATTATGTTAGAAATTTCCCTTCTATACCTATTTTATTGAGAGTTTTTGTCAGGAATGGGTTTTGGACTTTGTCAAATGCCTATTCTGCATCAATTGGGATGATCATGTGATTCTTTTCTTTCCTTTTAGTTATGTGGTTGATTACATTGATTGATTTTCTAGTGTTGAACCTTCCTTGCATACCTGGTATGAATCCTACTTGGTCCTGGTGTATTACTTTTTTGATACGATGCTGAATTCTATTGGCTAGAATTTTGTTAAGAATTTTTGCATCTATATTCATGAGAGATATTGGTCTGTAATTTTCTTTTTTCGTGACATCTTTGCCTGGTTTTGGTATCAGCATGATGCTGGCTTCATAGAATGAATTTGGAAGTGTTGCTTCCTCTTCTATGCTCTGAAATAGCTTGAGTAGTACTGGTAAAAGCTCTTCTGTAAATGTTTTGTAGAATTCTCCAGTGAAGCCATCTGGGCCAGGGCTTTTTTTGGTTGGGAGTTTTTTTTTTAATTACCTTTTCAATCTCTTCTCTTGTTATGGGTCTTTTAAGATTTTCAACATCACTTTGTTGTAGTTTGGGTAAGCCTTGTGTTTCTAGAAATTTATCATATTTCCTCTAGGTTTTCAAATTTGTTGGAGTATATTTTTTCATAATATTCTGTTATACTCCTTTTTATTTCAGTTCGGTCTGTTGTAATATCCCCCATTTCATTTCTTATTTGGGTTATTTGTGTCCTCTCCTGTTTTTCTTTTGTCAGTCTGGCCAGTGGTTTGTTGATTTTGTTGATTCATTCAAAGAACCAACTTTTGGTTTTGTTAATTCTTTGTATTGTTTTTCTGTTCTCTATTTCATTTAATTCTGCTCTGATCTTTACTATTTCCTTTCTTCTGGTGGTTGTGGGCTTTTTTTTTTCTGTTCTCTTTCTATTTGTTTGAGTTCTGTAGTTAATGTTTTGACTTTGTCCTTTTCTTCTTTTTTGATATGTGCATCTATTGCTATAAATTGCCCTCTGAGGACTGCCTTTGCTGTGTCCCAAAGGTTTTGGTATGATGTGTTTTCATTTTCATTTGGTTCTAGGAATTTTTTTATTCCATCTCTGATTTCTTCTATTTCCCAGTGATGTGTAAGCAGGGTATTATTCAGTTTCCATGTAGTTGATTTTTTTTCCTTGCTCTTTCTATTGTTAATTTCTACCTTGATGGCACTGTGGTCAGAGAAGATACTTTGAATTATCTCAGTGTTTTGGATCTTGTTAAGGATTGCTCTGTGGCCTAAAATGTGGTATATTCTGGAGAACATTCTATGTGCATCAGAAAAGAATGTGTACTTTGCAGCTGTTGGATGGAGTGTTCTATATATGTGTACGTGGTCAAGTTGGCTGATGGTGCCCTTTAGGTCTTCTGTATCTTTGCTGAGTTTCTTCTTAGTTATTGTGTCCTTTACTGAAAGTGGTGTGTTGAAGTCTCCTGCTATTATTGTGGAACTGTAAGTTTCTCTTTTCAGTGTTGTTAGAGTTTGTTTTATGTTTTTTGGAGCCCTGTCATTGGGAGCATAGATGTTTATTATGGTTATGTCTTAATAATGGATCATCTCCTTAATCATTATGTAGTGTCCTTCTTTGTCTTTTATGGTAGATTTCATTTTAAAGTCTATTTTATCTGAGATTAGAATTGCCACTCCTGCTCTTTTTGGTAGTTGTTAGCTTGATATATTTTTTTCCAATCTTTGACTTTTAATAAATTCACTTCTTTGTTTCTAAGGTGTGTCTTTTCTAGACAGTATATTGATGGATCCTCTTTTCTTATCCATCCTGTCACTCTCCATCTCTTTATCAGTGCATTGAGTCCATTTACATTCAGTATAACTATTGATAGATGTGAGTTTGTTGCTGTCATTTTGTAGTGCTTTTTTTTGTGGTACTGAAGTTTTCTTTGTTCTTCTTACTCTCTTGTGCTGAGTTACTTTTGTTTGTGGATTTTTTTTCATTTCTTTTGTTTCTGTAAGTTTTGTTTTTGCCGAGACTTTATGTTTTTCATCTTTATTTTTATGAGTGGGTTTATTAACTTTGTGGTTACCATGAATTTTACCCTTATCTTTCTAAGTTTAAAGCAGTCTACCATTACTTGGTATCGCCTTGCCTTCCTTTTCATTAGAAGGTTCTATACTTATGCTGTTTGTTTCCTCCTTTATTGTATTGGTGTTGTTGTCATTTATTGATTAACTGCTCTGATTCCCTATTGTATTTCTTTTGGTTTTGGATAGTCCTCGAGAGGTCATTTCCTAGATTGGTATTTGGCTCGTACAATCCTGCATTCTAGGTTCTGCCTGTGAGCTGAATTTGTTTGTCCTCAGATCGAAGCTCTCCCTTTAATAATTCTTGTAAGTTTGGTTTGACTTTTCCATATTCCCTTAATTTCTGTTTATCTGGAAGTGAACTAATTTCACCATCAAATTTGAACGAGAGTTTTTCAGGATATATTATTCTTGGCTGACACGTTTTTCTTTCAAGATTTTACATATGTCATCCCATTACCTTCTTGTCTGCATGGTTTCTGCCGAATAATCTGAGCTTAGTGTTGTTGTTTCTCCTCTGCATGTGACTTCTTGTTTTTCACGAGCTGGTCTCAGGATTCTTTGTTTGTCTTTGGTTTTGGCGAGTGTGAATATGATATGCCTTGGTGATTTTCTTTTGGGGTCTCTTCTATATGGGGTTCGTTGAGCTTCTTGGATGGCCATCTTGTCATCTTTAATGATATTGGAGAAGTTTTCTGTCAGCAGTTCCTCAATGATCCTCTCCGTGTTTTCTGTTTTCTCCTCCATGCTGGAATTCCAATCACTCGTAAATTTTTGCTTTTAATTGTGTCCCACATAGCTATCAGGGTCTCTTCATTTTTCTTTGTTCTTTTTTTTCTGAGTTTTTCTCAAACAGTGTTGTATCCAAGTGTTTGTCTTCAATTCCACTGATCCTGTCTTCCACGGTTTCAAATCTACTTCTCAGCCCTTCTATGACATCATCCATTTCTGAAAGCTTGTTGTTTATCTTTTGGATTTCTAATTGTTGTCTTTGTATAATTTCTAGTTGTGAATTTATTTTGGCATTTTGTTCCTGCATCATCTTCCTGAATTCTTCCAATTTTTTGTCTCTATTTTCCATGAATTTGTCCATTTTTTCCTTATGTTTGTCAGCTTTTTGCCTCAGTTCTTGGAGAATTCCAAGTATTAGAGGTTTAAATTCCCTATTAGGTAGTTCTAGTGCATTTTCTTCCACTGGAGAGTCATCTGTTGTTTTATTTTGGATGTCTACTGGAACCATCCTGTCCAGTTTTTGTAAATGTTTTGATATTGTCTGCTTTTTTCCAGGATTTCAGTAGTTATTTTTCTCATTTATTGATTGTAGATTTGTTTGTTTTGTCCCTTTTTTAAAAAATAAATTTGACTGTGTCTGAGCAGGCGGACTGTGCGTTCTTTGTTGTTTGCTCAACTGTGTGCTCGATACTTTTTGCCTCCTTCTCCAACTGGCAGGGGCAGTCACTCAGATATGGTATAGCAGGGCAGGTCTAGCTGAAGAGGAGTTACTGGGATGTGTTGTTTGTGGCACTTACTACAGCCACCAGAGCAGGTCAGTAATCAGTGCAGGGCAGGTTCCAGTAGTCCGTTCCTGTGCTGCTTAGCGGTGCGATGTCAAGCGCATGGTGCAGGCAGGCAGGATGTAGCAGAGAGACTGTTACGTGTGGAGCTAAGATGGATATGGGGAAGAGGAGAGAGGGACAGGAGCCAAAAACATGCAATCAAACAAAAAACGATGCTAGGGGAGCTTGCTGTTGGAATGGAGAGATGAGAGACTATGTAATGGAGAGAAACAGAAAGAGGAAGAGGAAGAGAAGAAAAGAATGAGTAAATAAAAATCAGAAAGGTTAAAGAACTGATAAGTTCCCAGGGATCCCACTGCTGAAGCTATGAGGTCTGGGGAAGTCTCTCTCAGCGGTTGCAACACAGCCTGGCCAAAAGGTGTAGAGGTATACAATGCCTGGTATTCAGGGATCAGAAAGAGAAGGAAGATATAGAGGGATGAGAAACTGAGAAATGAAGAAAGACAAAAAGGGAAAAAGAGGGAAAGAAACTAAAACAAATTATGAAAAAGAAAGGCCCTGCAAAAAAACAGAAAAAAAAAAAAAAAAAAACAATGAAAAAAGAAATGCTCTCAGGGAGCCCTCTGCACGTCTGTGGAAGCTGAAGGGGAGTTCCTTGCCACGCAGCTCCGCCTGGCCAGAAAGGGCTCCCAACTCAAGAAAAGGAAAAGAAAACAAACAAACAATTTAAAATGAACAAATGAACAAAAGCTCCGAGATCCCACCACCGCAGTAGCCCAGACCAGGAAGCAGCTCCACACTCGAATGGAGCTCCGCAGCCCCTCAGGAAGAAGCAAAGATGGCCCATGGAGCCAGGCACTCAAGTGAAAGGAGGGGGAGGTGTCGAGAGGCAAATGAGAAATCAAAAGAAGCAGAAAAAAAAAAAAGCAACACCAGTGGCGAACAAATGGCACTCAGAGAGCCAGCCAGTGTGAGCTGGTGTTTCTGGACAACAGACTGTGTCAGTGGGAAGCAGAGGAGGCTGAGTGTGGGTGATGAAGTGTAGAGAGTGGGAAAGCATATATCACAAATTGCCGGCGCTCTGCAGCCCCTCAGGAAGAAGCAAAGATGGCACACGGAGCCAGGCACTAGAGTGAAAGGAGGGGGAGGTGTCGAGAGGCAAGTGAGAAATCAAAAGAAGGGGAAAAAAAAAAAAGCAACACTAGCAGCCAACAAACAGCACTCAGAGAGCCAGCTAATGCAAGCTGGTATTTCTAGACAAGAGACTGTGTCCGCAGGAAGTGGAGAAGGCCGAGTATGGGTGAAAAAGGGTAGAGAGTGAGAAAGCGTATATCAGAAATTGCCAGCGCTCTGCAGCCCCTCAGGAAGAAGCAAAGATGGGGCATGGAGCGAGGTACTTGAGCTAAAGTAGGGGGAGGTGGGGAAAGGCAAGGAAGAAATAAAAAGAAGTGGAAAAAAAGCATGACCAGTAGCCAACAAATGGCAGCCAGAGAGCCGCCCGCTTGGGTGTATGGAATCCAAGCAGCTGGCGCTTCCCAGTCAAGAGACTGGCCACAGGAAGCAGAGGAGGCTGAGCCAGGCGAAGCGGGGTGGGGGATGGGAAACCGCACACTGCAAATTATCGGTTATTTTGTCCCTCGCTGGACGCTCCGTGAGACTGCTTTCTTGTACCCCCGTTTGCTGGTTTCCGATAGGAGTCCAAGATGGTGGAGCCGCGCTGTGTTAGCTGGTAGGGGACCTCTGTATGAATCTCTCCTCGCTCTCCGTTCTCTGTCAGTTTTCTCACTCCATTTGGTGCTTGGCTGAGTTCTTTATCTCTTCATTTGATGTTTTAGGGTTTCAGGATTGTTGTATTTTCTGTTCGGCTTAGTTTTTCGGATCTTTGCTGTGGAGGGACACCGTGGTGCTTCTGCCTAGAGCGCCATTTTGCTGGAACTCTGTAAATATGTATCTAAAAATTACTAAATGTGTTCTAAAATATTTTATCTTTGTGAAAGTTTTCCATAAGAAATATATGTCTAATTAGATCCTCAAATGTGAAATAAAAATAACTGTATAAATAGCACTGCCTAGGAATCTGACGGAACACGTGCTTTCTATATCTGTGATCAAGAACAAACTACTTAAGCTAAGTTTCTTCTTTTGTTTTGTAATCAGTAAAGTGTAGAGAATGACGTATACCTTTCTATATTCCAAACTTGTGAAGAACAAGAGAGAAAATCTGTAATAAAACTTTAACAAAATTATAAAGTGTACAGGTGATAGAGGATAGTATGCATGTAGAAGAGTCACCTCATAAAATGAAAAAAAAAAAGAAGATCATGAAAGGATTTATGAAACTTACTGAGTCAAAATTCCTAATAGAAAGTGCAGTACTTGCATATACGAATTTAGTTTTGTGGAGTAAGGAAATTTATACCAATTAAATGAGTGGGTGAATTTTATAACCCCATCTTTATTGTTTACAAAATAAAGACACCCACAGAATTCAGAAAAGTCTCAGTGTTCTGAATTAGGAGTTCAAGTATCCCTGAACACAGAAATGTGCTGACGTATAAAATTGTTCAGAATTTTCTGAAAGTTTATTCATTCTGTGAGATTTCTGGATTCTTCTGACCAACTTGGATGATCCCTCATTGAGTAAGTCTTTTATAAAAGCAAAGAAAACGTTTTAGTTCAACACCGCTTTGCCTAGATAGATAAAAGTATCTATTGTATTTTACATAAAGAATACAGGGAGAATAAGAAGTTTGAAAATGTGCCTGACCCAGTGATTTTAAATAAATTTACTTGGACATAGATTAAAGAGAAAGAGAGAAAACTGAAGATGTCTTTTGTAACTATTACCTCTAAACTAGGTAAAAAAAAAAAAAAAGATAATAATAACTCACATAAACATTTCTAAGGATATTTGTGATGAAAAATACAATATTCTGCTGCTCTTTGGTAAGTGGTCATTCCATTCCCAGCATGGAAGCAGAAGGAAGACAATGTAAAATGCCTCATTTGAAAAATTCTGGAATTGAAGAAAATTTGGATTTGAGGAATCCTGGTGAAGAAACTACACTGCAGTTATCAAGTAATGCAGATACTTCTATTCATTTCAAAAAGTCATTTTATTAATGATCTTGGAGACCCCTGCATACTCACACAGATTATTGCTGTTATGTTTAAATTTTTCCAATTATCGTTAACTCAAAAGTGAAAAGATCACTTTGTTTTTATGTATAAACACTTCATATGTCACTTAGGTGGTACTAAGAAAAATGAATGCCTCTAATTAAACAGCCTTTTCATATGTCCCAAAGTGGCTATCCCAATCCTCTGAAGTTTAGCCCCTGAACTCACTACTACAGCAACACTTCCCACCAAAACTCCACCTGCTCTTCTCAGCCCAGAAAGTACACAGAAACAGATTCTCTAATAAGTTAAAAAAAGAAAAAGACCCATTCCCCAAGGTGTATAAGAAAGCTAAGAGATGCTAAGAGTGATCTGGATTACATACACACATGACTCTTGGGAATAGTAAAGTTTTTCAAAAGCATTATTGCTGTATAACAATGTATTGTACCTGAGTTTGCCACTCTATGCATTTTGCTATTCATCCCTAGTTCTATCTTTTATCAATACTCCATTGTCTGACATAAAGATAACATATGGAAATGCTTGAAAAATAATTCTTTGAAGTTATGCTGCTAAAAAGTTAATGGATTGCTATCTAGTGAATTCTGACTCATGATGACCCTGTGTGTTATAGGGTAGAACTGCTCCGTAGAGTTTTCTTGGCTATAATCCTTACGGAAGCAGATGGCCAGGCCTTTCTTTTGAGGTATTGCTTTAGGAAGCAGATCACCTGACTTCTCTTCTGCAGTACTAACATTTAGGTTAGTAGTCAAGCATAACCATTTGTGCAATCTAGGGACCAAAATTTTATCAAAATTATAAAATGTATGAGGGGAGGGAGGATAATATGCATTTATAAGAGTCACCTTAGAAAATTAAAAAAAAAATGGAGATCATGAAATGATTTATGGAAGTTATTGAGTCAAAATCCCTAATAGAAAGTGCACTGCTTGCACATATGAATTTAGTTTTGTGCAGTAAGGAAATTTATACCAATTTTAATGAGTGGGCAAATTTCATAGCCTCATGTTTATTCTTTACAGGATCATAGTCACCCACAGAATTCAGAAAAGGGACCAAGTTATGCCATATATATGGTTATATCTGGAAATAAAAAGGTGGAGATGATTCTCAGCACACAGTATATAAATGGTTTTAAGCCATCGAGTCAGTTCCAACTCTTGACTGCCATATTGATTTTTATTTCTGAAGCCTTTTTTTCTAGGTAGACAGTAGAAGAACTAGTGCTCAGTTTTATACTTTCACACACATTTGCTGCATTCTTTTTGCTTATTCTTGACAGTACTTCCTATCCTTTGAAATTAAATTTGGGGAAAATCTATTTTACCATTATTCCTGTAACAAGGGACACTTTAAGTAGGCATTGGTTACTGGGGAAAATGAAAGCACTGACCTCTGAATATCCTCAAAGAAAAAGCTCTCATCCATTGCCAGAAAAGGGCTCTCAGGGATATTCCTCCTTGTATTTGGCTGGATTTCTGAGCCTGAGTATCTTTTGCACCACAGAGAAGGTTATCCCTCCTGGTATCATCATCCTATCAAACAGTCATTTATCCTGAACAAGGCTGTGCTGTTGCCTACATTTAGTCTCATGGTGAGAATAAAGTCATTTTCATGAAATCCCTTAGTAGATATCTCTACAACTCATTACTTTTTATTGTAAATAATGTTCTAGGCAGTAATAAGATATGATAAAATGTTAAAAGCATTAATGCTTTTGTTAAATCCTGAGATGGTGTTGTACCATTAATCCATATTTTTCATAAAAGATTTCTTGCATTTAAACAGATAAGACTGGAAATTCTTTTATTAATAACTTTATTTTTCTGGGAACGTGAACTAAAACACAAATAAATGACTAGAGGAATGGGGTTTTGAGCACTAGATATATTGCCTGTATTTAAAAAATACTACTATAGGTGAGCTGAAGGAAGAGTTATTTCCTCATGAGGTAAATTCCCGGTGTTATGAGGAATCAAACCTGATATTTGAACATAGCATTTGAAAAATCCACCCACAAAAATAAAACTCATCAAGTGGAAAGAAAGACTGTTACCAGTTTGAAGATTAGCATAGATTTAGGTAGATTTCAATGTGTTTATTTTAAAATTTTTGTTTTTAACATGCAAAGGGCCAAACAACTCCCTCCTCACTTAGCAAAATTACTGAGTTCATTCATAAATTTATGTGTATAAAACAGTCTGAGGTATTTGAAAGATGCCTTTATTCTTTGATCAGATTTGGCAAAAACTGTAGAATAGGTAAATTTGTTTTTACTAAACTCTTTATTCAACTCCTTCTTCCTGTGTTCTGTCACATCTTCCAGAATCATACCTCTCATGTCACCCTCTAGGCATTGATATGCTTGGCCCCTCTAGTTATGAAAAGGAAATCTGATAAACACATTCAGATGAGAGCTCAATACCTCAATATTTTAATCTTCAAATTACTTTCTCGTTTACTTATAAATAAATGAATGAATACTGTGGGAGAAATTGATAGAGTCTGTTGTGTTCACTACTTCCTCCTGGGCATACGTTTTCCAGCCTATGGTGTTGTCAAATGCAGCATGTGACTAATTACTATCCAATGAAATGTAGTGTAAGTGGTATGTGCCACTTCCAGGCCTGGGCCATGAAACCACTTGATTTTCTCTGTGCTCTTTTTCCTTCTGGTAGGGTCAAACAGAAATGCTCACAATGACTGGGAGCCCACACATCCTCAAAGGCAGAGGCTCCATCAACCTGTATCCCTGACCTGATGCTTTATAAAAAGCTTTATGAACTGTGCTTAGAACCCAGATATGTCTGGTAAGTATAGATTCGTAACTCCAGTCTTCAAGGTTGCGTACTTGTCTCTAGCAGTACCAAATGTTTTCAAAGCAACAAAGGTAAAAATGGATGACTTGTTTCATTTAATATTTGCGCTGGTAAATTTAGAGTTTAAGGGAAAACATGAAGTTGAGACAACTGACAGTCTTGGAGAACAGTGCTGCTGTAGAAATTAAGTGAGGAACCCAGGATTCAAGGTTCATTTGAATATCTGCATAATCCTCTTTTCTATACTGAAACGTCTTAATCTTTTTATCTTTTAAACCTTCCTTGATCTCTCACTAGGAGCAGTATCTACCTGTCCATCCATGTCTAAATCTTTTTCCTTTCTGTTCTCCAAATTGTCTCCCTATGCCTTAACAGGGACGTAGTTTCCACATTTTTTCCATTCTCACAAACTTGCTGTCCACTGACTTTTTGTCTTTAGTTGAAGATATTCATAGACAGATTCTTCCAATTTACTTTCTCTTTACCTGCAAGTTACCATAAGCTTACCCTTTTTTGTCAAATTTTTCAAACAGTTTATGCAGATTGTTTCCATTTCTTGGTCATGTGTCCACCCCCTGTATTAATTTAGTCTTGCTTCTGACATCATCACATTTCAGAAGTCATTAAATTCTCAAATGATCCCCAGATTCTTTTTAAACTTTTGATTATCCTTGTAGAAGCCCTGCTAGTGTAGTGGTTAAGAGCTTGTCTGCTAACCAAAAGGACAGTGGTTGAAATCTACCACCCTCTTCTTGGAAACCCTATGGGTCAGTTCTATTCTGTCTAAAAGGTAGCTATGAGTTGCAATCGGCTTGACAGCAATGGATTTTTTTTTTTTTTTAATCCTTATAATCACTATTATTTAACCTTACTGCACGTGGCAGCCAGGCTCCACGATGACCTCTAATGATCCCCACCTCCTGAAATTCACACCTTTGTGAAGTCTCTTCCTCTAGTGTACCAGGTTGGTCTGTGTGACCAATAGAATACAATAGAAGTGATGATACATCATTTCCAAGATTATGTTATGAAGGACAGTGAAGCTCCTATCATTCTCTCTATTGCTCGCTTTCTGTGTGTCTATCTTTCTCTCTTTCATCCCATCCCCTCATTCACTTGTTTAGGGGAAGCCAGGTGCCATGTCATGAGCAGCCCTATAGAGAGATCTATTGGCAAGGATTTAATATTCTTTATAATATCCCCTTATTTATTTTTTAAATTTTCTACTAGTACTTATGCATTTAATATATATTTATGCCCTTATCTGTCTCCCTGTTGTTGTTGTGTGCCTTCAAGCCAGTTCTGACTTGTAGCAACCTATAGGACAGAGTAGAACTGCCCCATAGGGTTTCCTAGGCTGTAATCTTTATGGAAGCACATCACCAGGTCTTTTCTCATGTGGAGCCACTGGTGGGTTCAAACTGCTGACCTTTTGGTTAGCAATGAGTGCTTAACCATTGCACCACCAGGGATCATTATCTGTCTCCCCACTAGATTACATAGTCCATAACAGGAGAATCTATTTTTTCACCACTGTAACTTAGATCCTAGGATAGCCTCTGGCAAAGTGTAGCTCAATAAATGCTTATTGAATGAAAGAATTTAGATGCCACGTTCTTGCAGCAAACATTGAAAGTACAAAATTATTACCAATCCCTTCCGTGCCCCATAAAGAAAGTACAATGAGTTTAGATGATATGTGCATAGTTACATTCCATTAATCTGGGAAGCATAAATAAAATCTTTGGTGGTTATTTTAATATAGTTGATTTGAAATTATTGCTGGTTATCAGCTCCGGTTATGCACTCGGTATAAATTTTACCTTGACGCTGATTTTCCATTTCAGGATGTCCAAACTCTTACTTTATTATTTTTCCAAATAACAGTCTCAGCTTTCCTCTAAGATATAGCCTGATATACAACTCCATAATATTCACTTCACAGTTCTCACAACTGAAACAAAGAACAGCAATCTGCTTCCCATGCCACCATCCCAATGTCTCCCAGAGAAACAAAATTTGGAATAGTTGACATCTAGACAGTGGTTTGGGTCCATGAAGCCTGTGGTAGATTTAATCCATAAGATGTCCTGCAAATGAAAATAACTAATCAGTTGATGGAGCCCTGGTGGTTAAGCAGTTGAAGAGCTTGGCTGCTAACCAAAAGGTCAGCAGTTTGAATCCACCAGCAGTTCCTTGGAAACCCTATGAGGAAGTTCTTCTCTGTTCTATAGGGTCACTGTGAGTCCAAATTGACTCAACAGCAATGGGTCAACAGGTTAATCGGTTGGTATTTCTGGCAATCAATAAGATCACAGACTATTGATGGATATTACACTTCTGTGACTCTTTAAAATTGTGGCTATCTGATGGACATTAAAATTATTACTAATAGTATATTTAAAATAGTAATTGTATACATAAACTTTTAATTAAATTTTTATTAATATTGTTTTTGAGTTCTTAAAACTTTGGAAGAAACTTTTACATATGCACTGATATGAAATGACAAAGTAAAAAGCTAGTCTTAGATGGTCTTTTTAAAAAAATTTGCTAAGGTCTAGCTATATGAAAAAGTGGCGGCATTGGAACACAAAATCTGGAACTATTCCCAAAGAGTCAGGTTTAATATTCTACAACATCTAGGAATAATTTTAAGGTAATACATAAACAAATAAATATGAATTATGACTATCCCTTTATTAAAGTCCAGGAATTAGAAACCAGTGGACTATATAGATAATTTTTATACTTGTACAAATTAAATCACACATAATAAAACATAATTAATAAATACGTGCCAAGGATTTGAAGCTTATAGAATGAAAGGAGCTGTCTAAAGCCTCTAAATGCATGATGTTATATTGGCAATACATTTTTTAAAGTGACTCATTTAATTCTATTTCATTCAGTGTGTAATCAGTGGTTGGGTTTGAATTACCTTACTTTCCCCACAATGTTATTGGAATTGGCACACTCTATTATAACTGTGCTATTACATTCATATCCTTTAAGCCCCCTCATAATATCTATGTCCAACCCCAGTAACTCAGCAGTGCTCAGTAGTGTTAGAACCTGTCTTCCACTTGGATGTGCATGTTCTGAAGCCAGTTTTTTAAGGGCTGAATCAATTGAAACATAATACCCCTCAGAAGTGAATTTGGATACTACAGCCAACTTTCCACTAAAATTTAAGATGCGCCTTGTCCCTTTTATTAATGTATTATAAGAATTAATTAGTAATAAGTTTTCAATTCCCTTGCCTTGGCTTTATGCAGTTTAAAAGTGATTTCACAGCTTCCAGATAATTAATTCTGCTACTGTTCTTTGATCTTTAATCAACATTTCACATTCTTCTGTTTATGTCCTGGAGCTTTTAAATTTACTCTATTCCCACTTTATATTCAAGGCCTAAAAGTAAAGCTTAATTTTCTAGGTGGAACAGCAATAACAAAACACCTCTGCCTCAATCTCAATACCATAAATAGACCTACCCACAAAATATATAAATAAATAAAAGCAATTAAAGAAAAAAAAAAAAACCTTAAATCTTTCTACAAAGTCCTTGGAATTTCACTCACTGTTCTTAATGAGGTTTTCTAAATTTTGACATATATATGCTATAAATTTAGAAAATGTGAAAATTGTAAAAATTTAAGATCCTAAGACAATAAATATACTCATGTGTCTTACTATATGAAACACATCAAAAAAGCTATAATCCCTAAAACATATCAGAAAATTTTAGGCCCATTTCACCTCAAAGCAAAAGGCTTACAAATCATTCATAATGCCCGGACATCCCAACAGTTAGAGCTCAGTTATGGTTTTGATCTTTAATATAAGGAAGATCTCCCAAAAAATAGTTTCTGGTGCAGGTGAAGTAGAAACTGATTCTACTAGTTTAGATCAAACATTCTATAAAGGACCATACAAAAACCGTACATGAAATAAGAGTTTTAATATTTCAGGATTTGCCTGTTAAAGGTAGAGAATGAAATACGTTACAGTTATAAATGTAAAATATAGTTTCAGTTTAGATATGGGAAGAATCTTACTAAATTGAAAACAAGATTAGATGTAGAATTAGCAAACCACTCATTTTTTAAAATTTAAGTGAATATGTTCATTAACTCTCAAAATAACAAAATATGGGGTAAAATACTCTAAGTATAAAATCTGTCTCCCTGGAGATAATGCTAAAACGCAGAGACTTAGATTGAAAAACCTTCTAGCTGAACTCAAACAATAGAATCATCATGGTATTTTCTAAAAATCATTTAATTGGCCATGAAAAGGAATTTTATTTATGATATGGGTAGAACTGCAATATTTAATATCATGATAAAAATGGAGAAATGATAAAGACTTACCAAAATTTACAATTTCTCAGACTTTATAGTATTTTATATAAATTTTATTTGGATTCACTATTATCTTTTGCACTCATTATTTATGATCACATTTCTCTCTTTATCTAGGGTTTTCTAAAAACAAATGTGAATTTTTTGAATCAAAACGCCAGTGAGATACACTGTTTTCTAGCTAAAATGGAGTAACTTGCAGAAATCTGACACTCCCACTTAACTAGATTGAGAGTATAATAGACAATGTAGAAGTAGACATAGACATAGACAGAGATGGATGGAGATGGAGATGGAGCTATAGCTAGAACTGTAGATGGAGATATAGATATACATGAATAAATGACTGAGGTTTTTGATAGTGGCTGACAGGATTTAAAGTGCTAAAATTTCAGAAAAAAGGTAATCAAACAGGATAAGTCAATTTTGCCTCAAGGGCATCTGCCTGTTTTTGGCAAATCTAGGCAAAAGGCTACTGCTAAAAAAGGAAAGACCACCCATTAGTGCTTTTAGTAGTTTCACAGAGGCAAAAAAATAAAAAATAAAAAAATATAGTTCTGGGTTACAAAAGCATCTGACTCTTGTGGAGACAAGATCTGAAAGGCAAGAGAGGAACAGAAAAATGAGTCCTTTCTTGGTGGTTTCCCCATAAAGCATTTCCAAATTCTAAATATGCAAAGTACCAGAGGGCCAAAAAGCCAAAAAATGAAATATAAGTAAAATAAAACCAGTGAAATTTTCAGTAGATTCATCATTCTGAGGAGAAAAACAAAATACAGTTCAGAAAGCAACCTTGAAAATAACACAGGATCAGTTGGGAACTTTTGAAGGCTATGCTCTTCCACCAGGCAAAATAGGCATTGATCAAACTGTACAAAGACCTTAAAATCAACTAATGACCCACCCATGACCCACATATTGGTGTTATTGAACATAGCTGTTAAAAATAACAGCTAGTAAATAAATGATAAGTTTAATATCTAATATATTTTAAAAATGTGACAGTGGAAAATTTCACCAGATAGAAAGATTTTATGTTAAAGAAATAAATGAACATACTAAAAATGAAAAAAAAATGCAATAACTGAAAATTAAGATCTCAATAGATGAATTTAGTAGCTTTAACACAACAGAAGAGAGCATTAGTAAACTGGAATATGGATCATTCTGAATCAAGAAAGGTAAAAGGATAACAAAAAGGACATAAAAGACCCTGAGAAACATATAAGATATGATGAAATAATACAACATATGTGAAATTGGAGGGAAAACAAAACAGAAACACTATCTGTAGAAATAAAGATGAAGAATTTTCTAAAACCAATAAAGGCTATCAGTCCACATATTCAAGAGGTACCCTGATTCTTTAACTGGATAAATGCAAAATAAACAAAAACAACAACCCCCACACAGAGACATCACAGTAAAACCGCAAGAGAGAGAGAATCTTAAAACAAGGTCGAAAAAAAAGATACATTAAATTCAAAGAAGCAAAAAAAAAAATAGAATGACAACAGACTTCTCAACAGAAGGAAATGGATTGACATCTTTAGAATATTTAGAGAACATATTTATCAAGTTAGAATCTACTGTTAATAATCATGTCTTCCAAAAGTGAAAGTGAATAAGGCTATTTCCAACCAAAGAAAAACAGTTCTTCAGAAATAATAGTAACAATTTTAGAACAAGAAGAAAAAAAAATCAGGATTGCTGACTTTGTTGATACTCCACTCATATACCTCATATATTATAACTTCACTGTGCTCTGGCAAACTTCCAACTGCCAGGATCTACAGGTATTTGCCTGGGGGCTTTCCAAAGTCATGGAAGCCAGCACCGCCAATATGCACAGCATGCCAGTAGTGTCATATAATTAACACTTTTCTGACACCCTAAGCCAATGACTGATTGGATTGGTGTATAAATACTCCCACTTCATTAGTCTCAAGTGGGATTAATCTCAAGTTTGTGTTTTACTGTTTCCCAGAGTTTCATTGTGGGATTAAATTCTAATCATCTACAGTGGTTTCTAGATAAATGGCACACGTTTTATTGCTAGCTATCTCTCTTGTTCTCTCTCTTCCTTTTATACCATAGGAAGACATTTACATTTACAAGAAAATTGACAATAATAACAAATACTTACAAATTTAACAAAAATCATGTATTACTTTATACAGAACACTATAAAACACTTCTGGGAAAAGTTTTAAAAGACCTCAACAAATAATATGATATATTTATGTATTGTAAGACTCAATATTGCAAAGACGCCAATTATTACCAATTGAACTATAGATTCAAGGATAAAAACACCATTGCCCTTGAGTCGATTCCAACTCATAGCAACCCTATAAAATAGAGGAGAACTGCCCCAAAGAATTTCCAAGGCTATAAATCTTTATAGAAGCAGACTGCCACATCTTCCTCCCATGGAGTAGCTGGTGGTTTCCAACTGCCAACTTTTCAGTTAGCAGTCGAGTGCTTAATCATCGAGCCACTAGGGTTCCTTCAGATTCAAGAATACCACCTCCCAAAAAACAATTCCCTTAGTCATTCCTATGGAATTTGACAAGCAAATTCTAAAATCAACACATAAATTCAAATGATCTAGGATAGCCAAAACAATTTTCTAAGGAAAAACAAATTCTACCATCTAACATTGGTGTTCACCATAAGGGTACAGCAATCAGGACAGTATGGTAATGGCATATAGACAAACAAAACAATGGAACAAAGTAGAAATTCCACACCTATATTGGCAGATGACTTTTAAAAAGGTGCTAGGAATAGAGAAAGAAAAATCTCTGGCATAAATTTTGTTGAGTAAAGTGGTATCTCTATGGGGAAAATGTGAAAATCACATTTATACTTTATGTGGTGTTGCAGGGCCCTTTCCACGGGGACCAAGGTTCCATTTCAATCAGTAGATTCTGGATCTGAGAATCTGGCTCAGATCTGGAATCAGGACAAAGTACATGTTATGGATTGAATTGTGTTCCCCGAAAAGTTATATTGTAGGCCTAACTCCAGTGTCTATAAATATGACTCTGTTTGAAAATAGGACTTTTCTTTTTTTTTATGTCACTGAGGTCATACAAGGATAGGATAGGTCCTAAACTTAATCCTTTCTAAGTATGTCTTATGAAAAGAGCAGACTACATACACACACACAACACACACACATACACACACACCAGGAAGAGAGATACTACATGAAGATTGCAGTACAAGCCAAGGAATACCAGGGAACACCTGGGACAATAGAGAAATAAGGACCCTCCCCTAGACACAATGGCCTGATTTAGACTTCTAGCCTTCAAAACTGTGAGAAAATAAATTTCTGTTTTTTAAAGCCATCCATTTGTGGTAAATTTGCTACAGCAGCACTAGATAATTAAGACACTATAGGTATCTTGTGAGTATGTGTTTTGTTTTGTTTTTGAGTGGGTACCTGCAGCCTCCTACTCATACATCCTGATTTCTTTGGTGGTATAAATTAAGTAATATACTTATGACTGTCTATCTTCTCTCAAGAACATCTTATTTTATTAATTATCTTCACAGGTCTCATAGGATCAGATTCTTCATGGCACTCCGATCTTTCCAATTATTATAATAATTGTATCTACTTTGCTTTTAAAAAATAGGTACAATTATTGTAATAATAATTACAGTGAAGTAGCATCTACCTCCTGACCTCTAATATTTTGGGGTCGTAGTGATCCACTTCTTAAAGGTCACAGCATTGAAAACCCTGTGGAACAGTTCTACTCTGCACACACAGGGTTGCCGGGAGTTAGAATCAACTCGACAGCAACTAAGAACAGTAACAATCATCCCCATTACTTTTAGGGACCTCAATTCTGTAACATCATCTTCTACCATAAACTGTGTCTACAGGGAGAGTCACCACCAAGTTTCTCCATCATGTTGGTTATTTAATGCTTTGATAAATGAAGTGTTCTTTTGAGCCCCCCCCCACAAAAATTAGTTAGCTGTTGGGTTTTCACACTGTATGTAGTATGTATATATATTCTAGTGTGTTTACTTCTTAGAGGTTTTTTTTTTTTTTTTTTTTTTTTTTAATCCTTTCTCCACTTGGTGTAGGTTATCGAATATCCAAAAGACTTCCCAGGAAGATAGCAGCACTATATCCAGGGATACTTTCTATATTGTTAAATCCTGTGTCCCTGGAGAGTGTTCCCATATGAATAAATTTTCTCTCATCCAACTTTATGTACACTCCCCTTGATCAAGGATCCTCAAGATCTAGCCTGTATGTATTCTTCTGACCTCCGCTAGCACATTTTACTAAATCTTGCAGCTCATTTATCAAAGTTATTTTCACTCATTTTTATGCCATGCACCTCCCTGGCTAGGCTATGTTGAATTTATCCTAGTTATTGGTGTGAAGGCCAAGAGGGGAGGTGGGACAGAGGTCAAAGAGAGTGCATGCTGCCATATAGCTCAGAACTTTTTAATGTCTTAAATAAAAGTTTGTTGTGTGCCATTGAGTCAATTCTGACTCATAGTGACCCTATATGATGACAGAGTAGAACTTCCTAACAGGGTTTCCTAGGCTGTAATCTGTATGGGAGCAGATCACCAGGTCTTTTCCCCCAAGGAGCCTCTGGTGGGTTCAAACCACTGACCTTTCAGCTACCAGCCAAGCGGTTAAGCGTTAAAGCATTAGTGGTAGCCTTTAAAATACAGGATTAGGTTATTTCTATAGGCCTAACAGGTTCATGAGGTCCCTGCATGATGCAAATGGTTAGGTGTTAGGCTACTCACCAAAAGTTTGGTGGTTCGAAGACAGGCCTGGTGATCTGCCTCCAAAAAGTCACAGCCTTGAAAATCCTACTCGACAGCAACTAACAACAACACACAGGCCCTCAGTTCTTTCTGAAAGAGATGAAAGTTTCTATATAAGCTGCCAAAGAGGACCTCTGGCTTTCACACTTAGCCTTTAATTGATGACATTGTCTGTCTTCAATGTCTTGAGAGCACTTAGCAATAGAGGTTCAATTCTATAGTACTTTAGTTAGTCTTTCCCCTATTCTTTGTTACCACAGGCATCACATACGTGCTTTCTATTCCATCTCAGTTCACCACTGATGGAAAATTTTAACTGCTCCATTAAAGGAGCTATCCATATCTTGCTTAACTTCAGTAAATATCCTAATTGTCTGAGTGCTCCAAAAATCCATTATAGAAACTTCTTCCCAGGAACACTCCCATCACCAGCTATCTTAGATGAGTTCTCTGGAACAGTCTATGAGATGGAGATTTACAGGAAGGAATTTTCCTGCAGCAAGATCTCAGGAACACCATTTGAAGTGCGTAAATGAAACAAAATTGAGTACAGAAAAATGCGGAATTGCAAAGTTAAACAGCAGAAGTCTCTGATGGTTCCACAAGAAACTTTGGAGCTGAGATAGTCATTTAGATTGACCCCAAATGGAGATAAAAGGCCCCAGCCATTGTACCCCCACATTGTATTGGATGTAGTTTTCCTACAATGAGGGTGTGTAATCATGGGTGTTGTGCCTCCTTTCTTGCAAGGGCAATTCTCTGAAAGGTGCACATCCTTGAACTCTCAGCAGCCAACAATTTTGACAGCCTAGTCTGGAAGGAGGGATCTGAGTAGCACAGCACAAGATTCAATATATTACATTTTCTATAATTCCAATTTTGTACAATTTTACAAGAGACAAAACTAATAGACTGTAGTAAAAATCAGGGTAGAAGTTAACTTTAGCTAATAAATAGGATAGGACATGAAAGGGGCTTCCGTGATTTTGATAAATTCCGTGTTGTGATCTACAGAGTGAATACATGAGAGAGTTTGATTTATGAAAATTCCTCAACCTATAAAATTATAAATTGTGTACTGGGTAAGCCAGCACAACTTGTACAAGGAAAGGTCATGAAGGCTCCATAGATACATCCAAACTCCCTGAGGGTCTGAATTGCTGGGCGGAGGGCTGTGGGGACCATGGTCTCGAGGAACATCTAGCTCAATTGGCATAACACAGTTTATAAAGACAATGTTCTACATTCTACCTTGGCGAGTAGCATCTGGGGTCTTAAAAGCCTGTGAGCAGCCATCTAAGATACTCCACTGGTCTCACCCCTTTGGGAGCAAGGGAGAATGAAGAGAACAAGACACAAGGAAAAGATTAGTCCAAAGGACTAATGGACCACAGCTATCATGGGCTCCACCAGACTGAGTCAAGTACAGCTAGATGGTGCCGGGTACCACTACTGACAGCTCTGACTAGGATCACAATAGAGGGTCCTAGACAGAGCTGGAAAAGGATATAGAACAGAATTCTAACTCAGAAAAAAAAAAAAAAAAGACCAGATTTACTGGCCTGACAAACTGGAGAAACCCCAAGAGTATGACCTCCGCACACCCTTTTAGCTCAGTGGTGAAGCCCCTCCCAAAATTCACCATTCAGCCTGGGATTGGACAGCTTCATGAAACAAAACAGTACTAATGAGGCACAGCAGTCCAGGGACAAGGCCTAGGAGGCAGTGGGGGACAGAAAAGGTGGTAATAGGAAACCCAAGTTTGGGAAGGGACAGTGTTGACATGTCATGGGGTTATTAACCATTGTCATTAAAGAAGACGTGCACTGTTTAATGAGAAACTATTCATTCTGTAAACCTTTATCTAAAGTACAATAAAAAAAGAAACAAAAAAAATAAATGGTGTATTTTTGTATACATGTTGTATTTCAATTAAAAGTTTACTTTAAAAAGTAATATGACACCCAGACACAAAATACTTTTCAAAACAAAAAAATAAAATATTTTATAATTTAATTGTTGGTTTTACTTCCACAAAAATTTGTATTTTCATTATACTCTTTATCTATAGAATATTATTTCCTTTTTCCATGGTGCATGTGGATAATTATTAAAATCAGAATATTAAAAAAACAATTTGATTAGTCTTTTGCATAAATATTTAACTGATGTCTTAAATGCCCTTTCCCAAATTATTAACATTAAGAAACCAGTTACTGGAATAACTCCAAAAATATCAATGACAGCAGCTGTAAGAAATATCCACTTTGGTAGCTAAAAGTCATTTAGATAAACCACTTTTCCTGGACAAGATTTAGGAGAAGGAGTTGACTACATTCAGGGAAAGACAATATAATGACAGTATAATGCCATGTAAATACCCCATCATTACAGTGTGAATATGTGATTGCTTCTCACCTTTAAAGAAGACTTGGTTTACATGGTATTTACTTAGGGGCTATTAAATGTAACTCTAGGGTACGTTTCAGGAAAATGGAAACAGAGAAATTTTGTTTTGCATATCTATATACTCTCAGAGTTAATAGCTATTTTTTAAAAGTCATTTTGTATGGGTTGGAATACATTGCTTGTCCCTGTACTTAACAGATTGATAAAGTTATATGGTTATATTTGTATGACATAACTTAATATGCTGTATATCTTATTTTGAAATCATGAGAATATTGTAACTGAAGAATAAATTTATTAACTGTAGATGCTCAAGAAATTTGTCAGTGAAAATGATATGACATTAATGATTTTCATTCACAGTTTTTAATTAGAATATTGTTTAAGTTGGTAATGTATAGACAATATGACTCTGTAGCAGATATTCTGTGTTCATGAAATGTGTGTCTACTACCTGGTGGAGAAACCAGACTACATCTCTTGGTGTCCTTTACAGTTAGGAGTGGTCATGTGACCAAGTGGTGGTAGAAAATTGACCTCCAAGTAATCTCCATCTCCTCTATTTCCCTCACAACCAGTGCAGACAATCCTTTAGCAACCTCTGAGGCCTTGGGGGAGAGCTGAGACAAAACAAGAAAGAAAGAGCCTAAGTGCCTGAATGACCAAGTGTAGGTCTGCCCAAAGATTGGAAATATCCAAATTAGACTTTGTGTGAATGAGAAATAAACTTTTATTGTGTTAAGCCACTGAAATTCAGGAGTGTATTTGTTAACAATACTCAAGTTTGCTTATCCTAAAAAAGAAAATGGAGCTCTAACTGAGGTGCAGTCATTTTAAAAAATTAACTGAAATATATGGCATTTGTTTAACAGTCAGGCAATGGACAACAAGAAAATGGATATTGCAAAACAGAAACCTAGGGAGCTCTGTTGAGTTGTGGCAAAACTTCCATCTACCATAACTTGCAATGCAGATCATATACATAATGAGTCTATTGCTTTAGGGAAAGTGATGGGAAAAGGCAGAGTGATAATGTGTGCTAGTTACTATTGGTTCCCTTTAGCAAGGTATTTCTAGGAATATAGTTTTAAAGGAATTGGAAAATATCCAGAGATAAAAGTCTTTAAGAATTATAAAGGTAACTGTTTCTAGACTCTCCTCTACAAAGTGCGAAGTATGAGAAAAAATATACTTGAACAAAAAGCCTCAGTGAAAATTCTTTGTTTAAAAAAAAAGTGACTCTGCTTAGTGGTGTTTCTTCCCAAATCCATCTTTTACGTTAAATATCCTCAAGACAGTTACCATTAACTTAAGAGACAGGGAGAGAGAGCAACCTCGGAAATTCATAAAGAAAGCATATGTGAGCATTAGGTCTTCTAAAGAATGCTGGGTGCACTTATTGGCCCATGGGGCTGACTAGACTTAAATAGATCATTAGTCTAGCAAGTTTTTGAGTCTGATCTAAAAATGCCTATGATTTTCAAGCCTTAAAACAGCCTTCTGACAGGACAAACACTGCGTAGAACAGAAGCACTACTCTCCTTTATTTACATCAGATATGGTCATGATTGATGATAAAGAAGAAAGCATGTCATAAATGGTACAACCTAGGCTAAAGAGAACAATGGATAGGGAGAACAAAGATATTTCTCCCAGAGGTCAAAATTAGAATCTAACCAAAGAATTTTCCTCACCAACCTCCATCCCAAATATGAGCCTTTATAAAGCATGCCCAGTAGAATATCAAGCATTAAAACGTATCTGTTCAATTTCCGTATTTTCTTTTGTTGTTCTGAAACTTTTCCACCATTGTGTATTTAATGTGTTACGGGCAGAGAACTAGCCTTTTTTGGTTCACTGATTGCTGAACCAGGAGGACATGTCTGGACCTGCTGAAGAGGTCATTGCATCAATGGAAAAGCTATACTTTAAGGTGGATGGAATGAATAGATAGGATGTTTGTTTGTCTTCCAGGGTGAGTGTGTCCTCTATGTGAGAGAAAGAGTAAAACAGGTATTTACTACTCAAAAGTCAGACTATGCAAAGAATTCTTTTGCCTTTAGCTCCCTGCCTAAGGTTGAGTTCCCCATGAAACAGAATATGCAGATTTACAGGCAGATTTGTGGAGAGCTGTTGGAATCAATACCTGCGCATGAGACAAGGGAGTAGGATCCTGTAGAGAGAGGAGATAAACTGTCATAAGGTTACAACAAAGACCTTGCCATGCTGCAGGGAATGCTGGAGCTAGGATTGCCCTTCAGAGTTATCCTGCCTTGTGGCCAGTGGGCTGGGCTTTATACTTCATATTGACCAGCCATGGAAGTGGGCTACTTCTGGAAGTGGGGTGAGAACTTAGTGGGTCAGATCTCTTTAGTTGAGGACAATTCCCAGAGTGTGACTTAGCTTAAAGTCATTCCCTGCCAATACTGCAAGCAGCTGGGGAGATTAAGCCCTTCAGTTCTGAAGGAAGATCTAAGGACACACCACAGCATCCACTACACTCCAAGGCATGAAGAGAAACTACATTTCCCAATAACCCTTGTAGTCTGGTGTGGCTACATGACAGAGCTCTGACCAGTGGATATGCCTAATTTCCAGGTCTGCCCCATAACAAAAACTCTTCAGTTAACCACCACACTCTGTCTTCATCCATATCCTGTCTGTTGTGCATGACCCAGCAAGATGACAAGGCTCTGCAGTGAAGCCAGAAGACAAAATGAACCTTGGATCTTGAATAACCAGGTTGAAATTTGCCGTCTGACCAGAAATTTCTAAGTTTAACTTTCTGTAAGGAAAAAATAAACTTGTTATGTGTTGAGCCACAGAGATTTGAAGGCTATTTGTGTAGAAGGCAGTATTATATTTACACTAACTAATAAAAATCCTGTTGAGCTACGGTAACAGTTTTATCCAAAGTTTGAAATAACAGTAGTAATGATGGTGACAATAAGAAAAAATAACAATAAAAAAAGAAATAGGATTTACACATTTGTAATTCACTTGAGCTTTCCCAGTTTGTTCGTTTTTTCGTTAATTAATGAATTGGATTAAATCACTAAGATGCTTTCTAGCACTCATAGTCAGTGATTTTATGGCATTCTCTCTGGGATAAAATGGTGGCATGCATTCACTTTTTAGGGCTTCATAATTCTATAAAGCTGCATGGGCCACACAAGGTAAAACTTAATATTTAGCATTCAAGCCAAAACCCACGTTCTTCATTTACTGTAAGTCCTGTGCTTCCTTACTGGCCAAGATTTAGACCTAGAAACTACATGCTCATGATTAATGTACTTCTTTTTGGAGTATATAAGGCCTTTGCTGCCAGGAATCTAACTTTACTATCGACTGAATGCATTACAACACCTCTCTATCAAAACTGCTGGTTCTCCTTGTGCAAGTTGTCTTAATACACTGACTATTTATACTAGTGGAAAGCATTTTTAAATATTTTTCCCATTCTTTATTCATGAAATTAGCCTGTTTTTTTGTGCTACTATATAGATTTTCCATGATCCAGTCAGTGATACTAGTAACGAAGTCTGCTCCTCAAAAGGTGCCCTTCCTGGACATTAATAGTTGTCTGGCCAGTCATAGTGTCAGACTGTAAGAGAATCCATTGCTATAATGAGTGCACCAGGGATAGTACTACTTAGCAGCAAATGGATAGAGCTTCTAAAACTGTGTACAGGCAGTGGTCAGGAGGGAGGGCTTTGAGTAAAATTAATAGCCACCTTGTGCTTTTTTAAAATCAATGTATTATTGAAATGGTGTCCATTCAAGGTTGCACAGCTGGTTTAATGCTGATTATGCTTTAAGCCAGAGAAGATAATTAAATAGGATTGAAAATGGTATAAGGTTATTCATGACAGAAAAGATGCCAAGAACAGTACAACAAAGGCCACTTACTGGTAAGAGAAAGAAGCTAAGATAAATTTAATGCAAAACTATTAAGTTTACCACTTTTTTTCCTCATCTAAAGTAGTTAGCTTTGTTAAAATATTGTACACAGAGATTTCCACACTTTAAAAACAAGTCTAATACACATTCTTGTTCTCATTTCTATTGCTAATATACAGTGAATAGACCATATAAAACCCAATTAAAGTTTACCCTTATGGGCTTTTCCATATATATGTTAATCAAGTAAAACAATTTTCTTAAAGAAAAGCACTCTTTGGGGCCTAGATTAAAGCATAAAAATGAAGTGAAAATTTTAAGAAATACAATCCTACCATAATTATTTTAATGGATATTTGTGAAATAAACCTATATCATTAGATAATTTCAGGGAACTTGGAATTCATTTCAAATATATTTTAAGTTTTTATTAGCATTTGTCATGCCTTTTTGTTAATGATGCATTGATATTAATATTTTAAATATTGATGCTTCTTTAAGCATAATAATTAAAATTACTCAAATATTCAGATACCATTTTAAAAGCAATATTAAATGCAGTCATGTTGTAAATTTTTATTCCCATCTTTAGAAGGTTAACATTATGATATTTCTTTCTTCAAATGACTGGTTTCATTTATTTTAAGTTATTTTAAATGTTCTTCCCTGATGAATCCTTTTCAGAAGTTTATTAGCTTTTTTTCCATTGGTTAATATCTGAGATTTTTGAACTGTTTAGTGAACAGACATATGATTTAAAAGATATTGGAATAATTTCAGAAACAAAATTCAAATTTATATGCATTTATGCAAATTTATATACACACACATATACACATTCACGAAGCCTGAGGTTTGGGGTGATTCCACTTGTCTCCACTGAAATGATTAAGATTTAAAAATTTAAAATCCCTACTTCAATCGCTCTAATAAGTATATTCAAAACATTTATTTCTCCACTTGGATAGTTACACAAATACATTTTATAGAGGAATCGCAACTATCTGTTACATCCTCTTCTATGAATTTTAAACTCTCTAAGCAGTGATGCATTTTACTGAACATCTTCTGTACTCTCATTATATCAGATAAGGTAAGAGCAAGATGTAAAATGTCTCTTCACTTGAAAGAGGAAACAGAAACTTGGGATGGGAATTGCTCTTTTAAAGAAAGACTTCATAGCTTTTGCAGTGGTTTAGGAGTAAAACTGGTTCTACATTGTTTTGCTCAGCATCCTGCTGGTTGTTCAGACTGTCACAATATATAAAATATCATTGCTCTGATATAACTCTGCAAGCTTTCCAAGTGATTACATTCCAGACGTAATTAAGAATAAACTAATGGCTTCATACATGCTACTTTTTCATTTCAAATGATCACTTTACAGAAGAATACATTACATTTTTCCATCAGAGTTTGATTTACCAGTCATCTTTGGAGAATAAATTTAATCTCTGTTATCTATTGGGCATTTTAAAATAAATTGCTACTTTCATTTCAAAAAATTATCTGTTTAAAGTTATATCACTTCTTCTTATCAGTTCATGTTCTCCCATAACCCTCAACCCTTCCTGAAAGAAGCATCCAGGAACTTTTTCATATTGCTTAAACTGATTTTCAAAGTCAAGATAATAGGAATGCAAATGGATAACCCCATTACAGCTGCCCTTCAATAGTGTTTTTTAAAGCGATCTTACTGAGATCTTCTAAGTCTTTGGTGACAACTAAAATGGAAAGTTTTCCCAGGTACCATCTTAATATTTCATGTATCAGTGAAAAGAGGTAACACAAGCTTCTTTAAAAATCACGTCAAAAATGTTTTATGAAGAATACTCACACTTTTACCTCAGAAAATCTTAGGTTGGAGATTCCAGGATTTTATTCTCCCTGCCAGAGCACAAAGAACATCTTTTTATCATTCTTACTAATTCTCTGAGGTAGCACAATTTCATAGTTGATACCTTTTAAATAGTGTCACTGACACTTTTCCAATTGTGTTCATAATTATAAGGGAAAAATATGCATCCTCAAATTAACAATTCACGAATAGTTAAATAATGGTGTTAAAAAAATGCCTATAATTCAGTTCATCCATGCTACTTGTGGCCAGTTTCCTACTCCCTCACCTGATTATTGTGGTTAATAGCCCTTACAAAAGATCCCACCAAAGTATCTTATGTTTGCACCCCCTTTGTACATCTGATCAGTGATGCCCCTAACTATGCTGTGTGAGATGCAAGATATACACATTTATTTCCAAACTTAATTCCATGATGTGAGTACCAAAGAAATCCTTCCTAGATACCCACCCACTCTACAGATTTGACACTTCCTATAGTTTTACCTAGATCGTGGGTAGGTACCTTAGAAATCATGCAGAAATGTTGTTGTTTGTTGCCATAAAGTTGGCTTAGACTTGGGGCAACCTTACTTAAAAAAGAAAAAAAAATTGCCCAGTCCTATGCCATCTTTATGATCTTTGATATATGTGAGCCCATTGTTGTGGCTATTGTGTCAATTCATCTCACTGAGGTTTTCCCTCAATTTCACTGACCCTCTACTAAACATGATGTCGTTTTCTAGGGAATGGTCTTTCCTGATGACATGTCCAAAGTAAGCAAGATAAAGTTATGCCATCCTCACTTCTAAGGAGCATTCCAGTTTTATTTCTTCTCAGAGTCACCTCTAAAACATCAAATTATCCACAGAAGCAGCTGCCACTGAAACTATCCCCTCCATTAAGCTAGCTGATTTCCCATGTTTTAACTTCTAAGTACACACACGTTATTAAAAATATAACTTATTTTTTGTGCTTAATACAAATGTATAGGTTCCTGCACATGGAACTCCTGTGTTTATTGGGCCAATGATAACTTACAAAGTTGTTTTAGTGGAATTGAACAAAGCTGTCCAGTGAAAAGACAATATTTAGTTCAATGAAATGACTTTTTAAACTTATAGTCATCAGTGGCATCTAATGCTTTGATCAAGATTTAATTCTAGTAAAAAGATTAAATTGTTCTAGCATGAAGAAAGGTTAATTTGGTACTATTTATATGGGATATCAGAAAGCAAGTCTTTAATTTTGAAAAACATTTAATTGAAATACCTTGTTTATTCATATTGCTGTCTCTAATTCTGAAGAATTATGTAATATTCTATCAATTTGAAAAATAAAAATAAAATATCTTTTTCATGAAGAATGCATTTACATAAGCAGCAGTTCAAACAGTTGCCGATTAACATTCACCTTTGTTTTAATGCTTTCCCCCCCAGCAGTGGCTTTGCAGACAAGTGTGTACTGACTTTTGGTAAGGTATAATCAAACCACCCTTGATCTATTTTCTTTAGTCCTTATTGGTTTTTGTAGGACAATTTTACTAGAAAAGAATATTAAATTGTTTCATTTCTCCATATGGGATATAATTGAAACTACCTGGATGCATGAGACGGTGTGCTGACTCTGGTCAGACATGGCTTGTTGAAAAGGCACAGGATGTGGTCCCCTCCTCTCATTTTATATAGTGAGATCGGCACCAAACTAAAGCAATCTTGCTTTTTATTTCTTAAATATGCCATGGTCCTTCTTATCTCAAGACCTCCACGCATTCCATTCACTCTATCTGAAACTGTCCAGTTCACATCCTATTCATCCTACCACTTGGAGGACTTCTAAAGGTTCATGTTTGTTATCTGTAGAATCAGCTCTGACTCACAGCAACCCTATGTATAACAGAACAAAATGTTGCCAGATCCTGCTTCTTCCTCATAGTTGCTGCTATATTTGATCCCATTATTGTAGCCACTGTATCAATCTTCCTCTTTTTTGCTGACCCTCTACCAAGTATGATGTCCTTCTCCAGGGACTGGTTACTCCTGATAACATGCCCAAATTAAGCAAAATGAAATATCATCATCCTCACTTCTAAGGAACATTCTGGCTGTACTTCCTCCCAGACAGATTTCTTCATTCTTCTGGCACTTCATGGTATATTCAATATTCTTTGTCAATACCACAATTCAAATGCATCAATTCTTCTTTGGTTTTCCTTTTTCATTGTCCAGCTTTCACATGCATATGTTGTTGTTAGATGCCATTGAGTTGGTTCCGACTCGTAGTGACCCTATGTACAACAGAACAAAACACTGCCCGGTCCTACACCATTCTCACAATCTTTGTTATGCTTGAGCCTATTGTTGCAGCCACTGTGTCAATCCATCTCATTTAGGGTCTTCCTCTTTTTCACTGACGCTATACTTTACTAGGCATGATATCCTTCTCTAGGGACTGATCTCACCAATAACGCGTCCAAAGTATGTGAGACATAGTCTCGCCATCTTTGCTTCTAAGGAGCATTCTGTTTGTACTTCTTCCAAGACAGATTTGTTCGTTCTTTTGGCAGTCCATAGTATATTTAATATTCTTCACCAGCACCACAATTCAATGGCATCAATTCTTCGGGCTTCCTTATTCATTGTCCAGCTTCCACATGTATATGAAGCAGTTGAAAACACCATGGCTTGGGTCAGGCATAAATTAGTCATCAAACTGGCGTCTTTGCTTTTTAGCACATTAAAAATCTCTTTTGCATCAGATTTGCCCGATGCAATACATCATTTGATTTTTTGACTGCTGCTTCCATGGACATTGATTATTGATCCAAATAGAATGAAAAAGCTAGCTTCATGTCTAGCCTACCTCAATTCCTTGTCCAATCCTCCCTGCCTTTGGTTATATTTTTTCAAAGTACACTAAGCTCTTATTTTGTAGCAATTATCAAAAGTATGATAATTTAAATAATTCTACTATAATTTTTTTTAATGTCTTCCTCTCCAGGTAGAACTTAGTTGCTAAGAATAGCAAACCTAAGTCAATTATTGTTTCATCTCAGTATTACCTATACAAGGAGATGTCCAATAAATATTTTTCAAAAATCCATTGAAATAATATAGATAAATTTACAGAAGTATTTGGAATATGGTTTCATATTTTTCTTCTTTACCCATTAGGGTAATGCTTCTTAACAAAAATAGTTCTAAGAATAGTCTAGAGTAACAGATTATTATTATTATAACCAACATAATATTGTGAAGGTGCCTCTAGTTAGGACATATTCTGCTGCAAGGAATATTAGTGGTAAGAGTTCAAGAGAGCTTTAAATAATAAAGGTATTTATTACCTCACATAACAAATAGGTAAGCATATGAAGAATTTATGTTCATTAATCCAGTGCTCAAAAATATCATGAAGGCTCCAGGTATTTTAAATCTTTAGAATTCTCGGTGTGTCTTTAAACTAGATAGCTTTGGCAATTCTATACATCACATCTGAAAATGAAAATGCCCAGATAAATAGTTTTTATTTCTGTACATGTCTCTCTGGGACAGAGTGCCAATTATGTCCAATCAACTAGAATGATATTAAATACCTAGAGCTATACAAATCAATAGCAAGAAGAGATGGATCACCAAAAGTATCTTAGACCAGCCAGGGTCTCCTCCCAGAGTTGATAGGGCCAGCCTGCCCAGAAGCAGAGGCTATAAGGAGGTAGAGGGATACCTAATCGGCTCAGTTTTCTTTTAAGAAGGTGGACAGTGTTTTAGGGGAGGAAAATTAGGTTAGCAGCAAGTGGTGTCAGATTTAGTGACTCAAAAATGTAAGGAAGTGAGGTAAATAAGATTAAAAAAAAAAAAAAAAGGTAAAGCTTACCTTCCAGTATTCTATGGAGTCCTGGGTGGTGTAAGTGATTAAAGCACTTGCCTGTTAAGTGAAAGATTGTCAGTTAAAGTACATGCGGAGCCATATCAAAAGAAAGCCCTGGCGATCTACTTCCAAAAAATTAGTCATTGAAAACCCAATGGAGCACAGTACTACAGTGACACACATGGGGTCTCCATAGGTCAGAATCGACTCAAAGGCAACTGGTATTTAGTATTTTAGAGTCTAGCCAAAGAAAATGCTAATTGAAAAATGCACATTATGTTATATTTCCCAATATATTACTTAATTTTCACCTTGTAATTTATGTGAGACACTTTCTTCTCTTTTTAAATGAAGCAGGGTATAAGCATGGAATTTGGACAAGGTTATGCAGGAATCAAGGAGTAGTCACAGCAGGAAAAGCTAAGGTAAAACTAGGTCAATCTGTAATATTACAAAGGTGACAAGGAAAGGCTTTTTTTAAACAAACAAGACTTTCCCAAAACAATGTATTCTGTCTATATTATATAACAAAATTATGGCAAAAAGATTCTTTTATCTTTAGTAAATGGTATAGGTATAGATATAGATAAAATATGCCAAGGAAAGCATTGAAATGAAAAAGTAACATGGAAATATTTCTGTTTTCTTCTGAGAAGATTTTAAAAATAATTTTACATTTCCTATATGATCCCAAAATAGAAGTTATACTTTTTTCTTTCTTTTCATTATTATTTTTTTTTTAATGCACTAATGCTCTACTAATGCTCTTAGTTGGAATCTGATGTGGAGTTCAATTGACATGTGTTCCTGGTAGTCAAAAATATTATGAGAAGCATCCTAGCATGATGCTAAACCTCAATGTATCCAAGCAGAGAATTAATCACCATCATTACCATTTATACCTCATTCTGATAACTGCTGAGTACTGCAGCAGTGAATTACATAGATGCCATAAAACAGCAAAAAGCAAAATATTATATTCAGCAGAGAACTCAAGATACGGTAGGCAATATCAGTCCTAGATAGATTTAACAATTCTTTGTTTACATGAAAAGAAAGGGAAAAATAAACCTTTGCTAAGTAATTCTATTTTTATCATGTCAAAGGAGATTTCTAAAAGCTGACCATTTTTATACTGGTAGAGGTAGTCTCCTATACTTGTATAACAATTGCTATTCATATTTATTTTTTCTAATGAAGTAGCAGCTGTTGTCTACCAGTTTAAGCACAGTGGGAGTTAGGAATCTTATTTCTCTAACACATTGTGTTTATTTCAATTGTATTCTGAAATAAGCAGTCTTTCCAGCACCTTCGTTGACGCCTTTCCCCTAAAGAGAGGGAATTAATCTTGCTACTCAGACTGTGGTTAATCTCTGATTATTCAAGAACAACTTATCCACTATGGGCACTGTCAAGATTCCTTTGCATCTACTCTATTGCTCTCCTCTTTCCTAACTTTTGATCATTTTCAACCTACATTAGCACCTCCACTACAGGGTGACCCAAAATAAGACCTAAAATAAATGGGTCAATGTGACCCTGGTGTAGAAAAGAATAAAATGTCTTTTTTGAATATCAACCATTGATTGTAGCATAACATTTAGAATACATTGCTGAAACGGTTAAATTTTTAAAAATAAAAATTACAAGTGTAAATTATTTGAATGGCATATTTTTCTCTCAAAAGTTCAGAATATTTAAAAGAACTATCAAGTAACAAGAACATTACGTTAAAATAATTCAGAGGGAGTTGGCTACGAAAATGCATCTTGATTCTCAAGTCTATCATGTTATCCCTATGTTTTAGGACATAAAGAAAAACAATGACTTGTTAAATTTTAACAGCTTCATTGCTATCCAATTGACAAAATAAATCACCTATGTTTAAATAACATAATTTGTTGTGTTTGAATGTATGTGTACTATCTAATAAGATAATGAATGCATCTATCAACCCCGTTTCCTCGTCAATTTTTGTAATACATTCTCCCCTCTCCTAGGTTCAGACACAACTGTTTGTTTTCTGTTCACCATAGGTTAGCTTGCATTTTCTATTATTTATCAAAATGGAATCATATAGTATGAGCTGTCTTTTTTGTCTGACTTCTTTCTTTAATATAATTATTTTGATATTTATCTGTATCAATAGTGTGTTCTGCATTATTGCTGAGCAGTATTCCATTGAATGGATATCCACCACAGCGTTTATCCATTCACTTGCTGGTGGTCATATGGATTGTTTCCAGTTTGGAGTTATTACAAACAAAGCTGCTGAAAATATTTGAAGAAAGATTTTGTATGCACATACTATTTTATACAGTATGTTTAACTCTTTAAGAAATTGCCGAACTGTTTTCCAGTGTAGTTGTTATCATTTTACATTCCCATCAATAGCATAGGAAAGTTCCAATTGCTCTACATTTTCTCATCAATTCTTGGTATGATCAGTCTGATTTAGTTTTAGCCATTATATTAAGTATGTAGTGTTACTTCACTGTGAATTTAATTTTCGGTACCTTAATGAATAATGATAATGTTGAACATTCTTTCCTTGCTTACTTGAAGTCCACATATCTTCTTTGGAGAAAAGTTTGCTGAAATATTTTGCCTATGTTTTATTGAATTGTTTGAATTTCTGCATTAAATTTGAGAGTTCTTTATATATTCTGGATACAATTCTTTTTATCAGATATAAGATTTGTAACTGTTTTCTCTTAGTCTGTGCTTTTTATTCCTTCTTAACAGTGTCTTTGAAAAAGTGTAAGATCTTAACTAGAAGTCTATTTTATTTATTTATTTTTTATGGATTACTCTTTTGGTTTTTAATATTTAAAAAAAAATCTTTTCCAATCTAACATCAAAATATTTTTCCTCTGGACTTCCAGCAAAATGGCACTCTAGGCAGAAGCACCACACTGTCCCTCCACAGCAAAGATCCAAAAAACTAAGCCGAACAGAGAGTAAAACAATCCTGAAACCCTGAAAAATCAAATGAAGAGATAAAGAACTCAGCCAAGCACCAAACGGAGTGAGAAAACTGACAGAGAATGGAGAGTGAGGAGAGATTCATGCAGGAGTCCCCTACCAGCTAACGCAGTGCAGATCCGCCATCTTGGACTCCCATCGGAGACCAGCAAACAGGGGGTACAAGAAAGCAGCTTCACAGAGCTTCCAGTGGGAGACTAAACAACTGGTAATTTGCAATATACGCTTTCCCACCACCCACCCTTCTTCACCCCCACTCGGCCTCTTCTGTTTCCCGTGGCCACAATCTCTTGTCTGGGAAACACCTGCTGCTTGGATTCCACACACTCGAACGGGCCGGCTCTCTCAGTGCCATTTGTTGGCTGCTGGTGTTGATTTTTTCCACTTCTTTTGATTTCTTCATTACCTCTAACCACATCCCCCTCCTTTCGCTCAAATACTTGGCTCCGTGCACCATCTTTGCTTCTTCCTGAGGGGCTGCAGAGCTCCAGTAATTTGTGATGTACATTTTCCCACTCCCTACCCTTCTTCACCCACACTCGGCCCCCCCTACTTCCCGCGGGCACAGTCTCTTATCCAAGAAACACCAGCTTCTTGGATTCCACCAGCCCAAACTAGCTAGCTCTTTAGTGCCATTTGCTGGCTGCTGGTGTTGCTTTTTTTCTGCTTCTTTTGATTTCTTCCTTACCTCTCACCACCTCCCCCTCATTTTGCTCAAATACCTGGCTACATGTGGCATCTGTGCTTCTTCCTGAGGGGATGTGGAGCTCCATTCGAGTGGGGAGCTGCTTCCCAGTCTGGGCTGCTGCACTGGTGGGATCCCAGGGCTTTTGTTCATTTGTTTCTTTTGAATAGTTTGTTTATTTTCTTTTCTTTTTCTTGAGTTGGGAGCCCTTTCTGGCCAGGCGGTGCTGTGTGGCAAGGAGACTATTGCCTTGGCTTGCACAGACATGCAGAGGGATCCCTGAGGGAATTTCTTTTTTCTTTGGTTTATTTTTCTGTAGTTTTTGGGGTTTTTCTTGTATTTTTTTTTAATTTCTTTTATTTTCTGTTCCCTCTTTGTCCCTTTTGTCTTTGTTCATCACTCAGTTAATCATCTCTCTATATCTTCCTTGTCTTTCTGTTCCCTGAATACCTGACATTGTATAAATCTACGCCGTCTAGCCAGGCTGTACTGCAACACCTGAGAGTGACTTCACCAGACCTCATGGCTGCACTGGTGGGATCCCTGGGAATTTTGAGGTTCTTAACCTTTCTGATTTTTATTTATTCATACTTTTCTTTTCTTCCTCTTCCCCTTTCTGGTTTCCTCCATTTCATAGTCTCTCATCTCTCCACTCCAATGGCAAGCTCCCCTAGCATTCTTTTTTCTTTGTATGTTTTTGGATCCAGTTTCTCTCTCCTCTCTCCCATACCCATCTTCGCTCCACACATAACCGTCTCCCCGCTACATCCTCCCTGCCTGCACCATGCGCTTGACATCGCACCACTAAGCAGCACAGGAACGGACTACCGGAACCTGCCCAGCACTGATTACTGACCCACCCTGGTGGCTATAGTGAGTGCCACAAAAAACCCATCCCAGTAACTCCTCTTCAGCTAGACCTGCCTTGCCGTAACATATATGAGTGACTGACCCAGCCAATTGGAGAAGGAGGCAAAAAGTATTGTGCCCACAGATGAGCAAACAACAAAGAACACACAGTCCGCCTGCTCAGACATATTCAAGTTTAAAAAAAAAAAAAGTGAAGAAACAAACAAATCTACAATCAATAAATGAGAAAAATAACTACTTAATGCCCTGAAGACAGAAGACAATATCAAAACATCTACAAAAACAGATCAGGATTGTTCCAGTAGGTGTCCAAAATAAAACAGCAGATGACTTTCCAGTGGAAGAAAATGCACTAGAACTACCTGATAGGGAATTCACACCTCTAATACTCAGAATTCTCCAAAAGCTGAGGCAAAAAGCTGAAAAACATGAGGAGAAAATAGACAAATTCCTGGAAAATACAGACAAAAAATTGGAATAGTTCAGGAAAATAACGCAGGAACAAAATGCCAAAATAAATTCACAACTAGAAATTATACAAAGACAACAATTAGAAATCCAAAAGATAAACAACAAGATTTCAGAAATGGACGGTGTCATAGAAGGGCTGAGAAACAGATCTGAAACGGTGGAAGACAGGATCAGTGGAATTGAAGACAAACATTTAAATACACTCTGTGTCTGGAAAACTCAGAAAAAAGAACAAATAAAACTGAAGAGATCCTGAAAGTTATGTGGGATACAATGAAAAGCAAAAATTTGCAAGTGATTGGAATTCCAGAAGAAGGGGAGAAAACAGAAAACACAGAGAGGATCATTGAAGACTGCTGACAGAAAACTTCCCAAATATCATGAAAAATGAAAAGCTGGCCATTCAAAAAGCTCAACGAACCCCATATAGGAGAGACCCCAAAACAAAATCACCAAGGCATATCATAATCACACTCTTTAAACCAAAGACAAAGAATCCTGACAGCAGCTCGTGAAAAGCAAGAAGTCACTACAGAGGAGAAACAATAAAACTAAGCTCATATTATTCAGCAGAAACCATGCACGCAAGAAGGCAATGGGATGACATATATAAAATATTGAAAGAAAAAAATTGCTAGCCAAGAAGAATATATCCTGCAAAACTCTCATTCAAATTTGATGGTGAAATTAGGTCATTTCCAGATAAACAGAAATTAAGGGAATATGTAAAAGTCAAACCAAACTTACAAGAATTATTAAAAGGAGTTCTTCAACCTGAGGACAAATAACTTCAACTCACAGGCAGAATCAAGGAAACAGGATCGTACCAGCCAGATAACAATCTAGGAAATGACCTCTCAAGGACTATCCAAAACCAAAAGAAATACAACAGGGAATCAGAGAAGTTAATCAGTAAATGACAACAACATCAAAACAATAAAAGAGGGAATAAACGGCACACGTATGGAACCTTCTAATGGACAGGAAGACAAGGTGATACCGAGACATGGTAGACTGCTTCAAACTTAGAAAGATAAGGGTAAAATTAATGGTAACCACAAAGAAAGTTAACAAACATACTCGTAAAAAAAAGAGGAAAAACATAAAGTCTCAGCAAAAACAAAACCTACAAAAACAAAAGAAATGAAAAAAAAATCCACAAACAAAAGTAGCTCATCACAAGAGAGTAAGAAAAACAAAGAAAACGTCAGCACCACAAAAAAAAGCACTCCAAAATGACAGCAACAAATTCACATCTATCAATAATTACACTGAATGTAAATGGACTCAATGCACCCATAAAGAGATGGAGAGTGACAGAATAGATAAGAAAACAGGATCCATCAATATGCTGTATACAGGAGACACACCTTAGAAACAAAGATTTTAATTTATTAAAAGTCAAAGGTTGGAAAAAAATATATCAAGCTAACAACTACCAAAAAAGAGCAGGAGTGGCAATGCTAATCTCAGATAAAATAGACTTTAAAACAAAATCTACCATAAAAGACAAAGAAAGACACTATATAATGATTAAGGGGATGATCCATCATGAAGACATAACCATAATAAACATTACGCACCCAATGACAGGCTCCAAAATACATAAAACAAACTCTAACAGCTCTGAAAAGAGAAATTGACAGTTCCACAATAATAGCAGGAGACTTCAACACACCACTCTCAGTAAAGGACAGAACAACTAAAAAGAAACTCAGCAAAGATACAGAAGACCTAAAGGGCACAATCAGCCAACTTGACCTCATAGACATATATAGAACACTCCATCCAACCGCTTCAAAGTACACATTCTTTTCCAATGCACACAGAGTGTTCTCCAGAATAGACTACATTGTAGTCCACAGAACAATCCTCAACACGATCCAAAACGTTGAGATAATTCAAAGTATCTTCTCTGACCACAATGCCATCAAGGTAGATATTAACAATACAAAGAGCAAGAAAAAAAATCAATTACATGGAAACTGAATAACACCCTGCTTACATATCACTGAGCAATAGATGAAACCAGAGATGGAATCAAAAAATTCCTAGAATCAAATAAGAATGATAACACATCATACCAAAACCTTTGGGATGCAGCAAAGGCAGTCCTCAGAGGACAATTTATACCAATAAATGCACATATAAAAAATGAAGAAAGGGACAAAAACAAAACATTAACTACAGAACTCAAACAAATAGAAAGAGAACAGCAAAAAATCCCACAACCACTGGAAGAAAAGAAATAGTAAAGATCAGAGCAGAAATAAATGAAATAGAGAACAGAAAAATAATAGAAAGAATCAACAAAACTAAAAGTTGGTTCTTTGAATGAATCAACAAAATCCACAAACCACTGGCCAGACTGACAAAAGAAAAATAGGAGAGGACACAAATAACCCACATAAGAAATGGAATGGGGGACATTACAACAGACCCAACTGAAACAAAAAGGATTATAACAGAATATTATGAAAAACCATACTCCAACAAATTTGAAAACCTAGAGGAAATGGATAAATTTCTAGAAACCCATGGCCTACCCAAACTACAACAAAGTGATGTTGAAAATCTGAACAGACCCATAACAAGAGAAGAGATTGAAAAGGTAATTAAAAAACTCCCGAACAAAAAAAGCCCTGGCCCAGATGGCTTCATGGAGAATTCTACAAAACGTTTACAGAAGAGATTGTACCAGTACTACTCGAGCTATTTCAGAGAATAGAAGAGGAATCAACACTTCCAAATTCATTCTATGAAGCCAGCATAAAGCTGATACCAAAACCAGGAAAAGATGTCACAAAAAAAGAAAATTACAGACCAATATCTCTCATGAATATAAATGCAAACATTCTCAACAAAATTCTAGCCAATAGAATTCAGTATCATATCAAAAAAATAATACACCACGAACAAGTAGGATTCATACCAGGTATGCAAGGATGGTTCAACATTAGAAAATCAATCAACATAATCCACCACATAAATAAAGGAAAGAAAAGAATCACATGATCATCTCAATTGATGCAGAGAAGGCATTTGACAAAGTCCAACACCCATTCCAGATAAAAACTCGCAATCAAATAGGTATAAAAGGGAAATTTCTCAACATAATAAAGGGCTTCTATGCAAAACCAATGGCCAATATCATTCTTGATGGAGAGACGCTGAAAACATTCCCCTTGAAAACAGGAACAAGACAAGGATGCCCTTTATCACCACTCCTATTTAACATTGTGCTGGAAGTTCTAGCTAGAGCAATAAGGCAAGAAAAAGAAATCAAGGGAATCCAAATTGGTAATGAAGAAGTTAAACTGTCCCTCTTTGCAGATGAGATGATACTATACCTAGAAAACCCTAAAGACTCCACGAGAAATCGACTGGAACTAAAAGAAAGATTCAGCAGAGTAGCAGGATACAGGATAAACATTCAAAAATCAGTTGGAATCCTATACACCAATAAGTAGAACGATGAAAAGGAAATCAGGAAAACAATACCATTTTCAATAGCCCCTAAAAAGATAAAATACTTAGGAATATATCTGACCAGGAATGTAAAAGACCTATACAAAGAAAACTACAAAACACTACTGCATGAAACCCAAAGGGATCTACATAAATGGAAAAACATACCATGCTCATGCATAGGCAGACTCAACATTGTGAAAAAGACTATTCTACCCAAAGCAATTTATAAATACAATGCAATCCTGATCCAAATACCAACAACAGTCTTCAAAGAGATGGAAAAACTAATCATTCACTTTATATGGAAAGGGAAGAAGCCCCAAATAAGTAAAGCACTACTGAAGAAGAAGAAGAAAGTTGGAGGACTCACACTACCTCACTTCAGAACCTACTATACAGGTACAGTAGTCAAAACATCCTGGTACTGGTACAACAACACATTGACCAATGGAACAGAATTGAGAACCCAGATGTAAATCCATCCACCTATGGTCACCTTATCTTCGACAAGGGCCCAAAGTCATCAAATGGGGAAAAGACAGTCTTTTTAACAAATGGTTCTGGCAAAACTGGATATCCATCTGCAAGAAAATGAAACAGGACCCATACCTCACACCGTATACAAAAACTACTTCAAAATGGATCAAAGACCTGAATATAAAGCCTAAAACTATAAAGTTCATAGAAGAAAAAATAGGACCAACACTGCAGGCCTTAATACACGGCATTAACAGGATACAAACCATAACCATTAACACACAAACCCCAATAGATAAGCTAGATAGCTGGGATCTTCTAAAAATCAAACACCTATTCTCTTCAAAGGACTTCACCAAAAGAGTCAAAAGAGAACCTACAGGCTGGGAAAACAATTTTGGACAGTACAAGTCAGACAAAGTTCCAGTCTCCATAATCTAGAAGAAAATCCAGCAACTCTACAACAAAAAGACAAATAATCCTATTAAAAAATGGGCAAAGGAAATGAACAGACACTTCACCAAAGAAGACATTCAAATGGCCAACAGACACATGAGGAAATGCTCGGGAGCACTAGACATTAGAGAAATGCAAATTAAAACCACAGTGAGATACCATCTCACCCCGGCATTACTGGCACAAATCAAAAACACTGGAAATAAGAAATGTTGGAGGGGCTGCGGGGAGATGGGAACTCTTATGCACTGCTGGTGGGAATGCAAAATGATACAACCATTTTGGAAAATGATATGGCACTTCCTCAGAAAGCTAGAAATAGACGTACCATTCAATCCAGCAATCCCACTCCTAGGAATATATCCTAGAGAAATAAAAGTCATCACTCGAATAGACATATGCATACCTATGTTCATGGTAGCATTGTTCTCAATAGCAAAATGATGGAAACAACCTAGATGCCCATCAGTACATGAATGGATAAACAAACTATGGTACATACCCACAATAGAATACAATGCAACGAGAAAGAACAACAATGAATCTGTGAACCATCTCATAACATGGATGAAACTGGAAGACATTATGCTGAGTGAAATAAGTCAGTCACAAAAGGACAAATATTGTATGAGACCACTACTGTAAAAACCCATGAAAATGTTCACACACAAAATGTGACAATCTTTGTTGGTTACCAAGGATGGGAGGGGTGGGGGGAAATACTAAACAGGCAATAGATAAGTGGTGTCTTGGGTGAAGGGCAAGACAGTACACAATACAGGGGAAACTAGCACAACTTGTACAAGGAAAGGTCATGGAAGCCCCATAGACATATCCAAACTCCCTGAGGGACTGAATTGCTGGGTGGAGGGCTGTGGGGACCATGGTCACAGGGAGCATCTAGCTCAATTGGCATAACACAGTTTATAAAGACAATGCTCCGCTGTCTACCTTGGTAAGTAGTGTCTGGGGTCTTAAAAGCCTTTGAGCGGCCATCTAAGATACTCCACTGGTCTCATCCCTTCAGGAGCAAGGGAGAATGAAGAGAACAGGATACAAGGAAAAGATTAGTCCGAAGGACTAATGGGACACAACTACCAAGGCCTCCACAGGACTGAGTCCAGTACAGCTAGATGGTGCCGGCTACCACCACTGAATGCTCTGACCAGAATCACAACAGAGGGTTCTGGACAGAGCTGGAGAAGGATGTAGAACATAATTCTAACTCACAAAAAAAAGACCAGATTTACTGGCCTAAAGGAGACTGGAGAAACCCTAAGAGTATGCCCCCCAGACTGCTTTTAGCTCAGTGGTGAAGTTATCTCCAAGGTTCACCGTTCAGCCTAGGAGTGGACAGCCCCGTAAAACCAAATGAGACTAACGAGCTACAGTAGTCCAGTGACAAGGGCCAGAAGGCAGAAGGGGACAAGGAAGCTGGTAATAGGGAACCCAAGGTTGAGTGAGGATATTGTTGATGTGCTGTGAGATTGTTAACCATTGTCTTAGGGCAACATATGTAGTAACTGTTAAATGAGAAACTATTTTGTTCTGTAAGCCTTCATCTTAAGTGAGAATAGCAGCACAATTGGAAGAGCGTAGTCAATGTCACTGAACTGTGCATGTAGAAATTTAAATGTTTTACCTTTGGCTATGTGTATTTTCACCAAAAAAAAAAAAAAATGTTGAGAATTTAGAGAGTTTACATGTTGTGGGGTTTTTAACCAAGTCATAAAACAATATGTGTACTACTGTTTCATGAGAAACTATTTGTTCTGTAAGCCTTCACCTGAAGTACAATAAAAAAAAATTTTTTTTTCCTCTGTTTTCTTCTAGATGTTTGATAGTTTTAGGTTTTACATTTAGATGTAATACCCATTATGAGTTCATTTTTGTAATGCTGTGAGATATGATGTTCATTTTTATTTATTTATTTTGCATACGGATATCTGAGTGCTCCAGCAATATTTGTTTCAAGGACTATCCATTCTCTTTGGAATTTTGTTTGCACCTCTGTTGAAACAACTTGACCATATATATGTGGGTCTATTACTGGACACTATATTCTATTTGATTGATCTATTTGTCTGTCTAGATGCTTTGCTTACTGTAGCTTTGTATAAAGTTTTGAAGGCAGGTTAAGTAAGTCCTATAACTTTGTCCAGTTCAAGAGTTGCTATAGCTATTCTGGGTCATTTGAATATCCACATAGATTTTGGAATTTGTTTGTCAATTTCTACATAAAAATTGATAAATTTTGATTGAGATTACATTGAATCTATAGATGAATTTAGGAAGAGAAGATATCTTAAAGATTTTGAAAAATCAATCCATGAGAATATTATATTTTTCCATTTATTTAGACTTTCTTTCATTTCTCTCAGCAGTGGTTTGTTGTTCTCAGTGTACAGCATTTATGAGATTTATCCCTAAGAATTCCATATTTCATATTTTTGATGCTGTCATAAGTGGTGTTTTTACTTTAATTTCTATTTGTTTATTGCTAGTATATAAAATGTAAATTATTATTTTATATAAATTTTAAAGCTTTGGAAAACTCACTTAATAATTTCATCTAAGTTGTCAAATTCATAGAAAGTTGTTTAAAATATTTATTATGCTTTTCATATCTCTGAAATTGATAGTGATGTCACCTCCTTATCCCTCATTTTGGAAATATGCCTTATGTGTCTTTTATTTTGTTTATCAGTGTGGCTTGAAGTTTATCAGTTTTACTGATCTCAAATAACTAGCTTTTGGCTTCATTTTTTTTGTAATGATTTCCTATTCATTTTATTGTATTGATTTCAACTATGATCTTTCTTTCAATCTGCTTACTTTGTGTTCCATTCGCCCTTCTTTTTCTTGTTTCTTAAGAGGAAAGCTGAGATTATATATTAAAGATCTCATTTTGTAACATAGACATTTAGTGCTATAAATTTCCTTGTAAGTGCTTCCTTAACTGCATCTCACATATTTTGATATTCTGTGTTTTAATTTTCATTTAGTTAAAAATGCTTTCCAATTTCCCTTTTGATTTCTTCTTTGACTAATGTGCTATTTAGATATGTGTTATTTAATTTCCACATTTTTGCAGATTTTTCAAGTATATCTCTGTTCCTGATTTCTAAGTTAATACCATTGTGTTCAGAAAACATACATTGTATGATTTTAATTATTTTTAACATACTAAACCTGTGATATGGCACAGAATATGGTTCATCTTGATAAATGTTCAAGTTACTCTTGAAAATAATGTATATTCTGCTGCTTTCAGCTGGAACATTCTATAATGTCAATTAGATCATGTTGGTTGATAGTTCAAGTTTTTATATTTTAGCTATATTTCTATCTAATTTATTTTTCAATGTTTGTGAGATTATTTTTGAAATTTCCTACTCTAATTATGGGTCTGTCTATTTCTCCTTGCAGTATTATCAATTTTTGCTTCATGTATTTTTAAGCTCTGTTATAGGTGTATACACGTTTAGATTTGTTATTTCTGTAGGATGAATTTGCCATTTTATCATTATAAAATGATCCATCTTATCTTGAAAAACTTTCAGTTGAGTCAAAAAGATCCCTCACAGATATTTGCAATTACTTCCCAATCCCACCTCCATCACCAGAAAATCATGAATCTGCATTCTCTCTCTATAGATTATCTTTTCTGGACATTTCATATTAAAGAAATCTTAAAATATTCCATTTTTTACATGTCTTCTTTCACTTAGCAAAATATTTTTGAAATTAATCCATTTTATAATATATGTTGATACTTTGTTCCTTTTTATTGTTGAATAGCATTCTACCATATGAATATATAGCATTTTGTTTGTCCCCTCACCAACTGATAGACATTTGTATTGTTTCCAGTTTCTGATTATAATGAAAAATGCTGCTATCAAAATTTTCATGTAAGACTTTGTGTGAGCATGTATTTTTATTTCTCTTGGGTAAATATTTAGATGTGGAATTGTTGACTTGTATGACTCGACGACACACAAAAACAACATGATAAATTTATGTTTACCTTTTTTAAGAAACTGTCAAACTATACTCCAAGATGACTGAAACATTTAATATTCCCACAAGCAAAGGATGAGGATTTCCACATCATCACAATCTGTCCAGTATTTGTGTTTGTCTGCCTTTTTTATTATAGCCACTTTAGTAAGAATGAATGGTGGTAACTTATTGTGGTTTTGATTTGCATTTCACTAATTACTAATGATATCAAGCATATTTGAGGTGCTTATTGACTATTAGTACACCATTTTTGGTGAAATGTCTATTAATATATTTTGCCTATTTTTAAATTGGGTTATCTCTCCTGTTGTTGAGTTTTTAAGTGTTCCTTGTATATCCTGGACACAAGTCTTTTATCAAATATATGATTTGCAAATATTTTCTCCCAGTTTCTGGCTTGTCTTTTCATTTTCTCAATTGTGTCTTTTGAAGTAAAATAGTTTTTAATTTGAAGAAGTCCAATTTATCTTTTTTTTTTTATGGATTATAATTTTGGTGTCATGACTAAGAAATATTTGCTTACACCAAGATCACAAAACTTTTCTTTTGTGTTTTTTTCTAAGAATTTTGGAATTTTAGCTCTTATATTTAGTTCTGTAATCCATTCTGAGTTAATCTTTTTGTATGGTGTAGGAAAAGAATTTAAATTAATCTTTTTGCATGTGAATGTAATGATCTCAGCACTGTTTTATGGTTTTCTGAAAAGACTGTCCTTTTCCATGAATTGATTTGACACTTGTAAAGTTGCCTTCGCATCACTGGTAAATTTGGAAAATAATGTATGCAATTCCTGTGTGATAATGCATATAAAAGCCATAGCACAGGGAATGGCATATAGAAACTATTATTACTATTTTTCATTTGTTCTGTCAGACCTTGTCCATTTTCCTTCATTAATATTTTTTTCTGATTAAAACAGTAATAAGTGATTATTAGAATTAACATTAAAAAAGTAAGCATTTTTTAAAAAAATCCTTAATAACGTTAATGAAGTACATATTATTTTTATTTTTGTTGTGAGTTTTGATGTTGTTATTATTATTATGTCCAGTTTTTGTTAGCGTGGGCTGTTGTAAATTATCTTAGCACAGGGATCTTATACAGATACAGAAATTTTGTCATCATTTATTTTTATTTAAAAAGCACAAAGGTGCTCAATAAGCTAAGTAATCTACCCTAATTTTTTTTCAAATCTAGAGTAATTTTTGGCTTATAATTCTTTTATAGTCAAAGCTTTCATATGATACAGTGTTTCCTAAGTATTTTATCTACTCAAATTATGAATAATGATAAAATAACTGTTTGCACTCTATTTGTTTATGTACACACACACATAGGGATCTAATCATACTTTTCTGTATCTTGATTTTATTATGTCCACTAGAAATTAAATTCTGACTATATTTCCATGTCACTTGTCTTCATAAACATTATATTTGTGACTTCACAGTGTCCCGTAATGTGGAATTTCCAATAAAATCTTATTAATTTTCTATTACAGAGTTTTTTCTGTCAAGAGTGCCTGTATGTCACCCTTTAAAATAATTAGATTATTTCCCTAGTTTCTGATCTTTCTTCTCTCTCCAGTTCCATACCCTAGATATAATTTGATCAAGCCTAGAGATTTGAAGGGGGTGTCTTTACCTTGGTGTTCTTTTGTAATCGTTTTATCTATCTCAAAATTCAGTTATCATATTTTACTCTGTTCAGGCCAGGTTGACCAAACAACTACTTCAATTGTCAACTGACAACTCTGAAATAACAGAGCGTGCATCAGTCAGTTCATTCTAGTCTTACACATCTTAAAAAATATTGTTTTTTTCTGGAAACAGAAAAGTGATGGCTTAGAATAATTAGAAGAAATAACTTGCTTTCATGTTATCATGACTCTGTTGTACTCAACACAAGGTTTCAGGGGACTTTTCTTGCTTAGTCTAAATGTCAAGCTTTGATCCATAATGCACTAGAGAAAACTGGTTGGTTATTAGCTTATTTCACAGTGAAATATAAGTTAAACGTTGCAAGTCAGGTGTAGCTGTGCATAGGAGGGTATATTATATGTATTTCAATCTTACAGAGTTTGTTGGATAATTGGGGAAGTCTAAGGCCAAAGATGAAGAAATTGAAGATTTTTTTACCAGCTTCTGTGGACTGAAATTGATCGAACATACAAGCAGGATGGATTGATAATTACTGGTGATTGGAATGTGAAAGTTGGAAATGAAGAAGGATCGGTAGTCAGAAACTTTGGCCTTGGTAATAGAAACAATGCTGGAGATTGCATGATAGAATTTTGCAAGACCAATGACTTCTTCATTGCAAATACCTTTTTCACCAAAATAAACAATGACTTTGCCAGATGGAATACACAGGAATCAAATTGACTAGATATGTGGAAAGAAAACCTCAATATCATCAGTCAGAACAAGGCCAAGGGCCGACTGGGGAACAGACCATCAATTGCTCATATGGAAGTTCAAGTTGAAACTGAAGAAAATTAAAATAAGTCCACGAAAACCAAAGTATGACCATGAGTATATCCCACCTGAATTTACAGACCATCTCAAGAACGGATTTGGTGTGTTGAACACTAATGACCAAAGACCAGACGAGTTGTGGAAATATATCATACATGAGGAAATCAAGAGGTCATTAAGAAGACTGGAAAGAAAGAAAAGACCAAAATGGATGTCAGAAGAGACTCTAAAACTTGCTCTTGAACATCAAGTAGCTAAAGCAAAGGGAAGAAATTATGAAGTAAAAAAACTGAGCAGAAGATTTCAAAGGGCAGCTTGAGAAGACGAAGTATTATAATAACATGTGCAAAGACGTGGAGATAGAAAACCAAAAGATAAGAACACATTCAGTATTTCTCAAGCTGAAAGAACAAAAGGAAAACTTCAAGCCTTGAGTTGCAATAGTGAAGGATTCTACAGGGAAAATATTAAACAACACAGGAAGCGTCAAGAAGTGGAAGGAATACACAGAGTCATTATACCAAAAAGAATTGGTTGACATTCAGCCATTTCAAGAGGTAGCATATGATCAAGAACCGACGGTACTGAAGGAAGAAGTCTAAGCTGCACTGAAGGCATTGGCAAAAAACAAGGCTCAAGGAATTGATGGAATATCAATTGAGATGTTTCAACAAATGGATGCAGCACTGGAAGTGCTCATTTGTCTATGCCAAGAAATTTGGGAGAAAGCTACCTGGCCAACCCACTGGAAGAGATCCATATTTATGCCTATTCTCAAGAAAGGTGATCCAGTGGAATGTGGAAATTATCGAACAATATCATTAATTACACATGCAAGTAAAGTTTTGCTGAAGATCATTCAAAAGTGGCTACAGCAGTATATCGACAGGGAACTGCCAGAAATTCAGGCTGGATTCAGAAGAGGATGTGGAACAAAGGATATCATTGCTGATGTCAGATGGATCTTGGCTGAAAGCAGAGAATACCAGAAAGACATTTACCTGTGTTTTATTGATTATGCAAAGGCATTCGACTATGTGGATCATAACAGACTATAGATAACATTGTGAAGAATGGGAATTCCAGAACACGTAATTGTGCTCATAAGAAACCTGTACTTGGATCAAGAAGCAGATGTTTGGACAGAACAAGGGGATATTGCGTGGTTTAAAGTCAGGAAAGTTGTGTGTCAGAGTTGTATCATTTCACTATTCCTATGAAATCTGTATGCTGATTAAGTAATCTGAGAAGCTGGACTATATGAAGAAGAATGGGGCATGAGGATTGGAGGAAGACTCTTTAACAACCTGTCTTATGCAGATGACACAACCTTGCTTTCTGAAAGTGAAGAGGACTTGAAGCACTTACTGAAGAAGATCAAAGAACACAGCCTTCAGTATGGATTACACCTCAATATAAAGAAAACAAAAATCCTCACAACTAGACCAATAAACAACATCATGATAAACGGAGAAAAAATTGAAGTTGTCAAGGATTTCATTTTACTTGGATCCACAATCAAGACTCATGAAGTAGCAGTCAAGAAATCAAAAGACACATTGCATTGAGCAAATCTGCTGCAAAAGAGTTCTTTAAAGTGTTGAAAAGCAAAGATGTCACCTTGAAGACTCAGGTGAGCCTGACCCAAACTATGGTATATTCTTTTTTATTTTTTTATTGTACTTCAGCTGAAGGCTTACAGAACAAATAGTTTCTCATGAAACAGTAGTACACATATTGTTTTATGACATTGGTTAACAACCCCACAACATGTCAACCCTCTAACTTCTCAACCTTTTTTTTTTTTTTTTTCTTTTTTGGTGAAAATACTCATAACCAAAGATACACCATTTCAACAATTTCTACATGCACAGTTCAGTGACATTGACTACGCTCTTCCAATCGTGCTGTTATTTTCACTCAAGATGAAGGCTTACAGAACAAAATAGTTTCTCATTTAACAGTTACTACATATGTTGCCCTATGACAATGGTTAACAATCTCACAGCACATCAACAATATCCTCACTCAACCTTGGGTTCCCTATCACCAGCTTCCTTGTCCCCTTCTGCCTTCTGGCACTTGTCACTGGACTACTGTACCTCGTTAGTCTCATTTGGTTTTATGGGCTGTCCACTCCCAGGCTGAACGGTGAACCTTGGAGATAACATCACCACTGAGCTAAAAGGGTATCTGCGGGCCATACTCTTGGGGTTTCTCCAGTCTCCTTTAGGCCAGTAAATCTGGTCTTTTTTTTTTTTTTTGTGAGTTAGAATTATGTTCTACATCCTTCTCCAGCTCTGTCCAGAACCCTCTGTTGTGATCCTGGTCAGAGCAGTCAGTGGTGGTAGCCAGGCACCATCTAGCTGTACGGGACTCAGTCCGGTGGAGGCCTTGGTAGATGTGTCCCATTAGTCCTTCGGACTAATCTTTTCCTTGTATCCTGTTCTCTTCATTATCCCTTGCTCCTGAAGGGATGAGACCAGTGGAGTATCTTAGATGGCCGCTCAAAGGCTTTTAAGACCCCAGACACTACTTACCAAGGTAGACAGCAGAGCATTGTCTTTATAAGCTGTGTCATGACAATTGAGCTAGATGTTCCCTGAGACCATGGTCCCCACAGCCCTCCACTCAGCAATTCAGTCCCTCAGGGAGTTTGGATGTGTCTATGGGGCTTCCATGATCTTTCCTTGTACAAGTTGTGCTAGTTTCGCCTGTATTGTGTACTGTCTCATCCTTCAACCAAGATACCACTTATCTATTGCCTGTTTAGTATTTCCCCCCACCCCTTCCATCCCTTGTAACCAAGAAAGATTGCCACATTTTGTGTGTGAACTTCTTCATGGGTTTTTATGATAGAGGTCTCATACAATATTTTTCCTTTTGTGATTGACTTATTTCACTCAGCATAATGTTCTCCAGTTTCATCCATGTTATGAGATACATCACAGATTCATTGTTGTTCTTTCTCACTGCATAGTACTCTATTGTGTGTATGTACCATAGTTTGTTTATCCATTCATCTGTTGATGGGCATCTAGGTTTTTTTTTTTTGCTATTGTGAACAATGCTGTCATGAACATAGGTGTGCAAATGTCTATTCGAGTGACGACTCTTATTTCTCTAGGATACATTCCTAGGAGTGGGATTGCTGGATCAAATGGTATATCTATTTCTAGCTTTCTAAGGAAACACCATATCATTTTCCAAAATGGTTGTATCATTTTGCATTCCCACCAGCAGTGCATAAGAGTTCTGATCTCCATGCAGCCCCTCCAACATTTGTTATTTCCAGTGTTTTTGATTCGTGCAAGTAATGCTGGGGTGAGATGGTATCTCATTGTGGTTTTAATTTGCATTTCTCTAATGGCTATCAATCGCGAGCATTTCCTCAAGTGTCTGTTGGCCATTTGAATGTCTTCTTTGGTGAAGTGTCCATTTCCTTTGCCCATTTTTAATAGGATTATTTGTCTTTTTGTTGTAGAGGTGTTACATTTTCTTGTAGATTACGGAGATTAGACTTTTGTCTGACTTGTACTGTCCAAAAATTTTTTCCCAGTCTGTAGGTTTTCCTTTTACTCTCTTGGTGAAGTCTTTTTGAAGAGCGTATGTGTTTGATTTTTAGAAGATCCCAGTTATCTAGCTTATCTATTGGGGTTTGTGCATTGATGGTTATGGTTTGTATCCTGTTAATGCCGTGTATTAAGGCCTGAAGTGTTGGTCCTATTTTTTATTCTTTGAACTTTATAGTTTTAGGCTTTATATTCAGGTCTTTGATCCATTTTGAAGTTGTTTTTGTATACAGCATGACGTATGGGTCCAGTTTCATTTTCTTGCAGATGGATATCCGGTTTTGCCGGCACCATTTGTTAAAAAGACTGTCTTTTCCCCATTTGATGACTTTGGGCCCTTGTCGAAGATAAGGTGACCATAGGTGGATGGATTTACATCTGGGTTCTCAATTCTGTTCCATTGGTCAATGTGTTGTTGTACCAGTACCAGGATGTTTTGACTACTGTACCTGTATAGTAGGTTCTGAAGTGAGGTAGTGTGAGTCCTCCAACTTTCTTCTTCTTCTTCAGTAGTGCTTTACTTATTTGGGGCTTCTTCCCTTTCCATATAAAGTGAATGATTAGTTTTTCCATCTCTTTGAAGACTGTTGTTGGTATTTGGATCAGGATTGCATTGTATTTATAAATTGCTTTGGGTAGAATAGTCTTTTTCACAATGTTGAGTCTGCCTATGCATGAGCATGGTATGTTTTTCCATTTATGTAGATCCCTTTGGGTTTCATGCAGTAGTGTTTTGTAGTTTTCTTTGTATAGGTCTTTTACATTCCTGGTCAGATATATTCCTAAGTATTTTATCTTTTTAGGGGCTATTGAAAATGGTATTGTTTTCCTGATTTCCTTTTCATCGTTCTACTTATTGGTGTATAGGATTCCAACTGATTTTTGAATGTTTATCCTGTATCCTGCTACTCTGCTGAATCTTTCTTTTAGTTCCAGTCGATTTCTCGTGGAGTCTTTAGGGTTTTCTAGGTATAGTATCATCTCATCTGCAAAGAGGGACAGTTTAACTTCTTCATTACCAATTTGGATTCCCTTGATTTCTTTTTCTTGCCTTATTGCTCTAGCTAGAACTTCCAGCACAATGTTAAATAGGAGTGGTGATAAAGGGCATCCTTGTCTTGTTCCTGTTTTCAAGGGGAATGTTTTCAGCGTCTCTCCATCAAGAATGATATTGGCCATTGGTTTTGCATAGAAGCCCTTTATTATGTTGAGAAATTTCCCTTTTATACCTATTTGATTGCGAGTTTTTATCTGGAATGGGTGTTGGACTTTGTCAAATGCCTTCTCTGCATCAATTGAGATGATCATGTGATTCTTTTCTTTCCTTTATTTATGTGGTGGATTATGTTGATTGATTTTCTAATGTTGAACCATCCTTGCATACCTGGTATGAATCCTACTTGTTCGTGGTGTATTATTTTTTTGATATGATACTGAATTCTATTGGCTAGAATTTTGTTGAGAATGTTTGCATTTATATTCATGAGAGATATTGGTCTGTAATTTTCTTTTTTTGTGACATCTTTTCCTGGTTTTGGTATCAGCTTTATGCTGGCTTCATAGAATGAATTTGGAAGTGTTGATTCCTCTTCTATTCTCTGAAATAGCTCGAGTAGTACTGGTACAATCTCTTCTGTAAACGTTTTGTAGAATTCTCCATGAAGCCATCTTGGCCAGTGCTTTTTTGGTTGAGAGTTTTTTTTATTAGCTTTTAAATCTCTTCTCTTCTTATACATCTGTTCAGATTTTCAACATCACTTTGTTGTAGTTTGGTTAGGCCGTGTGTATCTAAAAATTTATCCATTTCCTCTAGGTTTTCAAATTTGTTGGAGTATAGTTTTTCGTAATATTCTGTTATACTCCTTTTTATTCCATTTGGGTCTGTTGTAGTGTCCCCCATTTCATTTCTTATGTGGGTTATTTGTGTCCTCTCCTGTGTTTCTTTTGTCTGTCTGGCCAGTGGTTTGTCAATTTTGTTGATTCTTTCAAAGAACCAACTTTGGTTTTGTTGATTCTTTCTATCGTTTTTCTGTTCTCTATTTCATTTGTTTCTGCTCTGATCTTTACTATTTCCTTTTTCTGGTGGATGTGGGCTTTTTTTTGCTGTTCTCTTTCTATTTGTTTGAGTTCTGTAGTTAATGTTTTGATTTTGTCCCTTTCTTCTTTTCTGATACGTACATCTATTGCTATAAATTGTCCTCTGAGGACTGCCTTTGCTGTGTCTCAAAGGTTTTGCTATGATGTGTTTTCATTCTTATTTGATTCTAGGGATTTTTTTTATTCCATCTCTGATTTCTTCTATTACCCAGTGATGTGTAAGCAGGGTATTATTAAGTTTCCATGCAATTGATTTTTTTTTCCTTGCTCTTTCTATTGTTAATTTCTACCTTGATGGCATTGTGGTCAGAGAAGATACTTGGAATTATCTCAATGTTTTGGATCTTGTTGTGGATTGCTCTGTGGCCTAAGATGTGATCTATTCTTGAGAACGTTCCATGTTCATTGGAAAAGAATGTGTTCTTTGTAGCAGTTTGATGGAGTGTTCTATATATGTCTATGAGGTCAAGTTGGCTGATTGTGCCCTTAAGTCTTCTGTATCTTTGCTGAGTTTCTTCTTAGTTGTTCTGTCCTTTAATGAGAGTGGTGTGTTGAAGTCTCCTACTATTATCGTGGAATTATCAATTTCTCTTTTCAGTGTTGTTAGAGTTTGTTTTATGTATTTTGGAGCACTGTCATTGGGTGCGGAGATGTTTATTATGGTTATGTCTCCATGATGGTTTGTCCCCTTAATCATATAGTGTCCTTCTTTGTCTTTTATGGTAGATTTCATTTTAAAATCTATTTTAACTTACATTGGAATTGCCACTCCTGCTCCTTTTTGGTAGTTGTTAGGTTGATATATTTTTTTCCAACCTTTGACGTTAATAAATTCAAATCTTTGTTTCTAAGGTGTGTCTCTTTTAGGCAGAATATTGATGGATCCTGTTTTATTATCCATTCTGTCACTCTCTGTCTCTTTATGTGTGCATTGAGTCCATTTCCATTCAGTGTAATTACTGATAGATGTGAGTTTGTTGCTGTCATTTTGTAGTGCTTTTTTTTTGTGGTGCTGACGTTTTCTTTGTTCTTCTTACTGTCTTGTGATGAGTTACTTTTTTTTGTGGATTTTTTTTCATTTCTTTTGTTTTTGTAGGTTTTGTTTATGCTGAGACTTTATGTTTTTCCTTTTTTTTTTATGAGTATGTTTGTTAACTTTCTTTTTGGTTACCATGAATTTTACCCTTATCTTTCTAAGTTTGAATCAATCTACCATTATTTGGTATCACCTTGCCTTCCTTTTCATTATAATGTTGTATACCTATGCCGTTTATTCCCTCTTTTATTGTTTTGATTTTGTTGTCATTTATTGATTAACTGCTCTGATTCCCTGTTTGTATTTCTTTTGGTTTTGGATAGTCCTCGAGAGTTCATTTCCTAGATTGGTATCTGGCTTGTACGATCCTGTGTCCTAGGTTCTGCCTGTGAGCTGGAGCTGTTTGTCCTGAGATTGAAGAACTCCCTTTAATAATTCTTGTAAGTTTGGTTTGACTTTTACATATTCCCTTAATTTCTGTTTATCTGGAAAAGACCTAATTTCACCATCAAATTTGAATGAGAGTTTTGCAGGATATATTATTCTTGGCTGTAATTTTTTTCTTTCAAGATTTTATATATGTCATCTCATTACCTTCTTTCCTGCATGGTTTCTGCTGAATAATCTGAGCTTAGTCTTATTGTTTCTCCTCTGTATGTGACTTCTTGTTTTCCACAAGCTGCTCTCAGGATTCTCTGTTTGTCTTTGATTTTGATGAGTGTGATTATGATATGCCTTGGTGATTTTATTTTGGGGTCTCTCCTATATGGGGTTCGTTGAGCTTCTTGGATGGCCAGCTTTTCATCTTTCATGATATTGGGGAAGTTTTCTGTCAGCAGTTCTTCAATGATCCTCTCTGTGTTTTCTGTTTTCTACCCCTGTTCCAGAATCCTATCACTCGAAAATTTTTGCTTTTGACTTATCCCACATAATTCTCAGGTTCTATTAATTTTTCTTTGTTCTTTTTTCTGAGTTTTCCTGATGCAGAGTTTTATCAAAGTGTATGTCTTCAATCCCACTGATCCTGTCTTCCGCCATTTCAATTCTGCTTCTCAGCCCTTCTATGACACTGTCCATTTATGAAATCTTGTTGCTTCTCTTTTGGATTTCTAATTGTTGTTTTTGTATAATTTTTAGTTGTGAATTTATTTTGGCATTTTTTCCTGCATTATTTTCTTGAATTCTTACATTTTTTTGCTGTATTTTCCATGAATTTGTCTATATTTTCCTCATGTTTGTCAGCTTTTTGCCTCAGTTCTTGGAGAATGCTGAGTATTCGAGATTTGAATTCCCTACCTGATTGTTCTAGTGCATTTTCTTCCATTGGAGAGTCATCTGGTGTTTTATTTTGGACGCCTACTGGAACTATCCTGTCCTGTTTCTGTACATGTTTTAATATTGTCTGCTGTCTTCGTGGCATTCAGTATTTTTTTTTTCTCATTTACTGATTGTATATTTGTTTGTTTCGTCACTTTTATTTTTTTAAATTTGGCTATGTCTGAGGAGGGGGACTGTGTGTTCTTTGTTGGTTACTCATCTGTGGGCACAATAGGTTTTGCCTCCTTCTCCCATTAGCAGGGTCAGTAACTCAGATATCATATGGCAGGGCAGCTCTAGCTGAAGAGGAGTTACTGGGATGGGTTTTTTGTGGCACTTACTACAGCCACCAGAGTGGGTTGGTAATCATTGCAGGGCAGGCTGTGCCTGTCCTGCTTGGTGATGTGATGTCAAGTGCATGGTGCAGGTAGGCAGGATGCAGCAGAGAGATTGTTATGTATGGAGCCAAGATGGATATGGCAGAGAGGAGAGAGGAACAGAAGCCAAAAACCTAGAAACAAATGAAGAAGAATGCTAGGGGAGCTTGCCTTTTGAGTGGAGAAATGAGAGACTATGAAATGGAGAAAAATAGAAAGGGGAAGAGGTAGAAATGAAAAGAAAAGAATGAATAAATAAAAATCAGAAAGGTTACAGTACCACAAAGTTCTCAGGGATTCCACCAGTGCAGCTATAAATTCTGGGGAAATTGCTCTTAGGTGTTGCAGTACAACCTGGCTAGAAGGCGTATAGGTATACAACGCCAGGTATTCAGGGAACAGAAAGAGAAGGAAGATAAAGAGAGGCTAGAAACTGAACAATGAAGAAAGAAAAAAAGGGAAAAAGAGAGAAAAGAAAACAAAACAAATAATAATAAAAAAAAAAACACAAGAAAGGCCCCCGAAAAAAACAGAAAAAAAAAAAAAACCAACAAAAAAAGAAATGCCCTCAGGGATCCCTCTGCACGTCTGTGCGATCCGAGGGGGATGTCCCCCTGCCAAACAGCACTGCCTGGCCAGAAAGGGCTCCCAACTCAAGAAAAGGAAAAGAAAACAAACAAACAATTCAAAACAAACAAACGAACAAAATTCCCGGGATCCCACCAGCACGGCAGCCCAGACTGGGAAGCAGCTCCACACTCTAACGGAGCTCCACAGCCCCCCAGGAAGAAGCAAAGATGGGGCACAGAGCCAGCTATTTGAGTGAAAGGAAGGGGAAGTGGAGAGAGGTAAGGAAGAAATCAAAAGAAGCAGGAAAAAAAACACTAGCAGCCAACAAATGGCACTCAGAGAGCCAGCTAGTGTGGGCTGGTGTTTCTCGCACAGGAGACTGTGTCCACAGGAAGCCGAGGGGGCCAAGTGTGGGTGAAGAAGGGTAGGGAGTGAGAAAGCATATATCACAAATTACTGGAGCTCTGCAGTCTCTCAGGAAGAAGCAAAGATGGCGCACAGAGCCAGGTATTTGAGCGAAAGGAGGGGGAGGTGGTTAGAGGTAAGGCAGAAATCAAAAGAAGCAGAAAAAAGCAACACCAGCAGCCAACAAATGGCACTCATGGAGCTGGCCTGTTTGGGCGTGTGGAATCCAAGCAGCCAGTGTTTCCCAATCAAGAGATTGTGTCCGTGGGAAGCAGAGGAGGCCGAGTTAGGGTGAAGAAGGGTGGGGGGTGGGAAAGCGTATATTGCAAATTACTGTTGTTTTGTCTCCCGCTGGACACTCCGTGAGCCTGCTTTCTCGTACCCCCTGTTTGCTGGTCTCCAATAGGAGTCCAAGATGGTGGATCCGTGCTGCATTAGCTGGTAGGGGACCTCTGCATGAATCTCTCCTCGCTCTCCCTTCTCTGTCAGTTTTATCACTCCATTTGGTGCTTGGCTCAGTTCTTTATCTCTTCATTTGATGTTTTAGGGTTTCAGGATTGTTGTATTCTCTGTTTGGCTTAGTTTCTTGGATCTTTGTTGTGGAGGGCTGGCATGGTGCTTCTGCCTAGAGCGCCATTTTGCTGGAACTCTCCATGGTATTTTCAATCACATCATATGCATGTGAAAGCTGTACAATGCGTGAAGAAGACTGAAGAAGAATTGACAACTTTGAATTGTGATGTTTGTGAAGAATATTTAATATCTCATGGACTGCCAAAAGAAGAAACAAGGAGAAGTACAGCCAGAGTGTTCCTTGGAAGCAAGGATGGCAAGACTACATCTTATGTACTTTGGACATGTTGTCAGGAGGGATCAGTCGCTGAAGAAGGGCATCATGCTTGTTAAAGTACATGGGAAGTGGAAAACCCTCAACGAGGTGGATTGACACAGTTGCTGCAACAATGGGTTCAAGCATAATAACAATTGTGGGCATGGCGCAAGACCTGGCAGTGTTTTGTTCTGTTGTACATAAGGTTGCTATGAGTCAAAACTGACTCAATGGCACCTAACAACAACAGATTTAGCCCTACTAGCTATAGTACTAAATGTTATTCAAAATTACTTCAAAATTTTCTCCGTGTGTGTATGTGTATGTATGCTTGTGTATGTATGTGAGTGTGCATATATATGTGTGTGGTATATATTGCATGTGTATATTACACACATACACACAGTAACAAAATGACAGTGGGAGTCAATCACAGTTTTTATTTCTTCAATGTTACTCACTAAGTTTTAGAAAGATAAGACAGGTCAGCTGTTACTAGACATGTAAAAAACACTTTCGAGATGTTAGCCTTAAAGAGGACTATAGAAGTGTTCACTCAGGAAGATAAGAAGCATCTCATCCCATTAAACTCTCAAAATTGTGCAGAGCCAAGTATTTCTCTATGTTAATGACTATGAAATGTAACAATTATACAATTACATTACCCAGATCACTGCATCAAAATTTTCATTTTCTGTCAGTGTTTCACTCTTTCTTTGTTCATTTTTAGTTGCTTTGGAAGAGAACAGTTATTCTTTGTCAGGTTGAGGGCATTGAAGTAAACCAAAAGGTCAATCTAATTAAAAAAGGGAAAAAACTTCAAACCACAAGGGGAAAAAGATCTAGCTAAATGCCAAGGAACGTATATTACTGAATGCTTGAGGTAAACAGTCTCAAACAATGAGATGAATGCACAAAGGTGTCAAAGGGAAAAAAAAGGTAGAGTCTGTGACCTTTAAATTACTATTATTATTTGTAAATTAACTGATGTTTTACTCCTTGAAAGAGAAACATTGTACTTTGGAAACATTTAAAAATACAATTAATTTTTATCATGGCTTAGTTTTCGAAAGCTTTATTTTCCTCCAGTGATTTACAAAAATACTTATAAACTATTGAGAAGGGAAACTAAATTAAAGGCAGCCTTCTCTTTGAATGCTACTTCCCAAGGATAGACTTAATTCTTTTGATTTAATCTTTGAAAAAACTGTCCGTTACTGGGAATTGCTCCTCCTCCCCCCAAAAAACATACTGTTGGGAACACATTGCTAAAGTTCAGTTAAATCTTTTCAGGAATAGATTTCAAACTGCAGTGTTAGTGGTTTGCAAAGCAAAATAGAAAAAAAACAATGGTTGCAGCTGGACTTTTTTGCTTTATTTTTATTTTTTCATGCCATTCTTTTTTTACCTATGTGGAGCCAGCAGTGGCTATAAAATGTAACTTTAGAGGTTGCAAAATGGGTGGAGGATGTCCTTCTGTATTACCTACTTTGCTGAACATTGCAGTTAGTCACCAGGTGCCTTTAATGAATTTTAACAATTTATTTAAATGTTTTATGGTGTATATCTCTTAATAATCTACCACTTTGCCGGGGACTTTGGTGTCAGGCTTGATGGAAGTCTTTTACAAATAACCATATCATCAATTATTTCATTCTTGGCACCTACCGGATCAAGCATCCACTCTGATAAATAAATCTTTCCATCAGCTTTTATTTCTTTGCTCAAGTTTTAGAAAATCATAGAAAAAATATATAGTTCCCCTGCAAATTAATGATATCCAGTGTCACCTGGATTATCAATAACCTAACGTATCCTTTAACTTTTCCTTAACCAATTAATTTCCAGTTGAATCAAGACTGGAATATCCATTATCCAGGTGCTAGTCTTAAGTTCATGAACAGATATTGAGGCAAAGCAGTATTTCTCTTGTTGCTCCCATCTTTTTCCTCAGTATTCAATCTATAATTGTACTAATTTCCTAAACTAGTACCCTAGTTCCTCACTATGACTAGTGCCCAAGCCCTTAGCATCAGTCTACTTGCCGAGACCCTGATGAGCTAGCTAATTTTTACCAGGTATCTTTTTCCTGGTGGTTCCAGCATTTCCCATACCTGCATCTTATTTTTCTCAAGGAAAGATCTCTCAGAATCCTGACTGGTCCCCACCTAGTTGTTCAATATTTGAAAAATCATGGATTTGCCTCTGTTTGCCTCACACACTGGATAAATCCTCAAGGTGTTTATAGTTGTTTAAGATACAACAGAGCCCACTATGTCTCAGCATTTGTACCTTGGAGCAACTGATTGTAGCTAAGACCCAGTCTCTGTAGCCGGGTTAATTAGCCCAAAACTGTTTGTGTCTTTGTTGTTGTTGTTGTTTTCCTTAGTCCCATCTTTCACTTTTCCTGTTCGCTTGGTAACTGTTATTGGTGCATCAGCCTGTCTTATGCCAAAGCTTACAGTTTTAAGGCATAACCAACCATCATTTTAACTAATAATACAAAATCAATCATTACGTGGCTGACAGTATGTCTGAAAATAGGTCTTGTCTGTTAGTCTCAGTACTATAGACCTTATATGAAAACATTTCTGAGGGATATTTTTCATAGAATTTAATATTTTTAGTGGTTATGAATAAAACCAAAATAAAAAAACCTGTAAGCAAAATAATTTGAATAGTGATATATTGTCTTTTTTTTTATTTTAGAAATTAAATCTCTTAGTTTTTGAAAATAAATTATAAAGAGAGGACATGTCTAATTTTCAAACTAAGACAGGACAAGGTCTGTAAGATTTACAATGATATTACATATATGTTAATATTAACATGGGGAAACATGATAAATTTATTAAATTTCAGTAAAGTTTCACATTCAGGATGTTTTCTTATAAGGAAAAATCTATTGATATTCACTTTTCACTTTAAGGCCTCTGGAGAGCTTCTAGAGCCTCTTCTATTTTATAAAAGTTCAGAGAGATTTAGATTTCCTTTCTGAACAGGATCAAGTCATTGTAGGCCTCAAAAACAAGCAAAATAACAAGAAGGCAGAATACCAGTGTGTTTGATTTATGGAAAAGTAGAATGATTAATTCTTTGCATTGAAGTAGCTGTATTTAGGTAGTGATTTTCTGTAAATCTTTATCAAAGGTATGTGGATTCACTAAGGAGTTGTGGTAGCACAGTGGTTAAGTGCTTGGCTGCTAAATGAAATGTAGGTGGTTCAAACCCACAAGCCTCTCTGTGGGAGAAAGATGTGGCAGTCTACTTCCATGAATGTTGCAGCTTTGGAAACTTATGGGGCAGTTCTACTCTGTCCTATAGGGTCTTTAGGAGTCAGAATCCACTAGGCTGTAGTGGGTTTTTGTTTAAGGATTCATTATGACTTGTGAACTCTCAAACTGTCCTGGAGGATTGGCAGGCTTAATGACATGGAACATGATTCTACTCTTATTTCCACTCACTATGATCCATCCTTCCAAAAATTCTTTTGAACATAGTGAGATCTCTGATTACAATCCACAGTACAAAGAAGGATATGACTCCATGCTGTTAAGATCAGAATGTAGTTCCAGGGGGTGGAGGTAAGATGGCGGAGAAGTCAGACACTTCAGTGGACCCTCTTACAACAAAGACCCAAAAAACAAGTGAATCTATTATATATGACAATCTAGGAGCCCTGAACATCAAAGACAAAGTTGAGGAACTGGACTGAGTGGCAGGAGGAGGGAAAGATGGTTCAGAAGCAGTGAGGAGTTGCCAGACCTGACCAGGCGAAAGCCTGAGCACTTCAGGCCTGATCAGCTCGTGGGTGAGCAGTGAGGCAAGCAAACAGCGGTGCTTGGGAGGCATATCCCTCACCAGGAAAGACCCAGAGGAAGGCAGTCTACTCAGCCACCAGAATTAATGAGAAGCAACCCTCGACCAGCTTAAGATAAGTACCTGGGTTCAGCATACAGCACAGATCAGAAACAACCCCCTTAGGGAAAAACCTCTGTCCCATTTATTTCCCCACTCCCTGCTCTGTACTGGGTCCCAGACTGGATTCAGCAGTTGCCAAATCCCCTGGGCCGAAAGTAGGATCTATAACACACCCTGAGGCATTCTCCCTGCCTTGGAGGGTGAATAAATTAACAAACGGGGAAAAAATAAATGGCTGGCTCCCCTAAGCCAGGAACTCAGGGTAGGCACAACTCCTTTGCCTAGACACAGGCATAAGGGATCCATGGACTTTGAGTGTCTTTCCCCCTGCATAGACTTGTATGGACCCATATGAACATTGTACAGTATATATACAAGAGGGTATATAGCTGAAGTCTAACCTCAACTGTTTCAGCTGTGAAGTAGCAGGTTAGTGACATTTGACACTGCTCTGCCCATGAAGCAGGGTCTTCAGCTATGCACATCAGCCTGAGGAGTGGTGGCTCCACCCACGCCACCTAGCCATCTGCGATAGGGGACCAAGAATAAGAGGTGCCCCACAGTCCTTACAGCCAAGAGTATTGGGTGCTCATAGTCTGGCTGCAAAACCCACTGTCATGTTTTGAATTATGTCTCCCCAAAAATGTGTGTATCAATTTGACTGGGCCATGATTCCAAGAATTGTGTGGTTGGCCTCCATTTTGTGATTGTAATTTATGTTAAAGAGGATTAGGTTGGGACTGTAACACCACCCTTACCCAGGTCACATCCCTGATCCAATGTAAAGGGAGTTTCCTTAGGGTGTGGCCTGCACCACCTTTTACCTTCCAAGAGATAAAAGGAAAGGAAAGCATGCAGAGAGTTGGGAACCTCATACTACCAAGAAATAAGCACTGGGAGCAGAGTGTGTCCTTTGGACCTGAGGTTCCTCTGCAGAGAAGCTCCTAGTCCAGGGGAAGACTGAAGATGATGAGGACCTTCCTGCAGAGCTGACAGAGAGAGAAAGTCTTCCCCTGGAGCTGATGCCCTGAATTTGGACTTCTAGCCTACTAGACTGTGAGAGAATAAATTTCTCTTTGTGAAAGCCATCCAATTGTGGTATTTCTGTTAGAGCAGCACTAGATGACTAAGCTACCCACCCACCTATGCACTCTATGAAAAGGGGACATGCCTGCTTTCTGGATACTCAGGGGTGGCCGTCAGTCCCCTGCCTTTCTCAGAGTGTGTCCCTCTACTGCAGCCAGATACCTGTGCCTACACCAATCACCCGTGCCTGTCTAGGACTGTAGGTGAGAGCTGACACCACACACTTGGTAGCTATCTACCTAGGCACCTGAGCTAAATCCATACAGGAGGAGTGGGCAGACTCCTGAGCTCACATACCTCGTAAAAGCACTAACAACCTAGTGACAGGACATTAGCGCTTCAAAGGTGCCAATAATCAAACTAGCTTACACACGCAGCTGATTTGGGCATATCAAAACAAGAAGCTAGGACATAGTAAGCAAACATAAAATAAATAAATATAACTTACTGAAGGCTCAGAGACAACAGTCAATATCAAATCACATAAAAAGGCAGTCCATGATGGCTTCAGCAAGTTCCCAAAATAAAGAATCTAGAAATTTTCCAGAGGACAAAAATTTTTTGAATTACTGGAGGCAGACTACAAAAGATTAATACACAGAACTCTTCAAGAGATTAGGGAGAAAATTAATCAAAATGCAGAACACACCATAGAAGAAATTAAAAAGATTAGAGAAGAGCATCATGACAAATTTAACAGTCTGCAAGAATCTGTAGAGACAGCAATCAGAAATCCAGAAGATTAACAATAAAATGCCAGAATTATACAACTCAATAGAAAGTCATAGGAGAAGAATTGAGGCAATGGAAATCACAATTAGTGAGACTGAAGATAAAGCACTTGACACCAACTTATATGAGGAAAAATCAGATATAAAGATTACAAAAAAACAAAGACAACCTAAGAATTATGTGGGATTCTATCAAGAGGAATAACCTACAAGTGATTGGAGTACCAGAAAAGGGGGGATAACAGAAAATACAGAGAATTTTTGAAGATTTGTTGGTAGAAAACTTCCCTGATATCATGAAAGATGACAAGATATCTATCCAAGATGCTCATCGCACCCCACAGAAGGTATATCCTAAAGAAAGTCACCAAGACATTATAATCAAACTTGTGAAAACCAAAGATAAAGAGAGAATTTTAAGAGCAGCTAGGGATAAATGAAAAGTCATCTACAAAGGAGAGTAAATAAGAATGAGCTCAGACTACTTAGCAGAAACTACGCAGGAAAGAAGGCAATGGGATGACATATATAAAGGCTTCAAGGAAAAGAAATAACCAGCCAAGAATTATATATCCAGCAAAACTGTCTCTCAAATATGATGGCAAAATTAGGGTATTTCCAGATAAACAGAAGTTTAGGGAATTTGCAAAAACCAAACCAAAATTACAAGAAATACTAAAGGGAGTCCTCCAGTTAGAAAATCAGTAATATCAGATAACAACCTAAGACTAGAACACAAGACAGAGCAACCAGATATTGAATCAGACAGAGAAGTCACAGAAGTAAATCAAAGCTACAACACTGAAAATAGGGAAACAGATGTCAATATGCAAAAGATAACAACATTAAACCAAAAAAGAGGGACTTAAAAAATGTAGACATAGATTTTCCATATAGAGAGGAAGTCAAGGCAATATAAAGAAAAAAAAAGACTGGTATAAACTTAGAAAATAAGAGTAAATGTAAAGGTAAACACAAAAGGAAACTAACAATCCTATAAGTCAAAATAAAAAACTGGAAAAATATAAAGACTCGGCCAACACAAAATCAATAACAATGAAAAAGATGAAAAGAAAATACATAAAGAAAAACGACTCAGCACAGAAAACTAAGTGGAACAAAGAAACTGTGAACACACTAAAAAAGACATCAAAATGACAGCACTAAATTCATATCTATTAATAATTACACTGAATGTGAATGGACTAAATGCACCAATGAAGATACAGACAGTGGCAAATTGGATAAGAAAACAAGATCAGTCTATATGCTGCCTACAAGATATACACCTAAGACTTAAAGACACAAACAAACTAAAACTCAAAGGATGGAAAAAAATGTATCAAGCAAACAACACTCAAAAAAGAGCAGAAATGGCAATATTAATCTCTGACAAAATAGATTTTACAGTAAAATCCACCACAAAGGATAAGGAAGGTCACTATATAATGGTTATAAACCAGGAGGTCAATACACCAGGAGGACATAACTATAATAAATATTTACACACCCAATGACAAGGCTCCAAAATACGTAAAGCAAACTCTAACAGCACTGAAAAGAGAGACAGACACATCCACAATAATAATATGAGACTTCAACACACCACTTTCAGTGAAGGACAGAACATCCAGAAAAAAGCTCAACAAAAACATGGAAGAGCTAAAAGCTACAATCAACCAACTTGATAGCATAGGCATATACCAAACACTTCATGCAACAGCAGCCAAGTGTACATTCTTTTCCAAAGCACATGGAACATTCTCCAGAATAGACCACATATTACACCATAAAAAGCCTTAACAAAACCCAAAGCATCAAAATATTAGAAAGCATCTTTTCTGACTGTAAAGCCATTAAAGTAGAAATCAACAACAGAAAAGCAAGGAAAATAAAATCAAACACATGGAAACTGAACAACACTTTGCTCAAAAACTACTGGGTTATAGGAAAAGTAAAGATGAAATAAAGAAATCCATAGAATCAAATAAGAATAAAAACACATCTTACCGGGAACTTTGGGACACAGCAAAAGTAGGGCTCAGAGGTCAATTTGTAGCAATAAATGCACACATCCAAAAGAATAAAGGGCCATAACAAAACATCAACCCTACAACTTAAACAAGCAGAAAGAGAGCAGCGAAAGAAGGCCCCAGATGCCAGAAGAAAGGAAATAATAAGAATCAGAGCAGAATTAAATGAATTAGAGAATAGAAAAACAATCAAAAGAATTAACAAGACCAAAAGCTGGTTCTTTGAAAAGATCAACAAAATTGATAAACCATTTTCCAAACTGATGAAAGAAAAACATGAAAGGAAGCAGATAACCCGTATAAGAAATGAGATGGGTGATATCACAACAGACCCAACTGAAATTAAAAGAATCATAACAGAATACTATGAAAAATTGTACACTAACAAATTTGCAAACCTAGAGGAAATGGACAAATTTCTAGAAACTCACTACCTACCTAAACTAACACAAACAGAGGTACAACAACTAAATAAACCCATAACAAAAGAAAAGATGAAGAGGTAATTTTAAAACTTTCAACAACAAAAAAGCCCTGGACTGGATAACTTCACTGGAGAATTCCACCAAACTTTCAGAGAAGAGTTAACATCACTACTACTAAAGGTATTTCAGAGCACAGAAAAGGATGGAACACTCCAAAACTCATTCTATGAAGCCAGCATAACCCTGATACCTAAACTAGGTAAAGACACCACAAAAAAAAAAAAAAAAAAATTACAGACCAATATCCCTCATGAAAATTGACACAAAAATCCTCAACAAAATTCTAGCCAATAGAATTCAATGACTTATCAAAGAAATAATTCACCATGATCAAGTGGGATTTATAGTAGGTATGCAGGGATGGTTCAACATTAGAAAAACAATCAATGTAATCCATCACATAAATAAAACAAAGAACCACATGATCTTATCAATTGATGCAGAAAAAGCATTTGACAAAATCCAACATACATTCATGATAAAAACACTCAACAAAATAGGAATAGAAGGGAAATTCCTCAACATAATTAAAGGCATTTATGCAAAGCCATTAGCCAAGCCAACATCATCCGAAATGGAGAGACTTTGAAAGCATTCCCCTTAAGAATGGGAACCAGACAAGGGTGCCCTTTATCATGACTCTTATTCAACATTGTGCTGGAGGTCCTAGTTAGAGCAATTAGGATAGAAAAAAAAAAAATAATAAAGTGCATCCAAATTTGTAGGGAAGAAAACTCCACAAGAAAACTACTGGAACTAATTGATTTCAGCAAAGTTTCAGGATACAAGATAAATATACAAAAATCTGTTGGATTCCTTTACACCAACAAAGAGAACCTTGAAGAAGAAATCACCAAATCAATATCATTTACAATAGCCCACAAGAAAATGAAATACTTAGGAATAAATCTAACCAGAGACATAAAAGACCTATACAATGAAAACTACAAGACACTACTGCAAGAAATCAAAAAAGACCTGCATAAGTGGAAAAACATACCTTGCTCATGGATAGGGATACTCAACATTGTGAAAATATCAATTCTACCCAAAGCGATCTACAATCCAAATTCCGATGACATTTTAGTGAGATGGAGAAACAAATCACCAACTTCATATGGAAAGGGAAGAGGCCATGGATAAGTAAAGCATTACCCAAGAAGAAGAATAAAGTGGGAGTCCTCACACTACCTGATGTTAGAACCTATTATACTGCCATGGTAGTCAAAACAGCCTGTTATTTGTACAACAGATACATTGACCAATGAAACAGAATTGAGAATCTAGACATAAATTCATCCACCTGTGAGCAGCTGATATTTGATAAAAGACCAAAGTTTGTTAATTGGGGAAAAAACAGTCTCTTTAACAAATGGTGCTGGCATAACTGGATATCCATCTTCAAAAACCTGAAATAAGACCTATACCTCACACCATGCACAGAAACCAACTCAAAATGGATCAAAGACCTAAATATAAAATGGAAAACGATAAAGATCATGGAAGAAAAAATAGGGCCAATGCTACAAGCCTGAGTACATGACATAAACAGAATACGTACCATAGGTAACAAAGCAGAGGCACCAGAAGAAACACTAGATAACTGGGAGCTTCTAAAAATCAAACACCTATGCTCATCAAAAGACTTCACCAAAATAGGAGAAAGGCAACCTGCAGACTGGGAAAAAATTTCTGGCAACTACAAATCCAATCAGCGTCTAATCTCTAGAATCTACCAGATACTGCAAAACCTCAATAACAAAATGACAAATAAGCCAATTAAAAAATGGGCAAAGGATATGAACAGGTACTTCTCCAAAGAAGATATTCAGGCAGCTAACAGACACAAGAAGAAATGTTCACGATCATTAGCCATTAGAGAAATGCAGATCAAAACTACAATGAGATATCATCTACCCCAACAAGGCTAGCATTAATCCAAAAAACACAAAATAATAAATGCTGGAAAAGTTGTGGAGAGGCTAGAACACTTATACACTGTTGGTGGGAAAGTAAAACGGTACAACCATTTTAGAAATTGATTTGGCACTTCCTTAAAAAGCTAGAAATAGAAGTACCATATGATCCAGCTATCCCTCTCTTTGGAATATATCCTAGAGAAATAAGAGCCATCACACGAATAGATATATGCACACCCATGTTCACTGCAACACTGTTCATAATAGCCAAAAGATGGAAACAAGCTACGTGCCCATCAACGGATGAATGGATAAACAAATTATGGTATATCCAGACAATGGAATACTATGCAATGATAAAGAACAAAGATGAAACCATGAAACATCCTAACATGGAGGAACCTGCAGGGCATTATGCTGAGTGAATTTAGTCAGTCACAGAAGGACAAATACTGTATAAGACCACTATTATAAGAACCCAAGAAAAGGTTTAAACACAGAAGAAAACATTCTTTGATGGTTACGAGTGTGGGGAGGGAGAGTGAGGGTTATTTACTAACTAGATAGTAGACAAGAATTATCTTAGGTGAAGGGAAGGACAGCACACACTACACGGAAGTCGGCACAACTGGACTAAACCAAAGCTAAGAAGCTTCAAGAATACAATCATATAATTTGAGGGACAGAGTAGCAGGGGCAAGGGTCTGGGGACCATGCTTTCAGGGGATATCTAGGTCAACTGGCATAGCAAACGTTATTAAGAAAATGTTCTGCATCTAACTTTGGTGAGTGGTGTCTGGGGTCTTAAAATCTTGCAAGCGGCCATCTAAGATGCATCAGTTGGTCCCAACCACCTGATGTAAAGCAGTATGAAGAACACCAAAGACACAAGGAAAGTATTAGCCCAATAGACAGAAAGGGCCACATAAACTAGAAATTTCATCAGCCTGAGACCAGAAGAACTAGATGGCGCCCAGCTACCACAAATGACCGCCCTACAGGGAACGCAACCGAGAGTCCCTGATGGAGCAGGAGAAAGCTGGGGTGCAGAACACAAATTCTAGTAAGAAGACTAGGCTTAATGGTCTGACTGAGACTGGAGAAACCCCAGAAAGCATGGCCCCTGGATTCTCTATCAGCCCAGAACTAAAACAACTTCTGAAGCCAACTCTTCAGACAGAGATTGGACTGGACTGTGGGACATAAAGTGATACTCGTAGGGAGTGTGCTGCTTAGCTCAGGTAGATACAAGAGACTAAATGGGCAGCTTCTGTCTGGAGGTGAGATGGGAAGGCAGAGAGGGTTATGAGCTGCTCCAATGGATGTGGGGAATAAGGGGTGAAAGGAGGAGTGTGCTGTCACAGTATGTGGAGAGCAGTTGGGGTCACATAGCAATGTGTGTGTAAATTTTTGTATGGGAGACTAACTTGAAATTAAACTTCTTTAAACTACAACAATAAATAAAACGAAAAAAAAGAATGTAGTTTTAATTTTTCAACAGACTGATTTTTGGAAGAATTCTAAATATGAAGCAGTAATACAAGGACACAGAATATCAACGCCCCTAAATATTTTTTTTCTTATCTTTTATTCTTGTTGCTTCATACACAGTAGATAGCTAATGTGTATCCTTTCCATGAATTGACTGTTAATATTTCCTACTGGTCCATAGACTAAATGTTGTCAAGTTCTGAAGTTGACAATTCTCAGAATGTTGACCCATGTTCATAATTATAATAAGCAGAGGCTGAAATATAAAACAATGCTGATTTATACTTTAACAACCCTTTCATGCCCAGCGATACATATAGCCACCATGAACTTTTTCAACCTTTAGAGTTTACTGAGAAGCTTCTGTACTACTCATAGTGCATGCTGCCACAAGGCAGAGGCATTTATGGCTATTTGAAGCTGAAGAAATGAGTGTGTGCCACAAATTACTGTTTTTACAGATTACTGTATGATGTGTTTAATATTTTGTAGGAAAAGCAGAAATTTTGAAAATTTTTGTTACACACATGTACCAATAGACCCAAGTGAGGACTCTGGGGTATAATTAGTGGTGCTTCATATGTACCACCAACACTTAAGATAGCCATAGGGGAAGGGGCAAGCAAAAAAAAAAAAATCCATACTACCTATGCATAATTCATACACACTCAATGGTTCATCAACAAAAAATTCAAAGCAAAAAATAACTGGATCACCAAAGAGTTAAAATTTACCTTCCAATGTAAAAAAACACTAACACTGCTTGGAAAAGGCATAAGAGGAATAGAGGTTAGAATATATCTTTCAGATGCAAGATATAACTGGCTCTTTGGGACAAATATTCCTCAGTCTTGGGCAGCGGTAAGAAAGGTCCTCCTAAATTTGCTTTTCAATGTTTTCTTTTTCTCAGATTCTACACCATCAAACTTTTCTGGTGTACATAATTCTTGCTTTTCTTCCCACTGTTTTTTGTATTTTTTTTTATAATATATATAACAAAACATTTTTCATTTCAACCATTTTTACATGTACAATTCAGTGACATTAATTATGCTTACCATGTTGTCCAACTATCACCACTATCAGTTTCCAAATTTTTCTTTAGATGAGTTAGTAATTTTAGTAGGTTGGGATCTAAGTCTTTTCTCTGTCTAGTCTTGGTACTAGCCAGCCATTTTCTGTGGTGAATAATTGTTTTGTGACTACAGGCTAATTCACACATCTATGGCACCAATGGTCTTCCAAACACTTCATTGTCATGTCATGTCTATAATTTTGTGTCTACATATATGCATTATGAGGACCTGATATTAATGATTTCTCATATCAAGTAACTGCCTCTAAGCTGAAAGAAGGAAAGAGTAGCAAAAAATTCTCTCCTTTCCCCTTCCCCATTTCTGTTCCATCTACAAGATAACAAAGTTTAATTCTACAATGTGTACTATTGGTAAAAACATTATTTTATATCAGTTGGAAGCCACTGAATGACATTAAATATTTGTAGAAGGAGTCAAGATTCAATTTTGTCTGGACTTCCTTTGCTTTAAAATACACACACACACATCTGAAGAAATTTAAAGTGTTTTGTCACTTCTTAAGATCTGATTTTTCTTTACTATGTCCCTACATTTGTCTGCTGCAAATTTTATTGCACAATGGGAGTATGTTTTTTACATTTTTATGACAGACTGACATTTTGCAAGTGGAAGAATTGAGGCATGGTAAGATTGAAGAACTTTTCTAGGGTCGACAATTTGTCAGTAGTTCAACAGAGATATTCTTATGCATGCCATTCCAAGTTTATGGTGTATTAAACCAAACATACAATTTTAGTGGTATACTCTTCAGTTTCTAGAATAACACATCTACTTTGCCTTTGTAACTACTTTATGGTTCTCAGTATATTGACATATTTAGGAAATGTCTAAGCAGGTGATAAGCAATCAGGATGTATTAGCTGCTAGACATGCTTTGGAATTTTAACTAATCTATACTTACTGCTTATGCATGCATGCCATGCATGCTTCAAAAGATAGCTGTAAAACCTCTGGATTTACCTGTTGTCTGATGTTTTGCGTAATTACTTCTCCTTATTTGCTAGTAATAAGACATGTTTGCACTGACCATAGGGCCATTTTGAGGGACACCCTTCTTGGTGTGCAGAAAGTGCAAAACGGTCAATCTGGGAAAGGCTCTCTGGGCAAAGGGACTGTATACCAATATATCCTGATATGTGCGTAAACTTTTAAATCCACTTCTGGGTTTGCCATAGAGGATAGGGTACAAGGCTGATTATGACTGTCACAAAAAGAGGAAGGACATACCATCATTAAAGCCCTGTCTTCCAAGAGACTGTAGACAAGAATATTACAGGTACTGTAAAACAGTATACGCTTGTTTTAGCAAATTATACATTAGAATCAACATATATTGTTTCATTAACGTGCTAGGTAATTTGGGATTATTACTATTGTTTCAACAAAACAATAAAAGGAACATTGAACCCAAATGGTCTAGAGGGAAATAAGTTGCTCAAATATTAATATCTCTTCACAGTCATGTACTAAACGATATACCAGCTTTCTGAATTTCTGTGAAAAGCATGTGATGTGTAATTTTGAATTCTGTACAAGAAATTTTTAATGATATCAGCTTTAAAGTTCATTCAAATTCCAGTCATCACAAAAACTCAAAACAGTAGACAAAAATAGTTTTAAAACAAAGACACGTAGAGTAATTTACAAAATGTTTCATTTTCAAACCTATATGTTTTTCCCCTCCTCAGGAAAGCTGTTAATATTGAAGAAGAAGGAAGTATCCTGAGAACTCATACCTTACCATAAAAAAATAAAGCTAGTATTGAACCATATTATCATTACTATTATTTACATAGATTGTGCCCTTTTAAAAGGGTTAGCTATAAAACTTATTTCCTGTAATGAGAAAACAAAAGTATTCTATTTTCCATAATGGTATTTTATGTGTAGCAAATATTAGAGTGATAGCATCATTACAATGAAAAATAAATACATTTTTCTGGTATTCTGATCCTGTGTAAAGGAATATGTTAAAAAAAGAAGTTCACAGTATCATATTAAATAGATGTGTTAACCATAACTCTTCTTCTGGAGTATGGCCTAATGAAATAAAATTATGCCCCCAGAATTTCTAGACCAGACATTACAGAGGATGGCACAGGGTAATCTAAGTTTTTGTGTAATAATCCATCGCTTCTCATCTGTGTAGCTTTTAAAATAATTTGATTCAGGGACAGAAACAGCTAAATCATTTAAAAGTTCTGTTGTCACTGTGTGCTGTCAAGTCAATTTTGACTCATAGCAACCATATGTGACAGAGTAGAACTTCCCAATAGGGTTTTCTAGGCTATAATATTTACAGAGGCAGATCACCCGGTCTTTCTCCTGTGGAGCAGCTGGGTGGGTTCAAACGGCCAACCTTTTGGTTAGCAGTGGAGCCCATTAATCGACTGAAAAGAATGGCTTTTAATATTGCCTTTGTAATTCAATCACAATGACAAAAAAAAGTGGGATGAATGGTATTATGGACTGAATTCTATCTCCCAAAAACGTATATTGTAAATCCTAACCCCTATACCTGTGGTTATAATCCCATTTGGGAATGGATTTTCTATGTTATGTTAAGGAGACAGTATTAGTGTATGGTGTGTCTTAAATCAATCTCTTTTGAGACGTAAAAGAGCAGACTGAGCAATCAACAAAACAAGTAAACTGAGATGAGGGAAGATAAATGCCAAGCCACATGAAGATCACCTAGGAACAGAATCTCAAAAGAGACAAGGACATTCCTCGAGAGCTGACAGAGAAAGTCTTCTAGAATGAATGCCCTGAATTCAGACTTCTAGCCTCCTAAACTGTGAGAAAATCAAGTTCTTCTGTTAAAGCCATCCACTTGTGTATTTTTGTTATAGCAGCACTAGATAACTAAGACAGACAGATAGATAGTTGAAGGCAATGTGTAAAATAATGTGTGTTTTCAATTGTTCTTTATATTATGAGACATACAAGAGATTTTTATAACTGATGATTAACATAATTGGCAAGTTCTATTTTCTCTGTTTGCAAGCAAGCAGCTTGCATTTTGAATTGTTTGACTGTGAAAAACCTGCTAAAGAAAGCTGCTGCTTCATGCTCAATGCATAGACATTGCATAACTATTGCACTGAATTGATACTTTCATGCCACAGAACTTCATAAAGATACTAGAGAATGTAATTCATAACTCAGCAATTCTACTTAAATTTTTATATTGAATGAAGAAAATGGCTGAAAAGATAACAGAAACATTATGTTAGTGAATGTATACAAGAAACTCTAAAATAGGTTTTTTAAATTGTGGTACAAACTCCAGGCACATAGAGATTTCTTCATCTGAAAATGTTGAATTAATAGCCAACCGATTAGCAATATTATATAAAAAAGTAATTTTGCAATAAAATAAAAATATAGAAAAACATGGCATATAAATCCATTAACCCAAAACTTTGATTGAGGTGAAAGTGTATACTATATCAAAGGAGTGTTAGAAAATTACCTACGAAAATTAGCTTCTACAACACCTATGTTAATATAAGGGGCATTGTCTTAGTTATCAAATGCTATTATAACAAAAATACCACAAGTGAATGACTTTAACAAACAAATTTATTTTCTCACAGTTTAGGAGGCTGAAAATCTAAATTCTGGGTACTGGCTTTAGGAAAAGGCTTTTTCTTACTATCAGCTCTGGCGGTAGGTTGTCTGCTCCTGGGCAATCTTCATGTGGCTTAGCATCTCTCTTCCCGCATCTCTGCTTTTTCTACTTTGTTTGTTTAATCTCTTTTATGTCTCAAAGGAGATAGACTCAGGATATACCCTAACCCTACCTTATTAACATAACAAACACAAACCATTCACAAATGAGTTTACAACCACAGGAAAAAGTGGGATTTACAACACATATTTTTCGGGGATGCAATTCAATCTGTAACACATATATATATATATACATTTGGTATAGGAGATATATATATATATATATGCACATATATATATATCTCCTATACCAAAAAAAAAACCTGTTGCTGTCAATTCTGATTCACAGTGACCCTAGAGGATAATATTAACTTTTGTTTTACATATATATATCAACATCCATTAATATTTCAATTATACACCTAAAAAAACTCAAAAGCTATTGCTGTTGAGTCAATTCCAACTCATAGCAACCCTATAGGACAGAGTAGAACTAACCCATAGAGTTTCCAAGGAGAGCCTGGTGGATTCAAACAGCTGACCTTTTGGTTAGCAGCCATAGCTTTTAACCACTATGCCACAAGTGTTTCCTAAATTATACACCTACTCCTCACTTATTGACTGTCTCATTATTCAACATTTCACATTTACGACAATAGTAAAAACCATTATCCAAATATTTTGTGCATTAACAACATATGTCTGGCAGTAAAAAATGCCCGAGTGCAAGGCAAGAGTAATGCTAGCTGTGATGGTTAAGGTTATGTATCAGCTTGGGTGGGCCATGATTCTCAGTGGTTTGGCAGTTGTGTAATGATGTAATTTATGTAATGATGTAGTCATGCTACATTTTGTGATCTTATGTGGTCATCCTCCTTTTTCACATAACGCCAATTTCATGTAACGACCTAATCTTTGGAACCTAATCATGTTGATAAGTGAGGCATGGGTGTAATATCATCAAAATAGTCAACAATATAGACTGAATCATTTAATTCCCATAACTACTCTGTATTATAAAAACTATTATCAATACTAACTTATATATGAGTAAATTTGGACATAGCAACATAAAGCAAGTTCACCAGGATTATAGAGATAATAGGTGATAAACTCAAGCTATACATTAGGCAGTTTGGATCCATTAAGAAACTAATGCACAGGCAGGACAAAGATGACGGAGAAGTCAGACGCTTCCTATGGTCCCTCTTACAACAAAGACCCAAAAAAACAAGAGAATCAGTTACATATGACAATCTACGAGCCCTGAACATCAAAGGCAAAGTTGAGGAATTGGACTGAGTGGCAGGGGGAGGGAGAAACAGCTTGGAAGCAGAAAGAAATTGCCAGACCTGACCCAGTGGCAGCTGGTGCCCTTCAGGTGGGATCAGCTCGTGTGTGCGGTGAGGCAAGCAGTGGTGCTCAGGAGTCATTTTCCACTTTGGGAGAGACCCAGTGGAAGAGAGTCTACTCGGCCATCCAGAACCAGTGAAAAGCAGCACTCAATCTGCAAAAGGTAAGTACTTGCATCTGACCTACTGCATGGATCAAAAAATACCCTCTTTAGGAAAACCTCTCTGCCATTTACCTGCCTCCTCCCCACTCTGCACCGGGTTACAAGCTGGCTTCAGCAATTGCCAAGTCCCCTGGGCCAGAAGTAGGACCTGTCAAGCACCCTGAGCCATTCTCCTGGCCTTGGAGAGGGAACAAATTAACAAACAGGAAAAATAATCTGCCAACTCCCCTAAGATGGGAACTCAGGGCAAGCACAGCTCCTTTGCCTAGGCACAAGCATAAGGAGTCCATGGACTTTGAATGCCTTTCCCTCTGCAGAGACTTGTGTGGGCTCATTTCAGCAGTGTAGGTCATCACTACCATAGTACAGCAGGGTATATACCTGAAGTCTAACTTCAGCTGTTTCAGCTGTGAAGTGGCAGGTTCATGACATTTGACACTGCTCTGCCCATTAAGCAGGGTCTTCACCTACCCACATCAGGGGCTTGAGGACTGGTGGCTCCACCCAAGCCACCTCGCTGCTTGTGACAGGGGCCCAAGAATAAGTGGTGGCCCCCAGTCCTTACAGTCAACAGCGCTGGGTGCTCATACTACAGCTGCAAAACCCACCTACCTGCATGCTCTAGGGAACAGGAACATGATTTCCTCCCAGATACTCAGGGGCAGCCGTCGGCTCCCTGCCTTGCTCAATGCATGACCACCTACTGCAGCCAGATACCTGTGCCTACACCAATCACTCATGCCTGTCTAGAACTGTAGGTGAGAGCCTGCACCACACACTTAGTGACCGACTACCTGGACACCTGAGTTGAATCCATACTATAAAATTAAATATACTTCTGAGCTCACATAACTATTAACAGCTCTAACCACCTGGTGACAGGACGTTAGAGCTTCAAAGCTGTCAATAATCAAACTAGCTCACACGAGCAGCCTCTTTGAGCATAACAGAACAACATAAAACAAGAAGATAGGGCACAGTAAGCAAACATAAAATAAATAAATATAATAACTTATTGATGGCTTGATACAACAGTCAATATCAAGTCACATAAAGAGGCAGACCATGATGGCTTCAGCCATTATGAATCAAGAAATTTTCTGGAAGAAGAGAATTTCTTCAAATTACCAGAAGTAGAATAAAGATTAATATATAGAACTCTTCAGGAGATCAGATAAAACGCAGAGAAAGCCAAAAAACACACAGGCAAAGCAATATAAGATCTTAAGAAGGCTATTCAAGAGCATAATGACAAATTTAATGGGCTGCAAAAATCCATAGAGAGATAGCAATCAGAAATCCAGATTAACAATAAAATTTCAGAATTAGACAACTCAAAAAGAAAGTCATAGGAGAAGAATTGAGTCAATAGAAGTCACAATTAGTGAGACTGAAAATAAAGCACTTGATACCAACTTATATTAGGAAATATCAGACAAAAAAAAGTTTTTTAAAATGAAGAAACCTAAGAATTATGTGGGACTCTGTCAAGAGGAATAACCTACAAGTGATTGGAGTACCAGAACAGGGAAGGATAACAGAAAATACAGAGAGAATTGTTAAAGATTTGTTGGCAGAAAACTTCCCTGCTATCATGAAACATGATACGATATCTATCCAAGATGCTCATCAAACCCCACATAAGGTAGATAACAAAAGAAAGTGACCAAGACATATTATAATCAAACTTGCCAAAACCAAAGAGAAAAAGGGAATTTTAAGAGCGACTAAGGATAAAAAAAAAAAGTCATCTACAAAGGAGAGTCAATAAGACTAATGTCCAACTACTCAGCAGAAACCATGCAGGCAAGAAGGCAATGGGATGACATATACAAAGATTTGAAGGAAAAAAAATTGCCAGCCAAGAATTATATATCTGACAAAACTGTCTCTCAAATATGGCAAAAATAGGGCATTTCTAGATTAACAGAAGTTTAGGCAATTTGCAAAAACCAAACCGAAATTACAAGAAATACTAAAGGGAATTCTCTGGTTAGAAAATCAATAACATCAGATAACAACCCAAGACTAGAACACAGGACAGAGGAACCAGATATCAACACAGATAGGGAAGCTTCAAAAGTAAATCAAAGCTAAAACACTGAAAATAGGGAAACATAGATGTCAATATGAAAAAGATGGCAACATTAACAAAATAAAAGGACTAAAAAGTCTAGTCATAGATTTTTTATATGGAGAGGAAGCCAAGGTGACATAAAGAAATAAAAGACTGGTTTAAACTAAGAAAAATAGGGATAAATATTAAGTAACCTCAAAAGACACTAACAATAATACACATCAAAATAAAAACCAAGAAAAATATAAAGACTTAGCAAATGGAAAATCAACAACATTGGAAAACATGAAAAGAAAAACAACTCAGCACAGAAAACTAAGTGGAACAAAAAAGTGTGAACTATGCACAAAAAAAGACATCAAAATGACAACACTAAAAACATACCTATGAATAAGTATGCTGAATGTAAATGGACTAAATGCACTAATAAAGAGGCAGAGAATGGCAAAATGGATTTAAAAAAAAATGATTGATCTATATGCTGTCTACAAGAGACACACCTTAGACTTAAAGACACAAAACAACTAAAACTCAAAAGATAGAAAAAAAAATATCAAGCAAACAACACTCAAAAAAAAAGCAAGAGTGATAATATTAATCTCTGCCAAAATAGACTTCAAAGTAAAATCCACCACAAAGGATAAGGAAGGTCAATACACCAGGGGACCATAACTATAATAAATATATATGCACGCAATGTCAGGGCTCCAAAATACATAAAACGAACTCTAACAGCATTGAAAAGAGAGATACACAGCTCCACAATAATAGTAGTAGACTTCAACGCACCATTTTCGGTGAAGGACAGAACATCCAGAAAGAAGCTCAAAAAAGACACAGAAGATCTAAATGCCAAAATCAACCAACCTGATCTCATAGAAATATACTGAACACCCACTCAACAGCATCCAAGTACACTTTCTTTTCCAAAGCACATGGAACATTCTCCAGAATAGACCACGTATTAGGCCATAAAGCAAGCCTTAACAGAATCCAAAGCATTGACATATTACAAAACATCTTTTCTGACCATAAAGCCATAAAAGTAGAAATCAATAACAGAAAAGGCAAGGGAAAAAAATAATCAAACGCATGGGAACTAAACAATGCCTTGCTCAAAATCTACTGGATTATAGAAGAAATTAAGGATGGCATAAAGAAATTCATGGAATCAAATGAGAATGAAAACACATCCTACCAGAACCTTTGGGACCCAGCAGAAGCAGTGCTCAGAAGTCAGTTTATAGCAATAAATGCACACATCCTAAAAGAAGAAAGGGCCGTCAACAAAACACTAACCCTACAATTGGTACAAGTAGAAAGGGAGCAGCAAAAGGAGCCCTCAGGATCCAGAACGAAGGAAATAATAAGAATCAGAGCAGAATTAAGTGAAATAGAGAATAGAAAATCAATAGAAAGAGTTAACAAGACCAAAAGCTTGTTCTTTGAAAACATCTACAAAATCAATAAACCACTGGCCAAACTAAGAAAAGAAAATCAGGAGAGAAAGCAAATAACCTGTATAAGAAGTGAGATGGGTGATGTGAGATAGGTGATATCACAACAGACCAAACTGAAATTAAAAGAATCATAACAGAATACTATGAAAAATTATACTTTAACAAAATTGAAAACCTAGAGAAAGTGGAAAAATTCCTAGAAACTCACTAGCTACCTAAACTAATGCAGAAGTAGAACAATTAAATAAACATATAACAAAAAAAAGAGATTGTAAGGTAATTAAAAAACTTCCCACAAAAAAAATCCCCAGCCTCAACAGTTTCACTAGAGAATTGTACCAAACTTTCAGAGAAGAGTTAACACCACCACTGCTAAAGGTATTTCAGAGCATAGAAAAGGATGGACTACTCCCAAACTCATTCTATGAAGCTAGCATAACCTTGATACCAAAACAAGGTAAAGACATCACAAAAAAAGAAAATTACAAATTAATATCCCTGATGAACATTGGTGCAAAAAATCCTCAATAAAATTGTTGCCAATAGAATTCAGCAACATATCAAACAATAACTCACCATAATCAAGTGGGATTTATACCAAGTATGCGGGGATGGTTCACCATTAGAAAAACAATCAATGTAATCCATCACATAAATGAAACAAAAGACAAGAACCACCACAGGATCTTATCAATTGATCTAGAAAAGACATTTGAAAAGTCCAACACCCACTCATGATAAAAACTGTCAGCAATATAGGAATAGAAGGGAAATTCCTCAACATAATTAAGAACATTTATACAAGACAACAGCCAAGATCATCCGAAATGGAGAGAGTTTGAAAGCATTCCCCTTAAGAACAGGAACCAGACAAGGATGCCCTTTAACATGACTCTTATTCAACATTGTACTGGAAGACCTAGACAGAGCAATTAGGGTAGAAAAAGAAATAAAGGGCATCCAAATTGGTAAGAAAGAAATAAAAGTATCTCTATTTGCAGATGATATGATCTTATACACAGAAAACCCAAAAGAATCCACAAGAAAACTATTGGAACTAATAGGAGATTTCAGCATAGTTTCAGGATGCAAGATAAACATACAAAAATCAGTTGGATTCTTTTACACCAACAAAGACAGCTTCCAAGAGGAAATCACCAAATCAATACCATTTACAATAGCCTCCAAGAAGATAAAATATTTAGGAATAAATCTAACAAGAGACATAAAAGACCTATACAATGAAAACAACAAAGCCCTACTGCAAGAAACCGAAAGAGACCTACATAAGTGGAAAAATATTCCTTGCTCATGGATAGGGAGACTCAACATTGTGAAAATGTCAATTCCACCCAAAGCAATTTATAGATACAATGCAATCCCAATCCAAATTCCAAATGTATTTTTTAAGGAGATGGAGAAACAAATCACCAACCTCATACGGAAAGGGACGAGGTGCCAGATAAGTAAAGCATTACTCAAGAAGAAGAACAAAGTAGGAAGACTCACACTACCTGATTTTAGAACCTATTATACTGCCACAGTAGTCAAAAGAGCCTGTTACTGTTACAACAGATACACAGACCAATAGAACATAATTGAGAATCTAGACATGAATTCATCCACTATGAGCACCTGATATTTGACAAAGGCCCAAAGTCTGTTAAATAGGGAAAAGACAGTCTCTTCAACAAATGGTTCTGGCATAACTGGATATCCATCGGCAAAAAAACTGAAACAAGACCCATACCTCACACCATGTACAAAAACTAGCTCAAAATGGATCAAAAACCTAAACATAAAATTGGAAACTATAAAGATCATGGAAGAAATATAAGGACAACACTAGGAGCTTTACTACATGGCATAAACTGAATACGAACCATAATTACCAATGCACAAACACCAGAAGAGAAATTAGATAACTGGGAGCTCCTAAAAATCAAACGCTACGCTCATCAAAAGACTTCACCATAAGAGTCAAAAGACAACCTACCAAATGGGAAAAAATTTTTGGATACAGCAAATCTGATTAGCATCTAATCTCTAAAATCTACAAGATATTGCAAAACCTCAAGAAAAAAAGAAAAATAACCCAATTAAAAAATGGGCAAAGGTATTGTCATGGATTGAATTATACTTCTCAAAAAATATGTGTAGCAATTTGGCTGGGCCATGATTCCCTGTATTGTGTGGTTTTCCTATATGTGATGTTTCCTACGATGTTAATGAGGGAGGATGGGCAGCAATTGTGTTAGTAAGGCAGGACTCAATCTACAGGATAGGAGTTTGTTTTATGCATTTTGGAGACCTGTCATTGGGTGCGTAGATGTTTATTATGGTTATGTCTTCATGATGTTTCATCCCCTTAAACATTGCATAGTGTCCTTCTTTGTCTTTTATGGTAGATTTCATTTTGAAGTCTATTTTATCTGAGATTAGAATTGTCACTCCTGCTCTTTTTTGGTAGTTGTTAGCTTGATATGTTTTTTCCAACCTTTGACTTTTAATAAATTCACATCTTTGTTTCTAAGGTGTGTCTTTTGTAGACAGCATATTGATGGATCCTGTTTTCTTATCCATTCTGTCACTCTCCGTCTCTTTATGGGTGCATTGAGTCCATTTACATTCAGTGTAATTATTGATAGATGTGAGTTTGTTGCTGTCATTTTGTAGTGCTTTTTTTTGTGGTGCTGACATTTTCTTTGTTCTTCTTACTCTCTTGTGATGAGTTACTTTTTTTTGTGGATTTTTTTTTAATTTCTTTTGTTTTTGTAGGTTTTGTTTTTGCTGACACTTTATGTTCTTCCTTTTTTTTTTTTATGAGTATGTTTGTTAACTTTCTTTTTCGTTACCATGAATTTACCCTTATTTTTCTAAGTTTGAAGCAGTCTACCATTACTTGGTATTGCCTTGCCTTCCTCTCCATTAGAAGGTTCTATACCTATACCGTTTATTCCCTCTTTTATTGTTTTGATGTTGTTGTCATTTACTGATAAACTGCTCTGATTCACTGTTGTGTTTCTTTTGGTTTTGGATAGTCCTCGAGAGTTCATTTCCTAGATTGGTATCTGGCTGGTACAATCCTGTGTCTTAGATTCTGCTTGTGAGCTGAAGCTGTTTGTCCTCAGATTGAAGAACTCCCTTTAATAATTCTTGTAAGTTTGGTTTGACTTTTACATATTCCCTTAATTTCTGTTTATCTGGAAAAGACCTAATTTCACCATCAAATTTGAATGAGAGTTTTGCAGGATATATTATTCTTGGCTGTAATTTTTTTCTTTCAAGATTTTACGTATGTCATCTCATTACCTTCTTGCCTGCATGGTTTCTGCTGAATAATCTGAGCTTAGTCTTATTGTTTCTCCTCTGTATGTGACTTCTTGTTTTTCACGAGCTGCTCTCAGGATTCTTTGTTTGTCTGATTTTGACGAGTGTGATTATGATATGCCTTGGTGATTTTCTTTTGGGGTCTCTTCTATGTGGGGTTTGTTGAGCTTCTTGGATGGCCAGCTTTTCATCTTTCATGATATTGGGGAAGTTTTCTGTCAGCAGTTCCTCAATGATCCTCTCTGTGTTTTCTGTTTTTTCCCCCTGTTCTGGAATTCCAATCACTCGAAAATTTTTGCCTTTGATTGTATCTCACGTAACTCTCAGGGTCTCTTCATTTTTATTTGTTCTTTTTTCTGAGTTTTCCTGAAACAGAGTTGTATCCAAATGTTTGTCTTCAGTTCCACTGATCCTGTCTTCCACCGTTTCAAATCTGCTTCTCAGCCCTTCTATGACACCGTCCATTTCTGAAATCTTGTTTATCTTTTGGATTTCTAATTGTTGTCTTTGTATAATTTCTAGTTGTGAATTTATTTTGGCATTTTGTTCCTGCATTATTTTCCTGAATTCTTCCAATTTTTTGTCTGTATTTTCCATGAATTTGTCTATTTTTTCCCCATGTTTGTCAGCTCTTTGCCTCAGTCTTGGAGAATTCTGAGTATTAGAGATTTGAATTCCCTATCAGGTAGTTCTAGTGCATTTTCTTCCAGAGAAGAGTCATCTGGTGTTTTATTTTAGATGCCTACTGGAACCATCCAGTCCTGTTTTTGTAAATGTTTTGATATTATCTGCTGTCTTTGGGGCATTCAGTAGTTATTTTTCTCATTTATTGATTGTATATTTGTTTGTTTCATCCCCTTTTTTTTAGAAAATTTTACTATATCTGAGCAGGTGGACTGTGTATTCTTTGTTGTTTGCTTGTCTGTGGGCACAATACTTTTCAGCTCCTTCTCCAATTGGCAGGGTCAGTCACTCAGATATGGTACGGCAGGGCAGTTCTAGCTGAAGAGGAGTTACTGGGATGGGTTGTTTGTGGCTCTCACTACACCCACCAGAGCAGGTTGGTAATCAGTGCAGGGTAGGTTCCAGTAGGCCATGCCTGTGCTTCTTGGTGGTGTGATATCAAGCAAACGGTGCAGGTAGGCAGGATGCAGCAGGAGATTGTTATGTGTGGAGCTAAGATGGAAATGGGAGGGAGGAGAGAGGAACAGGAGCCAAAAACATACCAAAAAAAAAAAAAACAAAAAGAATGCTAGGGGAGCTTGCTGTTGGAGTGGAGAGATGAGAGACTATGAAACGGAGAAAAACAGAAAGGGGAAGAGGAAGAAAAGAAAAGAATGAATAAATAAAAATCAGAAAGGTTAAAGAACCACAAAGTTCCCAGGTATCCCACCAGTATAGCTATGAGGTCTGGGGTAGTCGCTCTCAGGTGCTCCAGTACAGCCTGGATAGAAGGCGTAGAGGTATACAACGCCAGGTATTCAGGGAACAGAAAGAGAAGGAAGATATAGAGAGGCGAGAAACTAAGCAATGAATAAAGACAAAAAGGGAAAAAGAGGTAAAAGAAAACAAAACAAATTAAAAAAAGAAGAACAGAAAAGCCCCCAAAAAAACAGAAAAAAAAATGAAAAAAGAAATGCTCTCAGGGATCCCTCTGCATGTCTGTGCAAGCTGAGGGGGATGTCTCTTGGCCACACAGCACCACCTGGCCAGAAAGGGCTCCCAACTCAAGAAAAGGAAAAGAAAACAAACAAAGAAATAAAAGCCCTGGGATCCCACCAGCATGGCAGCCCAGACCGGGAAGCAGCTCCACACTCGAATGGAGCTCCACAGCCCCTCAGGAAGAAGCAAAGATGGCGCATGGAGCCAGGTATTTGAGCGAAAGGAGGGGGAAGTGGTGAGAGGTAAGGAAGAAATCAAAAGAAGCAGAAAAAAGCAACACCAGAGGCCAACAAATGGCACTCAGAGAGCCAGCCCGTTTGGGTGTGTGGAATCCAAGCAGCAGGTGTTTCCTGGTCAAGAGATTGTGGCCGCAGGACGCAGAGGAGGCCGAGTGTGGGTGAAGAAGGTGGGGGGTATATTGAAAATTGCTGGTTGTTTTGTCTCCCGCTGGACACTCTGTGAGGCTGCTTTCTCGTACCCGCTGTTTGCTCGTCTCCAATAGGAGTCCAAGATGATGGATCCACGCTGCGTTAGCTGGAAGGGGACCTCTGCATGAATCTCTCCTCGCTCTCCATTCTCTGTCCATTTTCTCACTCGATTTGGTGCTTGGCTGAGTTCTTTATCTCTTCATTTGATGTTTTAGGGTTTCAGGGTTGTTGTATTCTCTGTTTGGCTTAGTTTTTTCAGATCTTTGATGTGGAGGGATGGCGTGGTGCTTCTGCCTAGAGCACCATTTTGCCAGAACTCCTCAATCTGTAGGATTGGATTGTGTCCTGAGGCAATCTCTTGATATATAAAAGACAGAGGCAAGCAGAGAGACATGGGGTCCTCATAACACCCAGAAAGCAGCACGGGAGCAGAGTGTGTCCTTTGGACCCAAAGACACTATGCCTGAGAAGCTGCTTAACCAGGGTAAGATTGATAGCAAGGATCTTCCTCCAGAGCTGACAGAGAGAGAAACCCTTCACCTTGAGCTGATCCCCTGAATTTGGACTTCTAGCCTACTAGACTGTGAGAAAATAAATTTATTTTTGTTAAAGCCATCCACTTGCTGTATTTCTGTTATAGCAGCACTAGATGACTAAGACAGATATGAACAGTACTTCATCAAAGAAGACATTCAGGTGACTAACAGACACATGAGTAAATGCTCACAGTCATGAGCCATTAAAGAAATGCAAATCAAAACTACAATGAGATACCATCTCACCCCAGCTGGGCTAGCATTAATCAAAAAACACAAAATAATAAATGTTGGAGAGGTTGTGGAGAGACTGGAACACTTACACACTCCTAGTGAGAATGTAAAATGGTACAACCACTTTGGAAATTGATTTGGTGCTTCCTTAAAAAGCTAGAAATAGAAGTATCATATGATCCAGCAATCCCACTCCTTGAAATATATCTTAGAGAAATAAGAGCTATCACACAAATAGATATATGCACATCCATGTTCATTGCAGCGTTGTTTGTGATAGCAAAAAGATGGAAACAATCTAGGTGCCCATTAATGGATGAATGGAAAAACAAATTATGGTATACTCACACAATGGAATACTATGCAACGATAAAGAACAACAATGAATCTGTGAAACGTCTTATAACATGGAGGAATCTGGAAGGCATTATGCTGAGTAAATTTAGTTAGTCACAAAAGGACAAATATTGTATAAAACCACGATTATAAGAATACAAGAAAATGTTTAAAGACAGAAGAAAACATTCTTTGATAGTTACGAGGGTGAGGAGGGAGGGAGAGGGGTATTCACTAACTAGTTAGTAGACAACAATTATCTTATGTGAAAGGAAAGAAAGCATACACCACAGGGGAAGTCAACACAACTGGGCTAAACCAAAGCTTAGAAGTTTCCGGAATATAACCAAACACTTTGAGGGACAGAGTAGCAGGGGCAGGGGTGTGGTGACCATGGTTTCAGGGGACATCTAGGTCAATTTGCATAACAAAGTTTGTTAAGAAAATGTTCTGCATTCCACTTTGTTGAGTGGCATCTGGGGTCTTAACAGCTAGTGAGCAGCCATCTAAGATGCATCCAATTGTTCCCAACCCACCTGGAGTAAATGAGAACAAAGAACACCAAAGACACAAGGAAAGTATTAGCCCAAGAGACAGAAAGGGCCACGTAAACCAGAGACTTCATCATCCTGAGACCAGAAGAACTAGATGGTGCGCAGGTATCACCAATGACCACCCTAACAGAGAACACAACAGAGAGTTCCTGATGGAACAGGAGAAAAATGTGGTGCAGAACTCAAATTCTAGTTAAAAGACCAGACTTAATGGTTTGACAGAGACTGGAGGGACCCTGGAAGACATGGCCCCCAGATTCTCTGTTAGCCTAAAATTAAAACAATTCTCGAGGCCAACTCTTAGACAAAGATTAGTCTGGACTATGGGACGTAAAATGATACTTGTGAAGAACGTGCTTCTTAGCTCAAGTAGATACTTGAGACTAAACGGGCAGCTCCTGTCCAGAGATGAGATGAGAAGGCAGAGAGGGTCAGGAGCTGGTTGAACAGACACAGGACATCAGGGCTGGAAAGGAGGAGTGTTCTGTCACAGTTTAGAGAGAGTGATTAGGGTCACATAACAATGTATGTATAAATTTTTGTATGAGAGACTAACTTGAGTTGTAAACTTTCACTGAAAGCAAAAAGAAAAAAAAAAAATCCTAAAGGAGGGTGTTAAAAAGAAACTAATGCAAATAATTTGACATAAAATTCCATTATTAGAAAACCATAGTCATAGCAAGGAAAATAATATAATGGTTCATTTTGTTTTTAATCAGAGACTTTTTTTTTTCAACCAGGAATTTCAGTGACAAAGTGAAAAAAAAGAAGATCAACTTTATTGATAATGAAAATATCATTAGACAGATTTCCATTTCCAGGTATGAGGAGTGAAGAATTACGTTGTATAAGACAAATACTGGTAAGCTGGGAAATTAAAGAAGACTAATGAAATATACAAAAAAATTTGTTTCAAAGCATTTGAGAGTTGAGGCCACCACGAATGAGGAGTCAGTTTTTATAGAGAAAGAAGCCACAGAGAGTTGAGCTGATATTTTGCTTGCCATGTTTCTCCTCAGCTTTTAATGATATTTTGTGAAAGCAAGAGGCTGAGGGCTATGATCAAGAGGCAGAAAAATCAGGAAATCTATAAGCAACTTTGCAAAACAGACTGATGGATGACATTTTTAAAAGAAACAACTGAGTCCAGAAAACAACGGAACAACAACTTTAAAATGCTGAAATAAATTATTACAAACATAGTATTCTATATTCAACAAAAACATCTTTCAAGAATGAAAACTAAAGAAAAATATTTCCAGACAAGTAAAAAAATGAGAGAATTCACTGTCAGAAAACTGATACTTCACAAATACTAAATCAAGATCTTCAGACAATACAGTGATCCTTGAGAGAAACGTGGAAATGTAGGAAGTGATAAGGAGCAAAACAAACAAGACTGCCTGCAAATAAAAAAAAGAACAAAGTATATTATGTTTTTAAATATATGCAATTTTTTTTTACATAACAAAATACATAATTAAAATGTACAACAAAAATAGCAAATAAAGCAAAGACAGGTAATGCAGTTAAAGTGTTCCAAGATCATTGCATTATCTAAAAAGTGCTATTATTACAGTACTGTAAGCTAAGGGTGCATATTTTAATATACGAGTTAACTAAGGCAATTCAGACTTCTTGAATAGTAGTAGAATAGTAGTGGAATAAGTAATGGAAAAAAAGATGCTGGAATACCATTAGCAAGACATTTTACACTCCACATATGAATAGGCCATTCTATTATTGTTTACTCAGCTTTGAAGGAAGATGCGTAACAGGGGACATAGAATGCCAACAGGGCAGTATCTGGCTTTATCACTTCAGTGGGAGTTCTTACAAATATTAAGGGGCAACTCTTTTGCAGCCTACCAAGTGAAAGCTTAGGTGTCAAGCAACACATCTAAGCGTTCAAGAAGCTCTTAGAAGATTTACACTCCATATAAGAAGCCTTAGTCATAGCTTCTAGGTCCCTGCAAGGAAAACACTCCTTTAAAACTTACTCTACATGCAAGAAAACTCAAAGCTATATCTTCCAATCTGATATTTATAGTTCACCCATGGCCCTCCCAGTCTAGCCACTGTTTACCAATCAGGAGTTGATAAGTTAGTAAGACACCTCAAATTCCACTATAATCAGGTTCTAAGGAAACACAGCTAAAGTAAACTTAACCCAAGATGAGTTTTCCATGTAGAAGGAAAGTCACACCTATGAAAAGAATAGCAACAAAGAATATTTACAAATATGTAAAAAGGAGATAAGAAGAATCATATACAAATTTATCCCTAACATACAAAAAACAAAGAACTCTCTTTGGTCATTATAAAGTGAGGATAGCATTGTCAAACAAACTTCACAAAGATATTACAAAAATGAAAAATCACAGTCTAGTCATTATCATGAATACTTTTGAACATTATAAACTAAAATATTAGCAAATTGACTGCAGTTATATATGAAGAGAAAAACATATTATGACTATGGTGTCTTTTTCCCCAAAGGACAAGACAGTTTTGATATTCAAAAGCCAAATAATGTAATTCAACACATTAGTGAAATATAGTATAACAATACAATAATTTTTAATACAGAAAAAGCACATGCTAAAATCTAACAGCCGCTAAGGATAAGAAAAAAAAAAAACAAAACTTTTGGTTAACTACAATTAAAAAGGTACTTCTTTAAAATGAAAAAGAATATCTACAAAAAATGCATACATAGAACGTTATATTTAGTGGTGAAATGTTGAAAATTATTCCCTGGCATTCAAGAATGGGATGAGAAAGTCCAATATCTTCCCTTCTATTTAATATTTTCTTGGGAAATACAAGATAGAATTGCTATTATCCACAAGTAACAAGTCTGTTTATACAGAAGATCTAAAGTAGAATCCAGATAAGCTATTATAACTAATAAATGAATTCCTGGATATAAAATCATTATGGCCTAATCATACACACACAAACACACACTCACTACACTATTGGGTAATTCACTTTCAGATTTCAATTTTGTCCTGCATAAAATGGAGATGTTCTTCTAGTCCCTGGTTCTCCTTTTTGTGTACACATCACTTAAGCATCTGAAGAAAGTTCTCATAAGAAAATGCAGAGACGGGTAAACTTGCTTCTTAAAATTTCAGAGGTCTCTTGTACCTCAGTAGTCATTGGTTTCTAATGTTTCTGCCAGTCTCAAACTTCTATGTGTCCATGATTAAAGGATATAATTTTCATAACTGCAGAATTTCATCCTAGCTAGATATAACCTTCACCATTCATTTTCTCACCCTCTGTAACACCCTTTCTTGCTTCTTTTGACACCTACATTCCTGAAACATGAAAATTGCCTTCTGCTCTCTTCTGCTTAACTAAAATATTTTGTTATCTATAAAAGCATTTAATTAAGTGAATGCTGATCAACTTCTACCATAATATACATTACTTCATGAGAATAGATCTATTCTCACAAGCTATCATATATTCATCAGTAATTGTGTATTTAGCTGTATTAAGGTGTATGTATAGGTACAAAAAGTATCTGTCTTATTCCTTTTATACTTGATGTTTTGCCTTACATCATCTAATATATGTTTAATATATATTTTACTGATAGCTTTTTTTTTTTTAGAAATAATGTTACATGTAAATAGGATTTAAAAATGATTATAACATGGATATAGCCCAAAGGGAGCATTTATACTATAAGTTAAAATGAATTCATCCACCAGGGATTCTGGTTTTTTAAATGAAGCATGACTAGATTGTTCAAGAAAAAAGTAATGCAATATTTTCAGCGACTTCAACACTGGTGGTGTAAAGAAGAAATAATGTATTTATATGTACTATTAATGAATTTTATGGTTTTTGAGTTATTTTTTAAATAGAGTAATAGAACTGTTCAAACTTTTATTTATCTCTGAATAAAATCTAGCATTATTCTCCCATTTTGCAAAGAAAGAGAAAAATAGTTCTCTGATAAATGATAAAAATATACTGTGAACAAAGGGGATGCAAACATAAACTGAGACTGAGAAGTCACGTGGCTCCAGTACTGTGTTAGTGACATGGGGCCATCTTGAGAGTTGATGATGTCTTTTGTCACTAATAGATGTCAAGTATCATCAACAAACTCACCTTGAATTTACAGAAGGTTTTATCCATTGCATGGATGGTTGTATAAGGGGAACCTCTAACCCATTATTTCAAAGTCATTTCACTTCTGTGGATAAAGCTTTAACAACTGCAGATTGAGGGGATTGCATTCAACAGGCTCTAATATTCCTCTCAATTTTGTCTAAGAGTCTGTACACATAAGAAATGATAGTTCAAGCATATTATGATGATACTTTGGAAGAATTTAGACAGTTCAGAGAAGGAGTAGATTACCTCTGTCTAGGGATATGATTTTGGTCATGTGGATCTTAAAGAACTCTGAGAGCTACTGACCATGGGGAGGCCTTTAATCATAAGTAAAAGCAGGGTCACATCAGAGAAAGAAAATTGTGAATTTTGATGAAAACTAAGTGGGCTTAGGGAAGTATTGGAGATTTGCTTTATTAAGTAAATCCAGTGGGACTTATGGGTAGTGACAACTGAGACCAATAAGGAATCTGTTAAACACTAAGGAACAGGTATAGGCTTTGATAGAGGAAGGATTAAAAAAATAAGGTAGTGTATGTGAAAAGGAATTGTATAAATTTTTTCCAGAAGATAATATTTGCTCCTGAATATTTAATCAGCACACTATAAAGAAATAAACCTTCAGACTTGCAATTTATAAGTTATAATTTTGTAAATTAAGTTCTATTTGGGAAGGTAATATATTCTCCATAACTTGCAAACCAATATATTGCCTAAATGAGTGCCAAAAACATAGTAGGTGTTCAATCAATATTGTTTATGATGTGGTAAATGATGACTACACGATACACATATTAACCACTATGCCACCAGAGTTTCCATACAGAAAGAAAAATATATTTTACTAATACTAAAGAAAAAGAAGGAAAACATGACTTTATTCTTAAATAAGTATTTTTTTTTCAGTTTCTTTTAAAATAGCTGAAAAAATGTGTTTGGGTAATTTCCCTCAAAAGTAGAAGCCAGAGTCTACATCACCACACCATGTAATTCGATACAAAAGTTATGAAATATAGTCCATGAAAATCCATTAATTTCTTAAAATGAAAGCTACATTACTACTATGCCAACAATACAATTCAATTTGCTATTACTGAACTTTAGTGTCCAATATTTAAACTTCAAAGCAATCAGTATTTCTACAGTAAGTATGTAAAAAATTAAAGCCAACATTAATGAATATGTTAAAATGCTCATTATTTGCATAGTAGTTACTTAAAATATTCTAACCAATGTTAATGAATTTGTTAATGGAAGTTTCAGTAAAATCTCCCAGAACAAAACAGAATCAATCCGTTAGGGAAGTTATTGCCTCTGACAGTCTTCTTGGAAATAGAAACTTAAGAATTGTTGTTAAGAACTAGCTTAGTTCTTCAATTAATTCCGGGGTCGAGAATCCAGAATCAAGGAACTGCTTTATTGCCTCCACCACAAATGAGTAATAGCAAATCTTCCAAATCTCACACGAGTGCATCTAATCAGTAGACCCAGTTTTCATTCAAATCCCTGCTACAATAAAGTCCACAGAATGGAATACTGGCTTTCTTATCCTTTTTAGTGTAGAAAAACACCCTACAAGGAGGGTAAGATGGGAGCTGAGAAACCCAATCCTTGGTATCCATTAAGTCATCTTTCAGAGATCAACATAATTATCACTCACTCAAGGAAGCTTTACTTGAATTCCGTGGATATGTCAGATCCTCTTTAATAAAATGTCTATGATCACAAGTCTATGTCTATGATTGCAAATCTATGATCAGAATTACAATTAAATGAATACTTGTGTGATTACTTTTAAGATATCTCCCTTCCAAGCTGGAATGTAACTTCCACAAAGCACAGACCAGTCTGTTTCCTTCATTATTAAATCCATAGCATCAACTGAACCACTTTGCATATGGCAAATACTGCACAACTATTTTTTGAATGAATAATCATAAGTATGTAGATTATCAGTAGATATTGTTTTTCATAGAAACAAAGAATTTTTTCAAGTTTTGCATAAGAATCACAGCATAGTTATTGCTACACTATTATAATTTTTAATTAAAATCCAGTTTTCTTATTGCAGTTCGAATCCACCAGGAGTTCCTTGGAAACCATATGGGGCAGTTCTACTCTGTCCTATAGGGTTGCTATGAGTTGGAATCAACTCGACAGCAACAGGGTTTTTTAACCTGAGTAGTTTAGAATTAGAAGACCTGGATAAACAAGTGATTTGATTGTATATGAAAATCTAGGAGCTCTGAACAAGGCAAACTTGAGGAATTAGACTGAGTGGCGGGGAGGGGGGCTGGGGAGAAGGGAGATGGTTCAGAAGAAGTGAGGAGTGCTGCGGAGATGGGACTGCAGCTCTTCAACTCTGAAGGGCTCCGGGTGTGCAGAAAAGCCAGCAAACAGCTCTGTGCGTGTGCTCTGGAGGCAGTTTCCACATCAAGAGAGATTCAGCAGCAGAGATTCTGCTTAGACACTCTGAACCAGTGAAAAGCAGCTCCCAAGTGGCTAAAGATAAGTATATGTGAGTGGCCTTTCACAGGGATTAAAAAAAAAAAACCCATTTGGGAAAAACCTCTCTTCCTTTTACCTCCTCTCTCCCTGCTCTGCATGGGTTCTGCCTTCTGAAGTCTCTGAGTCCTCTGGGCTGGAAGGAGATCCAAAAAGGCACTCTGACCCATTCTCCTGGCCCTGGAGAGGGAATAAATAAGCTACTGGCTCCCCTAATCCAGGAACTCAGGGTCAGCACAGCTCCTTTGCTAGGCACAGGCATAAGGGGACCACAGACTCTGAGTGCCTTCCACCTCTGTATAGACTCACGTGGACCCATCTCAACAGAATAAGCCCTCACTACCACAGTACAACAGGGTATACACCTGAAGTCTAACTTCAACTGTTTCAGCTGTGAAGTGGCAGATTTGTGACCTGTGACACAGCCCTGCCCTTTAAACAGGCATACTTACAGGTCTGCACCAGGGGCTTGAGGACTGGTGGCTCCACCTATATCATCCAGTCACCTGCTACAGGGGTCCAAGAATAAGTGGTGCCCCCGAGAGTCTTTACAGCCAACAGAGTAGGGGGCTCATAGTCAGGCTGCAAAACTCACCTACTTGCTCTAGGGAATAGGGACATACTTTCCTTTCAGACACTCAAGGGCGGCCATCAGACCTTGCTCAGGGCTTGACCCCCTACTGCAGCCAGATACCTGTGCAAACACCAGTCACCCATGCCTCTCTAAGACTGTAGGTGAGAGCCTGCACCACACACTTGGTGACCGACCACCTGGACACCTGTGCTGAACCCATACAGCAAAATTTAATGGACCCCTGTGTGTACATACTTAGTTACAGAACTAACTACCTGATGACAGGAAATTAGACCTTCAACGATGCCAATAATCAAACTTAGCACACATGAGCAGCCTATTTTAGCAACAAAACAAAACAAGAAGCTAGGACACACTAATCAAATATAAAATAAAATTATAAAAACTTATTGATGGCTTGGAGAAAACAGTCAATATCAAATCACATAAAAAGGCAGTCCATGATGGCTTCAGCAAGCTCCCAAAATAACAAATCAATAAATTCTCTGGAGGAAGAGAATTTCTTGGAATTACCAGAGGCAGAATACAAAAGATTAATATACAGAACTCTTCAAGAAATTAGAGAGGAAATTCTCAAAATGCAGCAAAAGCCAAAGAACACACAGACAGAGCAGTAGTGGAACTTAAAAAAGTTATTCAAGAGCATAATGACAAATTTAATAGGTTGCAAGAATACATAGAGAGCCAGCAATCAGAAATCCAGAAGATTAACAATAAAATTTCAGAATTAGACAACTCAATAGAAAGTCATAGGAGCAGAATTGAGGCAGTAGAAGTTAGAACTAGTGACACTGAAGATAAAGCACTGGATGCCAACTTATTTGAGGAGAAATCAGATAAAAGGATTAAAAACAATGAAGAAAATCTAAGAGTTATGTGGGATTTTATCAAGAGAAATAACCTATGAGTGATTGGAGTATGAAAACAGGGGGGGATAACAGAAAATACAGGGAAAATTGTTGAAGATTTGTTGACAGAAAGCTTCCCTGATATCATGAAAGATAAGAAGATATCTATCCAAGATGCTTATTGAACCCCACATAAGGTAGATCCCAAAAGAAAGTCACCAAGACATATTATAATCAAACTTACCAAAACCAAAGATAAACAGAAAATTTTAAGAGTTGCTAAGGATAAACAAAAAGTCATCTACAAAGGAGAATCAATTAAAATAAGCTCGGACTACTCAGCAGAAACCACACAGGCAAGAAGGCAATAGGATGACATATATGAAGCATTGAAGGAAGACAACTGCCAGCCAAGAATTATATATCCAACAAAACTGTCTCTCAAATATGATGGTGAAATTAGGGCATTTCCAAATAAACAGAAGTTTAGGGAATTTGCAAAAACCAAACCAAGATTACAAGAAATACTAAAGGAAGTCTTATGGTTAGATAATCAGTAACACCAGATAACAATGCAAGACTAGAACACAGGACAGAGCAACCAGATATTGACTCAGATAGGGAAGTTGAAAATACATCAAAGCTAAAACATTGAAAATAGGGGAACAGAGACATCAATATGTAAAAAAGGACAATATTAAAACAAAAAAAGGGACTTAAAAATGCAGACACATATTTTTCTATGGAGGTGAAGTCAAGGCAATATAAAGAAATAAAACACTTGTATAAACTTAGAAAAATAGGGCTAAATATTAACCACAAAGGAATCTAATGATTCTACAAATCAAGGTAAAAAAAGTAGAACAATATAGACTCAGCAAACACAAAATCAACAACAATGAAAAAGATGAAAAAAAAAAAAACATAAAGAAAAATGACTCAGCACAGAAAATTAAGAGGAACAAAGAAACAGTGAACAACACATGAAAAGAGACATCAGTATGACAGCACTAAACTCATACCTATCAATAATTACTCTGAATGTCGATGAACTTAATGCACCAATAAAGAGACGGAGAGTGGCAGATTGGATAAAAAAGCATGATCCATCTATATGCTGCCTACAAGAGACACACCTTAGACTTATAGAAACAAACAAGCTAAAACTCAAAGGATGGAAAAAATATATTAAGCAAATAACTCTCAAAAAAGAGCAGGAGTGGCAATATTAATCTCAGACAAAATTGACTTTAAAGTAAAATCTACTACAAAGGATAAGGAAGGGCTCTATATGATGATTAAAGGGTCAGTACACCAGGAGGACGTAACTATAATAAATATTTACACACCCAGTGACAGGACAACAAAATACATAAAACAAACTCCAACAGCACTGAAAAGAGATCTAGACAGCTCCAAAACTGTAGAAAACTTCAACACACCACTTTCGGTGAAGGACAGAACATCCAGAAGGAAGCTCAACAAAGACAAGGAGAGCTAAACGCTACAGTCAACCAACCTGATCTCGTAGACATATACTGAACACTCCACCCAACAGCAGCCAAGTATACTTTCTTTTCCAATGCACCTGGAACATTCTACAGAATAGACCACATATTAGGCCATAAAGCAAGCCTTAACAGAATCCAAAACACTGAAATGTTACAAAGCATCTTCTCTGACCCTAAGCCATAAAAGGGGAAATCAACAACACAAAAAGTAAGGAAAAAAAATCAAACACATGGAAACTGAACAATACCTTGCTCAAAAACTACTGGGTTACAGAAGAAATTAAGGATGGAATAAAGAAATTCATAGAATCAAATGAGAATGAAAACACATTCTACCAGAACCTTTGGGAAATAGCAAAAGCAGTGCTCAGAGGTCAGTTTATAGCAATAAATGCACACATCCAAAAAGAAGAAAGGGCCATAATCAAAACATTAACCCTACAACTGGAACAAGTAGAAAGGGAGCAGCAAAATGAGCCCTCAGGAGCCCGAATGAAGGAAATAATAAGAATTAGAGCACAGTTAAATGAAATAGAGAATAGAAAACCAATTGAAAGAGTTAACAAGTTCAAAAGCTGGTTCTTTGAAAAGACCAACAAAATTGATAAACCTTTGGCCAAACTGAAGAAAGAAAAACATGCAAGGAAGCAGATAACTGGTAAATGATATGAGATGGGTGATATCACAACAGGCCCAACTGAAATTAAAACAATCATACTAGATTAATATGAAAAATTATACTCCAACAAATTCGAAAACCTAGAGGAAATGGACAAATTTCTAGAAACTCCCTACCTACCTAAATTAACACAAACAGAAGTAGAATAACAAAATAAATCCATAACAAAAGAAGAGATTGCAAAGGTTATTAAAAAACTGCCAACAACAAAAAAAAAGCCCTGGCCCAGATGGCTTCACTGGAAATTCTATCAAACTTACAGAAAAGAGATAACACCACTTCCACTAAAGGTATTTCAGAGCATAGAAGAGGATGCAACACTCCCAAACTCATTCTATGAAGCCAGCATAACCCTGATACCAAAACCAGATAAAGATACCACAAAAAAGAAAATTACAGACCAATATCCCTCATGAACACTGACAGAAAACTCCTCAACAAAATTGTAGCCAATAGAATTCAGCAACATATAAAAAAAATAATTCACCACGATCAAGTGGAATTTATACCAGCTATGCAGGCATGGTTCAACATTAGAAAAACAATCCATGTAATCCATCACATAAATAAAACAAAAGACAAGAACCACATGATCTTATCAATCAATGCAGAGAAGGCATTCTACAAAGTCCAACTCCCATTCATTATAAAAACTCTCAACAAAATGGGAATAGAAGGGAAATTCCTCAATATAATTAAGAGCATTTATACAATGCCAACAGCCAACATTATCTGAAATGGAGAGACTTCAAAAGTATTCCCCTAGAGAATGGGAACCAGACAAGGATGCCCTCTATCACCACTCTTATTCAATACTGTGCTAGAGGTCCTAGCCAGAGCAATTAGGCTAGAAAAAGAAATAAAGCACATGCAAATTGGTAGGGAAGAAGTCAAAGTATCTCTATTTGTAGATGATATGATCTTATACACAGAAAACCCTAAAGAATACAGAATAAAATTACTGGAACTAATAGAAGATTTCAGCAAAGTTTCAGGATACAAGATAAACATACAAAAATCAGTTGGATTCCTTTACACCAAAAAAGAGAACCTCAAAGAGGAAATTACAAATCAATACCATTTACAATAGCCCCCAAGAAGATAAAATACTTAGGAATAAATCTAACCAGAGACATAAAAGATCTATACACAGAAAACAACAAGACACTACTGCAAGAAACAAAAAGAGACCTGTATAAGTGGAAAAACATACCTTGCTCATGGATAGGTAGACTCAACATAGTGAAAATGTCAATTCTGCCCAAAGTAATCTACAGATATAATGCAATCCCATTCCAAATTTCTACCAGCATTTTTCAATGAGATGGAGAAACAAATCACCAAATTCATATGGAAAGGGAAGAGGCCCTGAGTAAATAAAGCATTACTCAAGAAGAAGAACAAAGTGGGAGGCCTTACACTACCTGATATTAGAAACTATTATACCGCCACTGTAGTCAAAACAGCCTGGTATTGGTACAAAAACAGATACATAGACCAATGGAACAGAGTTGAGAATCCAGATATAAGCTCATCCACCTATGAGCAGCTGATTTTTGACAAAGGCCCAAAATCCATTAATTGGGGAAAAGATGGTCTCTTTAACAAATGGTGCTGGCATAAATGGATATCCATCTGCAAAAAAATGAAAGAAGACCCATACCTCACACCATGCACAGAAACTAACTCAAATTGGATCAAAGACTTAAATATAAAATTGAAAACAATAAAGATCATGGAAGAAAAAATAGGGACAATGCTATAAGCCCTAATACATGGCATAAACACAATACGAACCATAAGTAACAATACACAAGCACTAGAAGAGAGACTAGATAAACGGGAGCTCCTAAAATTCATACACTTATGCTCATCAGAAGACTTCACCAAAAGATTGAAAAGGCACCCTACAGACAGGGAAAAAATTTTTGGCTATGACAAATCCGATCCGTGTCTAATCTCTAAAATCTACAAGATACTGCAAAACCTCAACAACAAAAAGACAAATAACTCAATTAAAAAATGGGAAAAGGATATGAACAGGCACTTCACCAAAGAAGATCTTCAGGCGGCTAACAGACACATGAAGAACTGCTCACGATCATTAGCCATTAGAGAAATGTAGATCAAAACTACAATGAGATATCATCTCACCTCAACAAGGCTAGCCTTAATCCAAAAAACACAAAATAATAAATGCTGGAGAAGTTGTGGAGAGGCTAGAACACTTATACACTGTTGGTGGGAATGTAAAATGGTACAACCACTTTAGAAATTGATTTGGCACTTCCTTAAAAAGCTAAAAATAAAAGTACCATACAATCCAGCTATCCCGCTCCTTGGAATATATCCTAGAGAAATAAGAGCCATCACACGAATAGATATATGCACACCCATGTTCATTGCAGCACTGTTCACAATAGCAAAAAGATGGAAACAACCTAGGTGCCCATCAACGGATGAATGGATAAACAAATTGTGGTATATCCACACAATGGAATACTACACAGCGATAAAGAACAATGATGAAGCTGTGAAACATCGTATAACATGGAGGAAGCTTGAACTTATTATGCTGAGTTAATTTAGTCAGGCACAGAAGGACAAATACTGTATAAGACCACTATTATAAGAACTCAAGAAAAGGTTTAAACACAGAAGAAAACATTCTTTGATGGTTACAAGGGTGGGGAGGGAGGGTGAGGGCTATTTACTAACTAGATAGTAGATAAGAATCATCTTAGGTGAAGGGAAGGACAGCAGACACTACAGGAGAAGTCAGCACAAGTGGACTAAACCAAAGCTAAGAAGTTTCCTGAATACATTCAAATACTTTGAGAGACAGAGTAGCAGGGTAGGGGTCTGGGGACCATGCTTTCAAGGGACATCTATGTCAATTGGTATAACAAAGCTTATTAAGAAAATGTTCTGCATCCAACTTTGGTGAGTGGTGTCTGGGGTCTTAAAAGCTTGCAAGCGGCCATCTAAGATGCATCAACTTGTCCCAACCACCCGGAGTAAAGGAGAATGAAGAACACCAAAGACAAAAGGAAAGTATTACCCCAAGAGATGGAAACGGCCACATAAACCAGAGACTTCATCAGCCTGAGACCAGAAGAACTAGATGGTGTCTGGCTGCCACCAATGACCACCCTGACAGGGAACACAACAGAGATTCCCTGATGGACCAGTAGAAAGATGAGGTGCAGAACTCAAATTCTAGTAAGAAGACAGACTTAATGGTCTGACTGAGACTGAAGGTATCCCAGAAATCATGGCCCCTGGATTCTCTATCAGCCCAGAACTAAAACAATTTCTGAGGCCAACTCTTCAGACAGGGGTTGGACTGGACTGTGGGACAGAAAGTGATACTGGTGAGGAGTGTGCTTCTTAGCTCAAGTAGATGCAAGAGACCAAGGGGGCAGCTTCTGTCCAGAGGTGAGACAGGAAGGCAGAGAGGGTTAGGAGCTGGTTGATTGGACATGGGGAATCAGGGATGGAAAGGAGGAGTGTGCTGTCGCAGAATGTGGTGAGCAATTAGGGTCACATAACAAGGTATGTATAAAATTTTGTGTAGGAGACTAACTTGCAATGTAAACTTCATTTAGACTACAACAACAAAAAATTAAAGAAAAAATGATAATCATTATGAATTCAATCAATGAGACATACCACTGAAACATAAATTCTGACATTAAAAAGAATGTAACACTATGACCAGTGAATGTGATCCTGATTGTAGTGTAACCTTTAATTCCAGACCAGATGTATCTTCAATGTGTTACCTTACATATTTTAGCTAAAGCTCTAGACATCTGATTCATCTTTAAGAAGTCTTCAAAGGTAGTTCCAGGAGTGCAAAACCTAGTTTGATTTAAGGCCGTAGAATATGTTCTCTATTTCCAGATTTTTCTGAATTTGGGGAAACAACAAAACCCATTGCCATGGAGTGGATTCCGACTCCTAGCAACCCAATAGGGTCGATATGAGTCAGAATTGACTCGATGGCAATGGTGGAAACAGCAAACTATTTAATGTATTTATTGTTATCATTTATCAGGCATATTTGAAACCTAAGCTCTTGGATTCTTGGAGCTATAAAAAAACAAAACAAACAAACAAACAAAACCCCTTTGCCATTGAGTCGATTCCAACTCATAGCGACCCTATAACTATACACACACACACAAAGGATTCAGTTGGTGGCACCCTGTTCCTTTTCTCCAACTTGAAATGTTTCAACCCTAACATAGTGCCAAAGAGATTTGCATAATGATTGTCATGGAAATGCTGAGGGAGTTCAGACTATCACAGGGCTGAGAGATGACACTGAAACACTTCAAGGAGTCTTTCTCATAGGGTTATCATCAACCTTACACCTAATTTTTTTTTAGCTCTCCATTTTCCACTCCCCTACCCCCTGGTAACCACTAATCTTTTGTCTCTGTGGATGTACCTAGTCTAGATATTTCATATAAATGAAATTATACACTTTTTGTCATTGTGTTTGGTGTGTTTTACTTAGCATAAAGTTTTCAGGGATCATTCATGTGCTGACATGTATCCAAACTTCTCTTTATATCTGAATAATACTCCACTGTATGTCTATGCCACATTTCATTTATCATTCCTCTGTTGATGGGTACTTAGGTTGTTTCTTCCTTTTAACTATTGCGAATAAAGCTGCAAGGAACATGGTACACAAGTATCTCTTTGAGTCGCTCTGCTTTCAGTTCTTGTGGGTATATACATAAGAGTGGAACTGCTTGGTCATATGATATTTCTATGTTAACTTTTTGAGGAAGTGCCAATCTGTTTTCCACAGTGATTGCATCATTTTACATTCCCACCATCAATGTACAAGTGTTCCAATTTCTCCACATCCTCTCCAACACTTGTTATTTTCATTATTTTTTGTAATAATCATCCAGTGAGTATGAAGTAGTATCTCATGCTGGTTTTGGTTTGCATTTCCCTGATGACGAAGGATGTTGAACATCTTTTGAATTGCTTGTTGACCATTTGTAAATTTTTGTTGGAGAAATGTCTATTCAAATCCTTTGCCCATTTTTAAATTGGGCTGTTAATCTTTTTGTTGTTGAGTTTTAAAAATTCCTTATATTCTGGATATTAAACCCTTATCTGATGTATATGGTTTCCAAATATTTTCTCCCATTCTATAATTTGTCTTTATAATAATAGTATTATTATAGCTTGATAATAGATGTTCAAAAGTTTTAAATTTTGATGAAGTCCAGTTTATCTATTTTTCTCTTGTTGCATGTCCTTTTGGTGGTATATCTAAAAACTGATTGTCTAAAAGTAGATCCTGAACCTTCATTCCTATTTTTCTTCTAAGAGTTTTATGATTTTAGGTCTTATATTTAAGTTATTGATTTATTTTGAGTTAATTTTGGTATATGGTATGAGGTATGGGTCCAACTTCATTCTTTTGCATATGGAAATCAGTTGTCCCAGCACCATTTTGCTGAAGAGACTATTCTTTCTTTCTCCATTGAATGGATTTTGCACCGCTGTTGAAAATCAATTGACCATAAATGTATGGATTTATTTCTGGATTCTCAATTTTATTACATTGGTCTACAAGTCTATGCTTATGCCACTGTTACTCTATTTTTATTATTGTAAACTACTTTTGTAAGGCTGTACAAAAATTTTAGCATATACTTAAAATGGCATAAATCAAGCCCCCAATATAATGCCAGTCAAAGTAAATAAAAATATTGTGGAGAAATTGTGTTCCAAGAATGAAGTCAAGGTTATCTGCAAGAATGTGTCTGGTATAATTTTATTCTTTAATTCCCTAGGTGCAGAAAGAGAATGGCTTACTTATAGTTCTGTTCAAAACTTAAGCCCTTTAAAGCAAGCAAACCAATGTTGCCAAGAGTTTGGCTCCACCTCATAGTGAACTTATGTATAACGGAACAAAACATCATCCTCACAATTATTGCTATGTTTGACCCCATTTGTTGCAACCACTGTGTTAATCCAAAACAAACCAATACCTCTTATTATAATTTTATTGCTCAAGGCTCTTTGAGATCAAGGTTCTTCAAGGTTATGGTCCTTACAAGTCCCATGCTGTGGAAATATTATTTATCTCTGTCTCATATAGTGTTTTCTATTAGACTTTTAACATGAAAGACATGAAATTATATAAGTACAAGAGGAAGAAATACATATTATTACTACAAATTTTTGGAATACTGAGTGCATGAGAGATTATCCTTTCAGATTCTTACCTTCTGGTTTAAGGTAAAAATAACATAATCTGGAAAATGGAAAGATTATTGGTGAAAAAGATTTCATTTTGAATTTTGGATTTTCAATTATTTAGCTATGTATCATTTTCAAAGAAATTTAGATTAATTATAAACTTATTACACTCATAAAAGGAAGTAATTAAAGATTTGATGCAAGAGTTTACCTTAATCATTCTCCTTTAATTAGAAATTAAAAAATATAGATTTTTAGGTAGAGTTCAATTCAATAGAGTACATATTTATTGAGACATTACCACCCTATTGCCAAGAAATCCTTAAATCTATTTAAATTAATTCCTCATTTTAATATTAGTTGATTATATTTTATGACTACATAGAGGCCACTGAAGATAATTTATGGGGTGAATGGAATGTTTTGTATGATAGTGTGTCAGTGGATACATGACTCTATGCATTTTAAAAAAACCAATAGAACTGTACTCCACAAAGTATAAATTTTACTATATGCAAATTTTAAAAAATTAACAATCATATCAGGGGATTCCAGAATGGATTACTCACTGTAGATAATAATCTCATTATACTAAAAAAGCATGGAATAATCTCTCAGAAGGTGATATGGGGCGGAATGGAGCTGACTTAAATAACATTAGGAAATCGTGCTTTAACTGGATAATATAAAGCTAAATAAAAAAGCAACTGTCCATAAACATGGTACTCTAGTAGGTAAAAATGAAACTACATCTATAACGGGGTTAAAAAAACAATTGCTTGAGAAGTAAATAAATAGTGGAAAATGGGAACTAAATCTCTTACTGCTAGAGAAAAAAGTTACTAATAGGAAAGGGAAAGGCTAGAATGAACTGGTGGTGCTAACTTAGAGTTGGTGGTTCAAACCCACCTAGCGGCTCCATGGGAGACACTTGGTGATCTGCTTTTGTAAAGAAAAGATTACAGCCAAGGAAACCTTATGGGGCAGTTCTACTCTGTCACATGGGGTCACTTGGAGTTGAAATCGACTCAATGGCATCTAACAACTATATATATATATAAGAATACACATCTATAATAAACACACATATATATACACAGATGGATATATGAACAAGTTATGTTTATACACGAGTTAATATACTTACATATATTTCTTCTGGCTAATAATATGACCTAGAAGAAATGACATTCCAGTAGAAACAAGCACAAATAGCACCCATATTTTGGTTTCTAAATACCATTCTCTCATAAATGAAATTATGGCTTCTTGGAGAAATGGCTGATTCTAAAGTTAGGGCAGAAAATACAAGGTGAGCCTGGAATATCTTGTAGTACCATAAAGAAAGTGAACATACATACATACATAGAAAGAAAGAAAAATAACACCAGAATAAAGATGAGGCATATCAAAAAAGACAAGTATAAACCTGAAAGCACTCCCAATGACCAAAGCTGGAAAATTTTGAGCAACAAGCAATAACAATAATATTGGATCATAACCCAAAAGAATAAAATAAATATTCATGAATCCTTATGATATAAGCAAATATCATATGACGTTGAAAGATATCATGATTGAAAAGTCAATAAATGGGGGAAAAGGAACAGATCTTCCTTAGAGATTACCATATAACAAATGTAGAAGTGATGAGGAAAATAGGAAGTCACTATCAGAACACCATAGTAATAACTGCTGTGGGCAAGATCCATTGAAGAATGCTAAAATTAGTGGGAAAAACTTTAAATAAAAATAAGTTATTTGCATGGATTCAAGGTATCTCACTTGAAATATCTATTAATTACTATGGGGGTTTTAACACACATCCAAAATTCTTTGATACTGCTCCCTCTCAGAGGTGGAGGTTTAATTCCCTCACCTTAAGCAGTGTCTGGATTTAGTGACTCACTTTTAATGAATAGAATATGGAAAGGGAAAAACAGTAACTTTACAGAGGAGAAATTTGAAAAATACCTAAACCAAGTGATCAAGGCTAACACACATATATATTTACCCCATGAGATGTGTCCCACGATATAATGTGTAAAGAAAGACCCTTCACTTCTGCACTTCCGTGGTGTTCTTTGCCAAAACCCAGAACTCCAGTCTAATCAAGATAAAGCATTAGGCAAAACCGAACTGAAGAACATTCTACCATGCCAGACGTGTCAAGGTCAAAAACCAATGAAAGAGTGAGAAACTGTTACAGATTTGTAGGAGACTAAGAAGACATGATGACTAGTTTAAACATAATAACCTGTGTTGAAATCTAGCTCAGAAAAAGTATATTAGTGGAAAAATTTGGGAAATCCAAAACAGGTTAGCGATTGGTTAATAGTATTTACTATTATTAATGTCTTAGTTTGGTTAAATGTACCATGGTTATATGAGCTGTTAGCATTTGGGAAAGTTAGATTCCAGGTTCTTCGGAACTCTCTGTACTATCTTTGCAACACTTTAATAAATATAAAATCCTTTCAATATAAAAAATAAAACATTTCTTTCCTGTTGAATACTAATTGAGATCTGAAGCCCATGGTACTTTTGTTTGTTTGCTTGTTTTCTATCTTCATTATTTTATATTTTCTCCATTTTTCTAGAATATAACTGTATTTGACAAACCATTCCTTTAGGCTACTTCATAAGATTTCTGACTTTTAAAAATTAAGTGGCAAAGTTCACAAAAACTTATTCCTTGATCATTTCTTTATGCAGCCAATGTCACTCACATCCAAGATCTTTGAATTACAATTCTTTTAACTAAATTTCTACAGTGTTGACTGTCATTCAAAGAAACATAAATACCATCATTGGGGAATTGTACATAATTTATGGCGAGAATTTCTAACTTTCAGATGATTCAGTTTGCCTTAAATTCATCATAAAAATAAGTACGTGAAAAAATGCTCTGAAATTCATGCTGAGATATTTCTCTTATTGATACCAGTCACGTTTATGACCCCAATCATTTAGTGTTAATTGTAAATAGAGAGGTAGGCATAATGCAGTAGAAGTGAAAAGTTAAAGTGACCACCCTATCCTCAAATAAGTTATAGGATTAGGTAGCCAATAAGTTCGTTTGCAACACTAAGATTCCATGAGTCTATGAATCTTGGTACACATTGATTTCCAGTAATTGTATCAAATGATGCTTTAAAGTGCCCTTGATAATTAATATTATCTCTCCTCAATGTCTTCCTAGGGTCTTGAGGAGAACTACTATAGTTTTTACTTTCATATTTTTAAGTTTCCTCCAGTTTTCTTTCTTACACCCTTATCTATACACCAAACATCTAAATGAGCCCAATTCCATCCCATAATGTTTACCCTCATCTTCCATTTAGATAAAAAAGTTAACAAGGAAGTGAACTGGTCTTATAGGCTTATCCAGAGTGATTGTCTCCTTCTCAAAATTCTACTTTAATGCTCCTTTATTATGTATTCATATTATCTAAGAGTGAGGTATAATCCTTATGTCTTGGGTCAGAGACAGTGGTTGGTTAAAGATAAAAGGAAGAAATACTGGACAAGAAGAATCAACATAGCTATAAGAAGGAGGTGGTAATAAATAGCAAGTCAGTAGGATGGTACAGATTAGGAAGTTTTAAAAAAGTAGAGGTCAAAAAGGAAATGTTGCTCAGAAACAGTCCAGCAGACATGAGGAAGTATGCCTAAGCTGGGGATCAACTGGGTCAGAGTCAGATAAAGTTTTGGGCAAGAGACTGACTTATGACATACAAAAGATTAGCGGACCTTTGCTTCAAGTGAAATCTGACCTCAGACATGGACAGAATTTTCACTACATCCTTCTGGAATAAAATTCACTGAGTATGACTAATCAGGGTGAGGAAAGTCTAGACTGCTGAGATGAAGTAATTCTCTTTTCCAAACTTATATTCTGAATGGAAACCCTGGTGGTGTAGTGGTTAAGTGCTACGGCTGCTAACCAGTGTACAAAGTTAAATTCATTATATTTATTTCCAAAATATAGCATTTCTGTGCTTCCAGCTTCCCCATTTTTGAAAACAAAACAACAACATCAAAAAACCAAACCCATTGCCATTGAGTGGATTCCAACTCACAGAGATCCTATAGGACAGAGTAGAACTGCCCCATAGAGTTCCTAAGGAGCGGCTGGTAGATTCAAACTGCCAAACTTTTGGTTCACAGCCAAGCTCGTAAGCACAAAAAATAACCATTAATACTCAATCACCCAAAACTTAAAGTCCACAAACTTGTGTTTAACTCTTTACCCCCCTTCCATGGTAAGTAAACAGTGGCCTATTTTCTACTCACAAATGATTTTGGCATTCATCCTCTTTCCTTTATGACATTGATTTAGTTTCGCCTTTCATCATCTCTCGCAAAAAAACTTTAATAACCTTTTAAATGTTTTCCCTGTTAAGCAAATTTTCCATATTTAATTAACTTCCTAAAACAATGGTGTGATCCTATCAACCATAGCCCAAGAAAATATGAGTGCTTATAGAATAAGCTTAAACCATTAGAACAAAATTGTTGATCCTCCCAGATCAGACCATAGCATATACATTCTAGAAAATTTACCTGCTCAGGCAGGATTTTTAATCTACCTAAACTGGGTCACTTAAACTCCATGATACTCCCAACATTTCTCAGTATACACTCAATTACTTATATTGACACCTGCTCTAAGTCATTCTCCTTGTCCCCACCACCACTTGTGAAGATCCTCTTCATCCTTTACAGATCCACTTAAATGCCAATATGCCTATAAATCACTAAATAATTTCTCCTATCAAATATTATTCCTCAGGCTCTATGCTACCATGACATGTTATTTACATCCCTACATACACTAATCATATTTGACCCTCTTCAAAAATTTGTTGTCAGCCATTGAGGTGAAGAGCCCTCTCTGAGTCAACTAGGTATAACTCTGCACCTATCTGGATTAAATAATTGCTTGAGAATTAGATTGGCTAATTTGGAAGGCATTAAAATTTGCAGAGGAAAAAGCAGAATAAGGAATAAATGTAAGGTAAATTTTTTTTAAAAAAGAATGATCTCTGACATAGATGATTCACTATATAGTATATAGCAAACTAATCACTAATAAAGAAAACCACTGACTTTGAGCATCTGGCACTGGGAAAATTATGTGCTTCTGCTTAATACTTAAAATGATGCTTCTCCTTGAACTAGCCAAGGATTTTACGTGTTTGACTCTGGGTAAAAGTTGTTGTTGTTAGCTACTATTGATTTGGTCCCTGACACAAGGTGAACAGTTTGCCAGGACTTTCTTTTGTGGAGCCACTGGGTGGGTTTAAGCTGTCAACCTTTAGGTTAGTAGCTGATCTCAAGCCACTTGTGTCATCTGAGATCCTTGGTAAAAGTTACAGGCTAGCATTAACAAGCATGTATAAGAAGCTGCTTAGAGATGGCTGCCCTTACCCACAAAATCTCTACTTGAAACATGTGCTTACACGTATTTTCATACGCATGTACCAAAGTAACCAGCACAGAAAAAATATAAATGTTCTATGTCTGTTACAGCCCTTTACCTTTTATTTATTTTTTCACTGGCAAAAAGCTGACTTTATTTGGGATGTGGGAGAGACCCAGATACAGGCTGGTTAGGTAATAATGGACATCTCCTCCTGGTCTCTGCTCTCAGACACTGAGCTGACTATGCTTTTTAAATACTTTGTGAATTCCAACTAGATCACCTCAGGGTCATCCTCAAGATTTGAGCACACCAGCTTCAGCTTGTTCAAGGGTGATGGCAAAGACAGGCTTCTTCTATCGCTTCCAGAGCCTGGTTTGTGGTGTGAAGTTCAGAGACACTGAGTAACCTGTAATAGCTGCTGCCAGACAAAGCAGCAATTTCTTTCAGGTGGATTGGGGTTTCAGCATTGAATATGATCACCACTACATGAAAGTCCCTCATCAGGGCTGGCCAGCAAGACTTGAACTTTGTATCATCGTCACAATCCCACAGCTCAAATTCACACCCCATGGCTTTGTTGTTGCTGGTAACATGGGGATTATCAAATTCCAGGTTCCTCACTCCTTGGGTTGGGTTGTATTCAGTGATGTCAGAAGATTCTGTCAGAAATTTGGCCAGAACTGTTCTTCCACTCTCACAGGGCCCCAAGAACAGAGTCTTGGCTTTCAGCATTGCCATTCACAGCAGGAAAGACACACAGCCCTTTATCTTAAGATTGTTTTTTTATCTAAAGGATACTAAGTAAGAGATCAAAACTTTAACTAGTCTCTAGAATCATCACCAAATCACGTTAGAATAATGTCCACTAAACTACCTGACTTTCATTCCCATATGTTTGACTTGCACAGTTTTTCCATCTGATTCACCTCTATTTATTAGGCTATATTGTCAAGGCTTAGAGAAAATTGCTTGCTTAAATTCACCCTAATATAGATGTTATCCTAAAAATAACCAGGTTATAATTATTCAAAAAAGAAAACATAAAAAAATGTTAACAGTCCTTTCAGGGGAGAAAAAAAATTTTCTGAAAGCCTGTACCTTAAGGTCAGTGAAGCTAAAGAGGATGTTTTCAAAGTTCTAATGCTTACATTGCTCTACACAGCCATGCAGCGCCTCAGTATCCATCCATCCATCCATCCATCCAACCATCCATCCATCCATCCACCTATCCATCCATCCATCTATCAATCATCTATTTCACTCTTTAGTTACTACCGGTTTAATGGTATACCAGCCACTTTTTATGCCTCTGGACCTTGTAGGTAGTATGCTATGCCAGTTCTAATGCATTTAGTGTTAAGTTGCATAACTTCTGAAATGCATGAAGCTCAACAGACCAGAGTTGGAGCCTCATTGTTGGGTAGCCTGAGCATTCTATTAGGTGATGATTCCTGGATGCATTAGTTTTGTAAACTTTTGCCTTTTTTCCTTTATTTCTGTGCCATAAGATTTATAAGCATAATTATGGCTTTCCTGTGTGATAGTTAGGGAGCCCTCAATTAGTAAGCATGTATTCCAACGCTGCAAACACATGTCATAAAAAAAAAAAATGCTTAAAAAAACAAAAAAAAAATGGTAACAAAATGTTTTTAATTAAAGTAGTTAAAACTGTCAATTTCAGTTACCATGGCAGAGATAGCCACATGTTCTTCCTAAATTACTCAACCTCCTTGTAATTATATGAGGAGTTGTGATTAGTTCTAAACAAGATATGATTCATGCACATCCAAGCTGACAATAGTGAGCTGAGCTCACTCTGACTTACTTCCACTGGCACAGTGGTTGTCATGGATTGAATTATGTCCCCCAAAAAATATGTGTATCAATTTGTCTGGGCTATGATTACCAGTATTGTGTGGTTGTCCTCCATTTTGTGATTGTAATTTATGTTGAAGAGGATTAGGGTGGGATTGTATAACACCTTTACTAAGGTCACATTCCTGATCCAATGTAAAGGGAGTTTCCCTAGGTTGTGACCTGTACCACCTTTTATCTTATAAGAAATAAAAGGAAATGGAAGCAAGCAGAAAATTGGGCACCTCATACCACCAAGAAAGTAGTGCAGGGCGCAGAGCTTGTCCTTTGGACCTGAGGTTCTTACACGGAGATGCTCCCAGACCAATAGAAGACTGATGACAAGGACCTTCCTCCACAGCCAACAGAGAAAGCCTCTCCTTGAAGCTTGTCTTAGTCATCTAGTGCTGCTATAACAGAAATAGCACAAGTGGATGGCTTTAACAAAGAGAAGTTTATTTCCTCACAGTCAAAGTAGGCTAAAAGTCCAAATTCAGGGTGTCAGCTCCAGGGGAAGTCTTTCTCTCTCTGTCGGCCTTCTCATCAGTGTTCCCCCGGACTAGGAGCTTCTTGGCGCAGGGACCCTTGTCCAAAGGACGCGCTCCGCTCCCGGCACTGCTTTCTTGATGGTTATGAGGTCCCCCTGTCTCACTGCTCACTTCTGTCGTTTATATCTCAAGAGATTGCCTCAGGACACAATCCAGTCTTGTAGATCAAGTCCTGCCTTACTAACACAACTGCCACCCATCCTCCCTCATTAACATCATACAGGCAGGTTCACAACATACAGGAAAATCAACAGTACCAGGAATCATGGCCTAGCCAAATTGATACACACATTTTTTGGGGGACATAATTCAAACCATGACAAAGCTGATGTCCTGAATTTGGACTTGTAACCTACTAGACTGTGAGAGAATAAATTACTCTTTGTTGAAGCTATCCACTTGTGGTATTTCTGTTATAGCAGCACTAGATGACTAAGACAGTGACAAAAGCCACAAGACAGAAGCAGTGAAGATCATTCAGCCGTTGCATGAAGTCCTTGGGAAAGCTATTGGGAACCACAGTGGATTTTGAAAAGTGAACTGTCAGGTTCAGTCTCTGAGATTTTGGGATTGTTGGTTACTGCAGAGTAGCCTAGCCTAGTCTGTCTCATACAGTCAGATTCTGAGGTTTCAGCCAGTAAGACTCACCATGTACTATGCATATTTATGATGCTTACAATCAACTAATCAATGTTTTGGAAAATCTACTACAAAAATAGATTATAAAATCTAGAATCTTTATAAAAGGGTTCTTTCCACATTATATACATACACATTCCTTTTATGTATGCAGTGCTTCTCAATCTTGGATGCATATTCGAATAACCTGGGGATTAAATACATGTGTACATATATATACCTAAACCTCCCAACTCACACCAATTAAATAGAATGCCTGGGGCTCAGGCCTGGGTGTCTAGATTTTTTAAAGGTCACGTAATTCTAGGTAATAGTGATGGTTAGGAATTGTTTCATATGGCTTAAAGCAGAGTCTTTTGTTTGCTTGCTTTTGGATAAATATTCGTTTGCCATATGTCAAAATTTCAGGAAAGAATTTTTAAGTATATATGCTTTTATAATCATCATCATAATTATAGTTATAAAGCAGGTATAAACACCAGCCCACACCTCTTTGTTTCTGAAATCTTACCTAACTGATATTTTTAACAAGATTGTCTGTATCCAGTAAACGTGCAAACCAGTAGAAAGAACATAGATTCGGAGTCGAAGAAAACTATGCTCAAATATCAGGCCCCTCATTACTGAGTGGCCTCAGGTAAATTCCTTAATCTCTTTGATGTCAGTTTCTTCCTCTGGAAACTTGAGATAACACCTTCCTTATAGTGTTGCTCTAGGATTATGTGAGGTAATTTGTATGCAGCAATAATCACACTATCTTAAAGTCACTCAACAAAATTAGGTATTTTGATATAAAATTGAGGGTGCTGAACTGGTATTATGACTCTGCAATACATTTCACACTAGTTTGTCAATGTTTGGCATTGCAAAATTGGAGGTCTATTCTTTTAGTTGTAAGAATTTACTCACACACACTTCAGAGTGGTAACATGTTATTCCTTATCCAGAGTTTATTCCCTTCCAGCAATGCTTCCATGTTTTCTCCAGGGTTCTTTCTTGGGAAAAGTCTTTAAGGGAAATAATACTGGGATAAGCATATGGCCATTGACCTTCTGGAGATCAAAGGTTAAAATGGCACTGAAGTAGACATAAAATTCAGGAAAAGATAATAGTTATATTCATTTTTAAAAACAGATTTATAGAAATTTCGCACAGAAAGAAAGTCCTCCTGAGGGGATATCTTAGTTATCTAGTGCTGCTATAATGGAAATACCACAAGTGGATGGTTTTAACAAAGATAAATTTATTCTCTCTCAGTTTAGGACTCTAGAAGTCTGAATTGAGGGTGCCAGCTCCAGGGGAAGGCTTTCTCTCTCTGTCAACTCTGTGGGAAGGTCCTTGTCGTCAATCTTCCCCTGGGTCTAGAAGTTTCTCAGTGCATGAACCCAGGTCCAAAGGATGCACTTGCTCCTAGCTCTTCTTTGCTGGTGGTGGGAGGTCTCTCTCCTCTCTGCTTGCTTCTCTCTTTCATATCTCAAAAGAGATTGACTCAAAATACAGCCAAATCCTGCAGATTGTGTTCTGCCTTATTAACATAACTGCCTCTAATCCTTTCTCATTAACATCATAGAGTTTAGGGTTTACAGTGCGTAGGATAATAACATCAGGTCACAAAATGGAGGACAACCACGCAATGCTGGGAATCATAGCCTAGCCAAATTGATGTACATTTTGGGGGTACATAACTTAATCCATAACAGGTGATTTGAGGACTTTTGGTAGTATTTATTCTCATTAAATGCTTGGCTCTTCTTCTACAAGCTTTCATTTCATCTTAGACCCTTGTGTGATGTAAAGTACTGAAATTAAATCAGATGTAAAAAAATCCTCTCCCTTTAGCGTCTTTTCACTACTGTGGGTGGGGGGGAGAGGGGACAAATATAAAATTAACTCATGATAAGAATATAAAGCCTTATGAATTCATACCTTTAATAGCGGTATCAGCAACATATTATGGGAAGAGGGCAAAAGCAAAATTTATAATGATGTTCATCAATCAGGGAATAAGTCTCCCCAACAAACAAATTGTCCATCTCATTTTATGACACAACAAAAGAAGAAAATAAAATGTGGGACAGGGGTGGAGAAGGAAGTGGGAGGAAAGATTAGAAGAGAAATACTCTTTTGAATGCTCCAGATTCTTAATGTCCTTAACATGAATTAACAGACACCACAAGATCAAGCAAAGAGTCAAGCCACTTGTTCTGTTCATAGAATATGCTCGGACTATTGAAAGAATAAATCAATGAATAAATGTGTGTTCTGAATCAGTCGCTACTGACTTAATCAGGCTCTTCAAGCCTGATCAGTAACTTTTTGCCCCCATATCTCTGGTAGTTTTGTGGATCCTGAAGCCTGTTGAATTGAATTTGACAGAATCTGAAACACTGCCTTGGGAAACAACTTTGTAAAATAATGGTCTTAAAATGGAAACATTTAGAAAGATAGAATTTTTTGAGACATATAGTAAAAAGTAACAAAGGATGAGTATAGTTTATACACACACACACATACACTATCCAAATTATGTAAAAGACTATAACCATTAATAAAATTGTAGTTATTCACGCATTTGATGGTGTGAATATACTGATTTTTTCTACTATTTCGATGCTTTAAAAAAAAAAAAATACCACACCCCATCATATGACTTGGTACCAAATTAAAATTGCTTTTTATATTTTTATAAGGTATGGGATAGCTTTAAAAATGCTAGACAAGGCTGAAGAGATATGGGTAAAAAGAACTGGGGATTTTACTTCTTTTGTTTTCTCTGATGTACATTTCTCTACAAATGTGAGGAAAAAATTTTAATAGTGAAGACATATATATTTACCTTGTTACATGTATATTCATTTGAATTTATTTCCCATAGGAAATTTTTCTATAAGAAACTTTGCTGTTACTTTTTGGCTAAGTGAAGTGATTAAAAGAGCCAAATGAGGAAAATAATCAATGGCCCAGAAGAACTGAAATTAGAATTAAGAATTAATTGATTTTGAAAAATCAGATTTAAAAGGAATATTAAATGTGATTCCTCTAGAATTACTAAGCTTATAGTAATGAAATGAGTGGGCCTTACTTCTAAAGTGGAATATTTTGATTAGATAAGTTTCGAATTTGAATAAGTTGGTTTTGAAGAAAGTTTCTTTGACATACATCATTAAAGTCTTCCTTCATTAGTCAAAATAACACGAAGTCAATGAGGAGAATCTCCTTCACTGGAGGAAAAGCAAACTCATGATTCAATACAGTTGTTCTTTTCATAGGAAAGTATGCATATTGTCATGCATTGTAGGTACAGATATGTTCTACTTACATCCTCTCTCCCCATCCTGTCTTTGCTTTGGTGTGCAGATTAGATCCTCATATTTTGTTTTGCCTTAAGAACCAGAGTTATAATCTAATACATTGCTGTTAAAGGACTGAAACAAAGAGTTAAGCTGCTCTGCAAATGCTTGCAAATCATTTCCTACTGGAAAGTGTGATCTGGCCATTGTGTGCTAAAATCAGGGAATTTCCACAATTAATGTTGTTGGGAAATTAGCCACCCTTTTGTAGCCATCTTTTACTGGTTATGAAATATCTTAGATGAGCAGATGTGTTTATGTAATTTGGTTTGATAATTTACCAAAAATACAAAACTCCACAGAAGTGCCCAAAGTAACAGGTGCTGCACAGAAAGACTCTAAGGAAGCTTTATTGAATTTCACAGATTCATCGATTAAAGTCCAAGAGTATAGGAGAGGATAAAACTGTAGGTGTTAATAAAGTGCCAGGAAGCTTGATAAGAATACACTCAAAAGAGAAAGTAGAACCTATTTAGATAAGACTGTATGAGAATAAAATTTGATTATATGGCTGGCATTCATATATATATATATGTGTGTGTGTATATATATATGTATGTGTGTATATATATATATATGAATTATATGTATATGATTGCCCACACAGCAGACTAACTGAATGCATGGTTGATTACATCTAACCAAAAGCACTGACGGTATTCAATGAAGTCAATAGAATAACGGTTCATGAAAATGAGATCACTATGTATACACCCAGATACATGGTTAATATTATGTTTTCAGATTACACAATGTTATAGTAAATCTGGAAGGCAGACAAAGTCTAACTCAAGATTATTATTTCTTTGAAAATCTCTGCTTGAACTTTCCACATGCAGATTATTTACATGAAAACTGCTCACTATTCCATATAATAAAGGATATTAACAGTAATACAAAGGAGCTACCTTTGTTTCTGTCCGATAAAGCTATAGTTAACTTAATATAGCTGGCAATGTGATGATTATCATATTAATTTAAAGTGGTGGTTTTTACAAGCCCTATGCATATGCTAGGCTGAAAAATCAATTTAAAAAAGAAAGCACATTACTAAACTTCCCTGAATAAATCTTTTTACAGGTTCAGATAAAACTCTTGGATATTGCTTTGTCTGAGAATAATCATTATGATCATCATTTATCACCATAATATGTCAACTGTCACTGAATTGAGGTCCTGTATAAAGTAAGCACTAGACTCTGTATTTGCCGCATTGCATCATGGCAGCGTGTGATAGATTTTCCAGCTAATGTTGCGGAAAAGAAAGAATATTTCAAAAAACTGGATGTGCAAAATAATGCTATACATTTGTGGTCAAAATTACTGAGAAAGTATGTTTGTGGATATACTTTTGGCTGAAGCTGGAACTAATTATTGCCTGAATTTGGCGCAGTTGTTACAAGCTTGGCTGTTAATCAAAGGGCCAGCAGTTTGAATCCACCAGCATTCCTTGGAAACCCTGGGGGGCAGTTCTACTCTGTCCTATAAGGTCTCTATGAGTCAGAGTTGACTTGATGGCAATGAGTCTGGCCTGGTCTTACTAACCTAAAGGTTGGCGGTTTGAAATCATCCAGTGGCACCGTGGAAGAAAGACCTAGTGATCTGCTTCTGTAAAGATTACAGCCAAGAAAACTCTATGGAGCAGTTTTACTCTGTAACACATGGGATCACCATGAGTTGGAATCAACTCAATGGCAACAGGTTTGGTTATTTTGGTTTTCAAATTATCTGAGGAGCCTGAGTGGCACTAGTGTATTGTGGTTGGCTGCTAACCTAAAGGTTGACAGTTGGAACCCACCCAGCAGCTCCACGGAAGGAAGCCTGGCAAATTGCTTTCATGAAGATTATAGACAAGAAAACCCTAAGAAGCATTTCTACACTGCAACATATGGGGTCTCCAGAGTTAGCGTTGACTTGATGGCAAGTTTTTTTTTTGTTGCTATTGTTGTTTTCTTGAGACTGTCTAAATGCTACAATTCCCATTTTGAGTATCCCCTTCTAAAATGTCACTTTTCACTACCCCACAGAACCTGCTCAATCCTCACTCTGTGCTTTGCTCAGGCACGTTGATTTACATGGATAACCTGGTGTGTCTTTTTTAAAAATTTTTGCCTGAAATTTTTAACCCAGAAAGCTGTATTTCTTGACCTTTTAACAGCATAATCTCTAGTTTCAGAATTCCTAGACTGAGAGATAATCTTACTGTAGCCCTCAGTAACTGGGTGACTTTGGACAAGACTGTTAAACTTTCTAATCCCCAATTTCCACCATTGTAAATTGAGAACTGAAACTTTGGCTCTGTTTTTGTGGGTCTTGTATAAAAGTGAGATAATACACATAGAGCCCTCAATGTTAGCCACTATTATTTCCCGACGCTTATGGTTCACAATGACCGACTTCCTTGTCTTAATCCTCATATTAGTTGTTGCCTGTGTGACTTGGCATACAGATATTTACTTGTGCCATGACTAGATTATAAATTTATTGATAGCAGTGACTGTGCTTTATATTTCATGGGCATTACCCTTGGTGATAATTCCTCCACTGTGAAAATAGACAATACACAGTATGTTAGCACTCTCTTGCCAAACTCATTGTGGCCATGGTGATGCATAGTAGTTGAATAATTGGCAACAGTAATAATAACCACAATTTCAAAACTATAATGTATGCAAAAAAACTATGATAGGCAATTTAGGGAAATGTATTTATTTAATTCTCACAAAACCTCAAATGGTGAAAAATTTACCTCACACAGCTAGTGATTTGGAACTAGGGTCAGAATACACATTCCAAAACCAAGGCAGTCCCTACCTAGATATAAGAAAATTAGCATTAGGTAATAAATTTTCATTTTTATATACAGTATCATAGATTTTTATCTCCAAATATGATAACTTTAGAGCATATTAGCCACTCTTACCACCTGGGTCCCATGCCCCATTAGGTAAAGTTATTGGCCAGTGTTTATATTTAGAATTAAAGCCTGATATATATATATATATATATATATATTTGGTAAAGGGGTAGTAAGATTATAAGTTTCATTTTCTTTCAAAGCAGATTTAGGATAGAAGAATTTTAAGTTAAAAGTTTTAGATCCTGTTTCAAATACATTGACTGAGATTGAGATTGAAGACTGGGTTTAAAAAAGAAGAACAAAGTTTTTTATTTACTTGTTTTAATTTTATTTTTGTTGTGTCCACCCTCTAGTTAAGTTTACTTAATGTCTAAGTATATTAATAAAAGAATAAAGAATAAAGGACAGACTTGCCTTTTTTTTTTAACTATCACAAGTATCCAAGTTGCTTTGCATCTCCGAAATTCATCTATATTGAGACTGAGTTAAAAAGCAATTATTTATTTGAAGTAATAGATGCATGGATCAGATATATTTGTAGAGCTATTTTATATTTGCCCCCAGAGGACAATTGGTTTTGTAATCGACATGATTTATCATAGAATGACAAGGTGGGAATGAACTTGAAATTCCATCAACTACATTTTTTCTTCTCCAAATTGAACCCAAACTAAATTATCTGAAGTAGATGAGAGTATCTCGAAGTAACCAAAAGTTTGTAATATGGACTGTTACTCTGTGGATCTGCACTGTAGTGCTGCTAGAGATCACTGATGCCATAACATGAAAAACTGGTTAGTATAAGAATCCCTTCCTGGGATTCATTCCCACAAGACATCCATCCATGGTATGATTTAATGTCTCAGTTGTTTAATACAAAGCAGCAGCAACCATTTTCATACTGAAAATGAAGCAAAAACAAAAACATCACTAGCTTGAAAGAGCAAAATAAAGTCTCATAGGATCCATGTTTTTACCTGATAATTGATCCATTTTCTGTTCAGTCTCCATTTAAGAAGTTACTTTTTTTTACAAACACAGCACAAACAAATAAAAATAAAAAATAAAACGCTTTATTCCTGCATCATTGTGCATAGATAGAGGATCCAGAATTCACAGGCCAGAGGAAGTCAGAAGATCATTGCATATTGTAACCCATTTAACTCAATTTCTTGCAAAGGGATAGAAAAGACCTTCATTAAACAATGAGTATGTAGCATTATTCCTTTGGAAATAATGTTGAGGAAATAAAATTGTTTAGAAATATCATATGTAAAACTATGTTATTTAATAAATTTTGAGCTGCTACAGATCTAATAACTGAAATTTTCTGTCAATTAAAAAAAAATGGCACCCACTTCCATATCTGATTCTTTTACTCAAACATATATACTGAGTGAGTTATATATTCCAAGATTCCTGTAAAGTCTGGGAATTTAATGATAAACCAGACAGCTATGACTCTTACATTCAGGAAGAGTATACACAACAACTCTGGGCCCACAGAAGGTGATGAGCAGAACAGAAAAGATCCATTCTGAAGACATTCCATTTCCATGCTACATCTATGTTAGTGTAATGAAGGTCTTTCTCCTACAGAGCCTCTGGGTGGGTTCAAACTGCCAACTTTTTGATTAGCAACTGAGTGCTTAACCATTGCACAACCAGGGCTCCTTGAATAGTGTATTTAAAATGATAAGAAAATAGAAATTCATATCAGAATCTGTATATAATTTTTAGTTCTTAAACATAATTATGATCATGTTGAATATGTGGTAAAATTTAAGTCTACAAGAGCCAAAATACTACCTTGAGTATATCCCACCTAAATTTAGAGACCATTTGAAGAATAGATTTGACGCACTGAACACTAATGACTGAAGACCAGAATGAGTTGTGGGATGACATCAAAGGCATCATACATGAAAAAAGCAAAAGGTCATTAAAAAGTCAGGAAAGAAAGAAAGGTCCAAAATGGATGTTAGAAGAGACTCTGAAACTTGCTCTTGAATGTCAAGTAGCTAAAGAGAACAGAAGAAGTGATGAAGTAAAAGAGCTGAAGAGAATATTTCCAAGGGTGGCTAGAGAGGACAAAGTAAAGTATTATAATGAAATGTGCAAAGACCTGGAGTTATAAAATCAAAAGAGAAGAGCACACTCAGAATTTCTGAAGCTCAAAGAACTAAAGAAAAAATTCAAGCTTTGAGTAACAATATTGAAGGATTGTGTAGGTATAATATTGAAGGACACGGGAAGCATCAAAAGAAGATAGAAGGGATACACAGAGGTCACTGTACCAAAAAGAATTGTCAATGTTCAACCATTTCAGGAGATATCATATGAAAAAGAACTGATGGTACTGAAGGAAGAAATCCAAGCTGCATTGAAGGTATTGGCAAAAAACAAGGCTCCAGGAACTGACAGAATACCAACTGAGATGTTTCAACAAATGGATGCTGTGCTGGAGTGCTGCAGGTGTCAAGAAATTTAGAAGACAGCTACCTGGCCAACTGACTGGAAGAGATCTATATTTGTGCCCATTCCAAAGAACAGTGATCCAACAGAAGGTGGAAATTATCAAACGAGATCATTAATATCACACACAAGTAAAATTTTGCTGATGAGTCTTCAAAAATGGTTGCAGTAGTATATCAACAAAGAACTGCCAGAAACTCAAGCCAGATTCAGAAGAGGATGTGGAATGAGGGATGTCATTGCTGTGTAAAATGGATCTTGGCTGAAAGGAGAGAATACCAGAAATATGTTTACTTGTATTTTATTGACTATGCAAAGGCATTCAACCATGCAGCTCATAACAAATTATGGATAACATTTCAAAAAATGGGAATTCCAGAACACTTAATTGTGCTCATGTGGAACCTGTACATAGATGAAGAGGCAGTCATTTGGACAGAAGGGATACTGCCTGGTTTAAAATCAGGAAAGGTATGTGTCAGGACTGTATCCTTTCACCATACTTATTCAGTCTGTATGTTGAGCAAATAATCTGAGAAGCTGGACTATATGAAGAAGAACACGGCATCAGGATTGGAGAAAGACTCATTAACAACCTGCATTATGCAGATAATACAACTTTGCTTGCTGAAAGTAAAGAGGACTTGAAGCATTTACTTATGAAGATCAAAGACTACAGCCTTCAGTATGGATTATACCTCAAAGTAAAGAAAACAAAAATCCTTAGAACTGGATCAGTAAGTAACAACGTGATAAACAAAGATTGAAGTTGTCAAGGATTTCATTTTACTTGGATCCGCAATCTACACCAATGGAAGCAGCAGTCAAGAAATCAAACAACATATTTCACTGGGCAAATCTGCTGCAAAGACTTCAACGTGTTGAAAAATAAGGATTTCACTTTGAGAACTAAGGTGCACCTAACCCAAGCTATGGCATTTTCCATTGCATCATATGCCTATGAAAGCTGGACAATGAATAAGGAAGACTGAAGAAGAATTGATGTCTTTGAACTATGATGTTGGTGAAGATATTGAATGTACCACGGACCGCCAGAAGAACGAACAGATCTGTCTTGGAAAAAGTACAGTCAGAATGCTCCTTATAAGCAAGGATGGCAAGACTTCATCTCAAGTATTTTGAATATGTTTTTGAGAGGAACCAGTCCCTGGAGAAGAACATCATGCTTGGTAAGGTAGAGGATCATCGAAACAGAGGAAGACTCTCAACGTGATAGATTGACATAGTGGCTGCAACAATGGGCTTAAACATAGCAATGATTGTGAGTATGGCACAGAATGGGGCAGTATTTCTTTCTATAGTGTATAGGGTTGCTGTGAGTCAGAACCTACTCAATGGCACCCAACAACAACAACAACAGGTGTTTCTTATTCTAGCTCTAGCCGTCAAATTTTTAGAGAATCAGTTTGGGGTCTGCCACTTTCTAGAGTAAATTAATCTCTCAGAGGGCTGGGTTTTGAATTTATAAAATGACTGTTCTTACAATTACATTTCAAGTGTGTGATATGAAAGCGTCTATCTCAATAAATATTGTCATCTCCAGAAATATTAATTTCTTTCATTCTCACTAGTTTCTTACTGTTTTTAGCTCTATCTTCAAAAATAGAAGGTAGAGTTGTGTCAGAGTAGTGTTTTGAGACATAAAATGACATTGAGTTCTCAAATTTTCTTGAAAATTAATTGTCTTAATTATTATAAAAATTTTTCTATAATTAGATGCTTAATAATGTTGAATGGATATGTTGAATTTTATGGCAGTTTCATTTTATCTATTCATATTTTCTGATAAATCAGGCTTGAGTGTCAAGAAAGAGGGCATTGTCAGGTCTTACTTCTCCTTGAACTAGAGCTCTTGCATGTAGGTCTGATTAGCCAGCTACTAGAAATTTAGTCAGTGCTATTTTTTTATAGTGGTATCTCTAAGACCTCCATAAAGGAGTTAAAAATGTGCAAACCATAGTAATTTAGATATTTAATTAATCACAGTTTGCATCTCTTAAATTGTTCTGGCAAAATCTTTGAAATTTCAGAACAGCTATTTCTGACTAATATAGCCAGATTAGGAAAACATTTGTATGGAAGAAATAAAATCTTATATTTCACCTCACAAGTCAGAGGTATGCTAGATATTTGAAAAAAAATTAAGTAAATACAGTGCTTCCAGGCAGGGGCATATCTATAGAAAATAGTGCCTATTGAAATTAGATTTAAATTGGTGAATGATCTCTCACAGCTGGCAACGGAAACTGTGATGGCCAACAGGAACTGCTCATTAGCACCCTCCTTAAGTAGTGCCCAGGGCACATGCCCTACCTGCCATTCTTTAGTTTCACCTCTGTTTCCAGGAAGAAGAACAAGTCTGTATATCCAAATGAATTTATTTCTGTAATATTTCTTTAATTAGGGAAACTTTTCCAAAGATGCTCTCTACATAACGTGCGATAAAATAGGATAAGACATGTAATAAATTGAAGAAGTAGTTTGGCCCAATGACAGAAAAGCAAATATTTTTCTTGTTAATGTTCTGATGATATTGCACTGGGATTGCAAGGTCAAGGGAGTTATATTATTACTCCCCATCAAAAACAAACATAAAATCTGATTTGTGTTTTTTCTTATCTCTGTAACTATTTTTGGCCCTTTAATTTATCAATACATCAAACATATGTAAGTTTATATCCATGTAAGATGTTCCTGTAACTGGATTATTTAATGTATTGTTAGTTTATGTGTGTGTGTTTTTAATGTACCCAAAGGAACTCTAATGGATTATTTGCTCATAGACTCTCAGATTTTAACACTCCATTTGGAACAACTTGTTAGGACATCTATTTAGGAACATCTGTTTTGAATAATCAGTTAGGACCACTGAAGGTCACAACTTTAAACTGATGATTACACAGGGAAATCTATTGATGAATTGACAGTTTAAACCTGTGATTTTCTTTCACAGTTAACCCATTTCTACTGATTGCTCTCTACAAAAACCTTCATTTCTACATTATAATTTTACTTTCTTGCTAATACATAACCACTTTTGCTTCCTTCCAAGAAAAGGAAGGACTTATCAAGAAAAAGTTTAGGAAATTTAAGTTTGAAAGCAGTGTTCTTAACATAACAGTGTTCTTAAATGCAGACTCCTGTTACTAGACAGATTGACATCTACCTATCCAATTTATTGACGTTGACAGAGCTATAAATTGCAGTGAGAAATGCCAGCAGGATGGTGACCAGATTTTTGGCCTTATCTTGATGATTGCAAATAGAAGGATTATAATGCTCATTCTGAAAATAGTCTCACATGGATTATTTTGCTTCAGTCTCTTAAACTACAAAATGAAGTTTTTTTTTAGTTGGTTAATGCACGCTTTGATTTCAAAAAGAGCATGTCACAAGATTCTCTGTAAATTATAATCATGTTTGTATTCTTGACATGACTTAATTAACAACTTCTCACACATGATAGTAGGTGTCAAATGTCTTTCATATGCTTTCTGCTAACACCCTCAACTAGCTATCCAAATGAATAGACTTAATGAATCACATGTGATTATTATATAAAAATAGTTAACATAAAATAAAAACTCCCTAAGAATAAAAATGATCAGTATGAATTTATTTAAATTATATATGCTTTTTAAAACACAAATTTTTGCAAATAAAGCCATTTAGTAAAACTAGACTAATTAAATATTATCTATTAAATATTCTTAGGTCACTTATTTTAAATAACTAGATAACAACAACTTGCTCTTGCTCAAAGGCTGTGAAGATTGACAAATCCCAAGATTTGCAAGTAAGCTGCTAGCTCAAGTCCCAGGAACTGGAGGTCAGACAAACAGGAGGCAGCTTCAGGATCCAGAGAGGGCAAAAGCCAGAACATCCACTTATATTCAGATGCAGGCCACATGCCCAAGGAAATTCCCTTTCAACTGATTGGCTACCAACAGCATATCTTATCATGGGGGTGATCACATGTAAACACTGAGAATCATGGCCCAGCCAAGCTGACACACAATCTGAACCATCACAAGATCTTAATGGAACTTCTAGATATTTTGTGAACAGTGGACTTTTTTTGTCTGCACTAGTGAAAGGAAAAAAAAAAAAAGTCAAATAACATATATTGTTTGTTGAATATAAATATTTAACTAATAAGAAGATCTTCACAGTGACTTTAAATACCATCATATTAGATTGAATGTCTAAAAATGTAACAGCCTCCAGTGAGGCCTTCAAGTAAGAACACTTACCCATTTGAATGTTTTGCTATCATTGTGATGAATGGCTAACAGAGCAAAAGTTCAAAAATAGAACTTAAATTTAATCAGCCAATGAAAAATCTAAGTACTACCATCATATTTCATGACAGCAGTCAGTTCCCAATATATAGAACAGTTAAAAGGAGGAGCCCTAAATTCACATATAAATTAATCTGTAATAATTTAAGGCATTGTTAACATGTCCTGTAACTAGTGATTTTCTTTTTATTGTTGTAGTTTAGATGAAGTTTGCATTTCAAGTTAATCTCCCATACAAAAATTTATACATACATTTTTATGTGACCCTAATCATTCTCCCCATACTGTGACAGCATGCTCCTCCTTTCCACCCCTGATTTCCCATGTAGATTTAACCCTTTCTGCCTTCCCATGTCACCTCCGGACAGAAGCTTACTGTTTTGTCTCTTGTATCTACTTGAGCTAAGAGGCACACTCCTCACGAGTATCACTTTATGTCCCACAGTCCAGTCCATTCCCTGTCTGAAGAGTTGGCCTCAGAAATTATTTTAGTTCTGGGCTGATAGAGAATCTGGGAGTCACGCTTTCCGGGGTTCCTCTAGTCTCAGTCAGACCATTAACTCTGGTCTTACTAGAATTTGAGTTCTGCACCCCATCCTTCTACTGTCCCATCAGGGACCCCCTGTTGTGTTCCCTGTCAGGGCGGTCATTGGTGGTAGACAGGCACCATCTAGTTCTTCTGGTCTCAGGCTGATGAAGTCTCTGGTTTATGTGGTCCATTCTGTCTCTTGGGCCAATACTTTCCTTGTGTCTTTGGTGTTCTTAGTTCTCCTTTACTCCAAGTGGTTGGGACCAATTTATACATCTTAGATGGCTGCTTGCAAGCTTTTAAGACCCCAGACGCCACTCACCAAAGTAAGATGCAGAACATTTTCTTAATAAGCTTTGTTATGCCAATTGACATAGATGTCCCCTGAAAGCATGGTCCCCAGACCCCACATCCCTGCTACTCTGTCTCTCAAAATATTTGATTGTATTGAGGAAACGTCTTAGCTTTGTTAGTCCAGTTGTGCTGGCTTCCCCTATAGTGTGTGCTGTCCCTCCCTTCACCTAAGATCATTCTTATCTACTATCTAGTTAGTGAATAACCCTCACCCTCCCTCCTCACCCCGGTAACCATCAAAGAATGTTTTCTTCTGTGTTTAAAACTTTTCTTGAGTTCTTATAATAGTGGTCTTATACAGTATTTGTCCTTCTGTGCCTGACTAAATTAACTCAGCATAATAAGTTCAAGCTTCCAGAAAGTTATACGATGTTTCACAGCTTCATAATTGTTCTTTATCCTTGCATAATATTCCATTGTGTGGATATACCATAGTTTGTTTCTCCATTCGTCCATCGATGAGCACTTAGGCTGCTTCCGTCCTTTGGTTATTGTGAACAGTGCTGCGATGAACATGGGTGTGCAGATATCCATTCGTGTGACGGCTCTTATTTCTCTAGGATATATTCCAAGGACGGGATAGCTGGATCGTATGGTACTTCTATTTCTAGCTTTTTAAGGAAGCACCAAATCGATTTCCAAAGTGGTTGTACCATTTTACATTCCCACCAACAGTGTATAAGTGTTCCAGTCTCTCCACAACCTCTCCAGCATTTCTCATTTTGTGTTTTCTGGATTAATGCTAGCCTTGTTGGGGTGAGATGATATCTCATTGTAGTTTTGATCTACATTTCTCTGATGGCTAATGATCGTCAGCATTTCTTCATGTGTCTGTTAGCTGCCTGAATATATTCTTTGGTGAAGTGCCTGTTCATATCCTTTGCCCATTTTTTAATTGGGTTATTTGTCTTTTTGCTGTTGAGGTTTTGGAGTATCTTGTAGATTTTAGAGATTAAACGCTGATCGGATTTGTCATAGCCAAAAATTTTTTCCCAATCTGTAGGTTGTCTTTTCACTCTTTTGGGGAAGTCTTTGGATGAGCATAAGTGTTTGATTTTTAGGAGCTCCCATTTATGTAGTCTCTCTTCTGGTGCTTGTGCATCATTACTTATGCTTCGTATTATGTTTATGCCATGTATTAGGGCTCCTAGAGTTGTCCGTATTTTTTCTTCCATAATCCTTATCATTTTCGATTTTATATTTAAGTCTTTGATCCATTATGGGTTATTTTTTGTACTTAGTGTGAGATATGGGTCTTGTTTTAGTTTTTTGCATATAGATATCCAATTATGCCCTCACTATTTGTTGAAAAGACTGTCTTTTCCCCAATTAATGGACTTTGGGCCTTTGTCAAACATTAGCTGCTCGTAGGTGGATGCACTTATATCTGGATTCTCAACTCTGTTCCATTGGTCTACGTATCTGTTATTGTACCAGTACCAGGCTGTCTTGACTACCGTGGCAGTATAATAGGTCCTAAAATCAGGTAGTGTAAGGCCTCCTACTTTGTTCTTCTTCTTGAGTAGTGCTTTATTTATCCGGGGCCTCTTTCCTTCCCATATGAAGTTGGTGATTTGTTTTTCCATCTCATTAAAAAATGTTGCTGGAATTTGGATCAGGATTGCATTGTATCTGTAGATTGCTTTGGGTAAAATTGACATTTTCACTATGTTGATTCTACCTATCCATGAGCAAGGTATATTTTTCCACTTATGCAGGTCTCTTTTGGTTTCTTGCAGTAGTTTCTTGTAGTTTTCTCTGTAAAGATCTTTTACATCTCTCGATGGATTTATTCCTAAGTCTTTTATCTTTTTGGGGGCTATTGTAAATGGTATTGATTTGGTGATTTCCTTTTGAAGGTTCTCTTTGTTGGTGTAAAGGAATCCAATTGATTTTTGTATGTTTATCTTGTATCCTGAAACTTTGCTGAAATCTTCTATTAGTTCCAGTAGTTTTCTTGTGGATTCCTTGGGGTTTTCCATGTATAAGATCATATCATCTGCAAATAGATATATTTTTACTTCTTCCCTACCTATTTGGGTGTGCTTTATTTCTTTTTCTAGCCTAACTGCCCTGGCTAGGACCTTGAGCACAATGTTGAATAACAGTGGTTATAAAGGGCATCCTTGTCTGGTTCCTCTTCTCAAGGGGAATGCTTTCAAAGTCTCTCCATTCAGGATAATGTTGGCTATTGGTTTTGTATATATGTCCTTAATTATACTGAGGAATTTCCCTTCTATTCCTATTTTTTTGAGAGTTTTTATCATGAATGGGTGTTGGACTTTGTCGAATGCCTTTCTGCATCGATTGATAAGATCATGTGGTTTTTGTCTTTTGTTTTATTTATGTGATGGATTATATTGATTGTTTTTCTAATGTTGAACCATCCCTGCATACCTAGTATAAATCCCACTTGGTCATGCTGAATTATTTTTTTTGATATGTTGCTAAATTCTATTGGCTCAAATTTTGTTGAGGATTTTTGCATCAATGTTCATGAGGGATATCTGTCTGTAATCTTCTATTTTTTTGTTTGTGTGTCTTTACCTGATTTTGGTATCAGGGTTATACTGCCTTCATAGAATAGGTTTGGGAGTATTCCATCCGTTTCTATGCTCTAAATACCTTTAGTAGAATTGGTGTTATCTCTTCTCTGAAATTTTGGTAGAATTCTCCAGTGAAGCCATCCAGGCCAGGGTGTTTTTTTGCTGGCAGTTTTTTAATAACCTTTTCAATCTCTTCTTTTGTTATAGGTTTATTTAGTTGTTCTACCTCTGTTTGTGTTAATTTAGGTAGGTAGTGAGTTTATAGAAATTTGTCCATTTTCTCTAGGTTTTCAAATTTCTCAGAGTACAATTTTTCATAGTATTCTGTTATAATTCTTTTAATTTCAGTTGGGTCTGTTTTGATACAACCCATCTCATTTCTTATACGAGCTATCTGCTTCTTCTCCAGTTTTTCTTTTGTCAGTTTGGCCAATGGTTTATCAATTTTACTGATCTTTTCAAAGAACCAGCTTTTGGACTTGTTAACTCTTTCAGTTGTTTTTCTGTTCTCTATTTCATTTAATTCTGCTCTAATTCTTATTATTTCCTTCCTTCTGGCACCTGTAGGCTTCTTTTGCTACTCTCTTTCTACTTGTTCCAGGTCTAGGGTGAACGTTTTGATTATGGCCCTTTCTTCTTTTTGGATGTGTGCATTTATTGCTATAAACTGACCTCTGAGCACTGCTTTTGCTGTGTCCCAAAGGTTCTGGTAGGATGTGTTTTCATTCTCGTTTATTCTATGAATTTCTTTATTCCATCCTTAATTTCTTCTATAACCCATTAGTTTTTGATCAAGGGGTTGTTCAGTTTCCATGTGTTTGATTTTTTTCCTTTGCTTTTTGTGTTGTTGATTTCCACTTTTACGGCTTTATGGTCAGAAAAGATGCTTTGCAGTATTTCGATGCTTTGGATTTTGTTAAGGCTTGCTTTATGGCCTAATATTTGGTCTATTCTGTAGAATGTTCCATGTGCATTGGAAAAGAAAGTATACTTGGCTGCTGTTGGGTGCAGAGTTCGGTATATGTCAATGAGATCAAGTTGGTTGATTGTAGCATTTAGCTCTTCTTTGTCTTTGTTGAGCTTATTTCTGGATGTTCTGTCTTTCACCGAAAGTGGCGTGTTGAAGTCTCCTACTACTATTGTGGAGCTGTCTGTTTCTCTTTTCAGAGCTGTTAGAGTTTGTTTTATGTATTTTGGAGCCCTGTTGTTGGGTGTGTAAATATTTATTATAGCTATGTCCTCCTGGTGTATTGACCCTTTAATCATTATATAGTGCCCTTCCTTATCTTTTGTGGTGGATTTTACTTTAAAGTCTATTTTGTCAGAGATCATTATTGCCACTCCTGCTCTTTTTTGAGTGTTCTTTGCTTATTTTTTTCCATCCATTGAGTTTTAGCTTTTTTGTGTCTTTAAGTCTAAGGTGTGTCTCTTGTAGGCAGCATAGAGACGGATCGTGTTTTATTATCCAATCCGGCACTCTCTGTCACTTTTTTGGTGCATTAAGTCCGTTTATATTCATTGTAGTTATTGATAGGTATGAGTTTAGTGCTGTCATCCTGATATCTCTTTTTGTGTGTTCTTCTCAGTTTCTTTGTTCTCCTCAATTTTCTGTGCTGAGTAGTTTTTCCTTATGTATTTTTTTTTTTTTTTTTATCTTTTTCTTCGGTGTAGATTTTGTGTTTGCTGGGTCTTTATGTTTTTCTACTTTTTTATTTTGATTTGTAGGATTGTTAGATTCCTTTTTGGTTATCTTAACATTTACTCCTAATTTTCTAAGTTTATACCAGTCTTTTATTACTTTATATCACCTTAACTTCCCCTCCATATAAAAGATCAATGTCTCCATTTTTTAAGTCCCTCTTTTTTTGTTTTAATATTATCCTTTTTTTTTTAAATGTTGATATCTGTTTCCCTATTTTCAATGTTTTAGCTTTGATGTAATTTTGATTTCCGTATCTGAGTGAATATATGGTTTCTCTATCTTGTGTTCTAGGCTTGCGTTGTTAGCTGGTGTTATTGATTATCTAACCGTAGTACTCCGTTTAGTATTTCTTGTAGTTTTGGTTAGGTTTTTGAAAATTCCCCGAACTTCTTATCTTGAAATGCCCTAATTTCACCATCATATTTGAGAGACAGTTTTGCTGGATATATAACTTTTTGCTGACAGTTCTTTTCCTTCAAGGCTTTAAATATGTCATCCCATTGCCTTCTAGCCTGCATGGTTTCTGCTGAGTAGTCTGAGCTGATTCTAATTGACTCTCCTTTGTAGATGACTTTTCTTTTATCCCTAGTCACTCTTAAAATTCTCTCTTTTTCTTTGGTTTTGGTAAGTCTGATTATATGTCTTGGTGACTTTCTTTTGGGATCTACCTTATGTGGGGTTCGATGAGCATCTTGGATAGATATCTTCTCATCTTTCATTATATCAGGAAAGTTTTCTTTCAACAAATCTTCAACAATTTTCTCTGTATTTTCTGTTATCCCCCCATCCCTCGTTCTTTTACTCCAATCACTCGTAAGTTATTTTTCTTGATAGAGTCCCACATGACTCTTAGAGTTTCTTCATTCTTTTTAATTCTTTTATCTGATGTTTCCTCAAATAAGTTGGCATCAATGTTCTAATTCTTCAATGTTACTTCAATGATACTTAGTACCTTCAATGTTACTAATTCTAACTTCTACTGCCTCAATTCTGTTCCTATGACTTTCTATTGAGTTGTCTAATTCTGAAATTTGATTGTTGATCTTCTGGATTTCTGATTGCTGTCCCTCTATGGATTCTTGAAGCCTATTAAATTTGGCATTACGTTCTGGCATAAATTAAAGTTCCACTACTACTGTGTCTATACGTTGCCTGGCTGTTTCTGCGCTCTGTCGAATTTCCTTTCTTATTTCTAGAAGAGTTCTGTATATTAATCTTTTGTATTCTGTCTCTGGTAATTCCAAGAAGTTCTCTTCCTCCAGAGAATTTATTGGTTCTTTATTTTGGGAGCTTGCTGAAGCCATCGTGGACTGCCTCTTTATGTGACTTGATATTGACTGTTGTCTCTGAGCCATCAATAATTTATTATAATTTTATTTTGTGTTTGCTTAGTGAGACCTAGCTTCTTATTTTGTTTTGTTTTGATATGCCCAAATAGGCTGCTCATGTGCACTCGTTTGATTTTTTGACACCTTTTGATCTCTAATGTCCTGTCACCAAGTAGTTGGTTCTGTAACTAAGTATGTGCACACCAGAGTCCGTTAAATTTTCCTATATGGGATCACCTCATGTGTGGAGGGAGTCGATCTCCAAGTGTGTGATGCAGGCTCTCACCCCTCGTCCTAGAGAGGCATGGGTGATTGGTGCAGGCACTGAACTCTGGCTGTGGTAGGAGATCACACTCTGAGACAGGCAGGGGGCCGACCGCTGCCCCGAGAGTCTGAAAGAAAAGCATGCCCCTATTCTTTAGGGTGAATAGGAATGTGAGTTTTGAGGCTGGGCTAACAGCGCCCCACTATGTTGGCTGCAAAGACTTGAGGGCACCACTTTTTCTTGAACTCCTGAAGCAGGTGACTAGGCACTTTAGGAACTATCACCAGTCCTCAAGACCCTGCTGCAGATCGATAAAAGTGCCTAGTTGAGGGGCAGGGCTGTTTCAAGGATCACAAATCTGCCAGTTCACAGCTGAAGCAGTTGAAGTTAAACTTCAGATGTTTGCCCTGTTGTACTGTGGTAGTGAGGGTTAATGCTGTTGAGATGGGTCCCCACAAGTCTATAGAGGGGTGTATGGCACTCAGAGTCTGCGGACCCCTGATTTCTATGGCCAGCAAAGGAGTTGTGCCGACCTTGTGTTCCCGGCCTAGTGGAGCCAGCAGGTTATTTGTTCCCTCTCCAAGGCCAGGAGAATGGGTCAGGGCACCTTTTGGGATCTATTTCCTGCCCAGTAGACTCCCGGTGCAGAGCGTGGAGGGAAGCGGTAAGAGGAAGAGAGGTTTTTCCCAAATCTGGTGGAGAGCATGGAGATAGGAGGTAAAACGGAGAGAGGTTTTTCCCAAATGGGCTTTTTTTTTTTTTTTAAGTCGCTGCGAAAGTGTGCGCACATGTACTTATCCTAGCCTCTTGGGAGCTGCTCTTCACTGGTTTGGAGTGTCCAAGCAGAATCTCTTTTGCTGGGTCTCTCTTGTTGTGAAAACTGCTTCTCGAGTGCACTCAGAGCACAGCTGTTTGCCTGCTTCACTGCAGCCTGGAGTGACTGTGTCTCTGCTGTGTCACTGCTGCAGCTCTAGTGCTCCTCACCTCTTCCAAACGGTCTTCCTCTCTGGTATGACTCAGGTGGATTTCTTAACCTTGCCTTTTTCAGGGCTGCCAGATGTTCACATAGAATCATATCACTTGTTTTTCCAGGTCTTTGTTGTAAGAGGCATATAGGAAGTGTCTAATTAGTCCGCCATGTTGACCACGCCTCAATTTCTAGCTTTTTAAGGAAGCGCCAAATTGATTTCCAAAGTGGTTGTATCATTCTACACTCCCACCAATGGTGTATAAGTGTTCCAGTCTCTCCACAACCTCTCCAGCATTTATTATTTTGTGTTTTTTTGACTAATACTAGCCTTGTTGGGGTGAGATGATATCTTATTGTAGTTTTGATCTGCATTTCTCTAATGGCTAATGATTGTGAGCATTTCTTCATGTATCTGTTAGCTGCCTGAATATCTTCTTTGGAAAAGTGTCAGTTCATATTCTTTGTCTATTTTTTAATTGGGTTATTTGTGTTTTTGTTGTTGAGGCTTTGCAGTATCTTGTAGATTTCAGAGATTAGACACTGATCAGATTTGTCGTAGCCAAAAATTTTTTCCTAGTCTGTAGGTTGTCTTTCTACTCTATTGGTGAAGTCTTTTGATGAGCATAAGTTTTGATTTTTAGAAGCTCCCAGTTATCTAGTCTCTCTTCTAGTGCTCCTCCTGCATTGTTACTTATGGCTCGTATTGTGTTTATGCCATGTGTTAGGTCTGCTAGCATTGTCCCTATTTTTTCTTCCATGATCTTTATTGTTTTGATTTTATATTTAAGTCTTTGATCCATTTTGAGTTAGTTTTTGTGCATGGTGTGAGGTATGAGTCTTGTTTCAGTTTATTTGCAGATGGATATCGAGTTATGCCAGAACCGTTTGTTAAAGAGACTGTCTTTTCCCCAATTAATGGACTTTGGGCCTTTGTCAAATATCAGCTGCTAATAGGTAAATGAATTTATGTCTGGATTCTCAATTCTGTTCCATTGGTCTATGTATCTGTTGTTGTACCAGGCTGTTTTGACTACCATGGTGATATAATAGATTCTAAAATCAGGTAGTGTGAAGCCTCCCACTTTGTTCTTTTCTTGAGTAATGCTTTACTTATTTGAGGCCTCTTTCCTTTCCATATGCAGTTGGTGATTTATTTCTCCATCTCATTAAAAAATGCCATTGGAATTTAGATTGGGATTGCGTTGTATCTGTAGATCGCTTTGGGAAGAATTGACATTTTCACAATGTTGAGTCTACCTATCCATGAGCAAGGTATGTTTTTCCATTTATTCAGGTCTCTTTTGGTTTCTTGCAGTAGTGTCTTGAAGTTTTCATTGTATAGGTCTTTTACGTCTCTGGTTAGATTTATTCCTAAGCATTTTATCTTCTAGAGTGCTATTGTAAATGGTATTGATTTGACAATTTCCTGTTCGAGGTTCTCTTTGTTGGTGTAAAGGAATCAATCTGATTTTTGTATGTTTATCTTGTATCCTGAAACTTTGCGGGGAAATATTCTATTAGTTCCAGAAATTTTCTTGTGAATTTTTTTGGGTTTTATATGTATAAAATCATATAATCTGCAAATAGAGATTCTTTGACTTCTTCCCTACTAATTTGGATGCCCTTTATTTCTTTTTGTAGCCTAATTGCTCTGACTAGGACCTCCAGCATGATGTTGAATAAGAGTGGGGATAAAGGGCATCCTTGTCTGGTTCCTGTCCTCAAGGGGAATGCTTTCAAAAGTCTCTCCATTAGGGTGATGTTGGTTGTTGGCTTTGTATAAATGCCCTTAATTATATTGAAGAATTTTCCTTCTATTTCTAACTGTTTGAGAGTTTTTATCATGAATTGGTGTTGGACATTGTCAAATGCCTTTTCTGCCTCAATTGATAAAATCATGTGGTTCTTGTTTTTTGTTTTATTTACGTGATGGATTATATTGATTGTTTTTCTAATGTTGAACCATTCCTGCATACCTGGTATAAAACCCAGTTGATCACGGGGAATTATTTTTTTGATATGTTGTTAAATTCTATTGGCTAGAATTTTGTTGAGGATTTTTACCTCAATGTTCATGAGAGAGATTGGTCAGTTATTTTCTTTTTTTATGGTGTCTTTACATGGTTTTGGTGTCAGGGTTTTGCTGGCTTCATAGAATGAGTTTGGGAATATTCCATCCTTTTCTATGCTCTTAAGTACCTTTAGTAGTTGCAGTGTTAACTCTTCTCTGAAAGTTTGGTAGAATTCTCCAGTGAAGCCATCTGGGCCAGGGCTTGTTTTGGTTGGCAGTTTTTTAATAACCTTTTTAATCTCTTCTTTTGTCATGGGTTATTCAGTTGTTGTACCTCTGTTTCTGTTAGTTTAGATAAGTAGTGAGTTTATAGAAATTTGTACATTTCATCTAGGTTTTCAAATTTGGTAGAGTACAATTTTTCATAGTATTCTGTTATGAGTCTTTTAATTTCAGTTGGGTCTGTTGTGATATCACCCATCTAATTTCTTATATGGGTTATGTGCTTCCTCTCCTGTTTTTCTTTTGTCAGTTTGGTCAATGGTTTATTAATTTTATTGATCTTTTCAAAGAACCAACTTTTGGTCTTGTTAACTATTTTAATTGTTTTTCTATTCTCTATTTCATTTAATTCTGCTCTAATTCTTATTATTTCCTTTCTTCTGGGGCCTGAGGGCTTGTTTTGCTACTCTCTTTCTACTTGTTCCAGGTCTAGGGTGAACATTTTGATTATGGCCCTTTCTCCTTTTTGGATGTGTGTATTTATTGCTATAAACTGACTTCTGATCACTGCTTTGGTTGTGTCCCAAAGGTTCTGGTAAATGTGTTTTCATTCTTGTTTGATTCTATGAATTTCTTTATTACATCCTTAATTTGTTTTATAACCCTGTAGTTTTTGAGCAAAGTGTTGTTCAGTTTCCATGTGTTTGATTTTTTTCCCTTGCTTTTCTGTTGTTGATTTCTACTTTTATAGGTTAATGGTCAGAAAAGATGCTTTGTAATATTTTGATGCTTTGGATTTTGTTAAGGCTTGCTTTATGGCCTAATATGTGGTCTATCCTGGAGAATGTTCCATGTGTGTTGGAAACGTAAGTATATTTGGCTGCCATTGGGTGGAGTGTTCGGTATATGTCTATGAGATCTAGTTGGTTGATTGTAGCATTTAGATCTTCCGTGTCTTTGTTGAGCTTCTTTCTGGATGTTCTGTGCTTCACGTAATGAGGTGTGTTGAAGTCTCCTACTACTACTGCGGAGCTGTTTATCTCTCTTTTCAGTGCTGTTAGAGTTTGTTTTATGTGTTTTTGATCCCTGTCATTGGGTGCATAAATATTTATTATAGTTACATACTCCTGGTATATTGATCCTTTAGTCATTGTATAGTGTCCTTCTTTATCCTTTGTGCTGGAATTTATTTTAAAGTCAATTTTGTCTGAGATTAATATTGCCACTCCTGCTCTTTTATGAGTGTTGTTTGCTTGATATATTTTTTTCCAGTCCTTTGAGTTTTAGTTTGTTTGTGTCTTTAAGTTAAATTGTGTGTCTTGTAGGCAGCATATAGAGGAACCATGTTTTTTTAATCCAATCTGCCACTCTCTGTCTCTTTATTGGTACATTAAGTACATTTACTTTCAGGGTAATTATTGCAAGGTATGAGTTTAGTGCCGTCGTTTTGATGTCTTTTGTTGTGTGTTGTTCAGTTTCTTTGTTCCACTTAATTTTCTGTGCTGAGTTGTTTTTCTTTATATATTTTCTTTTCATCTTTTTATTGTTGATTTTGTGTTTGCTGAGTCTTTATATTTTTCTAGTTTTTTTTTTTTATTTTTACTTGTACGATTGTTAGTTTCCTTTGTGGTTACCTTAATATTTACCTCATTTTTCTAAGTTTATACCAGTCTTTTATTTTTTATGTTGCCTTGACTTCCTGTCCATATGAAAAATCTATGTCTACATTTTTTAAGTCCCTCTTTTTTGTTTTAATATTGTCGTATTTTACATATTAACATCTGTTTCCCTATTTTCAGTGTTGTGGCTTTGATTTACTTTTGTGGCTTCTGTATCTAGGTTTATATCTGGTTTCTCTGTCCTGTGTTCTAGTCTTAGGTTGTTATCTGATGTTACTGATTTTCTAACCGGAGGACTCCCTTTAGTATTTCTTGTAATTTTGGTTTGGCTTTGCAGATTCCCTAAACTTCTGTTTATCTGGAAATGGCCTAATTTTGCCAACATATTTGAGAGATGGTTTGCTGGATATATAACTCTTGGTTGGCAGTTTTTTTTCTTTCAAGGCTTTATATATGTCATCCCATTGCCTTCTTGCCTACATGGTTTCTGCTGAGTAGTCCTAGTTTATTCTTATTGACTCTTCTTTGTAAATGACATTTCATTTATCCCTAGCTGCTCTTAAAATTCTCTCTTTATCTTTGGTTTTGGCAAGTTTGATTATAATATTTCTTGGTGACTTTCTTTTGAGATCTACCTTATGTTTCATTTGATGAGCATCTTGGGATAGATATCTTGTCATCTTTCATGATATCAGGGTAGTTTTCTGCCAACAAATCTTCAATTATTCTCTCTGTATTTTCTGTTATCCTCCCCTTCCCCACCCACTGTTCTGGTACTCCAATCACTCATAGGTTATTCCTCTTGATAGAGTTCCACATAATTCTTAGGGTTTCTTCATTTTTTATAATCCTTTTAACTGCTTTTTTCTCAAATAAGTTGGTGTCAAGTGCTTTGTCTTCAGTCTCACTAATTCTAACTTCCATTGCCTCAATTCTGCTCCTATGACTTTCTACTGAGTTGTCTAATTCTGAAATTTTATTGTGAATCTTCTGGATTTCTGATTGCTATCTCTGTAAGGATCCTTGCAGCCTGTTAAATTTGTCATGATGCTCTTCTCTAATCTTTTTAATTTCCTCTATTGTGTGTTCTGCATTTTGCTTGATTTCCTTCCTAATTTCTTCTAGAGTTCTGTATATTAATCGGTTGTATTCTGCTTCTGGTAATTCCAAGAAATTTTCCTCCTCTTGAAAATTTCTAGATTCTTTATTTTGGGAGCTCGCTGAGGGCAACATGGATTGTCTCTTTATGTGATTTGATATTGACTATTGTCTCGAGCCATCAATAAGTTATTATATATATATATATTTTATGTTTCCTTACTGTGTCCTAGCTTCTTGTTTTCTTTTGATATGAGCCAGTGTGATTATCGGCACCTTTGAAGTTCTAATGTCCTGTCACCAGGTGGTTAGATTTGTTACTAGGTATGTGAGCTCAGGAGTCCACCCACTCCTCCTGTATGGATTCAGCTTAGGTGCCCAGGTAGATAGCCACCAAGTGTGTGGTGTAGGCTCTCACCTATAGTCTTAGAAAGGCATGGGTGATTGGTGTAGGCACAAGCATCTGGCTGCAGCTGGGAGACACACTCTGAGTAAGGCAGGTGGCTGACAGCCACCCCTGAGTGTCCAGGAGGAAGGTGTGTCCCTGTTCTCTAGAGTGCTTAGGTCTGTGAGTTTTGCAGCCAGAGTATGAGCACCCAATGCTGTTGATTCTAAGACTGAGGGGCACCTCTTATTCTTGGTCTCCTATCACAGGTGGCTAGGTGGCGTGGGTCGAGCAACCAGTCCTCAGGCCCCTGATGCGGGTAGATGAATACCCTGCTTAATGCGCAAAACAGTGTCAAATTTCAAGAACCTGCCACTTCATAGCTGAAACAGTTGAAGTTCGACTGCAGTTCTATACCCTGTTGTACTGTAGTAATGAGGGCCTACACTGTTGAAATGGGCCCACACAAGCATCTGCAGGGTGAAAGGCACTCAAAGTCTGTGGATCCCTTATGTCTGTGCCTAGGCAAAGGACCTGTGCCTACCCTTGGATTCTGGCTTAGGGGAGCAGGCAGTTTATTTTTTCCCATTTGTTAATTTGTTCACTCTCCAAGGCAGGGAGAATAGCTCAGGGTTTGTGACTGATCCTACTTCTGGCCCAGGGAACTCGGCAATTGCTAAAGCCAGTCTGGGACCCAGTGCAGAGCAGGGAGCGGGGTGGTAATTGGGAGAGAGGTCTTTCCCTAAGGGGGTTGTTTTTGATCTGCGCGGTAGGCTGTACACAAGTACTTATCTTTCACCGATCCAGGGTTTCTTCTCACTGGTTCTGGGTGGCCGAGTAGACTCTATGGTGCTAGGTTTCTTCTCTGGTGCTAGGTTTTGCCTCCTGAGTACCACTGCTTGCCTACCTCACCACTCACCCATGAGCTGATCAGGACTGAAGGGCTTAGGCTCTTGCCAGGTCAGGTCTAGCAACTCCTCGCTGCTTCTGAACCATCTCTCCCTCCCCCCGGCACTCAGTCTCGTTCCTCAACTTTGCTTTAGGTGTTCAGGGCTCCTAGATTGTCATATATAATTTATTAACTTGTTTTTTCAGGTCTTTGTTGTAAGAGGGTTCACCAGAAGCATCTGACTACTCTGCCATCTTGGCCCCACCTCTCCAGTGATTTCTTCTTTAATAAACATAAGATAGCATGGTATAATTGGCTTTGATGCTTTTAGTACCTACTGTGATCATGTTGCTTAATTTGTGAAGCTATGTCTTCATTTCCTAGGGCTGCCATAACAAAATACCACAAAGTGTTTGGCTTTAAAGAGTAGAAATTTATTGTCTCAAAGTGCTAGAAGCTAAAAGAATGGCTTTAGGACATCAGCAGGATTATGCTCTCTCTCTCTCTCTTTCTGTCTCTCTCTCTGTAGACCCTAGCGGAAGATTCTTCCTTATCTCTTTAAGCTTCTGGTAGCCCTGGGTGTTTCTTAGGATTCTCTTGCTTGTAGAGGTCTCCTGCTTATTGACTGTTGGCTCACAGCTTGTACTGCATCTCTTCACCCCAAGTTCACATCTTAATAAAGTACTTAGTAAGCTGTTATGGATTGAATTGTGTCCCCAAAATATTTATCAACTTGGCTAGGCCATGATTCCCAGTATTTTGTGGTTGTCCACCATTTTGTGATCTGATGTGATTATCCTGTGCATTGCGAATCCTAACCTCTATGATGTTAATGAGATGGGATTGTTATAATTGCTGTTAGGTGCCATGGAGTCAGTTCCAACTCATAATGACCCTGTGCATGACAGAACAAAACACTGCCTGGTCCTGTGCCATCCTCACAATTTTTGCTGTGCTTGAGCCCATTATTGTAGCCACTGTATCAATCCACCTCATCAACAGTCTTCCTCTTTTTTGCTAACACTTTACCAAGCATGATGTCCTTCTCCAGGGACAGATCCCTCCTGATAACATGTCCAAAGTGTGTGAGACTTAGTCTCACCATCTTTACTTCTAAGGAGCATTCTGGTTGTACTTCTTCTGAGACAGGATTAAAGGCAGTTACATTAATGAGGCAGGACTCAATGTACAGGATTAGGTTGTATCTTGAGTCAATCTCTTTTGAGATATGAAAGACAGAATTGAGCAGAGAGGAGAGGGACCTCATTACTACCAAGGAAAGAGAGCCTGGAGCAGAGCATGTCTTTTGGGCCTGGTCCCTATGCTGAGAAGCTCCTTGACCAGGGGAAGATTGATGACAAGGACCTTTCCCCAGAGCCTACAGAAAGAGAAAGCCTTCCTGTGGAGCTGGTGCCCTGAATTCAGACTTCTAGCCTCCTAGAGTGTGAGAGAATAAATTTGTGTTTGTTAAAGCCATCCATTTGTGATACTTCTGTTACAGCAGCACTAGATCACTAACAGAGTAGGCCATTCCACAATTCTATAAGGCCAGGTATTTCTGAGTAATAGAGTATATGAAAAAAAATCTGAAACTAAAGAAATGAACCATTTCCCTCACTGTTTTTGCTGTACCATTACATCCTTGGTAGGTGATAAGATGTCATGATGATAAGTAAAGCATTCAATGGAACTATATAGGGATAATGGTAGAAGCATTGAGGACAAGGAAAGTCAATTCATATGTAAGGTTTACTATTCAGTGAGGAGGAATTGCTGTCCTCTCCATGAAAGAAAGAACCAAATGAGACCAACTAGGAACTGGGGACTTGTCGCAACAGATACGAAAACATGACACCGATCTTAGTAAAAAGCAAACAAACAAAAACAGCATTTGAAGAGGTACAAATTAAAATACAAAACAAAACAAAAACATGGTTTCTTATACCTATTGTCACTGGAAAAGTTGAGAATTGGATAATACTAAGTATTGAGGGATGAAGGAATATAGGAACCTTCATGTACTGACATTGCTTTAAGTATATACATACACCCCATCATATAGAACTTTCCTTCCTAGTTATATATCTTAAAAAAATTTCTGACACAACTGCAAAGAAAACACATATTCAGTGCATTGTCATTTGTGTTGCTGGAAAGGAAGGTTAACTATAATCTAAGTAACCGTTAATGAGGGAGTGATTTTGTAATATGTAACAAATGTATACTACAGGGGACCATGCAACAAACACAAGTAACAAGTTAGGTGTGAATAAAAACGTGGATGAATAAAAAAGTAAGAGGCACTATGTCACTTTGGAATATCAAAAAAATACATTCATGCAAAAAAGCAATACATATTTTGCAAGAACACACACACATAAAACTAATGATATAAAAACACGTAAGAAAGGTTATCATAAATGTTTTCAACAGATATTAATAATCAGTACCCTGATATGGAATTTGTCTGTGGGTTAGAGAGGAATAGAGGTGGTGATTAGAGATAAAAGAAAATAACTAGTAATAAACAAATGAATAAATGGACATTCTAATGGGTTTGGGTTTCCAAAGTTTAAGTGATAAATTCGATCTTATATTATGGAAGAAGAAGAAATCTTCTCGTTTACCTACTCAGATAGAAGGCACATTATCCTTTGCATGAAGAATTCACCTTTCAGATTGATCTTCATTTTTTATTAGAAGGCAGCTTTGACTCTATTCTACTACTCAGTTGTACAACTCTTGATTCTACACCATAAAACATGAAAGAGATGGTCTCACTATCAGAAATGTTAAGTATGTTGGTTACTAAATGTTTTACTCTATCATATAAAGCATCCTAACACAACTCCTGTTTTGCTTTTATTCTGATTAGAACTTATACTTTGATGGGTTTGCTAGAGTGAGTTAATTGTTAAATAAATAAATAAACAAATTTTAAAAAACCTTTCAAATGGAGTAATTTATTGTACCTTAGAATATTGAAGATTGACTGAGAGAAGCAATTTTAATATCAGCAGATTAAGTTGTTCTTTCCATCCACAAACTACACATGTGATGGTTAACTTTACGTATCAATTGGCTATGCTATCATACCCAGTTATTTAATCACACACTAATCTAGGTGTTGCTGTGAAGGTAGAAAAGATTACCCTCAATAATATGGGTGACCTGCATCCTATCAAACTCCTGCTTGAGGTTCCAGCCTGCCACCCAGCCCTCCTGCCCTTAGATTTTGGACTTGCCAGTTCCCACAATTGTGTGAGCCAGTTCCTTAAAATCTCTCTCTCTCTCCTTGTCCCTGTCTCTTTCTATACATATGTTGTTGTTGTTAGCTGCCATCAAGTCGATTCGGACTCATGAAAATCCCGTGTGTGCATAGTAGAACAGCGCCATAAATTTTTCAAGACTGTGACCATTTCAAAACAGGTTGCTAACCCTGTCTTCTGAGGAGCCTCTTGGTGGGTTGGTGCTGCCAACACTTCAGCTAGTAGTTAAGCTCTTAACTGTTTGTGCCACCCGGGGACGCCTTTACACATGTTATTATTAGGTGCCCTGGAGTTGATTTCAACCCATAGCGACCCCATGTGACAGAGTACAACTACCCCAGAGGGTTTTCTAGGATCTTTACTGGAGCAGATCCCCAGGTCTTTCTCCCTTGGAGTGGCTGGCTGGGTTCCAACTTAGAATCTGGGTTAGCAGCGTAGTGCTTAACCATTGTGCTACCGGGACTCCCTTCTTTAAATATATATGTGATATATATATATATATCCAAAAAAAAAAACCAAATCCTTTGCCCTCAAGTCGATTCCAACTCATAGCGACCCTATAGGACAGAGTAGAACTGCCCCATAGGGTTTCTAAGTGGCAGCTGGTGGATTTGAACTGCCAACCTTTTTGGTTAGCAGCCGAACTCTCAACCACTGCACCACTATGAGTCGAAATCTATTCCACGGCCACAGGTTTGGTTTTGGTTTTACATATATATATTTACGTGTGTGTGTGTGTGTGTTTCACTTCGTATTGGTTCTGTTTCTCTGGAGAACCCTAACTGATATAATATATAATGATACGTCCTAAAATTATGTCAGGAATCAATATCAAGTTCTATAGGTGGCAAAATTTATTCTCTGGTTCTCACTCCACTCCCCACACTACAGCACTTTTTTTTTTTTTCCCCTGAAGGAGTTATCCCTGTGATCCTCACCCAGAAGGAGAGGAAAACTAGAGTGAACTGTTTTAGATTAAAATATGCGAGTGCATTTTGAGAGACTCTTACATTGCCCGCACATGAGCAGAGGATCAATTTCATTCATGCTGTTTTGGTTCCACGATGTCATTCTTTAACAATGTTCTTGACAAAAAAAGATAGAATCCAAGTGGAGTCAAGAGGTTTATTTTTCTCTGGCACCAATAACTAAAAGAACACCAGCCCTAGAATTGTATTATTCTCTTTGATTCAACCCAATGATTATAGCAAATCCTTATGGAGGGTATACTATATGCCAGGCCCTGCTCTAAGACCTTCACACATATTACTCAGTCTTTGCAATAAAACCTGAAGTAGGTAATAACATGAACCCCATTTTATAGATGTGTGGCTTCAAGCACAAAAAGCAAATAACTTTGCCAAGGTCACATAGGTATCCAATTGGTAGATTGCAGAAATAGGATTCAAACCCATGCAGTCTGGCTCTAGAGTTGATATCATTCACCAGCATACAACATTGCTCCTCCATACATGGTGTAAATGGGTTTCTTTTTAAATCACCATTCATATTTTTGCAAACTTCAGTTCCTTCTAAAGTCTGGGCTTACTACTTATTTTGTATTATTGTGCTATGCTTTTATACACATCCTTGTTTATGCATGTTCTCATTCCTTTCATCTCCAAGCTAATCAGAAAGTATGTAGTATAGTCATGCTGGTGCTTGTAACTGTATCTTTTTTCTTCCTCATCAGGTGTCCATGAGATAAGACATAACTTTTCCATAAATTAAATCTGATTTTTTTTTTTTTTTTTGCTATCATAAACTCTTGCATAAAAAATCCATTTTTTCCTAGGGTTTCTTCTAGATTTGTTTATTTCAGAAGTACCAACCTTCTTTATTATTGTTATACCTTTCTCAAGGATGAAATATTCTACAAAGCTATTCATTAAATATTCTGAATTTAGATCCAGTGAATATTCATCTAGTAGCCAAATAATGGGATATTCCATTATCAATTTGTCTTTAATCTACAAGTCTTCTCTGTGACCATCCATTCCACACATCTAACTTACTTGGTTTAGTATACTCTACTGTTCCATGTATATTCCAATTATATTCCTAGACATTTTCCACAATGTTTCTGTCTGTCCTTGTGTTCATGGATTTTCACGTGATGCATCTCTTTTTGTCATAGGAAGTCACTTTGTCTTCCTATCTGATTCCATTACTTTCCTTTGAATAAGATTACAATTCTATTATTACAGGCAAGCCATTTTACTAATTTTAATGATTCCAATTTATCATATTTCTTTTCTCACATTGAAATTCTAATCTTATTATGTTCTTTGTGCTTAGGATATAAATACACTCATTCTTAGGAAGTGATTCTGTGTTACTAGGCTCCTCTGTAATTTCCACATACAGCCTAGAGATCGTCTTTATGCTCACTGTACACAGGGGTCATTTTGGACCTTTATGTAGGAATAGAACCTTCCCAAGGAGACATGGGTTATGGGAGCTCAGTGTTTATTTTGGCTTCAACATCAGCATAACCTAATGACCCTCTTATTATGCTCCAGGTCTAGTTTTACAAAGACATGAGATATATTTCTTAGAAATGTGTATAATAACACAGGGAATTTACTAAGCCCTAAGTTCTTCATAAGAATAATAAGAATATGATGTAATGCCTTTTTTATACTGCAGACAAGTGAATCATCTGTCAATGTATGTGTGTGCTACCAAGATAAAACTTCAATAATTTTAGTCTTAGGGCATCTAGTCAGATTCTTATCATGAGAGCAATTGGTCTTATGATTGAGCTCACCATTCCTTAAACGGATGGCCTACTTATAGTGTTGATTTCTGTGCAGAATAGTAGACAATCTCTCACTAAAAAAAAAAAAAAAAAAATTGTCATTGCACAGTGGTTTATAGGTGACTAGCTTAAGGACTTGTCAGTACCCACAGCTTGAAGTGGTAGAAAAGTTAACTTTTAGATCATAAACATGTCTTAACACAAGCATGCTGTTTCTCGTCCTCTGTAGCTGCAAAAAATGGATGAATAAAACTAGACACATTGTACCACCCTAATACACACCATTAAAGATGGGAGCTAGGTTAGATTAAATTTAATTTATACTATGTATTTTATTACTCTAACATTAAAAAAAAAAAACCTCAATATGTTCATAAACTTCTCTGGTCAGTTAAACGTTTGGTTAATATTCTAATATATCATCTCATCCTTTTTATTAGAGGGAAGTGAAAAAAAAATTAGAGCAGCCAGTCTTAATTTCTTTGTAGTATCCTCTATAAGTAAAATATATATTGGGAAAAAAGATAAATTGTAAAGACATTAAAAATTATGCAGATATTTGTTATTATAACAGAATTGATAAAGCTATTGATATACAATATTTACTACACAAACTTAGATTATATCTAGATGGCTTTCAAGGTGAGGAATATCAAATATTTGGTTTTAAAAGTAAAAAGAGTGTCATGGTATAAATAATACAAAAAAAAGTAAAATATTTCAGTTGTTTATTATAATTGTAGTTATCAAATTGAGTCAAATTGGTTTGATATATACATGACTTTCCAAATAATACAGCTATATTAATTAAACTTCTTTAATTGGGTAGAAAAACTACACAGGGTTTGATCTCTGGCTATTATTCATGTTTGCTATATTTATCTCGTTCCAAAAGAAAAAATGAAAGACAAACTTCTGGGTAAAAGGCAATCCCAATATTCAGTTAGTACACAAATAAATACTTGCAGTGTCATATTCATCATGCATTCGGTATGGTTTCACCAAAGATTGAGAAATGCTACATAAAGAGATTAAATTGTTATTATATTGTGACTGTACTAAAATAAAGAGTTGTAGATATTGGAGAAATGACCAGTAGATGTCTGCAATTAATAAGAGAAAGAGGACAACTTCTGCCAGGACACAACCAGTTAAAGATATGCCTTTATCTCTGCTTCTTTTGGATACTTTAATATAATACAGTAAAGATCTAAAGTATCAATATAAAAAGGTAGAGATAACAGATAAAATAAAAACAATCAAGAAGAGTTGGCTTTCATTTTGTTTTGCTTTTTCGAAAGACTGAAAACAGGTGTATGAGAACTTACTAGCTTTGCAGAACAATAAAACTGCTCAGAGCTCTTGAGAAAACCAAAGTTCCTACACAGATATGAACTGATAAAAGGTAAACAAATTTTTTTCCAGAACCCCCGAAAGGCACGGAAAGGGTAGGAACCAGGAGCCACAGAAAATGTTATGAGGTTAAAATTAGAATTTTGAGATGTGGAAAAGCAGTGTCATGGATTGAACTGTGTCTCCCAAAAATATCAGTCAACTTGGCTAGGTCATGATTCCCAGTACTGTATGATTGTATACCATTTTGTAACCTGATGTGATTTCCTTACGTGTTGTAAACTCTGTCACCATGATATAATAAGATGGATTAATACTGATGAGGTCTACAAGATTAGATAGTGTCTTAAGCTAATCTCTTTTGAGATATAAAAGAGAGAAGCGAGCAGAGACACATGGGAACCTCATGCCACCAAGAAAGCAGTGCCGGGAGTAGAGCTCATCCTTTAGACCTCAGGTTCCTGCGCAGAGAAGCTCCTAGGCAGGGGAGGATTGATGATGATGAAGACCTTCTTCCAGAGCAGACAGAAAGTATTCCCCTGGAGCTGATGCCCTGAATTTGGACTTGTAGCCTACTGGACCGTGAGAGAATAAACTTCCCTTTGTTAAAGCCATCCACTTGTGGTATTTCTGTTATAGCAGCACTAGATCACTAACACAAGTAGTTAACCACCAACACATATTCCATAAACTACTTGTCTTTCACCAGGCAAAAGACTTGAGTTTTAGCATTGAAGGTCAGGTGTCAAATCCATCCTGCCACCTAATTTTATAAACAAAATTTTATTGGAATACAGTCCTACTCTTTTATGTATTGTCTATTGGCTTTATTTTACAATTGTAAAGTTGAGTAGTTAAAACAGAGACTGTATGGCCTACAATGCTAAAACATATGTAAAATTTTTATAAAATACGAACAACTTTAGAGAAAAAGTTTGTTGATCTTTAATTTAAATAAATTAACTAGAGGAACCCAACTCAGCTTCACCTAAAAAAGAGAAGAAAGCAACGAAGTGACAGATTGAAAATAGGGGTCTAAAGTAAAACTCTGTACACCATACAGTGCGAGTTTCCAAACCACTTGCACTGTCCTCTGCTGAAAACACTAAGCCAGGCTCTAATATACTCAGACAGAAGACTGGAAGAATCTTCTCTAGAGAATCTGAATAGACTCAAATAATAACATTCCCCAAACTTCCATTTGGAATTCCCCATTGAAAAGGCCTGCTCACCAGGCTTTAGAGTGCAGCCCACCAGATTGCAAGCCACACATATGTATCCACAGTTTCAATCAGTGCTTTTGTTTCACACTTCTAAATAAGAATAGACCATGTAAGATTATCAAATATTTAAGAAAAGCCTTTGTGCAGTGGAGGTTAATTTCAGCATGCCTGGAATATCCTGAGCTACTTTGCTAAGAGATGTCCCAATATGGTAGTGACCAGTAGAAAAGGCATAAATTATACTGATAAATAATGCTGTGTTTTAACTGTGGGTCCTGGTCAAATTTCAGGGTGGTGTGTACCAGCTTGTGAACATTGTTTTTGATAACAATAAGATTCATGGTTTGCATCTGGTTTAGGTGAGACTCTCGAAGGGTTCTGCTATTGGGGCTAGTTAGTTAGCAGGACTATACCTACATTATTTTCTCTGGTTCCAAGATGTTCTTTGCCTGAATGGTTCTAATTTGAGAGAGAAAGAACATCTACTACAGCTCTGCAAAGAAAGGAAGATCAGAGCTAGTGACTGGCCTCTCCTGATCCATGCTGGGAGGCTGTCTTTGGCTGAGATCCATTTCCTTTCTTTAATGCTGCTGCCATTTTGTGCCCGTTTATTGTTTTGGGCCTAGTGATAGCTCTTTACCAATGGAAACTTATTTGATCACCACCATTAGTGAAGCCTCCAACAAGAAAAACAAAGAACAAGATAAATATATATAAACACACACACACATACACACAAAAGGAATTTAGAGGAAACAGACTATACAGGAAAGAGAAGAAAATAAAAAAAACAAGATAATAAAAAATTTGTAATTCATATCTTTAAGAAGAAAAGATAAGGTATATATTTCAACCAAAACAATTGACTTAGAGGCTATTTGAAAAAAAAAATTCTTGTTGGATAAAGTAGACAAAATCTAAAAAGCAAAAGTAAAAGGCAAAAAGATGGAAATATCCACAAGTTTAAATATCTTTCTAATAGAAGTTTGTAACACCATACAAAATGGAGTGGGAAAGTTAATACTTTATGAGATTTCCTAAAACTGAAAAAAACAAAAAATATGACTATCCATATTGAAATGTTTATCCTCTAAGTGCTGGTACAATGAGTAAAAATGGTCCCAACAAAGGCACATCATTGTCATATAATTTCATAACACCAGAAATAAAGAGAAATGGTTTCAGGGGGAAAAAAGAAAACACACAAAACACTAGAGTGTGTGATTACAGAATTTTAGGGATGAAGAGTAAAATCTAAAATATTTCTGAAGGATAAAAAGTTTTTTTTCTAAAGTCATTAACAAAGAATTATTTAAAAATTACAAAATATGTCACTGTATTTGTAAGGTATGCTCATAAGCATTATACCTCCAAAAATATATCAAAATACTTTTTCATGATATGGGAAATGATATATATATATATAACTTTGATTAAAATGAGTATTAATAACTGAAAATACTCACTCATTAAAATTATTTTAAGTTTCTCAAGCAGTGACCATATATTATTTCAACAAGAGAGATAGCAAATCTTCCTAACCTACCAACTGCTCTGTGCTGGAACTGTGGATGCTAGAAAATAAATTATTCGTGTGTTGACAATTATTTAGGGGTTAAATGTTTTGGCAAATATTATAATTAAAAAAGACAAATTGTAGAAATTTATTATTTCAGCAATCAAAATATGTATTAACTACATATTGTCCCCCATGATCATAGGTTTCTATATAAAAGAGAGACATAACCACACAGCCATCACAGAAAGCAGCACTTGAAAAAAGACCTTTCTCATTCTATCACTTGATTCACCCCTAGGTTATGCAGTCTGGTTACCAATGTGCCATGAAATTTAGCTTCCACATTTCCAAAAATTATTTTCTAAGGTCTATACCTGTATTCTGTTCTTTACTCCCTCTTAAAGAAAGTCACCTCTTTCCTTTTTATTCTGTTGTTTTGAATGATATAAAGCTTGATAGAGTGAAAAGCAGTGAATAGAGAAGAGAAATATGTTGCCTTGTGATTAATATAAACAAACTTCCATAAGTAACCTATCTATGACTTTGTGTGTGTGTGTGTGTGTGTATGTGTGTGTATGTGTTTATTTCATCAGGGCTTAATTCTTAACTGTTCTATAGGAGATTACTTAGCACAGGCTTTCTATTTATAACACCATGGAGGTGCTTTTTGAAGGCAGAATAATCTTTGTTATGTTATTTACAGCACGCAGTAAATAAATTGTACACAGATACAGTTTCTACATAAGGGAGCATCTCTGTTTAGAGCAAAGACAACCGCACTGGCATAGTCAGCACTAATGCCTCATGCTTTTTGTATTTGTGCCTAAGAACTTTTGGTAATATTAACTGAAAGAAGCCACTTGGTATTTTAAATAGAGTCATGGGAGTTTGCCTCCCTATACAGCTGAGTAACTGTAGAAGACTACCATCCATCACTATTGACCACATTATTGAATATTGCATTGTGGCATCAACCCAAGACATCGTATCTAACTAATCACTGACTTTACATTTACCTCAATCTATTTCAAGACAAGAAATGAAATGCTTACTGCAAAATTACGTTTCCAGCAATTTCTGATAAAGGAAGGAGATGAACTTTCGATGGAGCAATTGTTTTCTAAATGGATTTTTAAGACATGGCATATTGGATCTTGAGTTCATTGATTTGTATTGGACCAAGAGGAACAGGTTGAAAATGGACATCTGTCTAGTAGAAAAGTGTCAGAAGGAGATTGCTTACTCCCTGAATCAGAGCCCTCAAGTGAAATTTAAAAACCTGTTCAGAGAGCAAATTTCTTTTGATCCTTTAAGATAAAATCACAAAATCCTATAAGCACAGGGATATCTTATATCTTTTGAGACATTTTAAAGAGAAAAATGCTTTGGCTCACAAGATAGTTCAAAGGATTGGAAATGGAATATAGCACCTTTCACCTCTATGTTGCCATTTGATGAATGCAGCCCAGTGGTGGACTAATATTAAAGTGATCATAATTCTTTTCATTGTGTTGCACTATGATAGTTTAAGGAATAGGCATAAGACCTTCACCAAGATAGGAAGACTTGGATTGCCCGATATAAGAAATTCATGGATTACTTAATTTGGTCTCTGAACCTAAAAACCATATGCTACTTGTGTGTGAGAATACACTTCTTTTAATAAACCACCACAACAAAAAGACAAGTTTTCCCCACGTAGGCATTTAAGCTTTACTACTGAAACATACCAACACAGAGACTTTAACTGTTTTATCCCCAGCTAAAGTAACTGAAGATACTCCTCCCATTCACTAATTCTAATCAATTTTTAATACCACTAAACTACTTGCTTTAGTATTATCAAGAAGTGTTTAATTCTTATCTTTCAATAACATTAGCTTTTTTTTTCCTTTGAGCAGAATAAGCGTAAATAAGAATGTACAAGTAGCATTTTTCCTCATTCATAATTTTGGAAGCTATATTTCTCCACCATTACAGCCACTTCTTTTGGTCTTTTTTTTTTTTTTTAACATATGTAATATCTATCAACTCGTGTGTAGTCAATGACCAGCTGACCATTAACTTGTGTCAAGTTGTTGCTGAATTCAGAGGACTCTCTCATCGAGGGATCTTACTATTAGGAGCACCTAATGGGGCTGTCCAATGATCCTGTGGATGCATTCTATTTCAGGGGTCAAGTCATGCAATATTCAGGCATAGAGAGAACCACCCATTCTTCTGGAGGAAGACTGTTAGAGAAGAAGTGCTAAAAAATCTTGCAATGGTTTCCTTGTGAATAAATCTGAGGTCATTAGTTTGATTTTGAATTCAAGATGCCTGGTTTAAAAAGTGTCTATTCATCCCTTTCTCTCTCCAAAATGTAGGTAAAATAGCTTTAAAATGGAAAATCAATTATTATTGGCCACATTCAAACTTATAAATAATCCATTCAGAGGCTTACAAAGGAATAGCATAGAAATTCAAAAAGAATCTGAGAAGTGTTATTTTAATGATTTAAGGTGGAAACTGCTATGATAACACATTCAAAATGCATCTAACTCCCTCACATCTACAGTCTTCAATACTCAAAATTCACTTCCTCCTCTCTCTCTTACTCTGTCTCTTCCTTTTTCCCTCTCTCCTTCATTTTCTCTACCATGCTCTAAAAGGAAATTGCTTCTGACTTTTGCATCATTGCTCCATTTCTTTGGGTGAGTCTAGCTGGCACATAGCCTAGTATCTGTGAAGATAGATTTTAAGTACAGAGATTTACAAATAGACTGATGTTAATAAAACATACTCCTAAACAGCCTAAGCATATAAACAAAACATACATACATACATACATACATACATTTTAATTGATTGTATTGCTTTTCATGTTTAGCATTGGAGTCATAATGTTGAAACTAGTAAAATTATAAAATTTATAAAATTATGATCTGCTTGAATGTATGATTTCAATGTATAATCTATCATTTTTTATTCTTTCATCAACTGTACATCCCAAAAGAAGGTCTACATTTGTGAAACATTATAATAGGTGAACACAAAATTTAATTATCAGAGACTACATTTTATCATATGGAACTATCATAAATATTATACTACATCTAGACATTATATTTTCTTCAAATTTTCTAATTTTGACTGAAATGGTACAGGATGTGGAAAAACTATTAATTTAGGCTACTGACAATGTTGAATTTTATTTTTTGGGTTATTTTTGGAGGGTTTTTTTTTTCTTTATTTTAAATTAGTGTAAATCTCTGCTTTGTCACTCTATCCATGATATTAACTCAAAACACATTTTACAGCATACAAAATTTGATGACAATGCATACTCACCTCTGTCTCAAGATTAAAGTGAATTTCTTGGTGGCTTACATCCTCATAATCATTTCTGGCTCAATGCTCCTCCTTCCCCCGAATTCATTCATTTCATGAAACAACTCAGTGTCCAACCCATAATTCCAATTCCACATACACTTGAATGTAAGGTTGTCCATTCATACAATTATATACGTAATTACAAGAGGTATTTGTGTGTGCTGCATATTTTCGGTACATTTTAAGAAACAATCAGCATTCTAAAAATAGATTCCATTTAAAACTGAATATTTACATTCCTTGTTGTAAAAGTAATATTTTTAATGTTTTCATTGGTAATTTTACACTATTATTCCTGCCCAAATAGTACTGTCCTCATGATACATGTTTTATTTTTTTCCTTCCTTTCCTCTCTTTTTTCACTATGAGGAAATCATTAGAGATGCAATAAATAAATAAATAAATTCTTATGAAAAGGATATAATATTTCCTATGCTCTCCCTTCTCTCTATATACACCTTGTTCATAGCACTTTTCTTCTATCAAGGGATTTCTCTAAACAAAGGCAGTTTTTCCTCAAAACAAACTCTTGTTCTACTTTTAAATATTATAGGTAGCCATTTAAGTGGACTGAGAGACAGTTTACTTATCTCTGAAATGACAGGCTTATTTTACATAAGCCTACTTAAAATGACTAATATATTAAAGAGAGTATAGTTCATTTAACAATAGGTGGAATTTGTTACCTATACGTAATCCACTTTTCCTAGATTATATCCTCCTCCAATAATATGAGTACCAAGGACCACTGATAACTTGTCATTGGTTAGTCACTAACAAGATAGCATATAGTTATCATCCTGAAATTAATTTTCTTCCTCCAGGAACACCACTAATGAAATCTTTATTAAATTCACATATTTGGATGTTGGTAACTTCAATGGTTCATTTTTCCATTCAGCAATTTATTCAGTTCCTACTATGTACCAATTAAAATATAAGACACTCAGAGTAGAACAGTAAATACAAAAGACACAGAACCATCTCTCACAGAACTCCCTGGAGAAGAGAGGTCTTTTTTACAACAATTTTTTACAAAAATATATCCTTTCTGATGACTTAGATACTGATGTCCTAAAAAACTGTGAATCTAGGGCTAGTGTGCTTCAATTTGAAGTTTTCAAGTATTTTGTGAATATCTCCCAGTACCAACTGGATATATATCAGTAATAATACTACTGTTAAATACTCACTGGCATCAATACATTAATTGATGCTCTGTTGACTGTCAACTCCCTAAAAAATCACCAGAAAAATGTATAGGTAAGTTAAATCTAACTTGATTATACTTACTGAAACACTATCTTGACAGTTTTAATAGTATCTCATAAGCGGTGATTGATGGGAGGATGTTTATAGGATTATAAACCCTAGACTGAGTGATTACATAGTTTGTCTTATAAATCAGGAAAATGATTGGAATTGGGTAGAAATTATGACATAATAGGTTTGGATTGGAAGGCAAGGGTCTTTATGCAAGTCTTGACAAGTTAATTCGTTTTGCTTCATAGTCTTCCTGGAGTATACATCTCATGGAGTAAGTAGTCAGGCTATTTTTCTTACTCTTAGTATTCTTTAATATAGACACAGAATGGTATTCCTAATCTCAATACTGTTTAACACATAAATTGGAAGTTATATTTGTTTCAAGTATTGTCTCACTTAGAAAAAGAATATATTAGAAGGTTCTCAGAAATTGCTTTAGACATTTTTAATAAGACTCATTTGTAAAATATTTCATTGTGTTTGGATTTTACCTTTTTGAAGATTCCTTTTTGCTAGATACTGTAGTGATACAGAAGCTAAAGTCAACATAATTACCTTTTAGTTCGGAATATACATATATATAATGCTTTCCTTTCTTATTTTGCTTCTTAAGTGGGTCTTTCCACAGTATTGTACCAAAGAGCCTGCAGCCTCACTGCTCTCAGGTTCTATTATCTATAACCAATCCTGCATGCTTTACCTACTGAGGGTTCTTTCTAAAAAGCAAACTCATTCATGAAACATCCCTTTCCAAATTTCTAACAATTTCCTACTGGCCATCACTGGAACTCTCTGGTAGCCAAATCTGTCATGACTAACACCTTCTTTTAAACAACAACAGCAAAAAAAATTATTTTAGAAGAGTTACAGATTAACAGAAAATTTGAGCAAATAGTACAGAAATTGCCCATATACCCCATACCCAGTTTTCCCTTTTTCAACATCAAACATTAATATGGTACATTAGTAATAGTTACTGAACAAACATTAATATAATTTATTATAATAATTATGTAAATAATATAACAATAACAAAAACAATAATATAATATTATGTTAATACAAAGTCCAAAATTTATTCAGATTTCCTTAGCTTTTACCTAATGCCCTTTTTCTGTTTTATGATCCCATCCAGGATAGCACATTACATATAGTAGTCATGTCTCCTTAGGCTCTTTTGACTGTGTCTATTTCTCAGACTTTCCTTGTTTTTGATGACCTTTACAGTTTTGAGGAGTGCTAGTCAGATATATTGTATAATGTCACTCAGTTAGGATTTGTCTGATGTCTTTCTCATGACTAGACTAGCATCAGGGGTTTTGGGGAGGAAGATCACAGAAGTAAAGTCTCATTCTCATCACATCATATCAAGAGTACATACTATCAACATGACTTATCACTGCTGATCTTGATCACCTGACTGAGGTAATGTTTGTGATCAGCAAGCACCATCTTACCTCATAGTTTTTCACTTCCCTAACCATCCTCATTAGATGTTTCAGCCATGTTGAAATCTCCACTGTTACTGAATACATTTTTACCAACTTTTTCCCTCTTCATGAATAGTCCTTCATTTTCAGTACGCCTAGTTAATGTTTTTTCTTATACTTCAAGACTCATTAGAAGCATTTTATTCTTAGGGAAAATTCCCCTAATACTTTGAGGCAAAATTAATTATCCCTAATCAAATAATGCATTATAAACAGTTTTGGAAATTTCAGAGTTTCCTAAGAAAAACACTCCAAACTTCATTAATAACCATAAGATGTATTCATATTGGTAATCCAAATAATGACAATAAAATATAAAAAATTCATTCACTTATTTGTTAATTCAGCAAAGATAAAGAAGAAAAAATTAAAAGAGATAGTTTCACAGAAACCAAAGAAAGAAAAGGACACTGGAATAAAAAATAAAATAAAATAAACCTGTTCACAAAGTGTCAAAAAATGCCGAGTGAAAAGTACAATGACAATGAAGTGAGCATAAGTTTTAGAAGTTAGAGGAAATGTGTTTTATTAAACTGGCTTCAACGGAAGGATAGAGATATGAACCAGAGAGAAAGGGATTGAGGTACAAGAAGAAAGGAAAAAGTACAGCCTACACTCTCAAAATGTTGGGTATGATGGGAGGGACATATAAGAGCTCATTGTTGGGGCTGGGAGCTCGGCTTTGCTGATGGAAATATCACAATGATGAAAACACTTGTAATTCAGGAGAGAAAGAGAAAAAAAGATCAAAATCCAAGGGATAAATGGGGTAGTAACTAGATAAAGCCTGGGCCATAGTATTACTCTTGAACTGGAGAAGGAGCATAACATCCAGAGATCAGAAGAAAGGGAAAGAATGGGTACAGATGCAAATAAGTGCCTGAGTGGTAACTAAGTTTTATGTAAAGATGACTTTAAGGCATCTGCTGAGAAAGAAGGATACACACACAGGATAGGACACTTCAGCGGAGGAGGTCTGGAATAGCAACTAAGGATAATAGAATTTGTTGATGAAGGGTAAGTAAAAATATTGATAAGTTGCTCTGAAAGATCAGCTAAATTTGGATTTAAGAATGTATAGTGAAAATAAACATGAGTCCAGCATGGGGGAAACATTTTTTTTTTTTTTAGGTTGAAAGCCATGTTGAGAACTTCTTGGCACGTGAGGCAGGAAAATAAGGAAAAAAGAGCATTAGGATATTGGTGAGAGATACAGAACCATGGGGTTTAAATTGGATAAGTTAGTCAGCTTCTCCTGTGGCAAGAAACAACTCTAAAATCTCAGTGGTTAATGGCAACAAACTTTTCTGCCTTGCTGACAGACCTGCAGATCAGTATTGACTATCTTTGGCTCTGTTCTTCTCCCTGTGTTTTTTTAAAAGAATTTGTTCTAACATGGCATTTGTCACATTTGTCACATTTGTCACTAACATTCCATATGCCAAAGAAGCCCAGATGAAATAACCATGACTAACGTGCCCATGGGTGAGACAATATATACATAATACAGGGAGGCTTTGTGAATGTAGGAAATAAAAAACTCCTTCAGGTAAGGGAGTGGTTAGTTGGGAAAAATAATACAATTTATCACATTCGACTAAAAAGACATGGGGTTAAGTGGTAGTTTATAGCTGACATAAAATAAAGTGGAAAAGAAACTAGTTTAAAATAAAACTGAGTAACAAGTTTAATGGGAGAGAAAGACTGAGGTACCGCAGAGGTTTAGGTTGCATGAAAGCTTATTAAAATTTTTGAGTAGACCACTTAGCAGCAATGGGAAAATGTAGGACAAGGCCATGAGTTGAATTAGTGGGATGGTGGTGACATAATTAGAGCCATGGAAGGCAAGTAACTGTGCAGCTAGCATTTGGTGTTGACACTACATGAATGTTAGAAAGATTTATCTAGATAACAAGAGTAATGGGGAAAAACAGACAGTGAAATTCCTGAACCTCCGGGAAAATAGAGGAGTGTCTGTAGGTAAATAAACACTAAGCTGTAGAATGAGCACTGTAGGATATGTGAGGGTCATAAGAGAAGGACTACTTGGCACATTTTTTACTGCCATATACATTTCTTATAAATATATATTTTTGTATCTTTGGCAGAGAGCTAGAAAACGACTCTATTAAATGATAAAATAAGCAGTATTGAAACTTATTGAATTCAGTCTGTTATTCAGAGCGTGCAATTTGGATCAAATGTAGATTTATTTCCCCTTTACTTACTTTTCAATTAGCCTAAAATGTACGTAAATAAGCATGCTGGAAGGAAGCAGCCTGAGAAAAGACATGTGCTGCTTTCAAATAGGATGCACATTGTGATAACACAAGGGAGTTTGACACAGATGATTGTTATGAGCTGAGTCTATCTACTGAAAGGAAACCTGCCTCAAAACCTGCCTTGGAGTTATTCTTACCAACAGTGAATATACTCAGCAAATTAAGGCAAGTTTTAGTGTATTTATTCATAATGTCACTAACTTTGTAACATTACTTTACATCAAAATAAATTACAGCTCTCAATGTTCTTTTATAATTTAAGGGAACTCTGTTATGTGAGTCTTGGAAAACTTTAAGAGCCCTTGTCCAAGCAAATTGCTATCTATGCAGGTTCTGAGCTTTTACCATTGCAAATTACATAATATTTCTTGCTTTAGAAAAAGAAATTATAATATAATTTTATAATAACTCATAGTTACTGCCTTGGTTCCTTGGATTGTTACAAAATTTCTTCAAAATACTTGTCACACCCTTGGCAAAATAACTGAATTCCAAACAAGCAACCAAGTGTACTAATACAAAAGGTTATATTAGTTATCTATTTATGCATAACAAATTAAGCCAAAACTTAATGACTTAAAACCATGCATTTATTATCTCATAGTTTCTGTGGGTCTGGAATCCAGGCATAGCTAAGGTGAGTCCTCTGCTTCACAATCTCTCACAAGGCTTTAATCAGAGAGTCAGCCAAGGTCTATAGTTTTATCTGAAGGCTTGACTGATGAAGGATCCAATTCCAAAAGCACTAAGTGATTGTTCGCAGCATTCAGTTCTTGAAAGCTAATGGACAGAGGACCTCAGTTCCTCACAGAGCTGCTGACTGAAGTCCACCCTCACTCAGTTCTTTGACATGTGGGCCTCTTCTACATGGTAATTTGCATCATCAAGTATGCAAGCCAAGAACAAAATAGAAAGAATCTGTTAGCAAGACAGAAGTCAGAATCTTTTGTAATCCAGTAACCAGTGATTTCTCATCTTCTTTACCATATTCTGTTGGTTAAAAAAAAAATAAAGCCAAACCCACTGCCACTGAGTCAATTCTGACTCACAGCAACGCCATAGGGCTTCTAAGGCTATACATTTCTACAGAAGCAGACTGCCACACCTTTCTCCTGTGGAGCTACTTGTGGTTTCCAACCACTAACCTTTAACCACTGCACCACCCGGGCTCCTGTTGGTTAAAATCAAGTCCTACCAACACTCAAGGTGAGGTGACAAGACATGAGTACCAGGAGTTGGAGATCTTTAGGGACCATTTTATAACCCTGCCTACTACATAGCTTAAAAAAATGTATCTGCGCTTCACTTTGGTTCAGACTATCAAGGATTTATGATCTGTTCATATAGGTTTATCACCTTGACTTTTGTAAGAAACATGATATTATTTTACGTTGGCTATCAACGGACCCAATTTATTACTATCCTCAAAGTTGCCTTTGAGTTATATCTCCTGTGTTCCATAAAAGAAAATGCCTCTATAAGGTTTTCCCCCATTGATAAATTGTTTCTCAATTTTCACTATCTCAACCAGATTATTGTAGTGAACTGTTTTTGAAAGTACAATTTTAAAATTTGGCATAATTGGACAATAGATCACTCAAAATAAATTTTTAAGCAGTATCGTCCAAGACAATGGTCTTTCTATTATGCTATTCTGGATAGTCCATCTAATGTCAATCTTCCAGTTTTCACTAAGCTTCCCTGAGATGCCCTCCTTTTCCAGGTACTCCTACAAACTGTATTGATACAACATCTAAATATCTGCTACAATTATTTTGTCTGAAACAATGACAATAATAAGCATTTACTAGCGTCTTAGCAAAAGCCAAGCACTTCAAATATGTTCTCAATTCATAATATTGAGCCACAATACAAATTATAAAATCAGTATTTTAATTGATTTAAGAAAAAATAGCTAACAGTCAAGATTGGAACAGTGTTGAGTAATAACCCAGTGGTGTCTGGACCCAAGGTCAGCCGCATAGCTAAGAGGCTAAGAGACCAAAGAAAGACCCTGGAACCAGCGATGGAGACATATGGTTTACTCGGGGAACTTAGGTACGGGTCAGTCCAGGGCAGCGGCTGGACTCCGGTTAGCACTCCTCTACCTCCTAGCAAGGGACACAAGCTTATAGACAGTTCCAGCTGGGGCTAAGGTTTACTGTTTTTCCTCCCAGTCCTAGGGCGGCGCCACATCCAGGCTCAGCTGTTTTCCTCGTAGTTGACAAGGCATTCCTTAGCCTTGGCCACGGACCCAGTCATGCCACTCCCAGCCTTGTACCTTAGCCCACGTTCCTCCTGAGTTCATCCCCAGCATGCTTCAGGGGAGCAAAGCTCAGGCCATTAGGAGAGGGTGCATATATCTGAATAGCGTTACCCTACAAACAGTTAACCTTGAAAGAGCTCTTCTCTACTGGAAAGTTACTGTCTCTTCTAGGCCAAAGCCATTTAGATGTGGCATTAAAGGTAAATGCAGAAAATAATTACAATACAGTGCCTCTGTAAAGCACCATTTGTATAGATAGCTCAAAGCATTTTTATTGCATTATCTCATTAATCTTTGCAGCATCCTACTGAGTGAGTGTGGCAGGGGTTTTATTTTATCTTTTAAGACTTTTTTTTTTTTAAGTGAAACAAAAACTTTACCTTCCAGGTGCTTTCTCAATAGCACATCAATTACTGCTTGAACTAAAAGACAGTAGGCTTAGGTCTCTTATTTCAAAATACTTCAACAATTTATTAAAACATTCTTTTAGCTAATATTTATTAAGTGCAAATGTACACAAGATAATTATCAAAATTAAGACTCTGAAAAGAGCCTACAATCAAACTGGAAAAGACCTTAAATAGAAGGTTAAGTGTTTTTAATGGATACTGGGTGGTGCAAATGGTTAATGCTCTCAGCAACTAACCAAAAGTTTGGAGGTCAGAGTCTATCCAGAGGATCCTTGAAAGAAAGGCTTGGTGATCTACTTCCAAAAAAAAATCAGCCACTGAAAACCCTATGGATCACAGTTCTACTCTCACACACGGTGTCACCATGAGTTGATATCAACTTGATGGCAACTGGTTTATTATAGGCACAGGGGACTCTAGATGGTATGAACTAGGGACAATATAATAAAAGTTACAATCTAATATTATAAATACTCATTTTTATCAAGTAAATAGAGATGAAATCTCTGATGAGCTTTGCGTAAAAACTCTTTCTAGAACTTAAGGCTTAACAAGTCTGTATATAACTCAAATCCACAAGACAACATATTTTCCCCACTATGTAAAAATAACTGTCTTACATGCTCTCATAGCCAGCATAAACTCTGCCATGATATTTATTTACTCAGGCCAAGAGGCCTTAATTTATGACACTGAATAAAAATCCACACCCTGAAACTCTCCCTTAGCTTTAAACTAGATTAATCTATGTAAGATTTAGATACAGACAAGGCTTAAGGTGTCTTGGTCTAATTCATTTCCATTCAAGAAATATTTAGCAAGCCTTTATTGTGGTAAAGGTGCTCTATCTAAAATGAATGAGAATGTCTCTGATACTCAAAAATATTCAATTTCATAGGGAGAATAAAGAAATAACAATGTAAATAGCTATACGTGTGATAGAATATAAATGTCATTAGAGAGTTGAAACAGTGTTGTTGTTAGGTGCAGTTGAGTCAATTCTGACTCATAGTGACCCTGTGTACAACAGAACAAAACACTGCTCGGTCCTATGTCATTCTCACAATCATTGCTATGTTTGAGCCCATTGTTGCAGCCACTGTGTCAGTCCATCTCATTGATGGTCTTCCTCTTTTTCACTGTCCCTCTATTTTACCAAGCATGATGTCAGTGTTATTGAGGTATAAAAGGGAGAGAAAATACAATACAATCTTTGACTACAGATTAAGGAGGAATTCATAGAGATTGTAGCTCTCAAAGTACCCAGATATGCCTATGGATGGAGCCATTTGTCTTTGTATTTCACCCAAGATGCCTCAAATAAACCCTAGAATTCCAATTGACTCATATACATGGATGTGAGAGGGCATTCCTAAGGAGGAAAATAACATTTTTTAAAAGACTAAGGTAAACATTTACTATTCAGGAAACTTGGGAAGAAATGACTGGTCATGCAACTTGCCTGGAGAGTAAATAAATCGAGATGATCTATCACCACCAGGAAAGGGTGATTCTGAAAGACTTTTAGTGCTGTGTGTAAATGGAAAAGTTTCAAACTGGAGGCACTCATGTCAGGCTTAAGAATGATGGGGTCAACATACATTCCCAGGAAACAAAATATCAGGATGCAAACCATTTGGGAAGAATGTGTCAGGATGTAAGCAATTTGTTCTCAGAAAAACATGTGTTCATGACTACAATCATGTATAACTAACTACAATCATGTACAGCAAACTACAGTCATCTATGACTGAACCAGCTGGCATCACTCGTACATGGTAACTCACACCTTCCTAGTCAGGTGGCCAACTTTTACATTTCAAAGGAATTCAAGCTGAAGCTGATCATATCTACAATCAGTCATTAACCGCCTACTTTTCCTTTGTTCTCTATGTGTATAGAACCCTCTCTCTGCTTGAATGATGGAGTGCTTAGTATTTTTACTTATCACTGCCCAGCTCAAGCTGTATTATTCCTCAGTAAAATTCCTTTACTTTCACTCCTAGCAGAGTATGAGATTTTATTCTTTGATATTTCTGGTGTCAGAAGTAGGGCTTCAAAGGTGTATTGTTTTTCAAGATCCCCAGAACTTTATTGGACATGAGCACAGAGCTACTTTGGGCTCTCTACCTCCACAAATTCTCAAGAATCATTTAAGGTTAAAAAAAAAAAAAAAACTCTCAAATCTGAGCTCCTCTCTCTTGCATTGATAGCTCTTCATGTTTTATTGTGGATTTGTTTTTGTTCTTACATGTAAAAGTCTTGTTTGTTGTAACTGTCATTATAAAATGGGGAACACCATGTTTAAAGGAGATTGAAAGCAATCTTCTGGGACTCCTTCTCACTAAACAAACAAGCATTAGGATACTTTATTGTGCATATTCTTGTCTGTCAGGCATAACCTCACCCAAGACAGTTGGAAAATCAGTGGCTATTTTGGGGTTCTTTTGATCTTTCTAAGTTAATTTTCTATGCAGTGAACTAGAGAACCAAAGCTCCCAGATTAAACAGTCCCAGTGGGATGCCTATTTTGATTGGTATATTAAGGCCTCTAAAAGACATCCAGATAGTAAAAATGCTTCCCTGAAGGACATTGTCTCTAAATTAACTAAGCAGAATAAAGAATTACGTCAAATTTCAGCTCCCACACCTTCTGCTTCCCTGCCAGCTGCTACCTCTTTATATCTTTCTTTGCCTTTCTACTCCTCTGATAGCAATTTATCTGAACTTCCTTTTCTCCCTAAAAAAAAAAAAAAAAAAAAGCCAGCAAATAAACCCTTGTCTGAAATGCTTTAAAATTTACTGCAGCAGTGATGCTGAAGATTCCACTGATATCACTTTGCCCCATGGACACACTCGTAATTACGTAGCATTGTAATTCTCCTAAACTGCATGAGGACTCCTACACATTTTCTGAAGAATTTAAAATCCTTGTTGAAGCCTACCAGCCTGGGATCCCTGAATTATATCAGCCTGTTCACATAGTTACTGGCCTGAGGGAAGCCCAATTACAGTTAGAACAGGAAGAATAGAAAGATGTCAAGAACAGTTTGCCTCAAATATTAATAAAATGGCCACCAAGCTGTCAGAAGGCTCTAGGCCATGAATAAAAATTTGCTAGAGGCTATCCCTAAGGCTTTTCCTATGATGGCTCTTAATCCATAAGAGGAATTATTTGTTAATGGATGATCTTGAGAATTTTTTTTAAATTTTGCTTTATGTGAAAGTTCACAGCTCAAGTTAGCTTCTCATACAAAAATTTATACACACATCATTACGTGACCCTAGTTGCCATCCCGTAATGTGATCACACATTCCTCCTTTCCACCCCAGATTTCCCGCATAATCTTGACAATTTTTAATTGACATGGGAGTCATCCTATTTGCTATTACCCCCACCTGTTTACAAAAGCCCCTATCCCAGAGTATTAAAACCTCAAAAGTAGTGGGGATCACCTATCAGAAACAAATGTTGACTCATTCCCAACTTGTTCCAGTATCTCTTGGTCCTATTGAAGTTTCACACCTTTTATTGGCCAATTCTGATACCCCTGTCAATTTGTTGAGAAGAAATTTTTTATCCAAATTGAATTGCCACTTACAGTTTAACAAAAAGGGGGAAATATTATTGAGTCTGCCTGATATTCCTAAGTCAACAGGAACAGGCTCTGAATTATATAATATTCAGAAGAAGAAGTCATTTGCTATACGCAAGCGCTTATCATGCTTCTTCAAGACTGAATTCAGCCTAGTCCTATCCCTTCTGACATTTTCCCTTAGTTCCTGAAACATTATGGGCCACCACATCCACAGATGTAGGTCAACTTTTGCCAGCTGAGCCAATTAAAATTCATATAGATTTATCTAAACCTCTGCCAAAAATTCCCCAATATTGGCTAAAATAAGGAACAAAATAAAGACTAGCTCCCATCATACAAGATTTCCTTTCTAAAGGTTTAATTGTCCCTTGTACCAGCCCTTGTAACAATACTGTTCTTCCAGTTAAAAAAACAAATATTAGTGCTGGTGATTTGTCTAAGATTTGTGTGCAATCAACCATATTGTTATTCCCAGATTCCTGGTCATTCTTAATTCTCATTTATTACTTTCCAATGTCTCTTCAGATGCAACTCATTTTACAGTTGTGGATCTTTGCAGTGCCTTTTTCGGTATTCCTGTGCATTCTGAAAGTCAATATTTGTTTGCTTTTACCTTGGAAAATCAACCATTTACCTGGACTGTAATGCTCCAATGAGTTGCTGAATCTCCCAGCTATATTTCTCAGATTCTGCATGCAGATTTGCAGCCTTGACAGTTCACAAATAAATCCACATTATTGCAATACATTGATAGTTTGCTGGTTTGCTCAACCTCCCAGCCTGCCTTGACAACAACATAGCTTTATTAAAACACCTGGCTGCTTGTAGGCATAAGGTTTCAAAAAAAAAAAGACAATTAGCTCAGCATTCTGTTAAATATTTGGGCCACTTAATTTCTGCAGAAGGTATCTCTACTGATCCTAAATGGAAAGAAGCCATTTTTGTCCTTCCTATACCCAAAACAAAGAAACAGCTAAAGGGGTTTCTAGGACTCTGTGGCTATTATCAAACCTGGATTCCCAATTTTTCTTTGTTGGCTCAACTTTTAAAATATTATAACGTTTCTGAGCCAGATGCATTCCAAATTGCACCAGAAGATCAAGAGGCCACAGTTCAATTAAAAGGGGCTTTAATGAACATGACCATCCTAGGTTTCCCTAACCACCACCTAGATTTTTCCTTATTTGTATATGAAGTATCTGAAAATGTTTTAGGCATACTAATTTTAAAAACATGAAGGAAAATAAAGACCTATAGGCTATTATAGGCTACAGCTTGATCATGAAGCCAAGGGATACCCTGCCTGCCTTAGGGCTGTGGCTGCTACTGCCAAACTAGTGGAATCCACAATAGACATGGTGCTGGAAAAATTTGTAGATGTCTGTGTGTCCCATGCTGTGTGTGCCTTACTTAATTCTGCCTTGATACAACATCCTTCTGCCAGCAGGCTCACCTTCTTTGAAGTTCTCCTCCTGGCTGTGTCTAACATAAGACTACACTCCATAGTCTGTTTAAATCCAGCTACTCTTCTCCTCACAACAAATGAGAACAGCTATCCTACACACAATTGGCTAGACTTGACTGAGTAACTTTTAACTCCTCAGAAAGAATTAAGAGACCCCTTCAACTAATAGTTATTTAGTTTTGTTTGTGAATGGTTCCTATTTAAAACCTAATCCAACTAGTCCTCACTATCAAGCTGGATACACCATTACAACTTCTACTGAAGTCCTTGAATGTCAGGCTCTCCCTGAAGCCGCTTCAAACAAGCCAAATTAGTTGCCTCACTAGGATTTGTAGAATTGCATCAGGAAAATCTGTTAATATTTTTACTGACAGTAGATATTATTTTGGAATTGTACATGATGTTGGTATGTTATAGAAACAAAGTGGATTTTTAATCTCTTCTGGAAATGCCATAAAAAGTGGAGTTTAGTAGTGGATCTTCTAGATACTCTAGTACTCTGAAATTGCTGTGATAAAAATACAAGCCCACCAACCAAAAAGAGTACCCCAAACTGAAGAAATTAGAGAAAATAATCTTGCTGATACAGCAGCCAAACAAGCTGCATCTCAAGTTCTTTCTGCAGTTACGAGAAATAAAGAAAGGGACTTCCTAAATTTGTCTATTGAAAACTCCAATCTTCGTGAATTAACTTTAGAAATTAAAACACCAACAATTAGCCCAAATACAAAACTAAGGCATGGAAAAAGGCAGCTGTTACCAAGATTGTGCCACTAAATTGTGGACTGGGCCCAATAAGAAAACTGTCTTACCCAATTTCCTGCATTTTCCTATGATGTCAGCCTTACATGAAGGTTCCCACATGGGATGAGATAAAATGATTGAGACCTTAAAAAAAATATTGGTGAAGAAAATTTTTTGAGGCTGCTGAGCATATTGCCACCCAATACCCTACGTAAACTTGCCACAATCCTGGAAAACACATTAAAGTCCTACCTGGACTTTTTGGGCCTATGGTTGAATGGGAGTTAGATTTTATTTATCTTCCACCCTCAAATGGTTATGAATATATATTAAGTAATGTCTTGTAGATTTTCACATTGGGTACAAGCCTTTTCCTGCCATCGTGCTACCTGCAGCCTTTGTAGCAAAGAAACTTCTTGAAAACATCATACCCACATGGGGAGCACAAAAAATTCTTTGTAGAGACCAGGGAACTCATTTCACTGGTCAAGTCATCCAAGAACTGTGTTGAGTTTTTTCTATTTATCAAAGGCTACATTGTTGCTATCATCCTCAGACTTCTGGTCTAGTAGAAAGAAATAGTAGAATAATAAAGACCCAAATAGCAAAACTTTACGAAACTTTAAAGTTATCCTGGACTAAGGTCCTTCCTTTAGTTCTTTTAAATTTGAGGTCTACACCATTTGGATCTCACAAACTTACCCCCTATGAAGTAACTACTAGGAGACCCATGGTCCTTCCTTATGTTGCCTGCATCAACCCTAACATTATTCAACCTGAATTACTCAAGTATTGCTGAAGAATTACTGGTAATACCTGTGATGAATATCTTTCACAGGTTAGAGAAGCTTTTGATGAACAGAAATTAGACTCCTAAAGTCTGCCTAACATCACCCCAGGAGAATATGTATACTGGAAGAGACATCAAATAAAAGACTCATTAAAACCTCGTTGGAAGGCACTATACTAATTCCTCCTCACCAATCCTTGTGCAGCCAAATTAGAGGGAATAAAACCTTGGATCCATTTGTCACAGATAAAAAAGGCTAAGACTCCCCTTTGGACTAGCCAACCCACTAGAGAAGTGAAGTTTACACTTACATGCTTCTGTGACCAATAGCATACAACATCTAAGGCAGACAGCTGACACAAGAACCTGGACTAGGCCTGAAAATATGCCTTTTTATCTTTTTTTCTTTTTACCTTTGCTATAGTCATGCTTCTACTAATATTTTCCTAGGTTAGGCAGATATTTATGCTCACCATTTTTAAAGGCTTAATTGGATATATGGTGCACTCCCAACTTCAAGTCAGCCTGGCCTTCCCTGGTGGCTCTCTCCACTACAGCGACATGATTGGGTTGCTCTTGATCTATGGATACAAAAAATAATGGAAGGATAGTTCATTACTACAGGAAATCACTATTACTAGATTTTCCATTGATAAATGGCCTCTTTTTGAATCTGAACAAAACCCAGGCCATAACTTAACCTTTAGCCTTAACACAACCCTTACTTTACTAAATAAAGTCACCCAAGAAGAGCTAGCTAAAGAATCTTCCAAACCCACAAACAGTACTCTTCATATTGTAGGTCCATATCAACAACTGTGTGACAAATTCATCTGGTTAATTCCCCAAGCAGGGAGGCTAAGTCAGGTTGCTCCATTTTGCTGGGAACAATCTAACTACATCTATATAAATAACCCAGCTGTCACCAGACCTATAGGATGGTTTCCAATGTCTGAATGTGCATCAGTTACAACCTTACAAGCTACTGACTGGTTCATCACCAACTGCCAACTGGCTGTGACACTCAGGTATCTATTGTGTAGCACCCAACGACACCTTCTGACTATGTGAAAACTAATGAAAACATTGGCCCTGGTTTCTGCCAGGATGGATTGGAAGATGCACTCTGGGCTTGAGCTGGACTCAAGGACATTTTAACTGAACTCCCTTTACCAGCTAATGTATCCATATTAAGAGATCTATGTTCTCGATGAGGGTTTCATTGGCTTGATCATTTAATAGCAGTATTTGCACCTCCCGTAGGACTTGAAGATGTTATGGAACTTGTAGAAATATTAACCAAGTATGTACAAATTGCCTTAAATTATAGTGTCTATGGGCTTCAAGAGGTCAATACTGAAACAGTAATGATAAGAAAAGTAGTACTACAAAATAGAATGGCCCTTGACATTCTCACTACTGCCCATGAAGGTACACGTGCCATAATAAAATCTGATTGCTGTGACTATATTCCTGACAGGAGTGCTAATAATGCACTCTATGTTAATCACAGTTGTCATCTTTTCATTTCTCTTCATTGCCCTCCTGGCCTGTAGTATCTTGTCTAAGGATCCTGTCCTTTCTTTAACTAATTATAAGTAATTGATTTTCCTCTTGGGGTAGATGGTGGAAAAAAAAATGCTACTTTATTTTGGAATCTTTATATTCCTTCTCATTTCTATTGTTGTAATCATAAAATGCTGTTTTGCTTTAGTTCAATATGCATTTTATTCATGAACTACTGTACTTCAAAACCATTTGACCCTTCACATAAAATCACGTTGGTTTCACAGGCTTTCACCAATGATCTTGTTGTTTAATCACCTCCCTTTCGTCTCCTTAAATATGTTTCATATTGACCTCAATCATTCTGTCCTGACTGAGAAATGTCCCTCAAATGTGGCCTTGTCCTTAAGATATTCCGCATAAAACCTATTCACCTGGAAGACGAGGCTTATTAGCTCGACAAGGTGAAGAAAATAATTTTTATTAATCAAGACTCTTCAAGAAAACAGACAAAATCCTTGCAGAAGAGAGGCTGCTCCATTGTGTATGATCAGTGGCCCCAGCAGAGGCTTGTTCAAAAGGTGGAAATATAAACAGAAAAGTTTCAAACAGAAGGCAGTCATGTCAGATGTAAGAATGATTGGGCCAACATGCATTCCCAGGGAACAAAAGATTAGGATGTAAACCATTTGGGAAGATGTATCAAGTTGTAAACAATTTGTTCCCAGAAAAAATGTGTTCTTGACTACAATCATGTATAACTGACCACAATCATATATGACCAAACCAGATGGTGCAACTCACCTATGTGATAACAGACATCTTCCTAGCCACATGGCCAACCTTTACATTCCAAAGGAATTCAAGCTGAAGCTGATCTTATCTACAGTCAATCATTAACCACCTACCTTTCCTTCACTGTGTCTCTATATAGACCCCTCTCTGCACTTGAAGGATGGAATGCTTTGTATTTTAACTTAGCACTACCCGCTTGCACTGTAATATTCCTCAGTAAAACTTCTTTTCTTTCACTCAACAGAGTACGAGATTTTCTTCTTTGACACAGGTTCACTTTTTCTATATTATAACAATGTATATATTGTTTATCACACAGCAAAGTGACTTATAATTAATATTGTGTTAGATCATTTTATTTTCTTTTTTACAGATTCCTTCATATTTTAATTGTTTTATTTTATATTACATTTTATTTTATCCTAATGATCCTCTGACACCTCAAATCTATCAACACTATGCAATTGCTTCTCCTGCTTCCAGCTGGATTATTTAATCTGAAGATTTGATGCGGTAGTTACCATCTTTTCATTTCCCTCTTGGCTTGAATTTACACTTCTCTGTATATCCTGTCTTCCTCCTCTTTGATTTATTCTTTCAGTGTGCTAGGGTACATCTTCAAGTAACTTCCTAGACAAGGTTATGTGGAAAATAAGATTTATACTATTTAACGCTATCTTCACACTATTTTACTTTTAATCTTATCTGTGTGCTGACCTATGTTGTTGTTTGCTGTCAAGTTAGTTCTGATTCATAGCGACCTCATGTGGCAGTAGAACCGCCCCACAGGGTTATCTTGGCTGTAAACTTTATGGAAACAAATCACCAGGTCTTTCTCCCAAGGAGCCACTGAATGGGTTCAAATCACCAATCTTTTAGTTAGCAGTCAAGCAAGTAAACAATGTACCACCAGGGCTCCTTTGTGGGCCTATAACTCATAGAACAAAGTCACGTCCATTTAAAACTTTGAAGGCATTTCCCATTACCCATTGTCTTTTAGCATACAATTTGCTGATTGGATTTTTGATGACATTCTAACTTCTGTTCATTTTTTTGTTTTCTGTCTTCTATTATTTGTATAGATATCTTCTATCAATTTGTTCTTATGCTGTTTTGTTTTGACTTTTCTCTCTGTAAGCTATTTGCTTTTCTCTTCCTCCTTGGTATATGTGATGTGTCTAGGTAAAGTTAATGCATATGTGTGTGTGTGCTTAATCCATTTCTATACTTATTGTTTTCTAGCAAATTTAAGGCACCTGTCACTCTTTATTGCTGGGAAATTTTCTGCTATTATTTCTTTGAAAATATATCCTATATATTCTATTTTTGTGTATTTCTATTGTTTTCTGTTGAACTATATGGGGTTTAATTTTATGTCTCCCATATTTTCAAACTTTATAATAATATTGGTCTGTATCTCAGAAGTTTTCCTCAACTTTGTCTTCCAAATTTTCTATCACTTTTTCAGCACATCTAATTTTTAAGGATTATCTTTTCTGTCATTTTTCTCCATTTTTTAAAAACAGAATCTCATTCATTTGATGAATAAAAAATTTAGAATTTTTCTAATGATACCAATTAAATAGTTTTTTGTTGTTTTTTTTTCCTCCAATGTTGGAAATACCACTTTTTATTTCATCTGGGATCAGGGATCAGCCTTCTTACTTGTATTACAGAATTTCTTCATATGTTTGGTGGTCTTTGAATATGTCCATTCATTTCTAATTGTGGGTGAAATGTTTAGACTGGTAGACTTCAGTCAACAGTGAGATGACAGGAATTCAGTTTTTATCTAAGGGATTCCTAAGCCCATAATATCTAAATGCATGCAGACTCTATTATGTAGTACAGGTGTTCTATTACACTAATACTCCAAAGATTTTAGTTTCAAATTGTTTAGAGACATTTTTTTTTCCTGTAAGATTTTCTGTAATTGGAGTAAAGAAGGTAGAACAAATGTGGATAGACCATTACAACTTGTCTTAGTTATCTAGTGCTGTTAGAAATATCACAAGTGAGTGACATTAATGAAGAGAAATTTATTTTCTCACAGTTTAGAAGTCTAGAAGTCTGAATTCAGGGCACAAGCTCTAGGGGAAAGCTTTCTCTGTCTGTTGGCTCTGGGGGAAGGTCTTTGTCTCTTTTCAGCTTCTGCTCCTCAGTTCCTTGGTGATCTTCATGTGACCTGGCATCTATCTTCCCCATCTCTCCTTTTTTGTTGCTTGCTTAATCTGCTCTCTCTCTCTTTTTTTTTTTTTTTTTTATCTCAAAAGAGATTGATTTAAGACATAACCTACATTAATACTGCCCAGTTAAGATAACAAAGAAACCCATATTCCCAAATGGGGTTATAACCATAGATATAGTGGGACTTACAACATATATTTTTAGGGGGACACAATTCAATCCATAACACACCTACATGCATTTGATACCCCTATTTTGTACCCCCACTTCTCATACCTACTTTGCTGTTACTTTATTCCTGGAATCCAGAGTGTTTGTGTTCTGCAAGACCAGTCAGCTGCATCCTCTGTTACTGTCTCATTAGCTTTTTTCAACTTTTCTTTTTATTTAATCAGTTCATTCATCTTCCTCTATTTTTCATCTTGCAGAGAAATTTTGAAATCCCTTATCCACTTGTCTTCTACATTACATATTGTATTGATTGAGGAATACAATTCTTTCTATGTTACTTTTATTTTAATATATTCGTAAGGGGAGAGACTGTACACGTATGTGTTTGATCTACCTGCTTAAATCACAATTTGATGCTTTTTTTTTAATGAGGGAAGTGATGTGATCAGAATTATGTTTTGAGAAAATAACACAATATTGAAAAGGATGGATTAGAGTGGGTTTAAGAAATATTTTTGAGTATGTCATGTCAAGGTGTAATGAGAGATACAGTAAGGATGGAACAGTGGAAATGAGAAAGTAGAGCTTTTATGAACTGCATTTGTGGAATCTATCAACTTTACCAATGTGCTTGTGACCCAAAGTTTAGAAGTTAAAGAAGCAGCAACACAAGATAAAATAGGGCTAAAAGGCACATGATTAAAAATCTGATTTAAAAAAATATATATTTTTACTAAACATACAGAAAAATGCATAAAGCTGTAAGCACAATTTAACAAATGGATATAAAGTGATCACCTGTTCCAGTTACTATGGCTCATTTACTCATGAGTCTGGTGGTAATGTTGGTGTTGGCTGGAGGCCTCAGTTCCTCTCCACATGGACCTTTTCATGCAGCCTCTTTTCATAGACTAGTTTGGACATCCTCACACCATGGTAAATGGGTTCCCAGGGCAAATACTCTGACAGAGAGAGCTATGTGGAAGCTTTATCCTATACATGACACAGCTTATGCCGTATACAATTAGCCTGAGCAATCACAAGCAACCATTTTCTAGTGGGAAGTGTTAGTTAAAATTGAAGAATTTCATAGAAGATGATGTGACATCTTTGGAAAATACCATCTGCCACACCATGTATGTATCCAACCACCCAGGTAAGGAATTAGAACAGTACCACCAGCATAAATTTACTTATGTATCTGTCTCAATCTCAAACATCTGCATCACCTTAGAGGTAATGGCCACTTCTTTGTGTTTTTGTATTATTTTACCACCTTAGTATGTATCCTTAAATGATATAGCTTAGTTTAGACTAGTTTTGAACACTATGTGTGTGAAATCATACTGAAATGCTTCTTTTGGGTATTAACTTTGTCAATCTGCACTATGTTTGTTAGGTTGATCCATATTGAAGCATGTAGCTCATTTGTTCATTTTCATTGTTGAAAATGCAATTAAAATCCAATGAAATATTACTATATGACTAACTTGGCGCAAATCAAAAAGTAATACAATTTCAAGTATTGGTGAAGGTGTGGAACATTAGGGGTTTTTATAGCCCATAGATGGGACAACTACTTTTGAAAGTAATGGTGACAATTTTTACTGATGTTGAAAATATATATTCCAAAAGTGTGTTTATGTGCACACAATCTATAGGTGATATGTCCATAGTAGTATTATTCTTAATGTTGGAAATAGTCCAAAATGTCTATTATCAGTAGAATGAATAAATAAGTTATTGGGCATTCATACATTGAAAACAAATCTGGTGTTAATGTGGTATCGTATTCATTTATATGTTTACATAGTTCCAAAAATGAATTTAGACAATAAAATGCTTGCCATAAAACAAATAAAAGAGAAAGAAAAATAAAATAAGAGCAATAGACTTATACAGAAGCCATGAATAAAGTAGCTAATATTCCTATATGATATCTTAAATATTAGAAAGGAATTCCAACATTTTGTGAACTTTAGTTTTGTTTTTATAAAATTACCACATTTATATTCTTATAGGTATAGCTAACTATCTTTCAGTATAATCACTTGAAGAAGTGCAATTAATAATAGTTGGGAGATTTTTTTCACCTAATTTCTTTAAACCAAAAGACTTTCATTAAATACATGAGTGTCATACTCAGCTTCTTAGCACTATTATTGCTACACTGAATGATACAAGGTAGCATCAATATACTGCATGTTTCTCCTATACACACATTAGTACTAATACCATAAACTTTAATATAATATGTGGGAGGTGTGCACATAAATCCTCATTAGCAGTTGATGAAGTTTCTGCTTATTTGGTGTTCTATTCTGCGTGCATTAAAACAATTTTTTGGGGGGATCTGGAAGAACATATGTAAGACCTCAGCACAGAAAAGCCTAGGCCCATCATTTAAAATGCAATCTAATTGTATGGCTGGAACAAGATATTAGCAGCCTAGGAGAATATTAAAGAAAGGTAGATAATTTTTCTTCTAGTATTCTTTTCTTAGTATTATAAAATCTATGAATTTTATTTATTTATTTTTCCCATACAAAAGTTTATATATACATTATTATATGACTCTAATGCTCTCCCCACACTGTGACAGCACACTTCTCCTTTCCACCCCTGATTCCCCATGTCCATTCAACCAGCTCCTAACCTTCTCTGTCTTCCCATCTCACCTCCAGACAGAAGCTGCCCATTTAGTCTCTTGTATCTACTTGAGCTAAGAGGCACTATCTTCACGAGTATCACTTTGTATCCCACACTCCAGTCCAATCCCAGTCTGAAGAGTTGGCTTCAGAAATTGTCTTAGTTCTGGGCTGATAGAGAATCTGGGGGCCATGCTTTCCGTGGTACCTCCAGTCTCAGTCAGACCATTAAGTCTGGTCTTCTTACTAGAATTTGAGTTCTGCACCCTACATTTCTCCTGCTCCATCCGAGAGTCTCTGTTGTGTTCCCTGTCTGGGCAGTCATTGGTGGTAGCCAGACACCATATAGTTCTTCTGGTCTCAGGCTGATGAAGTCTCTGGTTTATGTGGCCCTTTCTGTCTCTTGGGTTAATACTTCCCTTGTGTCTTTGGTGTTCTTCATTCTCCTTTACTCCAGCTGGTTGAGACCAGTTGATACATCTTAGATGGCTACTTGCAAGCTTTTAAGACCCCAGACTCCACTCACCAAAGTGGGATGCAGAACATTTTCTTATTAAACTTTATTATGCCAGTTGACCTAGATGTCCCCTGAAAGCATGGTCCCCAGAGCCCTACCACTGCTACTCTGTCCCTCAAAGTGTTTGATTGTATTCAGGAAACTTCTGAGCTTTGGTTTTAGTCCAGTTGTGCTGATTTCCCCTGTAGTGAGTGCTGTCCTTCCCTTCACCTAAGATACTTCTTATCTATTATCTAGTTAGTAAATAACCCTTACTGTCCCTCCCCACCCTCCTAACCATAAAAGAATGTAGTCTTCTGTGTTTAAACCTTTTCCTTGAGTTCTTATATTAGTGGTCTTATACAATATTTGTCCTTCTGTAACTGACTAAATTCATTCAGCATAATGAGTTCCAGCTTCCTCCATGTTATAAAATGTTTCACGGCTTCATCACTGTTCTTTATCATTGTGCAGTATTCCACTGTGTGGTTATACCATAATTTATTTATCCATTCATCTGCTGATGGGCACCTAGGTTGTTTCCATCTTTTTGCTATTGTGAACAGTGCTGAAATGAATATGGGTGTGCATATATCTATTCATGTGATGGCCCTTATTTCTCTAGGATATATTCCAAGGAGCAGGGTAGTTGGATCATATGGTACTTCTATTTCTAGCTTTTTAAGGAAGTGCCAAATAGATTTCCAAAGTGGTTGTACCCTTTTACATTACCATCAACCGTGTATAAGTGTTCCAGTCTCTCCACAACCTCTCCAGCATTTATTGTTTTGCATTTTTTGGACTAATGCTAGCCTTGTTGAGATGAGAGTATATCTCATTTTAGTTTTGATCTGCATTTCTCTAATGGCTAATGATCGTGAGCATTTCTTCTTGTGTCTGTTAGCCGTGTGAATATCTTCTTTGGCAAAGTGTTTGTTCATATCCTTTGCCCGTTTTTTAATTGGGTTATTTGTCTTTCTGTTGTTGAGGTTTTGCAGTATCTTGTAGATTTTAGAGATTGGACTCTGATCAGATTTGTTGTAGCCAAAAAACTTTTCCCAGTCTGTAGGTTGTCTTTTCAATCTTTTGGTGAAGTCTTTTGATGAGCGTAAGTGTTTGATTTTTAGGAGTTACCATATATCTAATCTCTCTTCTGGTGCTTGTGCATTGTTACTTACGGTTCCTGTTGTGTTTATGCCATGTATTAGGGCTCCTGGCGTTGTCCCTATTTTTTCTTCCATGATCTTTATCATTTTAGATTTTATATTTAGGTCATTGATCCATTTTGAGTTAGTTTTTGTGCATGGTGTGAAGTATGGGTCTTGTTTCAGTTTTTTGAAGATGGATATCCAGTTATGCCAGCACTATTTGTTAAAGAGACTGTCTTTTCCCCAATTAACCAACTTTAGGCCTTTGTCAAAAATCAGCTGCTCATAGGTGGATGAATTTATGTCTGGATTCTCAATTCTGTTCCACTGTCTATGTATCTGTTGTTGTACCAGTACCAGGTTGTTTTGGCTACTGTGGCGGTATAATAAGTTCTGTAATCAGGTAATGTGAGGCCTCCCACTTTGTTCTTCTTCTTCAGTAATACTCTATTTGAGGCCTCTTTCCTTTCCATATGCAGCTGATGATTTGTTTCTCCATCACATTAAAAATGGTAGTGGACTGGGATTGCATTGTATCTGTAAATCGCTTTGGGTAGAATTGACGTTTTCACAATGTTGAGTCTACCTATCCATGAGCAAGGGTATGTTTTTCCACGTATGCAAGTCTCTTTTGGTTTCTTGCAGTAGTGTCTTGTAGTTTTCACTGTATAGATCTTTTATGTCTCTGGTTAGATTTATTCCTAAGTATTTTATCTTCTTGGGGGCTATTGTAAATGGTATTGATTTGGTGATTTCCTCTTCGAGGTTCTCTTTGTTGGTATAAAGGAATCCAACTGATTTTTATATGTTTATCTTGTATCCTGAAATTTTGCTGAAATCTTCTATTAGTTCCAGTAGTTTTCTTATGGATTCTTTGGGGTTTTCTGTGTATAAGATAATACCATCTGCAAATAGAGATACTTTGACTTCTTCCCTACCAATTTGGATTCCCTTTATTTCTTTTTCTAGCCTAATTGCTCTTGCTAGGGCCTCCAGCACAATGTTGAATAAGAGTGGTGATAAAGGGCATCCTTGTCTGGTTCCCGTTCTCAAGGAGAATGCTTTCAAACACTCTCTATTTACTGTGATGTTGGCTGTTGGTTTTGTATAAGTGCCCTTAATTATATTGAGGAATTTCCCTTCTATTCCTAATTGGTTGAGAGTTTTTATCATGAGTGGGTGTTGGACATTGTGAAATTCCTTTTCTGCATCAACTGAAAGATCATGTGATTCTTGTCTTTTGTTTTATTTATGTGATGGATTATATTGATTATTTTTCTAATGTTGAACCATTCCTGCATACCTGGTATAAATCCCACTCGATCATGGGGAATTATTTTTTTGATATGTTGCTTAATTCTATTGGCTAGAATTTTGTTGAGGATTTTTGTGTCAATGTTCATGAGGGATATTGGTCTGTTATTTTCTTTTTTTGTGGTGTCTTTTCTTGGTTTTAGTATTAGGGTTATGCTGGCTTCATAGAATGAGTTTGGGAATCTTCTATCCTTTTCTATGCTCTGAAATACCTTTAGTAGTAGTGGTGTTAACTCTTTTCTGAAAGCCTGGTAGAATTCTCCAGTGAAGCCATCCGGGCCAGGGCTTTTGTTTTTTGTTGTTGGCAGTTTTTTAATTACCTTTTCAATCTCTTCTTTTGTTATGAGTTTAGTTGTTCTACCTCTGTGTTAATTTAGGTAGGTAGTGAGTTTGTAGAAATTTGTCCATTTCCTCTAGGTTTTCAAATTTGTTAGAGTACAATTTTTCATAGTATTCTGTTATGATTCTCTTAATTTCAGTTGAGTCTGTTGTGATATCACCCATCTCATTTCTTTTATGGGTTATCTGCTTCCTCTCCTGTTTGTCTTTTGTCAGTTTGACTATTAGTTTATCAATTATGTTCATCTTTTCAAAGAACCAGCTTTTGGTCTTGGTAACTCTTTCAATTGTTTTTCTATTCTCTATTTCATTGAATTCTGCTCTAAGTCTTATTATTTTCTTTCTTCTGGTGTCTGAAGGCTTCTGCTGCTGCTCTCTTTCTACTTGTTCCAGTTGTAGGGTTAATGTTTTGATTTTGGCCCTTATTGTTTTTGGATGTGTGCATTTATTGCTATAAACTGACCTCTGAGCAATGCTTTTGCTGTATCCCAAAGTTCTGGTAGGAGGTTTTCATTCTCATTTGATTCTTTGAATTTCTTTATTCCACCCTTAATTTATTCTATAACTCAGTAGTTTTTGAGCAAAGTGTTGTTCAGTTTTCATGTGTTTTAATTTTTTTTTTCCTTGCTTTTCTGCTATTGATTTCTACTTTAATTTTCTGCTTTATGGTCAGAAAAGATGCTTTCTAATATTTTGATGCTTTGGATTTTTTTTAAGGCTTCTTTTTGGCCTAATATGTGGTCTATTCTGGAGAATGTTCCATGTGCATTGGAAAAGAAAGTATACTTGGCTGCTGGTACATGGAGTGTTCGGTATATATCTATGATATCAAATTGCTTGATTGTAGTCTTTAGTTCTTCGGTGTCTTTGCTGAGCTTTTTTCTGGATGTTCTGTCCTTCACTGAAAGTGGTGTGTTGAAGTCTCCTACTACTATTGTGGAGCTGTCTATCTCTCTTTTCAGTGCTGTTAGGTTTTGTTTTATGTATTTTGGAGCCCTGTCATTGGGCTTGTGAATATTTATTATAGTTATGCCCTCCTGGTGTATTGACCCTTTAATCATTATATAGTGCCCTTCCTTATCATTTATGGTGGATTTTACTTAAAAGTCTATTTTGTCAGAGATTAATATTGCCGCTCCTGCTCTTTTCTGAGTGTTATTTGCTTGATATATTTTTTTCCATCCTTTGAGTTTTGGTTTCTTTTGTCTTTAAGTCTAAGATGTGTCTCTTGTAGGCAGCATATAGACAGATCATATTTTTTTTTTTATCCAATCTGCCACTCTCTTTTTATTGGTGCATTTAGTCTATTTACATTCAGAATAATTACGAATATGTATGAGTTTAGTGCTGTCATTTTGATGTCTTTTTTTGGTGTGCTGTTCACAGTTTCTTTGTCCCACTTAATTTTCTGTGCTGTGTCATTTTTCTTTATGTATTTTCTTTTCATCTTTTTCACTCTTGTTGATTTTGTGTTTGCTGAGTCTTTATATTTTTCTAGTTTTTTATTTTGTCTTGTAGGATTGTTAGTTTCCTTTGTGGTTACCTTAATATTTACCCCCATTTTTCTAAGTTTATACCAGTCTTTTATTTCCTTCTATCGACTTGACTTCCTCTCCGTATGAATAATCTATGTCTACATTTTTTAAGTCCCTCTTTTTGTTTTAATGTTGTCATCTTTTACATATCAATATCTGTTTCCTTATTTTCAGTGTTGTAGCTTTGATTTATTTTTTGCAACTTCCCTATCTGGGTTGATATCTGGTTGCTCTGTCGTGTGTTCTAGTCTTGGGTTGTTATCTGATGTTATTGATTTTCTAACCGGAGGACTCCCTTTAGTATTTCTTGTAATTTTGGTTTGGTTTTTGCAAATTCCCTAAACTTCTGTTTATCTGGAAATGCCCTAATTTTGCCATGATATTTGAGATACAGTTTTCCTGGATATATAATTCTTGACTGGCAGTTTTTTTCCTTCAAGGCTTTACATATGTCATCCCATTGCCTTCTTGACTGTATGGTTTCTGCTGAGGAAGCCGAGCTTATTCTTATTGACTCTCCTTTGTAGATGACTTCTTGTTTATCCCTAGCCGCTCTTAAAATTCTCTCTTTGGTTGTGGCAAGTTTGATTATAATATGTCTTGGTGACTTTCTTTTAGGATCTACCTTATTGGGGTTCAATGAGCATCTGGATAGATATCTTGTCATCTTTCATGATATCAAGTAAGTTTTGTCTCAACAAATCTTCAACAATTCTCTCTGTATTTTCTGTTATCTCCCCCTGTTGTGGTATTTCAGTCACTCATAGGTTATTCCTCTTGATAGAGTCCCACATAATTCTTAGGGTTTCTTCATTTTTTGTAACCCTCTTATCTGATTTTTCCTCAAATAAGTTGGTGTCAAGTGCTTTACCTTTAATCTCACTAATTCTGAATTCCATTGCCTCAATTCTTCTCCTATGACTTTCTATTGAGTTGTCTAATTCTGACATTTTATTGTTAATCTTCTGGATTTCTGATTGCTGTCTCTCTGTGGATTCTTGCAGTCTGTTAAATTTGTCATTATGCTCTTCTCTAATCTTTTTAATTTCCTCTATTGCATGTTCTGCATTTGCTTAATTTCCTTCTTATTTTCTTGAAGAGTTCTGTGTATTAATCTTTTGTATTCTGTCTCTGGAAATTCCAAGAAATTTTCCTCCTCTTGAAAATTTCTAGATTCTTTATTTTGGGAGCTTGCTGAAGCCATTATGGATTGCCTCTGTATATAATTTTATATTGACCGTTGTATCTGAGCCATCAACAAGTTATTGTATTTATTTATTTTATGTTTACTTACTGTGTCCAGCTTCTTGATTTGTTTTGATATGCCCAAATAGGCTGCTCGTATGAGCTAGTTTGATTATTGGTGCTTTTGAAGCTCTAAATGTTCTGTCACCAGGTGGTTAGATCTGCTACTAGGTATGTGAGCTCAGGAGTCAGCCCACTCCTTCTGTATGGATTCAGCTCAGGTGCCTAGGTAGATAGCCACGAAGCTTGTGGTATAAGCTCTTACTTACAGTCCTAGACAGGCATGGGTGATTGGTGTGGACAGAGGCAACTGGCTGCAGCAGGGAGACATACTCTGAGGAAGGCAGAGGGCTGAAGGCTGCCCCTGAGTGTCCAGGAAGAAGGTGTGTCCCTGTTCTCTAAAGCACATAGGTTGGTGGGTTTTGCAGCTGGAGTATGACCACCTAATGCTGTTGGCTGTAAGGACGAGAGAGCACCTTTTATTCATGGGCCCCTCTTGCAGGTGGCTATGCGGCATGGGTGGAGCCACGAGTCCTCAGCCCCTGTTATGTGTAGGTGAAGACCCTGCTTAATCGGCAGAGCAGTGTCAAATGTCAAGAACCTGCTACTTCACAGCTGAACCAGTTGAAGTTAGAGTTTCAGTGTAGACCTTGTTGTACTGTGGTAATGAGGGCCTATGCTGTTGAGATAGGCCCACACAAGTCTATGCAGGGAGAAAGGCACTGAAAGTCCATGGATCCCATACGCCTGCACTTAGGCAAAGGAGCTGTGCCTACCCTGGTTTCCTGGCTTAGGGGAACTGAGTTTATATTTTCCTGTTTGTTAATTTGTTCACTCTCCAAGGCAGGGAGAATGGCTCTGGGTGTGTGACAGGTCCAACTTCTGGCCCAGGGGACTCAGCAATTGCTGAAGCCAGTCCGAGACCCAGTGTAGAGCAGGGACTGGGAGGTAAATGGGAGAGAGATTTTTCCCTAAGGGGGGTATTTTTGATCCACGCAGTAAGTTATACACATGCACTTATCTTTCGTGGAGGGCTGCTTCTCACTGATCCTGGGTGCCTGTGTAGAGTCTATGGGGTGGGTCTCTCCCAGTGAAGAAAGCACTCCTCCTGAGCACAACTGCTCGCCTGCCTCACTGCTCACTCCCAAGCTGATCAGGCCTGAAGGGTTCAGGCTCTCACTGGGTCAGGTCTGGCAACTCCTCGCTGCTTCCAAACCATCTATCTCTCCCCCTGCCACTCAGTCCATTTCCTCAACTCTGCGTTTGATGTTCAGGGCTCCCAGATTGCCATATATAATCGAATCACATGTTTTTTTGGGTCTTTGTTGTAAGAGGGTCCACTGGAAGTGTCTGACTACTCCCCACTGGCCCTGCCTCCAAATTTATGAATTTTAGATTAAAAATGGTATTAAAATGATCTTTGCCTCATGATTTCTTCTGCCAAAGAAAAGAAGATTTTTCCTCCTCTCTGCTCTTGATAAGTCTTCTCAGATTTTCTGTTTTAGGTCCAATTACATTGTCTTGTATTATTGCAGACACTTAATACATGCTTATGGAATGAACTGTTTTCTCAATATTTCTTCATAGTGAGTGAATGTATTAAGAAATACATTCTTGGGAGTTCCAGCAAAATGGTGCTCTAGGCAGAAGCACCACGCCATCCCTCCACAGCAAAGATCCAAAAAACTAAGGCGAACAGAGAATATAACAATCCTGAAACCCTAAAACATCAAATGAAGAGATAAAGAACTCAGCCAAGCACCAAATTGAGTGAGAAAACTGACAGAGAATGGAGAGCGAGGAGAGATTCATGCAGAGGTCCCCTACCAGCTAATGCAGCGTGGATCCGCCATCTTGGACTCCTATCAGAGACCAGCAAACAGGGGGTATGAGAAAGCAGTCTCACAGAGCTTCCAGTGGGAGACAAAACAATGGGTAATTGGTGATATCCGCTTTCCCACCCCCCACCCTTCTTCACCCCGACTCGGTCTCCTCTGCTTCCTGCAGTCACAGTCTCTTGACCGGGAAACAGTGGCTGCTTGGATTCCACACACCCGAACGGGTGACTGTCTAAGTGCCATTTATTGGCTGCTGGTCATGCTTTTTTTCCATTTCTTTTTATTTCTTCCTTGCCTCTCCCCACCTCCCTCTCCTTTAGCTCAAGTACCTCACTCCGTGTGCCATCTTTGCTTCTTCCTGAGTGGCTGAAAAGCTCCAGTAATTTGTGATATATGCTTTCCCACTCTCTACCCTTCTTCACCCACACTCGGCCCCCTCGGCTTCCCACAGACGCAGATTCTTGTCCAGAAACACCAGCTTGCACTAGCTGGCTCTCTGAGTGCCACTTGTTGGCTGCTAGTGTTGCTTTTTTTCTTCTGCTTCTTTTGACTTCTTACTTCCCCCTCGCCACCTCCCCCTCCCTTCGCTCAATGCGCCATCTTTGCTTCTTCCTGAGGGACTGCGGAGCTCCGTTCAAGCATGGAGCTGCTTCCCAGTTTGGGTTGTGCGCTGGTAGGATCCCAGGGCTTTTGTTCATTTGTTTGTTTTGAATTGTTTATTTGTTTTCTTTTCCTTTTCTTGATTTGGGAGCCCTTTCTGGCCAGGCTGAGCTGCGTGGCAGGGAGACAGCCCTTCGGCTTCCACAGACGTGTAGAGGGATCCCTGAGGGCCTTTCTTTTTACGTTGGTTTTTTTTTTTTTTCCCTGTTTCTTTGGGGGCCTTTCTTTTTTTGTTTTTTTTAATTTGTTTAGTTTTCTTTTTCCTATTTTTCCCTTTTTCCCTTTCTTTATTGCTCAGTTTCTCATCTCTCTGTATCTTCCTTCTGTTTCTGTTCCCTGAATACCTGGCATTGCATACCTGTACGCCTTCTAGCCAGGTTGTACTGCAACACCTGAGAGCGACTTCCCCAGACCTCATAGCTGCACCGGTGGGATCCCTGGAAACATTGCAGTTCTTTAACTTTTCTGATTCTTATTTATTCATTCTTTTCTTTTTTTCCACCTCCCCTCTCTGTTTTTCTCCATTTCATAGTCTCTCATCTCTCCACGCCAATGGCAAGCTCCCCTAGCATCCTTTTTTGTTTGTTTGTACGTTTTTGGCTCCTGTTCCCCTCTCCTCTCTCCCATATCCATCTTAGCTCCACACATAATGATCTTCCCGCGGCATCCTGCCTACCTGCACCATGCGCTTGACATCACACCACCAAGCAGCACAGGCATGGCCTACTGGAACCTGACCTGCACTGATTACTGACCAGCTCTGGTGGCTGTAGTAAGTGCCACAAACAACCCATCCCAGTAACACCTCTTCAGCTAGACCTGCCCTACTGTATCATATCTAAGTGACTGACCCTGCAGTTGAAGAAGGAGGTGAAAAGTATTGTGCCCAAAGATGAGCAAACAACAAAGAACACATAGTCTGCCTGCTCAGACATAGTCAAAATTTTTTTTTAAAAAGGGACGAAACAAACAAATCTACAATGAATAAACGAGACAAATAACTACTGAATGCCCTGAAGACAGCCGACAATAACAAAACATTTACAAAAACAGGACAGGATGGTTCCAGTAGGCATCCAAAATAAAACACCAGATGACTCTCCTCTGGAAGAAAATGCACTAGAACTACCGGATAGGGAATTCAAATCTCTAATACTCAGAATTCTCCAAGTACTGAGGCAAAAAGCTGACAAACATGAGGAAAAAATAGACAAATTCATGGAAAATACAGACAAAAAATTGGAAGAATTCAGGAAAATAATGCAGGAACAAAATGCCAAAATAAATTCACAACTAGAAATTATACAAAGACAACAATTAGAAATCCAAAAGATAAACAACAAGATTTCAGAAATGGACAGTATCATAGAAGGGCTGAGAAGCAGATTTGAAACGGGGGAACAGGATCAGTGGAATTGAAGACAAACACTTGGATACAACTCTGTTTCAGGAAAACTCAGAAAAAATAACAAAGAAAAATGAAGAGACCCTGAGAGTTATGTGGGACACATTTAAAAGCAAAAATTTGTGAGTGATTGGAATTCCAGAACACGGGGAGAAAACAGATAACACAGAGAGGATCATTGAGGAACTGCTGACAGAAAACGTCCCCAATATCATGAAAGATGAAAAGCTGGCCATCCAAGAAGCTCAACGAACCCCACATAGAAGAGACCCCAAAAGAAATCACCAAGGCATATCATATTCACACTCACCAAAACCAAAGACTAACAAAGAATCCTGAGAGAAGCTCATGAAAAACAAGAAGTCACATACAGAGGAGAAACAATAAGGCTAAACTCAGATTATTCGGCAGAAACCATGCAGGCAATAAGGCAATGAGATGATGTATATAAAATCTTGAAAGAAAAAAATTGTCAGTCAAGAATAATACATCCTGCAAAACTCTCGTTCAGATTTGATGCTGAAATTAGGTCATTTCCAGATAAACAGAAGTTAAGGGAATATGTAAAAGTCAAACCAAACTTACAAGAATTATTAAAGGGAGTTCTTCGATCTGAGGACAAACAGCTTCAGCTCACAGGCAGAATCTAGGATGTAGGATCGTACCAGCCAGATACCAATCTAGGAAATGAACTCTCGAGGACTATCCAAAACCAAGACAAATACAACAGGGCTTCAGAGCAGTTAATCAGTAAATGACAACAACATCAAAATGATAAAAGAGGGAATAAACAGCATAGGTATAGAACCTTCTAATGGAGAGGAAGGCAAGGCGATAACAAGTAATAATAGACTGCTTCAAACTTAGAAAGATAAGGCTAAAATTCATGGTAACCACAAAGAAAGTTAGCAAACATACTCATAAAAAAAAAGAGGAAAAACATAAAGTCTCAGCAAAAACAAAACCGACAAAAACAAAAGAAATGAAAAAAAAAAACCAAAAACAAAAGTAACTCAGCACAAGAGACTAAGAAGAACAAAGAAAACGTCAGCACCACCAAAAAAAGCACTACAAAATGACAAAAACAAACCAACATCTATCAATAATCACACTGAATGTAAATGGACTCAATGCACCCATAAAGAGATGGAGAGTGACAGAATGGATAAGAAAACAAGATACATCAATTGCTGTCTACAGGAGATACACCTTAGAAACAAAGATGTGAATTTATTAAAAGTCAAGGGTTGGAAAAAAATATATCAAGCTAACAACTACCAAAAAAGAGCAGGAATGGCAATTCTAATCTCAGATAAAATAGACTTTAAAACGAAATCTACCATAAAAGACAAAGAAGGACTCTATATAATGATTAAGGGGACGATCCATCATGAAGACATAACCATAATAAACATCTACGCACCCAAAGACAGTGCTCCAAAACACATAAAACAAACTCTAACAACACTGAAAAGAGAAATTGACAGTTCCACAATAATAGTAGGAGACTTCAACACACAACTCTCAGTAAAGGACAGAACAACTAAGAAGAAACTCAGCAAAGATACAGAAGACCTAAAGGGCACAATCAGCCAACTTGACCTCATAGACATATATAGAACATTCCATCCAACCGCTGCAAAGTACACATTCTTTTCCAACTCACACGGAACGTTCTCCACAGTAGACCACATTTTAGGACACAAAGCAATCCTCAACAAGATCCAAAACTTTGAGATAATTCAATGTATCTTCTCTGACAACAATGCAATCAAGGTAGAAATGAACAACAGAAAGAGCAAGGAGAAAAAATAAATTACATGGAAACTGAGTAATACCCTCCTTTCACATCAGTGGGTAATAGAAGAAATCAGACATGGAATAAAAAAATTCCGAGAATCAAATGAGAATGAAAACACATCATACCAAAACCTTTGGCACACAGCAAAGGCAGTCCTCAGAGGACAATTTATAGCAATAGATGCACATATCAAAAAAGAAGAAAGGGACAAAATCAAAACATTAACTACAGAACTCAAACAAATAGAAAGAGAACAGAAAAAAAGCCCACAACCACCGGAAGAAAGGAAATAGTAAAGATCAGAGCAGAAATAAATGAAATAGAGAACAGAAAACAATAGAAAGAATCAGCAAAACCGAAAGCTGGTTCTTTGAAAGAATCAACAAAATCAACAAACCACTGGTCAGACTGACAAAAGAAAAACAGGAGAGGACACAAATAACCCAAATAAGAAATGAAATGGGGGACGTTACAACAGACCCAACTGAAATAAAAAGGAGTATAACAGAATATTATGAAAAACTATACTCCAACAAATTTGAAAACCTAGAGGAAATGGATACATTTCTAGAAACACAAGGCCTACCCAAACTACAACAAAGTGATGTTGAAAATCTGAACAGACCCATAACAAGAGAAGAGATTGAAAAGGTAATAAAAAAACTCCCAACCAAAAAAGCCCTGGCCCAGATGGTTTCACTGGAGAATTCTACAAAACATTTACAGAAGAGCTTGTACCAGTACTACTCAAGCTATTTCAGAGCATAGAAGAGGAAGCAACACTTCCAAATTCATTCTATGAAGCCAGCATCATGCTGATACCAAAACCAGGAAAAGATGTCACAAAAAAAGAAAATTATGGACCAATATCTCTCATGAATATAGGTTCAAAAATTCTCAACAAAATTCTAGCCAATAGAATTCAGTATCATATCAAAAAATTAATACACCATGACCAAGTAGGATTCATAGCAAGTGTGCAAGGATGGCCAACATTAGAAAATCAATGTAATCCACCACGTAAGTAAATGTAAAGAGAAGAATCACATGATCATCTCAATTGACACAGAAAAGCCATTTGACAAAGTCCAACACCCATTCCTGATAAAAAATCTCAATCAAATAGGTATAGGAGGGAAATTTCTGAAAATAATAAAGGGCATCTATGCAAAACCAATGGCCGACATCATTCTTAATGGAGAGAGGCTGAAGACATTCCCCTTGACCACAGGAAAAAGACAAGGATGCCCTTTATCACCACTCCTATTTAACATTGTGCTGGAAGTTCTAACTACAGCATTAATGCAAGAAAAAGAAATAAAGGACATCCAAATTGGTAATGAAGAAGTTAAACTGTCCCTGTTTGCAGATGAGATGATACTATGCACAGAAAACCCTAAAGACTCCACGAGAAATCTACTGGAATGAATAGAAAGAATCAGCAGAGTAGCAGGATACAAGATAAACATTCAAAAATCAGTTGGATTCCTGTACACCAATAAGGAGAACGATGAAAAGGAAATCAGAAAAACAATACCATTTTCAATAGCCCCTAAAAAGATAAAATACTTAAGAATAAATCTGACCAGGGATGTAAAAGTCCTATATAAAGAAAACTACAAAACACTACTGTAAGAAACCCTAAGGGATCTACATAAATGGAAAAACGTACCATGCTCATAGATAGGCAGACTCAACATTGTGAAAATGACAATTCTACCCAAAGCAATTTACAAATACAACACGATCCCGATCCAAATACCAACAACATTCTTCAAAGAGATGGAAAAATTGATCATTAACTTTATATGGAAAGGGAAGAAGCCCCGAATAAGTAAAGCACTACTGAAGAAGAAGAATAAAGGTGGAGGACTCACACTACCTGACTTCAGAACCTACTATACAGCTACAGTAGTCAAAACAGCCTGGTACTGGTACAACAACAGAGACATTGACCAATGGAACAGAATTGAGAACCCAGATGTAAATCCAACCACCTACGGTCACCTGATCTTCGACAAGGGCCCAAAGTCTATCAAATGGGGAAAAGTCAGTCTTTTTAACAAATGGTGCTGGCAAAACTGGATATCCATCTGCAAAAAAATAAAACAGGACCCATACCTCACGCCGTATACAAAAACTACTTCAAAATGGATCAAAGACCTGAATATAAAGCCTGAAACTACAAAGTTCATAGAAGAAAAAATAGGACCAACACTTCAGTCCTGAATACATGGCATTAACAGGATACAAACCATAACCATCAATGCACAAAACCCAATAGATAAGCTAGATAACTAGGATATTCTAAAAATCAAACACCTATGCTCTTCAAAAGACTTCACCAAAAGAGTGAAAGGAGAACCTACAAACTGGGAAAAAATTTTTGGACAGTACAAGTCAGACAAAGGTCTAATCTCCATAATCTACAAGAAAATCCAACACCTCTACAACAAAAAGAGAAATAATCCTATTAAAAAATGGGCAAAGGAAATGAACATACACTTCACCAAAGAAGACATTCAGATGGCCAACAAACACATGAGGAAATGCTCGTGATCACTAGCCATTAGAGAAATGCAGATTAAAACCACAATGAGATACAATCTCACCCTGGCATTACTGGCATGAATCAAAAACACTGGAAATAAGAGATGTTGGAGGGGCTGTGGGGAGATCGGAACACTTATGCACTGCTGGTGGGAATGCAAAATGATACAACCATTCTGGAAAATGATATGGAGCTTCCTCAGAAAGCCAGAAATAGACATACCATACAATCCATCAATCCCACTCCTAGGAATATATCCTAGAGAAATAAGAGTCATCACTCAAATAGACATATGCACACCTGTGTTCATGGCAGCATTGTTCACAATAGCATAAAGATGGAAACAACCTAGATGCCCATCAACAGATGAATGGATAAACAAACTATGGTACATACACACAATGGAGTACTATGCAACGAGAAAGAATCTGTGAAGCATCTCATAACATGGATGAAACTGGAGGACATTATGCTGAGTGAAGTAAGTCAATCACAAAAGGACAAATATTGTATGAGACTTCCATTGTAAAAACCCGTGAAAAAGTTCACACACAAAATGTAACAATCTTTGTTGGTTACCAGTGATGGGAGGGGTGGGAGGGGGAATACTAAGTAGATAACAGATAAATGGTATCTTGGGTGAAGGGTGAGATGGTACACAATACAGGAGAAACTAGCACAGCTTGTACTAGCAAAGGTCATGGAAGCCCCACAGACACATCCAAACTCCCTGAGGGACTGAATTGCTGGGCGGAAGGCTCTGGGGACCATGGTTTCGGGGAACATCTTAGCTCAATTGGCATGACACAGCTTATAAAGACAATGCTCTACTTTCTACCTTGGTGAGTAGCATCTGGGGTCTTAAAAGCTTGTGAGCAGCCATCTAAGGTACTCCACTGGTCTCATCCCTTCGGGAGCAAGGGAGAATGAAGAGAATAGGATACAAGGAAAAGATTAGTCCAAAGGACTGATTGTCCACAGCTACCAAGGCCTCCACCGGACTGAGTCCAGTACAACTAGATGGTGCCCAGCTACCTCCGCTGACTGCTCTGACCAGGATCACAACAGAGGGTTCTGGACAGAGCTGGAGAAGGATGTAGAGCATAATTCTAACTCACAAAAAAAAAAAAAAAAAACAGATTTACTGGCCTAAAGGAGACTGGAGAAACCCCGAGACTATGGCCCCCAGACACCCTTTTAGCTCAGTGGTGAAGTTACCTCTGAGGTTCACTGTTCAGCCTGGGAGTGGACAGCCGCGTAAAACCAAATGGGACTAACGAGGTACAGTAGTCCAGTGACAAGGCCAGAAGGCAGAAGGGGACAAGGAAGCTGGTGATAGGGAACCCAAGGTTGAGTAAGGATATTGTTGATGTGTTGTGAGATTGTTAACCATTGTCATAGGGCAACATTTATAATAACTGTTAAATTAGAAACTGTTTTGTTCTGTAAGCTTTCATCTTAAGTGAGAATAACAGCACAATTCGAAGAGCATAGTGAACGTCACTGAACTGTGCATGTAGAAATTTTTGAAATGGTGTATCTTTGGCTATGCGTATTTTCACCGTCCAAAAAAAAGTTTGAGAATTTTGAGGGTTGATATGTTGTGGGGTTGTTAACCAAAGCTATACAACAACATGTGTACTTCTGTTTCATGAGAAACTATTTGTTCTGTAAGCCTTCACCTGAAGTACAATAAAAAAAAAAAAAAAAGAAAAAGAAATCCTGGGGGAAAAAAAAAAGAGAAATACATTCTTAAGACCTCTATATCATATTTTAAAGCCCGTGTTTTAAATTATATTGGTATTGGTTTATAAATAGATAGCAGAGAAATATTTATGATTTTTTTCCTACATGTACTATTTAGTGACATCGATTACATTCGTCTAATTGTGCAGGGATTCTCACCCTCCTTTTCTGAGTTGTTCCTCTCCATTAACATAAACTCACTGTTCCTTAAGATTCCTATCTAATCTTTTGAGTTGTTGTTGTCAATTTGATCCAGTATAGATAGTTCTTAAAAGAGCATAGTGCTTAAGGCAGATATTTTTTACTAGTTAAGCTATACTATTGTTTGGTTTCAAGAAGTCTTCACGGGATATTTTTGGCTTAAGGTTTAAAGATTTTCTCAGGGCAGTAGTTTCAGGGGGTCCATCCCACTTTCATGGCTCCAGAAAGTCTGAACTCAATGATAATTGAAATTCTGTTTTTCACTTTCCCCGTTTTGAACAGGATTGTTCTATAAACTTTGATCAAAATGTTTGGTAATGGTAGCCAGACACTATCCAGTCCTTCTGGTCTCATGGCAAAAGAGGCAGTTGTTTATGGAAGCAGTTAGCCACACATTCCATATCCTCCTTCTATTCCTGACTCTCCTTCCTCTGTTGCTCCAGGCAATTAGAGACCAATTGTTGTGGCTTGGGTGGCTGCTTGAAAGATTTTAAGACCCACAGGCACTATGCAATGAACTAGGAGGTAAAGAAGAAGCCTGAAGATGTTATTAGGCCAATTAACTGGGATGTCCCATGAAACCATCACCCTAAATCTACAAACCAAGAAACCAAATACCATGAGGTTTTTGGTTGTATATAAGCAACCTAAGCAGCTACTCTTTTTTTTTTCTTGTCTCTCATAAATATATCTATCGCATAACTTTTTCCAGTTCAACTTTTAACAATATAATAACAAAAGCACAAACAGTAAAATACAAAATAAGTAAATAGGATTACATAAAAATTTAAAACTTTTGTTCATCAAAGGACTTTACCAAAAAAGTGGAAATATAACCTACTGAATGGGAGAATATCTTTGGAAACTACATATCCAACAAGACTCTAATAATAAAAAATATATGTAATTTTGACAACTTAATAAAAAGCCAAGTAACCCAGTCATAAAATGGGCAAAGGATTTGAATAGACATTTCACCATTCAAATGGCCACCAAACACATGAAAAGATGCTCAGAGATGCAAATCAAAACCACAATGAGGTACCATTTCACTCCCACTAGGATGGCTAGGATTAAAAAAAAAAAAAACAGAAAATAGCACAATGATAAAGATGTGTGGAAATTGGAACTCTTACCCAGTGCTGGTGGGAATACAAAATAGTACACCATTGTGGAAAACAGTGCTGTGGTTCCTCAAAAAACTAAAAATAAAACTACCATAACACTGCTAGGTATATACACAGAACACTTGAAAGTAGAGACTCAGACAGAGACTTGTACATCAGTGTTCACTGCAGCACTATTCATAATAGCCAAAAGGTGGAAACAACATAAATGCTCAGCAACAGATGAAAGGATACACAAAATATGGTACATACATACAATGGAATACTACATGGCCAGTAGGAGAAATGAAGTCTTGATACCTGCTACAATATAGATGAAACTTGGAGACATTATGCTAAGTGATATTAGTCAATCTGAAAAGGACAAATATTGTATGACCTCAATTATATAAAAAGACAAAAAAAGGCAAATGTATACAGAACAAAGTTTGTTAGTGGTCATCAAGGGTGAGGGGAAGGAGAAAAAGGGAGATTAACAGTGACGGAAATATCACATTGATTAAGGGTAGGGTTGCACACCCACTTATTGTAATTGCTGTCAATAAGTCATATAGTTATTGATTTATAAAATTTTCAGAAATCTAAAATATAGACTATATAATATTATATAACTGTAATTTCTATATTTTCCCTGTGAGAAGTATATATCACATTATGTTGAAGTTTTGATTAACAAATTCTACTTGTCTAAAATGTTGATCACACTGCTATTTTTTTCTAAGCAAGTAGGATTGAAAATAAAGCAATGTTGTTCCCCCAAACCCTAAAATAGCCTAAAATGTAGAGTTCATCAATGTAGAGTTCTGTAAACTGAAAATGTGTATCATCATTGTTTCATGAGTCAGTATGCGGAAAAAAGAAAAACTCATCATTGTATGTGAGAGCATAGAGGGATCAAACATTTCATTTTTTCACTGCATATGTGAAGAAACAGAGCCAAAGAGGGGGTTCCCCAAGTCAGCACCAATATATTGATGCTGTCTATAATGTGATGCCAAGAAAGTTCCCTGTTTTAGGCCCACCTCTAATAATTGTGAGGTCTCATATCAGAGTAAAATTCAAGATTCATATTCTAAATATCTAATGCATCATAAATCCAGCGGCACTCATAACAAATCTTGCATTCCTACCAAGGGTCCTCAGCCCATTTGGCATGGAGCCCCCTCCAGATTTGGTGTCCAAAAGATCTGTCTTTGTCCAAAGCTAGGGATCTGGTGGAGTGGGGCTATACAGGGCAGGGTGGAAACTGATGCTGGGCCAGGATTCCTGGGCAATGCCTGCACCCAGCCTCTTCCAAATGTTGACTGACTTGTTCAAATTTCTAAGGGCCTGGGTAAACTGGATCCCATCCACCAACTTCACTCCTTCAACTCAGGATTTCCAGGGCACTTTTAAGCACGTCCCTAAACTAAAGAGGAAAGTAGCACAAACCTGGGAAAAACTTTGAGGGTCTTAAAAAAAAAAAAAAAGAAAAACAAACCCTTGCTGTTGAGTTGATTCCGACTCATAGCGACCCTATAGGACAGAGTAGAAATTTCCTATAGGGTTTCTAAGGAGCGGCTGGTGGATTTGAACTGTTGATGTTTTGGTTAGCAGCCAAACTCTTAACATTGTGCTACCAGGGCTACTTGAGGGTCTTAGGGCAGCCAAATTTAAACAAAACCAACAGGTATTTCAGTGGTTTCCTGGGCAGAAGCTATGATTTTCTCCTAGCCTTTTGTACACTTACAAGCTCAAAATCCCTCATCCTCAGACCTAGGGAACCCAGTGTGGTTTGAGTGAGCTTTTAGTATAATTTCAATTTGTTAACAAACATTACAATTTTTTCTTTTTTTTACATGGGCATAGAAGGAAAGAAAATCGTCTTTGTGCTTGAGTGTTTGTGATTTGCAGAGGATCTTTAAAATGTGTTGCAGCCAACGCCTGTATCTAATAGTGGCACTGTCCTAATTTCTAAAATTGGCAATTCTTGAAATATTTTTATTATAACAATACCTGTAATGAAGTCATAAAGCTCCCAGGCTTGTTGTATGCATGTGCTATTCACATAGATTTCAGATTGAGTCTAATCATTGGGGAACATAGACAAAATAAATTATGGTGCTTTTTTTTTTTGAAACTTTTTTTGGCACATGATTATCTGCCGCAAAGATTTGTTTTCATACATTGTTTTGTTCTTTCCCAGCCAGTGAAGGATTCACATAAAAAATAATTATAGTTATTAAAATACTTATTAATCAAAGAATTATCTTTGTCACATTGTGTTGATGTTAGAATTTTTTTGAGCTACTGTAAAGGTATAAGAGAAAAGAAATCTCTAGTAACCCAGAATACAAATTGCAGTGTACTCATGAACATTTTGACTGAGATTAAGTTTTCCAATTCTAATGCCTATAATTACTATGGAGCCCTGGTAGTGCAGTAGTTAAGAGCTCAGCTGCTAACTGAAAGGTTAGCAGTTCGAATCCACCAGCCACTCCTTGGAAACCCTATGGACAGTTCTACTCTGTCCTATAGGGTCGCTATGATCTGAAATTGACTCTATGGCAAAAGATATACTTACTATAAAATTCACTGCATTTGGATTAATTATTTTAAATGTAAAAAAAAAATAAGGATGCATTGTTCTTTCAAATCTTAGAAGCTGGAGTTAGAATCACTGTTTTTAAACTTGGTCCCAGTTATGATAAATGTCATTAGGTTGTCTGTCCTTGAAATTTAGAATCAATTCCATCCACTGTTTCAATCTGATTTTACAAATCAAACTCAAGTAAGGAAACAAATGGAAATGCATCTTTCAGCAGCATCTCCTGACAGTATTTGATAAACAGCATCATTTACAGGACTCTGCATTTTACCATTTACATTAGAAGGAAGAAAAATGCTGATTAAGCTTCCGTTTGGCCCAGGCCTTCCAGTACATACTGTGTTAAGCAAGTCAGTCTCAGTTTTAAAGGCTCACACATCCCTAATCATAACATGCCAGAAGCAATAAAACTACCAGAACGAGTGGGGCTGTTTACTTCTGACACATTACGTCTCTGAGCCAGCAGTCTTCCAGAAACATGTGTTATTATTGTCTCTGGATTGACAGCTCAGCACCCAAGGGCCTCTTCTTCTCCCCAAGGTTTGTTTTTAAAACCCATAAAAGACTCCCTTAAAATAAGTGTATAATTTTATTTGCTGTTCAATGACTCACCTGCTTGTCTCAAAGAGGAAAAAAAGAATCATCTTACCATTTTCTCAATCAAAAAATTCCAATTTTAGGGTAAGAGTTCAGCTAAACACCAGAATTGCTAAAAGTTCCTGAGTTCAAAATTTTGGTGTGAGTTACTCATGTATTAAAATTGCTCATTATTATTGTTGAACATACTAGAGATGGTAGTGCTTCTAAAGGAATACCAAGGATTTATAATATCATGATAATAATACAAAGAGAAATAACTCAATACTTTATAATAATTTGAAATGATTCAGTAAACGTCTGTGTTGACAGTGATCTCGTTCCTAATTGGGAAGAAATTTTTTTTCTGTGGCATGGTATAAAAAAAAGTTGTGGATAGATTATGTAGATCCATCCTCAAATTAAATTGTTTTCAAGCACATTCCAGTATTTCAAAATCAATTCTATATTATCAGTATGTCCACTTATAAATAATTCTTATCAGTTCTTTAAAGCAATATCCAACATATACTACTAATGTCCAATTTTAGTTACTGAATGTAGTTAAAATATGTAAAATGTATGTATTTGAAAATAGTTTATAATTTAGAATGGCTTTCTCTTTTATTAGTCCAAAGTACTTAGTTCCCCCCCCCCCCCCATTTTAGAAACTCCTGGTTGGAAGTTAACATTCTTTCTTTATTATGCCCCATTTAATTATCCTTGCAAAAAAAATTAAGGAGAATACTTATATCTTAAATTACCTCTTATTAAAATTCAGAAAGAAGACAATATGGACGATAGGGTCCCAGAAAGTAAAGGCTGTAAAAAAAGCAATAGAAGAAAAAAAATTAAAATTATATTTGAATATGAATAAAGTATTCTATATTAGTAAAATTTCACATCATCTGAGAAACTCTATTTTTGTTAGTTATAGTACCTTAGATTTTCATGCTGACTGGAGGAGTTTGAATTGTGATAAATGTGGTAAATGTGTGTTGTGTTTTGCACGTATGAGTGTATGTGTGTTGACTTAATCTGGATTACCTTTAAATTCATTACTGGAACAAAATCCAGATCCTAAATCTCTGTCCTTGATCTGAGCCAAATCATCTCGAATCTAAGCCTCTTTCTCTGGGATTCTTGACTACTTCTGGCCTTTCTGCTCTTTTTATTTCTAGACTTCAATTATTATACTATTAAACTTTCATTTATCATAGGCTGTCCTATCTTTATAAATATACACACAAATATGTATTTTATATATTATATACATTATGTATCATATATAATGTATATATGTATCTGTGTCTGTGTGTCTGTATGTATATCTTTTCAACTATACATTGATCCATCAAGTATAAAATACAAAATTAAATTCCACTTCCTCTTCAGAGCCCTGAACATGGCCACTTCGGTAGCTGGAGTGGCCTTGCTCCATTTATGTCTTCCGGAGCCATGCCAGCATTTTCTCTCTTCATGATTGACACTGTTTTCACTTTTTGTTGCATGCACTAGAAGGAGGTTGATAACATCTCAAGAGTCAGAGTCTATGCAACATAGATGAAGAAGAAACCCTCGTTTAGCCTTTAGGCCTGTATTCATTTCATAGGGCTGCCGTGACAAAATACCAGAAATTGGGTAGCTTATACAAAAGATATATATTTTCTCACAATTCTGGAGGCTTAAAGTCCAAATCAAGATATCAGCCGTGTTGATTTCTTCTGAGGGCTCTATGAAAGAAACTGCTCCATGCCTGTCTCCTAATTTCTGGTAGCTCCAGACATTTCTTGCCTTGCAGCTGCATCACATGACATCCTTCCTCTGTCACCCTGTATCAGTGTATCTTCTCTTTTATAAGGACTCCAGTCATACAGGATTAGAACCCATTCTACTGCAGAATGACTTCATGGTAGCCTAAGTGATAACATCTTCAAAGACTATTTCCAAGCAGAGACATATTCACAGGTACAGGAGTTAGTAATTCAACAAGTTGAGTAGTTTCCACAAAAACTGGATGTCCTGCAAAGCTGAAAATATTTATTATCTAGACCTTAACAGAAAGAGGTCGCTGACCCCTCATTTAAACAAACTCTTACTTCTAATAATAAGTATAGTTGACTTAATATTTCTCATATATATTTTTAAATACCTGTTGATTCAATCATTTAATAGAAATACTACTGTAACCTAAACTTCATCAAAAAGAAATTGGGTGGTTGAGTAAAAAACAAATCTTACCAAAAAAAGTTATGCATAGGATACAGTAGAATGCTAATGATATTTTAATTTTCCTCTATATTCAATGTCTCCTTTTTGAGTTGGTATTGAGATTCTTTAGTCAGAGTGTTCAATTATTTAACATAAAGCACATGGAGTTGCTTAGAGTTGTTTCTCCAATCTGATCATCAAAATTAACTGAGGAGTCCTTCCTTTTTTTTCCTCTCCTTCATTCCTTAATTTCTTTTTGTCTATCCTTTATTCTATCTTTCTTATCTCCAATAATTACCGTGTTTAGGATCCATTGGCCTGAAATCGAATGGGATAAAGAAACATGAGAGGGTTTCATTGTGCTGTTTTTGCTATTCCCAGATTCTACCCCTATTTTCTCTGTAGGCACTCTTTTCTACTTAGTGGTATGGACTGATACTCTGTGGAGTCACCGGATCAATTCCTGAGAACCCCTGAGTCTAGGTTTAGTCTTGAGGTAGGTTTTGGAAGATTTGCAGTAAACAGGATCTTAGACAGACAATAATTAGGACAGATAGGACGGAAATCACTTTCCCTTCTATGGCAGAAAAAAAAAGAAGCCCCAAGGTATGCAAAAGGATCTTTAGCTTCCTATGTTCCCCTCTTTATTATTTTTTTTTCTTGTTTTTATTTATTGTTCTTTAGATGAAGGTTTACAGAACAAACTAGTTTCTCATTAAACAATTAGTACACATATTGTTTTGTGACATTGATATTCCCCTCTTTTTATAGATCAGCCATTTTGGAATTATTTCTCCCTTTGAATCTCTCCACCTCCTGTACCTTTAAAACTTACTCTGGTTCTCACTCTACCAAGAGACTTTGCCTGAGAGGCCTTTGTAAGCAGCATTTCCTGGAACTGATGATAAAAGAAGTGTTATGTGGCCTGTGTGCAGAAAGATCAAGGATGATCCCTGGTTAGTCTGTTCTGCAGACAGCATGATCTAGACTAAGTGCTGGCAGACTAATTTAACAAGGACATGTCAAAAAAACAAACAAAAATCTTTATGTAGTATAATATTTTATTAAATATTCCAGGACATTTCTATAAAGATACTGTTTCAAAACTGTGCAAAAGCAATCTGAATTAAAATTTATCTATCACCCCTATTTTTATTTGGTGTAAATAAGAGAATAAATTGGAAGCCTCTGTTAAACATTTGATATTATAGAAGGATTCTCTTATTTCTCTTATTATTTGACAGTAGAAATTTCTCAGGCAAATTATTAACCTCCAGAGGTCTCATTTATCTCTTCTCTCAACATTGATCAAATGATATCTAAAATTTAAATTATTTATAGTTGATCTAAATAGATTATATTATTATCCTGTGGTATGTCAATTATCCTCAGAACATTCATGCAAGGCAGATAAGCTGCATGCATTGCATTTATTTTTAGGTGGATAAACAGAGAAGATTCAAAGGCAAACATGTACCTCCAGCTCAGTTAATTACTAAAGGGTAAGGTGGTTAAGAGTGTGGCTGCTAACCAAAATGTAGGCAGTTCAAATCCACCAGTCACTCCCTGGAAACACTGTTGGGCAGTTCTACTCGGTTCTATAGGATCTCTATGAGTTGGAATCAACTCGATGACAAAAGGTTTCAAGGATCTGTACTTTAAAAATGCAACATGGAATATCAACCCTCCCAGTACTCTTCTGGGAGTACAATGTCAAATTTATGGTCACTTGATACTATTTTTTTTCATTTTTTTAAATCTAAGTTATAGCTGCATATAGTTTAAATAGTTAAATAGTACCACAAATTTCACACTCCAAACTGACAAAAATCAATGATCTCCTAATCTCCACTTCAAATTTACCACTCCGTAGAGGCAACCACTTGAGATTCTTTAAATTTCTTCTTTTGATATGGGGAAAAAGACCACACAGGGTCTGGAACCTGGTTTGCGCCATTTGGGTGGAGACTTGCATGCCAGGATATCCAAAATGCTCTATGGCTCTTTGGTCCTGAGCACTCCTCACCCTATTCAAAGGGGTCAATAAGAAAATATGAGAATGAATATCTCTAAAGTATGGGAACCTTTGGTACTGTATATATCACTTGAAATGGGAGATTTTTTGTTTTTTTTTTCATTTTGTCTCTCCTCCACTCAGTTGTGAGCTCCTTAGGTGCCAAAAATAATAATAATAATAACAGTGAACCTACGGGACAGAGTAGAACTGCCCCATAGGGTTTCCAAGGCTATATTTCTGGAAGCAGACTGCTGTATCTTTCACCAGTAGAGTGGCTGGAGAATTCAAATCGCCTACTTTTGGGTTAAGAGCCAAGCACTTAATCACTGCTCCACCAGGTCCCTTTCCTTAGGTGCAAGAACTATATATTGTTAATCTCTCAGTTGTTGTCTGAATGGCTAATAGATGTTTTACTTTCTCCTGTAACTAGTAACTCAGGAGGTATAACAGGTTCTTGGGATTATTTTTAACCTTTTCAAAACATTTTGAAATGAATTAGTTCTCTATCTTAAATATAATCCTACTGGCACTCTAAGTGATATATGTATTTCCAAAAATATCTTCCTTTTCAGGTAACTACTAAAAAAGAGTGATTTAAGATCCAAGGTAATTAACTTTTGAATGAATATTTCCCTATTATACATAATGTACTTTTTTCTTTATGGAGAAATAATTAGTATTGTTGGAAATGTTTTATTATCTATTCAAATGCTGACATATTTACCATAATTTATGCTGTGCTTTGTTGACTACAATAATTTTATGAGTCTCAGTATTAAATGAAGATCAAGGATACTTTTTAATGAGTAAAAATGCTACAGGGAGTCAGCATAAATCCTGGGGATACACACGATAGTAGAAAAGAGTTCTATATGATTTGTGTGATCAGGAAAGGAGTGGATGATCAGAGTTGTTGTATTTTAAAGGCATATTTGCACAAGACCTTGATTTTTATTAACAGCTTTTAGCTGTACCATCTCTTTGTCACTTCACGAGTCAACTCTCAATCACTGATAGAAGATTGATTCTGGATATCTAGAATATTTTAAGTATTTTTATTTTGCTTTCATTTGGGGTGAAAATATTTTAAAACTGAGAGGATTCACTGCTAATAAATTAGTACACACTCCTCTGCCTGAGGGGTAGGTGAGATATGACTGTTTTGGGACCTGAGACACCTGAGATATAATTAGTATGACTCAAAGCAGGGATATAATAGGTAAATCACTCAACTGGAAGTCAGGAATCCTGAATTATATTTATTACTCTGCCACTAACTAGCTGTGATGATTAATGTTATGTGTCAATATGGCTAGGCTATGATTCTCAGTACTATGTAATTATCCTCCATTTTGTGATCTAATATAATTATCCTCCGTTTTGTGGCCTGGTATATTTGTCCTCCATTTTGTGGTCTTCTATAAGTAACATAATGTTACCTCCATGTTGTGATCTGATGTGATCAGCCAATCAGTTGTAGGGGGAGTTTCCTTCAGGATGTGGTCTGCACCCAATATATCTATGGATGTTCTGAAAGAGCTCACTTGCTTACTCTGAACCTGCATCTGGCTCATCATCTGACCTCCAGTTTTTTGGACTTGAGCCAGCAGCCTGCTGTGTTGCCTGCTGACCTTGGGATTTGTCAGCCTCCACAGCCTGAACCAATGGCTTGCCACTTTACTTGCCAATTTTGGGACTCATTGGTGTCTGTAGCTTGTGAGCAAGAAGCCTGCCATCTTTCCTGCTGATCTTGGATTTGTCAGCCTCTGCAGCCCACGAGCCAGTGGCCTCCATCTGACCTGCCGATCTTGTGTATATCAGCCCCTGCAGCTACTTGAGTCAGGAAAACCCTCCAGCCTGATGCCTGACCTATGGACTTGGGACTTGCCACCCTCTACAACCGCATGAGCCATTTCCTTGGATAAATCTCTCTCAAGTATATATACGTGTCACTGATTTTGCTTCTCTAGAGAACCTAGCCTAAGACATTAAGTGACATTGGGAAAATTAAGAGTCTAAGTCTTTTAACTTGAAACTAAGGACTTTACATTCCTAAAACTGATTCTATCAGAGATATTGGCACAGTTTTATGGCACATCTAAAACCAAAGATGATTTTGCCTAAGCAGGGTATAGATTTTCACTTCCACAGAGTTGGGTTTATATTCTGTTCATAAGCATGACACTTTCACAGTTGTCTACAGGACTGTTAGAGTTCACAAAACTATCATGTGGTTTGACTTTCTTCTGAGTTCAGAATCCAATCTGGCAGATTTTGCAGCATGAAATGCAACATGAGAGGTAAATATGTATGTAAGTGGATTAGAGAAAGGAAGAATGAGATAATATACATAAAAGATTTTCCTGAAATCTCAGTATTCCCCCAACCCTCCCAAGTCAGGAAATTAAATGAGCAAAACAAGCCCCGGAGAGAGGGATGAGTTATTATGACTCTTCACATAACATCTCCATGAACTCAGTACTGCCTCTGTGAGTCTGAAAGTAAGAGCCAAATGCGTACTGAAGCCAGATTCAAGTCTTTGTCCCCTTGACAATTATAACATGTCAATGATATATTTACTATGGAATTATAAACTCTCGATTTTCACTTCTTTGGAAAGACTAGAGAAAAAAATATTAGGAAAGACCCCTTTGCAAGTTCATTCTATTTTTTTTCATTTTGGGATGGGGGAGAGCTAAATAATGTGGAGAATATTCTGTTATTTCTGATAAATTAAGGAACAGAAAAATGGAGACCTTTTTGAAATGCCTTGTTCTGAGGTAATCTGAGTAGCTGTTTTTAACTTCCACTCAGTTCAATATGCTTCCATCATGCTGTCTGTGCAGAGCAATGATTTGTTTTGCTGTCGCTATTGGCAAAGCAGGAGGTGTAAATATGTTTTTCAAATCCTCCAGGGGACTGCAAGGTCTTCCCCACTCCCACTCAAATATTAGTTTAAGCTGCAGCCACTCCTTCTTTGGTCAGCTTCCATCTATGAGCCAGAAAGCAGTTCTTCTCCTTCTGGAGTTCAACATAATACAACCCAGGCAATCCCTTAGGAAAAAAAAAAAAAAGAATAAAAATAAACTTTAAAATCAATGTTTGCCGCTAAAAGTATTCAGAATGTTGAAGCTGTATATAATAATGTTACAAAACTTATGTTTCACAATTTGAGCACTAGTGTGTCTGACACAGACACACACACACACACCTTCCATTCTTCCTAATGGAAACCACACATGTGTAAAGGGACAATTCTGTGTGTTATGATTGGAAAGGAATCTTTTCTTGTTCTGTATGCTTTTCTTATGTGGCTTTAGCAGTCACTTGGAGACCTTCTCTAATTTTCAAATAGTTTCAAAGAGAATGTAAGAATTAGCCAAAGGTTCAAAAAGTCAACACATAGAAATAGTTAAATAGACATGGTTACCACCCTTTGCAGGCTTGGTGCCAAGAAGGAAGAGATCAAGCTCTTCTGCCCACCAGAAAAAGTCACTTGAAAACATAGAAATAGAAGATACACCCACCCTTAAATGAATGGCTATTTCCTAAACATGTTATCCTCTTGATTTTAAAGTATCCATAACTTTTCATTTAACATTTCTGAAAGTGGGATATATCGGATAATCAATATATGCACTTCATGCAATGTTTCTTTATTTTTCCCCTCAAATGCTGTCATTAAACAGATGGAGTGTCTTACAACTATTGGCATCTTAGAATGACAGAAAAATGGTGTATAGGAACGAGCCCCTTCACAGTGAATTGTTAAGTGAGTAAGGAAGTGCCATGTTCTTATACTTGAAAGCTGAGGAGAAATTAATGTTGGTGAACACTGATAAGTTTGGCACAGATATTGTAAACATTAAAAATGTTAATATGCAAAGGTATTTCTGTGATTTTTTTATGTTGCTTTTATTGTAATCATTATCTACGGCAATCAGTAACCATATGTGTAGGGAAAATCTTCCTAACTGGTCAGCATCAGCAACCAATGTTTGTGCCTTGACTGGATTACCTGCGTGACAAAATATTCATCCCTTTGGCTCTGAGTGTTTAATTTGTCTGAGTCAGCAGTAGCTTTCAGTTTGGTCATCTCTGCAGCGTCTGATGATAATAGGTCATAGAATACAAATGTTATAATTTTCTGTTTAGGCAATGATATAAAAAAACTGGAAGATAATATACAATAATATACATAAAAGGGGAAAAGTTGGAGGAAATGTTACAAATGTATTATCACTTTTTATGAAGGATCTTATAATGTAGACTAGATGTAATGAAATCCAAAATCAAATGTCCCTAAAATAGTCAGGGGATTAAACAAACTGAAAAAAGCTATCAGTGACTGAAGAGATGTTAAAAAATATGGTTGATACTAAACCAAAAAGATTTTACCACACAGGTACCTGAAAACAGAAATTAAGCTATATTTATTTATTTATTTTTATTGTACTTTAGATGAAGGTTTACAGAACAAGTAGTTTCTCATTAAACAGTTAGTACACATATTGTTTTATGACATTGGTTAACAACCTCACGACATGTCAACACTCTCCCTTCTTGACCTCGGATTCTCTATTACCAGCTTTCCTGTCCCCTCCTGCCTTCTAGTCCTTGTCCCTGGGATATTGTGCTTCATTAGTCTCATTTTGTGTTATGGGGCTGACTAATCTTTGGCTGAAGGGTGAACCTTGGGAGTGACTTCATTACTGAGCTAAAAGGGTGTTTGGGGGCCATACTCTCTGGGTTTCTCCAGTCTCTGTCAGGCCAGGAAGTTTGGTCTTTTTTTGTGAGTTAGAATTTTGTTCTACATTTTTCTCCAGCTCTGTCCGGGACCCTCTATTATGATTCCTGTCAGAGCAGTTAGTGGTGGTAGCTGGGCACCATCTGGTTGTACTGGACTTAGGCTGGTGGAGGCCATGGTAGTTGTGGTCCATTAGTCCTTTGGACTAATCTTTCCCTGTGTCTTGTTTTCTTCATTCTCCCTTTCTCCTGAAGGGGTGAGACCAGTGGAATATCTTAGATAACTGCTCACAGGCTTTTAAGAACCCAGATGGTACTCACCAAGGTAGCATGTAGAACATTTTCTTTATAAACTGTGTATGGCAGTTGAGCTAGGTGTTCCCTGAGATCATGGTCCCCAAGCCCTCTACCCAGCAATTAGGTCCCTCAGGGAATTTGGATATCTCTATGGAGTTTCCGTGACCTTTCCTTGTACAAGTTGTGCTGGCTTCCCCAGTATTGTGTACTCTCTTGCCCTTCACCAAAGTTATCACTTACCTGTTGTCTATTTAGTATCCTCCCCAACCCCCACCCCTCCCATCCCTAGTAACCATCAAAGATTGTTTCTTTTTGTGTGTAAACCTGTTCATGAGTTTTTACAGTAGTGGTCTCATACAATATTTGTCATTTTGTGATTGATTTATTTCACTCAGCATAATGTCCTCCAGTTTCATCCATGTTATGAGATGCTTCACAGACTCATCATTGTTCCTTATCATTGCATAATACTCCATTGTGTGTATGTGCCATAGTTTGTTTATCCATTCTTCTGTTGATGTACATCTAGGTTTGTTTCCATCTTTTTGCTATTGTGAACAATACTGTAATGAACATGGGTGTGCATATGTCTGTTCATGTGATGGCTCTTATTTCTCTAGGATATATTCCCAGGAGTGGAATTGCTGGATTGTATGGTATTTCTATTTCTAGCTTTCTAAGGAAGTACTATATCATTTTCCAAAATGGTTGTATCATTTTGCATTCCCACCAGCAGTTAAGCTATTTTTTTTAATAAATCATAAATCAGGGAGATTTTTTAACTTGGACAGAAGTGTCACTCACAAAGTGGAAATTAAAGCCATCAGAATCCAAGGCAACAGCTCTTATGGTAGTTCATGCATAAGACCACAAAAGGTTGCTGAGACAGTCAGGAAATTGTGTCAGAGTGTTAAAAGATATTTCCACTGGGGGTACTGGAAATGTATCGGACCTGAAATAGAAAATTTTAGATCAAGGGCTTGGTGAGATTGTGCTTCAATTTTAGGAAGATTACACTGCTAATTAAGCACTAAGGATAGGGGAGATGGAAGCAAAAGGCCTAGTTAAAATGTGATTGCAAAAGTTTCTCAAGAAGTGATGCCAAAGAGGCTAACACACATAAGGAAATGCTGGCAATCATTAGTCATTAGAGAAATGCAAATCAAAACTACAATAAGATACCATCTCACTCCAATATTACTAACATGAATTAAAAAAACAGAGAAAACAAATGTTGGAGAGGCTGTGAGGAGCTTGGAACTCTTATGCACTGCTGATGGGAATGCAAAATGGTACAATCATTTTGGAAAATGATACAGTGCTTTCCTTAAAAGCTAGAAATAGAAATACCATACAATCCAGAAATCCCTTTCTTAGGAATATATCCTAGAGAAATAAGAGCCATCATACAAATAGACATATGCACAGCCATATTCATTGCAGCATTGTTCACAATAGCAAAAAGATGGATAAAACCTAAGTGCCCATCAACAGATGAATGGATAAACAAACTATGGTTCATACACACAATGGAATACTATGCAATAATAAAGAACAATGATGAATCTCACAACATAGATCAATCTGGAGGACATTATGCTGAGTGAAATAAGTCAATCACGAAAGGACAAATACTGTATGAGATCACTACTATAAAAACTCATGGAAAGGTTTACACACAGAAAGAAACAATCTTTGATGGTTATTAGGGAGGGGAAGAAGGGAGGGAAAAACACTAGATAGACAATAGATAAATGGTTACTTTGGTGAAGGATAAGACAGTACACAATACTGGGAAGTCAGCACAACTTGACAAGGCAAGGTCATGGAAGCTTCATAGACACATTCAGACACCCTGAGGGACCAAATTACAGGGCTGAGGGCTGGCGATTATGGTCTCAGGGGACATCTAGCTCAACTGACATAATACAGTTTATAAAGAAAATGTTCTACATCCTATTTTGGTGATCAGCTTCTGGGTCTTAAAAGCTTGTGAGTGGCCATCCAAGATACTCTATTAGTCCCACCCCATCTGGAGCAAGGGAGAATGAAAGAAACCAAAGACACAAGGGAAATATTAGTCCAAAGGACTTGCTGTTGTTGTTGGGTGCCATCTAGTTGGTTCTGACTCATAGTGACCCTGTGTACAACAGAACTAAACACTGCCCAGTCCAGTGCCATCCTCACAATCATCATTCTTAAGACCATTGTTGCAGCCACTGTGTCAGTCCATCTTGTTGAGGGTCTTCCTCCTTTTCACTGGCCCTCTACTTTACCAACCATGATGTCTTTCTCCAGGGACTGATCTCTCCTGATAACATGTCCAAAGTATGTCAGATATAGTCTCACCATCCTTTCTTCCAAGGAGCATTCTGGTGGTACTTCTTCCAAGACAGATTTGTTTGTTCTTTTGGCAGTCCATGGTATATTCAATGAACCACAACTACCACATCCTCCACCACGCTGAGTCCAGCACAACTAGGTGGTGACCAGCTACTACTACTGGCTGCTCTGACAGGGATCACAATAGAGGGCTTTGGACAGAGCTGGAGAAAAACATACAAAAAAATTGTAACTGATAAAAAAAAAGACCAGACTTACTGGCTTGACAGAGACTGGGGAAACCCTGAGAGTATGGTCCCAGACACCCTTTTAACTCAGTATTGAAGTCACTCCTGAGGTTCACCCTTCAGCCAAAGATTTCACAGGCCCATAATACAAAACAAGACTAAATACCATGTTATCCCAATACTACTAGCGCAAATTAAAAAAATAAATCAAAAACAAAATAAAAAATTTTAGAGAGGCTGACTGGGCACTCCAGCCCAGAGGCAAGGACAAGAAAGCATGAGGGGACAGGAAAGCTGGTAATGGGGAACCCAAGGTTGAGAAGGTGAGAGTGTTGATATGTCCTGTGGTTGGTAACCAATGTGACAAAACAGTATGTGTATTGTTTCATGAGAAACTAGTTAGTTCCGTAAACCTTCATCTAAAGTACAATAATAATAATAATAATAATAATAATAATAAAACGAAGTGATGTCAACAGGTGAGGGAAGAAGACAAATAAATACAAGAGGCATGCAAAGTCCAAGAAATAAAAAAAGAATTTGAAACAATACCAAGGTTTTATGCTTGAGTGACACAGAAGATCGCAATGGAAATATGAGAGTTGATACAAAGAAAAACAAAGGAAAAATAGACATGAAGATATGAAGTTAGTTTTAGTCCTTTAAAGGATGAATTCTTATCTTTTTTAGAATTTTTTGGTGATACCATGTTTTTTTCACTAATGGAATGGATACTGAATCATTGTTTGTTGGTAGTTTTTTATTATTTGAAAAATGGTGTGCCAATTGCACATAGGCCATATTGATCCCATGTTTCATGAAGTACACCACAAACATGGTACATATCAGTCCCAAGACCCAGGAAGTGCATCACACTTCCTGGTTACATATGAGCCATAAAATATCTTACTCAACTTCCAAATAATACACACAAAGTACTAAATAACATTGCACTGGCTGCACACAATCATTATTAGTTTAATTTTGAGAGAAACTTTAGAAAATATGGGGTGACAGTTTATAAAAGATGTCATCAGGGAGGCAAGCACTTTGTAAAAGATGCCATCAGGGAGGTAACTAATGCAAGTGGGCCATATCAGTCCCATGTTCTGTGAAGCACATCACACACATGGTACATATTGATCCCATGGCCAAGGAAGAGCATCACAAACTCTTTTCATCCCAAAAATAACTCATTTACTTGAATATTTCCAAGTATCAGTAACTGCACCTTCCCAATAACAAAAAGCAAATAGTAAACATACTTGGAAGCATTTTCTCGCTGCACAGAAACCAAAAGACAAAAGTTTTACACAATCACTCCTCTGGGAAGCATCTCCTCATGCCAATGGCTCTCAGCACTCAAATGTGGTGCACACCAACTTCCTTATTTTTTAGGCAGTTGCACCAGTATCCACCACAATGCCTAACATGGCTCAAATGCCTGCCAATAAACCTCCAGGGGCAGAAATTGTAGCAGAAACATACATGTACCAGTGAAAAGTGTTGTTAGTAGTGACAATGGAGTATGCAATTATAAATTGTAAGTAGGAGTTGAGAATCAATGGAAAGGTTCTGTATCCAGAAAGATCTGGGTTTGAAACACATTCCTGCATTTTCTAGCTCTAAGGCCCTCCCTGTGTTTCAGTCTTCTATTATTTGAGATTATTTTCCTTTTTTGTTAATCTATATTATTCTCAATCTTGTATCAGTCTTTGCTACTATAATAGTAGTGCTGAATATTATGAAAATTCGTACAATAGTTGCAGATACTAAGTGACAATATTTGTCAGTGCATAATAACATGACTAATAATAAAATCACTAATATTAAGTTGTCCTAATAGTAGACAACTGGTTTTAGTTTCTGTTCTTGAAAAACAAGGAAGAGACAAGGTCTTGAGGTATGAATTGTGGAATTATTTCCATCAGTGTGGTAATAGTTTAGTTTAATGACATTCCTTGGGAAAGCGGAGAGACACAAGAGAGTCAAGGACATGGACTTGGAAGAAGTTATCTTGCATCATAGGATGGAGAACAAATAAAGGAAGTAAAGGACAGAGGAGAACTAGTAAAACTCAAATCTGTGAAAACAAAGAGAGAGAGCAACAACAAAAAAATGTAAGTTAGCAAGTCCTTCAGAGACACATTGAAGTAGATAAAAAAATTTAAAAGACCATTGAATCTTACCATTAGGAAGTTATACCTATAAATATTATGAAAAGAATTTAATAGAAAGATGGGATAAATTGATTTCAGAATTAAGGACTATGAATATTAAACAAGTAATTACATGTATACTTTCATTTTATATATATTTTAGTTTGGTTCTATTTATTATCTGATTAAAATTTATTGTGTTATGTTTCAGATATCGCTGAGTACTTATAAAATAGAATGAGCACCAATATACTCACCTCACAGATTAATTAAAAAAAAAGTTTTCAAACAGTTTATTTTTTTATATATTTACCCACCATCCTTCAGGCGTTTATGTCTATCTGAATATGGTATTCCCTTGCGATTACCCCAAACAATATATAAGATTATTTTTCCTGCTTTGCAACTTTACATAAATAAATTCATAAATTGTTTTATCAACATTGTGTTTGATAGATGTAGCTCTAATACATTCATTTTTGCTGCTCTCCGCTACTCTGTTTTATGAATATGACATGCATTACCGTTCTCCTATTAATGAATATTCAAACAATTTGCCATTATTTATGCTAAGACAAACAAAGCTGCAATGAACATTCTTGTGCGTACCTCCAGGTGTAAATGTAGGAGAATCTCCTCAGAGTAATATATTTCAGGATGGAATCAATGGGTCATAGGGAACATACATCTTCAACTTTAACTAGATATTGCTAAAATGCTTTGTACAGGTTCTATTAATTTACGTGTCCACTGACCATGTATAAGAATTGCTTTTGCTCTAAAGTCTTGCTAACACAAAGTCGTCAGACTTCTAGATTTTTTCAATCTATATGCTACATAGTATCTAATTCTGTCTTTATTTGCATTCCTATAATTACTGGTGAGCTTGAGCATGCTTTCCTCTGCTTATTGATGACTTTTATATAGCTTTCCTTAACTCACTATTCAAAATGTTTGCCCATTTTAGTATGGGGTTATGTTTTTTAAATAAATTTTTAATCAATTTTAATATGATTTTATTAATCTTAAAACAGTTATACACGTTGTAAATATCTTTTTAATCTGAGGATTTTGTTTAAACTGTTTTATGGTGTCTTATGATGAACAGAAATTTTACATTTGATGAAACTGCAATTATCAATTCTTTCTTTCTTTATTTTTAATACTACCAAGTCATAAGTAGGTTCTTCTATACGTGCCTCATTATGGAATGTATTTATTTTAAGCAGGAATTTATTTCACATGGTTTGAACATCAAAAATATTTTCAAGAAGAACTGTGCTGTGTATCCTTATCTGCCATTCATCTCTTATGCATTCTTACTCTTCTCTGCCCTGCTCTGTGATCCAGGGGGCTCACCTTTATGTGTTACTGGGGTTCATCGCTTTCTAGCTGCTGGTTGGGTTTGATCAATGAAAGGCATGGGGAGAAGATTAGAGGGATGAAGGGAAGAGAGGTATGAGTATTTATTCCTTCCTCCTTGCTTTGGCATGGGATTCTGTCATTTGCTATGTCCCACCACAATTAAAGCTCTGTCCAGTCCAAGTGGTCCTTTTCCCAGGGTTCCACACTGAGCTCCTACAATACTATTGTCTTCCCTTTCCCATCAGTAGCAGAGGTGGTAATGGCTTCCCACTGTTGCTAATCTCCAGGTGCCTCAACCTCCCTTATTAGTTTCCTCAAACACACCTAAAAATAGACCTTTAAAAAAAATCTTTTCAGTTGAACACTCTATTGAATTTTCTTTCTTGTTATAACCTCGAATAATACTAATATGTACTATAAAAACTCTCCTGAAGCCTATTCATCCAATTCCTTTCCTGCTTTTAATACTATGTTTTTGTTAATATAATTTACCAGATATTTTTATAAACATTAAGGAAATTAAATATGGTATCTCCTTCTTTTCCTTTTTATTACAAATTGTAGTATACAATATGAGTTACTCATCATATTGCTTTTTTCACTTAGTAATATATTAAAGAGATAATCCTATCAGTATATTGGGAGCTTGTGCATTTTGGTTTTGACAGATGCATATTAATTTATTCATGGATATATGTTAATTTATTTTTCAGACTTCTAGTTACAAATAATTTGATTATTTATTTATAATATCTTGCTATTTATTACCAGCAATGCTGTAATAAATAAGTTAATATATATGTCAATTCTCACAGTTTCACTGTATCAGAAATTTTATGAATCTGATGTGATAATAATTCTTCCAAATTCCCTTCCACAAGGATTGTAGACATTTACAATCCCATCTGCAATGTTTGAAATGTCTATTTCCTCGTAGTCTAAGTACTGCGGTATATTAGGAGATATCTGGAACTTTACAAATCTGATATGTGAGACACAGCCTTTCATGGTACTTTTCATTTTCATTGCCTTTATGTTGATGGCATGGATCACCTTTTAATGTTGAAAAGCAGTTTTTATTACTATTTCTGAGGACTACCTCTGCATGTCTTATACCCATTTCATACTGAGGTGTTAGTCCTTTTCATTCTGTTTTGTAGGCATTCTTTATTTATATGAAGTGTTAATCTTTTTTTTTTTCTGTGATAAGAATATCATTTTTATTCCCATTTGCTGCTTTTATTTTTTACTTTGTTGTTGTTTCACCTTACCATGCAGAAATTTTCTACTTTTCTGTAGAGAACATTTTGTCTTCTTTAATCATTTCTGTGATTTCTATTTTCAGGAAGAATTGCCACATTCAAAGTTTATAAAATACTCTTCCATGATTTCTTCTAGTACTCTTATGATTTTATACGTTACATTGATCTTTGCCCTATTGGAACTTTTTTCTACTATAATTTGTGAGATGTGGATGCAAATTTTTTTTTCTGTTGAATAATGTTAGGTATGTTTTTAAAAGTGTATTATTTACTTCTTATATATTAAACTTTTATATATAGTTAGATATTTTATACACATTTAATTTATATACTGTTTCCAAACGTTCAAGATCTGTAGTTTTTTCAAGGTCTTGTTTTTCTGCTTTTTGTTTCTGTTGATTCTTAATTGTGGTGGCTGTTTTATTTCTGCTCTTGTAAATTGTTTGTTGTGAGCTCAATTTTGTCTGGTCTTTATGTGTGAGAATCTCACAGGTCTTGAATTTAGTCTAAATCCTTCAGAGAATATTTGCATTTCTTTCTGCTAAGCAGCGCTAGTCACTAACAACCTTTAAATTAATGTTGCAGCTTAGGGTTTCCTGGGCCATATAGGTAATATAATCAACAAGCTTCAATCCCCAGTAAAGGAAGAAAGGCTTGTGAACTCTCAAGAAAGCTATTATTTCCTAAGATTCCAGGTTAATGAGATCTGCAAACAGCTTCAAGCCACCTGTGGTTTTAGCATCTGCTTATCAAATTTATTTTCTAATTCTTTACTATCGCCACGTGTAGGTTTAACTTACTTTCTTGAGAGCACGAAATTTGTAGTTATATTTCACCCAATAATTTTAGGATCTGTACAGTGAGAGAAATGTTCTTTTTCTAAGATACCTAGTTGAGTGTCTTGCTGGCAATGTTACTGTAAAATGAATTTTGGTATAAATAAAAGATAAATAGTTTAAAACAAGAACAACATTTAGGATAGATTTGTTTTAGGCAAAAATATTTAGACCACTGACTATGATTTTAGGTAAAATAGCTCTTTCAGAGCTAAAGAAAAACAAGATACTTCAGAAAGTAGTATCAGTGAAAGGTCATTCCAAACTACAACAACAACAACAAACAGAGTGAACACATATAAAGAGGTCATATACATAGGATATCTTAGAATTAAATGAAAAGTATCTATTTCTGGCTGGAGTACAAAAGTAGAAGATTTAAGATTATAGATGTATGGTATGTCCAGATCATGGGGAGCTTGGAATACAATGATGAAAATTTTGGAATTTAGTCTGAATCTAAGCAAGAATTCTAAGTTAAACACTGTCATTATAGAAATCTGAGCTTTAGTGATGTATGAGGCCTCATTATTACACTCTGCATACCTTTTATTTTAAGCTATGGACACTTGGGCATGTTCAGTTCTTTCTCTAGGGCCAGCTTGACCTGAGACAGGGAGTTCTAATGTGATAAAATACTCTTTGGATGTTCTTTCCATCCAGATGTGCCTGAATGTAGTTTATGGGCTTTTTTGGTATTAAGAGATTATTTGACAATAAGTTTATATTAAGAATTGCTCAGCAAACATTCTGTAACTTATTATTTATTACAACATCCTGTATCAGGTAAATTTGCATCTAGGAGTGGTAAAGAAGTTCTAGGGGCACTTGGTAAAGGTGAAAAAAGGTAAATGGATTTGTTAGACAAATGAGAATAAAAATGCTTCAGGTAAAAAATATAGAGAGTCAAACATGTCATGGATTGATTCAGTTTGGGACTTAATGAGCAATGACCATCAGCTAATATTTTCTCATTAAATCTTCTTGTGAAAGTAGTTTGGGTTGTTGCTGTGAGCATTTTCTGTCAATTATCAGAGACATGGGCTTGGGTCTAAACCTATGTTTTAGTGCAACCCTCCTCCCCCCACCACACACATACAAAATATGGGTACCCAGTGAGAGTCAAGCATCTAGAAACTCTCAGAAAGTTGTCATTCTCTAAGGCCCATCTGTTGCTCTGAGGAATAAAAGGCTTATTTTTATAAATAACTACACACACATAGGTATGTGTATATATATAATACATATATTTTTATTCTATACTATATACTATATAGGAGTCCCTGGATATTATTTGAGTGTGTATATGCACACACACAGGTGTGTGCCCGCATACTTGCTGTCATGCGCATGTGTGTGTTCTGCAGTTTAATGCAAAGATCTTTGTCTTAATTTTTTAAATTTCAAGGATATTTATTTTGTCATAGATTAGAAAGAATTTAGAAATCTCTGATTCAAACGTAAATAAGGCAACTATAACACAGATACTGGAGTCACAGAATTTGGAGATGCTAACAATCATCTTCAATTTTGACCCTTAACCCTAGTTTTTCATTTTTTTCCTCATGAATGAGTGGTTAATTATATCCCAGTACTCGTAAGAGAGAAATCGTCTTGTTACCCAGACTTGCATCCTGTTTCATGCTTGTTTAGACTACTGAGTTGCTTTAGAACACAGCCCTAATTTTGTGCAATTTTACTTCTAGAAATTCAAGTCCTGTGCCTGGAAGCTAATTCGCTGTTATCAGTTTACAAACTTGGCAACATAACAGCCTGCTTACATACCAAAACATTCTTAGTATCTTATCCCCTATATTATATGTGAGCACATTTTGTACTTATTGACAATGTGCTTTGCTCCATGTTAAATTTCTCTGATTTAAATCTTCACTGCTTACAAAACTAGAATTTCTTTTAGCACAGGCTCCAGTTCAGATTAAAACTTTCATTCCAAATTTTTCAGTCTTACATGCTTGCCTTCTTAAGTTTTAGTTAAATGCAATTTGCCCATTCACTTTCCATAATATTACCATTAAAAGAGTTTTGAATGTTGACATAAGAGGAGAGTTTGGAAGCAAGGACACTGCATTAATTATCTACAGCTGCATAACAAATTACTATAAACTTAGAGGCTTAAAACAACATAAATGTATTATCCCACAGTTTTGATGGATCAGGGGTCTAGGCATGGTTTAACGGGATCCTCTGCTCAGCGTCTCACACAGCTGTAATCTGGATTTTTGTCCATCTACTCGTATGGTTGCTGGCAGAATTTTGTTCTTTCTGGTTGTAGGACTGAGGTTGCCACTTTCCTGCTGGCTGCCATCTGGGTACCACCCTCAGAAACTATAGGTTCCTACAGTAGTTTGCTACTTATCCCTCTCATAACATTGCAGCTTACTTCTTCAAAGTCAGGAAGAGACTCTCTTACTGCAGTCTGCTAAGATAGAATCGTACGTACCCAAAAAAATCAAACCCGCTGCTGTCAAGTCAATTCCAACTCATAGCAACACTATAGGAAGGGTAGAACTGCCCTATAGGCTTTCCAAGGAGCAGCTGGTAGATTCGAACTACTGACCTTTTTGTTAGCAGCCGTAGCTCTTAACCACTGCACCACCAGGGCTCCAAATCATATAGCATAACATTATTAAAGAAATGACTCTTCCATTACATTTGGCATATTCTATTTGCTAGAAGGAAGTCACAGGTTCTATCTACATTCAAGGGGAGGTGATTATACAGGGGCATGATTCATTGAGGGTCATCTTAGAATTCTACCTACTATAGATACTAATTTCAAAACTAGAGCACAGTACAACCAACCGTTCTCCTCAAAAAATGAAAAGAGGTGGGAGGCGGGGCAAGATGGCACTCTAGGCAGAAGCACCACCCTGTCCCTCCACAGCAAAGATCTGAAAAACTAAGCCTAACAGAGAATCAACAGTCCTGAAACGCTAGAACATCAAATGAAGAGATAAAGAACTCAGCCAAACACCAAACGGAGTGAGAATACTGAAAGAGAACGGAGAGTGAGAAGAGACTCATGCAGAGATTCCCGACCAGCTAACGTAGCGTGGATCCACCATCTTGGACTCCTATCAGAGACCAGCAAACAGGGCCAACGGGAGAGCAGCCTTGCCGAGCGTCCAGTGGGAGACAGAACGACTGCTTAGCTTCACACATAACCATCTCCCTGCTGCATCCTGCCTACCTGCACCGTGCACTTGACATCACACCACCAAGCTGTGCAGGCACGCCCTATTGGAACCTGCCCAGCACTGACTACCGACCGTCCTGGTGGCTGCTGTGAGTGCCACAAACAACCTGTCCCAGTGGCTCCTCTTCAGCTAGATCTGCCCAGCTGTACCACAAGGACGAAACAAAAAAAAAATCTACAATCAATAAACGAGAGAAATATCTACTGAGTGCCCCGAAAACAGCAAACAATATCAAAACATTTACAAAAACGACAAGATGGCTCCAATAGGCATCCAAATTAAAACACCAGATAACTCTCCTGTGGAAGAAAATGCATAGAAGTACCTGATCGGGAATTCAAATCTCTAATACTCGGAATTTTCCAAGAACTGAGGCAAAAAGCTGAAAAACATGAGAAAAAATAGATAAATTCATGGAAAATACAGACAAAAAATTAGAAGAATTCAGGAAGATGATGCAGGAACAAAATGCCAAAATAAATTCACAACTAGAAATTATACAAAAACAACAATTAGAAATCCAAAAGATAAACAACAAGATTTCAGAAATGGACAGTATCATAGAGGGGCTGAGGAGGAGATTTGAATTGGTGGAAGACAGGATCAACGGAATTGAAGACAAGCACTTGGATACAACTCTGTTTGAGGAGAAATCAGAAAAAAGAAGGAAGAAAAATGAAGAGACCCTGAGAATTATGTGGGATAAAATCGAAAGCAAAAATCTGTGAGTGATTGGAATTCCAGAACAGCGGGAGAAAACAGAAGACACAGAGAGAATCATTGAAGAATTGCTGACAGAAAACTTCCCCAATAACATGAAAGATGAAAAGCTGACCATCCAGAAGTTCAAGGAACGCCATACAGCATAGACCCTGAAAGAAAATCACCAAAGCATATCATAATCACACTCCCTAAAACTAAAGACAAACAAAGAATCCTGAGAGCAGCTCATGAAAACAAGAAGTCACATAAAGAGGAGAAACAATAAGACTAAGCTCAGATTATTCGGCAGAAACCATGCAGGCAAGAAGGCAGTGGGATGACATATATAAAATCTTGAAAGAAAAAAATTGGCAGCCAAGAATAATATATCCTGCAAAACTCTCATTCAAATTTGATGGTGAAATTAGGTCATTTCCAGATAAACAGAAACTAAGGGAATATACAAAAGTCAAACCAAACTTACAAGAATTATTAAAGGGAGTTCTTCTATCTGAGGACAAACAACTTCAGCCCTCAGGCAGGACCTAGGACCTAGGATGCAGGTTCATACGAACCAGATACCATTCTAGGAAATGAACTTTGAGGACTATCCAAAAACAAAAGAAATACAACCGGAAATCAAAGCAATCAATCAAAGAATGACAACAACATCAAAACAATGAAAGAGGGAACAAACGGCATAGGTATAGAACCTTCTAATGGAGAGGAAGGCAAGGCGATACCAAGTAAGGGTAGACTGCTTCAAACTTATAAGGGTAAAATTCATGGTAACCACAAAGAAAGTTAACAAACCAACTCATAAAAATAAAGACGAAAAACATAAAGTCTCAGCAAAAACAAAACCTACAAAAACAAAAGAAATGAACACAAAATCCACAAACAAAAGTAACTCAGCACAAGAGAGTAAGAAGAACAAAGAAAACTTCAGCACCACAAAAAAAAAGCACTACAAAATGACAGCAACAAACTTCCATCTATCAATAATTACACTGAATGTAAATGGAATCAATGCACCCATAAAGAGACGGAGAGGGAGAGGGGCAAGATGGCGCTCTAGGCAGAAACACCACGCCGTCCCTCCACAGCAAAGATCCGAAAAACTAAGCCTAACAGAGAATCAACAATCCTGAAACCCTAGAACACCAAATGAAGAGATAAAGAACTCAGCCAAACACCAAACGGAGTGAGAATACTAAAAGAGAACGGAGAGCGAGGAGAGACTCAGGCAGAGATTCCTTACCAGCTAACGCAGCGCGGATCCACCATCTTGGATTCCTATTGGAGACCAGCAAACGGGAGAGCAGCCTTGCAGAGCATCTGGTCGGAGACAGAACGACCGGTAAACTGCGGTGCGCGCTCTCCCACCACCCACCCCTCTCCACCTCAGCTGGGGATCCCCTGCTTTCCGTGGCCAGGGTCTCTGGGCTGGGGGGCGCCGGTGCTTGGATTCCGCGCGCCTGGGCTGGCGGCTTTCTGGGAGCCGTTTGCTGGCAGCTAGCGAACCTTTCTCTGCCGCCTCCCCCTCCTTTTCCCTGGGTGCCTGGTTCCGAGTGCCGTCTCTGCTCTCTCCTGCGGGGCTGTAGGGCTGCGTGCGGGCGTGTGGCTGTTTCTGGGTCTGGGCTCCCGCGTGGGTGGGATCCCGGGGCCTTTGTTCGTTCGCCCCTCTGCTTTCCGTGGCCGGGGTCCCTGGGCGGGGGGGCGCCGGTGCTTGGGTTCCGCGCGCCCGGGCTGGGGGCTTTCTGGGAGCCGTTTGCTGGCACCTAGCGGACCTTTTTCTGCCGCCTCCCCCTCCTTTTGCCTGGGTGCCTGGGTCCGGGTGCTGTCTCTGCTCTCTCCTGTGGGGCTGTGGAGCTGCGTGTGGGCGTGTGGCTGTTTCTGGGTCTGGGCTCCCGCGTGGGTGGGATCCCAGGGCCTTTGTTCGTTCACCCCTCTGCTTTCCGTGGCCGGGGTCCCTGGGCGGGGGGGCGCCGGTGCTTGGGTTCCGCGCGCCCGGGCTGGGGGCTTTCTGGGAGCTGTTTGCTGGCACCTAGCGGACCTTTTTCTGCCGCCTCCCCCTCCTTTTACCTGGGTGCCTGGTTCCGAGGGCCGTCTCTGCTCTCTCCTGCGGGGCTGTAGGGCTGCGTTCGGGCGTGTGGCTGTTTCCAGGTCTGGGCTCCTGCGCGGGTGGGATCCTGGGGCCTTTGTTCGTTGGCCCCTCTGCTTCCCGTGGCCACGGTCACTTAACCCCGAGACTATCGGCTTCTTGGAATTCGCGCCCCTGAGTGGGGGCTCTCTGGGTCCCATTTGTAGGCACTGACTGCTGGTGTTGCCCTTTTTTTTTTTTTTTTTTCTCAATTTTATTTTTCTTCCTTTTTTGATTAGTTTTGTCATATTTTATCTCTTTTTCTCTTTTGCCTTTCTTCATTGCTTAATTTCTTGTCCATCTATCTCTTCCTTCTCTTTCTGATCCCTGAATACCAGGCGATGTATGCCTCTGTACCTTCTGGCCAGGCTGAGCTGTGAAAATTGAGACCGACTCCCCCAGACCTCATAGCTGCATCGGTGCGATCCCTGGGAACTTTGCAGTTTTTTAACTTTTCTGATTTTCATTTGGTCATTCTTTCCTTTTCTTTCTCTTCCCCCTTCTGGTTTCCTCCATCCCATAGTCTCTCATCTGTACATTCCAACGACAAACTCCCCTAGCATTCTTTTATGTTTGTACGCTTTTTGCTCCTCCTCCTCTCTCCTCTCTCCCATATCCAGCTTAGCTTCACACATAACCATCTTCCCGCTGCACCCTACCTACCTGCACCGTGCACTAGACATCACATCACCAAGCGGTGCAGGCACGCCCTATTGGAACCTGCCCAGCACTGACTACCGACCGTCCTGGTGGCTGCAGTGAGTGCCACAAGCAACCCATCCCAGTGGCTCCTCCTCAACTAGATCTGCCCAGCTGTACCACAAGAACGAAAAAAAAAAAAAATCTACAATCAATAAATGAGAGAAATATCTACTGAATGCCCCGAAAACAGCAAACAATATCAAAACATTTACAAAAACAAGACAAGATGGCTCCAATAGGCGTCCAAATTAAAACACCAGATAACTCTCCTGTGGAAGAAAATGCACTAGAAGTACCTGATACGGAACTCAAATCACTAATACTCAGAATTTTCCAAGAACTGAGGCAAAAAGCTGACAAACATGAGGAAAAAATAGACAAATTTATGGAAAATACAGACAAAAAATTGGAAGAATTCAGGAAGATGATGCAAGAACAAAATGCCAAAATAAATTCACAACTCGAAATTATACAAAAACAACGATTAGAAATCCAAAAGATAAACAACAAGATTTCAGAAATGGACGGTGTCATAGAAGGGCTGAGAAGTAGATTTGAAACCATGGAAGACAGGATCAGTGGAACTGAAGACAAACACTTGGATACAACTCTGTTTCAGGAAAACTCAGAAAAAAGAACAAAGAAAAATGAAGAGACCCTGAGAGTTATGTGGGACACAATTAAAAGCAAAAACTTACGAGTGATTGGCATACCAGAACAGGGGAAGAAAACAGAAAACACAGAGAGGATCATTGAGGAACTGCTGACAGAAAACTTTCCCAATATCATGAAAGATGAAAAGCTGGTCATCCAAGAAGCTCAACGAACCCCATATAGAATAGACCCCAAAAGAAAATCACCAAGACATATCATATTCACACTCGCTAAAACTAAAGACAAACAAAGAATCCTGAGAGCAGCTCGGGAAAAACAAGAAGTCACATACAGAGGAGAAACAATAAGACTAAGCTCAGATTATTCAGCAGAAACCATGCAGGCAAGAAGGCAATGGGATGACATATATAAAATCTTGAAAGAAAAAAATTGTCAGCCAAGAATAATATATCCTGCAAAACTCTCATTCAGATTTGATGGTGAAATTAGGTCATTTCCAGATAAACAGAAACTAAAGGAATATGCAAAAGTCAAACCAAACTTACAAGAATTATTAAAGGGAGTTCTTCGATCTGAGGACAAACAGCTTAAGCCCTCAGGCAGGACCTAGGACCTAGGATGCAGGTTAACATGAACCAGATACCATTCTAGGAACTGAACTACAGACGACTTTCCAAAAACAAAAGATATACAACAGGGAATCAGAGAAATCAATCAAAGGATGACAACAACATCAAAACAATGAAAGAGGGAACAAACGGCATAGGTATAGAACCTTCTAAAGGAGAAGAAGGCAAGGCAATACCAAGTAACGGTAGACTGCTTCAAAATTATAAAGATAAGGGTAGAATTCATGGTAACCACAAAAAAAGTTAACAAACCAACTCATAAAAATAAAGACGAAAAACATAAAGTCTCAACAAAAACAAAACCTACAAAAACAAAAGAAATGAACACAAAATCCACAAACAAAAGGAACTCAGCACAAGAGAGTAAGAAGAACAAAGAAAACTTCAGCATCACAAAAAAAAGCACTACAAAATGACAGCAACAAACTCACATCTATCAATAATTACACTGAACGTAAATGGACTCAATGCACCCATAAAGCGACGGAGAGTGGCAGAATGGATAAGAAAACAGGATCCATCTATTTGCTGTCTACAAGAGACACATCTTAGAAACAAAGATGTGAATTTATTAAAAATCAAAGGTTGGAAAAAAATATATCAAGCTAACAACTATCAAAAAAGAGCAGGAGTGGCAATTCTAATCTCAGATAAAATAGACTTTAAAACAAAATCTACCATAAAAGACAAAGAAGGACAGTATATAATGATTAAGGGGATGATCCATCATGAAGACATAACCATAATAAATATCTATGCACCCAATGACAGGGCTCCAAAATACATTAAAAAAACTCTAACAGCACTGAAAAGAGAAATTGACAGTTCCACAATAATAGTAGGAGACTTCAACACACCACTCTCAGTAAAGGACAGAACAACTAAAAAGAAACTTAGCAAAGATACAGAAGACCTAAAGGACACAATCAGCCAACTGGACCTCATAGACATATATAGAACACTCCAACCAACCGCTGCAAAGTACACATTCTTTTCCAATGCACATGGAACGTTCTCCAGAATAGACCACATCTTAGGCCACAGAGCAATCCTCAACAAGATCCAAAATGCTGAGATAATTCACAGTATCTTCTCTGACCACAATGCCATCAAGGTAGAAATTAACACTAGAAAGAGCAAGGAAAAAAAATCAAACACATGGAAACTGAATAATACTCTGCTTACACATCAATGGGTAATAGAAGAAATCAGAGATGGAATTAAAAAATTCCTAGAATCAAATGAAAATGAAAACACATCATACCAAAACCTTTGGGACACAGCAAAGGCAGTCCTCAGAGGACAATTTATAGCAATAGAAGCACATATCAAAAAAGAAGAAAGGGACAAAATCAAAACATTAACTACAGAACTCAAACAAATAGAAAGAGAACAACAAAAAAAGCCTACAACCACCGGAAGAAAGGAAATAGTAAAGATCAGAGCAGAAATCAATGAAATAGAGAACAGAAAAACAATAGAAAGAATCAACAAAACCAAAAGTTGGTTCTTTGAAAGAATCAACAAAATCGACAAACCACTGGCCAGACTGACAAAAGAAAAACAGCAGAGGGCACAAATAACCCAAATAAGAAATGAAATGGGGGACATTGCAACGGACCCAACTGAAATGAGGGGGATTATGGCAGAATATTATGAAAAACTATATTCCAACAAATTTGAAAACCTAGAGGAAATGGATAAATTTCTAGAAACATACGGCCTACCCAAACTACAACAAAGTGATATTGAAAATCTGAACAGACCCATAGCAAGAGAAGAGATTGAAAAGGTAATAAAAAAACTCCCAACCAAAAAAAGCCCTGGCCCAGATGGCTTCACTGGAGAATTCTACAAAACATTTACAGAAGAGCTCGTACCAATTCTACTCAAGTTATTTCAGAGCATAGAAGAGGAAGCAACACTTCCAACTTCATTCTATGAAGCCAGCATAACGCTGATACCAAAACCAGGCAAAGACATCACAAAAAAAGAAAATTGCAGACCAATATCTCTCATGAATATAGATGCAAAAATTCTGAACAAAATTTTAGCCAATAGAATTCAGTATCATATCAAAAAAATAATACACCACGACCAGGTGGGATTCATACCAGGTATGCAAGGATGGTTTAACATTAGAGGGTCCATCAACGTAGTCCACCACATGGATAAAAGGAGAGAGGGAAGTCACATGATTGTCTCAATTGATGCAGAAAAGGCATTTGGCAGAGTCCAACACCCATTCCTGATAAAAGCTCTCAATAAAATAGGTATAGAAGGGAGGTTTCTCAACATCATAAAGGGCGTCTGTGCAAAACCAACAGCCAACATCATTCTTAATGGAGAAAGGCTGGAAACATTCCCCCTGAAAACAGGAACAAGACAAGGATGCCCTTTATCACCACTCCTATTTAACATTGTGCTGGGGGTTCTCGCTAGAGCAGTAAGGCAAGAGAAAGAAATAAAGGGCATCCAGATTGGTAATGAAGAAGTTAAACTCTCCCTGTTTGCAGATGATATGATACTATACATAGAAAACCCTAAAGACTCCACGAGAAATTTGCTGGAACTGGTAGAAAGATTCAGCGGAGTAGCAGGATACAAGATAAACATTCAAAAATCAGTTGGATTCCTATACACCAGTAAAGAGAACGATGAAAAGGAGATCAGGAAATCAATACCATTTTCAATAGCCCCTAAAAAGATAAAATACTTAGGAATAAATCTGACCAGGAATATAAAAGACCTATACAAAGAAAACTACAAAACACTGCTGCATGAAGCCCAAAGGGATCTACATATATGGAAAAACATACCATGCTCATGGATAGGCAGACTCAACATTGTGAAAATGGCAATTCTACCTAAAGCAATTTGCAAATACAATGCAATTCCGATACAAATACCAACAACATTCTTCAAAGAGATGGAAAAACTAATTATTAACTTTATATGGAAAGGGAAGAAACCCCGAATAAGTAAAGCACTACTGAAGAAGAAGAATAAAGTTGGAGGACTCACACTACCTGACTTGAGAACCTACTATACAGCTACAGTACTCAAAACAGCCTGGTACTGGTACAACAACAGAGACATTGACCAATGGAACAGAATTGAGAACTCGGATGTAAATCCATCCACCTACGGTCACCTGATTTTTGACAAGGGCCCAAAATACATCAAATGGGGAAAAGACAGTCTTTTTAACAAGTGGTGCTGGCAAAACTGGATGTCCATTTGTAGAGAAGTGAAACAGGACCCATACCTCGCGCCATATACAAAGGCTGCTTCAGGGTGGATCAAAGACCTGAATATAAAGCCTCAAACTATAAAATTCATAGAAGAAAAAATAGGACCAACACTTCAGACCTTAATACATGGCATTGGCAGGATACAAACCATAAACATCAACACAAAAAACCCAACAGATAAACTAGATAATTGGGATCTTCTAAAAATCAAACATCTATGCTCTTCAAAAGATTTCACCAAAAGAGTTAAAAGAGAACCTACAGACTGGGAAAAAATTTTTGGACAGTACAAGTCAGACAAAGGTCTAATCTCCATAATCTACAAGAAAATCCAACACCTCTACAACAAAAAGACAACCAATCCTATCAAAAAATCGCAAAGGAAATGAACAGACACTTCACCAAGGAAGACATTCAAATGGCCAACAGACACATGAGGAAATGCTCGCGATCACTAGCCATTAGAGAAATGCAAATTAAAACCACAATGAGATACCATCTCACCCCGGCATTACTGGCACGAATCAAAGACACTGGAAATAACAAATGTTGGAGGGGCTGCGGGGAGACGGGAACTCTTATACACTGCTGGTGGGAATGCAAAATGATACAGCCATTTTGGAAAATGATATGGCGTTTCCTCAGAAAGCTAGAAATAGACGTACCATTCGATCCAGCAATCCCACTCCTAGGAATATATCCTAGAGAAATAAGAGTCATCACTCGAATAGACATATGCACACCTATGTTCATGGCAGCATTATTCACAATAGCAAAACGATGGAAACAACCTCGATGTCCATCAACAGACGAATGGATACACAAACTATGGTACATACACACAATGGAGTTCTATGCAACGAGAAAGAACAATGAATTGGTGAACCATCTCATAACATGGATGAAACTGGAGGACATCATGCTGAGTGAAATAAGTCAATCACAAAAGGACAAATATTGTATGAGACCTCTATTGTAAAAACCCATGAAAAAATTCACATGCAAAATGTAACAATCCTTGTTGGTTACCAGGGATGGGAGGGGGGGGGAATACTAAATAGGTAATAGGTAAGTGGTAACTTGGGTGAGAGATGAGATAGTACATAGTACAGGGGAAACTAACACAACCTGCACAAGGAAAGGTCATGGAGGCCCTATAGACACATCCAAACCCCCCGAGGGACTGAGTTGTTGGACGGAGGGCTCTGGGGACCATGATCTCGGGGAACATCTAGCTCAATTGGCATGACACTACTTATAAAGATAATGCTCTACATTCTACCTTGGTGAGTAGTGTCTGGGGTCTTAAAAGCCTATGAGCGGCCATCTAAGATACTTCACTGATCTCATCCCTTCGGGAACAAGGGAGAACGAAGAGAACAGGATACAAGGAAAAGATTAGTCCGAAGGACTAATGGTCCACAGCTACCAAGGCCTCCACGGGACTGAGCCCAGTACAGCTGGATGGTGCCCGGCTACCACCAATGACTCCTCTGACCAGGATCACAACAGAGGGTTCTGGGCAGAGCTGGAGTAGGATGTAGAGTATAATTTTAACTCCCAAAAAAAAAAAAAAAAAAAGAAGAAGACCAGATATACTGGGCTAAAGAATACTAGAGAAACCTCGAGAGTGTGGCCCCCAGACACCCTTTCAGCTCAGAGGGGAAGTTACCTTCAAGGTTCGATGTTAAGCCTGGGAATGGACACCCCAGTAAAACTAAATGGGACTAACGATGTACAGGAGTCCGGTGACAAGGGCCAGAAGGCAGAGGGAGAGTAGGAAACTGATGATAAGGAACACAAATTGAATAAGGACACTGTCGATGTATTGTGAGATTGTTGACCACTGCTATAGGGCAACATTTGTAGTAACTATTAAATGGGAGGCTGTTTTGTCCTGTAAGCCTTCATCTTGGGCGAGAATGGCAGCACAATTGGAAGAGCATAGTCAATATCACTTAAATGTGTAAGTAAAAAGTTTTGAAATGGTGTTTAAATAAAATAAAAATAAATAAATAAATAAACAAACAAAGGAGACTAAAGAGGTACAATAGTCCACTGACAAGGTCCAGAAGACAGAAGGGGACAAGGAAGCCCCCTGGTGATAGGGAACACAAGGTGGAGTAAGGATATTCTTGATGTGCTGTGAGATTGTTAACCATTGTCATAGGGCAACATGTGTAGTAACTGTTAAATGAAAAACTATTTTTTCTGTAAGCCTTCATCTTAAGTGAGAATAACAGCACAGTTGGAAGAGCGTAGTCAATGTCACTGAACTGTGAATGTAGAAATTTTTGAAACGGTGTATCTTTGGCCATCTGTAATTTTCATCAAAAACAAAAGGTTGAGAATTTAGAGGCTTAATACGTTGTGGGGTTGTTAACCAATGTCAAAAAACAACATGTGTACTACTATTTCATGAGAAACTATTTGCTCTGTAAGCTTTCACCTGAAGTACAATAAAATATATATTAAAAAAAAAAAAAAAAGAGAGAGACGGAGAGTGGCAGAATGGATAAGAAAACAGGATCCATCAATATGCTGTCTACAAGAGACACACCTTAGAAACAAAGATGTGAATTTATTAAAAATCAAAGGTTGGAAAAAAATATATCAAGCTAACAACTACCAAAAAATAGCAGGAGTGGCAATTCTAATCTCAGATAAAATAGACTTTAAAACAAAATCTACCATAAAAGACAAAGAAGGACACTAAATAATGATTAAGGGGACGATCCATCATGAAGACATAACCACAATAAATATCTATGCACCCAATGACAGGGCTCCAAAATACATAAAAAAATCTCTAACCGCACTGAAAAAAGAAATTGACAGTTCCACAATAATAGTAGACTTCAACACACCACTCTCAGTAAAGGACAGAACAACTAAAAAGAAACTCAGCAAAGATACAGAAGACCTAAAGGACACAATCAGCCAACTGGACCTCATAGACATATATAGAAAAATCCATCCAACCACTCCAAAGTACACATTCTTTTCCAATGCACATGGAACATTCTCCAGAATAGACCACATCTTAGGCCACAGAGAAATCCTCAACAAGATCCAAAACGCTGAGATAATTCACAGTATCTTCTCTGACCACAATGCCATCAAGGTAGAAATTAACACTAGAAAGAGCAAGGAAAAAAAATCAAACACATGGAAACTGAATAATAATCTGCTTACACATCAATGGGTAATAGAAAAAATCAGAGATGGAATTAAAAAATTAATAGAATCAAATGAAAATGAAAACACATCATACCAAAACCTTTGGGACACAGCAAAGGCAGTCCTCAGAGGACAATTTAAAGCAATAGATGCACATATCAAAAAAGAAGAAAGGGACAAAATCAAAACATTAACTACAGAACTCAAACAAATAGAAAGAGAACAGCAAAAAAAGCCTACAACCACCGGAAGAAAGGAGACAGTAAAAATCAGAGCAGAAATAAATGAAATAGAGAACAGAAAACCAATAGAAAGAATCAACAAACCCAAAAGTTGGTTCTTTGAAAGAATCAACAAAATCGACAAACCACTGGCCAGACTGACAAAAGAAAAACATCAGAGGGCACAAATAACCCAAGTAAGAAATGAAATGGGGGACATTACAACAGACCCAACTGAAATAAAAAGGATTATAACAGAATATTATGAAAAACTATATTCTAACAAATTTGAAAACCTAGAGGAAATGGATAAATTTCGAGAAACACACGGCCTACACAAACTACAACAAAGTGATATTGAAAATCTGAACATACCCTTAACAGGAGAAGAGATTGAAAAGGTAATAAAAAAACTCCCAACAGAAAAAAGCCCTGGCCCAGATGGCTTCACTGGAGAATTCTACAAAACATTTACAGAAGAGCTTGTACCAGTTCTACTCAAGCTATCTCAGAGCATAGAAGAGGAAACAACACTTCCAAATTCATTCTATGAAGCCAGCATAACACTGATACCAAAACCAGGCAAAGACATCACAAAAAAAGAAAATTATCTCTCATGAATATAGGTGCAAAAATTCTGAACAAAATTCTAGCCAATAGAATTCAGCATCATATCAAAAAAAAAAAAAAAATACACCACGACCAAGTAGGATTCATACCAGGTATGCCAGGATGGTTTAACATTATAAAATCCATCAACGTAATCCACCACATAAATAAAAGGAAAGAAAAAAATCACATGATCATCTCAATCGACACAGAAAAGGCATTTGACAAAGTCCAACACGCATTCCTGATAAAATGTCTCAATCAAATAGGTATAGAAGGGAAATTTCTCAACATAATAAAGGGCATCTATGAAAAACCAACAGCCAACATCATTCTTAATGGAGAGAGGCTGAAAACATTCCCCTTGAAAACAGGAACAAGACAAGGATGCCCTTTATCACCACTCCTATTTAACATTGTGCTGGAAGTTCTAGCTAGAGCAATAAGGCAAGAAAAAGAAATCAAGGGCATCCAAATTGGTAATGAAGAAGTTAAACTGTCCCTGTTTGCAGATGATATGTTACTATACATAGAAAACCCTAAAGACTCCACAGGAAATCTACTGGAACTAATAGAAAGATTCAACAGAGTAGCAGGATACAAGATAAACATTCAAAAATCAGTTGGATTCCTATACACAAGTAAAGAGAACGATGAAAAGGAGATCAGGAAATCAATACCATTTTCAATAGCCCCTAAAAAATTAAAATACTTAGGAATAAATCTGACCAGGAATGTAAAAGACCTATACAAAGAAAACTACAAAACACTGCTCATGAAACCTAAAGGGATCTACATAAATGGAAAAACATACCATGCTCATGGATAGGCGGACTCAATATTGTGAAAATGGCAATTCTACCTAAAGCAATTTACAAATACAATGCAATCCCGATCCAAATACCAACAACATTCTTCAAAGAGATGGAAAAAATTATTATTAACTTTATATGGAAAGGGAAGAAGCCCCAAATAAGTAAAGCACTACCGAAGAAGAAGAATAAAGTTGGAGGACTCACACTACCTGACTTGAGAACCTACTATACAGCTACAGTATTCAAAACAGCCTGGTATGGGTACAACAACAGAGACATTGACCAATGGAACAGAATTGAGAACCCAGATGTAAATCCATCCACCTACAGTCACCTGATTTTCGGCAAGGGCCCAAAGTCCATCAAATGGGGAAAAGACAGTCTTTTTAACAAATGGTGCTGGCAAAACTGGATATCCATTTGCATAAAAATGAAACAGGACCCATACCTCACACCATATACAAAAACTACTTCAAAATGGATCAAAGACCTGAATATAAAGCCTAAAACTATAAAGTTCATAGAAGAAAAAATAGGACCAACACTTCAGGCCTTAATACATGGCATTAACAGGATACAAACCATAACCATCAACACACAAAACCCAACAGATAAACTAGATAACTGGGATCTTCTAAAAATCAAACATCTATGCTCTTCAAAAGACTTCACCAAAAGAGTCAAAAGAGAACCTACAGACTGGGAAAAAATTTTTGGACAGTACAAGTCAGACAAAGGTCTAATCTCCATAATCTACAAGAAAATCCAACACCTCTACAACAAAAAGACAAACAATCCTATCAAAAAATGGGCAAAGGAAATGAACAGACACTTCACCAGAGAAGACATTCAAATGGCCAACAGACACATGAGGAAGTGCTCGCGATCACTAGCCATTAGAGAAATGCAAATTAAAACCACAATGAGATACCATGTCACCCCGGCATTACTGGCACGAATAAAAAATACTGGAAATAACAAATGTTGGAGTGGCTGCGGGGAGATGGGAACACTTATACACTGCTGGTGGGAATGCAAAATGATACAACCATTTTGGAAAATGATATGGCATTTCCTCAGAAAGCTAGAAATAGACATACCATTCAATCCAGCAATCCCACTCCTAGGAATATATCCTAGAGAAATAAGAGTCGTCACTCGAATAGACATATGCACACCTATGTTCATGGCCGCATTGTTCACAATAGCAAAACGATGGAAACAACCTAGATGCCCATCAACAGATGAATGGATAAACAAACTATGGTAGATACACACAATGGAGTACTATGCAATGAGAAAGAACAACAATGAATCTGTGAACCATCTCATAACATGGATGAAACTGGAGGACATTATGCTGAGTGAAATAAGTCAATCACAAAAGGACAAATATTGTATGAGGCCTCTATTGTAAAAACCCGTGAAAAAATTCACATGCAAAATGTAACAATCCTTGTTGGTTACCAGGGATGGGAGGGGAGGGTGGGGGAATACTAAATAGGCAATAGATAAGTGGTATCTTGGGTGAGAGGTGAGACAGCACACACTACAAGGGAAACTAACACAACCTACACAAGGAAAGGTCATGGAGGTCCCATGGACATATCCAAACTCCCTGAGGGACTGAGTTGTTGGACGGAGGGCTCTGGGGACCATGGTCTTGGGGAACATCTAGCTCTATTGGCATGACACTACTTATAAAGATAATGCTCTACATTCTACCTTGGTGAGTAGTGTCTGGGGTCTTAAAAGCCTGTGAGCTGCCATCTGATATACTACACTGGTCTCATCCCTTCGGGAACAAGGGAGAATGAAGAGAACAGGATACAACGAAAAGATTAGTCCAAAGGACTAATTGACCACAGCTACCAAGACGTCCACCGGACTGAGTCCAGTACAGCTAGATGGTGCCCAGCTACCTTCGCTGACTGCTCTGACCAGGATCACAACAGAGGGTTCTGGACAGAGCTGGAGAAGGATGCAGAGCATAATTCTAACTCCCCCCCGCAAAAAAAGACCAGATTTACTGGCCTAAAGGAGACTGGAGAAACCTCAAGAGTGTGGCCCCCAGACACCCTTTCAGCTCAGAGGTGAAGTTACCTTCGAGGTTCACTGTTCAGCCTGGGAGTGGACAGCCCACTAAAACTAAATGAGACTAACGAGGTACAGGAGTCCAGTGACAAGGGCCAGAAGGCAGAGGGGGAGTAGGAAGCTGATGATAAGGAACACAAGTTGAGTAAGGATACTGTTGATGTGTTGTGAGATTGTTAACCACTGTTATAGGGCAACATTTGTAGTAACAGTTAAATGGGAGGCTATTTTGTCCTGTAAGCCTTCATCTTGGGCGAGAATGGCAGCACAATTGGAAGAGCATAGTCAATGTCACTTAAATGTGTAAGTAAAAAGTTTTGAAATGGTGTATCTTTGGCTATGTGTATTTTCACCAAAAAAAAAAAAAAAAAACAAAACTGAGATTTCAGAGGGTTAAAATGTTGCGGGGTTGTTAACCATAGTCATAAAACAGCATGTGTACTACTGTTACATGGGAAACTGTTTGTTCTGTAAGCCTTCATCTGAAGTACAATAAAATATTTAAATAAATTAAAAAAAAAAAACGAAAAGAAAATTCCTAATAGGTGCACATAGTAAACACCTAGATTGAACATGCAGCATTAACTAACCAGTAACTAAGCATCTTCTAACAAATCACTAAATACTAATCAAGCATTCTCAAAGAAATCCCATTATTTAGGTGGAAAATTTCTGTTTAGTTTTGTTTTAATGAGCATCTTACTGTCTTTTTGGTTACCTGTTACAATAGTATAACCCACCTGGAAATACAAGTCTACACGCATGCTCTTTATTATAACAAATTGGGCGGATCTGACTTGAAAACCTGTAGGTAGCCTGTGGAATGTTGTACTTTCCATAGCTGGCTTTGAGTAAACACTGGCTAATGACTGATGGAATCTGATATGCTTGATCAAAATGTGTTTTGGGTATTAAAAGGGAAGATTATTGTCAATTTTAAAATAAAACTCAAATTCTTGTTCATCCTTCAAGCTATATTATACTGTGCAAACTCATTTATACAATTGTTATTATTACTCATTTTGTTAAGCAGAAACTATTTATTCAGACGACTAAACTTTTTTTTTTTTTAAATGAAAGCTAATGGTGCATATGAAAGCACAGAGAATCGGAGTGATTAGAAATATAACCATAGGATGATCCTCCTATAATATGTTCTGTTAAGGCATCAGCTTTTCAACTTTATATATGTGGTATATAAATTCAAGTTAAATTTCTGTAACAAAATTTTAATATTTTATGGAAAAGTCTAGTTTACTTAATTAAAAGAATAGCATATTATCCAAGAAAATATCCAGAAGTGAACACTAGAGTAAGATCACTCATTTATTCACTTATTCAATAAATACATGTTCCATTACTTCTAGGTATGAGGCACTCCTCTAAGCTTGGGGATAGAAAGGAGATCAGGAGAGACATGCTTAGCATTTCCCTCCCATTAGACTAAAGATCTATGAGAAAATTAAACACGCCATTATAGTCAAGTATAGTTACCTATTAGAAGCCCTTGTGGCACAGTGGTTAAGTGCTTGGCTGCTAACTGAAAGGCCAGTGGTTCGAACCCACCCAGTGGCTCCATGGAAGAAAGACTTGACAATCTGCTTCTGTAAAGATTACAGCCTTGGAAACCCTCAGGGGCCATTCTATTCTGTCCTATAGGGTCTCTAGGAGTTGGTATTCACTAGACAGCAACGGGTTTCCTTTTTTGTTTTATGGTACCTATTCAAGAGTCCTTGTGTGGGGCAAATGGTTAAACGTTCAACTACTAACAACAAGGTTGGTGGTTCACAACCACCTAGAGGCTCCTTGGAAGAAAGGGCTGGTATTCTGTTTCTGAAAAGTCACAGCCTTGAAAATTCTATGGAATGCAGTTCTACTCTGTGACACATGGGATCAACATAAGTCCAAGGTGGGTCAATGGTAACTGCTTTTTTTTTTTTTGTTATGGTACGTATTAGACTCCTATGGGTTAATTGGGCAAGCACACCTAATCTATTAATAGTGGGGGATGCACAAAGGAAATTTCATAAAAGAGTAAAAGATGAATAGGAATATGCATGTGAAGCATCAAGAGTTATGGGATGCTCCATCAGGAGTGAGAGAGAATGAAGAAAACCAAAGACACAAGAGAAAGATTAGTCCAGAGGACTAATGGACCACAACTACTACAGGCGCCACAAGACTGAGTCCAGCACAACTGGATGGTGCCTGGCTACCACCACTGACTGTTCTGACAGGGATCACAATAGAGGGTCCTGGACAGAGCTGGAGAAAAATGTAGAACAAAATTCTAACTCACAAAAAAAAAAAAAAGATCTGTCTTAACTGGTCTGACAGAGACTGGAGAAACCCCAAGAGTATGGCCTCCAAACTCTTTTTAACTTGGTACTGAAGTCACTCCTGAGATTCACCTTTCAACCAAAGATTAGAAGGGGCCACAGAAAAGAAAAATAAGAAGAAAATAAACAAGAAAGAAAAGCAGAAAAAAGACTCAATGGTTGCCAAAAGTAAAGGATAAGGGCAGTTTGAAAGTATCGAGCATAAGAAACTCAAAGTTCTAGAGTTGAAAAAGGTTTAAAGTGACAGAAGCAAGGTTTGATGGGAGATGGCAAAAAATGAGACTAGTGCTGCATATATATCATCGTATGAAGAGACAAAAAAGCCAAGGTTAAGGTCTTTGATGTTTATCCTAAAGACAAGTGGAGGCTGTTAGAAAGTGTTAAAAAAGATCAGATTTTAAAAGGTCAGATTTTCATTTTAGTCAAATTATTTTGTTGATTTTTTTATGATAGCTTTATTGAGATATAAATTATATGCCATAACAGTCACCCTTTCAAGTGTTCAGTTCAGTGAGTTTTAGGAGATTCATAAAGTTTTTCATCCAACACCACTATTTAATTCCAGACATTCTCATCACCCTCCAAAGAAACTTCATGCTCCTTAGCACACATTCTCCATTGTCCCCTCTTCCTAGCCCTGACAACTACAATTTATTTCTTTCTCTATACATTTGCCTACTCTGGACATTTCACATGTGTGGAATTATGCAATCTGTAACCTTTTATGTCTGACTTTTTTTACTTAGAATAATGTATTTAAGGCAAATCCATGTTGCAGCATATATCAGTACTTCATTCCATTATATACCTGAATAATAATAACATTCTGTTGTATGAATAATACACTTTGTTTATCCTTCATCCTTTGATGGGTCTTTTTATTTTTTATTTTTGCCCATAATAAATGATACTAAGAGTATTCATGTACAAATTTTTGTATGGACATACGATTTCATTTCTCTTAGACATATACCTAGGAGTGGAATTGCTAGGGCATACATTGGTTCTATGTTTAACATTTTGAAGAACTGCCAAACTTTTCAAAATGGTTGCACCATTGCACATTCCCAACAAAAATGTATGAGGCTTTCAATTTTCTCCTCATCTTTGCCAGCCTTTGTTTTTGTTTGTCTTTTTTTATTTTAACCATTTTATTGTATATGAAGTGATATCTCATTGTGATTTTGACTTGCGTTTCCCTGAAGACTAATTTGAGCATCTTTTCATGTGCTTGTTGCCTATTTGTATGTCTTCTTGGGGAAATGTCTATTCAGTTCTTTGCTGAGTTTTTGACTGAGTTATCGAAAACATTCAATGATATAGAAAGCATTAATGGAAGTAACAGATGTTAATAAAAGTAAATTCTAGATACCAGATCTCTGCAAGATATCCAAAAGAATATTCCTTAACTGTAAATAAAAGTCTGAAATTTAGGACAGATATTTATTCTGCCTAGATTTTGTAGCCACCAACATACATATGGTTATTGAAAACATAGAAACAGATGAAAGAGCCCCTGACATTGCAAGGGAAAAACAAAAAAACACTAGCAGTAGGATGGACATCTGACAAACACCAACATTTTAAGGAACCAGGAAAAGCTATTGAATCTGCAAACGAAACTAAGAAAAGACCTAAAAGAAGTTGAAATGAAACAGAGAAATGTAAAACTCAAGGCAATTTTTTCTTTCCTCCTGAAGAAGAAAGGTTAACCTTGTAAAATGATCCTTAGAGGTTGAGCAAGAAAAACACTGAAAGGTAAGGAATGGATCAAGCAACAATCAGGTCACTGGTGTCCTTGACAAAAGCTGTTTCAGTAGAGTACTGGGTACAGTGGGAGAAAGAGGTTTCAGGGTCCCAAGGGAGGTGAGAAAGAGAAATGTGAGTAGAAGGTTTAGCTGTGAAAGAGGACAGCAGTGTGAGTTGTATCTGGAGGCAGGCTCTGAGTAGAGAAAAGGATTTTTCTTATTATTTTAAGTTTTTAAGTTGAGTAAAACTAGAGTATGTTAAATGTTGATTGGAAAGAAGAAATGGGAAGGCAGAAATTAAAGATAAGGAAAGAGAAAGGATAAACAAAAGGCTAATAGGTATAAGAAGTGTGAAGTTAGGATTCTACAATTCTTTTCTGATTCTCAAAACCCTTGCAACTCTAAATTTTATGATTATTTGAATTGCTTACCTAAAGAGCTATATTGTTGACTTCCGGCAACATGATGTTCTAGGCAGAAGCACCATGCCATCCCTCCACAGAAAAGATCTGAAAAATTAAGCCAAACAGAGAAAACAGCAATCCTGAAACCCTAAACATCAAATGAAGAGATGAAGAACTCAGTCAAGCACAAAATGGAATAAGAAACTGACAGAGAACAGAGAGCGAGGAGACATACATGGAGAGGTCCCCTATCAGCTAATGCAGCACAGATCTGCCACCTGGGACTCCTATCAGAGACCAGCAAATAGCGGGAATGAGAAAACAGCTTCACGGAGCTTCCAGCAGGAGACAGAGCAACCAGCAGCTGGTGATATCCACTTTCCCACCCCCCACCCTTCTTCACCCCCACTCAGCCTCCTCTGCTTCCCGGGGCTACAGTCTCTTGGCCAGAAAGCACTGGCTGCTTGGATTCCACCAACCTGCACTGGCCGACTCCCTGAGTACCATTTGTCAGCTGCTGGTGTTGCTTTTTTCTGCTTCTTTTGATTTCTTTTACCTCTCACCACCTCCCCCTCCTTTTGCTCAAATACTTGTCTCCGTGTGCCATTTTTGCTTCCTCCTGAGGGGCTGTGGAGCTCCGCTCAAGTGTGGAACTGCTTTCCGGTAAGTGCTGCCACGTTGATGGGATCCTGGGGCTTTTGTTTGTTTTCAATTGTTTCCTTGTTTTCTTTTTCTTTTCTTGAGTTGGGAGCCCGTTCTGGCCAGGCGGTGCTGCGCAGCTGGGGACCTATCCCCTAAGCTTGCACAGACACCAAGAGGGATCCCTGAGAGCATTTCTTTTTTTGTGTTTTTTTTTTTTTTTTGTTGTTGTTGTTTGGGGGAGCTTTCTTGATCTTTTTTTTAATTTGTTTTGTTTTCTTTTCCCTCTTGTTCCCTTTTTGTCTTTTTTCATTACTCAGTTTCTTGTCTCTCTATACCTTCCTTCTCTTCCTGCACCCTGAATACCTGGCGCTGAATACCTCTACACCTTCTAGCCAGGGTGTACTGCAACACCTGGGAACAACTTACCCAGACCTCATACCTGAACCTGTGGGATTTCAGGGAGCTTTGCTGTTCTTTTATCTTTCTAATTTTTGTTTATTCATTCTTTTCTCTTTTTTTTCCCTTCTTCTTCCCCTTTTTGTTTTTCTCCATTTCATAGTATCTCATCTCTCCACTCCAAAGGCAAGCTCCCCTAGCACTCTTTTTGTTTTGTGTGTATTTTTTTGGCTCCTATTCCTCTCTCTTCTATCCCATACCCATGTTAGCTCCACACACCACAATCTCCCCCCCACATCCTGCCTACCTGTACCATGCACTTAACATCACACCACCAAGCAGCAAAGGCACGGCCTACTGGAACATGCCCTACACTGATTACCAACCCTCCTTGGTGGCTGTAGTAAGTGCCACAAACAACCCATCCCAGCAACTCCTCTTCAGCTAGACCTGCCCTGCTGTACCATATCTGAGAGACTGACCCTGCCAATTGGAGAAGGAGGCTAAAAGTATTGTGCTCACAGACAAGCAATCAACAAAGAACACACAGCCCGCCTGCTCTGACATAGCCAAATAATGAGAAAAAAAAAAAAAAAAGGATGAAACAAACAAATCTACGATCAGTAAATGAGAAAAATAACTACTGAATGCCCTGAAGACAGCAGACAATATCAAAACATTTACAAAAACAGGACAGGATGGTTCCAATAGGCATCCAAAATAAAACACCAGATGACTTTCCAGTAGAAGAAAATGCAGTAGAACTACCTGATAGGGAATTCAAATCTCTAATACTCAGAATTATTCAAGAGTTGAAGCAAAAAGCAGACAAAAATAAGGAAATAAATAGACAAATTCATGGAAAATACAGACAAAAAAATGGAATAATTCAGGAAAATAATGCAGGAATAAAATGCCAAAATAAATTCACAACTAGAAATCATACAAAAACAACAATCACAAATTCAAAAGATAAACAACAAGATTTCAGAAATGGACAGTATCATAGAGGGGCTGAGGAGGAGATTTGAATTGGTGGAAGACAGGATCAACGGAATTGAAGACAAGCACTTGGATACAACTCCGTTTGAGGAGAAATCAGAAAAAAGAAGGAAGAAAAATGAAGAGACCCTGAGAATTATGTGGGATAAAATCAAAAGCAAAAATCTGTGAGTGATTGGAATTCCAGAACAGCGGGAGAAAACAGAAGACACAGAGAGAATCATTGAAGAATTGCTGACAGAAAACTTCCCCAATAACATGAAAGATGAAAAGCTGACCAACCAGAAGCTCAAGGAACGCCATATAGCATAGACCCCAAAAGAAAATCACCAAAGCATATCATAATCACACTCCCTAAAACTAAAGACAAACAAAGAATCCTGAGAGCAGTTCGAGAAAAACAAAAAGTCACATACAGAGGAGAAACAATAAGACTAAGATTGGATTATTTGGCAAGAAGGCAATGGGATGACATATATAAAATCTTGAAAGAAAAAAGTTGCCCACCAAGAATAATATATCCTGTAAAACTCTCGTTCAAATATGATGGTGAAATTAGGTCATTTCCAGAGAAACAGAAATTAGGGGACTATGTAAAAACAAAAGCAAATTTATGAGACTTATTAAAGGAAGTCCTTTGATCTGAGAACAAACAATATCAGACCACAGGCTGAATATAGGACACAGGATTGTACTAGCCAGATACCAACCTAGGAAAAGAAGTCTTAAGGACTATGCAAAACCAAAAGAATTACAAAAGGGAACCAGAGAGGTTAATCTGTAAATGACAACAGCATCAGAACAATAAAAGAGGGAATAAATGGTGTAGATATAGAACCTTCTAATGGCGAGGAAGTCAAGCGATACTGAGTAATAAAAGACTGGTTCAAATCTAGGAAGATAAGGGTGAATTTCAAGGTAACCACAAAGAACATTAACAAACCTACTCATCAAAATAAAGAAGAAAAACATAAAGTCTCGGTAAAAACAAAACTTACAAAAACAAAAGAAATGAAAAAAAAATCCACAAACAAAAGGAACTCAGCACAGGAGAGTAGGAGGAACATAACTGGATGACATTATGCTGATTGAAATAAGTCAATCACAAAAAGACAAACACTGTATGAGATCTCTACTGTATGACTCATGTAAAAGTTTACACACAAAAAGAAACAATCTTTGTTGGTTACGAGAGATGGGAGGAGTGGGGGGGAACTAAATAGATAAGTGCTAACTTTGGTGAAAGGTAAGACAGTACACATTACTGGGGAAGCCAGCACAACTTGTACCAGGAAAGGTCATGGAAGCTCCGCAGACACTTCCAAACTCCCTGAGGGACTGAATTGCTGGGTGGTGAGCTGTGGGAACCATGGTCTCGGGGAACATCTAGCTCAACTGGCATAACACAGTTTATAAAGACAATGTTCTACATTCTACCTTGGTGAGTAGCATCTTGGATCTTAAAAGCCTGTGAGCAGCCGTCCAAGATACTGCACTTGTCTCACTCCTTCGGGAGCAAGGGAGAATGAAGAGAACAAGATACAAGGAAAAGTTTAGTCCAAAGGATTAATGGACCACAGCTACCACTGTCTCCACCAGGCTGAGTCCAGTACAGCTAGATGGTGCCCGGCTACCACCATTGACTGCTGTGACCAGGATCACAATAGAGGGTCCTGGACAGAGCTGGAAAAGGATGTAGAACAGAATTCTAACTCACAAAGAAAGACCAGATTTACTGGCCTGACAGACTGGAGAAACCCCAAGAGTATAGCCCCCAGACACCCTTTTAGCTCAGTGGTGAAGCCCCTCCCGAAGTCCATCTTTCAGCCAGGGATTGGACAGCCTCTTAAAACAAAACAGAACTAATGAGGCACTGCAGTCCAGGGACAAGGGCTAGAAGGCAGGAGGGGATAGGAAAGCTTGTGATAAGGAACCCAAGGTTGAGAAAGGACAGTGTTGACATGTCATGGGGTTGTTAACCATTGTCATAGGGCAATATGTGTACTAACTGTTTAATGAGAAACTATTCTGCAAACCTTCATGTAAGGTACAAAAAACAAAAAAGAATTATCTATGTGAGATAAAATTGACAACAGCAACTCAAAAGTTTTGATGGGAAGCCTAGGGGGCAGTGAGTTGAAGATAATGGTAATGGAATAATTTGGAAAAGGATAGTGAGAATAGCAGCACAACTGGAAGAATGTAATTGATGTCACTGAATTGTACATGTAGAAACTTTCAAAATGGTGTAATTTTGGCTATGTATATTTTCATGAAAAAAAGGCCCTCAAGGTCAAGAAGTGAGAGTGTTGACATGTCATGGGGTTGTTAACCAATGTCATAAAACAGTATGTGTACTGACTGTTTAATGAGAAACTGTCATCTAAACCTTCATCTAAAGTACAATAAAAAAATTAAAAATAAAAAAAAGAACTATATGGTATCAGGAAGGTAATTATAAATGGTTAGACATCTTTTTACAACAAATCTAAAGATATAATTTAATATATGCAAATTAGATACAATACTTTTCATTTCTTTATAAGGTGTGTATAGCAGGAGCTCGTTGGCGTAGCGGTTAAGAACTTAGGCTGCTAACCAAAAGGTTAGCAGTTCGAATATATCCAATGCTCCTTGGGAACCCTGTGGGGCAGTTCTACTCTGTCCTATAGGGTTACTATGAGACGGAATCGACTCAACGGCCCACAACAACATAACTGAAAAAAAAATCACTGTACATTTTAATTTTTCCCAATTTTTATTTTGAAAGACTTCAAACTTACTAAGGTGTTGCAATGATAGAACAGCATAAAGCCTTTACCTATATATATCAACTGTTAATATTTTACCTCATCTACTTCCTCTCCTCTCTCTTTCTTTCTCCTTTCGTCACTAAATAAACCTTTGAGGATTAGCTGCCAATGTTGTAACACTTCATCTCCTAATTAATTCAGCATGAAACATGAATCATCTAAGAATAGGGACATTCTCTTACATAACCACAATAAAATTATCATTCAAAGGATATTTAAGATTGATGTAATGTTATAATTTAATATATAGTCTATGTTAATTTTCCCTATGATCAATTTCCCAATAATGTCCTCTATTAAGATTTTTTACATTCAGGATACACAGAAGGTTCATGTATTTCAGTTAACTGTCATATATTTTGTTTCTTTTAAACTAGAAACTTCCCACAGACTTTTTCTTTTTAAAATCTTATAGAATATTGACACTTTTAAAGAGTCCAGGGTAGGTTATTTTACAGACTGTCACATAATTTGCATCTGTCATGTTTCTTCATGATTAGATTAAGGTGAAGAATTTTAGGTTGGAAAAATACCCAGGTAATATTGTATCCTTCTCAGGTCATCATACTGAAAAGCATATGATGTTAATTTGTATAATTATGGATAATATTAACTTTAATCACCTGGTTAAAATGGTCTTTAACATATTTCTCCATTGAAATTAATAAGTAATCTGCGAAATGATACATTGAGCGTATATTCTGTTTTTCAACAATATTTTATTCAGTGCTATATAACCTACCGATGACTTTTTTTTCTGAATCTATTATCGCTATGGTTGTTGTGAAACTGTGAATTGCTGCATATAGTAGAACTGATCCATAATGTTTTCTTTAGGAAAACAGATTACCAGGTCTTTCTCCCATGGAGCCACTGGATGGGTTCCAACTACCAACTTTTTCAGTTGGCAACCAAGCTCTTAATTGTTGAGCCACCAATTGATGTTAATAGTTGGTATAGATCATATATGTTTCTATATATAATCACATTTGAGTTCATTTTTTCTCTAATTCAAATCTAATAGTAGAGGTATTTCTTCTGTCCCCTTCAATAACTCCATTTTCCAGCAATGAGAAACTTCAGTCCAATCAATACTGATATGCTTAATCGTTTACTCAGTTCTATAATACAAACAGTTTCAGACTTACTGTACTAAACTTGTTGTTGTTAGGTGCCATTGAGTCAGTTCCAACTCATAGTTACCCTATGTACAACAGAAGGAAACACTGCCCAGTCCGGCGCCATCCTCACAATCATTGTTATGCTTGAACATGTTGTTGCAGCCCCTGTGTCAATTCATCTCATCAAGGGTCTTCCTCTCTTCTGATGATGCTTTACTTTACCAAGCATGATTTCCTTTTCCAGGGACTGAAAGGATACAACATGTCCAAAGTGTGTAAGATGAAGTCTCACAAACCGTGCCTCTAAGGAACATTCTGGCCATACTTCTTCCAAGACAGATTTGTTCATTCTTCTGGAAGTCCATGGTATATTTAGTATTCTTTGCCAACACCACAATTCAAAGGCATCAATTTTTCCGTCTTCCTTATTCATTGTCCGGCTTTCGCATGCATATGAGGCGATTAAAAACACCATGACTTGGTCAGGCGCACCTTAGTTTTCCAAGGTGAAATCTTTGCTTTTTAACACTTTAAAGAGGTCTTTTGAAGCAGATTTGCCTAATGCAATTAGTTGTTTGATTCCTTGACTGCTGCTTCCATGGGTGTTGATTGTGCATCAAAGTAAAATGAAATCTTTGACAACTTCAATCTTTTCTCTGTTTATCATGATATTGCTTATTTGTCCATTTGTGAGGATTTTTGTTTTCTTTATGTTGAGGTGTAATCCATACTGAAGGCTGTAGTCCTTGATCTTCATTAGTAAGTGTTTCAAGTCCTCTTCACTTTCAGCAAGCAAGTTTGTGTAACCTGAATAATGCAGGTTGTTAATGAGTCTTCCTCCAATCCTGATGCCAAGTTCTTCTTCATATAGTCCAGCTTCTTAGGTTATTTGCTCAGCATGCAGACTGAATAGGTATGGTGAAAGGATACAACCCCAACACACACCTTTCCTGACTTTAAACCTTGGAGTATCTCCTCGTTCTGTCCGAATGTCTGCCTCTTTGTTTATGTACAGGTTCCTCATGAGCACAATTAAGTGTTCTGGAATTCCCATTCTTCCCAATGGTATCCATAATTTATTATGATCCACACAGTCCAATGCCTTTGCATAGTCAATGGAACACAGTTAAACATCTTTTGTATTCTCTGTTTTTGGCCATAATTCATATGATATCCCTCATTCCACATCTTCTAATGAATCCAGCTTGACTTTCTGGCAGTTCCCTATCGATGTACTGCTGCAACTACTTTTGAATGATCTTCAGCAAAATTTTACTTGTATATGATACTAATTATATTATTTGATAATTTCCACATTCTGTTGGATCACCTTTTTTTTGGAATAGGCATAAATATGGATCTCTTTCTGTCGGTTGGCCAGGTAGCTGTCAGTTTGTCGTACTGTGGGGGCGTGCATATTGCTGTGATGCTGGAAGCTATACCACTGGTATTCAAATACCAGCAGAGTCAGGCTTTGGCCGACTGGTTTCAGCTGAGCTTCCAGATTAACACTAACTAGGAAGGACCAGGCGGTCTACTATTCAAAGGAATTAACCAGTGAAAATCTTATGAATAGCAGCAAAACATTGTCTGATATAGTGCCAGAAGATGAGACCCTCAGGTTGGAAAGCACTCAAAAGACGACTGGGGAAGAGCTGCTGCCTCAAAGTAGAGTCGACCTAAATGATGTGGATGGGGTCAAGCTTTCGAGACCTTCATTGGCTGATGTGGCAGGACTCAAAACAAGAAGAAACTGCTGGGAATATCCATTAATAATTGGAACATGGAATGTACAAAGTATGAATCTAATAAAATTAGAAATCATCAAAAATGAAATAGAACAAATAAACATCGATATCCTAGGCAGTAGTGAGCTGAAATAGACTGATATTGGCCATTTTGAATCAGACAATCATATGGTTTTCTATGCTGAGAATTACAAATTGAAGAGGAACAGCATTGTATTCATCATCAAAAAAAAAATTTCAAAATTTCTCCTGAAGTACAATGCTGTCAGTGATAGGATAATATCCATACACCTACAAGGAAGACCGGCTGATAATGCGACTATTATTCAAATTTACCCACCAATCACTAAGGCCAAAGATGAAGACATTGAACATTTTTACCAACTTCTGCAGTCCAAAATTGATCAAACATGCAATCAAGATGCATTGATAATTACTGGTGACTGGAATGTGAAAGTTGGAAACAAGGAAGGATTGGTAGTTGGAAAATATTGCTTCGGTAATAGAAACAACTGTACTCATACTACTCAGTATTTCCTTTTGATTTTAAAATATATTCCATTAAGGGTATATAGCCATTTTAATTAATTCAAAAATTACTGAATGAATGTGCTTTTTCTCCGTGGATATTAGAATATTTGAATGAAGAGAATGAACTTTTGTACAAGAGAGTTGTCTAGATATATTAATTGTTACTGAAAGGAATAATAACCAAAGAGTGATTCACTCACTCTTTGAAAAAACAAGCCTACCAATAGATGTTTGGTTAAAACAAGCCCTGTAACAGCATAGTTAGTCACAAATACAATAGTAATGATATATTAATGAAGAAAAAGCCAAGAGAAATTTAAACCAACACTATAGTGTCTATTTCCTTATTTTTCTTGGAAAATAATTAAAAGAATTGCTTTGAAGTTAAACTTTTAATGGCAACTTGGGGCACATAAAGCAAAAAAAATATATAGACCCCTCCTCATAAGTTAATTAAAATTTTGCCCAGTAATAAGTCTTGCATGGAGGGACAAGTGGATTACTGGTGCTCGTTGAAATAAAAACCTTCATTTCTGAATGATCTTCAGAGGTATATAGTTTGGGGGAAAAAAGTCTTCAGTGTTCTCAAAGGTGTGGACAAGAGTAATCAGCCCACTTAACAGGCTCCTTTTCATGTTCTATTTCTTTATCATTTCAAATTGACACCTCTGTAGTTTAGAGGTGGCAAGCAGGCAGTGTTGTAACTAAATTGAATAAAATTCTAAGCTGTGTCAAAGACACTGTTTGAATTCACTTAAAAGTGTTTTATGTCACTGCTCACCAACTCCTCTTCTCTAGTCATGATCTGCCTGTGGCAAACTGTTTCTTTCTGGGACTGAAAAGATTACTCCCACTGATACTCCTCTGACAGTGTGAATATTGACTTCCACTTATAAAGGTCAGACAGTTCCACTAGTTAATAGAAGTGAGAAAAGCAGCTCCAACAAGTCTCTCTGAAAGGAATTTAACCTTCAAATTGCAAGGCATGCTGCTCTGTGGAGCCAATTCTGGCAACCAGCAGAATACATGCTTCTTTGCTTTCCAAAAATACCAACTGGGGGCCTTAAAGTTAGCATTACAAAAGGAAACAACCATGCGATGTAGCAGACAAACATCTACTACGGGAACACCATCCAGAAAATGCCATGTTATTGTTATTTTTAAAGAAAGTTGGATACTGTGGAGTAATTCTTGGGGCCTTTAACTTTCTTCAATGTATAATAGCCTTTTCGGTGTTTAAGAACCAGGTGCTGTAAGATGATAAGGCACCACATATATTTTTCTCAGAATCGTTATGACACAAGATCAAGGGAAAGGATTATTCTTGGTGGACCATGCCATCTCCTTGCCTATACTTTGAAAAGTCCTTTGCCTTCTGTTATTGTCTCTTGACTGAGGGCTCAGGGCAGGCTGACATAATTTAAGGTGTCTGGGAATATAGCCAATCTGTTAACAGCAGTGTCCCAAGGTACAATGCAAGAAGGATGGGAGTGAGAAACTAGGGCTGAAAATGAGAATGAGACTTCACTTTTCATCCTGATGAAAAGTAAAACCAATATTTTTAATTTTTAATAAAACACATTTATATTGTGGTACCAACAGCATAAAGGATGTGCTGCATATAAATGAAGATGATTCTCTAGTTTGTCTTGAGCAGGGGAAGACAGGAGACATAATGATGAAGAGGGCCTTTTACAAGTGATAAATAGGAAGAACAGTAAGTTCTGGGTGTCTTGGAAAGGAAAGCTTTCTTGATTTCAGAGCATATTTTAGAAATGGCATAATGCCTTTCACTGCTTTAAGTTTGGCATCAGCGAGATTTTAGATTGTGCTAAAATCATCCTTAATGTCCTTCTGCCTCATCAGTGGGGGACCATTCAAGTAACAAAGTGCCAATCAGGGGCTCTTATTCCTCTTTAGCTTGAGGGTATTACTGTGGAGGCTTTTCTGAGAGCATGATCTCTCCGCTTGAGATGCCCTTTTTTATAACCATAGTTAAAAGTCTGCTGACTCGGCCATTATAAAGCCCTAACGTTCTCAACTACAAAAATTTGCTCTAAAATAAAGATTAGCAGACTAAGTTGGAGCCCAAGGGTAGCCCTGGTTTTGATAAATTTGAAGGGAATAAAATCATCATTTTGAGTTAAAAAGAGAGTAACAAAAATATAAATATCAAAGCTATGTGAGTCATGTGTGTCACTGCACTAGTATCTTCAAAAATAGCATTGTTAGTTAAAATGAAGTTGGAAAGTAATTAGCTCATAATGTACATTAATCATTTTTGTACATTTGGAATATAAAAATGTAAGTAAGAAAAAGAAAAATGGGTTATAGGCAGAATCATTTTCTTGGTTGGGAAAATATCAGTGAATTTTAAAGTCCAAAATTCTATGAAAATATAGAATAGGCATTGCTGTCACAGTCTTTGGAGGATTTTAGTCAATGAGTCAGATACTCCTAATGCTTAAGCCTCTCGCAATAAGTGCTTAGTCATCAGTGAGTCCTTTATTAATAGAATTGATCTACAAATAGTAATTTGTAAAAAAAATATAACAGCAGCCTAGAGGCAGTAAGTAGCAGAAAATAGATCTCAAAATTTGGAATATGATGTCCTTTATTATTATTAAAAATGTACACTTTTAGTGTCTTTTGTGTAAGAAAATATCTAAAGAAATGTGCTTTTTCCAGTGATGCACACCTTTTTCAGAGTTTTTAAAAAATCAAAACACGATTTTTTAAAAATTCTGAAAAATTTACATATTGTAGGAGTAAACTTCCAGCATACCATCCTTTCTGCAGATAACAAATATAAACTCAGCACAAAATTAAAAAAAAAAAAAATACCAAAGAAACACTTCAATGCTCTGAAGAGTGACCAACAGGAGGCAGATTCTGAAGATGCACTGTTACTTGGAAAAGGGGACCACCACAGTATAAATTTGCAATTTATATAGCTTTTAGCCCAAGGGCTGGCTGTGCCTTCTGCAATGGGTTTTTTAATCGCTGATAGAAAACTTGCAGTTTTTCTTGATTGAAAAACCAGAAGACAGAAGCTGAGGCAACCACAGCTGCTGGCATGTGAAGGAAATAGATTCAGAGAGGAAAAACTTCAAATTCTGTGCTGAAACTCTGCACAAATCTCTGGCTGACTTTTGACCCACTTGTGTGTAGAGTAGACTGCAAGCATCCTAGCTAATTATAAAGAAACTGATATTTGAGCTCTGCGGCCAACTTTGAATCCAACCAAATTTATTGCCTGCTAAAACAAATAAGCCAACACTATTTGAATGAACATAAATTCAGAATCTCCACAACATAACTACAGTTTCAAGAATAAAATGAAAAATTACTTTAAAATCAGGAAATTCTTACTTCTTCTCAACAGGAAAAAAAAAAAAAAATCAATAAATCAATGGAGATGCACTCTGAGGTGACCCAAATGTTGGAACTAAAAAGTGATGGACTTTAAACAGCTATAGAAACTATTCTCAGTGAAATAAAGGAAAATAGACTTGTATTGAATGAAAATATGGGAAATTTCAACTACAGATGATAAACTAAATAAACATTTTAGAACTTGGAAATGTAATATTTGACATTACAAATTTAATGGTTTAACACCAAATGACATGATAGGAAAGAATTGGTGAACTTGTCAATAAGTCAATAAACATCCAATCTAAAGAACAGACATTTAAAAAATAATAATAATAGAGCCTCACTAACCTGTAGGACAAAATTAAAAGTCTAACATGTGAGTAACTGGAATTTCTAAAGGAGTGGAGTGAGATTATGGGGCAGAAAAGTATACTGAAGAAATAATAGCCAAATATTCCCCAAATCTGTCAGAAGACATGAATTTATAAATTCAAGAACTTTAATGAGCTACAATCAGGATAATTATGAAGAAAATCATACTTAGGCACATCATAATCAAACTTCTAAAAACTAAAAGTGAAAGAGACAATCTTGGTAGCAACCAAATACTGAATGGTTTCCAAGTATCATTCCAAAATAACAGAAGAAATTCACAGTTTGCTCATTAACAATCCTGTAAGTTAAAATGTCTTCCACTTTTAGAGTTGAAAAATCTGTGTCTTAAATTATGTCGTTTCTTTCAAAACTCCCACAGCTAGACAACAGCAGAGCCTATCTAAATAGGGGTTTCAAAGGCCACAATTATTTCACTTATACATTCAACAAGTAATCATCAGCTGCAGGCCAGATACCCTGCAGGTAGCAGCTATGGAGCCTGCCTTCCTTTTTTCCATCATATTCACTATGCATAGAGTTCACATAGTCAGTGAATAAAACACAGAAGGCGGTCCTTTATTCTGTGAGTTTGCATACTGTGTGATCTCCCACAGTAAAAATCAATCAATCAATCAATCAATAAGTCTTGGCCATGTTGCCCTGTATGATTATGCACAGGCAAAATAAGACAGTGCATTACTTATTTGGGTGTTTTCCAGATTTAAGCAGATAGTGACACACCAAGAGACTCATTCTAACCACCATTTGCATCCATTTTTCCTTCTCTAAATTATTCACTGTCTTTCTCTGTCCACATCAAATGTACCCTCCTTTTCTCATTTTTTGTATTCAAGGCTCTTTTTACCTCTCTATGTTTAACTCTCAAGATCCCACTCTATGTTTCTTATATATTTTTTTAATATTTTATCGTACTTCAGGTGAAGGCTTACAGAACAAATAGTTTCTCATGAAACAGTAGTACACATGCTGTTTTATGACATGGTTAACAACCTCACAACATATTAACCCTCTAAATTCTCAAGCTTTTTTTTTTTTTGTTGGTGAAAATACACATAGCCAAAGATACACCATTTCAAAAACTTCTACATACACAGTTCAGTGACATTGACTACGCTCTTCCAATTGTGCTGTTATTCTCACTTAAGATGAAGGCTTACAGAACAAAACAGTTTCTCATTTAACAGTTACTACAAATGTTGCCCTATGACAATGGTTAACAATCTCACAACACATCAACACTATCCTTACTCAACCTTGTGTTCCCTATCACCAGCTTCCTTGTCCCCTTCTGCCTTCTGGCCCTTGTCACTGGACTCCTGTACCTCATTACACACATTTGGTTTTACAGGGCTGTCCACTCCCAGGCTGAACAGTGAACATCGGAGGTAACTTCACCACTAAGTTAAAAGGGTGTCTGGGGGCCATACTCTTGGGGTTTCTCCAGTCTGCTTCAGGCCAGTAAATCGGGTCATAATTTTTTTTTTTTTTTTTTTGTGAGTTAGAATTATGCTGTACATCCTTCTCCAGCTCTATCCAGAACCCTCTGTTGTGATCCTGGTCAGAGCAGTCAGTGGTGGTAGCCGGGCACCATCTAGCTGTACTGGACTCAGTCCAGTGGAGGCCTTGGTAGCTGTGGACAATTAGTCCTTTGGACTAATCTTTTCCTTGTATCCTGTTCTCTTCATTCTCCCTTGCTCCCGAAGGGATGAGACCAGTGTAGTATCTCAGATGGCTGCTCACAGGCTTTTAAGACCCCAGACACTACTCACCAAGGTAGAATGTAGAGCATTGTCTTTATAAGCTGTGTCATGCCAACTGAGCTAGGTGTTCCCCGAGATCATGGTCCCCACAGTCCTCCACCCAGCAATTCAGTCCCCCAGGGAGTTTGGATGTGTCTATGGGGCTTCCATGACCTTTCCTTGTACAGGTTGTGCTAGTTTCCCCTGTATTGTGCGCTGTCTCACCCTTCACCCAAGATACCACCTATCTATTGCCTATTTAGTATTTCACCCCACCCCTCCCATCCCTGGTAACCAACAAAGATTGATACATTTTGTGTGTGAACTTTTTCATGGGTTTTTACAATAGAGGTCTCATACAATATTTGTCCTTTTGTGATTGACTTATTTCACTCAGCATAATGTCCTCCAGTTTCATCCATGTTATGAGACGGTTCACAGATTAATTGTTGTTCATTCTTGTGGCATAGTACTCCATTGTGTGTATGTACCATAGTTTATTTATCCATTCATCTGTTGATGGGCATCTACGTTGTTTCCATCGTTTTGCTATTGTGAACAATGCTGCCATGAACATAGGTGTGCATATGTCTACTCGAGTGATGACTCTTATTTCTCTAGGATATATTCCTAGGGTATGTCTATTTCTAGCTTTCTGAGGACGCGCCATATCATTTTCCAAAATGGTTGTATCATTTTGCATTCCCACCAGCAGTGTATAAGAGTTCCCATCTCCCCGCAGCCCCTCCAACATTTGTTATTTCCAGTGTTTTTGATTTGTGCCAGTAATGCAGGGGTGAGATGGTATCTCATTGTGGTTTTAATTTGCATTTCTCTAATGGCTAGTGATAAGGATTTCCTCATTTGTCTGTTGGCCATTTGAATGTCTTCTTTGGTGAAGTGTCTGTTCATTTCCTTTGCCCATTTTTTAATAGGATTATTTGTCTTTTTGTTGTAGAGGTGTTGGATTTTCTTGTAGATTATGGAGATTAGACTTTTGTCTGACTTGTACTGTCCAAAAATTTTTTCCCAGTCTGTAGGTTCTCTTTTTACTCTTTTGGTGAATTCTTTTGAAGAGCATAGGTGTTTGATTTTTAGAAAATCCCAGTTATCTAGCTTATCTGTTGGGTTTTGTGCATTGATGGTTATGGTGTTTTCTCCTGTTAATGCCACGTATTATGGCCTGAAGTGTTGGTCCTATTTTTTTTTCTATGAACTTTATAGTTTTAGGTTTTATATTCAGGTCTTTGATCCATTTTGAAGTAGTTTTTGTATATAGCGTGAGGTATGGATTCTGTTTCATTCTTTTGCAGATGGATATCCAGTTTTGCCAGCACCATTTGTTAAAAAGACTGTCTTTTCCCCATTTGATGGACTTTGGGCCCTTGTCGAAGAACAGGTGACCGTAGGTGGATGGATTTACATCTGGGTTCTCAATTCTGTTCCATTGGTTAATGTATCTGTCGTTATACGAGTACCAGGCTGTTTTGACTACTGTAGCTGTAGAGTAGTTTCTGAAGTCAGGTAGTATGAGTCCTCCACCTTTATTCTTCTTATTCAGTAATGCTTTACTTGTTCGGGGCTTCTTCCCTTTCCATATAAAGTTAATGATTAGTTTTTCCATCTCTTTGAAGAATGTTGTTGGTATTTGGATAGGGATTGCATTGTATTTGTAAATTGCTTTGGGTAGAATTGTCATTTTCACAATGTTGAGTCTGCCTAGCCATGAGCATGGTATGTTTTTCAATTTATGTAGATTCCTTTGGGTTTCATGAAGTAGTGTTTTATAGTTTTCTTTTACATCCCTGGTCAGATTTATTCCTAAGTATTTTATCTTTTTAGGGGCTATTGAAAATGGTATTGATTTCCTGATTTCCTTCTCATCTTACTGCTTACTGGTGTATAGGAATCCAACTGATTTTTGAATGTTTATCTTGTATCCTCTTGCTCTGCTGAATCTTTCTATTAGTTCCAGTAGATTTCCTGTGGAGTCTTTAGGGTTTTCTATGTATAGTATCATATCATCTGCAAACAGGGACAGTTTAACGTCTTCATTACCAGTTTGGATGCCCTTGATTTCTTTTTCTTGCCTTATTGCTCTAGCTAGAACTTCCAACACAATGTTAAATAGGAGTGGTGATAAAGGGCATCCTTGTCTTGTTTCTGTTTTCAAGGGGAAAGTTTTCAGCCTCTCTCCATTAAGAATGATGTTGGCCGTTGGTTTTGCATAGATGCCCTTTATTATGTTGAGAAATTTCCCTTCTATACCTATTTGATTGAGAGTTTTTATCAGGAATGAGTGTGGGACTTTGTCAAATGCCTTTTCTGCGTCAATTGAGATGATCATGTGATTCTTTTCTTTCCTTTTATTTATGTGGTGGATTATGTTGATTGATTTTCTAATGTTGAACTATCCTTGCATACCTGCTATGAATCCTACTTGGTCGTGGTGTATTATTTTTTGATATGATGCTGAATTCTATTGGCTAGAATTTTGTTGAGAATTTTTGCATCTATATTCATGAGAGATTTTGGTCTGTAATTTTCTTTTTTTGTGATGTCTTTGCCTGGTTTTGGTATGAGCATTATGCTGGCTTCATAGAATGAATTTGGAAGTGTTGCTTCCTCTTCCATGCTCTGAAATAGCTTGAGTAGAACTGGTACAAGCTCTTCTGTAAATGTTTTCTAGAATTCTCCAGGGAAGCCATCTGGGCCAGGGCTTTTTTTGGTTGGGAGTTTTTTTATTACCTTTTCAATCTGTTCTCTTGTTATGGGTCTGTTCAGATTTTCGACATCACTTTGTTGTAGTTTGGGTCGGCCTTGTGTTTCGAGAAATTTATCCGTTTCCTCTAGGTTTTCAAATTTATTGGAGTATAGTTTTTCATAATATTATGTTATACTCTTTTTATTTTAGTTGGGTCTGTTGTAAGGTCCTCCATTTCATTTCTTATTTGGGTTATTTGTGTCCTCTCCTGTTATTCTTTTGTCAGTCTGTCCAGTGGTTTATCGGTTTTGTTGATTCTTTCAAAGAACCAACTTTTGGTTTTGTTGATTCTTTCTATTGTTTTTCTGCTCTCTATTTCATTTATTTCTGCTCTGATCTTTACTATTTCCTTTCTTCCAGTGGTTGTGGGCTTTTTTTGCTGTTCTCTTTGTATTTGTTTGAGTTCTGTAGTTAATGTTTTGATTTTGTCCCTTTCTTCTTTTTTGATATGTGCATCTATTGCTATAAATTGTCGTCTGAGGATTGCCTTTGCTGTGTCCCAATTGTTTTGGTATGATGTGTTTCCATTCTCGTTTGATTCTAGGAATTTTTTGATTCCATCTCTGATTTCTTCTATTACCTAGTGATGTGTAAGCAGGGTATTATTCAGTTTCTATGTAGTTGATTTTTTATCCTTGCTCTTTCTATTGTTAATTTCTACCTTGATGGCATTGTGCTCAGAGAAGAAACTGTGAATTATCTCAGCGTTTTGGATCTTGTTGAGGATTGCTCTGTGGCCAGAGATGTGGTCTATTCTGGACAACATTCCATGTGCATTGGAAAAAAATGGGGACTTTGCAGCGGTTGGATGGAGTGTTCTGTAAATGTCTATGAGGTCAAGTTGGCTTATTGTGCCCTTTAAGTCTTCTGTATCTTTGCTGAGTTTCTTCTTAGTTGTTCTGTCCTTTACTGAGAGCGGTGTGTTGAAGTCTCCTACTATTACTGTGGAATGGTCAGTTTCTCTTTTTGGTGTTGTTAGAGATTGTTTTATGTATTTTGGAGCCCTGCCATTGGGTGCGTAGATGTTTATTATGGTTTCGTCTTCATGATGGATTGTCCCCTTAATCATTATATAGTGTCCTTCCTTGTCTTTTATGGTAGATTTCGTTTTGAAGTCTATTGTATCTGAGATTAGAATTGCCTCTCCTGCTCTTTTTTGGTAGTTGTTAGCTTGATATATTTTTTTCCACCTTTGATTTTTAATAAATTCACATCTTTGTTTCTAAGGTGTGTCTCTGGTAGACAGCATATTGATGGATCCTGTTTTCTTATCCATTCTGCCACTCTCTGTCTCTTTATGGGTGCATTGAGTCCATTTACATTCAGTGTAATTATTGATAGATGTGAGTTTGTTGCTGTCATTTTGTAGTGCTTTTTTTGTGGTGCTGAAGTTTTCTTTGTTCTTCTTACTGTCTTGTGCTGAGTTACTTTTGTTTGTGGATTATTTTTCATTTCTTTTGTTTGTGTAAGTTTTGTTTTTGCTGAGACTATGTTTTTCGTCTTTATTTTTATGATTTGGTTTGTTAACTTTCTTTGTGGTTACCATGAATTTTACCCTTATCTTTCTAAGTTTGAAGCAGTCTACCATTACTTGGTATCGCCTTGCCTTCCTCTCTATTAGAAGGTTCTATACCTATGCCGTTTATTCCCTCTTTCATTGTTTTGATGTTGTTGCCATCCATCGATTGACCTCTCTGATTCCCTGTTGTGTTTCTTTCGGTTTTGGATAGTCCTCGAGAGTTCATTTCTTAGATTGGTATCTGGCTCGTACAATCCTCCGTCCTAGGTTCTGCCTGTGGGCTGAAGGTGTTTGTCCTCAGATTGAAGAACTCCCTTTAATAATTCTTGTAAGTTTGGTTTGACTTTTACGTATTCCCCTAATTTCTGTTTATCTGGAAATGACCTAATTTCACCATCAAATTTGAATGAGAGTTTTGCAGGATATATTATTCTTGGCTGACAATGTTTTTCTTTCAAGATTTTATATATGTCATCCCATTGCCTTCTTGCCTGCATGGTTTCTGTTGAATAATCTGAGCTTAGTGTTGTTGTTTCTCCTCTGCATGTGACTTCTTGTTTTTCACGAGCTGCCCTCAGGATTCTTTGTTTGTCTTTGGTTTTGGCATGTGTGAGTATGATATGCCTTGGTGATTTTCTTTTGGGGTCTCTTCTATATGCGGTTCGTTGAGCTTCTTGAATAGCCAGATTTTCATTTTTCATGATATTGGGGAAGTTTTCTGTCAGCAGTTACTCATTAATCTCTCTGTGTTTTCTGTTTTCTCCCCCGTTCTGGAATGCCAATCACTCATAAATTTTTGCTTTTAATTGTGTCCCACGTAACTCTCATGGTCTCTTCATTTTTCTTTGTTCTTTTTTCTGAGTTTTCCTGAAACAGAGTTGTATCCAAGTGTTTGTCTTCAGTTCCACTGATTCTGTCTTCCACGGTTTCAAATCTGGTTCTCAGCCCTTCTATGACATCATCCATTTCTGAAATCTTGTTGTTTATCTTTTGGACTTCTAATTGTTATCTTTGTATAATTTCTAGTTGTGAATTTATTTTGGCACATTGTTCCTGCATCATCTTCCTGAATTCTTCTAATTTTTTCTCTGTATTTTCCATGAATTTGTCTATTTTTTCCTCATGTTTTTCAGCTTTTTGCCTCAGTTCTTGGAAAATTCTGAGTATTAGAGATTTGAATTCCCTATCAGGTACTTTTAGTGCATTTTCTTCCACAGAAGAGTCACCTGGTATTTCAATTTGGATGCCTACTGGAACCGTCCTGTCCAGTTTTTGTAACTGTTTTGATATTGTCTGCTGTTTTCGGGGCATTCAGTAGTTATTTCTCTCGTTTATTGATTGTAGATTTGTCTGTTTTGTCCCTTTTTAAAAAAAAAAATTGACTATGAGCAGGCAGACTGCGTGTTCTTTGTTGTTTGCTCGTCTGTGTGGTCAATACTTTTCGCCTCCTTCTCCAACTGGCAGGTTCAGTCACTCAGATATGGTACAGCAGGGCAGGTCTAGCTGAAGAGGAGCTACTGGGATGGGTTGTTTGTGGCACTCACTACTGCCACCAGGGCAGGTCGGTAATCAGCACTGGGCAGGTTCCAGTAGGCTGTGCCTGTACTGCTTGGTGGTGTGATGCCAAGCGCAAGGTGCATGTAGGCAGGATGCAGCGGGGAGATGATTATGTGTGGAGCTAAGCTGGATATGGGAGAGAGGAGAGAGGAACAGGAGCCAAAAAACATACAAACAAACAAAGAAAAATGCTAGGGGAGCTTGCCGTTGGAATGGAGAGATGAGAGACTATGAAATGGAGAAAAACAGAAAGGGGAAGAGGAAGAAAAGAAAGGAATGAACGTATAAAAATCAGAAAGATTAAAGAACCGCAGAGTTCCCAGGGATCTCACCGATGCAGCTATGAAGTCTGGGGAAGTCGCTCTCAGGTGTTGCAGCACAGCCTGCCCAGAAGGCACAGAGGCATAAACTGCCTGGTGTTCAGGGATCAGAATGAGAAGGAAGATACAGAGAGACAAGAAACTGAGCAAAGAAGAAAGACATAAAGGGAAAAAGAGGGAAAAGAAAACAAAACAACTCAAAAAAAAAAAAGAAAAAGAAAGGCCCCCAAAACAAACAGAAAAAAAAAAAAAGAAATGTCCTCAGGGATCCCTCCGCACGTCTGTGGAAGCCGAAGGGGAGTTCCTTGCCTCGCAGCTCCACCTGGCCAGAAAGTTCTCCCAACTCAAGAAAAGGAAAAGAAAACAAACAAACAATTCAAAACGAACAAATGAACAAAAGCCCCGGTATCCCACCAGCGTGGTAGTCCAGACTGGGAAGCAGCTCCACACTCGAATGGAGCTCTGCAGCCCCTCAGGAAAAAGCAAAGATGGTGCACGGAGGCAGGCACTCGAGCGAAAGAGAGGGAGGCAGCGAGAGGCAAGCAAGAAATCCAAAGAAGCAGGAAAAAAAAAAAAACACCAGCAGCCAACAAATAGCACTCAGAGGGTCAGCCAGTGCAGGCTGGCGTTTGTGGACAAGAAACTGTGTCCGTGGGAAGCAGATGAGGCCGAGTGTGGGTGAAGAAGGGTGGAGAATGGGAGAGCATATATCACAAATTGCCGGTGCTCTGGAGCCCCTCAGGAAGAAGCAAAGATGGCGCAGGGAGCCAGGCACCTGAGTGAAAGGAGGGGAAGGTGGCGAGAGACAAGTGAGAAATCAAAAGAAGCAGAAAAAAAAAAATTGCAGTTAGTGCAACTAGTTGTGTGTGTATCCCAGTTATCTGTGTATTCAATAACCTCCTAACTTGGAGTCAGGGAGGAAATGGATGGCTAGATAGCAGCTGATAAACCTGGATATTTAAACAAAGTTTCACAAGTGACATTTTCTTGGCACTGTCACCACATACAAACTCTAAAGATGAACTCTGAAGGGTATTATAATTTGATAGTTTAAAACTCAGATAGTAGAATTGAATATACCTGTGTGTGTCTCCCCAGTTGGTCTCTGACTAGCTGTATGATTCTGAGCAGATGGCTTAACCTCTGCTTCCTCATCTAATAAAAATCTATTTTAATACTTATATCCTATTGAGTTTTTTCTTTTTTTTTGAAATAAAATTTCACATTAAAGTGCTTAGCATTAATCTTTGTACATGGTATATAGCTCAAAAACAGTTAATGTTTAGATGAAGAAAAGTCTTACCATTTCATCTGAGGTTGAACATTATCTAGGAGTACTGACTCCCAATAATCAAATTTGTAAAAGTCATAAACCAAAACCCGTTGCTGTCAAGTCAATGCCAACTCATAGTAACCCAATAGTACAGAGTAGAACTGCCCCATATTGTTTCCAAGGAGCAGCTGGTGAATTTGAACTGTGACCTTTTAACCACTACGCTACCAGGATTTCCAGTCGTAAACCAGACATTGATATTTGGGTTTACTGAGATAAATCTGGCTGAATATGGCTGGTGGTTATTTGCCCTGGATAATGCCTCTTTTTGGAATAGCTCTTCAGGAAACCAAGTTACAGAGTAAAAGGGAACGTAGAGATGATACACTTGAAACAAAGGAAGCCAATTTACTTATAAAACATGGCTGCCAAACCAGGGTTTAGCTGAGTGAATTGTTCCTCTCATCTGAGGCTACTTCTATTTGGGTAACTTAATCTCTATTCTAGAATCAAATTGCCCTCTTCCAAACGAAGACAATGATAGATAAATATTCACAGTATTTTGATCTCTGACTACCCTCTCCAACCCTCCCTGTCTCTCACCTCAGTGGTTCACAACATATCGGGGAATGTCTTTGTGAATCTGTTAAAAAGCAATTTATTTTCTAACACACTGTATGATTCTATTTATATATGTATTTAAAGTGTAAAACCTATCAAACAAATCGAAGGATTGGTTGTGTCTAGAGACTAGAAGAGGGCATGAGGAAAATTTCTAGTAACCTTTGGAATGAATGTAAACCACAGGCATTTTTTAGGACCACACACTTAAAAACATATTAAATAGCATCATTTAGAATCTGGGGATTGTTCCTTTAAGTCCAGATTATAAATTCTCTTCTAAAAATTGGAAGATTGAAGAGCCCTGGCCCCACATGGCAACCATCAGTTGGAGCTGAGTCGTACCTGCTCTATTTAGAGGAGAATGTGCTGCCCAGTGTGGTACATTCAGACTGAGTCCATCTCCATTATTTGCTTTACCTCCCTGGCTCCAGTCAGCATTCCATGAAATACCTCAAACTAAGCAAGCTGCAGAAGCATAAAATTAAGTACCATCAAGACTGTATTAATTATTTCCCATGAAATTTCCCCATCAATGTCTTCCTCACTTATGTACCAAGTTTCAGTGTAGGAAAATATTTCCCATATTACTTAAGGCAGAAAACCAGGACCTCGGACTTTATTTCTTTTTACTTATTCCAACATTTTATCTGTCTCTTTAATTGAGAATCATATCAATAGTCCCCAACATAAACAGACCTCTGATTTTTCTCCTCCTTTATTTTAAACATACATTATCTTTCCCCTGCAAATGCTATGAAAGGTTCCATCTGGTTTGTTCTTATTTCTCCTCTATTCATCCATCTGGAAAACTCCTACAGAACTTCGAGTCTTGATTCCAGTGTTATGCTGTCTATGAAGCTCTTCTGATGCCCTAGGCAGACTCATGAGGAAATTTACCTAGGTCTCACTGTATCTAATATATTATTACTAAAGTAATATTTTATAAGAAAAGATAATGGTGACAATAATAATAGCCAAAATACTTTAAGCCCTTTCTTTAGACAGGCAGTATTTTAATCACTTAGCATGCATGTTCTCATTTTATCTATGTAATGTAGGAGGTAGAAATGTTTATAATCAACATATTAGAGGTGAAGAAACCGAGGTACAGACAGATTTATTAATTTGATAAAGGTAGAAATAGTTTGAATCTGGCTATTACAGACTCCTTCCTAAATTTGTTAGTGGTTTTCAAATATTCAACAAAAAACACCACTTTATTTAAAGGCACTGACAATATTTTTTGTACCTTTTGTAATCTATATGATTTACACAGTGACTAATACTCAAAAGAAGGTCAAAGAAGGTTTGTTAAATGAGTAAATGAATGAACAACTGACTGGCATGCTAAGAAGACTGTAAAACAATCAGTCCCCTCTTTGTGGTTTCACTCCCCAGTGAAAGCCACTTAAAAGTAAGATTAATTTTCTCTTTGTCTTCAGGTATTCCTCTAAAGTAACTGAAGCCTATATAGGTCTTAGATATTGAACTTGGCAGTTACAACATAATTAGGATAAAGACATTTGCATTCATCCTCAACGTTACATGTCCTTGGCTTTTAACTTGATACATAATGTGTTGGGTAACTCATAGTATAGGTATCAAAGGCTACAAAGGCCCAGTTGTAAATTAGCCATAGATTTTATTTATTTATTTGTATTATAGCAAACTCATATAGAATAAAAAATATCTGTTTCTAGGCCCTCTTCAGTAACTAGAAAAACTATCTTCGAGTAGACTAATTTACTAACTATGAGATTGAGATACAATAGAGAAATGAGCATAGGCAAGAAAATACAAAAACAAAAATTCTCACAACTGGGCCAATAAACAACATCATGATAAAGGAAGAAAATATTGAAATTGTCAAGAATTTTATTTTACTTATATTCACAATCAACGCCCATGGAAGCAGCACTCAAGAAACCAAACAATGTAGTGCTCTGGGTAAACCTGCTGCAAAAGACATCTTTTAAAGTGTTAAAAAGCAAAGATGTGACTTTGAGGACTAAGGTGTGCCTCACCCAAGCCATGGTATTTTCAATCGCCTCATATGCAAAAGCTGGACAATGAATAAGGAAGACTGAAGAAGAACTGAGGCCTTTGAATTGTGGCGTTGGTGAAGAGTATTGAATATACCATGGACTACCAGAAGAATGGAAACCCTGGTGGTGTAGTGGTTAAGAGCTATGGCTGCTAACCAAGAGGTCAGCAGTTCGAATCCACAAGGCACTCCTTGGAAACTTTATAGGGCAGTTCTTCTCTGTCCTTTGGGATCTCTATGAGTCAGAATCGACTCGACGGCAAGGGTTTTTTTAGGGTTTACCAGAAGAATGAACAAATCTGTCTTGGAAGAAGCACAGCCAGAATGCTCCTTAGAAGCAAGGATGGTGAAACTTTGTCTCACATAGTTTGGACATGTTATCAGGAGGGATCAGTCCCTGGAGAAGGACATCATGCCTGCAGAAGTAGAGGGTCAGTTAAAAAGAGGAAGACCCTCTAGGAGATGGATTGACACAGTGGCTGCAACGATGGGCTTAAGTATAGGAAGGATTGTGAGGAAGGATTGTGAGGATGATGCAGGACCAGGCAGTGTTTCATTCTGTTGTACCGTAGTGTCGATATGAGTTGGAACCGATTTGATGGAACCTAACAACAATGTAATAATAAGAAGAGACAGAAGGGTTAGGGAGGGAGTGAAGTTATAATAAAGGCAAAAACAGAGTTGATATGTTGCAAATTAAAAATTTTGTGGGTAGAGTAGTTCCAAATGTTAATAGGCTGCCAATGTGAATCTGCTGCTGAGTGACTGAACTGAAGAGGAATGAAGGCCATAGCGTTAAGCAATTTGAGAAAACTCAAGGTCAAGTTTTTAGCTGTAGACATAAACGTCTAAGATACAGCACTTGTTTCCTCTACTACATACTTGACATTAAACATGCTATTTCCGAAGACATCTGCTGTCTAATATGTAAATTTTATAGCAAGCAGGCCCTTTTTATTATTGTTATTAATGAAATTATAACTACCTGAGGACAGGTACTAATTATTATACCTCTTGTACCTACCATGGTGCTTAGCACACTACACCCACTGAATCCTGCAAAATCAAAATAAGCTACACATCAGTCAAGTGGGAAAGAAGCATTTTCAGCACAGTGAGATTCAATATATTAAGGTTCAAAACTTGACAGCCTATAATTTAGGATTCATTTGTCCCTGAGATAGTATTTATTTTCCCTCTTTTGGTCTTTAACTCTGAAGCAGGATCTTAATGATCCCAAAGAATTCTACTTAGATAATTGCATTTGAAATAAATGTGATTTAAGAAAAGCATTGGGTGAGTGCCTTTTTTTTTTTTTCTTGGAGAAAAATATATTTAGACTGTCAGAGCAAACTAATAATTTTCCTTCAAATTTATATTAATTTCTCACAGAAGAACAAGAGAGGTAATCTTTGTTTATAGAACTTCTTTTGTGTTAGTGGGATGATTTATATAAATAGGCATTTTCTGTCAGATGTGTCATTATATTGTAGGACTTCATAGTTCTTTTAGTTAAATTATAATATGTGGCGATGCTTTAAGTTTTCTTAATGACAATATAACTTTGTGAAACATTATTTCTATTAACAGAATAAATCCCCGCACCAGAGAAGTTCATGACCCATTTTGAAAATACAGATGTCAATATGACTCATATATATTCTAGTTTAACATCCAGCTTAGAAATCGCTGAAGTAACGTATCAAAAACTGTTTATTCATACTCTATCAAACGCTGATTCCACAGCCAAATATGATTGGGTAGTATTTGGTAGGAAAGGCAGCTCATTTAAATGATAATAGAAATTGATTTTAGAAATGGATTTTTGGATCATTTTATAAATAAGGAAATTGAGACTTAGGTCATGTGTCCAAGCCCAGGACATTAACCGGTGTTAGAAGATGGTTTAAAAACTAACCTGGACTTTCCTGTTACTACCTATGATTGATAACTAGTATGAGGCTAGCCTTCTTAATATAACCAATGATAAAACTAGAAAAAAAAATAAGTCAATTATTTTCAGACATTAAATTGCGGGCTGCACAACATTGTGGTTGCTTAGAGAAGGAGACTCAGAAATGTGCTCCAAAATCACTCAGGCTCTCTTCCTGGGAGAAGCGGGACGTACAGTGTTGAAGCTACAGAAGTCCATTTGATGAGGTCAGCAAATCCTTGGCTGGTGGCTGGGCTATGTACGCACAGGGTGAAACTATGAAAAGATTACCAGAAAGTGGATGCTACAGAGTTGAGAACAGAATAAAGATAATAGAGGTCAAGTGTTGCTGGACTATGTTGGACTTCTGTCCCAGACGGAGTGGAGAGATTTCAGTAAAACTTTTTGTTGTTGTTGGACTTAATTGTAGGTTTATGCATTTTTCAACAGTTTGTTTTTTAGATAATTATAGTTCACATGCAATTTAAGAAATAATAGTGACTCTGGAAAGCCTTTAGCAGTTTCTCTATTGACAATATTTTTCTTAACTGTAGTTCATTGAGGAAACCCTGGTGGCACAGTGGTTAAGAGCTACGGCTGCTAACCAAAAAGGTCAGCAGTTTGAATCCACCAGGTACTCCTTGGAAACCAAATAGGGAAGTTCTACTGTGTCCTATGGGGTCACTATGAGTTGGAATCGACTCAACAGCAATGGTTTTGGTTTTTTTTTTTTTTTTTTTTTTTGGTTTATAGTTCTTTGGGGCCCTGGTGGTACAGTGGTTAAATGTTTCGTTGCTAACCAAAGGGTCGGTGGTTCGAACCCATCAGCCACTCCTTGGAAACCCTATGGGGAAGTTCTACTCTGTCCTATAGAGTCACTATTAGTAGGAATAGACTAGATGGCAATGAGTTTTTGTAGTTCATTATCACAACCAGGGAATTGGCATGGGTACAAGCCACAAACTTTACTCAGATATCACTAGTTTTTCATGCACTCATTTGTGTGTGTGTTTGTGTGTGTATTTAATTCTATCTAATTTTATTACGTGTGTACCACAGTTTGCTTAACCATTCACCTGTTAAGGATCAGCTCCAACTAGGCACGTAATACCAGGGGACACGAATCAGAGTGCCAACTAGTCTTCTTTTGTCCTGTGTCATTTAGTCTGTTACTGCCTGGTGAGGGTGGAGGCTCAGCTCACTGCTGGACCTCACTGATAACTATATTGCTTGGGAAATTGTGGTACAGCCTGATTCCTGTGACTGGGGGATGAAAGTGCTCCCTGTTCAGCCCTGCCCAAACTACCTCAACAGGGAAATAGCACTGCCTGCTTCTGCAGGACAGGGGATGTAAGACAAGATAAGCTCCCTGCTCATTGATGAAACCCTGGGGGGTGGGGGGTGGGGAGGGTGGGGTGGTGGAAAGGAGGGTTTCCTTGGCATTTAGCTGGAACAGGGTGGGTATTATCACAATGGTTTTCTGTTGTTACTGTTGGTAGTTGCCCTGGAGTCACCCACGTACAACAGAACTAAACATTGCCTGGTCCTGTGCCATCTTCATGATTGCTGGTATGCTGGAGTCCACTGTTGTGGCCACTGTATATTTTGAGTGCCTTCCAACCTACAGGGAAAATCTTAAAACTAAATTCTGACAACAAATGAAGAGGATGCAGAGCTTAGGGATTGAGCTGCTCCAAGTTAGAGGAGCTTGGGAAAGAACTTGGGCTTTCTACATATCCATCCTAACATAGAGTGATACCAACCCTACCCGTGTTGAAGGTGATAAGCCAGTTAATTGAAATGCCAACCAGACCAAAATATATATATATATATATATATATATATATACACACACATAAATATATATATATATATACACTCACAAAACTATTCAGAGGAAGCTAATAGAATCTAGAGTCTCTTTGAGATAGTATACTCATACAATATAAAATACACAGCAATGATAAGGAACAGATGACTGATAAACAAAAACATGTATGAATCTAAAAATATTACTGCAAGTAAAAGGAAGATGTTGAAGGAAGCATTTAGAATTAATAAAATTTTTATTTGATGGAAAAGTCTGGGGTAGGGCCAATATATCCCTTGTCTTTCTTTCCAATTTTACCCCCCTCCCATTTAAATGTATCACAAATCACTGTTCTTGTCTAGTTAGATGAAAAGACAGTGGTAAACTATATTTAGTCATAGTATTTATATCTACCACACTCACTGTAAAAAAAGCAAAAATCATGTTCTATCTTTTATTATTTATCCTAAAATGTCCCATTACCTCAGCTAGAATGCATGCAGTTTAAAAGCAAGGGGACTGCCTTACATAACTTTGAATTTCAAACTAGATTTTTCACAATGATATGCATGAACCCCACCACCCTTCTGTCAGTTTGTCATACTGTGGTGTCTTGTGTGTTGCTATGATGCTTGAAGCTATGCCACCATATTTCAAAGACCAGCTGGACCACCCATGGTGGACAGGTTTTAGTGGAGCTTTCAGCTTAAGACAATCTAGGAAGAAAGGCCTGTGGATCTACTTCCAAAAATTACCCAGTGAAAACCCTATGGATCACAACAGAATATTGTCCAACATAGTACTGGAACATGAGCTCCCTATGTTGGAAGGCACTCAAAATGCATACTAGCCTCGACAGTGGACTTGAGCATACTGATGATCATGAAGATGGTGCAGACAGGGCAGCGTTTTGCTCTGTGGTACATGGAGTTGCCATGAGTTGGACCACAACAATGCATGCACCAGCTTCCCAGTGAAAAACAAGTATGTGAATGAAGACATAAAGAGAAGAGAAAATTGACAAAGGAGAAGACATAATGACTGCAGACTTGAGTTTTGTTTAACCTTGTGTTTTTCCACACTGTGTATCTTCTGCCTTGCAACATATTCTTTCATAGTCTGACCACAATGCAACACAGATCCAAATCAGCCAATGGCTCAGTGATGGTTACATAATGTGTAAAATCTAAGCCTAAGCAAAAGGAGAAATATGGCAGAGAGAAAGCAAATTCAATTTCGAGTGTACTGTACAGCTCCCAACTTGGCTCACTTTCTGACCAGCCCTCCTGTACCAAAGGTGATCCAGGATGATAGCACCTAAATCTTTCTTTCATTCTTGTAAATCGTTATCCTTATTGTTTGCACTATGCACAAGAAACACACAGACCTCAAAGAAATACAGCAAAAGGCTAAATGACTGAGTAGATTCAGAAGATTGCTTTGACATACTTTCTATAAAGATGTCACTTCATTTACAGATCATTAAAAACAATTATAACTTTCCACTAAAGAGAACTGTTTGCTGATTTTTTCATAACTTTGATGTTTCCACTATTTTTGACATAATACTAAGTTTTCAAACCCACTGACAATGTTGTCCTTAATCCTCTTATATTTTTCTATACATACTTGCTGTATTTCTCTATACATACTCCTTGGAATGGTAATTTTTCTAAAAACATGTTATCCAACTTGAAAGAACAGCTTGGGGGTGGTGTCTGACTTCCTCTAACTTCTCAAGGGGATATGAGAATCAAGATCAACAGCCCAAGTCTGATTCCTAGGAGGCAGCGGTCAAATATGCTTCCTCTTGCCACTAACTTTACCAACTCTGACACCAACCTTCTCTCCCACAGCACTCTACTTCTCTACTGGGTTCGATAGTTCATTGCAATGGCCACAGAGAACTCACAGACAATACTTACAATTAGGGGGTTTATTAGGGAAGTAATAGTTACAATCAGGCTCAAGAACAGTCTGGATTCAGTTCTTCCACAGGATAGCCTCTCCTCAGCTGTGCTTGCAGGCACGCCTCTTCTTGGCCCTCAGTCTCTCCCCAAAGGCACTCAGATTTCTGTCTCCATGGGCCAGGAAACCCACCGCACTGTCTCATGCTGCCGGGTGTCTGCTGCTGGGTTTCTCCTGCTGGTCTCTCCTTCCTTGGTGGTGGTGGCCTCCTCCCCTCTGCTCTGGAATTGACTATCTTTTAAGAAAAACTGACCAATCCCCTTGGATTACCCTATCACAGAGTCCCACCCAATCACCTGTGCGGGAGTTACAAGACCATGGCTAGAAAGGCCACACAAAAGTAATCAATCAGTAATCAATCACAGCACGCAACTCTTTATATATAATAACTTACGATAATATCTTTCTTAATAACTACTTTTTTCTTGATCTATTGCTTTATACATACAATAATCTATAAGGTAAATGAAAAGATAACTTAAGTGCTACTTATTATGTTTATATTTTGATTAATCTCATTGAATGTCTAGATTTGACTTGTCTACTTCTCACTTTTTAATCCATTAGAACTTTTTACCCTCCCCACCACTCTGGAAATGCTTTCACTAATTGTATGAAGACCTCAGAACTGCAAAATGTAATTCTCTATATTCAATCGTCAACCTGTTTGACTCTTGTTAACAAAACTGTCCCTGTACACAATTCTCTTTAAAATTCTCTCCTCCTTTGAATTCCCGGACATCACGTTTGCTTAGTTTACCTCCTATATATCTGAAAATAGTGTTCTGTCTGATTTGTTGGCTTCACTTTCAAAATGCGTCACCACATTTTAGTATTTCAGTATTCTCTGAGGTTTTGTTCTTGGTCCTTTTAAATTTCTCTCTATATGATTCCTGGAGTGCTTCTACCAACACATGACTGGTAACTCTCAAATCTTTATCTCCTCTTTTGTTCACTCTCTGGAGTTTCAAATCCAGTCACCACTTGGAAACCTATAACTCAGTAAACGACTGTCAACCAAAACTTAACATATCAAATATAGTACTCATTGTCTTCATACACACCCCAATTTCTTTCTCTTGTATTCATTATCTCAGTTATTGGTATCCAGATTTCTGGCTCGACATGTTGCTGTCACCATTGATTCCTCCATGCTCTTCACATGCTATATTCCATCAGCAACCAAGTCCTATATATTCAACCTTCGAAACGTCTTATTTCTGTTTACCCCACTGTATCTCCATTGATATTGCTATTGTTCAGATTCTCATTATCTGTTGCCTGAATCATTGCAGCTCATTCTTTTGGTCTTGTTGTCAGCACTTCCCCTTCCAATTTTTTTCTTCCCCTGTCTACCTGCTGATAGAATGATCTTTGTTAAAAACACAATAAACAACTAATCTAACTTTTCTGCTTAAAGGCATTGCTAGCTATAAGTATTAAATTCACAGCGTTGCAAGAAACACCCTTCATTATCTGTCTTTAAATTACTTTTTCCAGTTATCTTCTCTTAGTTACACCTGACACGTCATACAATAACATTTTGTTTTGAATACTTTGAATAAATGTGTGGTTTATATGTTTGTGTATGGTGCTACCTCATGCTCACCTTTCCTCTCTTTATTATTCCACTTGGAGTCATCTATTTAACCCTCAATACCTAATCAAAATGTTTCTTTGCCCAAGTCAAGATTTCTTCAATGCCCAAGTGTTTAATATATGCTATATACATGCATATACACAAAAAAAAATATACAAGCAAGCTTACACAGAAAGGGAAGGGTTAAGAGCTCTGGTTTCTGTGCTATTTACAATGAAAACCATTTTCTAGAGGATGTCCCAAAAAGAAAAGTATTGAATGGGAAATTATCACACCTGCATTTATCAGACCTTCTCAGATGCCCATAGAACTTAAAATAGATGATTATCCTATATTCTCTCTCACCTTTAAAATACAGATCAAGACTTAACTAATTTTTATTATAAAATAGGAACTACCTGTCTTAGTCATCTAGTGCTGCTATAACAGAAATACCACAAGTGGATGGCTTTAACAAAGATAAATTTATTTCCTCAAGGTAAAGTAGGCTAAAAGTACAAACTCAGGATACCAGCTCCAGGAGAAGGCTTTCTCCCTCTGTTGGCTTGGTAGGAAGGTCCTTCTCATCAATCTCCATCCAGACTAGGAGCTTCTCCACACAGGGACACCAGGTCGAAAGGACGCACTTTGCTCCTGGCACTGCTTTCTTGGTGGTATGAAGTCCCAACTCTCTGCTTGCTTCCCTTTCCTTTTACCTCTTGTAAGATAAAATGTGGTACAGGCCACATCCCAGGGAAACTCCCTTTACATTGGATGAGGGATGTGACCTGAGCAAGCATGTTACCTCCCACCCTAATCCTCTTTAACCACAGGCAGAGATTATGATTTATAACACATAGGAAAATCACAAAATGGAGGACAACCACACAATGCTGGGAATCATGGCCAACCAAGTTAATACATATTTTTGGGGGACACAATTCAATCTGTGATACTACCTAACATACAATAGACTAAAAGATAGATGACCTGGGGTGAATTTATATCTTTAGTGACCCAACTTTCCTTACATTGGCTAATTTCCTTAGAATCAACCCAGAAGAGTTAAGTTCAACTATCATATGCAGATAACAGATAAATAGGTAGAGAGAGCGAGAGAGTAATAGAGAGACAGAGGTATAGATAGATAGATGAGATATAACATTGGCAAACTAATTTCACCTTTCTTTACATTTTCTTCATCTGCAAAATAAAATTGTATATTAGATTTCTAAGTATGATTCAACAAATACAATTTTATATTAAATGGTTCTTACTATATCCTCATTTTTTTTTCCTCAGAAGAAACACATATATTAATTCTGTCACTCAGATGATGGGCATTTTCATGTGGACATAAATTTGATAGTCAAATATATACATCTTATATAGTCTTGATATATCATTTCAATATTTCACTGTAATAAGACTTTAAGCAGTGTTTATAACTAGAAAGAAAATCCAATAATGGAAATACCAGTAGATTATATCTCCATCTGCAATGAGTTGAATTAAAATTGCTCCTTTGTATAGACATTTGTTCTAGCTTATAACGGGATTCTCTGCTTTTGGAAATATGCTGACAAAAGGTTAAGTTAGATATTCTATTCTGTGCCACTACTACAGTTTAGCCAGTTTAGACCTTTATTAGCTTCTTAAATACTAGCTCGCTGAGGACATTGTTTATTTTACTGCCTTGTAGAAAAAAAAAAAATACTTTGGGAAGCAAAATGGCTTAGTGCCCAGGCAATCAGGCTAGAAATCTAAAGGTCTGGACTCCTCTTTTGTGACTGTCATTATACATAATCTTGAATGAGTTCCTTAATCAGGTAGTTCCTCTGATAATATCATGACTTTTGTTTTCTCTAAGGGATATTGTAACAAGAAACAAAATAATAGGCATGAAAACAAAGTGACTTCTTCAGGAAAAAAAAAAAAACTTTTATAATTTGGTAAAATATTATTTTGTATTGGGATATACACTTCTGTTTATTGCTTTTTATCATCTTTATTTCTTCATACCCATGAAGTTGTAAAGTAAAAGATAGGAATATGGGAGCCAGTATCTTTGTTTGTCCTCTGCTTTCAAGGAGACAAACTGTTCCTTCCAATTGCTGTAATATATCTTTAGTGTGGAAGGAGGCTGGTGGAAAGATGGATGGAGGCTTACCAGAGTTATTTTTTAAAAAATTGTTTAGTAAAAGTTAATAGATTTTAGCGGATTACTAGTTCTCTTATAATGTGACTCACACCCATGAGAATAAGAGAGAAGAAAGGATGATCAAGTTCTGACACTGTCAATTGAAAATATGCCATACACAGAGGTTAGGCAACAACTGATAACCCAAGACAAAGAGGTGGTGTAACTAGAGAATGATCTTGTGGGAATTCTCATAATTACTAAATATTCAAGCTTTCTTTACCTCATGCCAACTATTGAAACTGACCTCACTGTAGCAGAGAAAAGACTAAAGTAGCCACTAGGACCAAACTGCAAAAGATGTAGAGCAATTTTATGTGAGAAATAAATTTTAGGATAAACGAGGTTGTTTTTCTATGGCATGAATTTAATTATGAGTATGGCAGTAGGTCTTGATAAACATGCCTTTTCCTAGGTAGATAGCATGTCCGTACAATAGTAGTCACCAAGGTAAAAATCATAACTTCTACCTTATGAAGCACTTTACATTTTGTTGGGTAACAGTAGACAGATTTAAATAAATGCGTCCTGTAAGCAATACATGGCATTAAAAAATAAGAGACTAGCGTCCATGAGGCAGCATAGGTTCAGGAGAAGAAACCCCCCCTCCTACTTATCTTCCTCTTTGAAAATATTAAATTTAGCCCCCTAGCCACGTACACTTTTTTTCCCAGAATTGTTGGCTTTTCAAAGATTCAGGCAGTACTCCAGGTACATTAGAGTAACAGTTTTAAAGTGCTATTATTCTAAATGTAATTATGTATGTTTAATTTTTAGTAAAGAGTTCAACCTTAGTATTAATGTCCTCTGAAAATCCATTATTATGAATATATCTTAGTCAATAAATTTTGGCAAGTCCTAAAGTTTCTAATTTGAAATAAAATGTCATGACCCTTTATCTAGAAGTGGATACTTTTTTTCCAGTACCAGTTAAACAATAAGCATGTAAGAGTATGAATTTTTGCACAAAAAATAATACTATAGTTTACAGTGTCATCATATGAAAATATTTCCAGAGTGACTCCCTAAAATGACTAATTCAAATTTCTAATTTTTATGAAATATATTTTTATAAAGGCACCCACAAATAACAGAAAAAAAAATCAAAATATCACTAAACTAGGAAATATTATTTTCGATAGGTGCTGTTGAGTCAGTTCTGATTCATAGTGACCCTATGTACAACAGAACAAAACACTGCCCCATCCTATGTCATCCTCACATTACTTGCTATGCTTGAGCTAATCATTGCAGCCACTGTGTCAGTCCTTCTCATTGAGAGTTTTTCTCTCTTTTGCTGACCCTTTACTTGACCCAGAATAATGTCCTTCTCTAGGGACTGGTCCCTCCTGATAACATGTCCAAAATACATGAGATGAAGTCTTGCCATCCTTGCTTCTAAGGAGTATCCTAGCTGTACATCTTTCAAGACAGATCCTTCTGGCAATTCATGGTATATTCAGTATTCTTTGCCAACACAGTAATTCAAAGGCATCAATTCTTCCATTTTACTTATTCATTGTCCAGCTTTTGCATGCATATGAGGCAATTGAAAATACCATCAGGCTCACCTTAGTCCCTAAAGTGATATCTTTGTTTTTTAACACTTTGAAGAGGTCTTTTGCCACAAATTTGCCCAGTGCAAATACAATGTTTGATTTCCTGACTGCTACTTTCATGGGCATTGATTCTGGATGCAAGTAAAATAAAATCCTTGACAACTTCAGTATTTTCTCCGTTTATCATGATGTTGCTTATTGGTCCAGTTGTGAGGATTTTTGTTTTCTTTATGTTGAGATATAATCCATGCTGAAGGCTGTAGTCATTGATCTTCATCAGTAAGTCTTTCAAGTCCTCTCCACTTTCAGCAAGAAAGGTTGTGTCATCTGCATAATGCAGGTTGTTAGAGTCTTCCTCCAGTCCTAGGAAATAGCCCCTACTAAAACCTGGGTAATAAGGAAAAGCCTGAACCAACTGTATATTTACTCCAAGGATAATTAAAATTTTGATGTGGGTAAAAAATACAGCACACATTTCTTTAATTTACCTTTCTAACTTTACTTTGTAAATACACTTCAACTGTATCCAAAAACATCGAAGAGTTATTATCATAGAAATAATTGTTAAGCCTTCCAAACCACCTTAAGATGTCTTTAAAATTGTAGAGTAAATCTAACTTATCCCTTTAAATTTTAATTTGCTACATATGTTGTGTTTCCTGATGCCCTAATGTGGAAGTCTAGCAATAATAAGTTTCTGAAGTTCTACCGTTATTACTCTGAAACTTCAAAGCAGCTGGTGTAGACTGGTGTGTTAGGGAAGTGATAACCCTCACCATCAGTTCTATTTACAGAACTACCAACTGAAAATAGATTTGGATTTAGCATTGTGGGGTTTATAGGATGTAGATAAACCACAATCAGCGCCCTTGAAACATTCCAGAAGTTCAATGGATTACTAGAGGGTGCTTTCATGTTGGCACTTCTTGACTAAACTCCAGTACTGACCATATGACTTTTGTTGCATGTAATTTCTCCTTGTCTCCAACTTTGGGAAGATTTTAGGATCAAGTAATAACATTTATAAACATACATGAAGGTGAAACTAAATTTAAATTTGTACAGCAGTTTTAGAAATTGGCAGTGTTTTATGCTCAAAGGGTGAAATGTGTCAAACTATCTCTTCCTCACCCTGAATTATTAAGACATATTTCTGGGAAGCCTATATCTGTGACATAACTATAAGCTCAAAGTAAAGAATGCCTATTACAAATCCTATAGATTCTTGAAAGCTAATGTCTTTAGAGATATGTGTACCTGAACCAACCCCATCTCTGAGGCTAACTTAAACACAGGTATGATTTAGAACTTTTTATAATTTTAAGTACATATCTAGTTATATGGAGTCCCAGGGTGGTGCAAATGGTTAATGTGCTGGACTGTTAACCAAAAAGTTAGTGATTTGAGTCCACCCAGACCCAGAGGTGCCTTGAGAAAAAGGCCTGGTGATGTACTTTCGAAAAATCAGCTGTTGAAAACCCTATAGAGCACAGTTCTACTCTGACACACATGAGGTTGCTATCAGTCAGAATCAACTTGACAGTAACTGGAATATAGTTACATTAATTCAATTTGAGGTGCATGTGTGTGTGTGTGTGTGTGTTTGTGTGTGTGTGTGTATTTTACGGAGGAGTTAGGAGTTAATATCTGCTTCTATTCTAGTGTGCCGTTTTATTTCTCAAAATGACGATTGTTTTTAAATTATCTCTTCGTTCATTTCTTTACCATATTACTATTAAACATTTTTCATCTAAAAAATACTATTCCATATGATAGTTTTGTTTAATATATTGTGTTATTTAAGAGATTTTCTTGTTAAAAAAAAAAAAAAAATAGGAAGCTTGCTGAGTCATCAGATTTTAAGTAATAACTATGTTCATATGATATATTTTAACATTGCTTTCTACCTATGGATGCACTGAGTATATGAAAATCTGCCTGCCTGTAGTGTTTAGATGTTTTCCTATACAAACTTGTGGTGCCTATACAGAATGAGATCTAGATTCAGAATACATAAAGGAAAAACGATCACCAGGAATTTTTTTCGTGGTTAAAGAATAATTCTGCTAATGGAGGATTTAGTAGCCTGGGGAATAGAAGAGGTCAGCTGCTGTAATTTTGGGCTCATTCTTGTATTATTGCACACATGAAAAAGGCCCCTTAGAGGCAGGATGTGGGAGAAGGGCATGAGGTGTCAAATGTACAAGCTGCAAATTTTCATTTGAAGAATAGGGTGATAGTGATCACATCGTTTCACTTTTTCTCCTGGAAAACCTTGCAATTTAAAAGATTCATGAAGAACAATCTTCATGATAGCTGCAAATCACAGATAGCATTAGGCCTCCAATTTTGATGCACTCTTCAATACTACAGAAAATAATTTCTGCCAGTATTCTGGCGAATTCCATTCTTTAAAAATCTGGATAAATCTTAAAAACTGAAAACACAATTGAAACATCCTCTTTCCAAAATTCAGTGTGTATATGTGTAGAAATATGTATGAATATATATATATATATGTATACACACTCAAATATGTATATGTGTATATATATATATATATGAATGGAGCCCCAGCTGTTCCTTGGAAACCCTAAGGGGGAGTTCTCCTCTGTCCTATAGGGTCACTATGAGTTGGACTTCACTTGACTATGGGTTTGGTTTTTATATATATACATATATAAGTATACACACACACACACACACACACACACACACACACACACACACAAATATATACGTATGTATCACCAAATACAAATGAGGTATACCATGGTGAAATGGATGTTAGCTCTGTTTTTTAATCAACACAGAATCTTAGAAGTTCTAAGTGTGGCTTGTGTCTGGATAACCTTGATAAAGTCCCTAAGTTCCCTCAATCTGTAATTTCTTGTTTTTTAAATAGAAACGTTAAAGTCATACCAATTATCACTCATTTTTAAAATGAGGTGCTAAGGTGGTTGGCACTCTATAAGCCTGTAATAGGACACCATTTTAAACTCATCATTAACATGTGTCCTTAGGGTATGCAGCTCAGGAACTAGCAGTCCTTAATTGGACTTTATTAGACTTAAGGGAATTTGAGGATCGCTCCAAAGTGAGAACAACTCAAGCACAAAGCATGGATTCAGAATAGTCATGGAGAATGTCAGGAGAAGGACAAAGCAACTTTCTCAAGGCTTTACAAATTGAAGTGATTATTTTTCCTATATAGGTATGATCAACATTAATTTAAAATTCTTCTGGCCAGAATCATATAGTCTGAAGTCACTTGGGTGACATAAATTTTTTTAAAACTTACAAACAAGATTTGTAAAGTTCACACACACATTCAAAAAAATACATCTGTGGACTTCCAGCAAAATGGTGCTCTAGGTAGAAGCACCATGCCATCCCTCCACAGCAAACGTCCGAAAAACTAAGCCAAACAGAGAAAACAACAATCATGAAGCCCTAAAACATCAAATGAAGAGATAAAGAACTCAGCCAAGCCCCAAACGGAGTGAGAGAACTGACAGAGAATGGACAGCGAGGAGAGATTCATGCAGACGTCCCCTATCAGCTAATGCAGCACAGATCCGCCGTCTTGGACTCCTATCAGAGACCAGCAAATAGGGGGTACGAGAAAGCAGCTTCACGGAGCTTCCAGCAGGAGACAAAACAACCAGTAATTTGCAATATACACTTTCCCACCCCCCAAACTTATTCACCCCAACTCGGCCTCCTCTGCTTCCCGTGGCCACAGTCTCTTGTCTGGGAAGCACCAGCTGCTTAGATTCCACCGTCTACACTGGCCAGCTCTCTGAGTGCTATTTGTTGGCTTCTGGTGTTGCTTTTTTCTGCTTCTTTTGATTTCTTCCTTCTTATCACTACCTCCCCCTCCTTTCACTCAAATACCTGGCTCTGTGCGCCATCTTTGCTTCTTCCTGAGGGGCTGCAGAGCTCCATTCAAGTGTGGAACTGCTTCCTGGTCTGGGCTGCCACGTTGGTGAGATCCCGGGACTTTTGTTTGTTTGTTTTGAATTGTTTGTTTGTTTTCTTTTCCTTTTCTTGAGTTAGGAGCCTGTTCTGGCCAGGGGGTGCTGCGCGGCATGGGACCTACCCCCTCGGCTTGCACAGACGCACAGAGGGGTCCCTGAGAGCAACTTTTTTTTCGTGTTTTTTTTTCTTTCTGTTTTTTGGTGGGCTTTTCTTGCTCTTTTTTTAAAATTTGTTTTGTTTTCTTTTCCATCTTTTTCCCTTTTTGTCTTTCTTCATTACTCAGTTTTTCGTCTCTCTATACCTTCCTTCTCTTCCTCTTCCCTGAATACTTGGTGCTGAATACTACGCCTCCTAGCCAGGCTGTACTGCAACACCTGAGAACAACTTCACCAGACCTTGTAGCCACACAGGTGGGATCCCTGGGAACTTTGCTGTTATTTTTTCTTTCTAATTTTTATTTACTCATTCTTTTCTTTTTTTTCCTTCTTCTTTCCCTTTTAGTTTTTCTCCATTTCATAGTCTTTCATCTCTCCCTTCCAACAGCAAGCTTCCCCAGAACGCTTTTATGTTTGTTTATATGTTTTTGCCTCCTGTCCCTGTCTCCTCTCTTCCATATAAATCTTAACTCCACACATAAAATCTCTCCCCTCCATCCTGCCTACCTGCAGCATGTGCTTAATATCACACCATCAAGCAGTACAGGCACGGCCTACTGGAACCTGCTCTGCACTGATTACTGACCTGCCCTGGTGACTGTAGTAAGTGCCAGAAACAATCCATACTAGCAACTCTTCTTCAGCTACACCTAGCCTGCTGTACCATATCTGAGTGACTGACCCTGCCAATTGGAGAAGGAGGCGAAAGTACTGTGCCGACAGATGAGCAAACAAAAAAGAACACACAGCCCGGCTGCTCAGATATAGCCAAATTAAAGAAAAAAAAAAGGACAAACAAATCTACAATCAATAAACAAGAAACATAACTACTTAATGCCCCGAAGACAGCAGACAATATCAAAACGTTTACAAAAACAGGATAGGATGGTTCTAGTAGGCATTCAAAATAAAACACCAGATGACTTTCCAGCAGAAGAAAAGTCACTAGAGTTACCTGATAGGGAATTCAAATCTCTATACTCAGAATTTTCCAACAGTTGAAGCAAAAATCAGACAAAAACGAGGAAAAAATAGACAAATTCAAGGAAAAGGCAGACAAATTCATGGATAATACAGACCAAAAAAATGGAAGAATCCAGGAAAATTATGCAGGAAAAAAATGCCAAAGTAAATTCATAACTAGAAATTATAGAAAAAAAATTAGAAATCTAAAAGATAAACAAGATTTCAGAAATGGACTGTGTCATAGAACAGCTGAGGAGCACATTAGAAACAATGGAAGACAGGATCAGTGGAATTGAAGACAAACACTTGGATACAACTCTGTTCGAGGAAGAATCAGAAAAAAAAAAACAAAAAAATGAAGAAAAATGAAGAGACACTGAGAGTTATGTGGGATAAAATCAAAAGCAAAAATTTTTGAGTGATCAGAGTTCCAGAACAGGGGGACAAAACAGAAAACACTGGAGGATCATTGAAGAACTGCTTACAGAAACTTCCCCAATATCATGAAAGAGGAAAAGCTGACTATCCAAGAAGCTCAATGAACTCCATATAGCATAGACCCCAAAAGAAAATCACCAAGCCACACCATAATCACACTCGAGAAAACCAAAGACAAACAAAGAATCCTGAGAGCAGCTTCTGAAAAACAAGAAATCACATACAGAGGAGAAACAATAAGATTAAGCTCAGATTATTCTGCAGAAACCATGCAGACAAGAAGGCAAGGGGTTGACATATGTAAAACCTTGAAAGAAAAAAATTGCCAGCCAAGAATAGTATATCCTGCAAAACTCTCGCTCAAATATGATGGGAAATTAAGACATTTCCAGATAAACAGAAATTAAGGGAAAATGTAAAAACAAAACCAAACTAACAAGAATTATTAAAGGGAGTTCTTTGATCTGAGAACAAACAACTTCAACTCACAGGCTGAATCTAGGATGCAGGATCGTACCAGCCAGATACAAACCTAGGAAATGAACTCTCAAGGATTATCCAAAACCAAAAGAAATACAACAGGGAATCAGAGGAGTTAATCTGTAAATGACAACAAAACCAGAACAATAAAAGAGGGAATAAACGGTATAGGTATAGAACCTTCTAATGGAGAGGAAAGCAAGGTGATACCAAGTAATAATAGACTGCTTCAAAGTTAGAAAGGTAAGGGTAAATTTCACGGTAACCACAAAGAAAGTTAACAAACATACTCATAAAAATAAAGAGGGAAAACAAAAAGTCTCAGCAAAAACAAAACCTACAAAAACAAAAGAAATGATAAAAAAATCCACAAACAAAAGTAATTCAGCACAGAAGAGTAAGAAGAACAAAGAAAACATCAGCACCACAAATAAAGCACTACAGAATGACAGAAACAACTTCACATCTATCAATAATTAAACTGAATGTAAATGGACTCAATGCACCCATAAAGAGACGGAGAGTGACAGAATGGATAAGAAAACAGTATCCATCAATATGCTGTCTACAAGAGACACACCTAAAAAACAAAGACGTGAATTTATTAAAAGTCAAAGGTTGGAAAAAAAAGTATACCAAGCTAACAACCACCAAAATAGAGCAGGAGTGGCAATAGTAATCTCAGATAAAATAGACTTTAAAACAAAATCCACCATAAAAGACAAAGAAGGACACTATATAATGATTAAGGGGACCATCCATCATGAAGACATAACCATAATAAACATCTATGCACCCAATGGCAGGGCTCCAAAATACATAAAACAAACTCTAACAGCTCTGAAAAGAGAAATAGACAGTTCCACAGTAATAGTAGGAGACTTAAAAACACAACTCTCAGTAAAGGACAAAACAACTAAAAAGAAACTCAGCAAAGATACAGAACACCTAAAGGGCACAATCAGCCAACTTGATCTCATAGACTTATATAGAACACTCCATCCAACAGCTGCAAAGTACACATTCTTTTCCAATGCACATGGAATGTTGTCCAGAATAGACCACATCTTAGACCACAGAGCAATCCTCAACAAGATCCAAAAAGTTGAGATAATTCAAAGTATCATCTCTGACCACAATGTCATCAAGGTAGAAATTAACAACAGAAAGAGCAAGGAAAAAAAAAAATCAATTACATGGAAACTGAATAATACCCTGCTTACACATCACTGGGTAATAGAACAAATCAGAGATGGAATTAAAAAATTCCTAGAATCAAATGAGAATGAAACCAAATCATGCCAAAACTTTTGGGACACAGCAAAGGGAGTCCTCAGAGGACAATTTATAGCAATAGATGACACATCAAAAAAGTAGAAAGGGACAAAGTCAAAACATGAACTAAACATCTCCAACAGATGGAAGGAGAACAGCAAAAAACCCACAGCCACCGGAAGAAAGGAAATAATAAAGATTAGAGCAGAAATAAATGAAACAGAGAACAGAAAAACAATAGAAAGAATCAACAAAACCAAAAGTTGGTTCTTTGAAAGAATCAAAAATATCGACAAATCACTGGCCAGACTGACAAAAGAAAAACACGAAAGGATGTAAATAACCCAAATAAGAAATGAAATGGGTGACATTACAACAGAAACCAAGCAGGCAAATGAAATAAAAAGGATCATAACAGAATATTATGAAAAACTATACTCCAAGAAATTTGAAAATCTAGAGGAAATGGATAAATTTCTAGAAACACATTATCTACCCAAACTACAACAAAGTGATGTTGAAAATCTGAACATACCCATAAAAAGAGAAGAGATTGAAAAGGTAATTAAAAAACACTCCCAACCAAAAAAAGCCCTGGCCCAGATGGCTTCACTGGAGAATTCTGCAAAACTTTCACGGAAGAGCTTGTACCAGTACTACTCAAGCTATTTCAGAACATAGAAAAGGAAGCAACACTTCCGAATTCTTTCTACGATGCCAGCATAATGCTGATATCAAAATCAGGCAAAGACACCACAAAAAAATAAAATTACTGATCAATATTTCTATGAATATAGATGCAAAAATTCTCAACAAAATTCTAGCCGATAGAATTCAGCATCATATCAAAAAAAATAATACAACACTACCAAGTAGGATTCATACCAGGTAAGCATGGATGGTTCAACATTAGAAAATCAATTAACATAATCCACCACATAGATAAAAGGAACAAAAAGAATCACAGATCATCTCAACTAATGCAGAAAAGGCATTTGACAAAGTCCAACACCATTCCTGATAAAAACTCTCAATAAAATAGGTATAGAAGGGAAATTTATCAACGTAATAAAGGACATCCATGCAAAACCAGAAGTTAACATGATTCTTAATGCAGAGAGGCTGAAATATTCCCTCTGAGAACAGGAACAAGACAAGGATGCCCTTTATCACCACTCCTATTTAACATTGTGCTGGAAGTACTAGCTACAGCAATAAGGCAAGAAAAAGAAATAAAGGGCATCCAAATTGGTAATGAAGAAGTTAAACTGTCCCTGTTTGTGGATGATATGATACTATACATAGAAAACCCTAAAGACTCCACAAGAAATCTACTGGAATGAATAGAAAGATTCAGCAGATTAGCAGGATACAAAATAAACATACAAAAATCAGTTGAATTCTTATACACCAATAAAGAGAATGATGAAAAGGAAATCAGGAAAGTAATACCATTTATAATAATCCCTAAGAATATAAAATACTTAGGAATAAATCTAACCAGGGATGTAAAAGACCTATACAAAGAAAACTACAAAACAAAGTTCTAATCTCCATAATCTATAAGAAAATACAACACCTCTACAACAAAAAGACAAACAATCCTATTAAAAATGGGCAAAGGAAATGAACAGACACTTCACCAAAGAAGACATTCAAGCAGCCAACAGACAAATGAGGAAATCACTAGCCATTAGAGAAATGAAAATTAAAACCACAGTGAGATACCATCTCACCCCTGCACTACTGGCATGAATCAAAAACACTGGAAATAACAAATGTTGGAGGGGCTGAGGGGAGTTCGGAACTCTTATGCACTGCTGGTGGGAGTGTAAAATGCTACAACCATTTTGGAAAATGATATGGCTCTTCCTTAGAAAGCTACAAATAGAAATACCATACTATCCAGGAATACCACTCCTAGGAATATAACCTAGAGAAATAAGAGTTGTCACTCAAATAGACATATGCACACCTATGTTCATGGCAGTATTGTTCACAATAGCAAAAAAATGGAAACAACCTAGATGCCCATCAACAGACGAATGGATAAACAAACTAGGGTACATACACAGAATGGAGTACTATGCAACGAGAAAGAACAATGATGAATCTGTGAAGCATCTCATAACATTCATGAAACTGGAGGACTTTATGCTGAGTGAAATAAGTCAATCACAAAAGGACAAACATTGTATGAGACCTCTATTGTAAAAACCCATGAAAAAGTTTGCACACAGAAAGTAACAATCTTTGTTGGTTACCAGGGATGGGAGGGGTGTGGGGGAAATACTAAATAGGCAATAGATAAGTGGTATCTTAGGTGAAGTGTGAGACAGTACACAATATTGGGTAAACCAGCACAACTTATACAAGGAAAGGTGAAAGGTCATGGAAGCTCCATAGACACATCCAGTCTCCCTGAGGGACTGAATTGCTGGGCGGAGGGCCGTGGGGACCATGGTCTTGGGGAATATCTAGCTCAATTGGCATAACACAGTTGATAAAGACAATGTTCTACATTCTACCTTGGTGAGTAGCGTCTGGGGTCTTAAAAGCCTGTGAGCAGCAATCTAAGATACTCCATTGGTCTCATCCCTTCGGGAGCAAGGGAGAATGAAGAGAAAAGGTTACAAGGAAAAGATTAGTCCAAAGGACTAATGGACCACAGCTACCAAGGCCTCCACCAGACTGAATCCAGCACAGCTAGATGGTGCCCGGCTATCACCACTGACTGCTCTGACCAGGACCACAACATAGGGTACTGGACAGAGCTGGAGAAGGATATAGAACAAAATTCTAACACACAAAAAAGACCAGATTTACTGGCCTGACAGAGACTGGAGAAATCCCAAGAGGATGAACCACAGATACCCTTTTAGCTCAGTGATGAAGTCACTTCCGAGGTTCACTGTTCAGCCAGGGATTGGACAGCCCCATAAAACAAAATGGGACTAATGAGGCACAGCAGTCCAGGGACAAGGGCTAGAAGGCAGAAGGGGATAAGAAAGCTGGTGATAGGAAACCTAATGTTGAGTAAGGACAGTGCTGATGTGTTGTGACGTTATTAACCATGTCATAGGGCGATATGTGTACTAACTGTTTAAAGAGCAACTATTTTGTTCCGTAAAGCTTCATCGAAAGTGAGAATGGCAGCACAGTCGGAAAAGCAGTCGATGTCACTGAACTTTTCACGTAAAAATTTTTGAAATGGTCTATCTTTGGCTATGTATATTTTCACATAAAAAAAAAAAAGGTCGAGAAGGGAGAGTGTTGATATTTCATGGGGTTTTTAACTAATGTCAAAAAACAATATGTGTACTGACTGTTCAATGAGAAACTTTTTTTTCTGTAAACCTTCACCTGAAGTGCAATAAAAAAAAATAAAAATTAAAAAAAAAAAAATAAAGCGAGAATACCAGCACAAAAAAATACATCTGTGAACCTGATAAAGGTCTAGAAAAAAAAAATGATTATGCTTTTGACGGAATGAGCAGACTTGCCCAATATTTTTGATGCTCATTCATAAAGTATAAAATTATAAGTCTAGAGGCAACCTCAGTACATATGTAGAGTACCTGACCGTATACAGAAATATAAAGTAAGTTTATTAAATAGAAACTTTTGTAGCATATACTAGAGAGCTGCATGTAAGAGAAATGTTAATCAATTATGAAGTAAATAATCTCAAAGAACCCTTCCATTTAAGTTAGTGAATACTATCAGGGCAAAGTAAGAAGTGTATGGGAAGCATTATAGTCACTGGACCAAAATATTCAGTTGTTAAATATACCTGGTCATAAATGAAATGAGTAATTTTCTATCTTCACATAAATTATACCATTTTAATTAGGTTATAAAGTGTCTCACAAATATAGATATTTGCAAATATAATATAAAACGAAGAAAGAATGTGTTTATGTGCCCGGTTTACTGGCAATCTCTGAATTACAAACTTCTCCCTTACCTGTTTCAAAACTTTACTATTTGGTATCTCTAGAAGAGACTACTCATATTCACCAGTATCTTGTTTCCTCATCTTTCTTGGCATACATTTAAACTACATTTCTTCCGTACCTGTAGTTGAGTCCTTCTGATTGAGTACTGGCATGTCGAATGAGAGTGGAAGTGATATATGCCACTTGGGGGCCTGGACTTTAACTTTCCCACATAATTTCCTGTGTTATTTATCTTTACCTACCCAGGCAGGTGTAAGGAAAGGACTTCAAGGCTGTACAATATAGAGAAGTAACAAGACAAAGAAGCTTAGATTGCTACATCACCGTGTAATGTATAGCTGCTATGGACATATATCATACCAAGAACATCCACACTAGACTGTAGCTTTTGAAAAATAATCTTTTATTTCTTAAGCTATTGAGATTTTTGGAATTCTTTGTTATAGTAGTTAGCCTATTCTGAATAAGACTAGTATTATTGTCAAACTGATTTTTTATCCCAGTTTCCTGAAGATTGTCAAAGCTGATGTCATTCAATATCTACCTTCGTAAGTTATATATTATGTTATCTTTTATTCTGTTTTTCATTTACCCATGTTCTCTAGTTTCTTTCCCAATATTGGTAAGATTCATTAGTTTTATGAAACAAAATTCCCTAATTTATGTTCTCATTTCTCTTTTTTAGAATAGCAGAATAGGATCCTAAGTGATTATGCTGACTACAGTCTGCTTTGGCAAACCACATATATTACTAGAATAGTCCTTGGACTTAATTACCCTAACTTCAAAAGTTCTTGATTATCTAAGTCATTTCTCCTCACATTGCTTCAACATGGATGGCATATTGTGGTCAACCATCCCCATAAGTGCCCATACTGAATTTTGTTTCTATGTCTTCACAGGTTGAGAATGCCCTTTTGTTTTTTTTAATTCAAATGCACCTATTTTATAATTTATATTTTTCATAAACGATCTCAAGATTAACATGTCCACAGTGCTATCGTTATTCTGATGTCTTCTGTATCTTATACTGATTTGAATTACTCTCAGGTTGTTTCCAATGTGCATTGTAGCAAATACAACTTTCTATTTTCAGTACCATCAACATAGACTACAGTTAGCATTCTCTTCAATAAGGGATCTCAGAATTCTTTTCAGTTAAAGATCTGATTCTTCTACTTCTTCATTATTTGAAGAATTTATTATTAAAATAGTAAACATTTAGCATATAACAAATATTTTTGTAAGAAAGAAAAATGAGAGAGCAAGGTTGAAAAGCCAACACAAGTTTGAAGAGAAGGAAAGTTAGAATTGGCTACTTTTAATGTCTAGAACAATAGTTGTCCACTCTGTTATCTGTTATGGAATTTTTCAAAATACAGATTTTCAGGCCTACTGCTTTGAGCCCAGGAACTTATATTTTTTTAAAACAATTTCCTCAAGCAAATCTGAAGTGCAAGTAAGGTTGAGCAAAATGATTCCAGAATGTCCTTCAAGTATTCTGCTAATAAATAATTGTAACTTCTTAGCTGATGTTGTTAGTTCACATTGAGTCGATTCTGACTCAGGTTGACCCTGTGTATGCAGAGTAGAACTGCTCCATAGGGTTTTCAAGGCTGTGACCTTTAGGAAACAGACCACCAGGCCTGTCTTCTGAGGTGCCTTTAGGTAGGTTCACACCACCAACTTCTCAACTAGTAATCGAGCATTTAATCATTTGTGCCACCTAAATAAATTAATGATACATATATGAAAAAAGAAATGTTTATTCCTTGATATTCTATAACTACCAGGCTGAATGAATACATTTTTTCATCTTTGATAATATATGCTTTATAGTATAGCAAAACAGAATAATTGGAATCAATGTGGGATCATATTCTGACTGTCATTACTAGATCAATGATGATGGACAAGTTATTTCATATATTTGAAGAAGTTTCTTCATATATTAATTGAGGATAATACTTATATTAAGATTAAATGACAAGGGGGACAACTCTGTCAACTGGCATAACATAGCTCATAAAGATAATGTTCTACATTATAGTTTGGTGAGTAGCATTTGGGGTCTTAAAAGCTTGTGAACAGCCATCTAAGATACAACTATTAGTCTCTATGCATCTGGAGCAAAAGAGAAAGAAGGAAACCAAAGACTCAAAGAAGAAACTAGTCTACAGGACTAATAATCTACACTAACCATGGCCTCATCTACCTTAGGACCAGAAGAACTAGATGGTGCCCAGCTACCACTACCAACCATCCCAACCGGAGACACAATAGATGGTCTTGGATAGAATGGGAAAAAATATAGAACAAAACCCAAATTCCTAAAAAGTTCAGACTTACTGGACTGGTAGAGACTAGAGAAATCCCCAGGATACCCTTTAAACTTAGAACTCAAACTACTTCCAGATGTCACCTATCAGCCAAAAGACACAGTGGTTTGTAAAATAAATATCACCCTTGAGTACTGAGCTTCTCTAAACAATCATCTAAATGAGACCTAATGGTCAACATCTACCAGAGATGAGAAGGTAAGGAGGACACGGAAGCTACTTTAATGGAAACAGAACAAGAATGGAAATAGTTAGAATGCTGACACATTGTGAAAAGTATAAATAACGTCACTGAATAATATGTACAAAAACTGTTAAATGAGAACCTAATTTGCTATGTAAATTTTATCCAAAATCACAATGAAATATTGGGACCATGGTCTCAGGGAACATCTAGCTCAATTGACGTAACAGTTTATAAAGACAATGTTCTACATTCTACCTTGGTGAGTAGCGTCTGGGGTCTTAAAAGGCTGTGAGCAGCAATCTAAGATACTCCATTGGTCTCATCCCTTCGGGATCAAGGGAGAATGAAGAGAAAAGGTTACAAGGAAATGATTAGTCCAAAGGACTAATGGACTGCACCTACCAAGGCCTCTACCAGACTGAGTCCAGTACAGCTAGATGGTGCCCGGCTATCACCACTGACTGCTCTGACCAGGATCACAACAAGGCATTCTGGACAGAGCTGGAGAAGGATGTAGAACAAAATTCTAACTCACAAAAAAAAAAAAAAAAAAAAAAAAAAATTTAGTGGCCTAAAGGAGACTGGAGAAACCCCGAAAGTATGGCCCCCAGACACCTTTCTAGCTCAGTGGTGAAGTCATCTCCAAGGTTCACCGTTCAGCCTGGGAGTGGACAGCCCCATAAAACCAAATGGGACCAATGAGGTAAAGCAGTCCAGGGACAAGGGCCAGAAGGCATAAGAGGACAAGGAAGCTGGTGATAGGGAACCCAAGGTTGAGTAAGGATAGCGTTGATGTGTTGTGAGGTTGTTAACCATTGTCATAGGGCAACATGTGTACTAACTGTTAAATGAGAAACTATTTTGTTCTGTAAGCCTTCATCTAAGGTGAGAATAGCAGCACAATTGGAAGAATGTGATCGATGTCACTGAACTGTGCATGTAGAAATTTTTGAAATGGTGTATCTTTGGCTATGTATATTTTCACCAAAAAAAAAAAAAAAAGGTCAAGAAGGGAGAGGGTTGACATGTTGTGGGGTTGTTAACCAATGTCATAAAACAACATGTGTACTACTGTTTCATGAGAAACTATTTGTTCTGTAAGCCTTCACCTGAAGTACAATAAAAATAAATAAATAAATTACAATAAAATATTAAAAAAAATTAAATGGCAAATGTTAATTTTCTAGTAGAGTTTAATAGATATCAGTGCCCATCACTCTTGTCTTAATTTGTCAATGTAAATTCAAATACTTTCACATTTAATGCCAAACAAATTTTACATATATTAGGTTCAATATTTTTTCATTAATAAAATTATAAACTAGTTAAAACAGCATGATTTCCCCACCCCCATCTTTTCTGTCTTTTACCCACTGTCTCTTCATATTTTCTTTTCCTTTTTCAACAAAAATTTTGTAAATGGCAACTATGTATCAAGCATTATAATAGATGACAAGAGGAATTTTATTTGTTATCTCTTGCTGTATAAAAAATAATGCCAACTAAACAGCATAAAACAACTATTTTATATATTACTGTTTCTGAGAGTCAGAAATATAAGAGCAACTTCTCTAGGTGATTCTGGTTTGGGCTCTCTCTTGAGGTTAGAGTGAAGATATCAGCTGGTACATCAATCACTTTAAAGCTTAACTAACTTGTTGCCTTTGAGTCACTTCTGAATCATAATGGTTCTATAGGACAGAGTAGAACTGCTCCATAGGGTTTCCAAAGAGTGGCTGGTGAATTAGAACTGCTGACATTTTGGTTAGCAGCCAAACTCTTAACTACTGTTCCAGCAGGGCTCCTAGAGGATCTGTATTCACAATGGGTCAATCTTGTAGCTGTTGGCTGGAGGTTTCAGTTACTCACTAACTATTGCTAAGTGATATCAGTTCCTGAACACATGAACTTTTCCTTATAATTAATGGAATGTCCTTAAAGAAAGCAAGAATTATATTGGCAAAAGCATACCAGTTTAGACTGTTTCTTTCAGCTCAGCTGGCATTGTTTCTGCCAATATAATTGTTTTAAAATTGCTTGGATCTCCTGTTAATCTTATTATGCCAAAAATTACACTCACAAATCTCTCTGATAAAAGCCCTTTTCTACTTTGTAGTTCTGTTAAGCGGAAAATTCCCTTAAGCTTCTTAATAACTATGTTATTTAATTTATAGCACCTGTGAAGTACATTCTTAAAATATTTAGAAGGCATTTTCTCTGACTAAATGGTAACTTAAGCCACCACCTTAAATCTTCCTGAGTTCTTAACAAAGATTTTACGACCACAAACCTGACTTCATCTTTAGACCATATTTTTTTTTGCAGTGTCTTGGCTTTTCTCTTTGCTTGCAAGATATGTTATTTTTGATTTTTCCTTTGTTTTCTAATTTTAGCAGTGGTTTCCATCTGGAGAAGTTGAGAATTTTCAAAGCAGTCAAGTCCTGGCTCCTTTGTGTTCAACAATCATCCCATTAGTTTATCTCTCTTCTCTCACATTTTACCATTAGCATCAAGAAGAAGCCAGATGGCATCTTCAAAATTTCTGAGCTAGATCTCCCAGTTAATTAGGTACAGTTTCTAATTTCCACAATTCTGTAGGCAACAGTCTTGCTCAACTTTTGGCTACTACTTCAAGAATTTCCTTTTTTCCAAGGTCCAATAAAATACACCATACTTTTTTTTCAGCCTTCATGCACAGTATCCTAAAAGGTCATCCTTCTACATGGTTTCTTGAAGGCTCTTAAATCTTTAACTGCTCTCCTCAAAGCTCTACCAGATTTCATTGCAAAGCAAATATAACTCCCAGGTTTTGCATTTCTGTTATGCCAGCATGCTGACCCACTTCCAGGTAATGAAATTTATATTAATTATGATTTAGCCTTAGAAATTACACTCTGTCATGTCCACCCTATTCCATTTGTTAGAAGAAAGTCATTAAATACATCCCACACTCAAGGGAAGGGAATCTGGGTTCATTCTTTGGAAGGAGAAACGGCAAATAATTTGATTTCTGGTCATATTGTAACACACCACAGGAACAAAAAAGCATAAATATGAAATATCATTTTACTTCAAGGCTTTCATAACTAGTAAAAGTGAAAAATACATAAATAAACATGATACAATATAAAATGTTCTCAGATAGATTTATGTGAAATACTTTTTATATACAGAGGAAGAAATAATACATTTTTGTAGTTGGATGAGATTATAAATTTTAAGAATGAGAAGCAGTTCATAATTTGGAAAAGTTGAGAAATGGTATTCTAGACAAAGGGGACAGCATTAGAGAAGTCAGAGATGCACAAACAATATGGTCAGTTTGGGGAATGGTACTAACAGTCCATGAAAGATACTTCATAAGAGTGATTGTAGTGAACAGTTGCAGAATATTATGTTAGTTGGTATACAATTTTGAAGATGCTTATATGCTACCGTAAGGAGTTTGAATTCAAAAGCCAAGATTAATTTTATGGGCCTGACATTTCTTTGAGGTCTCACATTTTATTGTAAAAATTCATTTGTCATTTTCATATTTATTATATACTAAATCAGTAATTTTCATTTAAAAAATTTACCTAGTCCTTAAGTAAAATTGCCATTCCTGGAATAGGTACAAATGTTCATGCTCTGGTTTCATACATAGCTTACATCTTGCCAAGTCATCTTTGAGCAATCCAAATTACAGATGCAAACCATGGCACAGCTGGCAATGCTGAAATATAATAAGCATCATGATTAGAACTATATTTAAGAAAGTTAACTCTGGGAGTAGTGAGGGAGATAACCTGAAGTCCGGAAATTAGGAAGAACAAGTTGAAGACTATTGTGAGAGAAATGTGATGTTTAAACAAGGACAGTGTAACTTGAGAGGAAGGACATTGTTGAGAGTTCACAGAATAACAGACTGCTCCTTGTAATTAACTGAATTATTTATGTTTTATAAAATGTTTGTTTTCAAACAACTGGCTCAGATAACTTTGTGCACGGAAGGTCGTTCTCATTGGGATTCACTCATTTACTCCTCGGTCTATTTTGTAACAATTACCATTGCAGAAACAGTGTAAGACAATACAGACAGAATACATTCTACTCCAGAGACTCTACTTCTTTTTTCAATAATGGCTAGCTATTTACTCAGTTAGACTGAAAGATGTCTAATTAAATGACCCTAATCAGCACCCAACAACAACAATCTTTATTTATTTATTTAATTATGCATTTTGCCAGAAAGACTAAAATATGTCATTTGGAACCTTAAAAGTACTATTGTGCTGAAGATGCCAAAAGCTGGTTCAGAGTAGATAGTGTGTTTATAGACTCTTAACCTAACAAGCTCTCTATTCACAAGTAAATTTTCATGGAAAGAAAATAATATATTTATGTTGCTAGTACTTTATTTTTAAAAGAAAATGTAATATGTTTCAAATAAAATCTAAATATATATTAATTGCATATAATACTAGTTCTTCTTATAGTCCTTCATTTTCAATTCACAATTTGCCATTGGGTCTGAATGAATTCAAGTAAAGAAGAGAATCTGTTCCTCGATCCAGTCCACGAACCCACTTTCTGATGTGACAAAGAAATAGGGCAACTTCTGTTTAAATCCTGTTTGTTTGGTTTTTTTTTTTTAAGACAGTGACATAAATCATGAATACTGAGAGGATGTGGATGTTTACATGCCTGACTTATCTTCCATTAACAGTCAATTAGCCTGAGGAGAAAACCTTTAGTAGAAGGTGTGGGAGGAATTGTCAGAATGCTTATTGGAGGTGGATCAAAAAGTAATAATGATCTCCATGCCAAGATGCCTCCTACTACCGAAATCTCCATGAAATCTCGACAAGCCCTGAGTTAAGCAGATGTGATTCTATCTGCTTGAAACAGAGGGAAGAAGAAAAAAATAGAACTAGCGATTTAGAAAGAACTCACTTAGGAAGAAGAATCAAAATTAACATTTCAGAATGGAAAGCAACTGAAACTAAGCCAGAGGAAGATCCTTATGATTAACAATTGCTTAAAATCTTCATCAGAGCCAGAGATATAGTGCTGGTCTTTTTAAAGCCCTGTAGAAATGTAAAGTATAGCCCATAAAAGAAACAATACGCAAAACCGGTACACTGGAGCTACCTTGTCCTCTAGATTCCATTTCAACCATTTACATTTGGTGAGCACAGAAAGACTGAGTCAGCAAAAAGAGAGGAATGGTGTTTTACTGAGGCAATGAATCCAACTTCAGATGAGACAGGACTTCCAAATAGCAGATTAGGACATAGTTTATATAATGTTTTCATCATTATATTAACTTCTACAATTTGGGTGTGAACAACCCCACACCCCCTACCTTTGGCCCACCCCAGATCATTGCTTGCTAAAAGCTGGGAAAGAGGAGTATGGAGCAAAGGGTTAAGAGTTCTAGCTCTGGAGAGGCTAGGGTTTTTAGCAGCACATTCTTCAAGCTATTTAGGGCACCTAACAACATTGAGGAACTCTGGTGGCACAGTGGTTAAGAGCTTGGCTGCTATCCAACAGGTTAGCAGTTTGAATCCACCACCTGCTCTTTGGAAATTCTATGGGGCAGTTCTACTCTGTCCTATAGGATCATTATAAGTCAGTATCAACTTGTTGGCAATGGGTGGTGTCATGACCTTAAAAAAAAATTATTTTGAAATAATTACAGATTCATACAGGTGCACCATTCATCCAGCCTCCCTAATGTTAATAACTTTCATAACTATAGAATAGTATCGAAACCAGAAAATTAACACTAGTACAATTCACTGAATTTATTTAGATTTCATCAGTTATAAACGTACTCCAGGGTGTGCACGTATGCTTGAATATGTGCATGTGCAGTTCTATGCAATTCATTTATCATTTTTTCATTGTGATAAATGTATGTAATATAAAATTACTCATTTTAACCATTTTAAGTGTGCAATTCAGAAGCATTAGTTACTTTCATGACATTGGGCAGCGATCACCACTATTTCCAAAACTTTTTTTGTCACTCCAAACAGAAACTGTTTTTCATTAAACAATAACTACTCTTTTCCCATCCCTCACGTTCTCTGTCAACCTCTAATTTACTTTCTAGCTCTGTGAATTTGCCTGTTGTAGATATTTAGTGTAAGTGAAATCATTCAGTATTTGTCATTTTGTGTCTGACTTATTTCACTTAGCGTATGTGTAAAAATGGCGTGGGGGTGGCATCTGACCTCTTCTAACTTCACAAGACAGAAGGAGAATTAAAATCAACAGCCCAAAGCTGAGTCTTATGAGGCAGAGGTCAGACATGCCGACTCTCTCCAGCATCTTTTCCAATTCTGATACCAACCGTCCCTCCTATGGCACTCTCTACTTCTCCTGGGTTCGGTAATGCATTGCAATGTCCATACAGAGCTCACAGACAATACTCACAATTATGGGGTTAATACAGGTTACTATTTAGGTTGAGGAATACTTAGGATACAGTTATTCCACCAAGACAGCCTCTTCTCTGCAGTGCTTGTAGGCACGCCTGTCTCTGGCCCCTCAGCTTCTGCCTTGCTCAGGCAAGCATTGCAAAGCTTTGCTACCTCTGCCGGTAAGTGCCGAAAGGCATCCAACTCCACCAGCAAGCCTCCTGCCCAAAGGCACTCAGCTTTCTTGCTCCATAGGCTGGGAAGCCCACTGTGCTGTCTCCTTCAGGTCTCTCCTGCTGCTGTTTCTCTGCCACCGCTTCTCACTGTCTTCAGTGTTATAGCTCTCTCTCTCTCCTGGTTCCAGGAGCTTCTTAGCACAGGGATTCTGGGTCCAAAGGATGTGCTCTGCTCTTAGCCCTTCTTCAGTGGTGGTGGTGAGATCCCCTCTTGCCCTGGAATTGGCTCTCTTATATGCCTAGCAGGATGGCAAAACAGACCAATTCCCTCGGTGGGTCACAATTAACCTTATTTGCACAATGTCACCTAATCACTTGGGTAGGAATTACAAGACCATGGCAATAAAGGCCACACAAAAGCCATCCATCACACTGCAATATGTTTTCAGAGTATATCCAAAGTGTATCAGAATTTCATTATGATTACTTTTATTTTTTTGGCTGAAAAATATTCCACTGTATATGTCTATATATATCCATTCATCAGTTGTCGGGCACTTGGGTGTTTCCAGCTTTTGGCCATTGTGAATAATGCTATAATGAACATTGGAATACAAGTACCTGTTTGAGTCACTGCTTTCAATTCCTATGAGTATATCCTAGGAGTAGAATTGCTGGGTCATATGATAATTTTATATTTAACTTTTTTAGGAACTGCCAGACTGTTTTCCAAAATAGCTGTACAATTTTATATTTCTACTAACAATGTAAGTGTTGTAATGCCTCCATATCCTTGAAAAAAACTTGTTATTTTATGTTTTTATTTTGTTGTTGTTGTTGTTTTTAATAGCCATACTAGTGGATGTGAAGGGGCTTTCATTGTGATTTGGATTTGATTGTTCCTAAAATCAACAACAATAATGATTAATAATGTTGAACATATTTTGATGTGCTAATGGGCCATTTGTATATCCTCTTTGGAGAAGGGTCTGTTCAAGTCCTTTGCCTATATCTTAATTTGGTTGTTTGTCTTTTTGTTACTGAATTGTAGGAGTTATTTGTGTATTCTTGAAATTAAACCCTTATCAGATAAGTAATTTGCAAACATTTTCTCCCATTCTGTAGGTTGTCCTTTCCACTTTTTTGATAATATTACTTGATAAACAGAAGTTTTTAAACTTTGATGAAGCCCAATTTATCTCCTTTTCTCTTGTTGCTCATGCTTTTGGTGTTGTATCTAATAATCCATTGCCAAAGCCAAAGTCATAAAAATTTAGCACTCTATTTTCTTCTAAAAATTTTATGGTTTTAGCTTTTATATTTTGATAATTTATCCATGTTGAGTTAATGTAAATGTAAGGTGTGATGCAGAGGTCCAATCCCAACTGTTTTACATGTGGGAATTTATTTGTCCAAGCACAATTTTTTGAAGAGATTATTATTTCCCCAAAGTCTCTGGGAGGTGCAAATAGTTAATATGCTTGGCTGCTAAGTGAAAGTTTGGGGGACTGACTCCATTCAGAGGCAGCTTGGAAGAAAGATCTGGTAATCTGCTTCCAAAAAATCAGACATTTAAAACTCTATGGAGCATGGTTCTACACTGACACACATGGGGTTGCCATGAGTTGGATTTGTCTCAACGGCAATTGGTTTTGGTTTATTATCTCCCCATTGAATGGACTTGACACTCTTGTCAAAAATCTATTGATGTAGATGTATGGATTTATTTCTAGATTGTCATTTCTGTTCAGTTTGTCTATATGTCTACCCCTACGCCAATACCACACTATTTTGATAATCGTAGCTTTGAAGTAGGTTTTGAAATTTGGAAATGTGAATCCTTCATATTTGTTCTTTTTCAAGATTTTTCTTTAAACTTTTTGGAGCCCTTTGAAATTCCAAGTGAGTTGGTGTATTGCTTTTTACATTTCTGAAATAAATAAATAAAGGCTGTTGGAATTTTGATAGGGATTGTATTGAATTTGTAGATGATTGCTTTTGGTAGTATTGGCCTCTTAACAATATTAAATCTTTCAATCTATGAACACAGATGTCTTTTCATTTATTTAGATCTTGTTTAACTTTTTTCAGCAATGTTTTATAATTTTCAGTGTACAAAACTTGCACCTGCTTGATTATATTTATTTCTAGGTATCTTATTCTTTTAGGTGTTATTTTATGTGGAACTGCTTCTTAATTTCTTTTTTGGTTATTCATTGCTGGTATATAGAAACCCAGTTGGTTTTTTTGTTTTTGCACTTTGGGCTTGTACCCTCCCACACTACTGAATTCATTGATTCGTTCTGGTAGCTTTCTTGTGGATTCATTCAGGATTTCTATATGCAGGATCATGTCATCTGAAATTACTTTTTCTTTTAGCAATTTGAATGTCTTTTATTTCTTTTTCTTTTTCGATTAATCTGGCTAAAACTTCACAATGGTGAAAGTGACATCCTTGTCTTTCCTAACTTAGTGGAAAACTTTCAGTCTTTTACTATTGATTACGTTATTAGCTGTGAGATTTTCATAAATGCTCTTTATGAGTTTTTAAGAATATTTCTTCTATTTCTAGTTTTCTGGACTGTTTGTTTTTGTTTTGTTTTGTTTTTCTTTTCATGAAAGGGTATTGGATTTTTTTAGCATCAATTGAGATGATCATGTGTGGCCTCCTTCACTCTTTTAATGTAGTGTATTAGGTTGATTGATTTTCTTAGGTTGAACCACTCATTCCTTCCTGGGATAAATCTCACTTGATAATGGTGAATAATCCCTTTAATAAACTGTTGGATTCAGTTTGTAGAGTTTTGTTGAGAAATTTTACATCTATGTTCATAAAGAATATTGATCTCTAGTTTTCTTTTCTAGTGGTATCTTTATTTGGCTTTGGCCTCATAGAACGAGTTACGAAGTGTTCCCATTTCTTCTATTTTTTGGAAGAGCTTGAGAAGGATTGGTGCTAATTCTTCCTTAAATGTTTAGTAGAATTTACCAGTGAAGTCATCTGGTCCTTGACTTTTCTTTGCTAGTAACTTGTTGATTACTTACTCAATCTCTCTACTTGTCATTTACATTTAAAGTTATTTTCGATAAGGAAAGACTTACTTCTCCTATTTTTCTGTTTGCTTTCTGTGTGGCTTATATGTATTTTTTTCTTAATTTCCTCCAACACTGACTTCTTTTGCATTTAGCTGATTTTTTTAAGTGAACTATTTTTATTCGCTTCTTGTTTCCTTTTGTGTTTTTTAAAGATATTTCTTTTGTATTTACCATGAGAATTACATTTAACATCTAATTTTTTTAAACACTAATTTAAATAGATATAAACTTAATTTCAATAACATAAAAAAACTGTCCTATACCCTCCCCATTTATGTTGTTGTCACAAATTACATCTTTATACATTGTGTGCCCAATAACATAAATCTGTAATTATTTTCTATGCATTAGTCTTTTAGATAATATAGAAGAACAAGTAGAGTTACAAACCAAAAATACCACAAAACTGGCCTTTGTATTTACCTATGAAATCACCTCTAGTGGGTATATATATATACGTATACGTATAATTTTTTTTTTTTCTTTATATGGCTGTCTAGTGTCCTCAACTCTCTAGTATCCTTTCGTTTTAATCCAAAAGGATTGAACATCTCTTTTAGGGAAGGTCTTACGGTAATGAACTCCCTCAGGTTTTGTTTATCTGGAAACATCTTGATTTATCTTTTATTTTTGAAGGAGAGCTTGCCAGATACAGAATACTTTGTTGACAACCTTTTGATTTTTTTTCCAGCACTTGTTCCTGCATCATATTCTCCATCAGTATTATCATTAGGACTCAAATAAGAGTAGACTTATTTACAAAAAGATAGTTAAATTGATCCAGTGTAGAAACACCAAGATAAACTTATCAATTATAGGAAGACTCAAATGAAAACAACTCAAGCCATGATGTAAGGGAGATATCAGGTGAAGAATAAAGAAATTTAAGTTGTGAGCAATTGTTACTAAAAGTGTGGCCTGGACCCAGCAGTATCAGTATTACCTGTGAGTAGTAAGAAATGCAAAATCTCAGGCCCCACCCCAGGCTTACTGAATCAGAATTTCCATTTTAACAGAGTATCCAGGTGATTCCTATGTACATTAATGGCTTAGACAAAAAAAAAGATAGAAATGGGAAAAAATCATATGTATTTAAGTCCAATTTACATTCTCCAACTTTCTTTAAGCTCATCTGTGTTAGAGTTATGTCAACAGTGCTTCTACTGGCTAAGCTTAAAAATAAAAGGAAAATGAGAATCTAAGCCGATGAACTTACTGCTGAGCTATTTAGAGCTTTTCTTTTTTATTTGTAAAGTTTGTGGTTGTTGAAATAAATAGTGTTTATGGCTTGAAAATTCAGTACAGTGATAAATCCTTAATTTCAAACTTTAAACACTTATTAAATGACTTGGAAAGTACTAGCTATTCTTATCACCGAAGAAATGAACAAAAGAGTATAGTTGAGTTTTTCTGTACTTTTGGATAATATGCACCATTTCTTGGTTTTGGCAGTTAGTGATTTCAAAAGTGTGCTCCAGATAGGTTCTCTATTCTTTCCATGAATGAGACATAACAGAGAGAGATAAAAGCAGTGTATGGGGCTGAGAATCTGGGAAGAGAAGTATAGGAGTAAGATATTAACATATTAAGCAAAAGCTTCCAAGTATTGATCCAAGAATCTTGCCTTTAAAACATCTAGGATTAAACTAATTAAATCACTATCGGCATGTTTTGTAAAGGAGTTACATTAAAATGTATGAACTTAAAAATAATATAAATTGTTGCAGAGTGAATTGCATTCTTCCATTGGATTTTCTGTTTCAAATATAACCTTACCTAATTAAAGTAGAAATATTGCTCATATTTTCCCTGCTCTCCCTTTCAGTGTTGCTCTTTTTCACCCTAATCTTATAGCTGTCACACAGGGAAATAAGAATTAGAGTAGCAACGTTCCCCTAACCTTTTAAGTCAGAATCTCTGTGAAATCAATTGGCTAAACTTTTAGATGAGTAAACAGCAAAGATACTTCATTTCTCTTTTGTGCTATGTGTGACGAGGAATGGGTAAAGAGAATTGTAGAGTTAGTGTCAATTCTTCAACTAACAGTAATCTTGAAACAGGATTACACCTCGGCAAACTGAAGTATTTTATTTTTAAAATTCCTTTTCTATTCTGCATGTCTAAAAGTGTCTGGTTCTGACTCCAAACTCTTGGCAAATGACCCTGAAAATATTTCTGTGTTAGTGTCACTTAGAATTTCCAACAACAGCCTCAGTAACATGCTGGGTGTTGATGGGTTTTTAATACTAATGATATCAGCTTTTCTATCGTGCAGTGAATCAAAATCAGACATCTACTTCCTTGCTATGGCAGTTTTCTCCCTTAACTAAAATATGCAATGTATTCACATCCCTATAGACTTCCATTTAGAGATGCAGTATTTTTTGAGAAAATACATGAATTGAAAACTCTACACCTTGAACATAGCCCAATTTATGTGTCTTTCCTTAAATGCACATCTTGGTAGCAAAAACAAAATGTGACACTGATACCTCAGCTTTGTATAAAAAGTGTGCCATTATTAAACACTCTTATACAACTGCTTGCTTTATTTCTTACAGCAACCTCTTTGCTGGTTTTGTTTTTTGTTTTTTTTTTTTTTTGTAATTGAAACCTAAATTTCTTAAATATACTATATCCCCCTTTACCCTTCTTTCCAATTTCTCCTACAGATGGGCCAATATTTTTAAAGCAATGAGTGCATCTATGCTATGAATTTCAGTGCATCCTTGCTAAGCACAATGTAACTAGAAACCTGGGAAAAATAGTAGAGATCACCTTGTCTAAAACTTGAAGTAGCGACTCCTCTAAAATTCATATCAGATAACAATATGGCCTCTTTGATCAAAAGGCATCCCATTTTGTGAACAAACAGTCCCAATGAATACAAAGTATTTCTTTATATTGAATACTTCTTGTACTTTCTGCCCACTGGTCCCTAAGTAGTAAAATTAAAAAAGAAAGTATAACCTTTGTTCTGAATGATAACTCCTCAAATATTTGAAACTTCTCATAGATGTCTTCCTTCTCTAGTCTTAAGATTTCATATTTCTGATTTGATAAATTCTCTTTGGACAAAACCCTAAAACATAGTAGTTGATTAATATATACTTGCTAGATGAATAACATCTTCAGATTGGGCCTTGATTACATAGAGTGGAGTTAAAAATCTTCTTAACATGCTCACTGTCTTAGTCTGGGTTCTCTAGAGAAGTATATACGTATATATGCATACATATGGATTACACCATATACACATATATGTATGGACTACACCTCAACATAAAAAAAACAAAAAGCCTCAAACTGGGCCAATAAGCAACATCATGATAAATGGAGAAAAGACTGAAGTTGTCAAGGATTTCATTTTACTTGGATCCACAACACCCATGGAAACAACAGTCAAGAAATCAAAAGATGCATTGCATTGGACAAATCTGCTGCAAAAGACCTCTTTCAAGTATTAAAAAGCAAAGATGTCACCTTGAAGATTAAGGTGTGCCTGACCTAAGCCATGGTGTTTTCAGTCGCCTCATATGCATACGAATACTGGATGATGAATAAGGAAGACAAGAAGAATTGATACCTTTGCATTGTGGTGTTGGTGAAGAATATTGAATATGCCATGGACTGCCAAAAGAACAAACAAATCTGTCTTGGAAGAAGTACAAGCAGAATGCTCCTTAAAAGCAAAGATGGTGAGCTTACGTCTCACATTGGACATGATATAAGGAGGGATCAGTCCCTGAAGAAGGACATCATGCTTGGCAAAGTAGAGAATCGGTGAAAAAGAGAAAGACCCTCAATGCGATAGATTGATACAGTGGCTGCAACAATGGGCCAAGCACAACAAAGATTGTGAGGATGTCACAGTACTAGGCAGTATTTTGTTCTGTTGTACATAGGGTCACCATGAGTTAGAACCAACTTGATGGTACCTAACAACAACAATACACACACACACACACACACACACAGAGAAAGGGATTTGGCTCCAGAAAATGATCCACATAGTTGTAGAGGCTGGCAAGTCCTAAGTCTGTGAGACAGGCATCAGGCTTGAGGCTTCTTCAGACTCACATAGCTACAAGGACTGATGAACTCAAGATCAACAGGTTAGACAGTGGGCTGCTGGCTCATGTGCTATGGAGGCTGATGAATCCAACATCAGCAGGTAAGATGGCAGGCTGCTGGCTCACAGTCTACAGAGGCTGACAAATCCCTAGATCAGTAGGCAATACAGCAGGCTGCTGGCTCAATTCCCAAGAACTGGAAGTCAGATGATGAGCCAGAAATCAGGATCCAGAGTAAGCAAAAGCCAGCAAGCTTTGCCAGAACATCCAGATATGTTGGATGCAAGCCACACCCCTGAGGAAGCTCCCCTAACAACTGATTGGCTGATCACATCAGATCACAGCATATGACAAAATGGAGGATAACTACATCATTACATAATTGCCAAACTACATCATTATATTACTGCCAAACCACTGAGAATCATGACCTAGCCAAGTTAACACACAACATTAACCATCACACTCACTATGCTTCTATTTTAATATTTTGAGTTTTGTCACCATCTGACGTCTTCAATTTACCCTTGCTCAATTTTGCTCCAATTATTCCAAATTTATTCAGATAATGGATTTGGTAATTTTGTGCATTGACATAGATTCTGAGCTGTGTAATTATCAAATTTGATAAGCATGCTTTCTATGCTTCATCAAAATCATGATAAAAATGTTGAAAGGACCAACTGTAGAACAATGATACTATAGATATTGATCCACTACTCTCTCAGTACTATTTGTCAAGAAGTCAGAATCCAGCTGACTTTACCTACAGGTCAACATGTTTTTAACTGTGCAGCTCTGTAATTTATACGAGAAGATATTAAAACGTTTCTAAAGTTCAGCGATATAATTCAAAGAAACAAAATTAGCTAGGCAAAACTTGTTCTTATTGAATTAATCCCTGTTCCTAGTGGTCCTCATATTCATTTTTGATTACTCCAATAGTTTATGATTAATCATCCATATTCTAAATTATTCTGTAGATGATTATTATAGTTATTATTTTAAGAATCCATATTTTTGAATAATTGCAACATTGGGCCATTTTGAATTTTTTGGTCCTGTCCTCATTCTCCATGATTTCTCTAATTTTTCTGATAACTTCTCTACTATTGTGTATATATATATATATATATATATATATTTCTTACACTATTCTATTGGTGATTTATATAGTCCTGGAGTCTATAATAAAATTGAACTTTATAGATAGCCTCATCATAGGCCCTCAGCTTCTCCATTTATTTTTCTAAGGCAATTTTTTTATGTTTTTAAGTTTAAAGACCACTTTCTTTCATGCAGCAAAATAAAACTGAGTTCTAGTTTATTAAAACATCATCTAAATGTAGACATCTCTTTTTTGTAATTGAAAAAAAGCTGAAAAACCTTTGTGTCTAGTACTCTTGGCTCAGTTCTAAGTGGAATCTCATTGTCAACATCTTTAGTGGTTTTTGGGCAGTGTTCTTTATTTGTTTGTATGTTTCTCCTTTTAAAATCTGAGCTGATAGAACAGCAATCTACATCGTTATTATTTCTCTAATTGTCTGCTTTATCTTTTAAAATCTCATTAAATCTATTTGATATATATATATTTTAAATTTTAGCTTTTGTTTTTATAAACCATTGCCCAACTTCAGTTCATTTCTCTTTATTACCTCAGCCCATGGTGTGATGCCTAATTTTTCTGTGAAGTATTTAACATATTTCCTGAAGTACACAAACCTGAGGGTGCATCCTTATTTCCACAATTTTAATTATGGACTTTTTTTCCATTTACATAGTCCCACACCCTAACTACCTCTTAGTAATTGTTCAAAAGAGGCCAGACAAGATTTTCAATCTCTTGACTTCTCAATTAGGCAAATAAAAGTGAGTCAATTCTGATGCTTTAATTTAATAAAAATTTCAGTCAAAGCTTGGTTAAGAAATTCTCATTTCACATGTATGTGTTTCTTCTATGCTAGTGGTATCACCTAATTCATCAAACAAAAATTTTGCCAGGCTATGTTTACCTTCATTGTAATAAACATCCCTAGTTTCACTAACATATTTTTCATGATTGGGTGCTTATGCTGCAGCAATAAATTAACTATAACTTCTAAATGACTTAAAGACAACAACATAAAAAGTTTGATTATTGTTCATGTTATATGGTCAACTGGGCTTGGTGGGGTTTGGGAGGAGTCTTCTGATCCACATAGTCATTCAGGGACCCAGGCAAGCACTCCACTACCTGGAATGTCACAGTTCACTGTATGCCAATGTAGGATTCATGTGCTTCTCCTCTATGCTGTATCCTACAAGTGTTACACATCACTTCTGCCCATTGCCTATTGTCCTGAACCAGACATATAGCCCTGTCAAATTGCAGATTTGGGTTATAATGACAAATACTGTCTCTGATGTAATTGAGTTTGTGGATTTCTTCGCACATATATGTTTTATTACATTTGAATCCTTTGACTGAAACTGTTTCTTATAAGCAACAGCTATACTACAATTGAGTCCTGTTGAATTTCTAAGATAGCTATACATACATATTCACCAATTTTATTAAAATATCAAGTCCTCAGTTTATTTCCATAGCTTTTGGTATACACTTACTGAGGTTGTAGGGCATTTTCTATGTATCTATATTGCCATATCTCTATATCTACTTCCTATACATCCCCTTTACAAAGATTCTTTTTATGACGTACCTCTTTATTTTACAAAGTCATGTTTGTGTTTTATTTGAAAATTTCTTTCTCTGATATTTCAGTTTAAATTATTTTTATCAGATTGTAATGCTTTGCTAACTACATTATTCTGCGTACTGTAAGATCCAATAACTTTGACAATAAGAAATTAAAAATCCTTTTTCCAGCCTCATATCCATAGCCATCTGTTCATATCTCATAAATATGTACTCTTTTGAAGTTGTAACCTTCACTTAGAAGTTATGAAATTTACATATGCCCTCAAATGTTTCTATTTACTTATCAGCCTACTACTTTGCTAATCAATATCACTAGAAAAACAGTTGTTTCCATTCTTTATTCATTCATTCTTCATCTATTAATTTTACATTTATGTATTACACTTTAAGTCTGTGAGACATGATAATGGTGTTGCTTAGCATAATTTTCCCCAACGTATTTGAAAAGAAGCAGAAAGTGAGTTGACGAACTGGACTCAGAAGAGGACATGGAAAGAGGGATGTTATTGCTGATGTCAAATGGATCTTGGCTGAAGGCAGAGGATACCAGAAAGATGTTTACCTGTGTTTTATTGACTATGCAATGACATTCAACTGTGTGGATTATAACAAATTATGGATAACATCGCAAAGAATGGGAATTCCAGAACACTTAATTGTGCTAATAAGGAACCTATACATAGACCAAAAGACAGTCATTCAAACAGAACAAGGGGATACTGCATGGCTTAAAATCAGAAAATGTGTGTGTCAGGGTTGTATCTTTTCACCATACTTATTATTATTTGCTGAACAAGTAATCCAAGAAGCTAGACTATATGAAGAAGAACAGAGCATCAGGATTGGAGGAAGACTCATTAACAACCTATGATATGCAGATGACACAACCTTGCTTGCTGAAAGTGAAGAGAACTTGAAGCACTTACTGAAGAAGATCAAAAACTACAGCCTTCAGCATGAAGTACATCTCAACATCATGAAAACAAAAATCCTCACAACTGGATCAATAAGCAAAATCATGATAAATAGAGAAAATATTGAAGTTATCAAATATTTCATTTTACTTGGATCCACAATCAACACCCATGGAAGCAGCAGTCAAGAAACCAAAAAATGCATTGCACTGGACATATCTGCTGCAAAAGACCTCTTTAACATGTTGAAAAGCAAAGATGTCACTTTGAGGACTAAGGTGTGCCTGACTCAAGCCATGATATTTTCAATGGCCTCATATGAATGAGAAAGCTGTACAATGAATAAGGAAAACTGAAGAATTGATGCATTGGAAGAATATTGAATATGCCATGGACTACCAGAAAAGTGAACAAGCATGTCTTGGAAGAAGTACAGCCAGAGTGTGAGACTTGGAAGTGAGGATGGTGAGACTTCATCTCACATACTTTGGACATGTTATCAGGAGGGAACAGTCCCTGGAGGATATCTTGTTTAGTAAGGTAGAGGGTCAGGAAAAAAGAGGAAGACCCTCAACAACATGGCTTGACACAGTGGCTACAACAATGGGCTCAAACATAGCAAGGATTTTGAGGATTGTGCAGGACCAGGCAGTTTTTTGTTCTGTTGTACATAGAGTTGCTATGAGTTGGGACTGACTCAACAGCACCTAATGACAACAACAACAGAAAGTGAGTAGATATTAAGGTAAAGGAGACTGACTCAATATTTTGTTATCTAATAAATCCTACCAAACAAACAATAAAGTGACTTTTTTTTTTTTGGTAAGCTATTAACCCACAAAACTAAAGAGAAAGGGGAAAGGGAAAAAGCATCAAAGTACTGGGAAATAGAAGACAGATGAGTAGAAATGGCTAACAGGTCTAAGAAATCTGATTTTTTAAAAAACCACTAAGAGGCAATCCACAACAAATTTAATTTGGTGAATAGAATCCTGAAAGTCACTAGGCAATCCTGGGCATGGGATGAAGGGCAAGAGGGCTAAACCAAAGAGGACAGGCTGAAAATAAAAACATTCAGGAAGCAATCTAGTACCCAAATTCATTCCACAGATTTGCTCAAAAAGATGATTTCCCCAACCCCAATTTACCAAATAACTGGAGGTTTATTCTATGGATGAAAGATCAAAAAAAAAAAAGTTTCTCATTAAAGACAAACAAATACCATACTTCAAAAAGAAGAACCACTTGAGCATATACATACAGGTTGCTAAAATATACTCAGCCCTCTTTCTTCAGTGAGCTCTATGGATTTCCAAAAGTCTAGATCCAATTTTCATTCTCTAAAAGACATATCTGAAGAACCTTCTATTAGGAATCATAGTAGCCTAAGAGAAGAGATGGCAAAAGTGAGGGGAAGAAGAAAACAAGAGAGAGAAAAAAGGAAAGAAGATAAGAAGGAGGGAGCAGGGAGGGAGGAAGGAAAGGAAGGAAGAAAAACTGACAGCCATGGTGGAACATCCTCAACTAAAATATCCAGCCAAATTACTCTGCAGGGCTGCTCATATTCTGCAATTTCCACTCACGTGTTCAGTGCTTTCATAAGCTTTACAGTCTTAAATATGAGTAGATATACAAGGATTACCAGGAAGGTTGGAAAAATTCAAACATAAAAGGTGCAGACCATTATAAACAAACAGGAAGAAAAAACAGGCATTACACATGCAGAAAAGAAAACATAAAAATAAAATCTACGAAAAGTTAAGAGACAATATGACAACCATGAAACAACAAAAGGATTCTTTGGTGAAGAAATATCCAGAGAATTTAAAAGAGCTTTTGGGCATTAATATTTTGATAGCAGATCTGAGAAACTCAGTAATAAGTGTTAGAAGAAAAGACTAAGGAAATTTCCCAGAAATTATAGTAAAGAAATAGAGAGATGAATAACCCGTTGTGGTGTTGATTTCTACCATAAAGGACAGAGTAGAACTCTACCATAGGGTTTCGAAGGCTGTAATCTTTACAGAAGCAGACTGTCACATCTTTCTCCCATGGAGCGGCTGGTGGTTGCAACAACCAACATTTTGGTTAGCAGCTGAGCGCAGTAATCGCGAGCTACCAGGGTGCCAAAGATACGAATAGCAAGAGAGAAAACAGCAAAATATTAAAGGGTCTTTCCAGGAGGCCAAACATCTGAATAAATGGACTTCTGGGTAGAGGAAAAATCACAATGAAAGAAAACATAAGAAATTTTTCCAGAACTCTAGGATACAAGTTTCCAGATTGATGGTGTCCACCCTTTTTTCTGTTCAAGGAAGACAGACTCACAGCAAGACACATCTTTCTAGAATTCCTTAAAACTCGGGACACAAAGAAGCTTCTTAGAGATTCCAGAGAGAGGTAATGTTGTTCTTGTTAGGTGTCCCGGAGTCGGTTCAGACTCATAGCAGCCCTGTGTACAACAGAATGAAACACTACCCAGTCCAGCGCCATTCTCACAATCGTTGCTGTACTTGAGCCTATCGTTGCAGCCACTTTGTCAATCCAGCTCATTGAGGGTCTTCGTCTTTCTGCTGACCCTCTACATGATGTCCTTCTCCAGGGACTGGTCCCTTCTGATAAAATGTCCAAATTACGTGAGAGCATTCTGGCCGTACTTCTTCTAAGACAGTTTTGTTTGTATTACTGGCAGTCCATGATATATTCAATATTCTTCAACAACACCGTAATTCAAATGTATCAATTCTTCTGTCTTCCTTATTCATTGTTCAGCTTTTGCTTGTGTATGAAGCAATTGAAAATATCATGGCTTGGCTCAGGTGTACCTTAGTCCTTAAAGTGACGTCTTTGCTTTCTAACACGTTAAAGAGATCTCTTGCAGCAGTCATTTGATTTCTTGACTGCCATTTCCATACAATGAATCAGAATCAAAATTATGTTTCCCTTCATATTGGAAACTATTTCTGAAACAAAAGATTCACTGTCTAAATTTCTATAATGAGCCAACTTAACAATTAAGTGTGTGGGGAGAACAAAAAAATATTAATATAGCAGAATTGGAAAAAATTACCTATGAATTATCTCTCTCAGAAAAAGTAAGAGAAATACATAGGAAACAAAAGAATTAATTATTAAACTGATATTTCAAATACTTACTTATGAAAAAAATAAATAGTTAAGATACGTTGTCATTCTCTTTGCTCTAAATTTATATCTAGATTTTGGGTTTTTTTTAAATTTTTGACTTGTGGGTGAAATATTAATGACTCCATTTTGTGTAATTTCTTTTCCTATTGATATTATTGGTAAACTTTGTTTTTTGACTTCAGTAAATAACAACGTAAATAAAACTGCTCAAATAAATGTACACACTCTGTGATCCTCAAAGCTGAAATCACTTCCTTTGTAGTAAAATTTAGAAATATTTATTAGGACTTTTTGAAGCAGTGTATTACTAAACGGTTTCCAAAATTTCTGAAAGGGTTTGCTCCTTTGAGTGCCTCCAAACACTAGACGGTGGTTTAAATTACAAAACACACTAGTAAAATTGAAAGTAATAAAGTTTTGTTGCATTTCTAAAATTGATTTTATGGAGTGCGTGGTAAGCTCTGATTTCAAAAAAAACTAGTTCTCTACAATATGTCATCGGTATGTGTCTCCTTTATTTTGTCTTGTCCCTGATAACCGTCAACCATCTACAGGTGGAGGAGATTATTGAAGGAAATTCTCCTTTGACTATACTAAAATATAAGGTCAACAGAGCACCGAGTTTTGCCTCCCTTTGTTTCCCCTCTGCTGTATTGCCGGTACCTAGAACAGCGCTTGGCACATAACACACAATGATCAGCATGAGCAGATAGAGGAACGGATGGAAGGATGAATGGCAAGACACAGGGGAGTGACGCAAGGGTCCTCTGGATGTTGCAAAAGAGAGATCCCAGGATTGATGTCTGTACTCAGGTAAGAGGGCAGCCCACTCCGATGGCAGTAAGTCAGATGTTTCTAAAAGGAGCTTTTTTCAGAAAAATGAAATTGATAGAATAGTTGATGCACCAGAATGTGTTGTGAGATGGCAGAGACAATATGCAAAAGTTTGTGATTGAGTTAGAGACTAAGCAAAATAATTAACTCCAGAAGAAAAATATAAGTCAGGTGGCAGGAAAGAAAAAAGTACTAAAAAGCACTAAGGCCCCATCTTCCACAGTGGAAAATGAATAGATAATGCTCAAAAACTAAAAAAAAAAAAAACAACAATAGAAGTACATTATCAAAAAACATGGAATTGATTCCCAAAATAATCGGCTAAAAGAGATAGAAGCAATTGTCTCTGAGAAGAATTGGTAGGGTGATGTTCTTCAAAACAAACGTGTAGAAATACTTGACTCCTTATACTATGTACAAGTATAGCTGATGAAAATAAAAACTATAGATAAATAAACAAATGCATAAAAGAGGACTGGCAGACTTGAAGATCAGCTCGGGTTGCCAGTCAGATAGCCAGCCCCATCCTCACTCAGGAAGGTTCTACATCCATCCTCTTTTGGACCCAACATCACTGGTTATCTTTTATTCCTGAGATTAACAACACAATGCTTTCAACCTTCTCATTACTGAGAAACCTCACTATTTTTCCACCAAAAATTAATGTGCTTGTTCTTTATAATAGGGAAAACTTCTCATAACTTGTGAGGAGTCTAGTTTTATTTCTTGACATGCTGTTTCTAACTTTTCTCATTATTTTCTGTCATGCTTCTGAGTATTATCATTAACTTCCTTAGAAAAGTACTCTGCCTGGGTTCCATCCTTAATTTTTTTCTGTATCCAGTCTAGGAACCCTATTTGTCATCCTTTCAATTCCCTTTGTAGGGAGAAAAAAAAAAAAAAAAAAAACAAGCATCATTCCAAGTGTATGTAACCAATCACCATCTCAAGCAGGAATAAAAACACAACACTTGTTTTTCATGTCACTGACATGCATAGTTGGTGTACATACCTCCTCAGGTTAAAGATTTCAACTCCCCTTCCCTATTTGCCCATTCCCTGCAGGTATACATTAAAAAAAAAAAAAGACCATCTTCCAGTCTATCATCTTTTGCGCCTCACCTGGGCTGTGGCCCTAATTTTTTGCATGATATTTATTATTCCCTTTCTTATCTCTGTGGAAAAAATTTTTCCAAAATTACTTTTTTCAGGTAGAGTATCTCTAGTAATATTTTCAAATATTGCTGTGGTAACTTTTAAAACAGTTGAATTTTTACAAATTAGACTGGAAAGTGAATTTCTGTCAAACAAATCAGATTTTCTCACCGAATTCTAATTTAATTCAGAGATGTGTTCCCACCTTGCTGATGACAATGTGCAGTGGAAGATGCCAAGACTGCATCTTCAGCTATCATCAGCAGAAATCAAGAAGAGTCAGCCTTGCAAGCTGCAGCTCTTCACATAACATTTTCTTTTTTCCTGGAATGCAACAGATGTGAACAGCAGGGAACAACTTTTTTATGTCTCTAGCAGGATTCTATTCATCCAAGTCTACAGGAGCACGTTCCAACTTTGTCATTGATTTTCAAATTCCTTTCTGGCCAGTATCTATAATGTGAATTGCCAAATAATGGGGATATACAGTGTATGACGCCCCTAAAAACACATTCTGTGCAAAGTTACACTCCATAGTAAAGAAAGCAATTTAGACATAAGCAAGTCAACATTTATCAAATATTATGTTGCCTAAATATTAGACTTATTTTAGTTCTGATTGTGACTAGAAAGAAATTTTATAATTCAGTTTTATGGGCATTTTTCAAATTAATTATACCTTGGAAAGAAAAGAATGTCAAGAAGTGTAAACTCTAAACCTGTTCATGTACATGTCAGTTTGAGTTAATTTTTCTTTCGGTTCAGACTTTTTTTTTTTTTTTTTAATTGCAACCGGTTCAGCCTTCCAAAAATATTAATGGAAAAGGCTACAATTTAACAAAATGGTACTTGAAGGCTTGAAGGCTCTGTAACCTTTAGCAATCCCTAGAACATTTTAAGCTACTCTGATAAAAAAAGAAAAAAGCAGAAATACTGAATGTTCTGCCCATACATAGGCATATTGAGACACTCCCCAGTGTCTCAAATCATAGAAAATTTTTCATTTTACCCCCACAGCTGCAGCTAATGCATGTAATAGAAATGGATATTAGAAATCTGTTCTCATTTATTGTAATATGAATGCAAGCAGAGAAAACAGTGAAAATCTGCAGTGTCTGCATATTTCCCAGCACTCTGATTTGTGGGAGAGTAAGAATTATTTATGGACATTCTGGTACAGCTCTAGTATTTAAAGGGCTGCAGATCTTTCTCCATCAAAAACTTGTAGCCCTTTAAATACTAGAGCTGTGCCAGAATGTCTTATAGAGACTTCCATGAATTAATTAATTTTCAAAAATGTCTTATAGAGATTTCCATGAATTAACCTTCTTAAAAGGAAGGGGAGAAGTGTCTTCCTTTGCATGGATTAAAAAGGACTTAGATGTGTAATGTTGGCTTAAGACTTTTATGTATGCCTTTCTCTATGCTAAGTTACCATGTGACTTGATTAAAGAGAAATAGAGGTAGCTATCTTCAGTAGCCCTGGTGGCACAGTTGTTAAGAGCTTGACTGCTAACCAAAAGGTCAGCAGTTTGAATGTAGTAGCTGCTCCTTGGAAACCCTATGAGGCAATTCTACTCTGTACAGGGTCATTGTGAGTTGGAATCAACTCAGTGGCAATGGGTTTATCTTCAGTAGGAGAGGTTTGTCAGAGACAAAAATCATCTGGCATTCCAGAATCCCTGACACCATGTGTTCATCTATAGTTCTTGTTATTTCTTCTATACATATACAAAAACATATAAAAACCAGAAAGGAACAAAGCCTTTTATGAACTTGCTTTAATTTTTAAAAAATATGATGGAGATGGAAATTTATATATATGTATTTTAATTAAGAAACATGCTTCCTGGCCCACTGGAATAAGAGATATTTAAATTGGTATTCTGCTTCCTCTTTGATTATAAACTTTGTCAATCTCTGTCTTCCCATTTCATACTACCAGTGGTGACTGACTTTTTCTATTTTGATTTTGTCCAAATTGAATTCCATAAATATAAAATATTATCCAAAATAAATCTCCCCAATTACCTGGGCTCAGGGATTGAAACCATGTGTTTTTATAAAGGAAAAAAAGACCTAAAGAACAGTGAGCCTTTTCACCTTAATTCATACAGTTGAATATCCATGTATCAATATAATTTCCATAGGGAAGATGCTAGAAATCTCTGTGAACAGGACATGAAAAGACAGAACAGATTAGTGAAATATTTCAGAATCTTGGAAAGTATGTAGCTGGAGAATAGCAGAAATCTTGATGAAGAAAGAGATTCTTATTATCCATATGATAAAAGCTGGAAACAATGGTGATGGTTGCACAACATGAATACAAATAATGTCACTAATTCGCACATGAAGAATGTTGAAATGGCAAATGTTTTGTTACAAACATATTTACCACAATAAAACAGAAATACATTCTGATTTTCAGCATCTTTAGAAGTGTCTGAGGAGGGGTTTCGGGGTGGGCAGTTATCTCATAGAATTAAAATTTCTTGTTTCCTATGACCCTTGACAAAGACTAACAACATTCACTATTATTATGAACCTTCAGGGGAAGCTATATGATATGGTACTAGATTAAAAGGGAAACTTCCAAACTATATCATTTTTTGCCTATATATACTTTATATTATACATCATAGACTTTTTACCTGGTATATGTAATACAGGTATGAAATACAGATTCAAATTCTTTCAAGATGTAGCCTAGAAAAAGAAAGACTCAAAAAAAAAAAAAAAAAATACAGTCCAATGCATGTTTTGGGCTTTTGTTCACTTACTTGTATTCTTCCGTGCACAACTTAACCCACAAAATAAAACCTGTGTGAGAATATAAGCATTAATGCTCACCAGTATTAATGGATCCATTCAGTAAATTACCCCCAACCCCTTGCCGTCAAGTCGAATTCCCAAATAGCTCTAATTTGAGCTGTTAGCTCATATTAATAACCACCTAAACAGACTTCTGTCTTAGTTTCTGCAGTTATACTATAAGGCAAATAATTTAGGATATACCAATAAAATATTAACTAGAGAGAAATGAAATCTCAGTTATGTGATCGCGAAGTTCAAATTTTACCAGTTTTTAACGTAAATTACTTAACTTACTTTATCCATCTTTTTCCCCACATTTAGTGATATGACTGCTAACCAGACGGTCAGCAGCTCCAATCCACCAGCTGCTACTTAGAAACCCTATGGGGCAGGTCTACTCTGTCCAATAGGGTCCCTATGTGTCAGAATCGACTCAACAGCAGCAGGTTTGGTTTTTTGGGTTAGTCATGCCCTTATATAACAGTGACATTGGGAATATTTGAGTATCGTCTTTAGGATAAAGCAAACACCTTACATTGTTAGAGAATATATGCAATGTAAATTTGAAGCAGAATTATAATATGGATTTAATGGAAAAATAAACATAAATTTGAAGACTATCTGAAATCAGATTTGACATTTTCAGGATTAAAGTAAACACATGAAGTATAAGGGTGTTTACTTCTAGAATGAACCCGTTGACTTTGATACTTTCATAGTATAATTTCAGCTATAATTTTCTGTAATTCTTTGAGTATATCTTTTCAGAAATGCAAAGAAATATAAAATACAAGCAACTTGAAATAAGCAGAGCCTGAAATTGCCATAATTTTAGGTTAAAGCTTTTGAATCTAAACTTTCAGAAGATGTATTTTACAACTGGACATTTTAACTACTTACGCCATACTATTCTTTTCAGTCATTGCTGCCAAGAAGTTGACCCTCACTAAGCAATGGCTCCACTTATCATTTGGAGTCCAGAGCCTCATTTTCTTTTCACAAATACTTACATTGGTTATAATTAGCATTTCTAGTGGAAAGCATCCTGAGCTAAACAAGCTGTATGTTTTTCATGCATAATTTCTGTATGTGCTTTTATTATTATGAGATTCCTTTGGCAAGCTGGTCCCATCTTGAGTACTCTACATTCCGTGTTGTTGTGGCTTTAATGGTATATTGCCTTGCTGAGAACTTCTTTTTTTGTTCAGTCATACTGAAACAAGTAACTCTATTTAAAATATCTTAATAGAGGCAGTTTTAAAAGCCTCATGTAACAATTCAAAAGTAATATAAATAGACTTACCCACTGGAGAAAGTGTAAGAAATTAATGAAATGTTTTCCTTGTTTCCTTCCTTGCTCTGTTTGGGCCACTACTGCCTTCTTTACTTAATAAATTTTTTGTAGTAAGATACATCAAGAAGGTGGTTTGTAAATGAACACCTGTGATAAAAAATATTGTTATATACATGTAATATATGTATGTATGTATATATATATGTGTGTATGTATATAAATAATTTAAAATATTGTAAAAATAGAATATAGCTAAAAAAATTATAAAAATAATTATGTTGGATAGTCCTTGATTTAGGAGTCCTTTAAAAATATGAGTGAACAAAACAGTGATAGAATTGTTCCTTCTTAGAAGATGAATTTTTGCTAAAAGTGTAATAACAAATCTGCGATGAATGTTCATAGACTTGATCATATTTGCATCCCTCTAGGAATCAAGTGGGCATCTTTAACAAAAATCTACAGAAAAAAGAAAATATTTGAATTGATTTAAATTTTCAAGTAATGTCACCACCCTTTAACCAAAATTTAGAGTTGGGGCAGAGGTAGTCAACAACGAATGTTGCACAGGTAGCTTTGACAATTTTCATAGCTCTTCAGAATAACTGGAAATGAGATTGTATAGTTTAAGAGCTAAAACTAGAGATAACTAAATTATAAACAGCAAGCACTGGCAAATAAAAGATTTTGATTAAGGAAGTGTCATGAGAATCTCATTCTGAAAGCATAGATTGAGTTAGAAGAGGTTTTTTATTTTTTTAAATTTTCCCTACGTTTATTTGGTCTGAAATATATACGCTATTCCTTGTATATCTCAGGAGTAAACTTTGGCCTTGACTTTATACCTCAGCTGTGTACTGGAATAAGAGTTATCAGAGGAGTTGAAGATGGAATGGATAACTGCTGAGGCAATTTGCCCTCTCTATATCCACAAAAGCTTTCTTGAATCTACCTACTTACTCTGAAAAGAAAGGCAGCAGAATCTCTAAAATGTGACATTTTCCAAATAGAACAATCTGAGAAACCCAATTACCATCTTATTCATCCATCCTTTCTCTGTTTCTATTTCCTTCACCTTTGCAGTAACTAAAATCAGAGGTTTAGTTCTAGTCTCAACAGAGCAGCCAGTCATTAATTGTATCCATTCCTCATTGATGTTTGATGAAGCAGATTCCTTAAAATTTCCATGCAGCATATGCACAAACCAGTTGCATTTGATCTACATTTTTAAATTATAAAATCCAGTATTGTGCTAAATTTCAGAGGCAAATGAAGCAGCAAAAGAGAATAGTTCGGGTCAAAGTGTTTGCAGGGTGAATATAATTTGCCCAAGGGAAAGCCTTTCTTTTCAGCTAAAAGAAAAAAAAAAAAAACATTGCCTAGGAGTCAATTTTGACTCATAGTGACCCTATAGGACAGAGTAGAACTGCCCCATGGTCCTCCATTGGAGCAGCTGGTGGATTTGAAGTCTGGTGGTTTTGAACCACCAAGAGGTGGGTTTGAAGGCAGGTAGGTTTGAACTGCTAAATTTTCAGATGTCAGCTGAACACTTAAACCTCTGCACCACATGGGTTCCTCTTTTTTTTTTTTTAGCTCAGCCCCTGACAAAAGCAGATAGTATAGTGGGAACACGTTTGTTTTCCATGTGACCTGGTCAGGTACTAGGTTATGGAAGTGGCTGACATTTCATGGGGAACAGACTAACAATTTAACTTTAACTGAGTGCACTGCAAGATAGCCACCAACATGATTTTATTTTTCAAAGATTTCCCAGAATGGAAGAAATGTTCAGAGACCTGACAAGCATAGTGTTTGTTTCTTCTCTGGGCAATAAAACCAGGTGCACTTCTCTTGCTTTTGCCTGCAGTTCTTAAATGCAAAAGAAAAGCAATTATCACATGAAATATATGCCTAAGGTGCTCTTCTTGCATTAGTCACTATGCATCTATTTCCCTTTCAATTCAGGATATGCTAGAAAGAAAAAAAAAAAAATCCAGCCTGTGTAAGAAATATCCCCAAAATAAATATTTGTGAGACTTGGAGGGTTTCTTTTAAATCTATTATGTTGACTCTAATCTACAAGGAAGTCTGTTTATCTCTATTGTTGTTGTTAGGTGCTATCAAGTCAGTTCTGACTCATAGTGACCCTAAGCACAACAGAACAAAACACTGCCTGGTCCTGCACCATCCTCACAATCATTGGTATGCTTGAGCCCATTGTTGCAGCCACTGTGTCAGTTCATCTCATTGAGGGTCTTCCTCTTTTTTGCTGACCCTCTACTCTACCAAGTATGATGTCCTTCTCCAGGGAGTGGTCCCTCCTGATAACATGTCCGAAGTATGTGAGATGAAATCTCGCCATCCTTGGTCCTAATAAGCATTCTGGCCATTCTTCTTCCAAGACAGTTTTGTTTGTTCTTCTTGTATTCCATGGTGTATTCGATATTCTTCACTAACACCATAATTCAAAGGCATCAATTCTTCTTCAGTCTTCCTTATTCATTTTCCAAGTTTCACATGCATATTAACTGGTTGAAAACACCATGGCTTGAGTCAGGAGCACCTTAGTCCTTAGAGTAATATTTTTGCCTGTTAACACTTTAAAGAGATCTTTTGCAGCAGATTTGCCCAATGCAATGTGTCGTTTGATTTACTGACTGACCCTTCTATAGGCATTGATTGTGGAGCCAAGTAAAATGAAATCCTTGACAACATCAATATTTCCACCATTTAGTAAGAGAGATTCTTTGGATTCGGTTATTTTAATCAAAAAATGTTTAAAAACAGAGCTTCTGGGCAACATGGCACTCTAGGCAGAAGCACCACACTGTCCCTCCACAGAAAAGATCTGAAAAACTAAACCAGAGAAAACAGCAATGCTGAAACCCTAAGCATCAAATGCTTCAGCCAAGCACCAAATGGAATAAGAAACTGACAGAGAGCAGAGAGCGAGGAGACGTACATGGAGAGGTCCCCTATCAGATAATGCAGGATTAATCTGCCATCTTGGACTCCTATCAGAGACCAGAAAACAGGGGGTAAGAGAAAGTAGCTTCACGGAGCTTCCAGTAGGACACAGAACAACCAGTAACTGGCTATATATGCTTTCCCACCCCCCACCCTTCTTCACCCCCACTCGGCCTCCTCTGCTTCCTGCGGCCACAGTCTCTTGGCCAGGAAACACTGGTTGCTTGGATACCACCGGCCGGAACTGGCCGACTCCCTGAGTGCCATTGGTTGGCTGTTGGTGTTGCTTTTTTCTGCTTCTTTTGATTTCTTCCTTACCGCTCACCACCTCCGCCTCCTTTCTCTCAAATACTTGGCTAAGGGCGCCATCTTTGCTTATTCCTGAAAGGCTGTGTACCTCTGCTCGAACGTAAAACTGCTTCCCGGTCCGTGCTGCCATGGTGGTGGGATCCCGGGGCTTTTTTTTTTTTTTTTTTCCCTGTGTATTTGTTTTGAATTGTTTGTTTCTTTTCTTTTTATTTTCTCAAACTGGGAGCCCATTCTAGCCAGGGATTACTGTGCGGCTTGGGACCTACCCCCTCAGTTTGTGCAGACGCACAGAGAAATCCCTGGAGGCAATTCTTTTTTTGTGTTTTTTTCTCTGATATTTGGAGATTATTCTTGTTCTTTTTTAAAATTTGTTTTGTTTTGTTTTCCCTCTTTTCCTTTTTTGTCTCTCTTCATTACTCAGTTTCTCATCTCTCTATACCTTCCTTCTCTTCCTGCACCCTGAATACCTGGTGCTGAGAGACACCTCTATGCCTGCTAGCCAGGCTGTACTTCAATGCCTAGAAGCAACATCCCCAGACCTCATAGCCACACCTGTGGGATCCCTGGGAGCTTTTCTTTTCTTTATTCTTTCTAATTTTTATTCATTCTTTTTTTGTATCTTTTCTTTTTTCTTCTTCTCATTTTTGTTTTTCTCCATTTCATATTCTCTCATCTCTCCACTCCAAAGCCAAACTCTCCTAGCAGTCTTTTTTGTTCGTATGTTTTTGGCTCCTGTACCTCTCTCCTCTCTATCCTATCTCCCATACCCATCTTAGCTCCACACATCACAATCTCCCCCTTCCATCCTGCCTATGTGCACAGTGCACTTAACATCACACCACCAAGCAGCACAAGTATAGCCTACTGGAACCTGCCCTGCACTGATTACTGGCCCAGCATGGTGGTCGTAGTAAGTGCCACAAACAACCCATTCCAGCAACTCCTCTTCAGCTATCCCTGCCCTGCTGTACCATATCTGAGCTACTGACCCTGCCAATTGGAGGAGGCAAAAAGAATCGTGTCCACCGAAGAGCAAAGAACACACAGCCCACCTGCTCAGATATAGGCAAATAAAGCAAAAAAAGAAAGAAAAAAAAGGGATGAAACAAACAAATCTACAATCAATAAATGAGGAAAATAACTACTTAATACCTTGAAGACAGCAGACAATATCAAAACATTTACAAAAACGGGACAGGATGGTTCTAGTAAGTGTCCAAAATAAAACAACAGATGACTTTCCAGTAGAGGAAAAGGAACTAGAACTACTTAATAGGGAATTCAAATCTATAACACTCAGAATTATCCAAGAGTTGAAGCAAAGCAGACAAAAATGGGGAAAAAATAGACAAATTCATGGAAAAGGTAGAAAAATTTATGGAAAATACAGACCAAAAAAATGGAAGAATTCAGGAAAATAATGCAGGAACAAAATGCCAAAATAAATTCACAACTAGAAATCACACACACACACACAAAACCCAATTAGAAATACAAAAGATAAACAACAAGATTTCAGAAATGGAAAGTGTCATGGAAGGGCTGAGGAGCAGATTTGAAATGGTGGAAAACAGAATCAGCAAAATTGAAGACACATACTTGGATACAACTCTGTTTGAGGAAAAATCAGAAAAAGCAAAGAAGAAAAATGAAGAGACCCTGAGAATTATGTGGGATACAATCAGAAGCAAAAATTTTCGAGTGATCGGAGTTCCAGAACGGGGAGAAAACAGAAAACACAGAGAGGATCATTGAAGAACTGCTGACAGAAAATTTTCCCAATATCATGAAAGATGAAACGCTGCCCATTCAAGAAGCTGAATGAACACCATAAAGAATAGACCCCAAAAGAAAACCACAAAGGCATATCATAATCACACTGGCCAAAACCAAAGACAAACAAAGAATCCTGAGAGCTGCTCGAGAAAAACACGAAATCACATACAAAGGAGAAACAATAAGACAAGCTCAGATTATTTGGCAGAAACCATGCAGGCAAGAAGGCAATGGGATGACATAAATAAACCTTGAAAGAAAAAAATTGCCAGCCAAGAATAATACATCCTGCAAAACTCTCATTCAAATATGATGGTGAAATTAGGGCATTTCCCAGATAAACAGAATTAAGGGAATAGGTTAAAAAAAAAAAATTACAAAAATTATTGAAGGGAGTCCTTCGATTTGAAAACAAACAACTTCAGCTCACAGGCTGAATCTAGGATGCAGGATAATACCAGCCAGATACCAATCTAGGAAATGAACTCTCAAAGACTATCCAAAACCAAAAGAAATACAACAGGGAGTCAGAGAAGTTAATCTATAAATGACAACAACATCAGAACAAAAAAAAAGAGGGAATAAACAGTATAGATATAGAACCTTCTAATGAAGAGGAAGGCAAGGCAATACCAAGTAATGGTAGACTGCTTCAAACTTAGAAAGATAAGGGTAAATTTCAGGGTAACCACAAAGAAAGTTAACAAACATACTCATAAAAATAAAGAGGAAAAAAGTCTCAGTAAAAACAAAACCTACAAAAACAAAAGAAAAGAAAAAAAAATCCACACACAAAAGGAAAATCAGCACAGGAGAGCAAGAGGAACAAAGAAAATGTCAGCACCACAAAAAAAAGCATTAAAAATGACAACAATAAACTCACATCTATCAATAATTACACTGAATGTAAATGGCCTCAATGCCCCAATAAAGAGACAGAGAGTGACAGAATGGATAAAAGAATAGGATCCATTAATATGCTGTCTACAAGAGACATACCATAGAAACGAAGACCAAATATATTAAAAATCAAAGGTAGGAAAAAAAATATAGCAAGCAAACAACAACCAAAAAAGATCAGGAGTGGCGATAATAATCTCAGATAAAATGGACTTTAAAACAAAATGCACCATAAAAGACAAACAAGGACATTATATAATGATAAAGAGGACAATCCATCATGAAGACATAACCATAATAAACATTTATGCACACAATGACAGGGCTCCAAAATACATAAAACAAACTCTAACAGCACTGAAAAGAGGAATAGTTCCACAATAATAGTAGGAGACTTCAACACACCAGTCTAAGTAAAGGACAGAACGTCTAAAAATAAACTCAGCAAAGATACAGAACACCTAAAGGGCACAATCAACCAAATTGACCTCATAGACATATATAGAACACTCCCTCCTACAGCTGTAAAGTATGCGTACTTTTCCAATGCACATGGAACAGTCTCCAGAATAGACCACATCTTAGGCCACAGAGTAATCCTCTACAAGATCCAAAACGTTGAGGTAATACAAAGTATATTCTCTGACCACAATGCCATCAAGATAGAAATTCACAACAGAAAGAGCAAGGAAAAAAATCAATTACATGGAAACTGAATAACACCCTGCTTACACCACTGGATAACAGAACAATTGAGGGATGGAATAAAAAAATTCCTAGAATCAAATGAGAATGAAAACACATCATACCAAAACCTTCAGGACACAGCAAAGGCACTCCTAAGAAGACAATTTATAGCAATAGATGCACACATCAAAAAAGAAGAAAGAGACAAAATCTAAACATTAACTACACAACTCAAACAAATACAAAGAGAACATCAAAAAAAAGCCCACAGACACTAGAAGAAAGGCAATAATAAAGATCAGAGCAGAAATAAATGAAATAAATAGGACAACAATAGAAAGAATCAAGAAAAACAGAAGTTGGTTCTTTGAAAGAATCAAAAAATCGACAACCCCTGGCCAGACTGACAAAAGAAAAACAGGACAGGATGCAAATACCCCAAATAAGAAATGAAATGGGGGACAGTAAGACAGACCAAACTGAAACAAAAAGGATTATAACAGAGTATTATGAAAAACTATACCCCACAAATTTGAAAACCTAGAGGAAATGGATAAATTTCTAGAAAAACACTACCTACCCAAAATATCAGAAAGTGATGTTGACAATCTGAAAACACCCATAACAAAAGAAGAGATTTAAAAGATAATAAAAAAAAAAACTCCCAACAACAACAACAAAAAGCCCTGGCCCAGATGGCTTCACTGGACAATTTTTTCAAACATTCAGAGAAGAGCTTGTACCAGTACTACTCACACTATTTCAGAACATACAAAAGGAAGTGACACTTCCAAATTCTATGAAGCCAGCATAACCCTGATACCAAAACCAGGCAAAGATGCCACAAAAAAGAAAATTATAGACCAATATCTCTCATTCATATGGATGCAAAAATTCTCAACAAAATTCTAGCCAATAGAATTCAGTATCATATCAAAAAAATAATACACCACGACCAAATAGGATTCATACAAGGTATGCAAGGATGGTTCAACATTAGAAAATCAATCAATGTAATCAACCACATAAATAAAAGGGAAGAAAAGAATCACATGTTCATCTCAACTGATGCAAAAAAGGCATTTGACAATCTCCAACACCCATTCCTGATAAAAACTCCCAATAAAATAGGTATAGAAGGGAAATTTCTCAACATAATAAAGGGCATCTATGCAAAAGCAACAGCCAGCATCATTCTTAATGGAGAGAGGCTGAAAACATTACCCTTGAGAACAGGAACAAGACAAGGATGCCCTTTATCAACACTAATATTTAACATTGTGCTGAAAGTACTAGCTACAGTGATAAGGCAAGAAAAAGAAATAAAGGGCATCCAAATTGGTAATGAAGAAGTTAAACTGTCCCTGTTTGCGAATTATATGATACTGTACATAGAAAACCCTAAAGACTCCACAAAAACTACTGGAACTAACAGATTCAGCAGAGTAGCAAGACACAAGATAAACATACAAAAATCAGTTGGATTCCTATAACCCAATAAAGAGAACGATGAAAAAGAAATCAGGAAAACAATACCAATTATAACAGCCTATTAAAAAATAAAATACTGAAAAATAAATCTAACCAGGGATGTAAAAGAACTATACAAAGAAAACTACAAAACACTACTGCATGAAACCAAAAGGGATCTACATAAATGGAAAAACATACCATGCGCATGGATAGGTAGACTCAACATTGTGAAAATGACAATTCTATCCAAGGCAATTTACAAATACAATGCAATCCCAATCCAAATACCAAAATCATTCTTCATAGAGATGGAAAAATTAATCATTAACTTTATATGGAAAGGGAAGATGCCCCAAATAAGTAAAGCACCATTGAAGAAGAAGAATAAAATAGGAGGACTCACACTACCTCACCTCAGAACCTTCTATACAACTATGGTATTCAAAACAGCCTAGTACTGTACAACAACAGATACACTGACCAATGGAACAGAATTGAGAATCCAGATGTAAATCCATCGACCTACGGTCATCTGATCTTCAACAAGGGCCCAAAGTCCATCAAATGGGGAAAAGACAGTCTGTTTTAACAAATGATGCTGGCAAAACTCGATATCCATCTGCAAAAAAAAAAAAAAAAGGAAAGAAAGAAACAGGACTCATACCTCACGCCTTATAAAAACTAATTCAAAATGGATCAAAGACCTGAATATAAGACCAAAAACTATGAAGTTCACAGAAGAAAAAATAGGACCAACGCTACAGGCCCTAATACAAGGCATTAACAGGATACAAACCATAACCATCAACACACAAACTCAAGAAGATAAGCTAGATAATTGGGAACGTCTAAAAATAAAACACCGATGCTCTTCTCTTCAAAAGACTTCACCAAAAGAGTAAAAAGAGAAACTACAGACTGGGAAAAAATGTTGGACATTATAAGTCAGTCAAAGCTCTAATCTCCATAATCTACAAGAAAATCCAACACCTCGACAACAAAAAGACAAATAATCCTATTAAAAAATGGGCAAAGGAAATAAACAGACTCTTCACCAAAGACGACACTGAAGCAGCCAACAGACACATGAGGAAATGCTCGCGTTCACTAGCCATTAGAGAAATGCAACTTAAAACCACAATGAGATACCATCTCACTCCCCATTACTGGCAAGAATCAAAAACACTGGAAATAACAAATGTTGGAGAGGCTGCAGGGAGATCGGAACTCTTATGCAGTGCTGGTGGGAATGCATAATGATACACACATTTTGGAAATGATGTGGCGCTTCCTTAGAAAGCTAGATATAGAAATATCATACGATCCAGCAATCTCACTCCTAGGAATATATCCTAGAGAAATAAGAGCCGTCACTCAAATAGACATATGCACACCCATGTTCATGGCAGCATTGTTCACAATGGCAAAAAGATGGAAACAACCTAGATGCCCATCAACAGATGAATGGATAAACAAACTATGGTACATACACACACTGGAGTACTATGCAACTAGAAAGAACAATGATGAATCTGTGAAGCATCTCATAACATGGATGAAACTGGAGGACATTATGCTGAGTGAAATAAGTTAATTACAGAAGAGCAAATATTGTATGAGACCTCTACTGTAAAAACTCATGAAAAAGTTTACACACAAAAAGTAACAATCTTTGTCGGTTACCAGGGATGGGAGGGGTGAGGGGAAATACTAAATAGACAATAGATAAGTGGTAACTTTGGTGAAGGGTGAGACAGTACACAATACTTGGGGAAGCCAGCACAACTTGAACAAGGAAAGGTCACGGAAGCTCCATAGACACATCCAAACTCCCTGAGGGACTGCATTGCTGGGTGGAGGGCTGTGGCGACCATGGTCTCAGGGAACATCTAGCTCAATTGGCATGACACAGCTTATAAAGACAATTCGCTACATTCTACCTTGGTGAGTAGTGTCTGGGATCTTAAAAGCCTGTGAGCTGCCATCTAAGATACTCCACTGGTCTCACCCCTTCAGGAGCAAGGGAGAATGAAAAGAACAGGATACAAGGAAAAGATTAGTCCAAAGGACTAATGGACCACAGCTACCAAGGCCTTTACCAGACTGAGTCTAGTACAGCTAGATGGTGCTGGGCTACAACCACTGACTGCTCTGACCGGGATCACAACAGAGGGTTCTGGACAGAGCTGGAGAAGGATGTAGAACAAAATTCTAACACACACAGAAAAAGACCAGATTTACTGGCCTAACAGAGACTGGAGAAACTACGAGATTATGGAACCCGGACAGTCTTTTTGCTCAGCGCTGAACTCACTCCCAAGGTTCACACTTCAGCCAGGGATGGGACAGCTCCAAAAACAAAATGCGACTAATGAGGCACAGCAGTCCAGGGACAAGGACTAGAAGGCAGAAGGGGACAGGAAAGCTGGTGATAGGGAACCCAAGTTTGAGTAAAGACAGTGTTGACATGTAGTGGGGTTCTTAACCATTGTGATAGGGCAATATGTGTACTAACTGTTTAATGAGAAACTATTTTGTTCTGTAAACCATCATCTAAAGTGAGAATAGCAGCACAACTGGAAGAACGTAATTGACATCACTGAATTGTACGTGTAGAGATTTTTGAAATGGTGTATCTTTGGCTATGTATATTTTCACCAAAAGAAAGAAAAGGTCCTCCAAGACTGAGAATGGAGTGTGTTGACATGTCGTGGGGTTGTTAATCAATGTCATAAAACAATATGTGTACTGACTGTTTAATGAGAAAATATTTGTTCTGTAAACCTTCACCTCAAGTCCAATAAAAAAAAATGCCTAAAAACAGTAAAAGCTTATAGTACATCAGTCATCCTCTAGCAGTTACTATCTTTTATTTTTGGAACTTTAAGTTAAACCAACGTTTGGTACAGGTAAATTAACTGACTTGAGACATTATATAAATTTATTGAAGACATTTTCTTTTAAATAGCATTTATTACTTACTCATGTTTCACAGATGTTTCCTCTTTTCATCCAGCAAGGAGTGTAACTTAATGTACTCATGTTTCTCATATAATACCTATAAACAATATAACAAAAAAGAAATACTATTATGACCTAAGTTAAGATTTTTTTTTTAATGATTTTTTAAAATTTTACTTCAGGTGAAGGTTTACAGAACAAATAGTTTCTCATTAAACAGTAGTACACATATTGTTTTATGACATTGGTTAACAACCCCACAACAGGTCAATCCCCTCCCTTCTCGACCTTTTTTTTTTGGTGAAAATAGACATAGCCAAAGATACACCATCTCAAAAATTTCTACATGTACAGTTCAGTGACTCTACTATGCTTTTCCAGTTGTGCTGCTATTCTCTTTTGATGATGGTTTACAGAACAAAATAGTTTCTCATTAAATAGTTAGTATACATATTGCCATAAGACAATTGTTAAGAACACCACTACATGTCAACACTGCCCTTACTCAACCTTGGGTTCCCTGTTACCAGCTTTCCTGTCCTCTTCTGCCTTCTAGTCCTGGTCTGTGGACTGCTGTGCCTCATTAGTCCCGTTTTGTTTTATGGGCCTGTCCAATCCCAGGCTGAACGGTGAACCTCGGAAGTGACTTCACCACTGAACTAAAAGGGTGTCAGGGGCTGTACTTTCCCGGTTTCTCCAGTCTCTTTTAGGCCAGTAAATCTTGTGTGTGTTAGAACTTTCTTCTACATCCTTCTCCAGCTCTGTCCAGAACCCTCTGTTGTGATCCCGGTCAGAGCATTCAGTGGTGGTAGCCGGGCACCATCTAGCTGTACTGGACTCAGTCTGGTGGAGGCCTTGGTAGCTGTGGTCCACTAGTCCTTCAGACTAATCTTTTCCTTGTAGCCTGTTATCTTCACTCTCCCTTGCTCCCGAAGGGATGAGACCAGTGGAGTATCTTAGATGTCTGCTCACAGGCTTTTAAGACCCCCAGACACTAATCACAAAGGTAGAATGTCTTTCTAAACTATGTTATGCCAATTGACCTGTATTTTCTCTGGACCATGGTCCCCACAGTCCTCTGCCCAGCAATTCAGTCCCTCAGGGAGTTTGGATGTGTCTATGGAGCTTCCATGACCTTTCCTTGTCCAAGTAGTGCTGATTTCCCTAGTATTGTGTACTGTCTTACCCTTCACCAGGGATACCACTTATCTATTGCCTATTTAGTATTTCCCCCAATCCTCCCATCCCTGGTAACCAGCAAAGATTATTACTTTTTGTGTGTAAACTTTTTATGAGTTTTTACAATAGAGGTCTCATACAATATTTGTCCTTTTGTGATTGACATATTTCACTCAGCATAATGTCCTCCTGTTTCATGCATGTTATAAGATGTTTCATGGATTCATTGTTGTTCTTTATCATTGCATCAGACTCCATTGTGTGTATGTACCATAGTTTGTTTATCCATTCATCTGTTGATGAGCATCTAGGTTGTTTCCATCTTTTGCTATTGTCAGCAGTGCTGCTATGAACATGGGTGTACATATGTCTATTTGAGTGACGACTCTTATTTCTCTAGGATATATTCCTAGGAGTGGGATTCCTGGATCGTATGGTATTTCTATTTCTAGCTTTCTAAGGAAGTGCCATATCATTTTCCAAAACGGTTGTATCATTATGCATTCCCAGCAGCAGTGCATGAGAGTTCGCATCTCCCCGCAGCCCCTACAACATTTGTTTTTTCCAGTGTTTTTGATTCATGCCACTAATGGGGAGTGAGATGGTATCTCATTGTGGTTTTAATTTGCTTTTCTCTAATGGCTAGTGATCATGAGCATTTCCTCATGTGTCTGTTGGCCGCTTGAATGTCCTCTTTGGTGAAGTGTCTGTTATTTTTCTTTGCCAATTTTTTAATAGGATTATTTTTGTTGTTGTTGTAAAGGTGTTGGATTTTCTTGTAGATGATGGAGATTAGACCTTTGTCTGACTTGTACACTCCAAAAAATTTTTTCCAGTCTGTAGCTTCTTTTTTACCTCTTTTGCTGAAGTCTTTTGAAGAGCATAGGTTTTTGGTTTTTAGAACATCCCAGTTATCTAGCTTATCTTCTGGGGTTTGTGTGTCGATGGTTATGGTTTGTATCCTGTTAATGCCGTGTATTAGGGCCTATAGCGTTGCTCCTATTTTTTTCTTCTATGAACTTTATTCTTTTTTGCTTTATATTTAGGTCTTTCATCCATTTTGATTTAGTTTTTGAATATGGTGTGAGGTATGGGTCCTGTTTAATTTTTTTGCAGATGGATATGCAGTTTTGCCAGCACCATTTGTTAAAAAGACTTTTTCCCCATTTGATGGACTTTGGGCCCTTGTCGAAAATCTGATGACTGCAGGTGGATGGATTTACATCTGAGTTCTCAGTTCTGTTCCATTGGTCAATGTATCTATCCTTGTACCAGTGCCAGGCTGTTTTGACTACCTTAGCTGTATACTAGGTTCTGAGGTCAGGTAGTGTGAGTCCTCCTACTTTATTCTTCTTCTGCAATAGTGCTTTACTTGTTCGGGCTTCTTCCCTTCCATATAAAGTTAATGATAAGTTTTTCTATCTCTTTGAAGGATTTTCTTGGTATTTGATTCGGGATTGTGATGTATTTGTAAATTGCTTTGGGTAGAATCGTCATTTTCACAATGTTGTGTCTACCTATCCATCCGCATGGTATGTTTTTCCATTTATGTATATCCCTTTGTGTTTCATGCAGTAGTGTTTTGTAGTTTTCTTTGTATAGGTCTTTTACATCCCTGGTTAGATTTATTTTTCAGTATTTTATTTTTTTAAGGCCTGTTAGAAATGGTATTGTTTTCATGATTTCCTTTTCATCATTCTCTTTATTGGTGTATAGAAATCCAACTGATTATTGTATGTTTATCTTGTATCCTGCTACTCTTCTGAATCTTTCTATCAGTTCCAGTAGATTTCTGGTGGAGTCTTTAGGGTTTTCTATGTACAGTATCATATCATCCACAAACAGGAACAGATTAACTTCTTCATTACCAGTTTGGATGCCCTTTACTTCTTTTTCTTGCCTTATTGCTCTAGCTAGAACTTCCAGCACAATGATAAATATGAGTGGTGGTAAAGGGCATCCTTGTCTTGTTCCTGTTCTCAAGGGGAAAGTTTTCAGACTCTCTCCACTAAGAATGATGTTGGCTGTTGCTTTTGCATAGATGCCCTTTATTATGTTGTGAAATTTCCCTTCTATACCTATTTTACTGAGAGATTTTATCAGGAATGGGTGGTGGAGATTGTCAAATACCTTTTCTTCATCTGTTGAGATGATCATGTGATTCTTGTCTTTCCTTTTATTTATATGGTGGATTACATTGATTGATTGATTTTCTAATGTTGAACCATCCTTGCATACATTGTATGAATCCTACTTGGTTGTGGTGTATTATTTTTTAATATGATGCTGAATTCTATTGGCTAGAATTTTGCTGAGAATTTTTGCATCTGTATTTCTGAGAGATATTGGTCTTTAATTTTCTTTCTTTTTTTTTTTTTTTTGTTGCATCTTTCCCTGGTTTTGGTATCAGAGTTATGCTGGCTTCATAGAATGAATTCAGAAGTGTTACTTCCTTTTCTATGCTTTGAAATAGCTTGAGTAGTACTGTTACAAGCTCTTCTCTGAATGTTTGTTAGAATTCTCCAGTGAGGCCATCTGGGCCAGTGCTTTTACTTGTCGGGTGTTTTTTTTATTACCTTATCAATCTCTTCTCTTTTTATATGTCTGTTCAGATTTTCAAGATCACTTTTTGGTAATCTGTGTAGGTAGTGTGTTTCTGGAAATTTATCCATTTCCTCCAGGTTTTCAAATTCTTTGGAGTATAGTTTTTCATAATATTCTGTTATGATCCTTTTTATTTCAGTTGGGTCTGTTGTAATCTCACCCATTTCATTTCTTATTTGGGTTATATGCTTCCTCTCCTGTTTTTCTTTTGTCAGTCTGACCAGTGGTTTGTCAATTTTGTTGATCTTTTCACAGAACCAACTTTTGGTTATGTTGATTCTTTGTATTGTTTTTCTATTTGCTATTTTATTTATTTCTGCTCTGATCTTTATTATTTCCTTTTTTCTGGTGTCTGTGGGCTTTTTTTGCTCTCCTCTTTCTATTTGTTTGAGTTGTTTAGTTAATGTTTAGATTTTGTCCCTTTGTTCTTTCTTGATGTGTGCATCTATTGCTATAAATTGTCCTCTGAGGACTGCCTTTGCTGTGTCCCAAAGGTTTTAGTATGATGTGTTTTCATTCTCATTTGATTTTAGAATTTTTTTATTCCATCTCTGATTTGTTCAATTACCCAGTGACGTGTAAGCAGGGTGTTGTTCAGTTTCCATGTAATTGTTTTTTGTTTTTTTTTTCACTTTGGTCTTTCTGTTGTTAATTTCTACCTTGATGGCATTGTCGTTAGAGAAGATACTTTGTATTATCTCAGTGTTTTGAATCGTGTTGAGCATTTCTCTGTGGCCTAAGATGTGGTCTATTCTGGAGAACATTCCATGTGCTTTGGAAAAGAATGTGTACTTTGCAGCAGTTGGATGGAGTGTTCTGTAAATGTCTATGAGGTCAAGTTGGCTTATTGTGCCCTTTAGGTCTTCTGTATCTTTGCTGAGTTTCTTCTTAGTTGTTCTGTCCTTTACTGAGAGTGGTGTGTTGAAGTCTCCTAGTATTACTGTGGAATGGTCAGTTTCTCTTTTTGGTGTTGTTAGAGATTGTTTTATGTATTTTGGAGCCCTGTCACTGGGTGCGTAGATGTTTATTATGGTTATGTCTTCATGATGGATGGTCCCCTTAATATAGTGTCCTTCTTTGTCTTTTATGGTGGATTTTGTTTTAAAGTCTATTTTATCTGAGATTAGTATTGCCACTCCTGCTCTGTTTTGATAGTTGTTAGCTTGATATATTTTTTTCCAACCTTTCTAAGGTGTGTCTCTTGTGGATAGCGTATTGATTGATCCTGTCTTCTTATCCATTCTGTCACTCTCCATCTCTTAATGGGTGCATTGATGACATTTACAGTCAGTGTAATTATTGATAGATGTGAGTTTATTGCTGTCATTTGGTAGTACTTTTTTTTTGTGCTGCCATTTTCTTTGTTCTTCTTACTCTCCTGTGTTGAATTCATTTTGTTTGTGGATTTTTTTTTCCTTTCTTTTGTTTTTGTAGGTTTTGTTTTTACTGAGACTTTATGTTTTTACTCTTTTTTTTTAATGAGTATGTTTGTTTACTTTCTTTGTGGTTACCCTGAAATTACCCTTATCTTTCTAAGTTCAAAACAGTCTATTATTACTTGGTATCTTCTTGTCTTCCTCTTCATTAAAAGGTTCTATATCTACATGGTTTATTCCCTCTTTCATTCTTCTGATGTTGTTGTTATTTATAGATTAACTTCATTTATTCCCTGTTATATTTCTTTTGGTTTTGGATAGTCCTCGAGAGTTCATTTCATAGACTCGTATCTGGCTGCTATAATCCTGCATCCTAGATTCAGCCTGTGAGCTGAAGTTATTTGTTCTCAGATTGAAGGACTCCCTTTAATAATTCTTGTAAGTTTGGTTTGGTTTTTACATATTCCCTTAATTTCTGTTTATCTGGGAAATGTCCTAATTTCACCATCATATTTGAATGAGAGTTTTGCAGGATATATTACTCTTTTTATTCTTTTATTATTTTTTCTTTCGAGGTTTTATATACGTCATCCCATTGCCTTCTTACCTACATGGTTTCTGCCGAATAATCTGAGGTTAGTCTTATTGTTTCTCCTTTGTATGTGACTACTTGTTTTTTATGAGCTACTCTCAGGATTCTTTGTTTGTCTTTGGTTTTGACGAGTGTGATTATGATATGCCTTGGTGATTTTCTTTTGGGGTCTATCCTATACGGGGTTCATTGAGCTTCTTGGATGGCCAGCTTTTCATCTTTTATGATATTGGGGAAGTTTTCTGTCAGCAGTTCTTCAATGATCTTGTATTTTCTGTTTTTTCTCACTGTTCTTGAACTCTGACCACAGACAAATTTTTGCTTTTGATTGTATCCCACGTAATTCTCAGGGTCTCTTCATTTTTCTTTGTTCTTTTCTCTCAGTTTTCCTCAAATAGAGTTGTATCCAATTGTTTATCTTCAGTTCCACTCATCTTGTCTTCCACCATTTCAAGTCTGTTCCTCAGCCCTTCTATGACACCGTGCATTGCTAAAATCTTGTTGTTTATCTTTTGGATTTCTAATTGTTGTTTTTGTGTAATTTTTAGGTGTGAATTTATTTTGACATTTTTTTCCTGCATTATTTTTCCTGAATTCTTCCATTTTTTTGTCTGTATTTTCCATGAATTTTTCTGCCTTTTCCGTGAATTTGTCTATTTTTTCCTCATTTTTGTCTGCTTTTTGCTTCAACTCTTGGATAATTCTGAGTATTAGAGATTTGAATTTCCTATCAGGTAGTTCTATTGCCTTTTCTTCCACTGGAAAGTCAGCTGGAACCATCCTGTCCTGTTTTTGTAAATATTTTGATATTTTCTGCTGTCTTTGGGGCATTCAGTATTTATTTTTCTCATTTATTGATTGTAGATTTGTTCGTTTTATCCTTTTTTTAAATTTGGCTATGTCTGAGCAGGTGGGATGTGTGTTCTTTGTTTGCTCTTCTGTGGGCATGATACTTTTCACCTCCCTCTCCATTTGGCAGGGTCAGTAGCTCAGATATGGTACAGCAGGGCAGGTCTAGCTGAAGAGGAGTTGCTGGGATGGGTTGTTTGTGGCACTTACTACAACCACCAGGGAAGGTTGATAATCAGTGCAGGGAAGGTTCCAGTAGGCCATGCCTGTGCTGCTTGGTGGCGTGATGTTAAGCACATGGTGCAGGTAGGCATGATGGAGGGGGGAGATTTGTATGTGTCGAGCTAAGATGGATATGTGACAGAGGAGAGAGGAATAGGAGACAAAAGCTTACACACAAACAAAAAAGAGTGCTAGAGGAGCTTGTGTTTTAGTGGAGAGATGAGAGACTATGAAATGGAGAAAAACAAAATGGGGAAGAAGAAGGGGGAAAAAAGAAAAGAAAGGAGTGAATAAATAAAAATTAGAAAGAAAGAAGAACAGCAAAGCTCCGTGGGATCCAACCAGTTCAGCTACGGGGTCTGGGGAAGTTGTTCCCAGGTGTTGCAGTACAGCCTGGCTAGAAGGTGTAGAGGTATTCAGTGCCAGGTATTCAGGGTACAGGAAGAGAAGGAAGGTATAGAGAGATGAGAAACTGAGTAATGAAGAAAGACAAAAGGGGAACAAGAGGGAAAACAAAGCAAAACAAATTTAAAAAAATAATAAGAAGAAAAGCTCACAAAAAACAGAAAAAAAAGAAAAACCCACAAAAAAAGAAATGCCCTCAGGGATCCCTCCATGCATCTGTGCAAGCTGAGGGGGTAGGTCCCAAGCTGTGTAGCACTGCCTTGCCAGAACGGCCTCCCAACTCAAGAAAAGAAAAAGAAAACAAACAAACAGTTCAAAACTAACAAAGAAACAAAAGCCCCAGGATCCCATCAGCATGGCAGTACATACCAGGAAGCAGTTCCATGCTTGAATGGAGCTCTGCAGGCCCTTAGGAAGAAGCAAAGATGGCACCCGGAGCCAGGTATTTGAGTGAAATGAGGGGGAGGTGGTGAGAGGTAAGGAAGAAATCAAAAGAAGCAGAAAAAAGCAACACCAGCAGCCAACAAATGGCATTCAGTGATTCGGTCAGTGCATGTGGGTGGAATCCAAGCAGCTGGTGCTTCCTGGCCAAGATACTGTGGCCATGGGAAGCAGAGAAGGTCAAGTGGGGGGTGAAGAAGTGAGGGGGATGGGAAAGCTAATATGGCCAATTACCGGTTGTTCTGTCTCCTGCTGGAAGCTCCGTGAAGCTGCTTTCTCTTACCCCCTGTTTGCTGGTCTCTGGTAGGAGTCCAAGATGGCAGATCCATGCTGTGTTAGCTGATAGGGGACCTCTGCATGAACCTCTACTCGATCTCTGTTCTCTGTCAGTTTCTCACTCCATTAGGTGCTTGGCTGAGTTCTTTATCTCTTCATTTGATGTTTTAGGGTTTCAGGATTGCTGTTTTCTCTGTTTGGCTTAGTTTTTCGGATCTTTTCTGTGGAAGGACAGCTTAGTGCTTCTGCTTGGAGTGCCATGTTGCCAGAAGTCTGCCTAAGTTTAGACATTGCTATAGTAAATCTCACTCAGAATAAAAGGGATGCCTCAAATATTTTTTGGAAAGAATGTAATAAGTTTGATCTGTTAGTGAAGTATCCGGTTTCATCTTTAGCATATTCTATCAATAGCTCCATTTTCACTAATATTTGGACAGCCAATCTAGTTGGATATAGTACAGATTTTTGAATCTGTAGCATCAAGAAAATGAGCCCTAGTTGAACATTGGTTAAAGGCTTGGCTGCTAACTGAAAGGTTGGCAGTTCAAATCCATCAGTTGCTCTGCAGGAAAAAGATGTGGCAGTCAGATTCCGTAAAGATTACAACCTTGGAAACCCTGTGGAGCATTTCTACCTTGATAGGGTCACTATGAGTCAGAATTGACTCAATGGCAATGAGTTTGGTTTTTCGGTTTGAGTTTGGCATCAAACACAAGGCCATGCAAACTGGAGCCCTCAGTAAACATGTGTTTAATGAATAAGTAAAAAGTTAATTTATTTTTGAAGTGTTCACCCAGCATTCATCCGCATAGTCACACACACTTAGTAAACACTGTCATGTACATCAGGAGTAGTGTTAAATGAAGAGAACAGAAAGATATATGGGATAGACATTATACTTGCTGATGTGGAACTTACATTCTAGTAAGGATGGAAAAATTGACAAGAAAATGAATTTAAAAAAACTGTACAGCTTTTGGTAAGTTGAGTTAAAGAAATAAATGGAGACATTGAGGTGATTGGATACTTTAAATGAGTAAGGAAGGAATTCCTGAGGAAGTGGCCTCTGAGACAAGATCTGAAGACCAAGAAGGAAGCAATCATTCTAAGAAAAGACAGAATAAAAAGAAAACAAGAAAGAGAGAGGGGGAGGGGAGTGATGAAGGAAGGAAAAAAAAGTGAGGAGGGGGAGGAAGAAAAGAAAGAAAAGGAAGGGAGTGAGAGAGGAGGAAGAAAAGAAAGGCATAAGACATGCTTATTAATCCTGGAATATAATTTGCCTAGAAACATTTCCCCTAGGAATGCTCCTCTTATGCAAAGATCATAAGGCAGAGAACTGGAAAGCAGCCAGAGAATAAAGATAAAAAAATACCCTGTCTTCCACAGATGAAAATATATTCAATTCTGAAAACTAATGATGAGTAAATGTAGCATGGGCCCCCAAGAAAAATTATGGAATAAATTTATGAACAGGTTGTCTTTCACTTATAAGAAAAGATTAATAGTAATCAGCATCTGTTCATTAATAACATAAATAAGTGTAGCCATATTTAACTAATTTCCTATATTGATTATGTTACAAAATTACTAAATCTTGGGTTGAATAGTGTCTCCCCAAAATTGATGTCCACCAGGAACCTCAGAATATGATATTATTTGGAAATAAGTTTCTTGTAGATGTATTTAAGTGAAATGAGGTCATTCTGGATTATGGTAGGCCCTAAGTCCAATGACAGTGTCCTTGTAAACAAAACAGTCGACACACAGAGACACACACAGAGGGAGGATACCATGAGAAGACATAGGGATGAGTCTACAAGCCAAGGAATACTAAGCATTTCCAGCAACCACCGGAAGGTAGGACAGAGGCATGGAACAGATTCTTCTTCAGTCTTCAGAAGGAACCTACCTTACCCATAGCTTGGTTTTGAACTTCTAGCCTTCAGAACTGTGAGATAATAAATTTTGTTTGTTTTAAACCATCCAGTCTGTGGTCTTTTTTATGGCAACCCTAGGAAATTAATGCAGCATATTTCTGCATAACTGAGGGAAATATGGGTCAGAGAATAGTACAGTTATGTAGACTTAAAACTGGCAATTATTAAGAATAACAAATTAGGAGACTGTCTCCAGTAAAATGCTCTGGCCATCTATATTTTAAAATTAAAAATCCAGATGCTGATACAGACATTACTGGTAGAGTGTCTATGATCTCTATATGGAAATTGAACATTACCAGCTAGAACATTACTCAGAGTGCCAAAATACCTCTATGTAAACATTATCTTTTGATCCGTGTTTTATCCTTTGACATTGTATAGAACATATTTAATTTCTCTTCTATGTGGCATCCTTTCAAATATTTGAAGAAAGATATCATATTCACACTCAGTCTTCTCAAAGTTAAACATCCCCTATACTTTCAGTTCTTACTCTTATTCCTCACCAACTTGGTTAAGCTTCTTGTCTTAGTTACCTAGTGCTGCTATGACAAAAATACCACAAGTGGATGGGTTTAACCAACAGAAATTTATTCTCTTACAGTTTAGGAGGCTATAAATCTGAATTCAGGGCACCAGCTCCAGGGGGAGGCTTTCTCTCTCTTGTTGGCTCTGGGAGAAGATCCTTGTCATCAATTTTCCCCCGGTGTAGGAGCTTCTCAGTGCAGGGACCCTGGGGTCCAGCAGATACGCTCTGCTCCTGGCTCTTCTTGCTTGGTATTAATGAGGTCCCTCTCCTCTCTGCTAGATTCTTTCTTTCATATCTCAAAAGAGATTAACTCAAAATACAACCTAATCCAATAGACTGAGTCCTGCCTCATTAACATGTTGTTGTTAGGTGCCATCAATCGAGTTGCTGCTGACTCATAGTGACCCTATGCACAACAGAACAAAACACTGCCCTGTCCTACATCATCCTCACAATTGTTGCTATGCTTGAGCCCATTGTTGCAGCCACTGTGTCAATCCATTTTGTTGAGGGTCTTCCTCTTTTTCATCGACCCTCTACTTTACCAAACATGATGTCCTTCTCCAGGGACTGATCCCTCCTGACAACATGCGCCATCCTTGCTTCTAAGGAAACTTCTGGTTGTACTTCTTCTAAGATAGATTTGTTTGTTCTTTTGGCAGTCCATGGTATATTCAATATTCTTTGCCAACATTGGAATTCAAAGGTGTCAGTTCTTCTTTGGTCTTCCTTATACATTGTCCAGCTTTTACATGCATACGAGGTGATTGAAAACACCATGCCTTGGGTCAGGCTCACCTTAGTTTCAAGGTGACATCTTTGCTTTTCAATACTTTAAAGAGGTCTTTTGCAGCAGATTTTCCCAATGCAATGCATCTTTTGATTTCTTGACTGCTGCTTCCGTGGGTGGTGATTGTGGATCCAAGTAAAATGAAATCCTTGACAACTTCAGTCTTTTCTCTGTTTATCATGATGTTGCTTATTGGACCAGTTGTGAGGATTTTTGTTTTCTTTATGTTGAGGTTTAATCTATACTGAAGGCTGTGGTCTTTGATCAGTAAGTGCTTCAAGTCCTCTTTACTTTCAGCAAGCAAGGTTGTGTCATCTGCAAAACGCAAGTTGTCGGTGAGTCTTCCTCCAATCCTGATGCCCCGTTCTTCTTCATATTGTCCAGCTTCTCAGATTATTTGCTCAGCATACAGATTGAATAGGTATGGTGAAAAGATACAACCTTGACGCACACATTTCCTGACTTTAAACCAAGCAGTATCCCCTTGTTCTGTTTGAATGACTGCCTCTTGATCCATGTACATATTACCCACAGTACAACAAACTGACAGATGCGTGGGGGTCATGAACAGAACAGCCTCTAATCCTGCCTCATTAATTACAACACATAGGAAAATTACATCAGAGCACAAAATGGAGAACAACCACACAATACTGGGAATCATGGCCTAGCCAATTTGATACATATATTTTGGGGGACATAATTAAATCCATAACACTTCTCTAAGCACATCTAAGTTTATCAACATGCACCTTAAAGTGTCGTTTGAAGCAGTGGACACAGGTTGCCCATTCCAAGGATGAGATGGGCTACCTTAGGAGGTTCTCAATTCTCTTTTATTCTGAACCTGGAGCTGGATGATGATGTAGAGCTCATTCAAGTAGAGGAAACTCATTCAATTGACTCCAGTGTGTTCATCTTGATCCATAAACAATGGTTTATTAACCATAAGAATTTTGTGAACATGTAGTTGAATTAAATATTGTATAATATTCTATCAATAATCTTGGCAAACTTGTGCCATTCTGAATCCTCGAGTGTAGAAGACATTGGTAAAGGAAGAATCAGATTAAACAAAGAAACAGCTCCAAATTCAAAAGTTCTACTAGTAATCTGATACTCTGCAGTCTTCCTCATTAAAACTGTTCTATTATGAATTTGTAAAAGTAATTTCAATGTAGTATACCTATGATTTAGGTTATGTTTTACCTCTATCAAAGTATTTACACTGGCTCATTGATCTGGATGACTAACCTTGGCATATACGTGTGGTAGAGCAATTAAAAAAAAAAAGCTGAAAAATGTCACCGGGCTATTTCTCTGTAAACTGATTTTTAACAGTTTGTTGTACTAAGTACAGATTTGACGACTCAGTATGAGCCCTAGGGGTAGAATTCTCAGTGAGTTTAGAAACCGTCATAAAAAATATATTAACTCTGAGCAAATCTTTCATATAGAAATAGATCATGTATCCTGAGTATAGTTTCTCAACTATTCTTTACCTTGATTTACTCATCTTTGAATTATACATTGGCTAATACAGCCATTGCAATCTCTCTCCTTAGTACAGTTTTCTATTCATACCCTACCTTTCACTGGTGAATAAAGATATGAAGGAAAAATGAATATGTAGATGAATAAAATGAGCATTTGGTGAGCACTTGGGTTCTGTGATGGTCAAGTTCAAACAAAACAGACACTTGAAATTTCACCAAGCAACTCTTACAAATTGGATATAGTTAATTATATTGAATTTGTAATAGTTAACCATCTTAGAAGTGTTTATTAAGATTGCCAGCAGGAATCAGGAGGTCAAGAGTCAGAACAGGCACATGATTATTCTCCAGCATAGACTGAACATAAACTCTTAAGAACCATAGATTTTATAAACTCCTGAAATCCTGAGAAAAATGAGGGAATATTCTAACGACCCTGTTATGAATTACAATTTTTTTTTTTAACTGGGTGAAGGAGGATCTTTGAGAATGACTGTGAATTGCTTGGCCATCAGGCTAATTATAAGATTGTTCTCACTACTGTAATAATCGAGAACAATCATCTAGTAATAATGCAGTTTGTGAATTTGAAAGCCAAATATATATCAATCATTTTGCATCTGTAATAACTTTTTCTCCTACAAGTGCTCAAAGATAGTTATATTTTTATTAATTTTTATAGATGATGAAATTAAAGTTTAAAAATTATTATTATTTCAAAGATACATCCACCTATGCACAAAAAAAGCCACAAGTCAAATCACCCACTGTAAATAAAACAGATAAGTGAAATCTCCCCAGATGTTTCTCCACCAAAGGAACCATTTCTAAGTTTTGGATACATATCCTTCCCTATGTCTCTGTAGGTGTATTTATTATGTATGTATTTGTTAATAAGTTAAGCTAGGAGGCGGGGCCAAGATGGTGGAGTAGTCAGACAGTTCCTGTGGTCCTTCTTATGACAAAGACCCTAAAAAACAAGTGAATTGAATATATATGACAATCTAGGAGCCCTGAACATCAAAGGCAAAGTTGAGGAATCAGAATGAGTGGTAACAGGAGGGAGAGATGGTTTGGAAGCAGTGCAGAGTTGCCTGACCTGACTTGGTGGAAGCTGGTTCCCTTCAGGCCGGATCAGCTTGCGTGCACAGTGAGGCAAGTAGTGGTGCTCAGAAGGTGTTTTCCACATTGAGAGAGACTCAGCAGCAGAGAGTCTACTCGGGCATCCAGAACCAATGAAAAGCAGTGCTCAATTGGTAAAAGATAAGTACTTGTGTCTGACCTACCACACAGATCAAATGTAACCCCTTTTGGGAAAAATCTCTCTCCCATTTACCTGCCCCCTCCCTACTCTGCACTAGGTCCTGATTGGCTTCCCCTGGGGTGGAAGTAGGCCCCATCATGCACTCTGAGCCGTTCTCCCAGCCTTGGAGAGGGAATAAATTAAATAACAGGGAAAAATAATCTTCCAGCTCCCCTAAGCCAGGAACTCAGGGTACACACAGCTCCTTTGCTTAGGCACAGACATAAAGGGTCTGTGGACTTTGAATGCCTTTCACCCCTGTTTAGACTTGTGTGGGCCCATTTCATTAGAATAGGCCCTCATTACCACAGTACAACAGGGTATATACCTGAAGTCTAACTTCAACTCTTTTAGCTACATGGTGAAGTGGTAGGTTCATGACATTTGAAACTGCTCTGCCTATCAAGCAGGGTCCTAACCTACCCACATCAGGGCCTGAGGACTGGTAGTTCCACTCATGGCACCTAGCCACCCATGACAGGGTCCAAGAATAAGTAGTGCCCCCTAGTCCTTACAGCCAACAGCATTGAGTGCTCATAGTCTGGCTGCAAAACCCACCTACCTATGTGCTCTAGGGAACAGGGATATTTTTTCCTCCCAGACACTCAGGAGCAGACATCAGCCCCCTGCCTTCCTTAGCCTGACCCCCTACTGCAGCCAGATACACATGCCCACACCAATCACCCCTGCTTATCTAAGACTGTAGGTGAGAGCCTGCACCACATACTTGGTGACCAACTACCTGGACACCTGAGCTGAAATCATACAAGAAAATTAAACAGATTCCTGGGCTCACATACCTAGCAACAGATTTAACTACCTGGTGATAGGACGTTAGAGCTTCAAAAGTCCCAATAATCAAACTAGCTCGTCTGAGTAGCCTCTTTGGGCATATCAAAACAAAACAAAACAAGAGCTAGGACACTGTAGGGAAACATAAAATAAATAATTCAATAACTTATTGATGGCTTGGGGACAACAGTCAATATCAAATCACATAATGAGGCAGACCATGATGGCTTCAGCAAGCTCCCAAAATAAATAATCAAGAAGTTTTCTGGAGTAAGAGAATTTCTTGGAATTACCACAGGTAGAATACAGAAGTTTAATATAAAGAACTCTTCAAGACATCTGGAAGGAGATCATGCAAAATGCAGAATGAGCAAAGGAACAGACAGAAAAAGCAATAGAGGAACTTAAGAAGATAAGAGAAGTACATAATGACAAATTTAAAAGGCTTCAAGAATCCATGGAGGGACAGCAATTAGAAATCCAGAAGACTAACAATACAATTTCAGAATTAGACAACTCAATAGAAAGTTATAGGAGCAGAATTGAGGAAATGGAAGTCAGAATTAGTGAGATTGCAGGTAAAGCACATGACACCAACTTATTTGAAGAAAAATCAGATAAAAGAATTTTGAAAAATGAAGAAACTCTAAGAATTATGTGGTATTCTATCAAGAGAAATAACCTATGAGTGATTGGAGTACCAGAACTGGGGGGATAACAGAAAATACAGAGAGAACTGTTGAAGATTTGTTAGCAGAACACTTCCCTGATATCATGAAAGATGAGACGATATCTATCCAAGATGTTCATCAAACCTCACATAAGGCAGATCCCAAAAGAAAGTTACCAAGACATATTATAATCAAAGTTGACAAAACCAAAGATAAAGAGAGAAATTTAAGATAAAACTGGAGGATATTATGCTGAGTGAAATAAGTCAATCACAAAAGGACAAATATTGTATGAGACCTCTATCGTAAAAACTCATGAAAAATTTACACACAAAAAGTAACAATCTTTATTGGTTACGAGGGATGGGAAGGGTGGGGGGAATACTAATTAGACAATACATAAGTGGTATCCTTGGTGAAGGATGAGACAGTACACAATACTGGGGAAGTCAGCACAACTTGTGCAAGGAAAGGTCATGGAAACTCCATACACACGTCCAAACTCCCTGAGGGACTGAATTGCTGGGCAGAGGGCTGTGGGGACCATGGTCTCAGGGAACATCTAGCTCAATTGGCATAACAGTTTGTAAAGACAATGTTCTATATTCTACTTTGGTGAGTAGCATCTGGGGACTTAAAAGCCTGCAAGCAGCTATCTAAGATACTCCACTGGTTTCACCCATTCGGGAGCAAGGGAGAACGAAAAGAACAGGATACAAGGAAAAGATTAGTCCAAAGGACTAATGGACCACAGCTTCCACGGCATCCACCAGACTGAGCCCAGTACAGCTAGATGGAGCCCGGCTACAACCAGTATCTGCTCTGACCGGGATCACAACGGAGGGTTCTGGACAGAGCTGGAGAAGGATGTAGAACAAAATTCTAACACACACAAAAAAAGACCAGATTTACTGGTCTGAAAGAGACTGGAGAAACCCTGAGAGTATGGCCCCCAGACAATTTTTAGCTCAATGGGGAAGTCACTTCTGAGGTTCACCATTCAGCCTGGGATTGGACAGCCCCATAAAACAAAATGGAACTAATGAGGCATTGCAGTCCAGGGACAAGGACTGAAAGGCAGAAGGGGACAGGAAAACTGGTGATAGGGAATCCAAGGTTGAGTAAGGACAGTGTTGACATGTAGTGGGGTTCCTAACCATTGTCATAGGGTAATATGTGTACTAACTGTTTAATGAGAAACTATTTTTATCTATAAAACTTCATCTAAAGTGAGAATAGAGGCACAAATGGAAGAACGTAATTGATGTCACTGAATTGTGCATGTAGAAATTTTTGAAATGGTATGTCTTTGGTTAGGTATACTTTCACCAAAAAAAAAAAAAAAAAGTTGAGAAGAGAGAGGGTTGGCATGTCGTGGGGTTGTTAACCAATGTCATAAAGCAATATGTGTACTGACTGTTTAATGAGAAACTATTTGTTCTGTAAACCTTCACCTAAAGTACACAAAAGATTAAAAAGAAGACAATTTTAAGAGCGGCTAGGGATAAACGAAAAGTCATCTACAAAAAGAGTCAGTAAGAATAAGCTCAGACTACTCAGCAGAAACCATGCAGGCAAGAAAGCAAAGGAGTGACATATATAAAGCCTTGAAGGAAAAAAAAATGCCAGCCAAGAATTATATATCCAGCAAAATTGTCTCTCAAATATGGTGGCAAAATTAGGCCATTTCCAGATAAGCAGAAAATTAGGGAGTTTGCAAAAACAAACCAAAATTACAAGAAATACTAAAGGGACTGCTCCAGTTAGAAAATCAATAACATCAGATAACAACCCAAGAGTAGAATACAGGACAGAGGAACCAGATATCAACCCAGATAGGGTAGTCACAAAAATAAATCAAAGCTAAAACACTGAAAATAGGGAAACAGAGATGTCAATGTGTAAAAGATGACAACATTAAAACAAAAAAGAGGGAATAAAGGATGTAGTCATAGATTTTTCCTATGGCGAGGAGGTTAAGGCAATATAAAGAAATAAACAACTGGTATAAACTTAGAAAAATAGGGGTAAATATTAAGGTAACTAAAAGGGAAACTAACAATCCTACACACCAAAATAAAAAACAAGAAAAATATAGAGTCTCAGCAAATACAAAATCAACAACAATGAAAAAGATGAAAAGAAAATATATAAAGAAAAATGACATGGCACAGAAAATTAAGAGGAACAAAGAAACTGTCAACCCACAAAAAAGACATCAAAATGACAGCATAAAACTCATACCTATCAATAATTACACAGAATGCAAATGAACTAAATGCACCAATAGACAGGGAGTGGCAGAATGGATTAAAAAACAACGTGTCTATATGCTGCCTACAAGAGACACCCCATTAACTTAAAGACACAAACAAACTAAAATTCGAAGGATGAAAAAATATATATATATCAAGCAAATAACACTCAAAAAATAGCAGGAATGGCAATATTAATCTCTGACAAAGTAGACTTTCAAGTAAAATCCACCACAAATGATAAGGAAGGACACTATATATGATTTAAGGATGAATACACCAGGAGGACATAACTACAATAACGACAGGGCACCACAATACAAAAAACAAACTCTAACAACATTGAAAAGAGAAATAGACAGCTCCACAAAAATAGATAGAGATTTAAACACACCAGTTTTCGTGAAGGACAGAACATCCAGAAAGAAGCTCAGTACAGACACGGGAGATTTAAATACCACAATCAACCAACTTGATCTCATGGACATATACCAAACACTCCACCCAACAGTAGCCAAGTATACTTTCTTTTCCAAGACAAATGGAACATTCTCCAGAACAGACCACATATTATGCCATAAAGCAAACCTTAACAGAATCCAAAGTATCGAAATATAACAAAGCATGTTTTCTAACTGTAAAGCCATAAAAGTAGAAATCAATAACAGAAAAAGCAAGGGGAAAAAAATCAAATGCATGGAAATTAAACAACACCTTGCTCAAAAACCACTGGGTTATAGAAGAAATTAAGGATGGAATAAAGAAATTCATAGAATCATATGAGAATGAAAACATATCCTACCAGAACCTTTGGAACACAGCAAAAGCAGTGCTCAGAGGTCAGTTTATAGCAATAAATGCACACATCCAAAAAGAAGAAAGGGCCAAAATCAAAACATTAACTCTATAACTGGATCAAGTAAAAAGAGAGCAGTAAAAGAAGCCCTCAGGTGCCAGAAGGAAGGAAATAATAAGAATTAGAGCAGAATTAAATGAAACAGAGAAGAGAAAAACAATTGAAAGAGTTAACAAGACCAAAAGCTGGTTCTTTGAAAAGATCAATAAAATAGATAAACCACTGGCCAAACTGACAAAAGAAAAACAAGAGAGGAAGCAATTAACCCATATAAGAAATGAGATGGGTGATATCACAACAGACTCAACTGAAATTAAAAGAATCATAGCATACTGTGAAAAACTGTACTCTAACAAATTTGAAAACTAGAGGAAATGGACAAACTTCTAGAAACTCATTACCTACCTAAACTAACACAAACACAGGTAGAGCAAGTAAATAAACCTATAATAAGAGATTGAAAAGGTAATTAAAAAACTCCAAACAGAAAAAAATCCCTGGCCCGGACCGTTTCACTAGAGAATTCTACCAAACTTTAACAGAAGAGTTAACATCACTACTACTAAAGGTATTTCAGAGCGTAGAAAAGGATGGAAGATTCTCAAACTCATTCTATGAAGCCAGCATAACCCTAATACTAAAACCAGGTAAAGACACCACAAAAAAAGAAAATAACAGACCAATATCCCTCATGAACATTGACACAAAAATCCTCAACAAAATTCTAGCCAATAGAATTAAGCAACATATCAAAAAAATAATTCCCCTTGATCGAGTGGGATTTATACCAGGTATGCAGGGATGGTTCAACATTAGAAGAATAATCAATATAATCCATCACATAAATAAAACAAAAGACAAGAACCACATGATCTTTCAATTGATGCAGAAAAGGCATTTCACAATGTCCAACACCCACTCATGATAAAAACTCTCAACCAATTAGGAATAGAAGAGAAATTCCTCAATATAATTAAGGGCATTTATACAAAGCCAACAGACAACATCACTCTAAATAGAGAGAGTTTGAAAGCATTCTCCTTGAGAACGGGAACCAGACAAGGATGCCCTTTATCACCACTCTTATTCAACATTGTGCAATTAGGCTATTAAAAGAAATTAAGGGCATATAAATTGGTAATGAACGAGAAAAAGTATCTCTGTTTGCAAATGATGTGATCTTATATACAGAAAACTCCAAAGAATCCACAAGAAAACTGCTGGAACTAATAGAAGATTTTAGCAAAGTATCAGGATACAAGATAAACATACAAAAATAAGATGGATTCCTCTACACCAACAAACAGAACTTCCAAGAGGAAATCACCAAATAAATACCAGTTACAATAGCCCCCAAGAAGATAAAATCCTTGGGAATAAATCTAACCAGAGACGTAAAAGATCTATACAATGAAAACTACAAGACAGTACTGCAAGAAACCAAAAGAGACCTGCATAAGTGGAAAAACATACCTGTGCTCATGGATAGGAAGACTCAACATTGTGAAAATGTCAGTTCTACTCAAAGCAATCTACAGATACAACACAATCTGGATCCAAATTCCAACAGCATTTTTTAACGAGATGGAGAAACAAATTATCAACCGCATATGGAAAAGGAAGAGGGCCCAGATAAGTAAAGCATTACTCAAGAAGAAGAACAAAGTGGGAGGCCTCAGATTACCTGATTTTAGAACTTATTATACCTCCATGGTAGTCAAAACAGCCTGCTACTGTTACAACAGCAAATACTTAGACTAATGGAACAGAATTGAGAATCTAGACATAAATTCATCCACCTATGAGCAGCTGATTTTTGACAAAGGCCCAAAGTCCGTTAATTGGGGAAAAGAGAGTCTCTTTCACAAATGGTGCTGGCATAACTGGATATCCATTTGCAGAAAAGTGAAACAAGACCCATACCTCACACCATGCACAAAAACTAAGTCAAAATGGATCAAAGACGTAAATATAAAATCAAAAACGATAAAGATCATGGAAGAAAAAATAGGGACAATGCTAGGAGTCCTAATACGTAGTATGAACAGAATACAAACCATAAGTAACAATGCACAAACCCTAGAAGAGAAGATAGATAAGTGGGAGCTCCTAAAAATCAAACACTTACGCTCATCAAAAGACTTCACCCAAAGATTCCAGCGACAACCTACAAACTGGGAAAAAAAATTTGGCTCCAATAAATTCGATCAGCTTCTAATCTCTAAAATCTACCAGATACTGCAAAACCTTAACAACCAAAAGACAAATAAACCAATTAAAAAATGGGCAAAGAATATGAACAGGCACTTTGCCAAAAAGACATTCAAATCAAAACTACAATGATATACCGTCTCACCCCAACAAAGCTAGCATTAATCCAAAAAACACAACATAATAAATGGTGGAGAGACTGGAACGCTTATACACTGTTTGTGGGAATGTTAACTGGTACAACCTCTTTGGAAGATGATTTGACGCTTCTTTAAAAAGCTAGAAATAGAAGTACCATGTGATCCAGGAATCTCACTCCTTGGAATATATCATAGAGAAATAAGAGCTGTCACACGAATAGATATATGCACACCTATGTTCATTGCAGCACTGTTCACGATAGCAAAAGGTTGGAAACAACCTAGGTGCCCATCAACAGACAGATGGATAAACAAATTATGGTATATTCACACAATGGAATGCTACACAACGATAAAGAACAATGATGAATCCATGAAACGTAACATGGAAGAATCTGGAAGGCATTGTGCTGAGTGAATTTAGTCAGTCACAAAAGGACAAATATTGTATAAGACCACTATTATAAGAACTCGAGAAAAGATTTAAATAAAAAAGAAAGCATTCTTTGATGGTTATGAGGGTGGAAAGGAGGGAGAGGGGTAGTCACTAACTAGATAGTAGACAAGAATTATCTTAGGTGAAGGGAAAGACAACACACACTACAGGGGAAGTCAGCACAACCGGACTAAAGCTGTGAAGTTTCCTGAATACAACAAAACACTCTGAGGAACAGAGTAACAAGGGCGGGGGTCTGGGGACCATGGTATCAGGGGACATCTAGGTCAATTTGCATAACAAAGTTTATTAAGAAAATGTTCTGCATCCCACTTTAGTGAGTGGCATCTGGGGTCTTAAAAGCTAGCGAGCAGCCATCTAAGATGCATCAATTGGTCCCAACGCACCTGGAGCAAATGGGAATGAAGAACACCAAAGACAAAAGGAAAATATTAGCCCAAGAGACAGAAAGTGCCACATAAAACAGAGACTTTATCAGCCTGAGTCCAGAAGAACTAGATGGTGCCCAGCTATCACCATTGACCACCCTGACAGGGAGGAGAACAGAGAGTCCCTGACGGAACAGGAGAAACTGGGGTACAGAACTCAAATTCTAGTAAAAAGACCAGACTTAATGGTTTGACTGAGACTGGAGGGACCCCAGAAGACATGGTACCCATTTATTTCCTTTTGAGATGGTGAGGTCTAGATCTAAGAAACATGAAGTTATGTGGATTTAATCTTATTTACTCTTCCACAGAAAAATCATTATTTTTTTTAACCCTTGAGATATTTATAAATTAAGAAAACAATAAGGTAGACAATAAAACTGTAAGGTAAAACAAAACATTTTGAACCAATGTTGATGACATGGTATAGAATACATAGAGGCAAAAAGTAGGAGAAAGTTCCATGAGTTGCAGAGCCCTAACTTAACAGGGAAAAGGCTAGGCGTTCATTTCTGTTTTTAAATTACAGAAGGCACCTTGAGATCGTCCTGATTTTCCCTGTTATCATAGATGGCATTATTGGAAGTAAGAAAACTGTGCAATCATCAGCAAGTAAGCTAAACTCCTTGTGGCTAGTAAATTAGGAAAGATAAGGAAGAAAAGTTTACCACACAAATAGAAATCGATAAAGGAAAAGAAAGCAATCACTTTCCTGCAACATTGGGCACAAAAAAGAGTGCAAAAGAAAAGCATTGAAATTCATGCAACTATAGGTTTGCAGCTATACTTTCCATACACTCTATCTGTTTCTATTCCACCTGCAGAATTTGACCTTAAGAATCACCTTTTAAAAATAACAATGATTTAAGACACTTAAAATTAGTGAAAAACTTAGGAGTTTCACACAAAAAATTCGTTTGCTCAACAAATTAAGGCTTATTTCCAAACACATTGCTATTAAGTAGAGATAACAAGGCAAAATGTATATATCTTTGTAAAATATACTGGGATCATCCAAGTTGCATATTTGGAGGGCAGAAGCACCCAAAAGCAAAAGTAAGTGCAATATGTCAACATATGGACACAAACATACACATATATATACTTGGTTAGCCATTAAATCTCTCTTTACCTTGATCTCATATATATACTCACAAACCAGTCATGCTTGTATATGGAGTGAATTTATTTAGCTGTATCTCAAAACTGAAGTCTCTTTCTGATGGTATTACTCTGACTTTATACTCTGGGCACATAATAACTGTGAAAATCTCCTTCTCAGTGTCTCAAGGTCTTGTGTCTGAGTTTCTGACTTGGTAATCCACCAAGTCTTTCTGAAACTGAAGATTTGTCTTGTGAAGGAGGCCACTTCAAGCACTGGAGTCTTGAATGTGAATCCCAGTCGTATGGCAGACCTAATTACCTCAAAATCTTCCTAATCTTATGAGAGGACCTCTGAGTATCACGTGCTATGAGATTTCCAATGGCTTCTTACTGATCACAAAGGCTGAGGTAAACAGCAGAATCATATGGATTTTTAATTCATTTAAATTATCCAAGGAGAGGCTGGTGGATTCAAACCGAGGACCTTTCGGTTAGCAGCTAAGCTCTTAACCACTGCACCATCAGGGCTCTTTTTAAATTTAGGGAATTTAATTGACCTAAAGATTACTTTATCTCCTAAATTCATACTATTACACTAACAATACAAGTTTTCCCTTTAAAAAAAAAATTTATATGAAAGGATGGAGTGCTCTAAAAGAATGCCAAACTTAAAATTTAAAGTAATAGAAGTATGATTCATTCCAGTATTCCAAAGCAAAAGTACTTAATAAGAAGCTGCAGCCAGCCAGAGCTGCTATCCAAATTGATGTAGCTCCTCTGGATAGTTGTTCCTCCTTATCTCCGTTGGGTACAATGGAGCCATGGAAGTGCCACTGATGGGCAGCCCCAAAAGAAGAATAAACACTCTCATCTTTCCTTCCATCTCCCCCATATTGTTACAGGGAAGGTGTCTCATCATTTTAATACCCACCTGGGGAACCTGAGAGATACTGTTCCTGAAAGATACAAGCTTAAATGCCAAGCAGCTAATGTAACAATATAAACTCAGTAGTGTGGACTAAAAAGCAAAGATGTCATTTTAAGGACTAAGGTACTCCTGACCCAAGTCATGGTGTTTTCAATTGTCTCATATGCATGTGAATACTGTACAATAAATGAGGAAAACTGAGGAAGAATTGATGCCTTTGAATTATGGTGTTGGCAAAGAATATTGAATATACCATGGACTGCTAAAACAATGAACAAACCTGTCTTGGAAGAAGTACAGTCAGAATGCTCCTTAGAAGTGATGATGGTGAGACTTCATCTCACATACTTTGGACATGTTATCAGGAGGGACCATTCCCTGGAGAAGGACATCATGCTTGGTAAAGCAGAGGGTCAGTGAAGAAGAGGAAGATCTTTAATGAAACAGACTGACACAGTGGCTATAACAATAAGCTCAAGCATCAAAACTATTATGAAGATGGCACAGGACCAGGCTGTGTTTAGTTCTGTTGTACATAGGGGGTCGCTATGAGTCAGAACCAACTCCACAGCACCTAACAACAACAACAGTGTGGACTAAACACAGCACAGACATGAAAGGTGAGATATAGAGGATTGTGAGTGTAGAGAAGGAATACATGAGTTGGCATTCACAGGTGATTTACCAGGAAACCAGGTAAGTCCTATATAGTGTGGTGTAGGCTTACCTACTCTATTTATTTACTTCCTCTATAATTACTATGGAGCCCTCGTGGTGCAGTGGTTAAGAGAGGGCTGCTAACCATAAAGATGGGCAGTTTGAATCCACCAGTGCTCCTTGGAATTGCCTATGGGGCAGTTCTACTCTGTTCTGTAGGGTCGCTATGAGGCAGAATTGACTCTACGGCATCTTTTTTTTTTTTTAATAATTACTATAAGATACCCTGGGGGCGTGATGGTTAAGCACTTGGCTAACCTAAAGGTGGGCAGTTGAACCCACCAGGGGCTCCTCAGGAGAAAGACCTTGTGAACTGCTCCCGTAAAGTTTCCAAAAAAAAAACAACACTAAAACCATTACCATCCAGTTAATTACAACTCTTAGTGAGTCTATAGGACAGAGTAGAACTGCCCCATAGGGTTTCCAAGGCTTTAATCTTTACGGAAGCAGACTGCTGCATCTTTCTCCCGCTGAAAGGCTGGTTGGTTCGAACTGCTGACCTTTCAGTTAGCAGCTGAGCACTTAATCACTGCCCACTAGGGCCCCTTCCTGTAAAGATTATAGCCTGGGAGACCCTATGGGACAAATCTACTTTGTCAAATAGGGTAGCTATGAGTCAGAATCAACTCAACAGCACACAACAAACAACAACAACAGGCTTATATTAGCACTACACATGGACTTCAGAGCAAGCTCTTCCAAATAGGAGTAGGAACGTTCTTGATTTTTTAAAATAAGAGGACAAAATGAAAAGAACGTACTCCAGACTTGTATAGCACAATGAAACAGTAAGTGCCTATATAGACAGTAAATGCTACCTCAGAATAGAAACAATTCCACTTTCTCCAAAGTACTTCATTTGAAATGGCTAGCGTGGGCACATCCTTTATCTTCAATACTACTTCATTTATTGTAGGCAGTCTAACAACTGTCAGATACTTTAGAAATAGTGCTAATATGGGCAAACACTAGAAAATCTTTAAAGCTTAACAAGAGGAAAACTTCATAGGGTGTGAAAAAAATCCAATTGCATTCATATCTTCATTTTTCCAGTGATTTTTATGTTCAAATGACTGCTGTGATTTTAATACTGACACATTCTGTTCCCTCAGATCTAGGAATGAGAATGATTAGAGTTTTAAAATAACGTACAAGATCCTTTATTAGAAAGATTTAAGATTGTTGGAAAATCTTTAAATTGCAGCTATTTTACTTTCCAAAGCTTTGTACAGAGTTTACCTTTATTCAAACATAATTGATGGAGAATAGAAATGTAAACAAACACATAATTTGCATTATATTTTTCTTGATATGGAGCAATAATTACACACAGAGGTTAATTTTTTTTTCCAACTACATGAATAAACCCTCACAAAATTTCTACATAATTGGTATAATAGGAGGAAATTGAACACAGACTTTTTAAAAAATCGTCTGCTAAATATTTCAATGTGAGCACAACTCCAAAAGGGATGCTATTAAAGGATAAATTTCTCGATTAAAAAGATAAATTTAAAATAAATCTAATTAACCACTAATCACTGACATACATACACAGACACACACACACACGCACGCACACAAATCATAGGTCATCTGCAAGTAGATGCATACATACCAAGAGTAAATATTTGAGTAACTGTGGTATATATTGGTGCTTAAGAAAGAAAGAAATGGTGAATAAAGGTATATGTATAACTTCCTTATGCCTTCCAGGAACCTGTATTCTAATAAATGCAGAAATAGTCCCAGCCATTAAAGAATGTATAATCTAATTAGAGTGTTAAACTTAACATAAGTAAATAAAATTACAGAACAAGAAACAGTTTGCCCATGTAATGGAAAACTTAGGTACTGTAGAAATTTAAAAATGGGTTGGTTTGTTAGAGGAGGCTTCATGGAAAAGGTGAGACTTGAGCTGGCTTGAAGAATGTCTAATATATGGAAAGTCTGAGATGTTAATAGAAAAAATATTTCTTCAGGGTAGGCAGTAGGGGTAAAAGCACATAATCCAAAATGCAGAAATCGATAGCAGGGAAGTCCAAAGTCATAACTGAAAGATGAGATAGGAGAACTAATGGGAAGTAAGGCTGAATTAGTGGAAGCATGTATCTGTTACTAAATTCAGTTGCATGGAATGACGACTTGACTGCAGTAGCTTAACCAAAGAACAGATTATATTTCTCATAAACAATCTTGAGGTGAACATCTAAGGGATGGTACAGCAGCTCTAAGACACCTTTAGACCCTGGATCCTTCTTGCATTCTGTTCTTCCAGCCTTAACAAATTTAGTATTGCTGGTTACAATATAGCTGCTACACAGAAAGCAGAGCATGTTAGGTTCCAAGCAGATGAAGGGCAAATAGAAATCTTGCTTTCCTGAAAGCTCTATGTAGTATATTCATCTAACATTAGTCAAAAGCATGTCATATGTTAACCTCTAATTATAAGAGACCTGGGAAACCATGTTTTGGTTTATTTTGTTATCTACTTGCCACATTCCTATACTTCAGTATAAGAAATAATAGGAAAATGTGTATTGGGAAAGTGACTTGAAGATTCTGTTTAAAATAGGTCTAAAAGAAAATCTAAAAAATAGATGCAATATGATAGGTAGTAAGAACTCTTGTAAGTTTCATAGCAAGTCAATTGAACAGAGAGGAAGTGTTTTGTAAAACTGACTTTGGCAATAGAGAGGAATCATGGAATGGTGGATGGGAAGAACCTAGAGCCTTCCTGCAGCTTCACATGTGAAGTGATGAAGGCCTATGTTTGTGTATTGAGAGGAGAAATGGGAAATAGTAGTGAAGAGGTTTCCATATAAGTGGCAATTCTGTGTGATCCCATTTTATACAGGTGTTGTTAAGGACAGGAAAAAACATCATACATTTTCCAGCATGTGAAAGCTTGTAAAAGTGCTTCTAAGACCAGTTTTCCAATTAAGAAACTGAAATACAGGAAAAGTAAGAGATGTCTTTGAGGTCACAAAGCATCAGTGACACACCCATGAGCTCAAGTTTCCTAATTCTTAGTCCAGTGCTATTTTCACATATCAGTCCCATGACCTACACACACACACGCACATATATATATACAACCCAAGCCATGATATTTTCAGTCAACTCATATGCATGCAAAAGCTGGACAATGAATAAAGAAGGCTGAAGAAGAATCAATGCCTTTGAATTATGGTGTTGGGGAAGAATATTGAGTATACCATGGACTGCCAGAAGAACAAACAAATCTGTCTTGTAAGAAATACTGCCAGAACACTCCTTAGAAGCAAGGATGGCAAGACTTCGTCTCACATACTTTGGATATGTTATCATAAAGGGCCAGTCCCTGGAGAAGGACATCAAACTTGGTGAAGTAGATGGTCAGCAAAAAAGAAGAAGATCCTCAACAAGATGGATTGACACAGTGGCTACAACAATGCGCTCAAGAATAACAACAATTGTGAGGATGGCACAGGACTGGGCAATACTTTGTTCCATTGTACACAGGGCCACTATGAGTCGGAACCAACTCAAAGGCACCAAACAACTATGCATATGTGTGTGTGTATATATATATATCTGTATACATATATATGTATACACTTCCCTTTGGGATTGCTTGACGTTTAGGTCGCTATGCGTCAGGATCGACTCGACAGCAATGGGTTGGAGTTGCATGTAGTTTAGAAAGCTGAAAGCTAGAGTCTAGTAAATTTTAGATTATTTTTATTACTATTTCTCATATTACAAAATAGTTGTAGTGTACTTCTGTTACTAAATTATAAGGACACTGGTGGAAATTACATTTCTAGCCTGCAGAAATAAGAAGTAAACAAGATAAGATGCACAGGCTCCTTGTAAGAGATTAGAAAGTGAAGAAAATTACTCTGTACTCATACAGATTGGGAATATTTTTATTGGCATATTTGTCACAGAAAAGTTGCTATAAGCAGTTGAATTGTTATAGAGAGAGTATTAAAAAAAAATCAAAAACATAGTGTTGGGACTTTGATAAAATGCCATTCAATTTTATAATATTTATTTTTAATAAACTATAACTTGTATTTCCCAGTACTGTAGCGCTCTCCCCATCTCTCAACCTCTCCTGACTCATTTGCTCCAAAGAGAGAAAATATTTCACAGGAGTAATAAACCAATTCAGGCAGTCTTTCACTAGGAAGAAGAGTAACATAGGCATAGGTTTGTCTTTTGTTCTCACTCTCTTATTTTTCTCAGCCACTTTTCTTCAAATGGTTGCCTGATCTTATCTCAGTCTCTAGGTCTTTCTACTACAGAGCCCAAATAAGATAACCAAGGACCACTGGTTTTCCAAATCTCCATGCCCACCCCATCTTACCAGAACTGATTTTTGCTATCTCCTATTTTCTTAGGTCTTTGCATTCTTCCTGAAAACGAGTCAATAAATCTGAGTTAAGATGTTTACATTCAATACTGATTTGATATATTATCGTCCTAGGTAACATTTTCCTTTTAATCACATAGTTAATGAAATAAATAAAATGGTATTTCAGACTTAACAGGGTGGTAGCTATCGCACATCTTTTTCAGGAACAATCACAAATGACACGTCATTTGTTTATACAACCAAAACATATTTCTAGATTATCTACTATATGCCAGACACTGGACATATAATTTCAAGAAATGTAGACAAAACCCCTGCCCTCATAGGGCTTAACGTGTAGTGGGAGACTAGATGTTAATGACACAAAGAAATAGAAAATTCCAGCCTGTGATAAATTTTACAAATTAAAAAGAGCACAGGACTCTATGACAATCTTAAATGTGAAACTCTGGAGGAACAGACCGACAGAGAGTTATTTACTAATAAAACTTTCTACACTTAATATAAGTATCTTTTTTTTCTTCTACTAGATTCTCCAATTAATGTGCACACCTAGTCTTTGCTACCTCATGTTCTGGGATTGAATCTTACAAACCTTATACATGAATATGAACATCTTAGATTTCCAGCTAAAACAGTCTTTCCTAAAAAATTGTAATTCATTCTGAAGACTGTGTATGGATTGAAGCCAATGGAACTTAGAGAAAGTGGAGAAATAGTATAAGTAGGCAGTATTTCCTAAGCCCATATTGGAAAAAAATATTCTGGAGTTGATATAGTGTATTCTAGGTCACAGTTTCAAAATTACTAAGAGCATAAATTAATTTTTCCACATGTTCATCAGTGATGATTACCATGTTTAGAAAACCATGTCTTTCTAAATCTCCTAATTTCAAGTAAATTTGGAAAAGTAAACAAGAGGGTATACACAAGCCACAAAAATGATTAATTAAGGAGTTAGCAAATAGGTCTTTTGAGTAACGGTAAGGTTGAAGGAATTGAAATAATTTAGCTTGCAGGAGAGAAAATTTAGTGGTAATTATTAATAGTCTTCAAATGTGTAAAGGATTAGTAAGAAGGAGGGTGGTAACCAGATGTTCTTGATTTCCACAGTGGAAAGAACAAGATTAAATCAGCTTAAAATGCAGCCAGAGAGATCAAGGATAGACATAAGTTTCAGAGGATAAGAAAGATAAGCACAACAGCAGACCACCAAAGGAAATTATGCAGTCTTTGCCATCTGCCTGATACTGTTTAGGTACAGACCTGCTTAAGGGCTCTTCTTGCCTTATAACACTTTGATTATTTGCGTACAACATTCAGAACAAGATTTCTTGGGAGGAGATTAATTAGAAACCAAACTAGTAATAAGACCTAAGAAGTCAGAGGAATAAGAAAAGCAACAGATTTCAAAACAGGAACAATGATTTCACATTTTGTCCTCATGAAACAGAATAGAAATTGAATCCAAAGTTGGCAGAGCTCATGTCTGAAAACGTAATTTCTTTACTGTAGTATCCAAGATTTGTTGGAGGTTAACCATTCCCCAGGCACCAGTATAGAGAACTGTGATTGGTGAAATCTCGATATCTGACAAATTCATTAACAGAAGCAAAACCTAGATAGGCTTTAATTTTTCTTGAATGCAATTTCATTCAAGAGGCAATGTCCAAGTTATATTTTTTATGCAGATGCCTCATTCAGGAATCATGCATCTTGACAGCACTCAATATATGCCCTTAAAGTTGAACTTTTTACAAAGTTAATTCTTGAAGGAATATAAAGAAAGTAAAATTATAAATTATTATCATTCTTTACTAGTTCAATGTGTCCTAAATTAATTGTTTTGTGAAACCCAATTATTCAATTGATAGGATTATTACTTGCCATCTGCCAACCTTTGAACTTTCTTATGGAAATTGATTGAGATGAAGATCTTAATTACCCCAGTGCATAACATGAGAGAGACATGGCAAGCTTGGATTGAAATAAGAGTGATCAAATTTTGTAAAACACGAGCAATAAGAACAATGAACTGGATTTAAAAAAAAGGAATCTAAGACTGATTCAATATGGAAAACTTCACTAGGCTTAGGATGAAAGACAACTTTTCTTCATCACTTAGTATTGTCTCTGTAATCTTCCCTACATCCATCCTTTATTATTGTCACTATCCTTGGCTGAGCCTTTTAAAAATATCTAGAATATTTTTCATAAAATAAATCTCCTTACTTCCTATATCACCCTTATTTAATGACATTTACACACTATTCTTGTATTGATTTTCTTGAAACATGGCTATAATCACACACCACTCCTCAAAATTTCTTGATGGATTCCCATTTGCAGCATAAAATATTATTATAGTTATCATTGTTGATGTCAGCTTTCTTTTCTTTTACGGAGGACTTTCTGTGTGCCAAGAACTATGGTAAACACTTTGTACATTCTGTCTCAATCCCCTCAAATATGTTGAAGTCTATATGTAATTATAAAATTTTATAGATGAGAAATGAGGCTTGAAGAGGTTTCTATAGCTTTCCCAAAGCCAAAAGACAGTAGTAGAACTTGGATTCAAACAAACCTTTGCTTTATACCTTCTAGAATAAACTTCAAGCTCTTTCTTCTGGCATACAAAATCTTAGACACTATGTCCTCATGCCCAGGAGTTCACATTTCTCTTCTTTAAGCATTGACGTATGTTCAGTTTCACCTCTTCTCCAACATCTGTACTTATCCCTCCAACTGGAAAAAACTGAACATTTCTCTGAACTGTAACAATATTTGTGTAATTTTGCCATCTGTAACTTTCCAGAGTTGTTTAATTATAGAACTTATCTCTTTTTTGAAGACTAAAATATTTATGAGGGCAGGATCAGAGTCTGACTCAAATTTGCATCTTTTAGAGAGACTAGCCCTGTGCCTGGCTAAAAAGAATTGTCTTATATTTGCTTCTGAATGAAGAAAGGAAATAGAATTAAATTATTATCGGGATTTTAGTTAGGCCTTAGAAAATATTGAGAGTAAGAGGTGATAGATGTAGTTAGTAAAGAAGAAAGTGGACTTTATCCCCTTTGAGGATCTTAATAACACAGGATAGATTTTTACCTTCCATGATATTTTACAAGTGGTCCTATCTGGAGAATGGGGGATAGGATTTAAGACCACCTAAAGGTGTTTTCCATTTCTTTAATTTTATGAACAAATCAAGAAATGTGGGCCCACTGGAATGTACTAAGGAGAAAATCTAAAAGAAAACATCTACTTAGAATATATCACAATATTTTTATCTTTTTGTGAGTGATGTGAGTGCTTCCATGGACTTAGAGAAATGTCCAAAAGTCTGACTATAGCTTATACACTCATGTAAATCTTCAGGGACGAATATGACATTCCATAAAAATTTTATGTCCATATTTGAGTTTGGAATGAAAAGACAGGAAGAAAAATGCTCATGTTATTTTATTGCTTCCCCCTTTCTGTTCAAGGCAAAAGCATAGCCATGTGAAAAATTGGACACAGGAAGTAAATCAAATATGTTAATACAAGTTGTAAAATCTAAAATCATTTGCAATGCAGGCTGAGGCTATGAGGAAGGCAGGAGTTATTTAACGGAAATTATTTAACCTAGTCTGTTTGCCTATTTCTTTGCGTGGAGATGTTGTTGAGAGTGTAGTGCTGAACGATGATGAAGTAATACTAAAGTCAAGCCTCTTCCGGGTTCCCGGTAGGAAACATGTTTTAGTTACAAGTAGTAAAGTAAACACAGAAGCTGCAAAAATCCATCACCAGAGGAAAGCAATAATTTACATGAGTGATAAAAAAGGCATTTCATCTATGCATGATAAGAAACCACTGAACAAAACAAATTATACACCACACCAGAATGGCTCACTGCCCAAAGAAATTGCAAACAGTTTATGATGAAGGAGAAGAGAAAACTACAGAGACACAGAAATCAAAGCGAAGTGTTCCTCGAACTAAGAATGCCAGTTGTACTCTACACAATTGTGGGAAATATATGCTAGGAATATGTGGTCCTTAGTGATGAATATCTCAGATGGCTTTTTGCATAAGAAAACAATACCATCAAAGAGGCATAATTTGTCATACACAAACACTCCTGGTGATGTATCTCCTATATTACACCAATGTCTCTGAGTTACTATTTCCTTTACATAAAGTCCAAATAGTTAGACCAAAATATGACATGACATTTGCTTTCTAAAATTATATTTGCTATTGATAACCATGAGTGCTTCTAGATATTTCAAGCTTGAAATATTACAAGAGGAGTTTCTATCAGGATAACTAAAAAAACAGAAATATTTAGTGATCTTTTTTTTTTTAATGCTTTGTAGTAAGTCAATGCCAGTTCCAGGATAAAACTAGATCTCATGAACTCTCCATATGTTATGTGTTATAGCAATATGTTTTTGTCTTTTTGTTTCTTTTGCTTTTTTTGTTATATCTGAATGAGTATTTATAGAGGAATTCTCACAGTCTCAGTGTCTAAAGTAAGAAAAGAAGTTCAGGAATAGGAAAGTTCTTATATAATCATATTTTAAAAATAAATGTTTGGAATTAATGGGTAATAATCTAGGGCAAACATTGAGTTTGAGTTGTACTAAGCAGTAAGATACATTAGGCTAGAACTCAGGAGAAAGGTCTAGGCCGTTTAGGTGGTAAGTCACGTATATGGAGCAAATCACCATGGGTGGTTGTTTAGCAGGAAAAATAATGATGACACACTGAGGAATAGAACCCCTTGAATTTTTATCATTTTTTAACAGGGAGAAAAATGATTAGAAAAAGTCCTGGAGTGGGGGATGGAGGGGGAGATGAATCAAAAGAATTTTGTCAGAAGTAAAAGAAAAGAAAACAAAATAAACAATAATTGGGGAAGGGAGAATTCAAAAGTCACTCGGATCAAAGAAAGGAAATTAGGGCTAAAGAATCTTTGACAATTAAGACATTATGTAAGTGGCCTTAGAATAAGCAAAATCAATAATGTTAGATCAAAATGGCAGAATGGATACAAAAACATAACTCCACTCTTAAAACTCTAGCTTCAAGTGAACATATATATTTTTTATTGTGCTTTAGATGAAGGTTTACAGAGCAAATTAGTTTCTCATTAAACAATTAATACACATATTGTTTTGTGACCTTAGCTGCCAATTCCACAACGTGTCAACACTCTCCCCTTCTCAACCTTGGGTTTCCCCTTATGAACATGCATTTTTAAGAGACAAATTCATAATAACTGTGGAATACAAACAAACAAAGTGCTTAAGATTTTGAAAAAGCTCTATGAGCTGAGTAGGTCAGCCCATTTCTAGATACTGTGCCTAGCAATTGACAACAAAAAACCTTGCTCTTGAGACTGCAGGAATGGTTGTAGGAATTTGCATTTAAAGGACAGGTCACTGGCAAGAGCAATGCCTAGAAGAACAATGAGGTCTCACTTCCGAAAGTCCAATTTCTGCAGTCTAGTGGAAACCCCTGTGGCGTAGTGGTTAAGAGCTATGTCTGCTAACCAAAAGACTGGCAGTTCGAATCCACCAGGTGCTCCCTGGAAACTATGGCAGTTCTACTCTGTCCTATTGGGTGGCTATGAGTCAGAATCGACCCCACAGCAATGGGTTTAGTAGCATATCACAGAGATAAACACACAATTTTTTAAAAAATTATTTGTTATTAGCACTGTGTAAGAAGACCAACAAACTGAATAACCAGAAGAGCTAGCAGAGAAAGCCATTATTAGAAGAACAATAAAAAATTAAAGAATCTATAGATAATATGTTCATCGAGTTAAAGCAGAAAACTGAACCGCTGATACTGTAGTTATAAAAAACAAATGATTATGGACTTTGTAAATAAAAACATAAAATAATTTGAATATAATACTGTAAGGATAGTATTTCTATTGGAAATAAAAAAGCATAAAATCATTTGAATGTAAATATAGGTACAACTGAATAAAATTAGAAAATTTAAATGACAGTTTCTGAGGAAACAAGAAGAAGAACAAAAAGTAATTGAGATAACTGAAAAAAACAGTTGACACCCAGAAATTCCAGCTGTTATCTGTGTTGCAGACAGAATGGAGGGGAGAAAATAAAGTTATACCAGAACATTTTAGAAATAAAAATAAAATTTCTCAAATCATTTTGTTTGTTTGTTTTTTAAAGAAGGAAGATAAGAGAGAACCTACAGTCTAAAATTTTCAGGGGAGAGAAGAAGTCAAAAAAGGCTAAAAATGAAAAAATACATATTGCTTTGAAAATTTAAACCTGGATACCTGGGTGAAACAGCAGGTTAGAGGCATCTAAATAGAGAAACAATAAAGCAAAAGAAAAAATATAGAAATTATCAAGACTCCAACACAAGAGATAAAGTATTAACAGGGTTAAAGAGAGGTTAAGAGACAGGAAGCGTCCCTGTGTGGTGCAGCTAATGAGCTGGGATGCTAACTGAAACGCTGAAGATTCAAGCCCACCCGGACGCTCTGGGAAGAAAAGTTTTGGTTGTCTACTTCCAATAAATCAGCCACTGAAAACCCTACTAAGCATAGTCCTACTCTGACACAAATGAGATTCCATGAGTCAGAATCGACTCGTTGGCAACTGGTTAGTTAAGAGACATGACAACAAAAAGAGAAGACATAATGAAAGATCTTTTAGGATTCCAGAGGAGAAAAGAAAAACTGAGAGAAAGGTAGTATTTGCGTAAATAATGGATGAGAATTTTCCATGATTGAAGAAAAACACAAATTCTTAGATTTGGGACATAAACACACATGCAGGATAGATATCATCTGGATTGCTATTAATATAACAGCAGTAACTGAAGGCAATGACAAACTCTGAGAACAGCGGAAGGGAAAAGAGATTATTTACAAAGGAATGACATTTCACAGTGAGAACGGACATGTACACAAGGGATCATGAACAAGAATCTTTACAACAAGCTGTTTGTTATTGAAAGACAGACAGAGAGACAGAAAGAGAGAGATCCTCAAAGTTCATCATCAGGAGAGTTAATAAAAACAGATTTATATATTTATGTAAACTCACAATATATAGTTGTAAAAATGAATAAACTGAAGCTAAAGGTATTAACATGGTTCAACATAATTTCTTATGCAAAACATTAATTATTTGTAAAAGTAAATTAGGTGATTATCTATAAATATATGACCATGGACATTTGAGAACACCCAAGTTAGTTTTTAGTGAGGTTTCAAACTATCCATGAGTGTGCTATCTAAAAAAGGGTGGAGTTATTAAAGGATCAGCCAAAAAGCAAGGATTACTTTGTTTTCCTCCAGCATTGCCCAGGGGAGGTCGGTGCTGGCCATCACACTGGAGTTTCTGGTCAGCCTAAGAAACTCCACCCTACAGTGGCAACAGAAGCATCTGGTTTACAGCGTTCCATAGCCTCAGGCATTAGGTCACTGAGTCAACACCCCTCCCCAATAACATTTAATTTAAGGGAGAAATGAAGAAGGACAAAGATTACAATAAGATGGGAATAAATGTTGATTATTTCATTCTTATTATTGTTATTATTAATATTATTGAGACTGACACACGCATGTGTACTTAGAAGAAAAAGTTGCATGATGGGGAAAGATCGTGAAGAGGCAGAAGTACATGGTGCTACTACTATATAAGTAGTTTGGAGAAGGACACTGCTTCCCCTAAAAAACAGCAGCAAAAACACAGAATTGGCAGAATAAAGAAAATGAAAATAAACAGAAAGTGCTATTGCTGTTAGGACATACAGTCAAGAAAGTTTATATGTTATAACAATTATTGTATCTGTAAGTGAAATAAGAAAATGATCAGTTATTGAGAGAAGCAGGGATAGAGATTGTGAGAAAGGCAATAAAGTTTTCAATAGAGATACGGGAACATGAAAGAAGGAGCTGATTACAAACAAATACAAAGATGATTGAGGAATGCTAAAGGACCAACTGAGGCTGGAGACAATACATTTTAATGACACAATCAGCATGATATAATTTTTCTCTAGAAAGCAGGTGCTAGATTTAGCTCAACGCTGGGTGTGAGTAGAGCAAGGGGGAAAGAAAAAAAAAAAAAACAAAGAACAGAGTAAATTAGAAATTTAGGATTTAGCTAGAAAGTAGTTGAAATGTTGAATTATAGCAAGTCTATTGTATAAGAGAATAAGTGAAACTAGATAATGGGTAGAGGCCTAGGCTATGTAAAAATGAAAATATCAAGAAAATGAAAATACTGATTGATCAAATAAAGACGTGAGAAAGTTGCAAGAATAGGGGAATATGATTAGAAAATTAGCTTCTGACTCACAGTTGTTCTCTATCTTATCGTCCCGTGTTGTGTTCATCAGAGCACCTTTCGATAGCTGGTATATTCTTTTGTCTTGAGAACAGGAATGCTGTTTGTCTGATTCATGAATGTATTCCCAACACCTAGAATGGTGACAGGTGCATTGTCAGAGTTCCATAAATATTTGCTGAAAATACGGATAATTGCTGGAATTTTGACTTCATAGGCCGTGTACATCTTGCTGTGGATGAGATATTGTATGATTTTACAAAAACAAGAAGCCTTTACCTGAGATAATTACAAGGAAATTATAATTGAAGAGTTGGATGAAGTGTCTCGTCCTTAAAAGATATAGCCTTATGTATTTAACAGTTAGCACTCTGGAGTCAAGTTAAAATAATGGGTTTAGCCCTGGCTCCACAATGCATTAGTACTAGGACATTGTATAATGCATTTAATCATTATAAATCACCATTTTCTCATTTGTAAAAAGAACATAACAAGTCCATCATAACATTTCTGTGAGGATAAAACTAAATAGTGATGCACACATACATTGTGTCTGTTGTACAAAAATGTACCTTATATGCTAGGCATTTTTAAAATGGTCCCCAAATCACTGCGGTGGAATCTGTACTCCCTTTTCATGCAGTGGCATTATTTTACCAAGACATTAAATATCCCAAATAATTTTAATAATTTGCCTCATCTAAATGTCAAACATTAGCACCTACTGAGGATTAGTAATGAAATCTTCTAGTATTTTCATCAAGAAACAAATCACCATGGCAATGATATTGATATGCCCAATCAATTGTGAATTTGTATATAAAGATGAATTTCCTATTAAAATCCCCCACAGAGCTAATGAGATACTGACAGCATCAGTATATGTGTTTAATCGTACCAATAAGTTTACAAAACACTCCTGAAGAAGTAACTCTCTGGCTTTTAATTCTGATGTATCTCATCATATATGGAACATGGTATGGTGTAATTGGTTCTTCCAAATGGATGTTCTGGTCCTGAAATCAACCTCTGTGAGGGCTGCTATATAGAAAGTACAAGTGCTCATCGGTAGCACTAACTGCAAAATGCGGGCATGGAACTTTCAATGGCTGAACGCAAATTTTAAATTTTAAACTTTCTCTTTAGCTTCTTGTCAACTATTCTGACTTTAAAAAGGAAAAAGTCTTAAAGTGCCAAATAAACATTTTAAATTTATATTCTACTTCTGGTTGGCTAATTAAAAATAATGTGTCTTAACAATTCACATGAAAAAGACAAGCAAGTGTATTCATAAATTATTCATAAGATATGTTTCAAAATGTGAAGCAAAGCAGGATTCAAGGGAAAAAGGAATAAAATATTCTACACCATGACCATTGAAAATTCACCCATCTCTTGCTTAACAGTCTTAATTCATTGCTGGAAACTCTGCCACTAGGTAAAAAATTAGACACGCACACACACACACACACACGCACACGCTTGTATGCATGTGGACACACACGTATATAAATTAGATACATATATATTTAGAATTAATATAAATATATATTTATTAATTTTAGTTGAAAAATATTCTATGCATACTACCCCAACTCAAAATACACAATAATATTCAAAGACAGAAAAACATATAAATGAACAATAAAACATGCCTATATGAGAAATAAACAATTTAAAAGTGAATAAATACAGTTCTTACATAAAGGTAATGTAATATAGGTTTAATATTATTTTTTCCAAAGGAGGAAAAGACTGAATAGTAGTCGTAGAAAAGATATGAGAAGGATTCATTTTTGGATAGTGCATCTTTTTCTGCACAATTGTTAGCACCAATTTATCACCCTTTCTGGGGCTTACCGTTATCCTGTACTCAAACCGCATTTAAAACGTTTAGAGCAAAGTAAAAGCTAATTAATAATGATAACACTTTGAAACACATGGCAAAAGCACATGTGTACTAGAGCTGCAAGAGTTATAAAATGATGTTTCTTCATTCCTTCTACTTGAGGTAAACACAAAAAGAAAACATTTTGGATTCATCCAAACATAAAAGACAATTCAAACTTTTCCTGTAATTTTTTTTAGAAACTGTTATGTCAAGTAAATTATTATGTCTTTACCTAAAATTAAAATACCAAAATATCACTTTTCATATTAATTTAGTGTATCTTAAAGTGAAAAGAATTTCTACTAGGAAAAAAGGAGCCACTGTCCAAAAAATAGTGTGAATTTTTGCAAGCTATTATGATTAATAGGAACCCTGGTGGCATAGTGGTTAAGAGCTCCACTGCTAACCAAAATGTCGACAGTTTGACTCAACCTTGGAAATCCTATGAGACCGTTCTACTATTTCCTATAAGGTTCTATGAGTCAGAATCCACTCGATGACAATGGTTTTTTGTTTGTTTGTTTGTTTTGTTTTTGTTTTAATTATAGTAAATAGTTAACTGAACAGGCATTATGATAGGTAGGTCTGTTTTTCTCCCCAATTTGTTTTTTTGGTTCACTATATTCTTTTTCCAACTGATAGCAACCCTATAGGACAGAGTAGAACTGCCCTATATGGTTTCCAAGGAGCAGCTGATGGATTCTAACTGCTGACCTTTTGGTTAGCAGCCAAACTCTTAACCACTATGCCACCAGGGTCACTATAGTGTTGCTATGAGTAGGAAGCAACTTGACAGCAAAGGTTTTGGATTTTTTGTTTTATATTTTTTTTGAAAGGGAAAACTTAGGCCGTGGCATTAATAAAATGCTTGTAATGTCTAGACTTCAGTACACTGAGCTCTTTAAAGACAGGACACATTAACTATTTTTTAAAAGACACACGGACACAGTTACTAAAATAACAGTCTATTCGTGGTGGAAAAGTAATGGTTTCCTCAGATATTTACTGTATCTGCAGACATAATCATTGTAGAAACCAGGGATAATTTTGTTTTTACTAAGGACTAGGAAGTAGTTAGAAAAGGTTCAAGGTTTCATTTAATTTGAAAACTAGTGCTTCTTATTCTTTTCATCTGTCATGGAGTCCTAGATTCATGATGACCTGACCCCAGGCACAAAGGAAGGAAACTCTGCCGGGCCCTACTCCATCCCCATAACTGGCTGGGGATCTGACTTGTGATACATAGAGTTTGCATTGGCTGATTTTAGGAAGTAGATCACCAAGTCTTCCTTCCTAATCCATCTTAGCCTGTAAGCTCCACTGAAACTTGTTTAGCATCACAGCAACACAAATCTTGTACTTACAGACAGGTGGTGGCTAAGCATGAGGAGCATTCCTTAGGAATCAAAACCAGGTCTCATGCATGGAAGGAGAGAGTTCTATCACTGAAACAGCATGGCACCTCAGGACTAGTGCTAGATAAGGTATAAAATTTATCTCAAGATTCAACATGTGTTTCAGCCATCCCACACTGTGGTATGTAATTTTCGAAGTCATAGTGGCTGTGGGGTAATTGGGTCAGTTTCGCCTCATCAAAGTAGAGTTAAGAAAACCAAAGCATAAAGGCAAGAGATTTTACCCAATTTAACCTCAAAGAAGATGGGTGCAATGTTGCTACAGGGAGTTCACCTTATTGTCTACTGACCTATGATGCAAAGATGCTGGTTTTTTTTTTTTTTTTTAGGTCCAGAATATGTTCGACATTATTACTAAAGCACAAAATCTGTACGTCAAATGAATTTGTGCTCTCTTCACCTTACATTGATTAGCAGAAATTAATTTTCATGCTCTTCACTTAGAGCAGAAGTAGTAGCAAATTCCCTGACTTTCCCCAATGTAGCTCTTTATACAGGTCTTTCCATTTTCCTTATGTAGTAGAAATCTGTGGTATTCATTTCAAAACAATCATCAGAAATAAAGGTGCTCACAGCATGTCTTATATTTTCTTAGTGTTGAAAGATAGAATTTGGAGACACCTGTAAATTTCACAACTAGGTTTCCAACTATATACCAAAAAACAGTTAAACAACAACAGTTGTCTTAAAGTCTAAAGTATGACATGAATTTACATCATGAAAACACAGAGGCAGATTATCAATCCTTGTCTTGTGTTCATTTACATAAAAACCCAAATGCATAGGTACCAAATCACAGCAAATCCTAATATGAACAGAATATGAGGTTCTGGAACAATTTTAAAACTTCTCTGTTTTTGATATTTTGTTTTCTATTGCCACAAGAAGGGTTAATGAAGGAGGAATTTTGCTGAAAGCCTATATGCCAAGTAGTCTCATAGAAATTTTCTTTATGTTAAGATTTCATAAATACAAATACACTGACAAATACCACGAGAGACCCACAATAAACATATGTTAAATAACAATGGGAAAATAGATTTAATTAATACCAAAACAGAATTTTGTATTTGATGGTATTATTCTGAGAACATAAGGGTAATATGGTAATAAAAAGTTAAACAGATTTTTTTAGTTATAAAACAAAAAACTCTAAGGGCTTACATAAAACAAGACGGAAAACAAACTCTCTTTGGTCTTAGTATCTGAAAAGTGAATATATACTAGTTCATTTTGGATAATATAATTGTCCTTAGGCTGGGAAATGTATTTTTAAGAAAGCCTGAGTGGATGGGACTTAGAAAAGATTCTCTCAACATATCAATGGTAAACTCTAAAAATGAGTTCCAGTATATCCCTTTTGCAAGCACTGTGGACTTATAATATGGATGTTGTGACATGTATATGTGATCTGTGTTTTGTGATTGTTCTCTTTCCATCTGAACATTGCAGTGGACACCAAACGCTTGAGGACCAAGATATTGTATTTGTTTGTCTGATCATCTTCTGTTCCCCTCAGTGTCTTACAAATGGTCGAAGCTCAAGAAATGTTATGCATTTAGTTATAAAACTGGATATGCATATCTCTTATGCTTAATCCTTAAACATAGAAATCATCAGTTAGCATTTGTGCTTTTCTGAAATGACATCCATTTCATGTACTCAACTATGGCATGCCTGCTTTTTATAATCATGGGGATGGACTATAGAAAATGCCTACTATGACAGAATGATGATTCTGATACCATATTATTTACACTAATCTTCAAGATGCAATGTGAATATAAAATGCCATAAAGTTTTAGTCTCTTTCAGTTGCAGAATATAATCATTAATATGGATGATATTTTTAATAACCAAACTTTTTGGAAGACACCAAAATATTCTTAAGTTTTAATACTTCTTAATTTATATCTAATTTCCTTAGCATGTTATTTTCTTTATTCATATATTAATGCTCATAATATTTCAAATATTAAGAGTCCAGCTATTACTATTGACACGCTTACAATTAACTGGCTCATTTCAGCTAAATGTAGTAATAATTCTAATACCTAAAATAGGTCAGTCTATGGATCTCTAAGCAATTAATAAATTTTCATAAATTTGCAGTTAAGCACACACTTATTAATACTTGCTTAGACAATGATGCAGAAAAATTGAATACCTCATGTAGGAATAAAATCTATTAGTGATATGTATTAAGAATATTCACTTAATTTCTCAGAGACAATGAGGTCATCAGGGCAGATTTTTTTCTTTTATCTTATATTGCTTTCATAGTTCACAGTGATGAATATGTACTAGATTCTTAATATATTTCCCAAATTGATAAATTAACAAAGCACCAGGTACTCTACTAATTATTAAGTGTTAAATATACTGAAGACGGAGTCCTCAAATAAATTATAGTTTAATGGAAGAGCTCTTAGATACTGAGAATTAATCAAGCTAATTATTGTTGTTAGCTACCATCAAGTTGATTCCCACTCATAGCAACTCTATCAACAACAGAACAAAGCACTACCCAGTGTTGCATTATTCTCACAATTATTGTTATGTTTGAGCCCATTGTTGCAGCCACTGTGTCAATCCACCTCCTTGAGGGTCTTTACTCTTTTTCACTGACCCTCTATTTTACCAAGCGTGATTTCCTTCTCCAGGGACTGATCCCTTCTGATAACGTGTCCAAAGTATGTGAGACAAAGTCTCGCCATCCTCACTTCTAAAGCACACACTGGCTGTACTTCTTCCAAGACAGATTTATTCATTCTTCTGGCAGGCCAAGGTATATCTAATATTCTTGGTCAGTGCCGTAATTCAAAGGCATCAACTCTTCTTCAGTCTTCCTTATTCGTTATCCAACTTTCACATGCATATGAGGTGACTGAAAATACCATGGCTTGGGTCAGGCTCAACTTAGCCCTCAGAGTGATATCTTTTCTTTTTAACTCTTTAAAGAGGTCTTTTGCAGCACATTTGCCTAATGCAATACATCCTTTGATTTCTTGACCGCTGCTTCCATGGCTGTTGACTGTGGATCCAAGTAAAATGAAATCTTTGAGAACTTCAATCTTTTCTTCATTTATCATGATGTTGCTTATTGGTCCAGTTGTAAGGATTTTTATTTTCTTTATGTTGAACTATAATCCAAGCTAATTAGTAATGCGAATAAAATGCAGATATATGCAATCCATTTGAATAAACATAGGCCCATATTTTCAATCAAAAAATAATGGTCTAAAACAATGCTATCAACAAAAACTAGAACTATTATTGATAAACCTTGAATATTAAATGCTGTACCTGCATGGCACCCTGTGCTGTATGGAGTTGAGAGAATCACAGAGCAGTGGTAGTCTTCCTGAAGTAGACTAGTGCATGATGGGTTGGCCCTGTTGTCAGATCCTGGGATTTAGACTTTCTCTTAATACTCTAAGAACCTCTTTCCTATCTATATAAATTGACCGATAATCTCAAATTCCTACAGATAAGAATAAATTTATTATTCCTTACTTTAGGAATAGGCTATGGGGAGAGAAGCACATCTAGACTGGCCAGCGAAGAACCCTTGAAAACCTTCTCTTCTATAATAATAACAAGAACAGTAGAGAACTAGTAAAAATCAACTTTTTCAGAACACTGGAAATTAACCAAAATATTTTAACAATCTGAGACACATTTATTCAAGACAAATGAAGGAATCTCGGTAAAAACAGTGAATGTTGTGGTGTTTTAACTTGCCTTATCCCATCCCCCTCTCTTCAATTCTTCAGTAGTCTTAAAAACCAGCAGCTTAACAGCCACTGGATGGAACACAATGGATTTGGAGCTGCCATAAAATCTCCCTGTGCAGGAAATTGTCATTGTTTGACTTGTTGATAGTTCCCTAGTAAAACCATTCTTTTAGGTCTTGTCATTATTTGACCTAATTAAGAGCTTTCTCAGTGGAAAAAGTAAGATCCCCAGGGTGTTTTTTAAAAACAATCAGCACCAATTGTTTAATATTGCAGCAACCTGAGACAGTGATGCCATTTGGGCCAAACAAAAGGGTGCAGGAAAGAAGAAAAGGAAAATATGACTAATTCATCAGCAATTCTAAGGAAACTAAGGATTTCTGGATATGGTGCAAGGAGGACATGTGCTTTGCTAAGGATACCAAAGTAACCTTCAAAGGAAGAATGAATAAAATATAGAACAAATGAGAAAGGTGATGGTCAAAAAGTAAATAAAATTTTCTTAGACTATATTAACTTGTAATTGTCTTTTCTATCACACTTCTTCATAAAGTCTGTAACTGCAGTGGCTATTTTCCCTGTCATGTAGCTTACAGTGAAGTTCACATCACTGTTTTCCAAACAGTGTTGTACACACGATATCTAAATTATTGTTTTCCAATGAAGTTGATCAGAATCACCTGGAAAGATATTTTAACATATGATTCTACAGCCACACTCCAAATTTACTGCAGGGATATGCAGGGTAGGCAACTAGCTATCTGCATTAATAATAATAATAATAACAATCTTGAGTATGATTTAGTATGACATAGGTTTGGATACCACAAGGCACCATTATGAAAGGAAACACTCAAAATATAAAGGGCACATACCTAAAAGCATATAATTTGCTATCTGGACTACGTAAATTAAAGATCCCTATAGAGGAAGGGAAGTCCTTGGGTGGCGTAAATGCTTATGCTCTCACTAGTAACCAAAAGTTTGGCAGTTCAAACTCACCCAGAGTCACCTTGGAAGAAAGCCTTGTCATCTGCTTTGAAAAGGTCACAGCCTTGAAAAACCTATCAGACATGGTTCTACTCTACAATACATGGAGTTGTCATGAGTCAGAATCCACTCTGTGGCAACTGGTTTTGTTTTGTTTGTTTGTTTATAGAAGAAGTAGTTTGCTTACAGATATATGACCAGTGTGCAGCAATATTGTGTAACAGTCTATGTTTAGTAAAAATATTCTCCTATTGGCTGAGCTAATTTCTTTCCTTTTTCTTGAGTTGCTACAAATAGACCATGAAACTTAAGACTTAATGTTACAAAGCATGGCGTGGTTTCTTCCACTAGCTTTAAAATCTCTTAAAACCCAAGGGTCAATCAAAAATTTCACATTTGTATTAAAAAAAAAAACTTAAAATATAACTCACTTTTAATTTTCATATATATTTATGTGTTTGGAAGATCTTTTAACTAGGCATAAACATGAAACAGTAAATGGTGGTTGACTCTGGGGAGTGTGACGTAGCTGTCTAGAGTGGGAAGAATATATATATATAAATTCATATATATATTATACTGTATACAGTTTTGTAATGAGGTGTTTAAATATCCAGATGCATACATTATATTTTGACATTTTTAAAGGTCTACCAAAAGAAGGAGCCCTAGTGGCGCAATGGTTGAATGCTCAGCTGCTAACCGAAGGTTGGAGGTTCAAACCTAACCAGCAGCTCCACAGGAGAAAGATCTGGTGATCTGGTCCTGTAAAGATTACAACCAAGACAACTATATGAGGCTATTCTGCTCTGTCACATGGGGCCCCTATGAGTTGAAATCCAATAACAACAACAACCTAAAGAAGAAAAGAATCTAACATAGCCAAGAAAACCCACTGTATTAGTTTCTGTATTGCTACATAACAAAGTTGCACAAACTTAGCAGCTTAAAACAAAATTCATTTATCATTTCACAGTTGCTGGAATCAGGAGCCCAGACATATGGCTGGGTTCTCTGCAAGACTTCAATTAATGTATTTTCTCCTTCTGAGTTCCCATCTGGAGGCTTAACTAGGGAAGGGCCTACTTCCAGGATCCCTTGGGTCATTTCTTGTGCTGTAATACTGATGGCCCTGACTTCTTGCTGCCTGTTAGTCAGAAACTGCTCTTAGCTCCTAGAAGTCATCCTCAGTTTCCTTCCATGTGGGCCTCCCAACATGGCTGTTTACTTCTTCAGAGCCAGCAAGGGGATCTTATATAATGCAATCATAGGAGCAACATTATATCACCTTTACCATATTCTATTGGTTAGAAAAGTCACATGTTCAACTCAGACCAAGGGTAGGGAGTTACACAAAGGTGTGAACACTAGGACTTGGGGATCTTTGAGGGACACCTTACAATCTGTTCACCACTTCCACTGATAAAGGTTAAACATAAACTTTAGGGTCTCTCATTTTGTTAACCTAGATGTCCCACTCTGTTTTATCCCAAATCTACTCAGATGAGTTATGATTCACTTTTTGTGGATCCTGTTGGCATACTAGAGGGCATAGTTTGGAAGAAAATAAATGTTTATTGAGAATCTATTATATGCCAGGCACTCTGTTAAATACCAAAAGTTTTCTAATACATTTCTTATGAAATTCCTATAAAATAGGTATGAGCAGTCCTATTTCTGATGAAGAATTAGAATAACTTTCCTGATGTGCTAAATCCATTTTACTTTTTCTTTTTCCATTTTACTATACTGGCAGAATACAGACTAAAAATCAGTTCAATTTTTTCCCTAAGTAGAATAAGATAGAACATATTAAAAGGAGCAGAAATGAAAGGAGAAAAAAAAAAAAGAAGAAGAAGAAGAAAACACAGGGCATTAATAAATAAACTCACATAAGATTTCACAATAAATAGAGTTAATTCAGTTTGTAGTATTTTTAATTACTTGATTGCAAATATTCAACTTCGACACTTAAAACATTCCTTTGAAATGAGCCTTGTGAATTATGTAGCTGAATTTCCATGGGCCTGTATCAAAACTAGGTTTCTAAGGAACAGTGAAATAACTTATAAGTTTCTCCACGTGGACCTTTTTTTTTTTTGACAGAATAAATAGTAATAAAATTCATTTACCGGTTTCAATTTCCTTTCATAATTGCTAACTGTAACTTCTACATTTTAGATTAATTACTAAGATTTTTTTTTATTTCCCATAGGTGGCAGCATAAACTTCAACAGAATATTCATTACTAGCAATATTAACTCAGTTCTTTTTCTATTGAAATGGCAAATATACTATTCTGAGGGTTTCTGATTCCACTAAGTCCATCTTTTGAATCTATTTTAAATGCTCAAAATGGGAGAAAACAAACAAACTTGTTGCTGTGTAGTAGACTCCTACTCATAGCAACCCTATAGGACAGAGTAGAACCGCCCCATAGGGAGGGGCTGGTGGATTCAAACTGCCGACCTTTTGGTTAGCAGCCATAGCTCTTAACCACTGTGCAACCAGGGCTCCCAAAATAGGAAAGGAGTGAAGAATTTATTCTTGTTAAGGGAATAAAACTAATTTTCCTTCATATACCATGGACTGCCAGAAGAACGAACAAGTCTGTCTTGGAAGAAGTACAGCCAGAATGCTACTTACAAGCAAGGATGGTGAGATTTCCTCTTACATATTTTGAACATGTTATCTGGAGGAATCAGTCCCTGGAGAAGGACATCATGCCTGGTAAAGTAGAGGGTAGGTGAAAAACAGGAAGACCCTCAACACGATGGATTGACACAGTGGCTGCCACGGAGGGCTCAAGCATAACAAGGATTGTGAAGATGCTGCAGGACAGGGCAGTATTTCGTTCTATTGTACATAGCGGGTCACTATGAGTCAGAACAGACTCGAAGGCACCTAGCAACAACAAATGTATGTCTATGTGCGTGTAACATTGCATTTAATATATGTTTTAAATTTTTGATTGAATCAGTTTTCTTTTTAATAGTACAGATTTTAAAAGTATGCCCGTTTCTTTGGATTTCCAAAACAGGAAAAAGGTCCACATTCGCACTGAATTCAAAGGAATGCCAACACATTCAATCAATTGTAAGCTGCATTTTTATATACTCTTTGAAATAATGGAGAAACAGTTCACTCTCCCAAGCGTCTTATTTAAATTCTACTTACTTAAAGTCTAAAAACAAAACAAAACAGACTTCAATTGCAGTTAACCTTAGGTTAGTGTTCCATTGGAAAGACTTTTCACCTTAATTTAGCTCTGTATCTGTTTCCATCTTGTATTTTTTCAGTAGACATTCTTTCCTCTACCTTTTGTATAACAATTGCTTTTGAAAGCTCACTATATTCTGGAGACGTAGCATGCTTCAGAGAAAACCTACTTAATGTGAAGACGGAATATTTTAACATATTTGCCTACCCTCAGGTGTGCTTCTTTATGTTTCAAAGACATGATAGCAGTTCAACACTCCAATCCCTGGCTTTTATATCTTATCTCCTAGGATATGTTCTGAAGCAATGAGGTATACTGTTGACAAAGAATTAAATGTAATAATCAGACAACTAACCCAAGGTTGTTTGCAGCACTATATAAAGAGACAAATTAAGAAGACTACCATGGTATCCAGAAGCCATCTGTTAACTGATGTCAAATTGATGATAAAGAAAATTGAGTTCCCTTGGCATTTGGTTTTTCTCCAGCTGCATGCAGCTATAAAAGAGCCATCAAAGACAAATCTGCATTTATTGTTAATTCAGAAATGCAGTAGATAGGCATTGAGAAACCCTTAGTGACAACCTTTTATTTTGAAAGTTTATGGTAAGATTCCAGGAAAAGTTATACATGAAGCCTGGGATTGACATTTAAGACTATCTTGATAGGGCAAAAAGAAAATGATCAGTACAATTCTCTTCTTGTGTGTGCATACTTATAGGTGCAAAAAAAATTAATTGAGAGTATGAATAATGAGTAAATCACTTCTGAAGTAATCAACCATACAAAGGTTGGTCAATTACATACACACACACACACACACACACACACACACACACACACACACACACGATACCCTAAACATTTATTACTGTACATATCTCAGTGGTCAGCCTCATTTTAAGGAAAGCCTCATGATGGTGCACTACCAGAAAATACTCATAAATTTGGATGTTTTTTATTACCATGCCCACATAAAGACTAATGTCAAAGGCTTACTAAGGTACCCTACAGAATTGTTGTAATACTAATGAGCAATGGAAACTTGAAGAAGTTAACATAACGCTTTGAAAGAAGTTGGGATCTGGAGTCTGGCAAAAGTGATGCTTCAACTCCAGACTTCATCCCTTTTTAGTGATATGATCTTGGGCATACTACTTAATCTGTTCTAGTATACGTGCAAATATGAGAATGATAATAACAACCTTGCAGGGCTGTTCAAAGGATAAAATGAATTAATGAATGTCAAAGCTTATTTCTCTCAAAAAAAAATTAAGTGTCTTATCAATGGGTTTTTGAAGTATACTAGTTGCCAAGAACTTTAAGCTTATTGTGGAAAGGTCATTGGGCTGAGGATCAGGAAATCTAACTTGTTCATCTAGTTTTGCCATAAGTTAGCTGTGTGACCCTGTACAAATCATTTTAAATGTTTTGCACTTCAGTTTACTCTTTTCTAAATTGGGGTTGGGGTGGATGTAAATTACAAAGTCTCTATTAAATCTAAAATTCCATAATTCCAAGTTCTTTAGGTAGCTTTCAAAATAAATTAGAATATAAAACTATAACTTTGTAAAAGAAGAACATTCAAATCATTACGATTTCTTGCATATGTGTTTATTTCTAATGAAGAAAAAACCTATTAAACAGTTGGAAAAGTCCCTTTTATGGTCTACTTAATGTTTAGTATGTTAGTATGTATTTAATTTAAGTAACAGTGTTCAATTTATTCACTAAAGTCCCCTAATTGGACCAGATTAACCCAGGCCTATGTTAATTTTTCTTGTACTAAATGCCTAGAATTTTAGAGTTGAAAAAAACTAAATAATAATAATAACAACTAGTTATGTATTCCCCTCTCCACGGGAGAAAACTTGTTCTAGAAACTAAGTTTACTGGCTCCCAGACCACTCTTTTTATCACATCACATTCCATTGTTTATATGTTTTATTTTTAACAGCCTCAGAAATGCATTCCAACTAAGTCAAATTCTCTGTTCTGATGCCCTGTCTGTGAGTTAGCTATGACTGAGTTAACTATAGCTTACTAGTGTAACGCTGAAATAACATTTCACATTAGATGATATCCAAATGCAAATTTGTTCTGGTTTTCCATTACTACTTTAAAATGCATCTAGTGGAAGGAGTTTTCCCTTTGCCGTTGGATGAAAACTCAGCAAGCCCCATGGTTTTTCAGTTCACTCCTCAGTATAGGCATTCTATAGTTAAAGTATACAGTTTCAATTCAGAAATATTAAGTACCACTTCAAGATGATCACCAATATCAGATTCTTCATTCAAAAATAAGACTCTTCTCTTTTTGGCATGGTTGGCGTTTCCATTCACCTCTTCCCCACTAGTTAACTACTGTTTTGAACTTAAAAGATCAAAGTGAATTTAGAATGAGAGATGAAGCTAAAGAGCAAGACTGCTCCTACTTTGCTAGTAATTACTACTGCCATAATCATCTTCATGCCCTCTGGGTCTGGCAGGTTTTTAAAGGTGACTCTGTAGAACATATTTTTGTGGGCTCTTTAGAGTTGACTTTTAACTGAAACTCACAAGATATCTGCATTCCCCTTCCTTTCAGCAGCACTCCCCCACCCACCCCCTCCCGGCAAGCTTCTGGTTCTCTGGCCAGCCATTTTACGCAGGCTCTTGCTTAATTCCCTCACCTGGCAGTCCTGTTGTGCTCAACTCAAGCTACTCTTTTCTCTCTATGGTCTATATGCATTGCATCGAGAAAACACATACAGTCCTTGCCCTAACATCACAGGCCCTCTTAATGTTCTCAGGCATGAGTCAGTCCACCGAGTCACCCAATTTCAGCTAACATATATGAGGTTATCCAAAGTTCTTTTACCATCTCTCACTGGACTTGAAATGAGAATTCAGGAAACTACCCCAGATTTTCCCTTTGGGGGATTCAGAGCTCCATATTCTCCAAAGAAATCCTCCTCACAAAACCATCTCCTCTTTCCTTATTATGGACCCTGTTTTATACATAATCGCAGAGAAGTTCATGGGAACAGCTCTTGGAAATAACTTTTATAAATTCCGCAGTTTGTCAGGCACCTCACTTAGGTATTCAGGATTTATTGTATCTTGGCGCCTTAGCTTAAACATAAATTGTAACATAATATTGGACTAGTAATTGCTTATGCATAGACTTTTCTTGTGGAAAATAAATAAACTCCCGTCTCATTTAATCCACTGTTATTTTGGGTCTGTGTAATGGCAGTCAAGTGTATATCTTACTCACTGAATAAATAAAAGCTCAAATTATAAGAAAAATGCATAGTGCATAGTAGTATTTTAGATAGAGAGAGCAAATAAAGAGAAACAATTAAAAGTAAAACACAAGACTCTAAGCTGAGACATTTTAAGAAATGTGATGTCACAGAGAAATTGAAATTTCTGTAAGGTAATTATGTAAAGGCTGGGGATTTGGGCACATTCAGTTGGAGGTGAGAACAATTTTAAAGTAAATTTTTTAAAACTGACACATGTGCTGACCTTTTGGTTAGCAGCCAAGCACTTTAACCACTGTGCCATCACAGCTTCACTAAAATCATAAGTAGAAATAATTTCTTAAATTTCAGCAAATTATTAAAATATGGATTATACTACAAAAAGGAGGGAGAACAAAACCAAAGAAAATAAATTGCTTATAATTCATGTAGGGATATCGATCACAAGTCTGTTTTAAAACAATCTCTAAGGGTAAATAATCAGTAACCCAAAATATAGGCGATTGTATCATGATCACTCAAATTAATGTGATTATTTTAAAAATATAAGCCAAGAGTTCCGGCAAAATGGCACTCTAGGCAGAAGCAGCACACCGTCCCTCCACAGCAAAAATCCGAAAAACTAAGCCAAACAGAGAATACAATCCTGAAATCCTAAAACATCAAATGAAGAGATAAAACACCAAATGGAGTGAGAAAACTGACATAGAACGAAGAGCGACAGCAAACAGGGGTATGAAAAAGCAGCCTCACCGAGCGTCCAGCGGGAGACAAAACTAACGGTAATTTGCGGTGTGTGCTTTCCTGCCCCCCACCCCTCTTCACCCCGGCTCGACCTCCTCTGCTTCCCGCGACCATGGTCTCTTGACCGGAAAGCGCCGGCTGCTTGGATTCCACACACCCAAGCAGGCGGCTCTCTGGGTGCCATTTGTTGGCTGCTAGTGTTGTTGCTTTTTTTTCTGCTGCTTTTGATTTCTCACGTGTCTCTCGCCACCTCCCCCTCCTTTCACTCGAGTGCCTGGCTCCGTGCACCACCTTTGCTTCTTCCTGAGGGGCTGCAGCATGCCAGCAATTTGTGATATACGCTTTCCCACTCACTACCCTTCTTCACCCACACTCGGCCTCCTCTGCTTCCCATAGACACAGTCTCTTGCCCAGAAAAACCAGCCCTCACTAGCTGACTCTCTGAGTGCCATTTGTTGGCTGCTGGTGTTGCTTTTTTTTTCTTCCCTGCTTCTTTTGATTTCTCGCTTGCCTCTCACCACCTCCCCCTACTTTCACTCGAGTCCCTGGCTCCATGCACCATCTTTGCTTCTTTCCGAGGGGCTGCGGAGCTCCGTTTGAGTGTGGAGCCACTTCCGGGTCTGGGCTGCTGCGCTGGGGGGATCCTGGGGCTTTTGTTTGTTTTGAATAGTTTGTTTGTTTTTTTTTCCTTTTCTTGAATTGGGAGCCCTTTCTGGCCAGGCGGAGCTTCATGGCAAGGAACTCCCCTTCAGCTTCCATAGACGTGCAGATGGATACCTGAGAGTGTTTCTTTTTTTGTTGGTTTTTTAATTCTGTTTTTTTTGGGGGGGATTTCTTGTTTTTTTTAATTTTTCTTTTCTTTTTCCTCTTTTCCCTTTTCGTCTTTCTTCATTGCTCAGTTTCCTGTCTCACTATATCTTCTTTCACTTTCTGATCCCTGAATACCAGGCATTGTATACCTCTACACCTTCTAGCCAGGCTATAATGAGGCACCTGAGAGCGACTTCCCCAGACCTCATAGCTGCATCGGTGGGATCCCTGGGAACTTTGCAGTTCTTTAAACTTTCTGATTTTTATTTCTTCATTCTTTTGTTTTCTTCCACTGCCCCTTTCTGTTTTTCTCCATTCCATAGTATCTCATTTCTCCATTCCAACAGCAAGCTGCCCTAGCATTCTTTTATGTTTGTTTGTATGTTTTTGGCTCCTGTTACTCTCTCCTCTCAACCATATCCATCTTAGCTCCACACATAACAATCTCCCTGCTGCCACCTGCCTACCTGCACGGTGTACAGGCAGGGCCTACTGGAACCTGCCCTGCACTGATTACTGACTGGCCCTGGTGACTGTAGTAAATGCCATAAAAAACCCATCCCAGTAACTCCTCTTCAACTAGACCTGACCTGCCGTACCATATCTGAGTGACTCACCCTGCCAGTTGGAGAAGGATGTGAAAAGTATTGAGCACACAGAAGAACAAACAACAAAGAATACACAGTCCGCCTGCTCAGACATAGTCAATTTTTTTTTTTTTTTAAAAAGGGATGAAACAAATCTACAATGAATAAAAGAGAAAAATAACTACTGAATGCCCTGAAAACAGCAGAGAATATCAAAACATTTACAAAAATAGGACAGGATCGTTCCAGTAAGCATCCAAAATAAAACACCAGATGACTCTCCTGTGGAAGAAAATGCACTAGAACTACCTGATAGGGAATTCAAATCTCTAATACTCAGAATTCTCCAATAACTGAGGCAAAACGCCTACAAACATGAGGAAAAAATAGACAAATTCATGGAAAATACAGACAAAAAATTGGAAGAATTCAGGAAGTTGATGCAGGAACAAAATGCCAAAATAAATTCACAACTAGAAATTATAGAAAGACAAAAATTAGAAATCCAAAAGATAAACAACAAGATTTCAGAAATGGATGATGTCATAGAAGGGCTGAGAAGCAGATTTGAAACCGTGGAAAACAGGATCAGTGGAACTGAAGACAAACACTTGGATACAACTCTGTTTCAGGAGAACTCAGAAAAAAGAACAAAGAAAAATGAAGAGACCCTGAGAGTTATGTGGGACACAATTAAAAGCAAAAATGTACGAGTGATTGGCATTCCAGAACAAGGGGAGAAAACAGAAAACACAGAGAGGATCATTGAGGAACTGCTGACAGAAAACTTCCCCAATATCATGAAAGATGAAAAGCTGGTCATCCAAGAAGCTCAACGAACCCCACTAGAAGAGATCCCAAAAGAAAATCACCAAGGCATATCATATTCACACTCGCCAAAACCAAAGACAAACAAAGAATCCTGAGAGCAGCTCATGAAAAACAAGAAGTCACATACAGAGGAGGAACAATAAGACTAAGCTCAGATTATTCGGCAAAAACCATGCAGGCAAGAAGGCAGTGGGATGACATATATAAAATATTGAAAGAAAAAAATTACCAGCCAAGAATAATATATCCTGCAAAACTCTCATTCAAATTTGATGGTGAAATTAGGTGATTTCCAGATAAACAGAAATTAAGGGAATATGTAAAAGTCACACCAAACTTACAAGAATTATTAAAGGGAATTCTTCGATCTGAGGACAAACAGCTTCAGCTCACAGGCAGAACGTAGGACACAGGATCGTACGAGCCAGATACCAATCTAGGAAATGAACTCTCGACGACTATCCAAAACCAAAAGAAATACAACAGGTAATCAGAGTAGTTAATCAATAAATGACAACAACATCAAAACAATAAAAGAGGGAATAAATGCAGGTACAGAACCTTCTAATGGAGAGAAAGTCAAGGCGATACCAAGTAAGGGTAGACTGCTTCAAACTTAGAAAGATAAGGGTAAAATTCATGGTAACCACAAAGAAAGTTAACAAACAAACTCATAAAAATAAAGATGAAAAACATAAAGTCTCAGCAAAACCATAAACTACAAAAACAAAAGAAATGAAAAAAAAATCCACAAACAAAAGTAACCTGGCACAAGAAAGTAAGAAAAACAGAGAAAACTTGAGCACCACAAAAAAAAACACTACAAAATGACAGCAACAATCTCACATCTATCAATAATTACACTGCATGTAAATGGAATCAATATGCTGTCTACAAGAGACACACCTTAGAAAAAAAGATGGGAATTTATTAACAGTCAAAGGATGGAAGAAAATATATCAAGCTAACAACTACCAAAACAGAGAGACGAGTGGCAATTCTAATCTCAGATAAAATAGACTTTAAAACAAAATCTACCATAAAAGACAAAGAAGGACACTATATAATGCTTAAGGGAATGATCCATCATGAAGACATAACCATAACAAACATCTATGCACTCAATGATAGGGCTCCAAAATACATAAACAAACTCTAACAGCACTGCAAAGAGTAATTGACAGTTCCACAATAACAGTAGAAGAGTTCAAAACACCACTCTCAGTAAAGGACAGAACAACTAAGAAGAAACTCAGCAAAGATACAGAAGACCTAAAGGGCACAATCAGCCAACTTGACCTCATAGACATATATAGAACATTCCATCCAACCGCTGCAAATTACACATTCTTTTCCAACTCACATGGAACATTCTCCACAGTAGACCACATCTTAGGACACAAAGCAATCCTCAACAAGATCCAAAACTTTGAGATAATTCAATGTATCTTCTCTGACAACAATGCAATCAAGGTAGAAATGAACAACAGAAAGAGCAAGGAAAAAAAATCAATTACATGGAAACTGAGTAATACCCTGCTTTCACATCAATGGGTAATAGAAGAAATCAGAGATGGAATCAAAAAATTCCTAGAATCAAATGAGAATGAAAACACATCATACCATAACCTTTGGGACACAGCAAAGGCAGTCCTCAGAGGACAATTTATAGCAATAGATGCACATATCAAAAAAGAAGAAATGGACAAAATCAAAACATTAACTACAGAACTCAAACAAATAGAAAGAGAACAGCAAAAAAAGCCAACAACTACCGGAAGAAAGGAAATAGTAAAGATCAGAGCAGAAATAAATGAAATAGAGAAGAGAAAAACAATAGAGAAGAATCAACAAAACCAAAAATTGGGTCTTTGAAAGAATCAACAAAATTGACAAACCACTGGCCAGACTGACAAAAGAAAAATAGGAGAGGACACAAATAACCCAAATAAGAAATGAAATGGGGGACATTACAACAGACCCAACTGAAATAAAAAGGAGTATAACAGAATATTATGATAAACTATCCTCCAACAAATTTGAAAACCTAGAGGAAATGGATAAATTTCTAGACACATGACCTACCCAAACTACAACAAAGTGATGTAGAAAATCTGAAAAGACCCATAACAAAGAAGAAATTAAAAAGGTAATAAAAAAAAAACCTCAACCAAAAAGAGCACTGGCCCAGATGGCTTCGCTGCAGAATTCTACAAAACATTTACAGAAGAGCTTGTATGAGTTCTACTCAAGCTATTTCAGAGCATAGAAGAGGAAACAACACTTCCAAATTCATTCTATGAAGCCAGCATAAAGCTGATACCAAAACCAGGCAAAGACATCACCAAAAAAGAAAATTACAGATGAATATCTCTTATGAATATAGATGAAAAATTCTGAACAAAATTCTAGACAATAGAATTCAGCATCATATCAAAAAAATAATACACCACAACCAAGTAGGATTCATACCAGGTATGCAATGATGGTTCAACATTAGAAAATCAATCAAAGTAATCTACCACATAAATAAAAGGAAAGAAAAGAATCACAAGATTATCTCAATTGATGCAGAAAAGACATTTGACAAAGTCCAACACCCATTCCTGACAAAAACTCTCAATCAAATAGGTATAGAATGGAAATTTCTCAGTGTAATAAATGGCTTCTATGCAAAACCAATGGCCAACATCATGCTTAATGGAGAGAGGCTGAAACCATTCCCCTTGAAAACAGGAACAACACAACGATGCCCTTTATCACCACTCCTATTTAACATTGTGCTGGAAGTTCTACCTAGAGCAATAAGGCAAGAAAAAGAAATAAAGGGAATCCAAACTGGTAATGAAGAATTTAAACTATCCCTGTTTGCAGATGATATGATACTATACACAGAAAACCCTAAAGACTCCATAAGAAATCGACTGGAACTAATAGAAAGAATCAGCAGAGTAGCAGGATACAAGATAAACATTCAGAAATCAGTTGGATTCCTCTACACCAGGAAGGAGAACAATGAAATGGAAATCAGGAAAACAATGCTATTTTCAATAGCCCCTAAAAAGATAAAAAACTTAGGAATAAATCTGACCAGGGATGTAAAACACCTATACAAAGAAAACTACAAAACACTACTGCATGAAACCCAAAGGGATCTACATAAATGGAAAAACATACCATGCTCATGGATAGGCAGACTCAACATTGTGATAATGACAATTCTACCCAAAGCAATTTACAAATACAACGCAATCCTAATCCAAATACCAACAACATTCTTCAAATAGATGGAAAAACTAATCATTAACTTTATATGGAAAGGGAAGAAGTCCCGAATAAGTAAAGCATTATTGAAGAAGAAGAAGAAAGTTGGAGGACTCACACTACCTGACTTCAGAACCTACTATACAGCTACAGTAGTCAAAACAACCTGGTACTGGTACAACAACAGATACATTGACCAATGGAACAGAATTGAGAACCCAGATGTAAATCCATTCACCTACGGTCACCTGATCTTCGACAAGGGCCCAAAGTCCATCAAATGGGGAAAAGGCAGTCTTTTTAACAAATGATGCTGGCATAACTGGATATCCATCTGCAAAAAAATGAAACAGGACCCATACCTCATGCCGTATACAAAAACTACTTCAAAATGGATCAAAGACCTGAATATAAAACCTAAAACTATAAAGTTCATAGAAGAAAAAATAGGACCAACACTTCAGGCCTTAATACATAGCATTAACAGGATACAAACCACAACCATCAACACACAAAACCCAACAGATAAACTAGATAACTGGGATCTTCTAAAAATCAAACACCTATGCTCTTCAAAAGACTTCACCAAAAGAGTGAAAAGAGAACCTACAGACTGGGAAAAAATTTTTGGACAGTACAAGTCAGACAAAGGTCTAATCTCCATAATCTACAAGAAAATCCAACACCTCTACAACAAAAAGACAAACAATCCCATCAAAAATGGGCAAAGGAAATGAACAGACACTTCACCAAAGAAGACATTCAAATGGCCAACAGACACATGAGGAAATGCTCGCATTCACTAGCCATTAGAGAAATGCAAATTAAAACCACAATGAGATACCATCTCACCCCGGCATTACTGGCACAAATCAAAAATACTGGAAATAACAAATGTTGGAGGGGCTGCGGGGAGATGGGAACTCTTATACACTGCTGGTGGGAATGCAAAATGATACAACCATTTTGGAAAAAAAAAGGTAGAAATAGACATACCATTCGATCCAACAATCCCACTCCTAGGAATATATCCTAGAGAAATAAGAGTCATCACTCGAATAGACATATGCACACCTATGTTCATGGCAGCATTGTTCACAATAGCAAAACGATGGAAACAACCTAGATGCCCATCAACAGATGAATGAATAAACAAACTATGGTACATACACACAATGGATTACTATGCAATTAGAAAGAACAACAATGAATCTGTGAAGCATCTCATAACATGGATGAAACTGGAGGACATTATGCTGAGTGAAATAAGTCAATCACAAAAGGACAAATATTGTATGCAACCTCTATTGTGAAAACCCGTGAAAATGTTCACACACAAAATGTAACAATCTTTGTTGGTTACCTGGGATGGCAGGGGTGCGGGGGAGAAATACTAAATAGGCAATAGATAAGTGATATCTTGGGTGAAGGGTGAGACAGTACACAATACAGGGGAACTAGCACAACCTGTACAAGGGAAGGTCATGGAAGCCCCATAGACACATCCAAACTCCCTGAGGGACTGAATTGCTGGGTGGAGGGCTCTGGGGACCATGGTCTCAGGGAATATCTATCTCAACTGGCATGACACAGCTTATAAAGACAATGTTCTACATTCTACCTTGGTGAGTAGTGTCTGGGGTCTTAAAAGCCTGTGAGCGGCCATCTAAGATACCCCATTAGGTCTCATCCCTTCGGGAGCAAGGGAGAATGAAGAGAACAGGATACAAGGAAAAGATTATTCTGCAGGACTAATTGTTCACAGCTACCAAGGCCTCCACCAGACTGAGTCCCGTACAGCTAGATGGTGCCCAGCTACCACCACTGACTGCTCTGACTAGGATCACAACAGAGGGTTCTGGACAGAGCTGGAGAAGGATGTAGAGCATAATTCTAACTCACACACACACACAAAAAAAAAGACCGGATTTACTGGCCTAAAGGAGACTGGAGAAACCCCGAGAGTATGGCCCCCAGACACCCTTTTAGCTCAGTGGTGAAGGTACCTTCGAGGTTCACTGTTCAGCCTGGGAGTGAACAGCCCCAAAAAACCAAATGAGACTAACAAGGTACAGGAGTCCAGTGACAAGGGTCAGAAGGCAGAAGGGGACAAGGAAGCTGGTGATAGGGAACCCAAGTTTGAGTAAGAATACTGTTGATGTGTTGCAAGATTGTTAACCATTGTCATAGGACAAAATTTGTAGTAACTGTTAAATGAGAAACTATTTGGTTCTGTAAGCCTTCATCTTAAGTGAGAATAACAGCACAATTGGAAGAGCATAGTCAATGTCACTGAACTGTGTATGTAGAAATTTTTGAAATGGTGTGTCTTTGGGTATGCGTATTTTCATCAAAAAAAAAAAAAAGGTTGAGAAGTTAGAGGGTTAATATGTTGTGAGGTTGTTAACCAATGTCATAAAACAACATGTGTACTACTGTTTCATGAGAAACTATTTGTTCTGTAAGCCTTCACCTGAAGTACAATAAAATATTTTTAAAAAATAAAATAAAATAAAACACTTGCCTTTGAGTTGAAAAAAAAAATATATATGTATATATATATATAAGCCAAAATCCAACTAATTCACCTTGGCACACTTAGATATGACCACTTTATTTTATACTTAAGCAAAATAAGTTGTAAGGACAAGAGAGCGTGAGGGTACCAAAAATGGTTAAAAGCGATCACAGTGTTTTATTAAGCTGTGCAGATTAAACATTAAGATGTTTACATTTAGACTGGCATTAATAAGCCCCATTCATTATTTAGAAGTCAATTTAATGGTCAATACGTGAAGTGTAGAGAATGCATGTATTTCTATGTATACCAGTATATACCTCAATAATAGTACCAACCGCAGTATATTCAATCACTAGGAATTCGTATCATCATCACTTTTCATAATGTCTACCATATAGTCAGCTCTCAAACGCATGAATATTGCCCAGGAAAATATAGCGCTACAGGGGAGATTAAGGGTAATTATACTGTTTACTGTTTTTTAAATGTATACTCTCAGTAAGTCTCTATGCACTTTGCAAATATTATTGCACTTGTTTCTCTCTATTATTTATAAGTACTACTATTCCTGAAACTAAGAAAAATTAATTAACTTTCCCAAGACTGTACAATTTATAAATAGCAACAACAAGATATCTATGTATCCAGCTATCCATCCATCCATCCATCCAACTATCCAAAGCATTTGCCCTTCATTTTATCAAATACCTAGGGATCACTAACTCTTTGTTAACCAGATAAAAAACTTGAGAATAAGAAACAGTGAGTAAGTTGCCCTAGTCTGTCAGTTTGTCATACTGTGGTGGCTTGCATGTTGCTGTGATACTGGAAGTTATGCCACCGGTATTGCAAACACCAGCAGAGTCACCCATGGACAGGTTTCAGTGGAGCTTCCAGACTAAGACAGACTAGGAATAAAGACCTGGTGGTCTACTTCTTAATCAGTGAAAACCTTATGAATAGCAGTGGAACATTGTCTGATATAGTGCCAGATGATAAGCCCCTAAGGTTGGAAGGACACGGTGGCCACAACAATGAGCTCAAACATAGCTATGATTGTGAGGATGGCTCAGGACTAAGAAGTGTTTTGTTCTGTTGTACTTACCTTCATGATGAGTCAGAACCAACCTGATGGCATCTAACAACAACAAAGTGAGTTGTCCGGGGTAACATAGGCAGAACCTTAATTTAGTATTCATTTGGCACAAAGAAATAAAAGATTATACTTTATATATTTTTGTATTCTCCCTATTGAAGAATCCTGATTAATAGTGTCTGGCTAAGCAAATGACTGCTAACCTCTAAGACATATGTGGTTAGCAGACATAGTAAGAAGGGAAAGAAAAATGACCAGGGCAGAGTAAAAGTAGCATTCCAAGGATCATCTAGTAAACATTTGAAGTGACTGAACAGGTTGCTATGTGAGGTTTAGGGAGAAAATGTTCCCTAGCAACTCCAGGGGAAGCGACAAAGAATTGTAGTTTTGATGTTATCCAGAGGGAAACACAGTGTGATTATTATTTCATTGATCTTGAAGATATCTACTGCATCTGTCTTGCCTGCCTGAGGCAAGTACCAATGATGTGTGCTGGTCATTCTGATATGGAAGTCATCATATAAAGTGTAACAGGTGTAAGGGGCAATGTTCTATTCCCCGGTTTATTACAGAGGATAAAGAGATCCTAGTAAGATAGAAGAAATTATGCACAAAGCTGAAATAAATATTCTGAGAAAAAAATAAAAAGAAAAGTGCAGTTTCTACAGAGTTTTAGACCTTCCTGTTGCTTAGCAGACATGACTAAAATTTTTAAAAAATGCTTAAATGAATTTTAAAGGGTTAGAGGCCATTGTCAAACCATGGTTATTTTAATTAAAAAATAAAAGAAATAATATCCAGACTAAAAATCACTTACAGATAAAGAATGAAGAAAAGGAAACATTACTTCCCATAGAAAGGGAAAAAAATGGGGCTGAGGCCCAAACATCTGGTACCCAATGTGTCTCTGCACTGTGTAGGAAGGAAAATTTGAAGAGTGTTTAGGTGTGGCAACCAATAAATACTAAGGGTTTGTCATAGGTTGAAGACCACATCTAGAATAGCACCTGAGAATGGGGTTTCATAATTTTGCTTTCTTCTCATGTAATTTCTGTGTTGGCAATGCAAAGATTAATGACTCTAACTAATCTTGCTGGGCACTTATATTTGTCCATTTTAGATTCAAGCACGGTAGAAATCTTGCTCAAGTTATTCATCAATGTAAACATGTACCATAAAAAAGAGAAAGAAAAGTAGCTCTATACAACTGGTACCAAGTACCAGCGCTTCATAGAGAGAATTTATAACTTCTGAAGTCATATCATGTCATGTGAGGAACACAATCAGAAGCTGGAATGAGTTCTTATGTTAGCAGAACAAGTCAACATGTATTTGAAAGGCTAAGACACCCAAAAGGCATTTTTAGCTTTTTTTTAAACGAAGAACAAAGAAAGGATAAATTTGTTTACATATTCTCCAAATGAACCTTACGAAGTGAGCAGAACACATGAAAAGTGGAGAAACCTAAGATAGAGAAGAACATAGTCAAAGATTACCTTGGTACTTTAAGTAAGGTTGTAGATCTATGCCAAGATTTCTTATTTACGTAACAGAAAACTGGGAAAAGAAGTGTTAGCATAGCAGAATCACTGAGGATCACTGTTGATTACATATTGGGCCTAACTGAAAATAGAACTGTAAAAAAGGAAGGGCATACCATATTCTTATGCAAGTAACATGCGTATTGTATGTATTTTGCTAACAGCACAACCTCTCAGTGCATTATTTTCGTAAGCATGCCATGCCAATTTCTTTTTTACATGTTACTACTTTAATTTCTATTTCTGATCACAAGGGAACTTCACTAAAGTAGGTATTGATTTTATATTACATGAAATTTAAGCCAAAATTATTTACCAGTAGATCAACTGTTGAGCTAATATACTATAATTATCAACTTAAATTAATAGAAACAAATGCACAGTTTGATTATTTTCTTTTTGTTGTCATAGTTTAAGTGAAAGTTTACATTTCAAGTTAGTTTCTCATAGAAAAATTTATGCATACATTGTTATGTGACCCTAATTGCTCTCCCTGTACTGCAACAGCACACTCCTCCTTTCCACCCCCGATTTCCCATGTCCATTCAACCAGCTCCTAACCCTCTCTGCCTTCTCATCTTACCTCCAGACAGAAGCTGCCCATTTAGTCTCATGCATCCACTTGAGCTAAGAAGCACACTCTTCACGAGTATCATTTTATGTCCCACAGTCCAGTACAATCTTTGTCTGAAGTGTTTGATTATTTTCTGATTACAGGAGAACTACTAAACTTGATCCATGACTTCTTGACCATGGCTTATACCTTTATTATACAATTATGATCAAAAGTAACTCTTTTGGACTATTTTTCTACACATAAGCAGAGAGATTAAAGAAAATGAACGGAACAAAAGACAATGAACAGAAAGATATGATTTATCTGTAATATGGGAGGACAGATGAACAAGGCTGAAATTCAGATCTGGAAATGTCATGAGACTTGTGCGGTATATGCGTGGGCATGCTATGCCAGAACTGTTCTACTTAATTTCATCATTTCCATGCATTGTATGTGTGGGCACATTATTTATGTGAGTGCATTATATGCAAAAATACTCGTTGCCTTCGAGTCAATTCAGATTCATAGTGACTCTGCAGGACAGGGTAAAACTGCCCCATAGGGTTTCCAAGGAGTGGCTGATGCATTCCAACTGCCAACGTTTTGGTTAATAGCCAAGCTCTTAACCACTGTGCCACCAGGGCTCCAGACGTGAAAAAAAATATGGTATATTAGTCTCGCAGTTTACTTTTCAATTTAATCACTTCTATGTGTACATAGGAGCCCTTGTGGCACAGTAGTTAAGAGCTTGGCGGCTAACCAAAAGGTTGCCAGTTCGAATCCACCAGCTGCTCCTTGGAAACCCTATGGGACAGTTCTAATCTGTCCTGTAGGGTTGCTATGAGTTGGAGTTGACTCAATAGCAATGGGTTTGGTTTGATTTTGATATGTGTATATAATGTAATTTTTTTTTCTCGGTGGAAGAATTTTTAAAAAGTGATGAGAAGTTACAAGGGCATGTGTTTTGTTACAGTACCTTCAACAAGAGAATAATATTTCTTTGCAGAGTGTGAGATTTCTATTGATAAAAATGGTCAAGAAAAAGCTAGCTCAGATGTTCTAGAAAGGGATGCTTTGCAATGACTCTGAGGCTAGAATAAACAAACTATAAGGTACTTTACAACTTTTAGCATGAAAGTATACTAACCATCAGCCTCATAATCATAAGGAAGAATGATATTTATTACACACTATGCCATGTCCATATTAAAATTAATTTGTATATGACGTTACGCATAAACCTCAACTGCTCTTGTCTCAGTTGCAGAATGGACTTTTTAGGACTGGATAACTTTGAATGCCCCAACCTTTTGTCTCTTTCATTCCCACCTAATTATGTATCTGTTAAGCAACAGTCTTTAGAGTCCACATTATAGCTCATGTTAACACTACTGACGGCAAAAAGATGATGCTATTATATTACCTTTAACTTTTATATAAAATCTACATAATTTGAGATTTTCAGTGAATCACATTGTTTAGCAAGCTGTATGCTTGCCATCTACTTTAATTCATGCATTGATACATGATGTGATAGTTGATTACATATGTCAGCATGGTTAGGTTATGGTGCCATGTTGTTTGGTCAAACAGTAGTCTAGATGTTATTGTGGAGGTATTTTGTTAAGGTGACTAAAATTATAATCCAACCAAACCCAAACCCATTGCTGTTGAGTCGACTCCAACTCATAGCGACCTTATAAGACAGAGTAGAACTGCCCCATAGGGTTTCCAAGAAGCAGCTGGTGGATTTGAGCTGTTGACCTTTTGATTAACAACCAAGCTCTTAACCACTGCATCACCAAGGCTCCATATTTATAACCAGCTGACTTAAGTAAAGAAGATTACCTTCACTGATGTAGGTGAACCTCATCCATCAGTTGAAGGCCTTATAAGCAAAAAACTGAGGATTCCAGAAGAAAAAGGAATTGTGTCTCAAGACTGTAACATAGAAATCCTGCCTAAGTTTTTTCTGCAAGCATACCCTACAGTTTACCCTATGGTAAAGTAGAAGGTCAATGAAAAAGATGAAGACCCTCAATGAGTTGGACTGACACAGTAGTTGCAATAATGGACTCAAGCATACCTACGACTGAAAGGATGGTACAGGACAGGGCAATGTTTCATTCTGTTGTACATGGCATCGCTGAGTTGGAACCGACTCGATGGCACCTAACAATAATAACAAGAAGTGTGTGGTTGTCATACTATGAAGAAGGCTTTGTGGTACAAAGGTTAAGCACTCAGCTGATAACCAAAAGGTTGGCAGTTTGAACCCACTAGCTGCTCTGTGGGTGAAAAGACCTGGCAATCTACTCCAGTAAAGATTACAGCGTGGGAAACCCCATCTGGCTGTTCTGTTCTGTTATATAGGGTTGCTATGAGTTGGAATTGACTCATCGGCACACAACAAGACCAATAACATAGTGCTATGGTGGGAGAAGATTTAATTGGGAGGATACTGGATAAATTTGGCTTATAAAAATTGTCAATAATTTCTTTCTGAGACAGGCTTGAAGGGAAACTTACTGAAATCTATGACATGAAGGATATTGCATGACCAATAAAATTTCTTAAAATTCTGTCTGATGTGCAATCTCATTATATTTGAATAAAAGAGTCATAGTCAGGGTATCTGGGCACCATAATATAAATCTTTTTATAAAATGTAGACAGTAGATTTCAGATTATAAAATTATTTTCTCAAGTATAAAAAGTACAGAAAAGGCACTCAATAATTTTTTGAATAAATGAATAGAACTTACCTCTTAGTTATTCACTGAAAGAACCTACAATATAAATTACAATATCTCTGAACCAACTTTCAAAACATGGACAAATACATAGATACAGAAAATAATAAATTGTTTAACATTCTTATACTAATTGCAATGTATAGGGATCCTAGTTACATCTCTGGAAAAAGTCTGTAATTTCCAGTTTTAAGAATAAGAACAACAAGAACAAAACATTAACACAGAAAAAAATTCATTATTTGTCAAGATGAATTATGATCAAGAGTATAAATAGGCAAAATAAGGCATAGGTTGATAAATAAGAAGCAGAAAGTACAGACCTTAGCTATTATGCTAGGATTATTTCTCAAAATGGAACTTCAGAAAGATTACACTTTCAGAAATTACTAGCTGCTTCTATCAATACAATTTAATTGTAAATTTCTATGCAACAAGTTTTTGGACATGATTGAAGTTCCAGACCTTCTTTACTATATGAAGACTGCAGAAAAAGTTTCTTCTAAGCCTAAGTATGCAACATTTGATGCTCATAGAATGAAGAATTTTTCAACAAGAAATGGTGGGAAGAAAAACAGAAATAGACCTAAGGAGAAGAATGTAGGCTACCTACCACTGAGTTAAGCAGACAGTATGCAACCAAGGGAAAATGAGAAAGGAAGGGCTTAAAAGAATTTGAACACCAGTGGACCAAATAAATAAATAAATAAAACCTCATTTTTATGACAAACAATAGCACTATCTTATATTGACCTAGTCCATTTTCTGCATAGGCAAATGTCTTGGTAGAAGTTATGGCATAATCCCTCACAACAGATTGTCTCCGATATGGATGGGAAACAGATTGTATTATTTCTGCTTCATAGTTGAAATGCCTCAGGCACAGAGAGGTTTTGGGAGTTGCTAAAAGTCACACAGAAATTCAGTGACTTGCTAGGTAAAATCAGAATCCAAGGAATTACAAATTTTAATTTACTTATTTTCTAACCTGCACTATCAATACAAAAGTAAAAGTTTTAAATTTCTTTCCCTATTCAAATGTTCTGAACACTTCACTTTTTGCTAGAGTCAGTCTGTTATTTTTGAGCATATAATCAGCTGCCAGTGTAAGATAATATTTCCCTCTGACACCTGAGGATTCAGAGTAAACAACATTACAGAGAAGACATGAGCATAGGCTAGGGGCAACCAGAAAACAAAACAAAACAAAAAGCATTTATTACTTCTCCACTTTTTTGAAAGACAAATATTATATATATATATATCAAACTGATTAAATAATATGTAGTGATCTGTGATAGTGATTTAAAATATACCTCTAAAACCACTTTTGACATTATATCTTAATTACAAGAGAACACTAGCATAAATCATCCTTTCAGTATAAAAGTCAGCAATTTCCTTTCAACTCAAGTCAGTGTCACTCATCCTCAATATGGCCATCGCTGGCACAACCGAGGTAGTCATTTCTCAAACATCATGTTGTAAAACTAAGCCAAAAAATAAATAAATAAAATAACAAGCATAATGACTGATAAGCTCAGAGTAACTCCACAAAAAAAACAAACACACAAAGAAAAAATTCCTGTGATTATGTTGACCAAAAACATGATTTGGCTTATTCTATTTTCAGCATCAGTACAAGGAAAACAGGAAAATATCAGCAGGGTAGGAGCAGCCAACATGCTAAGGATTCCTGAAATCTGTAGAAGGCAGTGCTTCCCAGTAATTATTAGCACAGAGAAGACATTCACACTATTCCCAAAGCTTAAAACACACTGTTAGCCATCACATTTCAAATGAAAACATTATGCAACAATCTTGAACTGTCTGGCTCCTAAGCCAGTCTGTCTGCCAACATCTGAAAATCAGTGCCATCAGCATCTCTTCCAGTGGGAGGATTACTGAACAGGGGTTTCTCCACAGTCATCCTTGGCACACCTGGTTACAGGAACATACGATTTACACAGCTGCACAGTGGGTTTGTGTTGAAGAGAGTTTAGTAGATGAGGCACAAAATTGGAAAATATGCAGCCAGGAAGTTGGGTAGTTTGAAAATGCTGTGTTACAAACATCCTTCTTCAGATTTTGTTCATAAGTCTGAGCTAAATGGTAAAGTGGCAAAATTCTGAAAGAGCATATGAGGATGCTGGAAAATAAATAGATTACTTATCACAGGTTGGCATAAATAAATGCTCAACATCTAGATGTTTGATTATACATTGCAGAAATGAATAAACACAGTGACCAGGATGAGATTGGAAAACAAAAAGACAAGTATGAAACTAGCACAAGAACACATATTAGAGACAAAGAATTTTAGAGACAAACAAATTCAAGAAATTCACTCACGAGGTACAGTGGGAATTAGAGATATTGGTGGGTAGAGGGACAGTAGGAGCAAACCTCAAGATTCACTTGATCTTTAGACCTGAAATGCTGTGAAATATTTGTTTTATTCAAAAAGAAAAAGGAATGGAAATCATAAATTGCTAATGTGCCTTCATCTGTATACATTCACAATTCAACACTATTGTATCCAGTTAAATCCCAGTTACTGAATATTAATTTGTTTCTCACTAGCTCCCTTGGAGGGAACATTAATCAAAAAAAAAAAAAAAATCTTAGGGATATTCCATAAACCATGTTTCTTTTTCAATTAATAATGTTTAGTTAGTAAAATCACTTTTTCATTATTCACCCTGCTGGTGACCCATGAGATATTTTCCTGGGTGGGTACACCCTCTTCCACTAGTGGTCTCCTTTGCCATCACTACTATGGCTTCTAGAGAGGGTGCACTGCACTTTCTACACTGGATTCAAGCATTGGGAAGCTTCTCAATTCCAACAGCTTTGGAAACTTTAGAGATAATAAGGGAAATATAACACAGAAATAGCTTTACAAAAACTACTATTAGATGTATCTATTCTAAAAATCCACAGTCCCAAAGATACTCCAGTGCATAGTTCCTGAAATCCCTCTATGTGACAGAGCCAGATTATTATCTTACCACTACAGCTCATCCTACCATACATGCCTAATAAGAGTGCTTCCAGACCAAAATACCACCAGATCCTAGGGAGATTCTTCACAATCCTTCACAGTCCCCATTTCCTGAATTTCTGATTCCTTTCAGGAGTGGCAAAATAATTCTATTTTCATTTTCTTATCTGCAAGAATATAGTATGGCCCTGAAACTCCAAAAGGACAATAGGCCTACATGAAGCATTTCCCATATCTGGATTATTTAGTCTTTAAAACAAAATTCAGAACCAGACTATCCTGAACATGTCAAATAGTCAAAATAAAATAGTAAAATTGGAGTCTACTCAGCCCAGACACAATTCATCCAAGAGGCCTTCCAACTATATCCCCAGCTGCAGTAACATTTTACTTTTCTAAAGCCTCAGAGAAACTTAACACTCAGAGGTTCATCAAAAGAATGGCCTGGATGAAGCCAACATGGCACCATAGACGAATGCACCAAGCCAACCCTCTGCAGTAAAGACCTGAAAAACTAAGTAAAATAAACATACATGTCCACCCTAGAGCCCTAAGCATCAAATGAAGGAATAAAGAACTAGATCAAACAGTGAATGGAAGAAGAAACTGACTGAAAATAGAGAACGAGGAAAGATATGGAGAGGAGGTCCCCTGCCAACTAACATGGCACAGTGCTGACATCTTGGAACATAGTCATCAAACACCCCAAACAAGGAGTACAGGAAGGCAACTTCATGGTGCTTCCAACAGGAGACAGAACACCTGGTAACCAGAGAAACATGCTTTCCCACTCCTCACCCTCCTGCCCCATATGCCACCTCCACCTCTTCCCAACAGGCTATGATGTGCCGCTTGGCTAGAGAGCCACTGGCCCATCAACACCCCAGATCTGCTCCATGCCATCTGCTGGCTCCTGCCACACCATCATTTTTTTTTCCTCTATTTTTTTCTTTTCTTCCCCACTCTTACTTAGCCTTGTAAGCCACTTCTCCTCCTTTCCCACTGGTCCTTGAATCCACCCTGTTCCTGCTCACTGGCCCCAACCAAAGCCAGTTTTTAAATTTATTTTTAATTTAATTTAAGTTTTTCTCTTTCTTCCTTTTCTTTCTCCCTCACACTTAGCCCTATATGCCACTTACACCCCTTCCTACTGGATCCCACCAAACCACCTCAGCTAGAGAGCAACTGATGCACCAGTCTGCTGCTGCCGCAGTTTTGCCCCACCCCCACCTGTGTCCTCCATCTCTTTGCCAATTTTTTTCTTTCTTTTCTTTCTCCCTACCACCAAGCCCAGAATGTTACTTCTTCTCCCTTCCCGCTGGCCTCTGTATCCACCCCATCCCCACTAGCCAGCCCCCACTGCTCTGCCCTTTCTTCTCTTTTTTCTCTCTCATTTTCTTTTTTCTTTACTCTTTCTGCCTTTTCTTCTCTCACCCACCTAGCCGTGTATGCTACCACCCCTCCTTCCTGCCAGCCCCTATTGCATCCCTTCAGCTAGAGAGCCACCTGCCCACTGCCCCCAAGGTCCACCCCACCCCACCCACTGGTTTCCACCATGCCGCAATCTTTCTTTCTCTTTCTTTCCACCTCCCACCTAACCTCATAAGCCACCTCCCCTCCCTTCCCACCAGACCCCAGGTCCACCTAGCCCCCACTTGCCAGCCCTGTGGAGCCACCATTTTTTTTTTTTATCTTCTTTCCTTTCTTACTTTTTCTTCTCCCTCCCACTTATCCCTGTAGGCCACTCACCCTTTCTGCCAGCCCCTTGCCACACTGCCACAGATGGAATACAACTGGTGCACAAGCCCACCACTGCCCTGGGTCCACCCCTCCCCCAGCCACCAGCCTCCACCATGCCACCATTTATTTTATTCTTTTTTTTTCTTTTTCTTTCTTTCTTTTCTTCCTACCTTCCACCTAGCCCTGTACGTCTCCCACCCTTCTAGCCAGCACCTCCCCACACTGCCATAGATGGAGTACCACTGGTGCACCAGCCTGCAACTGCAGTGCTGGTGGGAATGTAAAATGGTACAATCACTATGGAAAACGATATGACATCTCCTTCAAAAGCTAGGAATAGAAATATGATAAGATCCAGTAATTCCACTCCTAGTAACATATGCTAGCGAGATAAGAGCTGTCTCATGAATAGACATTGCACACCCATGTTCATTGCAGCATTATTCACAAAAGCAAAAAGATGGAAACAACCTAAGTGCTCATCAACAGATGAATGGATATACGTATTATGGTACATACACACAATGGAATACTATGCAATGATAAAGAACAATGATGAACACAAGAAACATCTCACAACATGGATGAATCTGGATGGCATTATGCTGAGTGAAATAAGTCAATCACAAAAGGACAATTATTTTTTAGATCACTATTATAAAAACCCAAGAAAAGGTATACACACAGAAAAAAACAATCTTGGATAGTTACAAGGAGGGGGTGGGGGTGGGGAAGGGAAATCACTTACTAGATAGTAGACAAGTGTTAACTTTAGTGAAGGGAAAGACAACATACAATATAGGGGAAGTCAGTACAACCTGACGAAGGCAAAGTCATAGAAACTTTCTAGACACATTCAAATATCTTGAGGGACTAAGTTACTGGGGATAGGGCTGGGGACCTGGCCTCAGGGCGTATTTCTCTCAATTAGCATAGCATAATTTATAAGGAAAATGTTCTAACCTTACTTTGGTGAGTAGTATCTAGGGTCTTAAAAGCTTTCGAGCAGCCATCTAAAATACATCTATCGGTCCCATCACGTTCAGAGCAAAGAATAATGAAGAAAATCAAAGACACAAGGAAAATATCAGTCCAAAGGACTAATGGACCACTTGAACCACAGCCTCCATCAGCCTGACTCCAGAAGAACTGGATGGTGCCTGGTTACCACCACAGACCACTCTGACAGGGATCACAATAAAGGGTCCCAGACAGAGCGGGAGAAAAATGTAGAACAAAATTCATATTCACAAAAAAAGACCAGACTTACTGGTCTGACAGAGACAGAAGGAACTTCTGAGACTATGGCCCCTAGACACCCAGCTAACTCAGAACTGAAGCCACTCTCAAAGTCCGCCTTTCTGCCAAAGATCAGACAGGCCTATATAACAAATGATAACACACATGACGGAAGTGGGCAAGACCTGCCCAAAAGCAAAGACAAGAAGCAGGAAGGGACAGGAAAACTGGACAAATGGACACTGAGAACCTGGGGTGGAAATGGAAAAGGGGAAAGTGCTGACATATTGCAGGGATTGCAACCCATGTCACAAAACAATCTTTGTATAAATTCTAGAATGCAAAACTAATTTTTGCAGTAATCTTTCACCTAAAACACAACAAAAATTTTTTTTAAATGTGGTCTGAAAATTCACTGAAAAGTCAGCCATTGAAAACCCTATGGTGCACAGTTCTACTCCAATACACATGGGGTAGTCGTGAGTTGGAATGACTCAACGGCAACTGGTGGTAATGCTGGACTACTCACCATAGAGTATGTGCTTAGAATTATTCTTTAAATGGATGAATGATGTAGTGTTGTGTTCCTACCAGTGCAAAGGCCTAGGGTAGGGACTTGGAGGCTGTCACTCTGTCAATTGTCTTAGTTTTTTGTTCATATTATAACAAATTACCAAAAACTTAGTAGCTTAAAATAACACACATTTATTATCTTACCTTATCTATAGATTAGAAGGCTGTCATGACCAGATTCTCTGCTTAGGGCTCCACAAAGTTAAAATTAAGGTGGAGTTCACAGCTACATTTTCTTCTAGGAATCACTATGAACTTCTTCAAAGCTCATCTGTGGTTGGCAGAATTCAGTTCCTTATGGTTGTAGAAATGAGGTTCCTGTTTTCTTGGTGGAGCCCTGGCGGCGCAGTGGTTAAGAGCTCGGCTGCTAACCAAAAGGTCTGCGGTTCAAATCCACCAGCTACTCCTTGGAAACTCTATGGGGCAGTTCTACTGTGTCCTATAGGGTCGCTGTGAGTTGGAATTGACTTAACAGCAATGAGCGTGGGTTTTCTTGGCATATTGCCTCTTCATATTCAGGCCAAAGGGAGGGTTGAATCCTTTTTATGCTTTAAATTTCTCTGGTTTTCCTTTCTGCCCTTGCTCTTTTGTTTTTAAGAGAGCATGTGATTACATTGTCCCCAGCTCCAATATTTACCCATATTAAACCAATATTCCTAAACATGTCAAAAGCATCATTATTCACATTTTACTGTGAATTGGTTGAATCTGAATTTTATCTTTTAAATACTAACTGATATTTGCTCTTAGGGAATAAGAATTGTAGACATGGGAAGAAAAATATGGAATGAAGGTATCATTTTATAAACAAGTGTTTTATAGGAGAAAACTAAAGAGAGGCCTGAGTGCCTAAAGGGTGGCACTCTGGGAAGGTTAATGGAAAGTAGAAGAATGGATTGGATGGAGGCAGTGAGGAACCATGCAATCGTTTTTCTACAGGCTGTGAAATGCAGAGCTGAGCTAGATAAATTAACCATACCTCTTACTTTCCCTCTATTCTTCAATTACTCAAACATTTCACACACATACACACACACACACACACACTCAAGTTTCTTGAGTTTTCAAAATCTGTTTCTTTCCCTGGAACATTGTACAACCTTTTCATAAAATAACAATAACAGAATTGGGGTTTATGTGAGGGGCATTTAGGATAGAAGGAAAGATACAATATATAACTATTTCTAATTGTTTTAAAATACCGTATTCACTGCCAGGAATAACCTTGTCTTTTCAATTTTTGTATTGTATATTTAAAGAAAAAATCATTTTCTTTTGGAACAAATATTGAGTCCACAATTATCCAATCATAACATTAACAGGGAGAAAAACCAATTTCTATTTCACTTATGGAACCATAGTATCTAATCTTTTTCTATTGATAGTTTGTGCACGCAATTTTCACGAGAAGAGTTTTAAGGATCAGTGTTAACATGTGAAAGAAAGCTACAGCAAGTCCATAGCAGCTCTTTAATACCTGGTCACTTTGTAATTCAATTATAACCTCACTAGAAAGCCCATGGAAGGCACTGGGTCACATCTTTAAAGTACAGAACCAATAAAATTATCCAAGGGTGTATCATTATTTTGAAATGACTTATAAGCAGTTTCATTTTATTACCAAATATACTTATAATTGATTTTCCAAAGGCAAATGTGTTTGACTTGATTCGTGTTTGTCTTTGTATTTAATGATGTTTGCAGTCATTTTTTGGAATTTATATTTAATCCTCTTTACATTTATGTAAAAGTGTTCTGAACTTTTTTCTCCTTAAATTTATCTTAATGGGTGATTTCTTACTACATTTTTATCTTTGTAATTATTATATATGCATAGTGCTTTGATGATTCTGACAGAAGGTATTTCACAATTTTATTGCTCAAACATTTGCAAATAACACATTCATAAAGTCTAAAATATGTAAACATGACACAGAATATAATACCACTCAGAAAGACACTAGATGAAGGATACTTTATGAAAATGTATACATTTTACACACTACTAGACAAACTGCATAAGACATGGACCTGAATTTAATAATCTGCCTCAGGCAGTGACTGGATCAGGCACTTGTGCATCAATGCAGAATACAGTAATGGACAGGTGAGGCCAGAAGTACATATAGCTTTATTATCTTTGTTCTGAGGGAGAATAAAGACAATAGAAATTTTAGGAAAAAAATGCAAGTGGGAATGAGGAAACTGGTACCTGTTTATATTTCTCCCACTTTTTGAGCTTATCAACAAGTCGTTTAAACCTCTAGAATTCTGTTCAGCATGTGTAAAAAGGGGAGGCTGAGAGAGAGATACACCATGGTCTTTCTAGAACTGAAAACATAGTAGTCTAAGGATAGATGCATTCTCCCTACCCTTAAATTATTATTGGATTATAAGATAGGCAACTTGGCAGACATATTAACTATTTTATAGCATGAAAAGTCTTTAAAGAAATCCTTATACAAAAGGGGTTAAGAGTACAACTCCTAGTCTCTATTTGGGCTTTAATCTTCGTTGTTAAAACTCAGCAATGCCTAGCACATAGGAGGAATTCAGTAACAAGGAGTTAATATTAGGATGTTAATTTTCTGCCCTAAAAAGTTTTTTTTTTTTTAATTTTTTTTACTGTACTTTAAATGAAGGTTTAGAGAACAAATAGTTTCTCATTAAACAGTCAATGCACATGTCTTTTTATGACTTGGGTTAACAACCCCACAACATGTAAATACTCTCCCTTCTTGACCTTGGAAGAATTTTCTTTTGGTGAAAATATACATAACCAAACTTATACCATTTTAAAAGTTTCTACATGTACAATTTAGTAACATTGATTACATTCTTCCAGTTGTCCTGCTATTCTCACTATCCTTTTCCAAATTATTCCATAACCATTATCTTCAACTCACTGCCCCCTAGACTTCCCATCAAACCTTTGAGTTGCTGTTGTCAATTTTATCTCACATAATTTTTTTTTTTTGTACCTTAGAAGAAGGTTTGCAGAACAAATAGTTTCTCATTAAACAGTTAGTACACATATTGCCCTATGACAATGGTTAACAACCCCACAACATGTCAACACCACCCCTTCTGAACCTTGGGTTCCCTATCACCAGCTTTCCTGTCCCCTCCTGCCTTCTAGTCCTTGTCCCTGGACTGCTGTGCCTCATTAGTCCCGTTTTGTTTTATGAGGCTGTCCAGCCCCCGGCTAAATGGTGAACTTCGAGAATGACTTCAGCACTGAGCTAAAAGGGTGTCCAGGGTCCATACTCTTGGGGTTTCTCCAGTCTGTCAGGCCAGGAAATCTGGTCTCTTTTTTGTGAGTTAGAATTTTGTTCTACATCCTTCTCCAGCTCTGTCCAGAACTCTCTGTTATGATCCCATCTAGCTGTACTGGACTCAGTCTGGTGGAGGCCTTGGTAGCTGTGGTCCATTAGTCCTTTGGGCTAATCTTTTCCTTCTATCCTCTTTTCATTCTCCCTTGCTCCTGAAGGGGTGAGACCAGTAGAGTATCTTAGATGGCTGCTGACAGGCTTTTAAGTCCCCAGACGCTACTCACCAAAGTAGAATGTAGAACATTGTCTTTATAAACTGTGTTATGCCAATTGACCTAGATGTTCCCCGAGACCATGGTCCCCACAGCCCTCCACCCAGCAATTCAGTCCCTCAGGGAGTTTGGAAGTGTCTATGGAACTTCCATGACCTTTCCTTGTACAAGTTGTGCTGGTTTCCCCAGTATTGTGTACTGTCGTACACTTAGCCAAAGTTACCACCTATCTATTGTCTATTTAGTTCTCCCCCACACTTCCTATCCCTTGTAACCAACAAAGATTGTTTCTTTTCATGTGTAAACTTTTACATGAGTTGTTACGGTAGAGGTGTCATACAATATTTTCCCTTTTCTTATTGACTTATTTCACTCAGCATAATGTCCATCAGTTTCATCCATGTTACGAGATGCTTTGCAGATTCATCACTGGTTTTTATCTTTCCATAATACTCCATTGTGTGTATGTACCATAGTTTGTTTAACCATTCATCTGTTGATGGGCATCTAGATTGTTTCCATCTTTTTGCTATTGTGAACAGTGCTGTAATGAATATCGGTGTGCATATGTCTATTCGTGTGACTGCTCTTATTTCACTAGGATATATTCCTAGGAGTGGGATTGCATTTTGTAGTGCTTTTTTTTTGTGGTGATGATGTTTTTTTGTTCCTCTTACTCTCCTGTGCTGAGTTCCTTTTGTTTGTGGATTTTTATTTATTTTCTTTTGTTTTTGTAGGTTTTGTTTTTACTGAGACTTTATGTTTTTCTTCTTTATTTTGATGAGTAGGTTTGTTAACTTTCTTAGTGTTTACCTTGGAATTTACCCTAGTCTTTTCAGACTTGAACCAGTCTATTATTACTTGGTATTGCCTTGCCTACTTCTCCATTAGAAAGTTCTACACTGTTTATTCCCTCTTTTATTGTTCTGATGCTGTTGTCATTTACAGACTAACCTCTTTGGTTCCCTGTTGTAATTCTTTTGGTTTTCAAATCCTTAAGAGTTCATTTCCTAGTTTGGTATCTGGCTAATACAATCCTGTGTCCTATATTCAGCCTGTGGTCTGAATTTGTTTGTTCTCAGATCGAAGGACTCCCTTTAATAAGTCTTGTAAATTTGGTTTGGTTTTTACATAATCCCTTAATTTTTGTTTATCTGGAAATGACCTAATTTCACCATCATATTTGAACGAGAGTTTTGCAGGATATATTATTCTTGGCTGGCAATTTTTTTCTTTCAAGGTTTTATATATGTCATCCCATTGCCTTCTTGCCTGCAAAGTTTCTGCCGAATAATCTTAGTCTTATTGTTTCTCCTCTGTATGTGACTTTTTGTTTTTCTCGAGCTGCTGTCAGGATTCTTTGTTTGTCTTTGGTTTTAGCGAGTGTGATTATGATAGGCTTTGGTGATTTACTTTTGAGGTCTATCCTATATGGGGTTCTTTGAGCTTCTTGGATGATTAGATTTTCATCTTTCATGATATTGGGGAAGTTTTCTGTCAGCAATTCTTCAATGATCCTCTCTGTGTTTTCTCAGGCAGAGACTCCCCCTGTTCTGGAACTCTGGTCACTTGCAGATTTTTGCTTTTGATTGTATCCCACGTAATTCTCACAGTCTCTTCATTTTTCTTCATTGCTTTTTTTCTGATTTTTCCTCAGAATTGTATCCAAGTGTTTGTCTTCAATTTTGCTGATCCTATCTTTCATCATTTCAAACCTACTCCTCAGCCCTTCTATGACACTGTCCATTTCTTAAATCTTATTGTTTATCTTTTGGATTTCTAGTTGTTGTTTTTGTATGTTTTCCAGTTGTGAATTTATTTTGGCATTTTGTTCCTGTATTATTTTCTTGAATTCTTCCATTTTATGTCTATATTTTCCATGAATTTGTCTATTTTTTCCTCATTTTTATCTGCTTTTTGCTTAAACTCTTGGACAATTCTGAATATTAGAGATTTGAATTCCCTATTAGTTAGGTCTAGTGCCCTTTCGTCTACTGGAAGGCCATCTGAAGTTTTATTTTGGATGCCTTCTGCAACCATCCTGTCCTGTTTTTGTAAATGTTTTGATATTGTCTGCTGTCTTCTGGGCATTCAGTAGTTATTTTCCTCTTTTATTGATTGTAGATTTGTTTGTTTCATCCTGCTTTTTTGTTTTATTTGGTTATGTCTGAGCAGGTGGGCTGTGTGTTCTTTGTTGTTTGTTTGTCTGTATGCACGATACTTTTCACCTCCTTCTCCAATAATGGGCAGGGTCAGTCACTCAGGTATGGTACAGCAGGGCAGGCCCAGCTGAAGGGGAGTTGCTAGGATGGGTTATTTTTGGCACGTACCAGGGCTGACAGTGCAGACTGGGAATCAGTGCAGGGCAGGGTCCAGTAGGCTGTGCCTATGCTGCTTCGGAGTGTGATGTTCAGCACATGGTGCAGGTAGGCAGGAAGGAGGAGGTAGACTGTGCTGTGTGAAGCTAAGATTGGTATGGGAAAGATGAGAGAGAGGAGAGAGGAACAGGAGCCAAAAACATACACACAAACAAAAAAGAGTGCTAAGGGAGGTTGCTATTTGAGTGGAGAGATGAGGAAAAATAAAAATAATAAAAGGGTAAAAGAAAAAAATGAATAGATTGAGAAACTGGAAATGAGGAAAGATAAAAAGGGAAAAAGAGAGAGAAAAAAACAAAACAAAGAAATAAAAAAAAAAAAAAAAACATACAAACAGAACCAAAAAATAAGAGGAAAAAAAAAAAAAACAAGAAAAAAGAAATGCCCCCAGGGGTGTCCGTGTGTGTCTGGGCAGAGTAAGGGAGTAGCTTCCAAGCCATAGTGCTGTCCGGCTAGAAGGGGCTACCAAGCTGAGAAAAGAAAAAGAAAACAAACAAACAAATCAAAACAGAGCAAATCAAAGCAAACAAACAATCAAACAAAAAAGCCCGGGAGGGGGGTCCCACCAGTGTGGTGACACAAGCTGGGAAGCAGTTTCACAATCAAGCATTGTTTCACAGCCTTTCAGGAAGAAGTAAAGATGGCACACGGAGCCAGGTGTTTGAGAGAAAGGAGGGGGAGGTGGTGAGAGGTAAGGAAAAAATATAAAGAATCGGAAAAAAGCAATACCAGCAGCCAACAAATGGCACTCAGGGAACTGGTCAGTGCGGGCAGGTAGAATGCAAGCAGCACTGGGGGGAAGCTTGTGCTTCCTGGCCAATAGACTGTGGCTGCAGGAAGGAGAGGAGACTAAGTGGCTGTGAAGAAGGGTGGGTGGTGGGAAAGCCTATATCTCTGGTTACTGGTTGTTCTGTCTTCATCAATTATCTTAGCTAGACTGTGTCTTAAGCCAATCCCTTTTGAGATATAAGAGAGAGAAGTGAGCAGAGAGACATGGGGAGCTCATACCACCAAGAAAGTAGTGTTAGGAGAAGAGCATATCCTTTGGACCCGGGATCCCTGGGATAAGAAGCTCCTAGTCCTGGGGAAGATTGATGACAAGGACCCTCCTCCAGAGCTGACAGAGAGAGAAAGACTTTCTCTGGAGCTGACACCCTGAATTTAGACTTCTAGCCTACTAGACTGAGGGAATAAACCTCTGTTAAAGCCAATCTCTAGTGGTATTTTTTTTATAGCAGCACTAGATGACTGAGACAGTGCGCTTGACCCAAGCTATGCTATTTTCAATCGCCTCATATGCATGTGAAAGCTGGGCAATGAATAAGAAAGACCAAAGAAGAAACGATGCCTTAGAATTACAGTGTTGGCAAAGTGTGTTGACTATGCCATTTTCTTAGTTACCTAGTGCAGCTATAACAGAAATACCACAAGTAGAAGTCTTTAACAAACATAAATTTATTCTCTCACAGTCTAGTAGGCTGGAATTTCAAATTCAGGATGCCTACTCCAGGGGATGGATTTCTCTTGTTACTGATGAAGGTGGCTACACTAAACAACAGATTTTCAATGCAGACTAACAGCTTTATATTGGAACAAAATGCCATCTAGGAGTTTCATAGCTAGAAAGGAGAAGTCAATGCCTGGCTTCAAAGCTTCAAAAGACAGGCTGACTCTCTTTAGGGGTTAACGCAGCTACTGACTTTAAGTTGAAGGCAGTGCTTATTTACCATTACAAAAATCCTAGGGCCCTTAAAAATTATGCAAAATCTCCTCTGCCTGTGTTCTATAAATGGAACAACAAAGCCTGGATGACAGCACGTCTGTTTATAACATGGCTTACTGAATATTTTAAGCCGACTGTTGAGACCTACTGCTCAGAAAAAAAGATTCCTTTCAAAATATTACTGTTCATTGACAATGCACTTGGTCACCCAAGAGTTCTGATGGAAATGTACAAGGAGATTAATGTAGTTTTCATCCCTGCTAACACAACATAATTCTACTACCCATGGATCAAGGAGTAATTTAGAATTTCAAGTCTTATTATTTAAGAAATACATTTCGTGAGGCTAGAGCTGCCATAGATGGTGATTCCTCTGATGGATCTGGGCATAATACATTGAAAATCTTCTGGAAAGTATTCACCATTCTAGATGCCATTAAGAACATTTGTGATTCATGGGAAGAAGTCAAAATATCAACATTAACACGAGTTTGGAGAAGTTGATTGCAACGCTCATGGATGACTTTGAGGGGTTTAAGATTTTAGTGTTGGAAGTAACTGCAGGTGTAGTAGAAATAGTAAGAGAACTAGAACTAAAAGTGGACCCTGAAGATGTGACTGAATTGCTGCAATCTCATGATAAAACTTTAATGTATGAAGAGTTGTTTCTTATGATGAGCAAAGAAAGTGGTTTTTTGAGATGGAATCTACTCCTGTTGAAGATACTGTGAACATCGTTGAAATGACAACAAAGGATTTAGAATATTACATAAGCTTAGTTGATAAAGCAGTGGCAGGGTTTGAGAGGATTGACTAATCTTCAAAGAAGTTCTACTGTGGATAAAATGCTATTAGACAGCATCACATGCTACAGAGAAATATTTCATGAAAGGAAGAGTCAATCAATGTGGCAAACTTCATTGTTGCCTTATTTTAAGAAATTGCCACAGCCACTCCAACCTTCAGCAACCACCCCCCTGATTATTCAGCAAGCATTGACACTGAGGCAAGACCTTCCAACAGCAAAAAAGATTACAACTCACTGAAGGCTCAGATGATGTTTATCTTTTTTTAGCAGTGAATTATTTTTCAATTAAGGTATGTATTTTTTTTTTTAGACATAGTGCTATTTCACACTTAATAGACTATGGTATAGTGTAAACATAACTTCTATATGCACTGGGAAACCAAGAAATTCGTGTGACTCAATTTATTGTGATATTTGTTTTATTGCTGTGGTCTGGACCCAAACTTGCAATATCTCTGAGGTATGCCTGTACTTTGCACATGTTGTCAGGAGGGACCAGCCCCTGGAGAAGGACTTCATATTTGGTAGAGGGTTAACGAAAAAGAGGAAGACCCTCAATAAGATGGATTGACACAGTGGTTGCAACAAGGGACTCAAACACAGGAATGATTGTGAGGCTGGCACAAGACCAGGCAGTGTTTTGTTATATTGTACACAGAGAATCGACCTGATGACACTTAGTAATAACAACAAAGTAGATTGACTCATGTCACTGTTCGAAGATCCATCCCATATGAGTGGGACTATTTTGAGATACTGGATAAGCAAATTTATTCATTGAAATGAGAACATTAAGAAATTATAACTGGAAAAACATTAAAAGTTTCTGCAATTAGTAATGAGAATCTTCATAGAAAGAATAGGCAGAATCAGTATGATCATTCTGACAGGTAGAAATGGAAAAAATGAGAGGCACAGAAAAAAGAAATCTGTATAATATGAAAAGTTGGGGAATTTCACCCACCAAAAACAATTTATTTGCCAAACTTGGCCAAGAGTATTCAATAATTCCTTATTAAAGTGTGGTTAGAAGTCCACACTAGAATCTTTCTGTATATTTCTGGTCAAAGACAGCAGACTCTGCACATGAAGTGAATATACAAAAATCAATTGTATTTCTACATATTAGTAATGAACAATTGGAATTCAAAATTTAAAAACAGTGTCACTTACAATAGCACCAAGAAATAAATGCTATCAGGGTTTCCATAAGAACTAAAATAGTTAGGTTTAAATCTAATAAAATATGTATAGGACCTTTATGCTAAAAACTACAAAGTACAAGTAAAATAAATCAAAGACCTAGGAGAGCTATACCATATTCATGGATCAGAAAACTTAATATTGTTGGTATGCTAATTCTTTCCAACTTTATCTACATATTTAATATAATCCCAATTAAAACAGCATCAAGATTGTTCCAGATATTCCCAACCTAATTCTAAAATTTATATGGAAAGGCAAAGAAACTAGAATTACCAAAACAGGTTTAAAAATGAAGAGCAAAGTTGGAAGCCTAATATTAAATTACGTACTATAATATAAAGCTACAGTAATCAAAACACTGTTATATTGGTGAAAGGTAAACACAAAGTTCAATGGTACAGAATAGAACATCCAGAATTTCATATAAACACAGCTGTGATTGTAGACAGCAAAAGTAGTTTTCAGCCCCCACCGCCTGCATGATCTGTACATGAAATTGTACTGTAAGAATGTACCCTAGGAAAGTACCCTCCATCCTTAGCTTCAAGGTCCCCTAGTGCCTTAATGGTAGGGTATATGATTAATTATATAATTGCATGCTGGCAAGATCTAATTTTAGATCCCAGAAGGGAGAGAATGTCCTCCCTTTGATGTTATCAAGGCTGACCACTAGACCATCACACACCCTGTTATGGATTGAATTGTGTACACTCAAAAATATGTACTGTAAATTTTAACCTCTGTGACTGTGGTTATAATCCCATTTGGGAATGAGTTGCCTTTGTTATGGTAATGAGGCAGGATTAGTGTAGGGTGTGTCTTGAATCAATCTTTTTTGAGATATAAAAGAGATTCAACAAGCAAGGGAAGGAAGCGGAGATAGGGGAAGAGAGACACCATGCCACACGAAGATCACCAAGTAGCCAAAGAATAAAAGTTGAAGAGACAAGGACCTCCCCCCAGAGCAGACACAGATAGAAAGCCTTCTAGAGCCAGCACCCTGAATTTGGACTTTTAGCCTCCTAAACTGTGAGAAAATAAATTTCTCTTTTTAAAGCCACCTACTTATGGTATTTCTGTTATAGCAGCACTATAAAGCTAAGACACCCCTGAGCCCAGACTGTCTCAAGGGAAGCCTCCCTCTTCCTCAACTTCCCCTTTTCCTATGCATGTAGAACCCTGCAGTTTATGGGATATAGAAACCTCAGGGCCCTTTCTGCCTTTGTTACTCCTACCTACAACACGTTGAGAGGCTATACAGGCATAGAAGAGGTGTTTTCGTTAACTTACCCAGGGACAATGACCTTTAGTGGGGGAACGGGCCCAAGATGGAGTTTGATATTTGCCTCTCTTTCCCAATTACCACATAAGTAATAAAGCTTATGAAAATGCTACTAGCTAAATGTCAATTATTTGCTGACAGCTACAGTCCTGGATGAACTTACTTTCACTTTTCATTCTCAGTTCATCACAATGATGAATTGAATGAAGACAAATGTGTAACAGCCAGTCAATGGGAAAAACATAAGTCTTTTTCTCAAACACAACTGCAGCATTTTTATATCCACATGTAAAACAAACCAAAAAAAACAAAAACTACTTGGACTATATGTCACACCTTATATAACACTTAACTCAAAATAGACATTGGAGCTAAATATAAAATGCAAAACTCTAAAACTTCTAAAGGAAAAACATAGGAGATAATTTTTGTGACACATACTAAAAGCATGAAACCCAAAGAAAGCATTGATAGATTGGACTTTATCAAAATTAAAAACTTTTTTTTTCCTGTGAAAGACACTGTTAAGAGAATGAAAACACAAGCTACAGCCTGAGAAAAGATACCTGCAAAAGAGTAATTTCACAAAGAACTTACATCCAGAATATATAAAGAACTCTCAAAACTCAAAAATAAGAAAACAAACACCCCTTGGGAAAATGGGCAAGAGATTTGAATCTTTTTGAATACATATTTACCAGAGAAGATATATGAGTGGCAAATGAACATATGAAAAGATGTTCAGTACATTAGTCATTACCCATCAAGTCATTGCTATAAAGTTGATTCCAACCCATAGCAACCCTCTAGGAAGGAGTAGAACTGCCCCATAAGGTTTCCAGGACTGTAATTTTATGGAAGCAGACTGTTAGAACTTTCTTCTGTGGAGCAGCTGGTAGGTTCGAACTGCCAATCTTTCAGTTAGTAGCCAAACACTTTTTAACCACTTTCCCACCAGGGCTCCTACGTTAGGTGCCACGGAGTCAGTTCCGACCTATAGTGACCCTATGTATAACAGAACAAAACACTGTCAGTCCTGTGCCATCCTCACCATCATTACTATGCCCATCATTGCAGCTACTGTGTCAGTGCATCTCATTCAGGGTCTTCCTCTCTTTTGCTCACCATCTACTTTACCAAACATGATGTCCTTCTCCAAGGACTGGTCCCTCCTGATAACATGTCCAAAGTACATGAGACGAAGTCTTGTCATTCTTGCTTCCGAGGAGTTTATGGCTGTACATCTTTCAAGACAGATCTGTTTGCTCTTCCGGCAGTCCATGGTATATTTAATATTCTTTGCCAACACCATAATTCAAAGGCATTAATTCTTCTTCAGTGTTCCTTATTCCTTATCCAGCTTTCGCATGCATATGAAATTAGTCATTGGGGAAATGCAAATTGAAAACACAAAGAGGTACCACTATACATCAATTAGAATGACAAACAACTAAAGCCATGCCACATGTGCTGGCAAGTTTGCAGAGCAACCAGAAATTTAATACATTGCTAGGAGGAGTGAAAATGGAACAGCTAAGACCTTGATATTTTCTTATAAAATTAGAGATATACTTAACATATTACCCAACCATCCCATTCCTAGATGTTTAACCAAGAGAAATAAAAATGTATTTCACAAAATTCTTGTACATGAATATTTAAAATCCACTGCCGTTGAGTCAATTCCTACCCATAGTGATCCTCTCAGAGACGGTAGGGTTTTCAAGGCTGTACATTCTTATGGAAGAAGACTGCCACATCCTTCTCCCATGGAGTGGCTGGTGAGTTCGAACTGCCAGCCTTGGGGTTAACAGCCACACTCTTAATCACCGCACCACCAGAGATCTAGCCTTATTCGTAAGCTTGAAAAACTGGGAACAACCTAGATGGTCTTCAACTGGTGTAAGGATAAACGACTGTGGTAAATGCATACAGTGAAAAAATGCAGCAATAAAAAGGAACAAATTATTGATACAAGTAACACAATGGATGCATTTCAAATGTATTAAGTATAGTAAGTGAAAGAAGTCAGACTCAAAAGACTGCATGTTGTATGATTCCATTCCTGTGACACTTTGAAAAAGGCAAAACTAGAGGGAATGAAAAGAGACTGTAAGTACCAAGGATTGATTACAAAGGAGCAGCAGTAGGGAATTTTTAGTGTGATGGAATTACCCCATTCTTTGCTTATTGTGGTAGTTATACAACTATGCCTTTGTCAAAACTCATAGAACTGTGCACTGAAAAGAGTGAATTTTACACTATGTAAATAAAAATTTGTAGGTTAAAAAAATAGAATTTTAAGCATATGTTAGATTGTAAAACATTATAAATGATAGAATTATAGAGTAGGAAGACTGTTGTGGGGAATAATATAACAATAAGGAGTCAATGGATGATTTTCATATTTGATTTAGAAAGAGAAACAGTAATATACCATATTATTTACAGATATTTAAATAACCAAGAGAATTATAAAGGAAAAATGGTTATCCCTGAGAAAGTGTTAACTTTCACTGGAAGAGTAGGGCAGGGAATCTTTATTCATTTGTTTTATGTTTACTCATCAGTCATGCCTGAATTTTTTAAGCATGTATATGAACCTTTTAAAATTTGTTAGTGTTTTATTGTGGCAAAAATATGTGTAACAAATCATTTGCCAATTGAACATTTTATACATGTACAGTTCAGTGACATTGATTACATCCATCATTTGGTGCAACCATCACCATTTCCATTTCCAAATTTTTCACGACCATCAACAGAAATTCAGTGCTCCCTAAACAGTGACCTCCTCTTCTCCCCTCCCTCCCATTCCTGGAAACCACTAATAAACTTTGATCTCTATACAGTCACCTACATTTGTCCTTATATGACTGACTTATTTCACTCAGATTAATGTTTTCAAGTTTCATCCATGTTGTAGTACACACTAGGACTTCATAAGCCTTTTAATAAAAATGAATTCTATAGTTTTCATATTTTATAAATGGGTTATAAGAATCATATTGTGTTAATAGGATGACATATTATATAGTAAATTGAAGATATTTAAATATGTCATTTAATGAATAAATAATGGCGTGTTATTTAATGATTAGTAATTTTTATATAATACTTCTGTTGTTTTCATAATATGTGAAAGTAAACAAGACATCTGGTTTTTATTTCAAGTGGATTTAATACCTTAAATCACAATTACTTTATGAATTTTGTGTTAGGCAAACAGACAATTTAAGCAGCACTCCTTATAGACCCATATCTTGGTCTTGTTTTTGTCAGTTTGCACTCCATGCATCTTTACAGTCTGTAAAGTACTCTGCTGGGTACTTTCAGAAATTCTAACAGTTCTAACAAAAAGTAACTAATTCATCTAAACATATGTGTCTCATATACTTAGCACATGATATAATATTCTCAATAAGCAACACATTATGGATCCTACTATACAGGGCATAGATCTCAAGAGCAGGCTAATAAGACAGGGTTCTCTTTGGAAGCATGGAAATATCTATGCATTGTTTCAAACTCTCAGAAAACCCTACCAAATATTATTCTGGCCCTGATCAATATGCCTTTGTCCTTTCTAAATAAAATACCATTTGTCTTACAGCAAACATGGTTTTTATCATAAAGCATTACCAAATAATATACCAATCTCATGTCAACATCTCAGGAAACTGTATTTCCTTGGTATTTACATCTCAACGACAATGGAAACCAAATTTCTGTTGGCTTTAGTCTTAGTCATCTAGTGCTGCTCTAACAGAAACACTACAAGTGGATGGTTTTAATAAACAGAAGTTTATTTCGTTACAGTAAAGTAGGCTAAAAGTCCAAATTCAGGGTGTCAGCTCCAGGAGAAGCCTTTCTCTCTCTGTTGGCCTTCTCATCAGTGTTCCCCTGGACTAGGAGCTTCTCTGCACAGGGACCCTGGAGAAAAGGACATGCTCTGCTCCTAGCACTGCTTTCTTGGTGGTATGAAGTCCCCAATTCTCTGCTTGCTTCCCTTTCCTTTTATCTCTTGTAAGGCAAAAGGTGGTGCAGGCCACACCCTAGGGAAACTCCCTTTGCATTGAATCAGGGATGTTACCTGCTAAGGGTGGTGTTACAATCCCACCCTAATCCTCTTTAACATAAAAATTACAATCACAATATGGAGGGCAACCACACAGTTCTGGGAATCATGGCCCAGCCAAATTGATACACACATTTTTAGGGAGACATAATTCAAACCATGACATTCCACCCTTTGACCCCCAAAAAATCACATCCTTGCAACATGAAAAACATATTTACCCCATCTTATTATAGCAAAAGTCTTAACTCCAAGTCCAAAATCCAAAAATTCCTCTTCATCTGTAAAATCCAGAATACAAGTTATCTGCTTCCAAAGGTACAATGGCAGAACAGGCACAAGCTAGACATTCCCATTACAAATGGGAAAAACTGGAGGGAAAGAAGGGATAACAGGCACCAAGAAAGTCAGCAGAACACATTACATTAGCCCTCAAGGCTTTGAAAATAAACCTCTGTTCGCTGAGACAATTTACACAATGGCCCTGCCCTCCAGACTCTAGGTATTGACCATACTTTCTAGATTCTGAGTGGAGCCCCCTCAGCCCTGAGCTTCCGCTCTGCCTTCCAGGTCCACTGGGACAGCAACTCTGCTCCCTTGGCTTCAGGCACACCATTCTCCTAGTCCATCAGAGTGACAACTCCACCCTTAGAAACACTAGAGGCCATGGCTCCACCCTTTGAAACCCCTGAGGTCATGGCCATACCTTTTGAGACTGAGGCAGCTCGGCTTCTTGTGTTCCTTCTCTCTTCAGCTTCTGCTTCCTATGGCCTCTTGGCCCTGGGACCTCAAGCCCGCATCTGCCCTGCAGGGGCAAGTGTTCCAAAGCTGGGTAACTCCACCAGTAAGTGCCCAGAAGCACCCTACTCCTCCAGGAAGCCTCCTGCACACTGGGACTCAGCTCCCTTGCTCTGTGGGTCAGCAAGCCTAGCTCCACCAATAAGTACCTGGAGGCACCCCACTCTTCCAGGAAGCATCCTGAGCACAGGCACTCGGTTCTCTCCCTCCATGGGTCGGCTCCACTGCCATCTCACATTGGTCTCCTGGTTCTGCTGCTGTTGGTTCTCTGCTGCCGCAGGTTCTCTGTTGTTGTCACTTCTCTGCTGCAGGTTGTCTCCTGTTGCTGGTCCTCTGCCACTGCCGCTCCTCTAACCATTCACAGTTTCAAAACCGCTTCCACATTTTAGGTATCTGTTAGAGCAGGACCCCACTCTGTCGGCACCAAATTCTGTCTTAGTCATCTAGTGCTGCTCTAACGGAAACACCACAAGTGGATGGTTTTAATAAACAGAAGTGTATTTCTATACAGTAAAGTAGGACAAAAGTCCAAATTCAGGGTGTCAGCTCCAGGAGAAGCCGTTTTCTCTCTGTTGGCCTTCCCATCAGTGTCCCCCTGGACTAGGAGCTTCTCTGCATGGGGACCCTGGATCCAAAGGACACGCTCTGCTCCTGGCACTGTTTTCTTGGTGGTATGAGGTCCCCAATTCTCTGCTTGCTTCCCTTTCCTTTTATCTCTTGTAAGGTAAAAGGTGGTGCAGGCCACACCCAAGGGAAACTCCCTTTACATTGGATCAGGGATGTGACCTGGGTAAGGGTGGTGTTACGATCCTACCCTAATTCTCTTTAACATAAAATTACAATCACAAAATGGAGTCCAACCACACAATTCTGGGAATCATGGCCCAGCCAAATTGATACATTTTTTTGGGTGACAGAATTCAAACTATGACAGCTTTCATGCTTGGAAGCCAAGGGTTACTCAGTGGTTCTGAAAGCGACAACACTGACTACAAAAACAGGCAAGTTATAAGACCTGAGAAGCTAAAATTATTGGCCCCTTTATAAAAAGTTCCCATTCTATTTTGGGGAAAGCATTTTTTAATTTTATGTAACATAGATTTTCTCCATTCAATACAATTTCTGCATATATTTTCTGAATTCAATTAATCTCATGATAAAAGCAGAAAAAGATCCCATGTGTGGCATTATATAAACATAACATTTCTTCAGGAATAACACACAGACCTCCTTATCTTATTGTATAAGGTACTTTGATTAATATATCAGTATTCTGAACCTATCTTTTTATTCTGAACAACCCGGCAACTATAAACCAGAGATGGAAAGCTTATGGAGGGTGGGGGAGTAATTATATATCAGTAAAGAAATAGATTTCATTTCAAGTACCCAGGGGTTTATTTTATAAGGAACAAAAAAAGAGTAAAAGACATTTTTGAAAACACAATTTGTCAGTGGCCTTTATGTCTAGAATATTGCTTTCTCAATATAACACCCATCGAGGCAAAAGTAATATTAATAAATGATAAAGTTTTGCTGTAGTGCTTAGTATTTTAATGAACATAGTTATAGCATGCCAAGTAAATTAAACTCCTTAATCTTTTCCCCCTATTTTACTCTAACACTGCATTGCAGTTCTTGTAAAATGATCATTCCACAAAGTCACTAATCATCTAAGGCTGATTAAAAAGAAAAAGTTTTCTTTATTTCTTGTGACCCCTAAACTAAAGTCTTTGAATAGGAGATTAAAGCTTAATTATTCTGATGTACCAGTTCAGTGTTATCAATCTGGCCTCTTCACCACTTTGAAAGTGTAAATTGCTTGGGTAAGACAGGTGAATGTTCTTCACGTTCCGTTTTTAAAGAATTCACATTTTCAGTTTCTAGATGAAAAATAATAACTTGACTCAATGCTAATCATACTTTCTGCTGACAAAGACTGAATAAACCAAAAGATTACCTAGAATACTAAGAGGATAGCAGTGTGCATAAATCAATACTGCCTTTATCCATATTACTAATCTTCTTTCAGAAGTAAAACAAAGGATTTTGAAAAATGTAGACCACTTTGAGATAAGGTTTAATGTGTTCTCTTGGTTTTCTTTGTCAAACTATTTGAATAGGTAACAAATGCACAAGGTACCCAATTCAGAAAAAGTACAAAATGATAAACAGAAAAGTCAATGTTTTTTCCATTCAGTACTGCTCCACACAGGGAACCACTGACATCAGTTTCATGTATGTATTTCTAGAAATATTCTAAGCATACATAAATGTCTTCTACAGGAATTTTAATATGAGAGACTGCACTTTTAATTTTTTTTAAATATAGCTTACTTATTGATCCATATGAATACACATAGAGTTGGGATGTTATTCTATTATGTAAATACTCCATAATTTATTTGTCACTTAAGATATGTCTAGGAACATTTAAGTCCTTGTAATGCCAGCCCACTTTTGTTCTTCCTTATGGTGAATTTCCTTTGAGTTCTTCCATTCCAGCCATGTGCAAGAGAACATAATCTCATGCCAGGATGCCTGAGTTAAATATTTTGACTCCATCAGGTCTTTTTTTTTTTTTTTTTGCCACATAAATTTTGGGTAAATTATTGAACTTAATTAAGCCTCAGTTTATACTTCTGTAAAATGGATATAATATACCTACCTCCTAAGTTTCAACGAGTTCCTGTGTGGCGTAAATGGTTAAGCACCTGACTACCAGCTGAAAAGTTGGTGGTTTGAACCTACCCAGAGGCAACTCAGAAGACAGGCCTGGCAATTTGCTTCTGAAAGTTCACGGCCTTGAAAACCCTATGGGGCACAGTTCTACTCTGACACATATGGGGTCACTATGAGTCAGAGTTGACTTGACAGCAACTACAAAAAAAAAAGTTTAATAAATAAGAAAATTCATAGAAAATATTTAGCAAAGTTTCTGCCATATTCTAAGTGTTCTATAAATAAACAGGTATTGATATTGATGCCCTTACTCCAAGAAGCCTCCTAGAACAGAAGGTAAAATCATCACTACATATGAAAATTTGAATATATTATCCAATAATCTCTATATCCTTGGCCTTGACCCAGTCTCATCTATAGAATGGATTCCTTTTCACTGCTCCCCTCCCAGTAGGCAGTATTTGCCTAACAGCTACATAACTAGAACGAGCAGGTAGTCTTGTCGCAAGGATTGGGTTCTGCCATAAAACTGATTTGATTCTTTCCAATTTAGTGGAAGTAAGCTACCGGTATCTTTTAAATTGCAGCCTCACCCTTCAAGACCTAACATGCCAACTAGTAATCTTACATAAAAATTAAGCTGCATAGATCATGAAGTCCAATTTTCTGGCTTGCATTCAGATAATACGTATGTATAACAGTTAACACCTTCTCTCTTCCTGCATTGTGAGTTCAGCTGTCCGCTGTAAAGTGATGTGACACTTACTCCCAGGAAAAAATAGTCTGTTCTCACTGTGCTTTCACTTAACTGCTCTATATTTAAATGAAGTAGGTGGATGGCTGTAAAATTATGCCCATCATTCTATTTGTGTACACATACAAATGTGAGAAGGAAATGGAATACAGAATCTCATTCTCTGAATGGTCTCAGTTCTTGTGTGGCATCATTGTTTCAGTCTCATATTATCTCATTTAAGAGCTATGGCTGCTAACCAAAAGGGTGACAGTTTGAATCTACCAGCTGCTCCTTGGAAATCCTATGGGGTGGTTCTACTCTGTCCTACAGAGTCTCTATGAGTCAAACAGACTTCATGGCAATGGGTTTTGATATTGTAATTTTTTTATTTAATATTATATAAATTCAAGTACTAGGAAAATGGTTTTTGGGGTGCTTTCATGTGGTTGCTTTGGCAATCCCCCCCTTTGGTGGTAGAAACAAATGAGTGTGGGTTTTACAAAAAAATTAGAAGAATGTTTTCTTTTCCACTCCCACAAACTATACTCTATCTGTATTTTATTTCATATTTCTCCATGTCTTGTCTTTTCTCTTCTCACAACCTCAGTACAGATTGTATTATATCCAATGGCAAATATTCATGTGTATCATAGTTCATTCAACAGTTATTAAGAACCTAAAGTATTGGAGGACTTAAATAAGGGCTATGAACGCAGCTATGAATGAAACAAACATGACATCTCTCCTTATAGGTAAAGTTGTTTATAGACACTGACATTAAACAAATGCATTAATAATTGTATACTTATCTAAAAACAAAACGGAAAAACATAGGGTGATATAAGAGTTTTAACAAGAGAGGATCATCTAGCCAGTAAAATCAAGACAGATTTTCCTGAGGAAGTAATTTTTTAGCTAAAATTAGAAGATTGAATAAAAATTATGCATGAGGATGGAGTAGGGAACTTGTCTACTGGCCTTGGGGCAGGTAGGTACTGAATGAGGGACCTGAAACTAAAGTCTGGTGAGAAAGGAAAGAGCCCACTAGGATAATGAGGTAATCAATAGCCATGTAAACCTTATTCATGATGTTAACTTTCTTCTATAATGAAAAAAGTAATTGAAAATTTCTAAGAGCAGAAGAATTTTCCTGCTTAAAAGCTCACACTAGTCAATGGAGAAAGAGTAGATTGGAGACTACAAGAGTATATTTAGATCAGTAAGAAGAAAAGTTTACAAAATCTCAGGCAAGAAATGATGTTAGCCAAAATTAAAATTGCATCAGTAGATGCAGTGAAACAGAGTCCATGTTTGAGACAGATCTAAGGTATTTAATCTACAGACTTGGTAATTTATCAGAAGGGTGAAGGAGTAGGAAGAATAAAGAATAAACTTTAAGAATTTTGGCCTAAGAAATTGAATACAAGTTTTGGACATTTCTAAAAGATTAGAAATCCAGTTTAAAATATGTTCACTTAACAATTACAAAGGGAGGTCAGGAAGTTGATTTAAAAACTATATAAAATGGAGAAGAGACAAGGATAACCAAATTGTGATGTATTCATACAATTCCACAATTAAAATGAACAAGCAATTGGTACATGTAGAAACATGGAGGAGTCTCCAAAACTTATGGTTATGCTAAGCAAAAATAGACACAATTCTCAAAATTATTTCATTCATGTGGATTTCTAGAACAGACAAATCTAGTCTATAGTGACAGAAGTTAGATGAGTGTTTGCCAAGGGTAGAGGAGACTGGGGAAACTGGGAACAGAGAATTAATGTTAAGAAGCAAGACAAAACATTTTGGGATGACAGAATATTCTATATCTTGAGTGAAGTGGTGGTTAAACAGATGTATATATGTGTCAATATCTATTGAACTGTACACTTAAAATGGGTGCATTTAATTACATGCAAATATTACCAATGAAGTTGACTTTTCAAAGATAAGTATGTGATATCAGTTAATTTTATGCTTTTTACCTTTTTCTTAAAGTTTAAAAACAGTTAATTATAATGTCTGGATACTAATAGTGCTCAGGTAGTTGAGGCCTTACTACTAGCAATAATACTCTCAAACAAACACAGGGAAACAAAACATAAATGTATTAAATTTTATTGAATTTGAACCTTCCCTTCACACATTTAAAATCAAGACTGGTAATCATATTTCAGACCACTGAGTACAGCTGAAGAAACTTGCTGTTAGGACTGTAGTAAATAATTTTTTACTAAATATTTTAAAAATCGTATTCGATACGTTTCGCTCAAATTACCTGCATATAACTTTTAAATATGTTCTAATTATTTACAATTGTTTCAAATTTAAATGAGGTTGATAATTTTCCCTGAGTAATTCAATTGTATCTCCAATATTTCACTGCCTATTGAAGACCTACACTGGTTTTCATGTTCAGATCTCACAGCAGATAATTTTCTTTTATAACCTTTCAACTAGTATTTTAAACTTATTTCAGATGCAATTAATAACAACAAAAATATGTTATCAATTTTTAATATTAAAATGATGTTACTTTAAGCATTTTAGTGAGTTCAAACTGGATGATATTGCAGTTGGAACATTTAGTAGTATTTTAAACAGATTTATATAGAATCAAATGGCTTGACTTTATTTAAACAGTTCGGTTGTGTTTATATTTAGGTAGAAATTATCATCATGCAACCCAACGCTGTCAACTTTTCAGTGGCTCCCATGAAGAGTACATCATTTGCTAAAACATAAAAGTACACAGTTTGGTTATCTGTCAAAACATAGCATCATCAAAGTTGGGAAAAGAGTAGAGCAAATTTATAACACATCTGACATACAGCAGGCCGCTACCAGGAAGGAGAAAATTGTCAGAGTTCAATGCTTTATTAGAGCACAGGATGGATAGGATTTGTTTGATTTTAATTTTTAGACTCCAGGGATAGTTTGTCTATATTTACCACTATGGATATTCATAAAGTAAAACAACGGAATCATGCCTAGAAAAGAAAACTAGAAGTTCAGCTTTAATTATTCCCACAATTTAATATGGAAAATAAAAAAAAAATGGCTGCTGGAAAATGCTAGGATTGGAAAGAGAAAGTTAATGAAGATGCCCATCCTTATTAAAAACATGTTTTTGTGAAAAACAAAAGAAAAATGAAAATTCTAAACATTTAGGTGTACTTACCTCTCACCATCTGTCTTGGTTATCTAGTGCTGCTATAAGAGAAGTACCACAAGTGAGTGGCTTCAACTAACAGAAATTTATTTGCTCACAGTTTAGGAGGCTGTAGAATTTCAAGAGGCAGACAGCGTTCTTTCCTTTTGCTCTTTCTCTGTTCCCTTCAGTCTAAGCTGATGGGTTTTCTGCTGTGGTAGTTGGTTAGATCCATCAGTCACAGACTTAATCTCTTTTTTAAAAAAATTGTGTAGCCACATCCTTGGTGAAAATCCTAGGACACATGTCCTTAATTTGTACAACAAAATTTTCCAAATCTTTAAGTCTTGTTTTCATTTTGCATAGTTCATTTTTAAGTTCATCTCTTTTCTCTCTCAATTTACTGTAAGCGATAAGGAGAAGCCACATGGCCCCTTTAAGATCTTGCTTAGATATCTCCTCAGACAAATATTCAAGTTCATCACTTACAAATTCTACTTTCCACGAAACATTTGAACATAATTCAAACAAGTTCTTTGACACTGCATGAAAAGCATTGCCCTTCCTCCATTGTCCAAGCACATGTTCATCATTTCTTTTTAAAGCCTCACCAGAAGCACATTTAATGTCCACGTTTCTTGCAACATTCTGTTACTCCTGCCGTATGTATTCTCTAAGATGACAGAGACATTCTCTATAGCTCTATTCACTTCCTTTTGAGCCCTCACCAGAATTGCCTTTAACATCCATAATTCTACAAACAGTCTCTTTGAGGCAACCTAGGCTTTTACTATTAGGCACCTTAAAACTCTTCCAGCATCTAATCATTACCCAATTCCAAAACCACTTCCACATTGTAGGTATTTATTACAACAGCACGCCCACTTCTCGGTTCCAAATTCTGTCTTAGTTATCTAGTGCTGCTATAACAGAAATACCAAAAGTAGGTGGTTTTAACAAACAGAAATTTATTTTCTCACAGTTTAAGAGGCTAGCTCTAGGGGAAGACTTTCTCTGTCAGCTGTGGAGGAAGGTCCTTGTCTCTTCTGAGCTTCCACTTCTAGGCAATCTTCATGTGCTTGCCATCTCTCTTCCCGTCTCTGCTTCTTTTGCTTGCCTGTTTCATCTCTTTTATATCTTGAAGGAGATTGATTTAAGACACACCCTACACTAATCTTGTCTCATTAACATAACAAGACAACCCATTCCTAAACGGAGTTATAACCACAGGCATAGAGGTTAGAATTTGCAACTTACATTTTCTGAGGACGTAGTTCAATCCATAATACCATCAAAACTAATTCAAAAAGATCAATAAGTTGAGTTACTACGACCACTAAAATCAACAAAACAAATAGAAAACCAGATAATTTTAAGATTACAAAACATTTTAGACTTCAAGGTAAGTTTAAGGAAAATAAAGGCACTTTCCATCAGTTTCTAAATAAAATGATGATTGACCTGTAATAAAATGATGAACATTCACACCATGGAAGAAATGTTATAGCTGAGGACAAGATAATCTGTGTAATCACAAATGTGACAGAGCTTCAGAAAAAGTTATCCTCCATGCATCTCTTCTTCTTTAGGACAGATAATATTTCCCACTTCTATTCACCCCAATCTATACTTATCTAGGATAAGTCAATGATAGAAGAAAGAATGATTACACTCTTCTCTCCATGGGCATGTAGTGAAACAACCTCATCAGGGATTGGTCCTATGTTCATCAGGCTGTCTAAAACTGCAAAAGTTGGATGAATCTATATGTGATTCAGATAAATAAATTAAAAAAAAAAAAAAAGAAAAAGAGAAGGAAACTTCTCTTCAGGTAAAATTCATTCAAATATTTTTAGGGTTAATTCTTTCATTCAAAATATCTGTAAATCATTCATTCTCACTCTCAATATTGTAAATATTGTTCATATAAAGCAGACATAGATTATAAATTCTCTAAGGGCAGAGATGCTACCTGTTTTTGTTTATATTTTTCATAGCTGTGAGATTGGCAACAAACAAGCAATGACATACACTTGTTAAATGAATGAATAAATAATTTAATGTAAAACAAACTGGTAGGATCTAATACTCAAAGAATAAATAATTTTAATTCCAAAAAACCAGTACAAATAACAGATATAAACAGGAAACTCCTCAACACATTTTGTGAGGCTAGTATAATTAAAAAAATAAGAGTCATAGAATCAATAATTAATGAAAAAGTATTTGGTAAAATTCAATATACATTCATGGTTTGAAAACAAAACTAAGAATTGCAGGATCATTCTTAATTTTATAAAGGAAATCTAAACAAAATGCAGCAAACATATTTAATGGTAGTATGAGGAAAGATTTTCCTTAGACATCAGGAACAAGAGAAGATTGCTGACTATTATCACTTTTCTTCAAAATGTATTGGAATGCTTTTTAATTGCAGAGAGGTAAGAAAAAATTATTACATTTATAGATGTTAATAGGATGAAATACGTCTGTCACTACTCCAGATCACTTATTTCTTTATGTGGAAACACTCAAAAATATGAGACATAAATTACTGGAATTAGGAAGAAAGTTTATAATAGCCGCTGGTTAAAATATATATATATATATATATCCAAAATTAAATTGGATTACCACTTCTGAGTATGATGCACTAAGACCCTCTCAGATGGACCTCCTAAGCAGAAAACAACACAAACTTGAACATAATATCAAAAAGAAGTTACTATTGGAATGTTTTCTGCAATATGAACAGAAGTAGACTCTGATTGGGAGAGCATGTTTCCTTAGAGAACAGAATTGGCCCAGTGGTTAAGAGTTTGACTGCGAACCAAAAAAGGTTGGCAGTTGGAATTCACCAGCTACTCCTTGGAAACACTACGGAACAGTTCTACTCTGTCCTACAGGGTCGCTATGAGTCGGAACTGACTCGACAGCAACGGGTATACATATAAGTTTCAATTTGCGCAACCAGAGTTAGGTACAATCTGCAAGACTCGCACAACGGCAGCAAGGGGCACATTTGAAAAAGAACATAGTCTTTCTGGCCTGGAGAAACTGAAAAATGAAGTTTGGAAGCCAGGGACTATGAAATAGTAGGCGAATCATGAATGGGGAAGAGCCAGAAAGGAAAATCCTCAAACATTTTTTATACCTTTTAGTGATGGACCCCTGAACCACCCACGTGGAGAACAGATTCAAGTGAGCTTCACTAAAGAAAACAAGATCTGAACTGAGATCAAACTTTCCGCCCGAGAAACAAAATTTAAAGGTCGAATTACAGCCAATAAAAATACCAATTAAAAGGAGGAAATAACAGTCCTTGACAGAAAATTTCAGCACCTAGAAACCCTCAATTTAATATTCATAATGTCTATGATACAATGCAAAATGCTGTGACATTCAAATGGAACACAATATAGAAGAAAAGAAAAGCCAATCTAATCTAAAACTGTGATAAATCAAAAGTTAGTACTAACAGGCAAGAATTTTAAAGTGGCTACTAAATCCTAAATGATACACAACAATTTACTCAATGAATGAAAAATTCAGACAAAAAATAGAAAGTCTCAGCAGATAAGTAAAAAAAATAAAAAGAACCAAATTAAAATTCTAGAAATGGCACATGAAATAACTGAAATTAAAACAAAAAAAAAAAACTGGATTGAATTAACAGCTGAATGAGGATAACCAGAAGAGAAGTATAAGAGTACTTGGATATACATTGAAATAAATTACGCAAGAACAGACAGAATAGACTGAAATAAAAAATGAACAGAGATTCCAGGATATATTAAGTGATATAAAATGGTTAAACAGACATTAGGTTGAAATAACAGAAGGAGATGAGCGACTTGGGTAGAGTTTTGAGTTAAATTATAGATAGTTTGGTGGGGATTTATATAAACGGTTTGGTGGGGATATATAGAGTTGATATATATGTACATCAAATCTAACATAAAGGTTGCAGCAGAATAGATCTTTAAGTTTGCAAGATTTCTATATTTTGTGTGAAGTAGTATATTATTAACAGTAAGTATATATAGTATGGAGAGTTAAAGATTTAGATTTTTGTCTCTAGAGAAACCACTGAAAAAAATGCAAAGAAGTATAGATAAAAAGCTGACGGAAAAATTGAAAGATATCATGTTGTTTTCCTCTACACTAAATGATCTCATCCTGCTTTCCACTAAAAAGACTTTTTACAAATTTCAAGGTGAGTGGTCAAAGTGACCAGCAATTTAACTTCCAAAGAAGCAGGGCCTGATTATACACTTTAAAATATAACAATGATGACATTGTATTGCAATTGGCTTATATGTCTCTTGTCCTTTTTTTTCTAAGAACAGAGTTGCAGTTTCTCAACGCTCATTTAAAACACCAGACGAAAAACTAGAAATACCAAGAATTTACATTTTATACAAGCTTTCAGAATTCTCATTTTTCTTCATCAGTGTTGTACATATTGAGTAATAGAATGCCAGACAATTTTAAAATAATTGCAATCAAGTCACATAACATTAAAGAACATTTTTAGTAAAACTTGGTTTTAATTAACATTTTAATAACAAAAAAAAAGTGTCTTTGATTGCTATTCTCTACTTTTTTGTACAGTATTAAATTTACAATGTCTTTGCCAAGTTTTGCTGTCAGGACTGTGTTTGCTTCATAAAAGGAGATGGAAAGTGTTCCTTCCTCCTCTACTTTCTGGAAGAGTTGGCATAGAACTGGAATCATTTCTTCTTTAAATCATTCTTTAAAAAATAATTCATTAGTGAAAACACCTAGGCGTGGAGTTTTCTTTGTGAAAAGTTTTTTAATAATTAATTTTTATAATGTGTTGTTAGAGCCCGTCGAGTCCATTTCAACTCATAGAGACCCTATGTACAACAGAAAGAAGCACTTCCCAGTCCTGCGTCATTCTCACAATCGCTATTTTTGAGCCCATTGTTGCAGTCACCGTGTCAATCTATTTCTTTGAGGGTCTTCTTCCTCTTTCTCTCTGACCCTCTACTTTACCAAACATGATGTCTTTCTCTGGGGACTGGTCCCTACTGATAACATGTCCAAAATATTTGAGAGGAAGTCTTGCCATCCTCGCTGCTAAAGGGCATTCTGGTTTTACTTCTTCCAAGACAGATTTGTTCATTCTTCTGACAGTCCATGGTATATTTAACATTCTTTGCCAATACCATAATTCAACGGCATCAATTCTTCTTTGGTCTTCCTTATTCATTGTACAGCATTCACATGCATATGAGGTGATTGAAAATATGATGGCTTTAGTCTTCAAAGTGACATCTTTGTTTTTTAATACTTTAAAGAGGTGTTTTGCAGCAGATTGAGATATTTCAGTAAATTGATGCAATGCTGGAAGTGCTCACTTGTATATGCCAAGAAATTTGGAAGATAGCTACCTGATCAACTGGCTGGAATCAATCCATATTTGCCCATTTCAAAGAAAGGTGATTCAACAGAATGCATAAATTATGAAATAATATCATTAATATCACATACAATTAAAATTTTGTTTCAAAAATGGTTGCAGCAGTACACCAACAGGAAACTGCCAGAGAGTCAAGCCAGATTCAGAAGAGCATAAGGTACAAGGGATATCATTGTTGATGTCAGATGGATCTTGGCTGAAAGCAGAGAATAGCATAAAAATGTTTACTTGTGCTTTATTGACTACGCAAAGGCATTTGACTGTGTGAATCATAACAATTTTTATAATATAGACTATTTGTATTTTCTATGTCATCTTGTGTCAATTTTGGTATGTTATATTTTCAAGGATTATGAACACTACATCTAGTTGTCAAATTTATTGGTATTAAGTCTTCCCTTATTACAATTTTATATCTATAGGAAATGTAATAATGTATCCTTGCAATTTTAAAATTGAATTTCAATTCATTATATGAGAGCAAATGGAAGGGGCTTGGTTAATTCAATTATTTTCAACATTTAAGCATTTTCATTCCAAACTAAACATTTAGTAATGAAGAAGTGGTGTCATGTGCCATACACACACGTATATATGTATGCAATGTATAATATATGTATATATGTGTGTGTGTCTATATATATATATATATACACATATATATATGGTGGTTTATATTATTTTCATATTATTTCCTGGGTGACAGAAGTTTAAATAAACATGAATTAACCTTTATTATATTTAAGGCAATAGCATAGTTAAACTTAATGTAAACTATACCCTCTTTACTGATAGAATCTTTTCTGGTGCCCTATGGGAACAAATTTTCCACCATTCATTGCTGTAAATTTTATTAAACACAATTATTTCAATTAAAAATGCAACTTTAAAACCTCCTGTTGGGACTGGTAACTGGCAATCTAATATGTAGATATGTAGGCAATACCAGGGTGATAAGAATATTTCTACAAATTTTATGTTGATTTATCAATCAGAAACCACACAAGACCATCCAAAGTGTCACAAACTCTTAATACAAAACCAAAAGATAAGAAAAAAAATCTCATGTCCAATTTATACTAGTTTTATGAGATGTCGGTTAATCTCCTTGCTTACTACTTACTACCTTACCTAGAGAAGTGAAGGGAGACATGAGACTTTAGCAAAAATTCAAGAAAACATTATTAAAATATAATAATAAAAGAAAAAATGTTCAATACATTTGTCTCTAATTTACAACACAAGATGTTTCACTATGCTTTAAAAATAATTGCAATAAAAAAAAAAAGAACCCTGATCTCTTGAAGTGTCCAGGTGGAGATCTCAATCTCCATATGGGAGAGATGGTCAATTTTGTTTTTTTTTTTTTTTTTTTTTCATAGATTATTTCCAAATTTTTTAAGAAGCATGCATTTAAAACGTAATGCTTAATTCACACCTACAGCAAGAACAAAAGTGTTTGGGAAATTTTTCTACTGATGCTTATGTCTTCTCCTAATCATCATACAAATTATCTCTTTCCAAGTGCTTCCAGAAAGAGTAACATGGCATCGAATACAAAGTACATGAAATTCATGCTAGAAGTAAGCTGCATTCAACCAGTGTAAGGGGCAATGCCAGATCTGACAGAGGGCTGACACTCAATAAATGCCATTAGTAATACTAATATGAAAATGTGTTTTTTGTCTTCATCCCTTCTTTGAATTAAACATTGAACTAAACTATACAATGCAGAAAAAGTTCTCCTTATGCCTTCAACATTCTCTGTCATTATACCTCAGATAAACCCATGAATCTAAGCCATTTTTCTAATTGTTTGTAAGAAAACTTCTTTGGGGAAATAACGTCTTTACTGTCTATGAGAGCCCCTTGAGTTCTTCGCTGCTTTCTTCAGCATATTATGTACAGGAGATCCAATGGTGCTTTTCAGAATTTAGAGAAAATACTTTAAACCTAAATATTTGTCTAATTGCTATGATAAAAACACTTATCATCCTGTAGTAGACAAGAACAAGATAAGTCCCATAGATAGTCCTGAAATTTCTTTTTGCCTTATAATGACATCTTCTCCAAGATTTTTTTAGGTCTTTCACTTAATAGAAAAATTAATAAAAGGACACCTAAGAGAATTTTTAAACAAGATCACTGTTACATTTTTATCACAAAATAAAATTAAGCTATAAGCGTAGACTTTTTTTTTTTTTTAATTTAGAAAACCTCCTGAAAAGCTGAAAAAGCAATCTTCGCTATCACCAGGAATGTAATCTAATGCTATGAAAATCCATAGATACAATCCAAATATGCCATCTTCTTTAATATCCCTCTAAAAATAGGATTGGCCCTGCATTGTGATTCAAGTAGAGATGATTTTTCAATCATCATATACTAGAAATGTATTTAATCTTAGCGATATTAAATAGAATAGGCAACCCTCTTCCCTGGGGATTATTGAGTACTTCTGGGTACAAAAGAAATAAAAATGCCTCTTTCAATATATCTGTTAATAAAATACAGAGATTGCTTAGGTTCAGTGGTGAAAAAAATATCATTTATTGGTTAATTTAAAATGCACCTCTTGAGTACCTTTTGATATTATATTCTGGGCTAGAATGATAGCAGTTGCAAAATACAGAAATTCCAATTAAAATAGCTTAAATATTAAAGGGTTATATTATCTCAAGAAATTTAGATATATGGCAGATAACACTGTTGATTAACTTAGTCTCAATGTCAGGATCAAAGGCCCATGTTTCTTTTATCTTTTTGTTTTGACATCCTCAGTGTATAGTCCTGTTCCTTATGATCACAACATGTCTGTTGTCCATTGACAACAACATCCAATGAATGAACAGGAAGTACTTCTTCTTGACCATTTTTGGTACACCAAAGGGAAGCCTCAGCTTTAGCAGATTTCAACTACTTTATCACTGGCCAGTATCAAGTCCCATGTCCTTTCCTAAACTAATTATTGACAAGAAAATTTGAATTACCATGACTGACTTAAAATAATTTTAAAATCTCCTCCTTGGGCTCAAAATGGTATCATGTTTTATTAACACATGGCTTTGTAACAAAAATTTCTACATCCAGAGAATTAGGTTGGTAAACAGCAGACTTTGTTATACAGCCCTAAAAGTCTTAGTAGCTCAGGCACCTGTTTCTTGATGCATGGTTTTACATCTTCTTTTCTCAACTTTTTCCTCCTTCAGCACTGTCTATTACATTTTGAACTTCTTTTTGACCTTCAGTAGTCAACTGCAGGCAAAACTAAAGACAAAACCTAACTATGTTTTACATTTTTAAAAAACCCACAAAAATAAATCATGAGAATATTGTGCGTCTTGCTCTGAATGTACCAGTAATGGTTCACTATTTCAGAAAATTTCTTCACCAGGGACAATATTGCGCATCATTTTTGAGTCATCGACACAGCACATCTATACTACTTTATATTTGTAGCCAATACATACAGTGTGTCTACTTTGATATATCTTCCAGTAAAGTTGTGCCTGAGTATTTACATACTGAAACATCACTTTTTTTATAAATTGTGTTTTTCTTTTATTTCTCGTTCGCAAAATGAGCTATTTGTCATCAATTGCTTGCTTTCTGTTCTACCAGAACATAAAATTCGTAGTGGAAGCAATCCATTACCATGACAGCATGGTATAAGTGAGATTAGGCCAGAGTAGGTCCAGAAGACACAAGCATATTGTCACCTTGCCATCAACTCAGATGTCTATGGAGTTTTCCCTATGACAAACTGATCGAGTAAGAAAAATATTAGACTAGATTTACAGATGGCTACATATGACATGCCACCACAACATAGCCTCAGTTTGACCAGAAAGGACAGTTATGAAGGGAGATCCTATAAGTGGACAAAATATGAGATGACACTGTTGATTGGCCACTTTTGGTGTAAGTAGCTTTAAATAAAATTATAGATACACTAATTTGTTGTAGTGTTTAATATTCAGTTTGCCAGGGAAATGGAGGGAATATGCTTAGAACATTGAAACAAGAATATCTGGAGTAGGAGCATGTGGATGAACATGTCAGAATAATAGACACTATGATGTAGCCCGGAGCCCTGGTGGTGCAGTGGTTAAGAGCTTGGATGCCAACCAAAAGGTCAGCAGTTGGAATTCACGAGCAGCTCCTTGGAAACCTATAGGGAAGTTCTACTCTGTCCTATAGGGTCAGTATGAATCGGAATTGACTCAACATCAACAAGTATGGGTGATGTAGTCCCAAATCATTCCTTCAGGACTGAAGCACTCATTCCCTTACCTGGTGGGAGTTATGGTGGCTAAAGGCACCCCATTAATTTACTCTCATACTGGATGGAGTGATTGATTCTGATTATCAAGAGGACGTTGGGTTGATGCTACACTATGTAGGCGGGAAGGAATGTGTCTAGAAATCATGAGATTCTCTGAGAAGTGTTTTAGTACTCTAATATCATTTGGAAAAATTTAATGTAAGACTGCAACAATCAACCTAAATAGGAATGCTAATGGACCAGACAGGGTTGTTAATGGCTCACCCTCTACAAAGATGAAAATCTAGGTTTGAGTCACTTTGCAAGCTGAAGAATCCTGACCAGCTATAGTGCTTACTGAGGGCAAAGGGAAAAGCCATTATTTTTTTGGAAGGTCCTGGTGGTAAGATGCAGCAGTTCTGTTGCATGTGGGAAATCTACAGAGCCTTCCTTAAGCTTCACTTTACCCTCATAGCAGTTTTCATAGATATTTCCATGAGATCCTCCTTGAAGTCACAATAAGCAACTATGCTTGAAAGCTTTCAGATTTACTGAAAACTTCAGTTTCTCCAATTGTCCCAGATATTCAAACTAAAGTAATTTAGTAACTGTTTCTTCTGCACCCCAGTTGCAGCGTTCTGGGCTTTTACTCTCCTTTCTCTCCCCACCTGCATGTAAGTTCTAATTCCTATATTAAATTCCTTATTACTATAATACTTACAGTGGTTCTGTTTTTCTCATTGAAATAAGACTGATAAAATATTTTTAAAAAATAAAATAATGGAAAATTTCATGAGGCAAAAACCTATTAAAATAAAACAATCAAAAACTAAAATAAATAAGAATAAGAACTTAAGAGATGCATTTAACGAGTTTGGACACACATATACAGAGGATTGATGAATTGGAAGATAATATAGTACAAAAGTACACAGGTGGAGGCATAGCAACAGAAAAAAGAAGGAAAATAAGAAATAAACCTTAACAAACATATGGGAAATTAAAAAAAAAAGAAGTCCTAACACACAGGTGATTGAAGTTTCTGAAGAAGAGAGAGAAAATAGATGAAAGCAGTATTTGAAGAGATACTGGCAAATAATACTGAGAAAAACACAAGAAAGAGAAGATCTTGAAGGCATCAAGAAAATAAAACAAACAAACAAACGTTACTTTCAAAGGAGAAACATCATACATTGAAATAAGAGAATGTACTCTCTGACCACAGTGGAAATAACCCAGAAATAAAAAAATAAAGAGATAATATGAATATGCAATTTGTTTAAATCAACCATGTATCATAAAAGATATAAGTTTAAAATTAGAAAATATTTTGACCTGAATGATAACAAAAGCTAAGTATATCAAGAGTTGCATAAAACTAAAGCAGAGCTTAACAGTTGATACTAGAAAATAATAATTTAGCATAGAAAAATACCTTTATGGTTTTACAGTAGGTGAAGATTTCTTACACAAGACACTGAAAGCACTAACCATAAAGTACCATATTTTTATACAAATAATGCACACGTTATACTTTTTTTGTCAATCGTACAACTCCCTCGTGCATTACTTTCTGAGGCACTATGCATGTTATATGTGTGGGCGGGTTATTTGCAAAAAGACAGTAAAATGTTTTTAATAGGACTTTATTAATATTATCAAAAGATACCATTAAGAGAATAAAAAGGGAAGTCATAGACTAGAAGAGCATGTATACAATACCTATATAGCACAACAGGCTCATATCCAAATTATATTTAAAAAAAAAAAAAGAAGTTAATACGAAAAAGCCTAATTAAAGAAAAAACAGGGAAAAAGACTAATGTGCTTCTCCAGAGAGGATATCCAAATGACAGATGTGCATACAAAAACACAAATTACAACCAAAGTGCCATACTACTGTAAACCAACAGACTGGCTAATTTTTATTAACTGACAAAACCAAGTGTTCTTGAAGATGTGGAGCAAACAGAACTTTAATGGACTGCTGGTGAGAGTGTTAATCCATACAACCATTTTAGAAAATTATTTGGAATTATCCATTAAGGTTGAACATGACTATAGTCTCTGATCCAGGAGTTCAACTCCTTTTTTTAGTAAGATGACACAAGGGTAAGATAGTTAAATCAGACTCCAAATATCAGAGATCTTTCTCAGTATTAAGGAGTCGAGTGCCGGGTGGTACAAACAGTTTATGCTGTCTATTGCAAACCTAAAGTTTGGGGCTGCTAACCAAAAGGCTGGGGGTTAGAGTCCACCCAGACAGGCCTCAGAAGAAGGACCTGGTAACCTACTTCAAAAAATCAGCTATTGAAAACTCTAAAGAGCAGAATTCTCTCAACACACATATAGGTTGCTAGAAGTCGGAATCACCTTTATGGCAACTGGTTTACTCACTATTAAAATTTGCTAGTAATTCAAAAGTTAGTAGTAACTGCAAGACAGGAGTAAAAGAGTAAAGTTTGAAATCTCCTGAACATAATCCATCGCGTGGTGATGTCTAACTCCAAGGGGCCAGGGAGTATATGCTCAGAAAAAGTGGAGAACCCGACACAGATGAGTTTTAAAAGTCTTCACAGGAGCCAACAAAAAGCATTTGACATATCTAATTCTTGGCAAAATCTGAGTAAGTTGTGTTGGAAAAATTTACTGTAGTTCTTAGAGAGAAAGAATAATCATAAGAGAAAGGAGTTAATGTAACCTACTTAAACCTTTAAAAGTATAAAAGTTCTTTCCAAAATCTTTTAAAGACCTTGAATAAGCTTGGGGTTATAGAAGAATTGTGTGGAAAAAAATCAGAAAATTGTTGGACTTCAGCAGAGCCATTTAACATTTTTTTATTGTTTTTATTTGTGATTACATATGGGGATCAGTGTGTATCATAATCATTTGAATCCATAGGGTTTGTAAGGTTTGAAATCTTAAATTTGCTGGATAATATTAAACTTTTCTGATAACTGAGGGTTCATGCTGATGAAATCAAATTAAAAGATCACACAGTACTGTGCAAATAGGCAGAAAACGGAAGGCAAAACCTAGAGTAGGAAAGTTCAAAGAAAAGATTATGAAAAGCACAAAATTAAAATTATGTGTAATGAAAAAAGAAATGAGAATTATACTAGATTTTATTGCTGTTATTATTTTCGTTAGTTTGTCTGCTCTTACTCCCACACCTACATGCTCTCAACCCCTTGCTGGTATAGCCAAAAAGGTTAACAAATTTTTAGACATTTTTACCACAGTAGTAGAAACAAAGAAAAATACACTGCCTAGGGTTAATATAAATACTAAGCTTCTAGAAAATCATGTACAATCATATAATGCATTAAAATGATGAGGTCTACTTCTAAAAAAAAATGGCCACTGAAAACCTTATGAATAGCAACAGAACATTGTCTGTTATAGTGCCAGAAGATAAGCCCCTCAGGTTGGAAGGCACTCAAAATATGACCGGGAAAGAGCTGCTTCACCAAACTAGAGTCGACCTTAACTATGGGGATGGAATAAAGCTTTCCAGACCTTCACTTGCTGATGTTCCCTGACTCAAAATGAGAAGAAACAGCTGCAAATACCCATAAATAATCAGAACATAGAATGTACAAAGTATGAATCTAGGAAAATTAGAAGTTGTCAAAAATGAAATGGAATGCATAAAGATCGATATTCTAGGGATTAGTGAGCTGAGATAGACTGGTATTACCCATTTTCAGTTAGACAGTCATATAGTCTGCTATGCCAGGAATGACAAATTGAAGAGGAAGGGCATCACATTCATCATCAAAAAGTACTTTTCAAGATCTATCCTGAAGTACAACACTGACAGTGATAGGATAATATCCATATGACTACAAGGAAGACCAGTTAATATGACTATTACTTAAATTTATGCACCAACCATTAATGCCAGAAATTGCACATGAAGAAATTGAAGATTGCTACCAACTTCTGCAGCCTGAAATTGATCAAACATGCAATCAAGAAGCATTTATAATTAATGGTGATTGGAATGCGAAAGTTGGAAACAAAGAAGAAAGACCGGTATAGTTGAAAACATGGCCTTGGTGATAGAAACAATGCCAGAGATTGCATGACAGGATTTTTTCAAGATCAATGACTTATTCATTGCAAATACCATTTTCAACAACATAAACGGAGACTATACACATGGGCCTCGCTGGATGGAATACACAGGAATCAAATAGACTACATCTGTGAAAAGGGACGACGGAGAAGCTCAATATCATCAGTCAGAACAAGGCCAGGGGCCAACTTCAGTACAGACCATCAATTGCTCATATGCAAATTCAAGTTGAGCTAAAGGAAATTAAAGTAAGTCCACAAGAGCTAAAATACACCCTTGAATATATCCCACCTGAACTTAGAGAGTATCTCAAGAACAGATTTGATTTAGTGAACATTAATGACCAAAGACCACGAGATGTGGAATGACATCAAGGATATCACACATGATGAAAGCAAAAGTTCATTAAAAAGCCAGGAAAGGAAGAAAAGACCCAAAACTTATGTCAGAAGAGACTCTGAAACTTGTTACTGAACGTAGAGTAGCTAAAGTGAATGGAACAAATGATGAAGTAGAAGAGTTGAATGGAAGATTTCAAAGGGTGGCTTGAGAAGACAAAGTAAACTATTATAATGAAATATGCAAAGATCTGGAGTTAGAAAACCAAAAAAGGAAAAACATGCTATATCTCAAACTGAAAGAACTGAAGAAAAAATTCAAGCCTCAAGTTACAATATTAAAGGATTCTAAGAGGAAAATATTGAACAAGGCAGGAAGCATGAAAAGAAGATGAAAGGAATACACAGAGTCACTGTACCACAAAGAACTGGTCCATGATCAACCATTACAGAAGGTAGCATATGATCAAGAACCAACAGAACTGATGGAAGAAATTCAAGCTGCACTGAAGGCATTGGCAAAAAATAAGCCTCCAGGTACTGAGGGAATACTAATTGAAATGTTTCAACAAACAGATGAAGAGCTGGAGGTGCTCACACGTCAATGTCAAGAAATTTAGAAAACAGCTTCTTGGACAACCAACTGGAAGAGATCCATATTTGTACCCATTCCAAAGGTGATCCAACATAATGCAGAAATTATTGAACAATATCATTAGCATCACATGCAAATAAAATTTTGCAGAAGAGCATTCAAAAGTGATTGTAGTAGTACATTGACAGGGAACTGCCAGAAATTCAAGCCAGATTCAGAAGAAGACACGGAACAAGGGATATCATTGCTGATGCCAGATGGATTCTGGCTGAAAGCAGAGAACACCAGAAAGACAGGAAGACGTTTACCTGTGTTTTATTGACTATGCAAAGTCATTTGACTGTATGGGCAGTAAAAATGATGGATAACATTGTGAAGAATAGGGATTTCAGAACACTTCATTGTGCTCATGAGGAATCTGTACATAGACCATGAGGCAGTTGTTCGAACCAAACAAGGGGATAGTGCATTTTGTAAAATCAGGAAAGGTATGCATCAGGGTTGTATCCTTTCACCATATTTATTCAATATATATGCTGAGGAAATAATCTGAGAACCTGGACTATATGAAGAAGAGCATGACATCAGGATTAGAGGAAAACTCATTAACAACCTTCGATATGCAGATGACACAACATTGCTTGCAGAAAGCAAAGAAGACTTGAAACACTGATGAAAATAAAAGATTAAGCCTTCAGTATGGATTACACTTCAACATAAAGAAAACAAAAATCCTCACAACTGGACCAACAAGCAACATCATGTTAAACAGAGAAAAGATTAAAGTTGTCAAGGATTTCATTTTACTTGGATCCACAATCAACATCCATGGAAGCAACAGTCAAGAAATCGAAAGATGCACAGCATGGGCAAATCTGCTGCTGCAAAAGACCTCTTTAAAGTGCTGAAAAGCAAAGAAGCCGCCCTGAAGACTAAAGTGTGTTTGACCCAAGCCATGGTGTTTTCAATCGCCTCCTATGCATGTGAAAGCTGGACTATGAATAAGGAAGACTGAAAAAGAATTCACGTCTTTGAATTGTGGTGTTGGTGAAGAATATTGACTATATCATGGACCGCCAAAAGAATGAACAAATCTCTCTTGGAAGAAGTACAGCCAGGATGCTTCTTGGAAGCAAGGATGGCTAGACTTTGTCTCACGTAATTTGGACATGTTATTAGGAGTGACCAGTCCCTAGAGAAGGGCATCACTGTAGAGTGTTAGCGAAAGAGAGGAAGACCCTCAATGAGATTGATTGACACAGTAGCTGCAATGATGGGCTCAAGCATAGCAACAATGGTGAGGATAGCACAGGACAAGGCAGTTCTTTCTGTTGTTTGCAGGGTCATTATAATTCGGAACCAACTTGACAGCACCTAACAATGACAACATTTCAGTTTGGAAAAGTGATGGTATAGAAGAAGTAGGATTAAATCAATATAAGCATGGATATGATAGAAAAGATAACAATGCATTTCTTTGCCTATCCTGGAAATAGCAGGATAAAAGGTAAAGCACTGAAACTAATCACAGTTCTCTTAGAATAAAGATCTGGAAGCCATCATTCATTGTGGATAATAAACTTAAAGAACTCATTGTCCCAAAAAGTGGCAATGGCAGGAGATTAAAATGGATTTAAAATGGTTTTCATCAAATTGATGAATGATAGGACTATAAAAAGTTACTAAGAAAAACTGGGACATGATTCAACTTTCAGTTTAAATTGAAGAAAATTAATCCATACCACTTACTGGTAGGTAACTTGTGGTATTTGTTGATAACAGCATAAGTGATTAAAACTGGGCTGTCCAATAGAAAGCCACCAGCTGTGTTTGTATATTTAAATTTAAAATTAAATAAATTAATAGTGAATAAAATAAATATTCAGTTTTTTAGTCATAACATGCATATTTCAAGTCCTTAATATCTGTATGTGGCTAGTGGCTACTTAGTTGGATAGTAAAGTTTATAAAATATTTCCATCATCACAGAAAGTTCTACCGGCTAAGGCTGGTAAAATGACCAGGAGTATTACTTATACTATCCAGTTCGGGACGTAACATGTTTAATCCCCACAATCTCCCATTTTAGTAAGATGTAAAGCATGATATCCCACCACAATAAGTATAGAAATAGGCAATGTTTTTATTTTTGTGTGCTGTCGAGTGGATTCCAACTCATATCGATAACACAACATTCAGCAACAGTAACTATGACAAGTGATTACTGAGTTCACAGAAATTTCCAATCTGTACCTTCTAAGGCTACTTTTCAAATCTTTAGTTCTGCTTATATGCCTGAGCAAGTAATTGATAATTAATTGGTAATTGATTTTCTCATTTTTTTAAACCAGTATCTGTTCACTGTTGCTATCAAAGCCCCTAAATTAAATAAAGACAATTAAATTTCACATACACTAGGGCAAGAGTCACGTCCTCTTTTACTTCACTTTTCAAACTATACTCACTTATATTTTTAACTAAGTTTGGCAGAAAAGGCATAATGTAAACATGTGGAAGTGAAAAGGAAGATGAAGAGAATTCTTTAGCACTGTGTGAGCATAAGGGAGGAAATGCGTATCATTAAAGTCAAAGGAAAAACGGAGTATGAATGTTTGAGAGGAAGAGGTCTTGTGTAATGAAATAGTGACAGATAAGTGGAGGGATTAGAAGAGAGCATTTTAAAGACTGAGGAGTCTGGATTTCATTCTGTAGTAATGAAATTTTTTTCTGTGGGTATTTATCTAGCAGTATTCATATGACTATTGCAATCATCTTTGTAAAATAATTTGAATCTGAACAAAGGTAGAGGCAATGGGAATGAAAAGAGGAATATGTTTACAGAGGCTAATAAAAGTTAAACCATCAGCGATGTAATACATAAAATTTTAAATATGAATTTTGATTAAAATACAGAAAAGATTCCTGAGTAAGATGTTTGAATAAGAAAAAAAAAAATTCTCCTAAGATTGTGGTGTATACGTTTTGAGTGCAGAACAGAAAAAAAAAAATGATGAATAAAATAAAACATTTCAAATAAAGAGGTCATCGATAAGGAAACATATTTCTTCAAACATTACCCAGATGCAAAACATCCAGTTTTGTCGGGGAAAACCCCACTATTCCAGGATCTGAGAAATATCACGGGTCAAAACCTTAAGCAAAGACATTAAATGAGTCATACTGGTTATTCAATACTGATTAAAAATGGTAAATGATCAATAAAACATACTTAAATGCAGAGGAACTTGAAAGATTACATTAACACAAATTACTTGAAGGTTATATGAATGTCCAAAGAAAGCATTCTTCACCAGAAATATCTGTTGCTCACATGGCCCTTTTGTGAAACAAAGTTTGACTAACAGTCATACATTCTTATACAACTACTTGGTTTGAAAATGTTTTATTGTTTGCAAAATCAAAACAAAAATGCAACCACAGATGATATTCAAAAGGATACTTTAGAGCAATTGAAGAATTACTTCCAAAGGAAAAGGTTAAACAAAGTTTTCAACAGTGATATCATTAGAATCAGCATAGAAATTCTCGTAGTTACAGTATTGAAGAAAATAATAGTTATTTGAATATGTGGTGTTATTTTCTTAAGGTATAATTGATTTAGAAGTAAAATCAGTAACAAACACCAAATTAGCAGCTAACAGTGTTGCTGAGTGGGCCTCTTTTGGGAGGACTGTTTATTAAACAGACAAGAAGTAGCTGAATTTAGTGCATATTCTGTTGTATGTAAATAGTATTTCTTAAATTATTAAAATAATTTACCTTAGGTAGATTAAAAATTACCCTCTTTAAAATTTACAACATGAATTTTCATATCCAGATCATTAAAAATTGCTAATGAAACATTAAACTTTGGCCCATCCTGCACATAGGTAATTAATTTCACACCCTAGTTCACTGAGGGCTAACTTAGATAATTTTTGTTCTATTAAGCAGAAGATGTAGTTTTTTATTGAGGAAAATACTGCTCATGGCACTTTGTTCCATACAGTTGTACATTATAGAAAAGAGAATTACAGCTTCTATAACAATTATTCTTTTGAAACAGTTTCCTAACTTTGTTATTCAAATGGAACAGTAAGATAGCAAAGCAAAATAACTAAAAGAAAGAAAAAAATGAAGTAAAATAACCACATTATTTTCCCTTTGCTCTTCAGTTAAAGGCTATGTTTAAAATCCCATGATTTTAGTCAACACTATGCAGCTACACTCTAGAAACAGTTCCATTATATTCAAAAACAAAGAGAAAAATGTCCGTTCGGACTTCTGCTTCTAAACATCATTGAGGTTTGCACCATTAATGTAAAAAAATGAAAACTGTAAAGTAGAAATACAAATGACAAACATGTAAAAATATACTTAATATAACCTGTGAGTTAAAAATTCAAATAAGTAGTAATAAGACACAGTTAAACTGATCAAATATAAAATATGTTGATAATGAGAATAATACTGCATGTTGGCTAGGGTATTGTGAAGCAGCCCCTCTTAGGCACTGAAGGTTGGAACATAAATTAGTACATCTATTCTAAAATCATTTTGACAATGAATAGCAAGAGCCTTGAAAAGAAGCTGTTCTTTTGTGATCAAGGAATTTCTAAGGATCTACAATAATGGGTCCATACACTTGTGAAAAAAAAGATGTTCATAAAAAAGATATAAATAATGGATAATATTGGAAATAATTTAGATGTTTAACTATGGAAAGTAGTTGAATACATAGTACAGCTATATGAAGAATGCCATGCAGCTATTAATATTCTATTTTAGAAGAATATTTAGTGACATGAAAAACTGCTAACAATATATGTACAGTTCAAAAGGAGAAAATAAAATGGCATAAATTATAGATCAAATTTGGTAAAAAAAAAAAATCTAATTATAAAAACACCTATCATATGTATACACATACACAAGACAACAAGTTTTAAGGCATGGATAGAGAAACAGAAACAGGGAGAGAGGGAGATGATAGATTGGTAGGTAGGTAGGAAAGTAAGTGGATAGATACATGGATAGATAGATGTGTTGATAGATAGATGCATATAGATAGATAGAAAGGGAAGAAAAGAGGTAAAAGAGTGATTATTTCCTAATAGAACTATAGATAAATTTTGTTTTATTTTTACTGTCCTAGAAAGAACATGTATTCATTTTCTTGTTTAAGAAAAAGAATGTTTTAAAACCTCTAGACATTATTTTACTACATAATATATCAAACTTTCACTGCTTAAAAGAGTAGCATGTCTAATTTAAAACTTTAATAAATATTTTATTTTAGGAGAAGTTGACCCCTTCTGTCTTTTTCTCTACTCTCATTACTGGATGCACCTTTAAAACGTGATCTATACAGAAATCAGCAGGGTGTAAGTATTAAATAATGACATTGCTATCACATGCACTGATTCAAAAATAAAGTATAGGTTAATAAATTCTTCATAAAAATGACACTATTTTCACAGAAGGGCACTACTGGAGATTGCTGGTTGATTAAACCTCCAGCAAGACACATTTGTTTTCTAGTTCTATACTTAATGATTTTGTAGTAATAACTGCAATGAAGAATTACTGCTTGTACTTACCTCAGTGCAAGAAGCCCCATTGTTTTTTATAAGAACATTATGTTTCCTACTTTGCTTTTCAATTTCCTGGATGTATCAAGAATAATAAAATGAGTTAAAAAAAAAAAAAACCTGACACCCTGAGACTCCAATTTATATCACTTCAAAATACAATAAGAAATGTAAAAAAGAGTTTCCATGAAAACAAAGACAACTCTGGCATATCAGAAATTCAAATTATGAAAGGGTGTACTGCTGACATAAAACTATTAATTTTAAATATTTTTATTTCTCAGTCAGAATGTTATCTAATATTTGGATACACTCACCTCATTTCCATATAACTGATTTTCTACAATGAGACTTATAAGGGAAAAGCATTTCTAGCTGGAACATTTATGAATGTAAACTCTCTATTACATATTTTTGGTATAAAAAAATTGCTAATATACATTGAGTCACAAGAAAAAATTCTGCTTCCAAGGATATGAAGGTTCAATGGTGTATATTTTTTAATATACTATGGCAGACCTTTTTCTAATGTTTCAATATCCTAGAATACAATGATAAGGTGACAAGTAGTAATAATATTTTCTGCCCATTTTAAATACTGACAAAAATTTCTTTGGCGATACCTTTCAAATTTTCCCATTTTTTTACATTAAGGCAAAGACAAATCTAAGATGTGTTTTAAGCGTCATCAGTATAGTGTCAGGAAATACAGACTCCCTATCTTTTCCTTTAATAGACTGGCTTTTAGAGCAATTTTAGTTTACAGAAAAATTACACAGAAAGTACAGAGTCCTCAATCCCTTCAGCCACACTCCCCACACAATTTGACCTATTATTAACGTAGTTGTTTACCTTGGTGCATTTGTTGCAATTGATGGACCAATATTGATACAGTATTATTAAATAAAGTCCTTAGTTTACTTTAGGGTTTATTCTGTGTTGCACAGTTCTATGGGTTTTGACAAATGCATAATGTCATGTATATGCCATTACTGTATCATACAGGATAGATAGATTTACTTCCCAAAAAATTCCTTTTGCATCACCTATTTATCTCTCCCCTCCTCCCTCTGAACACCTACCAATCACTAGTCTTTTCACTGTTTCTATAGTTCCACCTTTCCAGAATGTCATGTATTTGGAATCTTGTAGTGTGTGGCTTTTCCAGATGGCTTTCTTTCATTTAGCAATATGTATTAAAGGTTTTTCCATGGCTTTTTTTAGCCTCATAGTGCTTTTCTTTTTATTGCTGAATAATACTAAATTTTATGGCTGTACCACAGTTGTTATCCATTCACCTACTGAAGAATACTAAATTTGCTTCCAGTTTTGGGCAATCATGAATAAAGCTGCTATAAACATTTATATGCTGGTTTTTGTGTAGATACAATCTCTCAATTCCTTTGCATAAATACCTATGAGCATGACTGCTGAATCTTATAGTATGTCTATGTATTATTGTTGGTGGTGTTAAGTGCCTTTGAGTCAGTTCCAACTCAAAGTGACCCTATTTACAATGGAACAAAACACTGCCCGGTCCTGTGCCACCCTCACAATCTTTATGCTTGAGCCCATTGTTGCAGCCACTGTGTCAATCCATCTCATTGAGGGCCTTTCTCTTTTTTGCTGACCCTCTAATTTACCAAGCATGATGTCTTTCTCCAGGGACTGATCCCTTCTGACAACTTGTCCAAAGTATGTGAGATGAAGTTTTGCCATTCTTGCTTCTAAGGAGCATTTCTGGCTGTAGTTCTTCCAAGACAGATTTGTTCATTCTTCTGGCAGTCCATGTTATATTCCATATTCTTCACCAACACCATAATTCAAAGACGTGAATTCTTCTTCAGTCTTCCTTATTCATAGTCCAGCTTTCACATGCATAGGAGGTGACTGAAAACACCATGGCTTGGGTCAGGTGCACAATAGTCTTCAAGGTGACATCTTTGCCTTTTTAATACTTTAAAGAGGATCTTTGGCAGATTTGCCCAATGCAATGCGTCTTTTGATTTCTTGACCGCTGCTTTTATGGGTGTTGACTGTGGATCCAAGTAAAATGAAAATGAAATCCTTGACAACTTCAATATTTTATCCATTTATCATGATGTTGCCTATTGGTTCAGTTGTGAGAATTTTTATTTGCTGTATGTTAAGGTGTAATCCACACTGAAGGCTATGGTCTTCGATCTTCATCAGTAAGTGCTTGAAGTCCTCTTCACTTTCAGCAAGCAAGGTTGTCTCATCTGCATAATGCAGGTTGTTAATGAGTCTTCCTCCAATCCCAATGCCCTGTTCTTCTTCATATAGTTCAGCTTCTTGGCTTATTTGCTAAGCATACAGATTGAATAAGTATGATGAAAGGATACAACCCTGATGCACACCTTTTCTGACTTTAAACCACGCAGTATCCCCTTGTTCTGTTTGAATGACTGCCTCTTGATCTACCTGCATGTTCCTCATGAGTACAATTAAGTGTTCTGGAATTCCCATTCTTCACAATGTTATCCATAGTTTGTTATGATCCACTCAGTCAAATGCCTTTGCATAGTCAAGAAAACACAGGTAAACATCTTTCTGGTATTCTCTTCTTTCAGCCAGGATCCATCTGACATCAGCAATGATATCCCTTGTTCCACATCCTCTTCTGAATATGGCTTGAATTTCTGACAGTTCTCTGTTGATGCATTGCTGCAGCCACTTTTGAATGATCTTCAGCAAAGTTTTACTTGCATATATATAGCTTTGTAAGAAACTGTCAAATCGTCTTCCAAAGTCGCTGTACCAGTTTGCATTTCCCAGGAGCAATGGATGAGCATTCCTGTTGCTCCACATCTTTGCCAGCATTTGGTGTTGTCTGTGTTTTGGATATTAGACATCCTAATAGATTTTTTGTGTTTTTTTTTTTTAATAGGTGTGTGGAGTCCTGGTGGTGCAGGAGTTAAGAGCTATGGCTGCTATAACCAAAAGGTCGGCAGTTCAAATCCACCAGCCACCCTTGGGAACCCTCTGGGGCAGTTCTAGTCTGTCCTCGAAGATCTCTATGAGTCAGAATACTGGACCGCAACAGGTAATAGGTGTATAGTGGTTATCATTCGTTTAATCTGCAATTTCCTAATGACATGCTATGTTGAATATCTTTTCGTATATTTACTTACCATCTGTATGTCTGTTCAGATCTTTTACCCATTTTTAATTAGGTTGTTTGTTTTTGTATCATTGAGTTTTATTAAGATTTCTATGTATATTTTGGATATCAGCTCTTTATCTAACATGTGTTTCATAAATATTTTCTCCCAGTTTGTAACTTGTCTTAGTATTCTATTAACAGTGTCTTTTTCAGAGCAGACATTTTTAGTTTTAAGGTCAACTTATCATTTTTATTTCACAGATCATGCTTTTGATGTTGCATCTAATAAAGATTGCCAAATCCAAGGCCACCTAGATTTTCTCCTAAGTTATCTTCTTGAAGTTTTACAATTTTCTGTTTTATATTTACATCTATAATCCATTTTGAGTTAAATTTTGTGAAAGGTTTAAGGTCTGTGTCTAGATTTACTTATTTATTTTTGTATGTAAATGCCCAGTGGTTCCAGCATCATTTGTTGAAAAGATTATCCTCTTTCCACTGAATTGCCTTTATTCCTTTATCAAAGAATATTTTACTATATTGGTGTGGGTGTGTAACTGGGCTTGCTATTCTCTTCCATAGATCTATTTGTCTATTTTTTCACCAGTACCACACTGTCTTGACCACTGTAGCTTTGTAGTATGTATTTAAGTTGGGTAGTGTCAGTCCTCTTTCTTCTTCAGTATTCTGTTGGTTATTCTGTGTCTTTTTCTTTTCCATATAAACTTTGGAATTAGTTTGTCAACATTCATAAAATAGTTTGCAGTGATTTTGACTGGAAATGTGTTGAATCTATAGATCACACTGGGAAGAAATGACATCTTAATAATATTGAGTCCTATCCACGGACACGAAATAACAGGTATGCGTCGCTTAACATCCACCATACATTCTGTGAAACAGGATGTGATGTGGACATTGTGCAAACACCTATGTCCACAGGGTGTGGGGCTCCAGGGCACATTGGCCTGGGTCTGCTGTGTATCCTGCGGACTGAGCATCTTCCACTTCAAATGCCTCAAGTGAGTGCTCCACCAGGTCCTGTGTGGCTGCTACCACCTTCTCTGCTAAGCCAGCTGCAGGGAAGATCATCTCACCAGTGAGAACCTGCTCGGGGAGGGGACAGTGCGGACTGAGGGTGCCTGAGCCAGGGCTAGAACGCCTGGGGTGCATACCTTTCCATGACACCCGGTGGGACCACAACGGGTAAAACACAGGGACTAGATCTGCGAGTCACAAGAGTTTGGGCCTTGGCCTCCGTTACCACAGACTAGGTGGCTTCTGGGTTGCATGCAGCAGTCAGGCAGAAGTGGGGCTCAGACCTCAAAACAAGGGTCTAGCATCCTGGCAGTCAGATACCTGGGTACTCCAGCCCATGGATGTAGCGGTCAGATGTTGCCCAAACAGATGTTAAGTGACACATACCTGTACTAATCGATTTATTTAGAACTTCTTAGATTTATTTCATTAGAGTTTTGTAGTTTGGTCATATTTTGTTAAATCTATACATAAGCATTTTATTTTTTGTTGCTAATGTAAATGCTTTTGTGTTTTAAATTTCACATTCCACTTGTCTATTGTTGGTATAATGCTGATATATGGAGCCCGGTGGTGCAGTGGTTAAGAGCCCGGCTGCTAACCCCGAGGTCAGCAGTTTAAATCTATCAGCCACTCCTTGGAAACCCTATGAGGCAGTTCTACTCTGTCCTATAGGGTTGTTATGAGTTGGAATCAACTTGATGGCAAAGGGTTTGTTGTGTTTTTGTATTTGCTAATATATAGGAAAACAATTGATATTTGTATATCAACCTTGTATCCAGCAACTTTGCTATAATTGCTTTTAGTTACAGAAGTTTGTTGTTGTTGATTCTTTGGGATTTTTTACACAGAAAATATCACCTGCAAGCTAGAATAGTTTTATTCTTTCTTCTCAATCTGTAATCTTTTATTTCCTTTTCTCACCTTATTGCGTTGACTAGGACTTCATTATGATGTTGAATAGATACAGTGAGAGAGGACATCATTTTCTTGTTCCAAATCTTATGGGAAAAGCATCTAGTTCCTCATCATTAATTATTTTTCTTTCTTTCTTTTTTTTAATTGTATATCAGATGAAGGTTTATAGAACAAACAGTTTCTCATTAAACTGTTAGTACACGTTGTTTTATGACAGTGATCAACAACCCCAAGGCATGTCAACACTGTGCCTTCTTAAACTTGGGTTCCCTATTACCAGATTTCCTGTCTACTCCTGACTTCTAGTCCTTGTCCCTGAACTGTTGTGCCCCATTAGTCTCGTTTTATTTTATGGGTCTGTCTAATCTTTCACTGAAGAGTGAACCTCAGGAGTGACTTCATTACTGAGCTAAAAGGGTGTCCAGGGGCCATACACTCAGGGTTTCTCCAGTCTCTGTTAGGCCAGTAAATCTGGACTTTTTTTCTGAGTTAGAATTTTGTTCTACATTTTTATCCGGCTCTGTCCAAAACCCTATATTGTGATCCTTGTCAGAGAAGTCAGTGGTGGTAGCCAAGCACTACCTAGTTGTACTGGACTCAGTCTGGTGGAGGCTGTGGTCCATTAGTCCTTTGGACTAATATTTTCCTTGTATCTTGTTTTCTTCATTCTCCCTTGCTCCCAACAGGGTGAGACCAGTGGAGTATCTTAGATGGCTGCTCACAGGCTTTTAAGACCCCAGATGCTAGTCACCAAGGTAGAATGTACAACATTTTCTTTATAAACTGTGTTATGCCAATTGAGCTAGATGTTTCCTGAGATCGTGGTCCCCACAGCCCTCTGCCAAGCAATTCAGTCCCTCAAGGAGTTTGGATGTATCTATGGAGCTTCCATGACCTTTTCTTGTACAAGTGATGCTGGCTTCCCCAGTATTATGTACTGTCTTACCCTTCACCAAAGTTACCACTTATCTACTATTTAGTATTCCCCATATCCCTCGTAACCAACAAAGATTGTTTATTTTTGTGTGTAAAATTTTATATGACTTTTTACAGTAGAGGTCTCATACAATGTTTGTCCTTTTGTGATTAACTTATTTCACTCAGCATAATGTCCTCCAGTTTCATCCACATTATGAAATGGTTCACAGATTCATCATTGTTCTTTACCTTTGCATAATACTCCATTGTGTGTATGTACCATAGTTTGTTTATCTATTCATCTGTTGGTGGGCATCTAGGTTGTTTCCATCTTTTTGCTATTGTGAACAATGCTGCAATGAACATGGGTGTGCATATGTCTATTCGTGTGACTGCTCTCATTTCTCTGGCATATATTGCTAAGAGTGGGATGGCTGGATCGTATGGTATTTCTATTTTTAGCTTTCTAAGGAAGCGCCATATCATTTTCCAAAATTGTTGTATCATTATGCATTCCCACCAGCACTGCATAAGACTTCCGATCTCCTTGAAGCCTCTCCAACATTTGTTATTTCCAGAGTTTTTGATACGTGCCAGTAATGCTGGGGTGAGATGGTATCTCATTGTGGTTTTTATTTGCATTTCTCTAATGCTAGTGATCGTGAGCATTTCCTCCTGTGTCTGTTGGCCATTTGAATGTCTTCTTTGGTGAAATGTCTGTTCCTATGCTTTGCTCATTTTTTATTGGATTATTTGTGTTTTTGTTGCAGAGGTGTTGGATTTTATTGTAGGTTTTAGAAATTGGACCTTTGTTTGACTCATAATGTCCAAAATTTTTTTCCCAGTCTATAGGTTCTTTTTGCTCTTTTGGTGAAGTCTTTTGATGAGCTTAAGCATTTAATTTTTAGAAAATCCCAGTTATCTAGCTTATCTTCTAGAGTTTGTGTGTCGTTGGTTATGGTTTGTATCCTGTTAATGCCGTGTATTAGACCCTCTAGGGTTGATCCTATTTTTTTCTTCTATGAACTTTATAGTTTTTGTCTTTATATTTAGGTCTTTGATCCATTTTGAATTAGTTTTTGTGTATGGTGTGAGGTATGGGTCCTGTTTCATATTTTTTTGCAGATGGACATCCTGTTTTGTCAGCACCATTTGTTAAAAAGATTGTCTTTTCCCCATTTGATGGACTTTGGGCCCTTGTCAAAGATCAGGTGACCGTAGGTGGATGGATTTATATCTGGGTTCTCAATTCTGTTCCATTGGTTTATGTATCTGTCATTGTACCAGTACCAGGCTGTTTTGACTACTGTAGCTGTATAGTAGGTTCTGAGGTCAGGTAGTGTGAGTCTTCCTACTTTATTCTTCTTTTTCAATAGGGCTTTACTTATCTGAGGCTTCTTCCCTTTCCATATAAAGTTATTGATTAGTTTTTCCATCTCTTTGAAGAATGTTGTTGGTATTTCGGTTGGGATTGTGTTGTATGTGCAAATTGCTTTGAGTAAAATTGTCATTTTTACAATGTCGAGTCTACCTATCCATGAGCATGGTACGTTTTTCCATTTATGTGGATCTTTTTGGGTTTCTTTCAGTAGTGTCTTGTAGCTGTCTTTGTATATGACTTTTTGTCCCTAGTTAGATTTATTCCTCAGTATTTTATTTTTTTAGGGGCTATTATAAATGGCATTGTTTTCCTGATTTCCTTTTCATCATTCTTTTTGTTGGTGTATAGGAATCCAACCTATTTTTGTATGTTTATCTTGTATCCTGCTACTCTGCTGAATCTTTCTATTAGTTCCAGTAGATTTCTTGTGGAGTCTTTAGGGTTTTCTATGTACAATATCATATCATCTGCAAACAAGGACATTTTAACTTCTTCATTACCAATTTGGATGCCCTTTATTTCTTTTTCTTGCCTTATTGCTCTAGGTAGGACTTCCAGCAAATGTTAAATAGGAGTGGTGATAAAGGGAATGCTTGTCTTTTTCCTGTTTTCAAGGGAAATGTTTTCAGCGTCCTTCCATTAAAAATTATGTTTGCTGTTGGTTTTGCATAGATGTCCTTAATTATGTTGAGACATTTCCCTTCTATACTTACTTTATTGGGAATTTTTATCAGGAATTGGTGTTGGACTTTGTCAAATGCCTTTTCTGTGTAAACTGAGATAATCATGTGATTCTTTTCTTTCCTTTTGCTTATGTGGTGGATTATGTTGATTGATTTTCTAATGTTGAACCATCCTTGTATACCTGGTATGAATCCTACTTGGTTGTGGTGTATTATTTTTTTGATATGATGCTAAATTCTATTGGCTAGAATTTTGTTGAGAATTTTTGCATGTATGTTCATGAGAGAGTTTCTTTTTTTGCAATGTCTTTGCCTGGTTTTGGTATCAGGGTTATGCTGGCTTCATGGAATAAGTTCAGAAGTGTCACTTCCTTTTCTATGTTCTGAAATAGTTTGAGTAGTACTGGTATAAGCTCTTCTCTGAATGTTTGGTAGAATTCTCCAGTGAAGCCATCTGGGCCAGGGCTTTTTTTATGTTGGGAGTTTTTTTTTAATTACCTTTTCAATCTCTTCTCTTGTTATTTGTCTGTTCAGATTTTCAACATCACTTTGTTGTAGTTTGTGTAGGTAGTGTGTTTCTAGAAATTTATCCATTTCCTCTGGGTTTTCAAATTTGTTGGAGTATGGTTTTTTGTAATACTATGTTATTATCCTTTTTATTTAAGTTGGGTCTGTTGTAATGTCCTCCTTTTCATTTCTTATTTGGGTTATTTGCATCCTCTCCTGTTTTTCTTTTGTCAGTTTGGCCAGTGGTATGTCGATTTTGTTGATCCTTTTAAAGAACCAATTTTTGGTTTTGTTGATTCTGTGTATTCTTTTCTAGTCTCTGTTTCATTTATTTCTGATTAGATCTTTATTATTTCCTTTCTTCTAGTGGCTGTGGGTGTTTTTTGCTGTTCCCTATTTGTTTGACTTGTGTCATTAATGTTTTGATTTTGTCCCTTTCTTCTTTTTTGATGTGTGCATCTGTTGCTATACATTGTCTTCTGAGGACTGCCTTTTGTGTGTCCCATAGGTTTTGGTATGATGTGTTTTCATTTGCATTTGATTCTAGGAATTTTTTTGATTCCATCTCTGATTTCTTCTATTATCCAGTGGTTTGTAAGCAGGGTGTTATTCAGTTTCCATGTAATTGATTTTTTTTCCCTTGCTCTTCCTGCTGTTAATTTCTACCTTCATGGTGTTGTGGTCAGAGAAGATACTTTGTATCATCTCAATGTTTTGGATCTTGCTGAGTGTTGCTCTGGAGCCTAAGATGTGGTCTATTCTACAGAATGTTCCATTTTCTTTGGAAACAAATGTGTACTTTGCAGCTGTTGGGTGTAGTATTTATACATGTCTATGAGGTCAGATTGGCTGATTGTGCCCTTTAGGTCTCCTGTATCTTGGCTGTCCTTTATCGAGAGTGGTGTGTTGAAGTTTCCTACTATTATCATGGAACTGTCAATTTCTCTTTTCAGTGCTGTTAGTGTTTGCTTTATGTATTTTGGAGTGCTGTCATTGGGTGCACAGATATTTATTATGATTATGTCCTCATGATGGATGGTGCCCTTAATCGTTATATAGTGTCCTTCTTTGTCTTTTATAGTGGATTTTCTTTCAAAGTCTATTTTATCAGAGATTAGTATTGCCACTCCTACTCTTTTCTGGTAGCTGTTTGCTTGATATATTTTTTTCCATCCTTTGATTTCTAATAAATTTACATCTTGTTTCTAAGGTGTGTCACCTATAGACAGCATATTGATGGATCCTGCTTTTTTATCCATTCTGTCACTCTCCATCTCTTTATGGGTACATTGAGGCCATTTACATTCAGTGTAATTATTGATAGATGTGAGTTTATTGCTGTCATTTTGTAGTGCTTTTTTTAGTGGTACTGACATTTTCTTTGTTCCTCTTACTCTCCTGTGCTGAATTCCTTTTGTTTGTGGATTTTTTTTTCCCATTTCTTTTGTTTCAGTCGGTTTTGTTTTTACTGAGACTTTATGTTTTTCTTTCTTTTGATGAGTAGGTTTGTTAACTTTCTTTGTGGTTACCTTGAAATTTAGCCTTATCTTCATAGGTTTGAAGCATTCTATTGTTATTTGGTATTGCCTTGCCTTCCTCTCCATTAGAAGGTTCTATACCTACACCGTTTATACCTTCTTTTATTGTTCTGATGCTGTTGTCATTTACAGATAAACCTTTCTGGTTCCCTGTTGTAATTGCTTTTGTTTTGGATAATCCTAGAGAGTTCATTTCCTAATTGGTATCTGGCTGGTACAATCCTGTGTCCTAGATTCAGCCTGTAGTCTGATGTTGTTTGTTCTCAGATCAAAGGACTCCCTTTAATAATTTTTATAACTTTGGTTTGGTTTTTACGTTGTCCCTTAATTTCTGTTTATTTGGAAATGACCTAATTTCACCATCACAGTTGAAAAAGATTTTGCAGGATATGTTATTCTTGGCTGGTAATTTTTTTTCTTTCAAGGTTTTGTATATGTCATCCCATTGCTTTCTTGCCCGCATGGTTTCTGCTGAATCACCCGAGCTTAGTCTTATTGTTTCTCCTCTGTATGTGACTATTTGTTTTTCTTGAGCTGCTCTCGGGATTCTTTGTTTGTCTTTGGTTTTAGCAAGTGTGATTATGATATGCCTTGGTGATTTTCTTTTGTGTTCTCTCCTATATGGGGTTCGTTAAGCCTCTTGAATGGTCAACTTTTCATCTTTCATGATATTAGAGAAATTTTCTGTCGGCAGCTCTTCAATGATCCTCTCTGTGTTTTCTGTTTTCTCTCCCTGTTCTGGAACTCTGATCACTCGCATGTTTTTGTTTTTGATTGTATCCCACATAATTCTCAGGGTTTCTTCATTTTTCTTCATACATTTTTCTGAATTTTCCTCAAACAGTGTTGTATCCAATTGTTTTTCTTCAGTTTTGCTGATCCTGTCTTCCATCATTTCATACCTGCTCCTTAGGCCTTCTATGACACTGTCCATTTCTGAAATCTTGTTGTTTATCTTTCAGATTTCTAATTTCTGTATTTGTACGATTTATAGTTATCAATTATTTTGGCATTTTGTTCCTGTATTATTTTCCTGATATCTTCCATTTTTGTATTTTCCATGAATTTGTCTGCCTTTTCCTTGAATTTTTCCATTTTCTCTTCATTTTTGTCTGCTTTTTGCTTCAACTCATGGATAGCTCTGAATATTAGAAATTTGAATTCCCTATCAGGTAGTTCTAGTGCCTTTTCTTCTACTGGAAAGTCATCTGGTGTTTTATTTTGGATGCCTACTGGAACCATCTTGTCCTGTTTTTGTATATGTTTTTTTATTGTCTGCTGTCTTTGGGCATTCAGTAGTTATTTTCCTCATTTATTGATTGTAGATTTGTTTGTTTCAAACTGTTTTTTTGTTTTGTTTGTTTATGTCTGAGTCGGCGGGCTGTGAGTTCTTTGTTGTTTGCTCATCTGTGGACATTATACTTTTTGCCTCCTTTTCCAATTGGCAGAGTCAGTCACTTAGGTATGTTACATCAGGGTATGACCAACTGAAGAGAAGTTGCTGGGATGAGTTGTTTGTGGCAAGTACTAAGGCCAACAGGGTGGGCCGTGAATCAGTGTAGGGCAGGTTCTGGTAGGCCATGCCTCTGCTGCTTTGGGGTATGATGTTTAGCACATGGTTCAGATAGGCAGGAAGAATGGGGGAGATTGTGATGTGTGGAGCTAGATTGGTATGGGAAAAAAGAAAGGGAGGAGAGAGGAACAGGAGCCAAAAACATAGAAACAGAGAAACAAACAAAGAGTGCTAAGGGAGCTTGCTGTAGCAGTGGAGAGATGAGAGACTGAGAAATGGAGAAAAAAGAAAAAGGGAAAAGAAAGAAAATGAATAAATAAAAATTAGGGGAAAAAAAGCAAAGTAAAGCCTGCAAGGATCCCCCTAGTGTGGCTGCAAGGACTACAGATGTTGCTCCCAGGCTGTGAAGTGTAGCCTGGCTAAAAGGGGAATCGGTGTCACAGAGTGCCAGGTATTCAGGAGAGAGGAAGAAAAGGCAAGTATAGAGAGACAAGAAACTGAGAAATGAAGAAAGACAAAAAGGGAAAAAGAGAAAACAAAACAAAAACCCAACAAAACAAAACAAAAAACAAGGAAAAAGAAATTCCCCAGGGATCTCATTGCATGTCTGCACAAATTGAGGGAGTAACTTCCAAGCTGTGCAGTACTGCCTAGCTAGAAGGGGCTCTGAAGCCAAGAAAATAGAAAGCAAACAAACAAATCAGAATAGAATAAATCAAAACAAACAAAGAGGAAAAAGAAAAAAAAAAGCCCTGGTGATCCCACCAGTGTGGTGGCACAGGCCAGGAAGCAGTTTCACAGTTGAGCGACCCTTCACAGCCTTTCAGGAAGAAGCAAAGATGGCATATGGAGCCAGGTATTTGAGATAAGGGGGTCGGGGTAGAGGTATGGAAGAAATCAAAAGAAGCAGAAGAAAGCAACACCAGCAGCCAGCTAATGGTACTCCGGGAGCCAGCCAGTGCAGGCAAGTGGAATCCAAGCAGCACCTGGGTGAAGCTTGTGCTTCCTGGCCAAGAGACTGTGGCCCCATGTAGCAGAGGAGTCCGAGTGGGGGGTGAAAAAGGGTGGGAGGTGGGTAAGCATAAGTTGCTGGTTACCATTTGCTCTGTCTTCTGTTTGAAGCTCCATGAAGCTGCTTTCCCATACCCCCTGTTCGCTGATCTCTGATAGGAATCCAGGATGGTGTATCTGTGCTGTGTTAGCTGATAGGGGACTTCTGCATGTATCTCTCCTCACTCTCTGTTCTCTGTCAGTTTCTTATTCATTTCAGTGCTTGGCTGAGTTCTTTATCTCTTCATTTGATGCTTAGGGTTTCAGGATTGACATTTGTGTCTGTTTGACTTAGTTTTTCAGATCTTTGATCTGGAAGGATGGCGTGGTGCTTCTGTCTATAGTGCCATGTTGCCTAGAAGTTCCTCAGTTTCTCGCCATTATTAACTATAATGGTAGCTGTGGGTTTTTTGTAGATGTTCTTCATCGAATTGAGAACGTATCCCTCTATTCCTAGTTTGCTGAGAGGTTATTTTGTTCATTTGTTTGTTTTTTATCATAGATGGGTGTTGGATTTTGTCAAATGCTTTTTCTGCATCTATGGATATTGATTTTTCTTCTTTAGTCTATTAATGTGATGGATTACATGAACTGATTTTCATATGTAGAAGCAGCCTTGCATACCTGGAATAAATACAACTTGATTGTGGTGTATAATTCTTTTCACACATTGTTGGACTCAATTTGCTAAATTTCTTTTAAGGATTTTTGCATCCACCTTCATGGGAGATACTGGCCTGTAGTTTTCTTTTCTTGCAATGTCTTTGTCTGGTTTTAGTATTAAGGTAATGTTTGTTTCATATAATCTATATAAAAATTCCCTGTGCTTCTTTTTTTTTTTTTTGAAGACATTATAGAGAACTGGTGTCATTTCTTTAAATATTTGGTAGAATTTGCAAGTAAAATCATGTGAGCCTATGCTCCTGGGCTATAAGTGCTTCTCAGCTTCTCAAAGAGAAGAGAAGCAGCATTCGAATCAGTTCATTCCAATTATAACCCCTACTTAAAATTTGCATTTCCACCCCAGATATACTGAATCAGAATCTGCATTTTGCCAGGTGATTCTTATGTATAATATATTTTAAGAACCACTGCTCTACTAGTGTTTCTCAGAATTGGTTTCTAACCAGCAGCATTAGCATAAGAACCAGTTCAAAGCCCTGCTTCTCTTCCCCCTGGCCCAACGTGTAGGTGAGATTGGAAGTTCCAAACCCAAATCCATTGCCACCGAGTCAATTCCACCTCATAGCAATCCTATGGGACAGAGGAGAACTGCCTCATAGGGTTTCTAAGGCTGTAAATCTTTATGGAAGTGACTGCCATATCTTTCTTCCACAAAGCAGGTGGGTTCCAACTATGAGCTTTTTGGTTAGAAGCCAAGCACTTTAACCACTGTGCCACCAGGGCTCCTCCCATGTCAGTTAGGCTCTGGTAAATTGAGAGCAAGCATTTGTTAGGGAGAACTAGTTGCTGTGGGTCTTTTTCACAATAGGTAATTTTTTCCTCCATCTGCCAAAATCACTAGAGGATTTTTCTCTAATCTTCACAGCTAGAACCTTGTGGGGTTCCTGGAGTTAAAACACAAATAAAGTACGGTCACCAGGTGAGTTCTTTTTCTTTTTTTTTCCTCAAGCTACTCTTCATTCAATAGTTTTTAAACAATCGATCATTTACGTTTTAAGTATTTCTAACAGTCGCTTGCTCCAGTGGTGGTTTCTGCTCCTGGTAAGCTGTTATTCTCTGTATACACCTGTATCTCCAGTTTTCAGGGCTGCAGTTTTCCCTATGACCTCAGTTCTCTGAGGGATCTAACAGGAGTCTTAGGTTTTTATTTTGTTCAGCAGTTTTCTTGTGAGGATGGACATGATGACTTCCAAACTTCTTACCTGTTGGACTGGAAAAGAAGTCTCTTACTATTTTTAAACATTTTTAGCCAATTTTTTTGCACTTTTATTTACTATACAAATTCTGAAACATTTTGGAGGTAATTTGAAGCTTTCAAATTAACTCTTTAAATCAATTCAGCTTAGACAAATTTAGTTAAACGTGTTTCTGTAGCCTTTACAATTCTAACTGAAGATTGTATTTTTTACTGTTGATATTAGTGTAGAATAGTTTAAGAAAACAACTGGACCCCCAAATGCAGGTAGCTACCACCCAAGTTGGTCCCTTCACTCATATATACACTTTTTTCCATAGAGAATGTACTTCCTTGTTCTCAAGTGAGACAACCCAAGCTCTCTCTAGTTATATATGTCAGCTCAAAGTCCATTAGGTTTGAATTTGGTTCCTCATGTTCCAATGATCTATGAATTGAAATAGAAGTTGTGGGGTCTCTCCCAATACACTTAACATTAGGGCAAAAGCATGGTGGTTGTACGAAATCTATTCAGAAAAGGAAAAATGAGAAGACATAGCAGTCCTTGTTTCATGGCAGGATAAAGTCCTACAAGGCAAGCACTATGAAGAACCTCTTCCAGGAGACATGGAAGAAGTTTTTAATTATATCCAAAGTCTGTTGTATGGGGGAATTTTCTCTTCTTCAGTGTTTCTCATGGCCCTTAACACTGCCATTCTGTAAGTCTATTCTTTTCAATTTTCTTCAATGGCTACATCTGAAATTGGTGGGAAAGAGAATGCCCTCCTTGGAAACTTCACAGTTTGGAAATTCATTTTCTGCTCATGAAATTCCTAGAATCCAGGAGTTGTTTTATGGTCACATGTTTTTTTCTCTCTCTTTCTTTCTCCTCCATCTCCCCACCTTAATCACTTTTCCTTTTGTTCTCACTCTTGCTCTTATGCTTGCTCTTTCTCTGTAGGGAGTTCTGGGTTCTTTTAGTTAATGTTTTATTTTAACAAAAATTCAGAAAAAACTTTCAGACTTGCAAAAAATTGCAAGAACGATGCTAAAATTCCTATATCTATGTCACTTAAATCCCCAAATCATAAATAATTGTATAGATTTATGGTTTCTGTGCCAATACAATTCCAATAAAAACGTATGTTTCTAATCTTTGTCAAGTTAGTGCCAAGTTCCAGTAAATGCCTCCGAAATTCTTTCCTACACATCGTTTTTAAGTCAGCTTTAATTCTTTGTTCTTCTTCTTCCTCTACATATCTCTTACCTCTTTCCCATAATCCCTTTAAGGTCATCTAAAAAATAAGAGTGAATAGAACAACAAACCCTTTCAACTTGATCTTTGTCACAAGCTGAGGCCATTTGATCATAACAACTTAATAGATCATTTGTTTCAGAGCCTTTTTAAGTCTTATCTCCTATTTTTCATGATTCTGAGCTGTTGAGTTTTCCAACCCTATGATGCTTTTAATACCTGGCTCTCTATTTCCTTCAAGAACTGGAGATCAGCTAATTATTGCCTGACTTCAGCTCTTTCTCATAATACATTGTTCAGTGCAGTACATAATAGTCACACATTTATTACCATTCTGGCTTCGTCTCATCGCTTTCCCTAGATCTACAGGTCTGCTAGGAACTTGGGCCACCTTCCAAGTAATTACAGATGATAATTTTCAAAATGCATAGCCAAAATCTTCATCTTTGCAAGTCACTCTCATTTTATCACTATCTACTACATGGCCTCCAATTTGTTGTTACTGTTACAGCAAGACGTATGTTATAGCATTTTTTTTTTTCTGGTAGCACCTAACTTCAATATAGCTTCTCTGTAAGTTAGAGGAAGCTGAACTATAGAACGCTGTCATGGATTGAATTGTGTCCCCCAAAAAATGTGTGTAGCAGCCTGGCTAGGTCATGATTCCCAGTGTTGTATGATTGTGTAATCTGATGTGATCTCCTTATGTGTTGTAAACTCTATCACTATGATGAGATTATACGTGATGTCCTTATGTGTTGTAAATTCTATCACTGTGATGAGGTTATGCTGATGAGGTTGACAAGATTAGATAGTGTCTTAATGCAATCTCTTTTGAGATATAAAAGACAGACGTGAGCAGAGACACTTGGGAACCTCACACCACCAAGAAAGCAGTGCTGGGAGCAGAGTGCATCCTTTGGACCTGAGGTTTCTTCACTGAGATGCTCCCAGACCAAGGAAAGACTGATGCATCACAAGGACGTTCCTCCAGAGCTGACAGAGAAAGAAGGCCTTCTCCTGGAACTAATGCCCTGAATTTGGACTTGTAGACTACTGAACTGTGAGAGAATAAACTTCTCTTTGTTAAATCCATCCACTTGTGGTACTTCTGTTAGAGCAGCACTAAATGACTAAGACAACCCCAAACAATGGCTAAAATCATGCAAGGACTCAAAATATCATTCTCATGTAACTGACTACAGAAGTTTCAGGTCGCTGATGAACCTTGGAGATACAGTAGCTTGGGAATTTCTACCTGGGGCAGAAGGAAGGGAGAAAAAGCCTGAAGACAGCTCATGGGCCATTTTTACAGGATGGACCTAGAGATGTACACACATTTTCTCTCACATTCCACTGGAAAGAACTTGGGTAGGTGGTCACAACAATCTCCAGAGGAAACTGAGAATATATAGTCTTAGCTGTGTGCCCAAAAATAAAGGGCAGGCCGGCAGACCATAAGTGGTCTCTACCTCACTTACAAATTTCTCATTATAGTTGTGTAATTTGTGAGGAACAAAGTGTAAGATTAAAATATAAAAGTAGATATGAAAGAAAAGCAAAACTAAGGAACAGAACAACAGTGACTTCGCATTTTCTAAACTGAGAGGGGAGTCTTTCCAGTTACTTGAATGAATATATGTATTCCCCAAGACACTATCTCTGTGTTTATACACATTTTGATGATGATGATGGATTTAAAACTAGGCTGGAAGCTATTATCTTTTATTTCATAGAATAACGTTAATTGTTAAAAACAAACACAGAAAATAGAGTAAACTTCCAAGTTTCAATAAAGTTCTAATTTCTGATTACTATGACTTAGATTTAATCACGTCAGTCAAAAGGCAAATATTACTTCCTTTTTTAAGAAAACCAATATGTTTTAACGGTAGGAAGCATTTTCTGTGTCTACATAATTCATTTCTATTAAGGTTGCCATGTCTATTTTCTAATATAATTTAGGATTACATTGTGGCAAAGGAGCAGAATGTCAGACTGCAAAGTAGATGCTCAATAATGTATCTTTACTACTGAAAATTCTGGAGAACATTGCATTGCTTCTCTATACTTCATACGTCTGTAATAAACAGAATCTATAATACACTGAATTTGGTCAATAACAAAATATCTTGGTATGGCAATAATATTCTATGTGTAAATAAATATTGAAAATACTAACGATTATATTTATTAGCATCAATTATATAGCAGATGGTATTTATGGTCCTTTACATAAATTATTTTATTTAATTCTCACAAAAACAAAATAATTTAAATGCTATTATTGTGCCTATTTTACAGATAAAATAATTGAGGATCAATATAGTTTCATTCATATAGATCCAAAAAAAAATGAAATAAAGTAATAAAGGTATCCATTGAGATAGAAAATGAAAACCCATCTATCTGACTGACCATAACGTTTAGTAAGAACTGACAGTATAACATACTGTCCTATATTATAAGACTAAATGCTTTTAAAGCATTTAATTTGTGCTAAAAAGCTTCTAGGAGATTTACATTTATTAACTCATTTAATCACCACAATAACTGAATAATTGTATTATACAGGAAAATGAAGGCATAGGAAGGTTAAGTAAATTGCCCAAATACTCACAGTTAGTAAGGGGAAGAGCTGAGATTCCATTTGGCTCTGTTGTCAGTTGCCATGGAGTCGGCCCTAATTTATGGCCATCCCAAAGCACAACCAAAAAAAACATTACCCAGTCCTGAGTTGTTCCCATAGTTGGTGGGGGATAGGACCGTTGTGATCCATAGGGTTTCACTGGCTGATTTTCAGAAGTTAATTGCCGGAAAATTCTTCCGAGTCGGCCTTAGCCTGGAAGCTCTGCTGAAATCTGTTCAGCATCATAGCAATGCACAAACCTCCGCTGACAGACCAGGTGGTGGCTGCACATGCAGGGCACTGGCTGCAATTCAAACCCTGGTCTCCTGAGCAGAAACAAAAAAAGACCAAACCCGTTGCCGTGGAGTCGATTCCAACTCATAGAGACCCTGCAGGACAGAGTAGAAATGCCCCACAGGGTTTCCAAGGAGTGGTTGTTGGATTCGAACTGCCAATCTTTTGGTTAGCAGCCGAGCTCTTAACCACTGTGCCACCAGGGCTCTGGTCTCCTGCATAGAAGGGGAGAATTCTACCACTGAACCACCAATACCGCATTGTTTGGCTCCAGCGTATGTGTATTTAACAACTTCTGTATGCTAACTTCCACGTAAACCTTTCAATACATTTTTGTTAAAACAAGTATATCTTATTCCCTTTTTGTTAACTTTCAGTTATTGATTAAACACATAGCACTGTCCATTTGCAAACTACTTTATAATTATCTGTTGATCTGCAACTCCTTATGCTATCATTCCCTGAGGTCCATTTTATCATAAATATTTAAAATTAATCAATTAGATAAATATAATTTTGCCTCTCTGCACACACCATTTTATGCTGTATTTCTAATCAGACAAGACACAATGAGATTGTTATACATCCAGCACGACTTTAGTTATGAATGACAGAATCATGTCTCATATCCTGAAACCTATGATATTCCTAGTTCTTAACCAACATTTCAGTGTTATAAATAACAGTCAGGTTCCTCCAAATTCAATGACAGTATGACCACGGACACTTTGTTGCAAATTTGTTTTCTACAATTAAAGTGTTATTGTTTAAAAAGGAAACTAATGGAATGGGTGTATGGTCTGCTGTGTATATTTTCGCCAGTTTTGTTTTTAAAGGAAACTTAAGGGAAATAATTAAATTCTAAAAGACATCTCTTAGCCCATCTTATCCTACCTAGCCATCATGACTTTGATATCAAAACAAAACCAAGCAAACAGAAGACTGAAATGATGAGAACGATGCATCCATTACAGTTTGTAGAGCTTAATCTATTTCTTTTCTTTCCTGGGGAACTTAAACTTCCACCAGTGTCTGTTATAGGTTATTTTACAATTTCTCTATACCATATAGTGCAAGGGCAAATGTGACTATCAAACAGAATGCTAGCTATGAGGTACATGGTTCCTGTGAGGGGCCACATATAGAGAATCTGCTGCTTAGGGCTGTCCTCTAAAGGAAAGCACTGCTACAGTGTCAGGCCTGATTTTGGTCAAGCATCAAGGCCTTCCACCCCCCTACCTGTCCATCCATAACGATTTAGATTCATTCTCACCAAGGTCCTTCTAAGAAGATAATACACATGTTCCATGCTGAGGCAGTTGGTACTGCCTCTGCTCAGCAGCACACTTATTTCTCTTTATGGGTCAATTCTTCTTCGGTGCCATTACAGGATTTTTAACTCAGAGAATGAATTAAAGATGTGACCTGAGGATAAAGCACAATCTAGAGTTCCACTGAACTGAAACCGTTATTCCTCAAAGCAGAGAAAGACAGCTCTCTCTGTGAGGAGATATCAACTTTGGTATAACTGGTAGAGACAACTGAGTATCAATACACTCACCAATGGGTTCTATCTGATTTCTTCCTCTAATTTTAAATCTCAGAGCATCAGAATATAGATTTGTTCCCCAAAGAGCAAGTAGCAGAACATCCCATTTACTTCACCATGTATTTATATCCAAAATCTCCAGGAAAGTAGCCATGAATATAGTTACCTCTTACTTCTTCATTCCACATTTAGGAAACTGAGGCATTGATCGATTAAACAGATGGCATCAATAGTTAAGGAAAACAGAAACAAACAAGAAAACAAGCAAACAAACAAACCACCTCTCTCTAGGACCAGGGACGTACCATTAAACTACAAAGTTACTCTGTTTCTTCAGGGGAAGTAAAAAGAGAAAATTAAGCAAATTTATCAAAATGTCAGTTACCAAAGTGGTGGTGAAATGGGTGATTGTGAATGACTTACTCGGGTGTTCTAGTACTTATAACCTTTAGAAATGGCCTTAACAGTTTCTAATTGATGGGTGCTATGTAATCTTAAAGTAAGACCTTCTGTAATGGGTGCAATAGGCAATATGAGTTGACAATAAAGGTTCATATCCAAAGCTTTATCTCCAGTGCTAAGGAGAAAAGGCCACTAAGACATACAAATATTTTTGTTTCTTAAACCTAACCTAGAGGTTTTTCTTGGTCATGTTCAATTCTTTCTCCATTTCTGTCACCTCTATGTTCTTCCAAATCCTAGTCAGATTTGTAAAAGAATGAACATTTTACTTGAAAAAAAATTTAACATGTACTCTTTTGTTATCAGGATATTTTCCCAAGGAAAAATCCTCTTTCCTAAAATTTTATGTAAAATAACAAGGTAAGAAATGATGAATAATATTTATTTCTGAATTACTTATCTAATCTAACAACTTCTAAGACATATTTTAGAAAGTTCAACATATTCTTTTGATTCATTTTTTACATTATTAATAATTACAAATGGGTTCTGGATGAAGAATGGTATTTATATTTCTGTTTACACATTTTCTCAACCTATACTTTCAGAGATAGCATTTTCCAGTTCATTCCAAGCTTTGCACAGTCACCTCTCTGAAGGTCAAGGATAAGGTACAATAATGAGAAAACAGAACAAACAACAGCTAATGGAAGGAGCAGTTGATAAAAAGCTGTAATGGCAATTCCACCCAGACAGCAAAGGAATGCAGCATTTTTACTGAGCACTACCTGACAGATTCAATAATCAAGGGAAAGCCTTAATTGATGACACTTCATTAGCATAATGAGTCAAAGCTGGGAAAAGAGAGTCCCTTATTAATTAATCAAGCAAAGCAAGAACTGTTTCAGTCTCCTACATTCTGCCATTTTCCATTAATCAAGAAAATGTGTATTAAACTCATTTGAAATCTCGGCGTGTAGATTATCATTCCAAGGAAAAGCAATGGACAAAAAAGTTTTGCCCAGCTGCACACATCTGCTCCGGACTCATGCGGGCCTCTATTTCAGATTTGCAAGGCTAAAATCACGCACAGAGGAAACAGAATTAGCAGTTCTCTAAAAACAGTTCTCCATCTCGTTAGGAAAGCATACAAAACACTGTTGACTTCACTAGGCAAAAAGAAAGAAAAAAGACATTAACTTTATTTGCCATTTCTTCACCTACTGTTCAAGGCTCTGTTGCACAGAATGTTATAAAATATAGCTGTGTACAACATTTTTATAATAACCTGTTCAACATTCATACTTGATTGCAGATGCATACTTTCAGGCTCTAGGTATCCCATTAGCTCAGGAGAGAAATGATTACTGGTGGTGGGTTCTGGTACAAAGAAGTCATGCACCCCAAGTCCCCAACGAACCACGGTCACAGGTGTTGAGGATAAATGCTAATGAGGCTAACAAGCCAAGATCAAAACTGAGGAATCCCTATAGCAGAACTGACTTGAAGAGAGACTAAAACCAGGATCCTATTATTGTAAGGTGACTTCCCTGGGATGTTTCTTATAATTTGTAGGTGAGAGGTGACTCAACACATTAATAAGCTAAACAGACTTAACACAGTATTCTGAAAACAGACCACTAAATCTGATTTTGACACCCATTAACTATGTGACTTAGTACAAGCCCCTTAACGAGTAGGGGCTTTAATTTTCACCAATACAGTAAAGAGTTTGGACTAGAGAAAGCCGTAAGCTTATTCTAGCTCTTGTAGATCAGATTCCATTAAGAAAAGTAGTCAATTGTAAGCAAGCAAGGAATCTGATTTTAACTATGAAAACTTTGTGCAGTTTCAGAATGGTTTAATCAAACTCCATCTTTCCTATCTGTGACAGTGCCTCTATGCACATTTGTGTTAACTATGCACTATTCAGTTGTAGAGTGCATCCTTTGCAAACACTAAATGTGAACAAGTTCCTTAAAGGTATGCAATGCCCATGCTGCATGTCCATGCATGACAGCCAGGAAAACCCTGTAAGTCAATCAGTTTGTCTGTCTTACTTACATATTTATATAGACCTGGTCTCAGTCCACTATGGAATTGAAGTATTACCCTAGCTTAGTGGTTTCAACATAAGTGACCAAAAAAAAAAAGATCATCAACAGAGCATAATTTTACCCATTGTCTATTTATCAGCATTATTTTTAAGGGCTCGATGCCAAAAAGACAAATTTGTCTGACAGAAAGTGACTTATCTAAATATTCAATGGGTACAGTAAACCCAGTAAAAAATAAATAAATTCACATCTGAATGATTCCCAACATTCTAGAATTTAAGTGCAATGATATGCAGATCAACGGAAAAGAGCCAATACTGCTGCAGGAGCTTTCATGTCAGCCAGATTGGTCCCAAGTACTGAGTATTTACTGTTTGAGCTCTGAGTGTGGAGATGGGCATCAGCTCCTTGCAAACAAATAAGCTGAGCTCAGCTTTGTGGTGAAACAGATTTTATAGTAGCAAATTGTGTTTTGCAACTCGAAGATGGCTGAAGCCATCACCTATAACATGGGATGATAACCAGGGATTGCACATTCTTAGTAGTTATTTTTTTCTTATAAAAATTTTATTGATTTCCTAAGCCCACAAAGATTCCCTGTTGTCATAAAGTTGGATTAATGTATACAGTAGACTTTCTTCCATGCATACAAAATGAAATCTTTTCTGTGGTGTAGGAAGAATAGGAAAAAATGTCTGTTGTATTCAAGACCTAACTATTTTTGAGTCCCATCTATTGAACTTCCAGGAAGACTTTCAGGGATTTTTGCTATACACTGAATTTGCTTACAATGTGCTACTTCTGCTTATGAGTATCAGTAGTCAATAAAAGAACATCAAAACTGACTTAAAAATGAGCAAACATATGCCAAAGTCAAATTTCAGTGTAATTAAACAGAAACAAAATAGAAAAGGCAGAGACATAAGAAATAAAATGATTATTTTTCTTAAATACTAAGAAATACTCAGTGTCAAAAATGTACATTTATTTTGACAAGTATCTGTGCAGTTACATTTTGGTAAGAATAGAGCTCCCCTACTGTTGTGAAAATAATAAATCCCTATAAAAAGTTAAGAATTAAGATAAATTTAAAAAATGAAACTCATTATCTTGATAAGCTAAGAGTTTAAAGTAAGGTTGAAAGAATTGCTTTGCATAAAACAGAACAAAATAACAGCTATTTTTTTAAATTCTATAGATGACTAATTTAAGAGAGATTTAATCTTTTAAACCTCTAAAGTCAATACATTTATTTCAAAACATGGGCTGAATTCCAGAGAGGTGGTAAGTTTAAAACTTGCCTAGTAACTTATTTTTTAAATAACTTTACTTTTAAAAAATTCAATCATATTTGTCTTATATCTACCGCTGCTATAACAGAAATACCACAAGTGGATGGTTTTAAGTAACAGCAGTTTATCCTCTCAGTTTAGGAGGCTAGACATCCAAATTCAGGGTGCCAGATCTAGCTCTCTCAATCAGTTCTGGGGAAAGGTCCTTGTCTTCATTCTTCCCCTGGTCTAAGAGCTTATCAGCGCAGGGACTCTGGGTCCAAAGGATGTGGTCTGCTCCTGGCACTACTTTCTTGGTGTTATGAATTCCCCCTGTCTCTCTGCTCACTTCTCTCTTTTATATCTCAGAAGAGATTGACTCAAGATACAACCTAATTTTATAGATTGAGTCCTGCCTCATCAACATAACTGCCTTTAATCCTGCCTCTAATCCTGCCTCATTAACATCATAGTGGTAGGATTTGCAACACAGAGGAAAATCACATTAGATCACAAAATGGAAGACAACCACACAATGCTGGGAGTCATGGTGTAGCCAAGTTGATATACATTTTGGGGGGACACGTTCAATCCATAATAATATTCATAAAGTAATGTGTTCAGTTCTTGGTTTAGGAAGATGTATTACCCTTTTTAGGACATTTAGGATGCTATTATGTGTACCATCAAACCAAAGCAAAAAAAAAAAAAAAAAAATCTATTCATAAAAGATGCAGCACACCTAATGTACAGCTGGAGAGAAATGAAACTAAAACTTATACAAGAGTTCCAAGAATATCATTATAGGACAAAGGCAATTTTAGGATAACCCTTGTATATAGGTGAAGTCATGATATATTTAACTTTATATCCGTTATTTTCCATAAACCTGTAAAAACAGTAGACAACACGGCAGATAGAATGAATGAAGAATTGCATAAGTATTAAGTTCAACAGGGAAAATGTAGATGTCCTCTGTCTCTGAATATGTTTCCACTGTGTTAAACTCATCATTAAACAGAGAAAACGCACTAGTACTGCTGAGGAAAAAAAAAAAAAGAGTCCCATCTATAATTCCAAAGCCTTTCATTTATTCAATCACACAGCACATTCTTTAGTCAATAGGTAATAGGCAAGGATTGCCATTTATCATCTGTTAATATTTATTGAGAATCTTCTGGGTGCATTGTGCTAAACAACATGTTTTGTAGACGAAAAAGCTCATAGAGACAGAGTAATGGCCAAAGTGACAAAACGAACAAGGGATGAAGACAGGAACAAAATCATTATCATCTAATTGCTAAATAATTGTTTCATGCCAACTCCTCTATTGTTGATTTGGTGAGACCAACAAGTGTGCCCAAAGCTCCTGTATTGGAAAATTCTAAGGATAGATAATTGGGCAGATTTTAACAAAATGACAGAATGAAAATGAATAGGATTTTTATTCTTAATACTTTTTATATGTGGAATTGTGAGTGCAAGAAATTACTCTGTATAAAAATCAAGACTAATAACTAGTCACTAGTCCTCTTAGAAACTACAAAAGAAATTCAAATGCTAAATTCTGACATATTTTAATAAATGTCCCTTTAAAATATGTATTTCTTTCAACATTTTATTATAGTAGAATCTTATAAGGTCATCACTAAATTTATATATTTCGATACTGGAGAACTCAGGACTTTAGTTCCTTGGATTTTGGTGTAATTTGAAATCAATGTTACAATTTATCATATGTAAGGAAATTTCCATGGGATTCATGTATAGAGAACACTTATTCCAGGAAGCTTCTGCGTCAGACTAAAGCCAAGATTTAAGACTAAGCATTGTTTGAAAAAATGGCAGATGATTGCTTACTGTGAATATTTCAAAGAAAGGCAATAGAAGTTAGTTTAAAAATAACTAGAATGATTCAGGGCTTCAGTATTTTTAAAACTGATATATGTAGAAATTTTCCTGAAAGTACTGGTGAAGAAATGCAAAAACTCATGGGAACCAATTAAGAAGCAGTATAAGGCCTACGAAAAATTGTTATCCATGATGTGATCATCTCTATTTTAAAAAACATAAAAACCAAACCCATTGCCAGGAAGGCCATTGAGACACATGGTGACCCTATGAGTTACAGAGAAGAACTGAGCTCCATAGGCTTTTCTTGGCTATAATCTTTACAAGAGCAGATCACCAGGCCTTTCTTCTGTGGTGCTGCTGAGTGGATTTGAACCACCACCTTTTTGGTTAGTAGTCATAAGCAAACCATTTGTGCCACCCAGGGACCTATTTCTATTCCAGGCAAGCCTAAAGTCTAATATTGGTAATCTCAAGACATCTCAGTTTTCTAAATGATTTTTTAAAAGAGAATTATTCACATTTTTATATTCCATTGGCAGATAGGAAACAGGACATGATGCATGATAATATAAGGAAATGTAGGAAGTATAATGTATTTATCACATTATAGGGTCTTTATTGAAGTGTTTAAATACCTGTAAGCATTTTAGAAAGTGGATTCAGGACATGTTTGCTTATAGCAACATTTTAGTTTGAGTGGAAAGACACTGTAGCAATATTTTCTAAATCAAAACCTGTGATCACTAATTTGCTCATGGGGAAAACAGTACACAATTTAAAAGCAAGCTCGTACCAGGAAACTGGTATATGCTCATTCAACCATGGTGTTGTTAGCTGCTGTTAGTCAACTTCAACTTATGGTGACCTCATGTACAAGAGAACAAAATGTTACCTGGTCCTGTATCATCCTCACAATCTCCAGCATGTTCTATTCCATCATTGCAGCTGTTGTACTAATCCATCTCAACAAGGATCTCCCATACCCTCCTTGGCCCTCTACTTCAGCAAACATGATGTGTTCTGGCCACACCCTTGCACTGTGTTCTTGCTACATCCCAAGGTACAATGTTACACTTGCAAATGTGTACCTCATTATAAAGCTGGAGCATTTCACACAATATTGTTAGTGTAACATATCGATGTTTAACAATTAACTAATTTTGACCTAAAGCGCAGTGACCTGTATCTATCTTTTATTTACAGTTCAGAGCATAAGAAAATTTGCCAAATGGACTTTCACTGGTTAGAGAATAACAATACATTGCCACGGATGCCCACCAGCCCTGGAGAAGAGACAAAGGCTGTAGCTGTACAGTCATTTTCCAGGAAACACAAAGGACAAGTTGTTTATTTAATTATATTATGCCAGAAACTCACAATATTTAGCAGCTTCCAATTCATCTACATAATAATGATTGGATGGAATCAGCTATAGTGATAAACACCATTTTTATACCGGAGATACTGTTCTTTCCTCTTGAATCATATATTTATTTATCCATATACATGCTTTAGATTTTGCACGTTTAGATAATCCTCTTGTGACAGCTTCTGCAAAATCTCTGAACAGAAATAAAAATAAGGAGAGAGCTTGGAACATTTTATTCCTTTTAGCATATAAAGAATTGAAAATACAAAGCTTTGAAAATTTAAGGATTTAAACCTCCTGATAAGCATAAAATCTTTTCCAACCACACTATTTCAAATTCAAGACGGAAATAATACTGCAAAAATAAATTAGTCTGTAGCATGTGGACTGGTTTTAGAAAACAAGTTTTTTTGTTTTCCTCTCCCTCTCACCCCACAATATATGATTGAAAGTACCTCTTTCTGATGAACTCTCCTAATTTTTTTTATTGCACTATGTTAGGTTATTTATTGCTCTTTCAAAGCGGACCAGCTCTCGTCATATATTTTCTGCATATTTTATTATGGATGATAAAATTTGTTTATGTGAGTAGAGTAAAAAAGCCTACATTTTTCACGATGAACTAGTTTTTGGGTGGAGGCATGACTCTCTTTTCCTTAAAAAAATACTAAATTTGATTGCTTATTTAAATTATGCCTCTGCTCAGCTCTAAATTTGCATTATTATCTTTTGACGTAAGGCACTGCATCATTTAGAACATGTGCATATATGAGTTACTATAGGAGAGAAGCCTCTAGCTATCTGTGGATAAGCTCCCTACATTCCCACATATCAAAGTTACTGGGGCAATCTTTCAAAAAGGGTGGGGACCCGTGGGATATGTCTCTGTTTCGAGACATTTTTAAGCTATCGGTTGTTGTGTGTAAAGAAGAAAAATTAATTAATTTGTTCTGGAAACCCCTGCTTGGTTAAGTTTCAGGATGGTTTCAGGATGGTCTGGTTTGTTTTGACTTAAATATTTCTTTCTTTTTTTCAAGTGCTTTTTCCTGTTTGTTCGATTGTTTTTATTTATTTATTTTTTGCCATTTTTTTTTTTCATTTTTATGGCAATAACTAATGATGACAAAATGCTAGTGCAATAGGAAATCTGAATCCCACAGGTTGGAATTAAAAATAAGGTAAAATATGGAAAGAAGGATTATAAGAGTGTTTGAGAAGTCATGGCACTAGTACTGATGGTTTTAAATAAACTACATTTCCATGAAAAAGATTCAAACACCTCCAAAAAGTGCTTTCAAACCCAGAAGTCAGCATTGCTTAAGGAGTCAAGAAAGCAGATGTTTGGTGTCCTAGGAAGCCAACTCTAGGCAGGAGGTGCTGGAGGTGGGCTCCTACCTGATTCAAAAATATTCTCTTCTAAACAACAAGCATAATCTATTTTAGTCTACAAAAAGCCTTCGTACACGTATCTTTTCTACTGATCAATAAAAGACATTTCTCAAATTGAGTGGAATTTTTCCTCCTAAAAGCCACACAAATCATCTGTTTATTTTAAGTAATATTTCTCAGCAATTCTCAAAATTTTTCTCCAAAACCAAAACCAAACCCATTGCCATAGAGTCGATTCTGGCTCATAGTGACACTGTAGAACTGCCCCATGGGGTTTCCAAAGAGAGGCTGGTAGATTCCGACTGCCGACCTTTTGGTTAGCCTCCATAGCTCTTAACTACTGTACCACCAGGGCTCCTACAACTATCATGCTATTCTTCAAAACTCCTTCTATAAAGACAGGTAAGCTGTATGTCTACTCTTCTGAGTATCAAATATGTTGAGTAGAAACAAAAATACATAAAAACTATAGATTAATACACAAAATTCTGAGGAAAATATTAATTGCTAAAGGTAAAACAAACAAATAACAACAAAACCAATACTCCCCACCATTAAAAAGACACAGTCAGTATATGTCTTCAGTTCAGTGTGATTCAGCCCAATCTCTGAGGTCTGGGGCCATGACCTGTACCAGATGATGAATGGTCAAAAAATGTTTCACTCTAGATCACTGTACGGGTACAGGCTGAAGTAGAAAACTTGTAAGAGAAATTTTCAAAACATTTGCCATAAAGATGTAAACAAACAAACAAAAGCATGTGTGTGGGAGGAGGACAAATATTTAACTAAACAAAGTGTGGATTTCAGTAATTAAAATCATTTCCCTCAAATATGCTCATTAACCATGATTTATTATATACGTTTCTCTCAAACCATAAAATTTTCCTCCAAAGTACTGAAACAGTAGTTAGTGTACATGGGATTTGAGTTTCCACCATGTGTTTTGTACATTGACAAGTGGTGGTTTGTCTTGACAAATACCATGGAGAAAGGAGAATACATTGCTAACAATTCTTGGTTATAATATTTTTTTTATAAAGAGGTAAGCTTTAATTCTGCAAATATTTTTATATTTGTAGCACAGAACTAGCACATACTATGTTCTAGCTGAAGTCTCTGGGTGGTGGAAATGGTTAAGGGCTCACCTACTAACTGAAAGGTTGGCAATTTGAATCCACCCAGAGGCACCTCATAAGAAAGGCCTGGCAACCTAATTCCAAAAGGTGAAAGGCATTGAAAACCCTATGGAATGCAGTTTTTCTATGAAACACATGGAGTCCTCAAGTTGGTATTGACTCCACGGCAACTGGATGATGATGGTTATGTTCCAGTTAGTCTTCCTTTAACAGTGGGCCAGCTTCTCAAGGAAGTATTAAAGTATCAAGGATCTTTCAAAGGATTAAGCAAATCTTCCTGGAATAATTAAGTGGATGGAGGAGAAAGGAGGTGAAGATGAGTGGGCTGGGCAGAGTGAAGGACACACAGAAAGGTCTTCATGTGAGAAAAAGACATGGACTTGCAAAGAATTCAGTAGGTCGAAGTGAACTTACAGATTGCTTTATTTTTATTTTTTAATTTCCAGCTCTTAAAAAGAAAATGTCATTTATTATAATTTCTATTATTTGAGATACGTATGTTGTTTTGGTGAAAGATACCTGGTGCTGCAAAGGTTAAGCTCTTGGAGATGGCCCAAGATGGTGGCTTAGTCACACACACCATGCTGTCCCCCTACAGTAAAGAACTGAGAAACCAAGTGAAACAGATACAGATGAAAATATGGGAACCCAGAGGAGCAAATGGAAGGATGAAAAGTTAGATCAAACACCAAAGGGAAGAAAAAACTGAATGAAAACAGTGAACGAGGTGACTTACAGACTGCAGACACCCTGCCAGCCAGCCCAGTGCAGCGTGGCCATCTTAAGACAAAGCGAGGAGAGTTTCAGGGTGAGGAGCACAGGAAGGCAACTTCAAGGAATCCCCAATAGGATACAGAGATACTGTGTATACAAACCTGGAGCAAAGCAAGATGAGCAGAACATCAACTGGACCTAAGGAGGGAAAGCACAGGAAAGTGGGTGAGAGCCCTACTGATCCAGGTGACCATAGAGCAGGGAGGGAGCCAGAAAACAGGTATGGAGCTACTCACCAACAGCAGTCCCTGATCATTTGGGCTGGTAGTGCTGGATGAGTGGAAGATCCTTTGAGCTGTGGCTAGGGATCTTCCACCTGACTGGACTCTGGGTAGCCCCTCCCCCTTGCATTTTGTTGGGCCAGCTGCATTCTGTTGGGAGTGCCCCAGGGCCCATGCCAGAGATTGGGGAAATACACTCTTTCCCTCTCTCACCCTCCCCCACCCTCCTGGTGAACAGCAGTACGTTCCCCTCCACCCTACCTAATGATCCATGACACATGCTCCTACACTGTCAGACCTATAACCGGAGGCTTGTACCTGCTCCACACACCTCTGCTCTGTCCTACCTGCCCAGTGATAGGCAGCATGCACTTTTGCTGCCAGACTGGCAACAGGACATGCAAGACCCTAACATCTACCTGGCTGCAATGCCACACATCCCACACCCAAACAGTTCCTGAAGGCCATCTGTACTTGCACTGAAACCCCCTAATACCCCATCACCTACAGAGATGCCAATTCGTATATGTACAATGGGCCTACCCCATCCATTTGGGTACCACTCCCTTACAGCAGATAAAGACATGTTCTGCCCTGAACTCCAGAGGACGCACTAACTGCTAGCACCTACCAGAAGGACCATACAGTCCCACAGGGGCTATGGAGGGACCCTGATCACTCAACACTTGTCACCCAATATCAGGGAAGGAACTTGCTCTCCCATCTCCACTCAGTCCAGTAAAGAATACATACAAGCCTAACCACAGAGGACTCACCATACCCATGACTGAGATGAAATCACCCCCAGTCAACAGACACCACCAAAGTCACACATAGGCCAGAACCACAAAACAACAATTAAAATAATACAAAGGAAGAAAGACATTCTAAAGAAGAAGAAACAAAGCTCCAGATACATCAAAACAAAACAAAAAATCAGCACAAAGCAAACATATGTACAATCAATAAGGAAATATATAAACAAAATAATTAACACCTTAATGCCTCAAAGACAGCAGACAGTAACAAATTATATGAAGAAACAGAATAAGATGGTTCAAACATGTGAGCAAAATGAAGGGACAGAAAAACCTTCCTGAGGAAGAAATGGTAATAGAACTACCTGATAAGAACTTCAAAAGACTTGCATACAGAATCCTCAAAAAGATCAAGGAAAACACAGACAAAACCCTAGGTGAATTCAGGAAAACAATACAAGAAGAAAATGACAAAATAATAGACAATTAGAAACCATACAAATACAACAATTAGAAATCCAGAGGACTAACAATAAAACATCAAAAAAAGATAATTCAATGGAAGGACACAGAAGTTGAATTGAATCAATGGAAGAAAGTATCAGCAAAGTAGAGGACAAATTCCTTGATATTAATTTGTTTGAGGAACAATCAGAAAAACAATGAAGAAAGCCTAAGAGTTATATGGGCCACCATCAAGAGGAATAATTAATGTATAATAGGAATTACAAAAGAGGAAAAGGAAGAAACAAAAAGAACAGAGATAATTTTTGAAGATTTATTGGAAGAAAACTTCCCTAATATCATGAAAGACAAGGTTTCCATCCAAGAAGCTCAACGAACCCCATACACAATAGGTTCCAAAAGAAGCTCACCAAGACATATATTCAAACTTTCCAAAACCAAAGACAAAGAAAGAATTCTGAGAGCAGCTTATGAAAAACAAAATATCACTTACAAAGGGGCACCAATAATGTGAAGCTCTGATTTCTCAGCAGAAACCATGCAGGCAAGAAGACAATGGGATGACATACACAAAACCCTGAAAGAAAAGAATTTCCAACTAAGAATCATATATTCAGCAAAACTGCCTTTCAAATATGATGGTGAAACTAGGATATTCCCAGAAAAACAGAAATAAAGGAAATTTGTAAAAGCCAGACCAACCTTACAAGAAATATTAAAGGGAGTCCTTTGAACAGAGAACCAATGACATCATACAACAACCTGACATTAAAACTCATGATATCATTACCCAGATACCAAGTGAGATAAAGAATTCTCAAAAGTAAGATAAGCTGCAAAACTGAAAACAGGGAACCAGAGATGTCAATCTGTAAATGACAACAACTTCAAAACAAAAAGCAGGAATAATTGATGTAGTTATAGAATTTCCATATGGAGAGGAAATCAAGGCAATATAAAGATATAAGAGACTGTTTTAAACTTAGGAAGAGAAAGGGAAATTTCAGAGTAACCACAAAGAAAAGTAATAAATCTGCTCACCAAAATAAAGAAGAAAATCAAAAAGACTCAGTAAACACAAAATCAACAATAACAAAGAATACAAAAATAAAATCCATTAAAAAAACAAAAAACTCAGCACAGAAAATTGAGTGGAAAGAAGAAACCATTAACTCCCAAAAAAAGCATAACAAAATGGCAACAGTGAAATCATACTTATTGATAATCACACTGAATGTAAATATTTTAAATGCACCAGTCAAGAGACAGAGAGTGGTAAAATGGATAAAAAAAATAAACATGACCCATCAATTTGTTGCCTAAAAGAGACACACCTTAGACACAAAGAATTAAGTAGGCTAAATATCAAAGAATGGAAAAAATACTTTAAGCAAAGAGTAGCCAAAAGAGAGCAGGAGTGGCAATAATAATCTCTGATAAAATAGACTTTAAATCAAAATCCATTATAAGAGACAATGAAGAGCTTTATATAATGATTAAATGGTCAATTCACCAAGAGGACATAACCATAATAAATATTTACATACCCAATGACAGAGCTCTAAAACACATAAACTCTAACAGAATTGAAAAGAGAACAGACAGTTCTACAGTAATAGTAAGAGACTTTAACACACCACTTTCAATGACGGACAGAACAAGCAGAAAGAAGCTCAACAAAGATAGAGAAGGCCTAAATAACACAATCAATCAACTTGACCTCACAGACATACATGGAACCCACCACACAACTGCAGCATGGTATAGATTCGTCCCCAATACATGTAGATCATTCTCCAGAATAGACCGTATTATAGGACAGAAAGCAAGCCTCAATAAATTCAAATACATTGAAATAATACGAAACATCTTCTCTGATCATAACTCTCTAGAAATCATTAACAGAAAGAACAAGGAAAAAAATTAAATATAAGGAAACTGAATAATAACTTACTTAAAAACTACTAATTCTAGAAATTAAAAATAAAATTAAAAATTTCTTAGAATCAAATAAGAATGGCAACACAACACATCAAAAACTTTGGGACACAGCAAAAGCAGCGCTCAGAGGAGAATTTATAGCAGTAAATGTACACATCAAAAAAGAAGGTCCAAAATCAACAGTTTAACCCTACAACTTGAACAAATAGAAAGCAAGCAGCAAAAGAAGCCCACAGTCAACAGAAGAAATGAAATAAAGATCAGACAGAAATAAATGAAATGGAAAACAGAAAAACAATGGAAAGAATCAACAAGACTAGAAGCTGGTTCTTTGAGAGGATAAACAAAATTGACAAACTAGTGGCCAAATTGACAAAGGAAAAAAATGAGAAGATGCAAATAACCAAAAGAAGAAATGAGATGGGTGACATTACAACAGAACCAAATGAGATAAAAAGGATCATAACAAAATATTATGAAAAATTATACTCCTACAAATATGAAAACCTAGAAGAAATGGACAAATTTCTAGAAACACACTACCTACCTAAACTAACACAAATAGAGGTGGAAAATTTCAATAGACCTATAACAAAAGAAGAAATTGAATATGTCATAAAAAAAAAAAAAATAGCCCCAGCCCAGATGGCTTGACTGGAGAATTATACCAAACATTCAGAGAAGAGTTGAAACCAATTCTACTCAAACTATTCCAGAACATATAAAAGGAAGGAATCCCTAATTAACTCTATTAAGCCAGCATAATCCTGATACCAAACCCAGGCAAAGATATCACCAAAAAAAAAAAAATTACAGACCAATATCCCTCATGAACATAGACAAAAAAATTCTCAACAAAATTCTAGCCTAGCCAACAGAATTCAACATAATATTAAAAAAAAAATAATACATGATGAGCAAGTGGGATTCATACCAGGGATACAACAATGGTTGAACATTAGAAAATCAATCAACATAATTCACCACCTAAAGAAAACAAACATCTCAACTGATGCAGAAAAGGCATTTGATAAAATCCAACATCTTTCTTGATAAAAACTCTCAGCAAAATGGGAATAGAAGGAAAACTCTTCAACATAATTAAGGGCATATATGTAAAACCAACAGCCAACATTATCCTCAACAGAGAAGGATTGAAAGCATTCCCCTTGAGACTGGGGACAAGATAAGGCTGCCCTGTATTATCACTCTTATTCAATATTGTACTGACAATCCTAGCTAGAGCAATAAGGCAAGAAATGGAAATAAACAGTATCCAAATTAGAAAGGAAGAAGTAAAATATCCTTATTCACAGATGATGTGATCCTATACACAGAATCCCAGAGACTCCACAATAAAGTTACTGGAACCAATAGAAGGATTCAGCAAACTGGCGGAGTACCAGATCACCACACAAAAATTAGCTGGGTTCCTCTACACTAACAAGGAGGACTCTGAAGAGGAAATCAAGAAAGCAATACCATTTACAATAGCCCCCAGAGGGATAAAATACCTAGGAATAAACCTAACCTGGAAAGTAAAAGACCTACACAAGGAAAACTATAAAACACCACAGTAAGAAACTAAAAAAACTACACAAATTGAAAAATATTCCATGTGTATGGATTAGAAGACTTAAGACTGTGAAAATATTAATACTACCAAAAGCAATCCCTAGGTATAATGCAATCTCAATCTATATCCCAACAACATTCTTTAATGAAACAGAAAAACTAATCTCCAACTTTACATAGAAAGGAAGGAGGTCTTGAATAACTAAAGCAATATCGAAGAAGAGGAACAAAGTAGGAGACCACACACTTCCCGATTTTAAAACGTACTATACAGACACAGTAATCAAAACAGCCTGGTACTGGTTCAATAACAGACACATAGACCAATGGAATAGAATTGAGAATCCAGAAGTAAATCCATCCAGCTATAGGCAGCTGATCTTTTACAAAGGGTGGAAGTCCATTCAATGGTGAAGAAACAGTGTCTTTAACAAATGGTGTTGACAAAACTGGTTATCCATATACAGAAAAATAGGATCCATACCTCACACCGTACACAAAAACTAACTCAAAATGGATCAAAGACCTAAATATTAAAGCTAAAACTATAAAGATACTGGAAGATAACATAAGGTCAAAACTAGGGGAACTAATTTTCAGCATAAAAAGTCTATCAAAAAGTTAAAATGCATGAACAACAGAAGATAAATTAGATAATGAGGACCTCCTAAAAATAAAATACTTATGTTCATCAAAAGACTTTACCAAGAGAGTAAAAAGAGAACCTACAGAATGGGAAAATGTCTTTGGCAACAACATATCTGATAAGGGTCTAATCTCTAAAATATATAGGAAACTTCAACAACTGAACATCAAAAAGACAATCCAATCAATAGAAGGGCAAAGAACATGACCAGACACTTCACCAAAGTGAACATTCAGGCGTCCAACAAATACATGAAAATATGGTCTCAATCATTAGCCATTAGAGAGATGCAAAACAAAACTGTGATGAGATACCATGTCACCCCTGCAAAAAACGGAATGATCAGAAAAAAGAAAACAACAAATGTTGGCAAGGCTGTGGAGATATGGAACTCTTATACATTGCTAGTGGGATTGTAAAATGGTACAACCATATGGAAAACAGTATGGCATTTCCTCAAAAAGCTAGAAATAGAAACACCTTATGATCCACCAATCCCACTCCTAGGTATATATCCTAGAGATATAAGAACAGTGACACAAATAGACATATGCACACCTATTTCGTTGCAACATTATTCACGATTGCAAAAAGATGAAAACAGCCTAAAGTGCCCATCAACGGATGAATGGATAAACAATTGTGGTACATACATACAATGGGATACTACACAACCATAAAGAATAATGAGGTGTCCGTGAAACATAACATGGTGAATCTGGAGGACATTATGTGTAATGAAATAAATAAATCACAAAAAAACAAATATTGTATGGTCTCATTATTTTAAAAAGTCAAGTGTAGATAAACACACAGAAAGCAGAGGTCTTTAATGGTTACCAGGCATGGGTGGAGAAGGAAGGGGAATCACTTTCTAGATAGTAGACGTTTGCTACTTTTGGTGATGAGAAGGCAATCCCAAATATGGGTGAAGTCAGCACAGCTTGACCAAGGTAAATAAAGACACGAAGAAGCACATGAGAAAAAGGGACAGTTTTGGTAAACACTGTAACATATACAATTTTGCAACAACAGTAAAAACAACCAAAAATACATGTGTGGTTACATAGGTAGATATGGATGCATACATGCATATAGGAAGGCATATACAGGTAAATGCCCTTGCATGTATAGGTGTATCTATAGGCATATGTATATACACATTTATGTGTACTGCATATATATTCCAAATATACAACGAATCACATACAAGGCACAGTTACGGAGGCTTCCTAGACATGTAAAAACAATTTGTGAGATTGGTTTACTGGGTCAAAACGCTTGGGACCACAGTCTCGAGGGACAACTTAGTTAATTGACATAACAGTTCACAAGATAGTTCACATCTTAGTTTGGTGAGTAGCATCCGGGGTCTTAAACGCTTGGGAGCGGCCATCTAAGATACAACTATTGGTCTCTACTCATATGGAGCAAAAGATAATGCAGGAAATCAAAGCCTCAAAGAAAAAACTAATCCATGTAACTAATAGCCCAAACGAACCACACCCTCTTCTAATCTGAGACCAGAACTAGATGATGCCTACCACTACTGACCATTCTGACCAGGGGCACAATAGAAGGTCCTGCATAGAATGGGATAAAAATGTAGAACAAAACTCAAATTCCTAAAAATGGCCACACCTACTGGACTGATAGAGACTACAGGAACCCCTGAGACTATTGCCCTAAGTTACCCTTTGAACTTGGAACTGTAGGTCACCTTTCAGCCAAATAATAGACTGGCTTATAAAATAAAAAAATATTACCCAGGGGTAATGTGCTCCCTTAAACAATTAACTATATGAAACCAAATGATCAACATTTATCCAATAGCAAAGATGAGAAGGCAAGGAGGGGAAGGGAAGTTAGATCAGTGGAAATAGAACAAGCAGAATAGAAATAATGAGAATGTTGACACATTGTAAAAATTATAACAAATGGCACAGAACAATTGGTATAAAAATTGTTAAAAGAGAATCTAATTTGCTGGGTAAACTTTCATCTAAAATATAATAAAAATATTATTTAAAAAAAGAAAGAAAGAAAAAAGTCAGTCTCAAAAGGTTTTTTTTAAAAAAAGGAAAATGATTAACCATTTGGCTGCTAACTGAAAAGTTGGTGGTTGCACCCATCAGCAGCTCCATGGGAGAAAAGACCTGGCTATCTCTCCCTTGTAGTTTCCAAAACCAAACCTATTGCCCTTGGGTCGATTCTGGTTCATAATGACCTTGTAGGACAGAGTTGAAATCTTTATGGAAGCAGACAGTCACATCTTTCTCCTGCAGAGCAGATGGTGGGTTCAGTTGGCTGACCTTTTGGTTAGGAGATGAGTGCTTAATCTCTTCACTACGAGGGCTCCTTCCTTGAAGATTACCGCCTGGGAAACCCTATCAGGCAGCTCTATTCTATCATATAGGGTCACTATGAGTAGGAATCAGTGCAATACAACAACAATATGTGGTTTGGGTAATGAACTCTAAATACAAAGACCTTTATGCAAACACAGTGGTCATAAATGTAAATTCCTGACTGCAAAGCGATATTTGCAAAATTTCTCGTTGTTGATCACTAGCTCCAGAACAGGTACACACAGGCTTTACCATGCATTCTGGCCTAGAAGTAGGAGTAGACTGCATTTGAATACCTAATACATTCCAACCAGTTTTGAAGTTTTCAATATTCTACATCAATCTCAGTGCACAAGTAGCCCATCAGTCCTGAGATACGTGTTATGACTACTAGCTAATCCAGTTATTATCATCCTAACCACCCTAAACTTAATGCTTTCCTGGATTAGCAGGGAATGACCATGAGTGCAAAAAACTTTTCATATATGGGGTCGTAAGTTTGTCAGGCAGTGAGATGGTCTAGAAAAAAAAGATTATTATTTCATTGCATAGTATTTTTGATCACTTCCTGGTTTGGACAGCAGTATCAGTACGTTTGAATACCTTGATTTTCCAACTTGATATTATGCCTCTAATCTAAACACTGGTAGTACCACTTGGAACTCCTCTATTTCTTACTATTCTTACTCTAAATAAGATTTGCAGCCAGGGTCCGGAATTTAGACTTTTAGCCTCCTAAATTGTAAGAAAAAAATTTCTTTTCTTTAAAGACACCCACTTGTGCTACTTCTGTCACAGCAACATAAAGCATCTGAGTCGATTACAGAAAACTTTTCTCCTAAATCTTAGCCCTGGTTTCTGTTCAACTGAACTACAGGGTAGAATGAGTAATCGGAATTCACTAAACTAATATTTCAAATAAAGATTTCATATGCATTTACCTGTCTTTTCAGAGAAAACTCTGCCTATTAAAATATCTTTCCTCAAAAATAAAAAATAAAAAAACCTTCTTTTCTCTACATTTATTCTGATGACTTGGCTCCTAAGCATGATAGGAGTTATCCAGAGAGACAGTGATGTGATAATGAAAATATACCAAAAGACAAAATTAAAGGATATAAAGATTTCTTAAAAATAGTATAAAGAGATGATGATTAAATGAATAAAGAAACGATACAGTGCATTGCTGAGTGGAGGTACAGATATACAATACAAAACAAAAATCAAACCAGTTGTGACTGAGTCAATTCCAATTTCTAAGCTCTGTTTTCTGTACATTTTATAAGCTCACCCTTTATACCAGTTATGTAATCATTTTTTTTGTAAAATGGCGATAATAATTGTCTGTGTTTTTAATAGTAAAATTTAATAATATATATGTGCAATAAGTTATATTATACATATATCGTTCAGCAGGTCATATATAACAGACCCTCAGTAGTTCTCAGTCCCCTCTACTCTCCTCCATCATCTTTATCACTTGCCACATTAACTGAACAGTTCAGGATGAAACTCTATACCACACCACAAGTAACTCTTCTTGTAGCTCAATGGTTAAACACTGGACTGCTTAATGAAATGTTGGTGATTCAACCCCACCAGTCACCCCCCTGGAGAAGAGACCTTGTGATCTGCTCCCCTGGAAACCCTATGGGCCAGTTCTACTCTGCCCTATAGGATAGCTATGAGTTGGAATTGACTGAATGGCACACAACAACACACCATTAGTAGTATACTTGGAAATTGTGATTAATTAACTATTAAACTGCCAACCTTTAATTGATTCTGTCTATACTTTCACATTAAAAGTCCCTGGGTTAAGTGTTGGATTACTAGCTGAAAGACTGGTGGTTCAAACCCACCCAGAGACACTGGAAGCCAGGCCTGCAATCTGCTTCTGAAAGGTCACAGCCATGAAAACCTTATGCTGACAAACAACGGGTCACCATGAATCAGAATTGACCCGATGGCAACTGGTTATCTTGTTTTGAGCTTCTGTATTTTGGGTCTATTTGTTACAGCACATTCATTTATGTCCTAATTCTTATGTCTGTATATTCAATGCTGAATTTTTAAACATTAACTTTTGACATATTTGCTTTAGACATTGTTTTTTTTTTTTTTAACAAAATCAATTATTACAGACACTTCATTGCATAATATTTTGCAATATTATGTTGAAGCCTTCTTCTCCCAGCCATCATATTTTCCTCTGTCCTTCCCCAGAGATAATCACCATTCTGAAATCTGGGTGTATCTGTCTGAGCAAAACCAAACCATAAAGAATAGCAAGAATGACAACTTGTTGCTTTCATTTTGATTTGCTATTGAACCATTCAACAAGCAGTGAAAAAGATACATTAGATGAGGCTACAACTGAGTGAATAAACATAGCTCTTGAATGCCTGTCTGGGTTCTCATGGAGGCATATTAATAGGTGAACAATGTTGTCTGTGCAGATCAAGAGCTTTGCCAAATTGGAGAATCTGGAATGATTTATACAGTAAAGCTTGAGAAAGGAAACATAAAAATACTCAAGGTCTTCCTGACACAATATAGAAAATCTATTACTGCATCACAGTGATATCCACTTGTTATTGTATGATCAGGCTTTCATAAACTTAGGGCATGGCCTATCATAGCCTTATGCTATTTATATATATAAAGGGATCTTTAAGCCAGATGGTTAGTCTTCACAAGCCAGTGACTGGGTTCAGGGAGTATTAGCACCCAGTTACCTGCCCTGCTACTTCATACATATTTGCTAGCTTATACTGAATATCTATTAGAATATAATCTAGTAAAAAGTTGTAGAAGTGAAGTATAAATACTGAGAAGAAGAATAATTCTACCATGGAATTTTTACTGTGATTTAGGACACTCTGAGTTTTAGTATGTATGTAAATTCATAGAGTAATAGAAAATATGCATGATATAATAAATGTAAGCATATAAAATAGATACTTCCAAAATTATATGTCTTCAAAGGAAACCACAATGTTAATAGCAACAAAATTAAATGTTAGCATCCAATACTAAAACAGCCTATCCTTTGCTTGGTGTAGTTATCCACGCAGTTTTAGTGCCACTACAATGTAGGCATACATAATTTTTATTTTCTCCTGATTTCAAAAGTTAACGATAAATGTTGCCATGATTCAGACAATATAAGAATAGTTCTTATTATGTTTAAGCAACAAGAAATGCTTTCTGAAGAACCATTGAAAACACTGACCTCAGTAATCCTTAGATAGTATATACTATTTACTGAAGCTTAATCTTAACTGTAGAAAAAAAAAATCCTTCAACCACAGTACCCAGAAATTAATCCCAGTAATTTTGTGTTAGTTTAGGATTTACTTGAAAGCAGAGTATGAGGTGAGAACACAGTATAGAGTGTTTATCAGGGAAATGATACAGGGCACACTAGTCAGAGGACAAAATAGTGAAACAACAAAAGAGGAAACGTTAATTTAAAGGTGCTGCATTGAGCTGGTTTCTGTCATGGACAAATGGGGCTCTTTTCCATGGGGGATACTCTAAAGAGCCGTGTCCCAGAATTGTCTGCCTTTGATATGGAAAAGGTGAGTATTTTTCTGTTTCTCCTCTTTACATGACAAGTATTTAATGCCAATCTAAGGAGTTCCACATTCATTTTATGAAACAGTATATTATTCATGGAACACTGTATTCATTTCTTAAGGCTGCTGTAACAAATTACCTCAAACTGAGTGACTTAAAACAACAGAAATTTATTCTCCCACAGTTCTGAAGGTTAGAAGTCTGAAATAAAGGTGTTGGCAGAACCATACCCTCTCCAAAGGCTCTAGGGGAGGAACCTTCCTTGCCTCTTCCTAGCTTCAGGTGGTTACTGGCAATCAATGGTGTTCCTTGGTTTGTAGATGCATCACTCCGATCTCCGTCTTCACCTTCACATGGCCTTCTTCCCTGCTTGCACTCTGTGTCTCTGTATCCAAATCTCCCTCTCTTCTATTTCTAATAAAGGCACTGGTCATTGGTTTCATGGCCATCCTAATCCACTATAAACTCACCATAACTTATGTCTGCAAAGACCCTATTTCCAAATAGGGTTATATTTACAGGTACTAGGGGTTAGAACTTAAACATATCTTTTGGGGGGATATAACTCAACCTACTACAAATGCTATATAGGCCAAAACAACTTTTCAAGATATTATTATTTAGCTTATATTTACCCAAAAAAAGAAAAAAAAAAAAAAACCTGTTGCCGTTGAGTTGATTCCAACTCATAGCGACCCTATTGGACAGAGTAGAGCTGCCCCATAGAGTTTCCAAAGAGCGCCTGGTAGATTTGAACTACCAACCTTTTGGTTAGCAGCTGTAGCACTTAACCACTATGCCACCAGGGTTTCCAGCCCACATTTAAGATAACCAAAATAAGACTCCAAAATATTCAATGAGTTTCCCAAAGTCATACAGAAATAAATAGCATGGCCAGGAATTGAATACAGTTTTTCAGTCAAGAAACAGATGGCACAATAAAATTAGTATGATACATGTGAGCTAATAAAGGGATTATTTATAAAGGCATCATATAGGAAAACCACTGTGGATAGTGCAATGCCTAGGGATAGCATCATGGGAGCTAGAACAACCTGTACAACTGACAGAGTAAGGGGAAGGAGCAGTTATTGGAAATGGGAAAGAGAGCATCACACAGAGGAGACCACAATGACAGGAGCTGTGACCTGCAGCAGAACACAGCTAGTCAACACTACAAAGACAGAGCCAGAGGAATAAACACTCCACTAGAAGCTCTAGGCCAAGAGATGGTATGAATGTAGTCTGAGACACATCAGCCTCCTTCTGCAGGTTAAAACAGAGTGGAGACTAGTGCAGAATACATCTGGAAGAGCAAATGGAAGACATCCAGTACAAGAGCACTCTAAGGTTCCAAAGCCTTATTTTTAAGCACTATGCCATTAATAATATATTGTGCAATAATTTCCACATTCAGGGGGATCACCTTACTTGAAAATAGGCATAAATACAGATCTCTTCCAGTCACTTGGCCCAGTAGCTGTCTTCCAAATTTCTTGGTATAGAAGAGTGAGTACTTCCAGCACTGCATTCATTTGTTTGGAACATCTCAGCTGGTATTCCGTCAGTTCCTGCAGCCTTGTTTTTTGCCAATGCCTTCAGTACAGCTTGGACTTCTTCCTTCACTACCATTGGTTCCTGCTCATGTGGTACCTCCTGAAATTGTTGAAAATCCACCAATTCTTTTTGGTATAGTAACTCTGAGTATTCCTTCCATCTTCTTTTCATGCTTCCTGAGTTGTTGAATATTTTCCAGATAAAATCCTTCAGTATTGCAGCTCAAGGCTTGAATTTTTTCTTCAGGTCTTTCAGCTTGAGAAATGTAGAGTGTGTTCTTCTCTTTTGGTTTTCCATCTCCAGTCTTTGCACATGTCACTATAATACTTTACTTTGTCTTCTCAAGCCACTCTTTGAAGTCCTCTGTTCAACTATTTTACTTCATAATTTCTTCCTTTCGCTTTAGCTACTCTACTTTCAAGAGCAAGTTCCAGAGTCTTTTCTGACATCCATTTTGATTTTTTCTTTCTTTATTGTCTTTTTAATGACCTCTTGGCTTTCTTTATGTATGATGTCCTTGATGTCATGCCACAACTCGTCTGGTGTTTAGTCATTAGTGTTCAACGCATCAAATCTATTCTTGAGATGGTCTTTAAATTCAGGTGGGTTGTTCTCAAGGTCTTACTTTTGCTCTCCTGGACTTGTTCTAATTTTCTTCAGTTTCAACTTGAATTATTGAACACTATCATTAATATCACATGCAAGTATAATTTTGCTGAAGATCATTCAAAATCAGCTGCAGCAGTATATAGACAGGGGGCTGCCAGAAATTCAAGCTGGATTCAGGAGAGGACTTGGAACAAGGGATATCATTGCTGATGTCAGATGTATCCTGGCTGAAAGCAGAGAATATCAGAAAGATGTTTACCTGTTTTACTGACTATGCAAAGGCAATTGACTGTATGGATCATAACAAATTATGGATAACATTACGAAGAATGGGAATTCCAGAACATTTAATTGTGCCCATGAGGAACCTGTACATAGATCAAGAGGCAGTTGTTTGAACAGAACAAAGGGATACTGCATGGTTTAAAGTCAAGAAAGGTGTGTATCAGAGTTGTATCCTTTAACCATACCTATTCATTCTATATACTGAGCAAATAATCCAAGAAGCTGGACTATATGAAGAAGAATGGGGCATCAGAATTGGAGGAAAACTCATTAACTACCTGCATTATGCAGATGAGACAACCTCGCTTGCTGAAAGTGAAGAGGACTTGAAGCATTTACTGATGAAGAGCAAAGATCAGGGCCTTCGGTATGGATTAAACCTAAACATAAAACAGAAATCCTCAAAACTGGACAAATAAACATCATCACGATAAATGGGGGAAAGATTGAGGTTGTCAAGGATTTTGTTTTACTTGGATACACAATCAACACCCATGGAAGCAGCAGTCAAGAAATCAAACAATGCATTGCATTGGGCAAATCTGCTGCAAAAGACTTCTTGAAAGTGTTGAAAAGCAAAGATGTCACCTTGAAGACTAAGATGCGCCTGACCCAAGCCATGGTGTTTGCAGTTGCCTCCTATGCATGTGAAAGCTGGATAATGAATAAGGAAGACCAAAGAAGAATTGATGTCTTTGAATTCTGATGTTGGAGAAGAATACCGAATATACCACGGACTGCCAAAAGAATGAACAAATCTGTCTTGGAAGAAGTACAGCCAGAATGCTCCTTAGAAGCAAGGATGGAGAGACTACATCTCACATACTTTGGACATGTTATCGGGAGGGATCAGTCCCCGGAGAAGGACAGTATGCTTGGTAAAGTAGAGGGTCAGCGAAAAAGAGGAATACCCTCAATGAGATGGATTGACACAGTGGCTGCAACAATGGGCTTAAGCATAACAATGATGGTGAGGATGGCGCAGGATTGGGCAGTGTTTTGTTCTGTTGTACACAGGTTTGCTATGAGTCAGAACCAACTCGATGGCACCTAAGAACAACACGTTATTAATAAACAATTTTTAAGTTTTTATGTGATCTGAGTATTTGTTCAGGAAGTTTGATTTGCAAGCTATTGTAAGAAAAAGATTAGATGGAGCTTATACTGGAAGTGGGGATATTAGGTTGATTTGTAATGATCAAAGAGAAAGTATTGAGCCCCTGAATTACTACTGTTCCAATGTGGATGCACTGATCATGGCTACAGTGTGGACACAGAAACAACATTAATTGACAGCTAAATTGCATATACCAATACAAGATAAGTGAAAGTCAAGTTTTATGCATGGGTATCTTAGGAAAAAATGACACTATCGAAGAAAACAGACAAAGTAAAAAGAAGAGCATGTTTAGGAAGGAATATCATTTAGCTCAGGGGCAGACTATATTGGATATTCTAAAGAACTATACTGATGAAAACAGCTAGCAACATGTTGGAAATGCAGAAATATATCTTTGGGTGTAGGTTAGGACTGAGGAAACAGAGTGAATCATCTGCAAATAAGTAATGTTTATAGTCACAAACTCAAATCAGAAGGAAAACCCACTGTCATTGAGTCGATTCCAACTCATAGCAATCCTATAGGACAGAGTAGAAATGCCCCATAGGGTTTCCAAGGCTATAAATCTTTATGGAAGAAGACTGCCACATCTTCTTCCATGGAGCAGCTAGTGGGTTTGAACTGCTGACCTTTCCAGCAGCAAAGTGCATTAACCACTGTGCAACCAGGGCTTTAAGAAGAAAAGACAACATTATATATGAAAAAGTGCCTTCAATAATATGCACATTTAGATGAAAGGTTAAAGTCACTTGAAATTTATACCAAACTAAAAGAAGAAAATGATAAATTAAGTTTTATAGACCTTGTAACATAACTATTTAGCAATTAATAGATTAATAAGTCAATTAATCTGTACATTTATAGATGATTGGAATGATATGACTTAACAAGTTTAATCTACTGGATGTAAAAAAAAAATACTAAGCTCAAAACTACAGTCTACAGAGTCTTTTCAAGCACATGTGTGTTGGGAGGTGGGAATAACTGAATATGGATACTTTCCTAACATCATATTTTTTAAAAAAATCCCATTAGATAAGTTGTAAATGTAAGATTTTAAAGCTTTGAGAAGGTATCATGTGAGGATACCTTTAAGAATTTGGGACAAGGAACTATTTCTTTTAAAAGATTCTAACTACCCAAACTATAAACATTAGTGATTAATTGGGTTAAATTGGAATCATGTAATTGTATATATCAATAACATAATAAAGAAAATGAAAAGCTAATATCAACCACAAGACATGTGGATGAATAAGCCTTCAGATGATTCCAGCCACTAGACTTCAAGCTCTCACAGAGTGGGTCAAAGACAAGATGATCCAGCCTAACCCTGCCCCAACTGTAGATTCATGAGCAAAACAAATTCTATCATTGCTTGGAGGAATCAAGTAATGGGGTTGCTTGTTATGCATAAATAATTAACTGGAACAGATTCTGGTACCTATAAGTGGAAGGCCTGTATAACAGAAACTAAAACATGTGGCTTTAGAAGGGGTGTTAGGTTAAAATGGCCTTCAGAAGTGCTAGTTAAAAATCAATAGCCTTCAAGGAGCCTGTCAGTGAAGGCTTAAAGGAAAGTAAATAGAATGTTACAGAAAATTGGAGAAAAGGGGCTCTTTCATTTACCAGCACTCTTCCCCGCAGTAAAGTACATAATAGGAAATGTACCTAATGAACTGAATGATCTAATGAAGGTAGAGTTTTAAAAATGCTACCTGTCGGACTTCCAGGCAATTTGGTGCTATAGGCAGAAGCACCATGCCGTCCCTCCACAGCAAAGATCCGAAAAACTAAGCCAAACAGAGAAAACGGCAATCCTGAAACCCTAAGCGTCAAATGAAGAGATAAAGAACTCAGCCAAGCACAGAACAGAATAAGAAACTGACAGAGTACATGGAGTGAGGAGAGATACATGCAGAGGTCTCCTATCAGCTAACACAGCACGGATCCACCATCTTAGACTCCTATCGAGACCAGCAAACAGGGGCTACAAGAAAGCAGCTTCATGGAGCTTCCAGCAGAAGACAGAACTGGTAACCAGCGATATAGGCTTTCCCACCCCCAACCCTTCTTCACCCCCACTCAGCCTCCTCTGCTTCCCGCAGCCACAGTCTCTTGGCCAGGAAGCACCAGCTGCTTGGATTCCACACTTTTTCATTGTTCTTTATCATTGCATAGGACTCCGTTGTGTGTATGTACCGTAGTTGGTTTATCCATTCATCTGTTGATGGGCATCTAGGTTGTTTCCATCTTTTTGCTATTGTGAACAGTGCTTCAATGCATGTGGGTGTGCATATGTCTATTAGTGTGACAGCTCTTATTTGTCTAGGATATATTCCTAGGTGTGGGATGCATTTTGTAGTGGTTTTTTTTTTTTTTTCTGGTGCTGACGTGTTCTTTGTTTCTCTTACTCTCCTGCGCTGAGTTCTTTTTGTTTGTTAATTTTTTTTGTTTCATTTCCTTTTTTTTGTAGGTTTTGTTTTACTGAGACTATGTTTTTCTTCTTTATTTTCACTAGTAGGTTTGTTAACTTTCTTTATGTTTACCTTAAAATTCACCTTTATATCCCTAGATTTGTACCAGTCTATTATTACTTGATATTGCTTGACTTCCTCTCCATTAGGAGGTTCTATACCTACAATACTTATTCCTTCTTTTATTGTTCTGATGCTGTTGTAATTTACAGATTAACCTCTCTGGTTCTCTTTTGTAATTCCTTTTTTTTTTTTTTTTTGCACAGTCCTTAAGAGGTCATTTCCTAAGTTGGTATCTGGCTACTACAATCCTGTGTCCTAGATTCAGCCTGTGGTCTGATATTGTTCGTTCTCAGATCGAAGGACTTCCTTTAATAAGTCTTGTAAGTTTGGTTTGGTTTTTACATAGTCCCTTAACTTCTGTTTATCAGGAAATGACCTAATTTCACCATCAAATTTGAACGAGAGTTTTGCAGGATATATTATTCTTGGCTGGCAATTTTTTTCTTTCAAGGTTTTATATATATTATCCTATTGCCTCCTTGCCTGCATGGTTTCTGCTGAATAATCTGAGCTTAGTCTTATAGTTTCTCCTCTGTATGTGACTTTTGTTTTTGTCAAGCTGCTCTCAGGACTCTTTGTCTTTGGTTTTAGTGAGTGTGATTACGATATGCCTTGGTGATTTTCTTTTGGGGTCTATCCTATATGGGGTTCGTTGAGCTATTTGGATGGTCAGGTTTTCACCTTTCATGATATTGGGGAAGTTTTCTGTCAGTAATTCTTCAGTGATCCTCTGTGTTTTCTGTTTTCTCCCCCTGTTCTAGAACTCCGATCACTCGCAGATTTTTGGTTTTGATTGTATCCCACATAATTCTCAGTGTTTCTTCATTTTTCTTCATTCTTTTTCCTGATTTTTCTTCAGAGTTGTATCCAAATGTTTGTCTTCAATTTCACGATCCTATCTTCCATTGTTTCAAACCTGCTCCTCCGCCCTTCTATGACACTGTCCATTTCTGAAATCTTGTTGTTTATCTTTTGGATTTCTAATTGTGAATTTATTTTGGCATTTTGTTCCTGTATATTTTCTTGAATTCTTCCATTTTTTTTTTTGTCTGTATTTTCCATGAATTTGTCTGCCTTTTCCATGAATTTGTCTATTTTTTCCTCATTCTTCTCTGTTTTTTGCTTCTACTCTTGGATAATTCTGAATATTAGAGATTTGAATTCCTTATCAGTTAGGTCTAGTGCCTTTTCTTCTACTGGTATGTCATTTGGAGTGTTATTTTGAATGCCTACTGGAACCATCCTGTCTTGTTTTTGTAAATATTTCGATACCGTATGCTGTCTTTGGGGCATTCAATGGTTAATTTCCATGTTTGTTGATTGTAGATTTGTTTGTTTCATCCTGCTTTTTTGTTTTATTTGGTTATGTCTGAGCAGGCAGGCTGTGCGTTCTTTGTTGTTTGCTCGTCTGTGGACACGATACTTTTTACCTACTTCTCCAATGGGCAGGGTCAGTCACTCAGGTAGGGTACAGCAGGACAGGTCCAGCTGAAGGGTAGTTGGTGGGATAGGTTTTTGGTGACACATACCAGGGCTGACAGTGCAGGCTGGGAATCAGTGCAGGGTAGGTTCCAGTATGCTGTGCCTGTGTTGCTTGGGAGTGTGATGTTCAGCACTTGGTGCAGGTATTCAGGGAGGAGGGGGTAGATTATGATATGTGGAGCTAAGATGGGTGTGGGAAAGAAGAGAAACAAGAAAGAGGAACAGGAGCCGAAGACATACACACAAAGAAAATAGAGTGCTAAGGGAGCTTGCTATTGGAGTGGAGAGATGAGAGACTGAGAAATGGGGAAAAACAAAAGTAAAAAAAAAAAATGGTAAATGAAAAAAATGAATAAATCGAGAAACTGGAAATAAAGAAAGACAAAAAGAGAATATGAGAGAGAAGAAAACTAAACAAAGAAATGAAAAAAAAAACAAAACAAACAAACAAACCAAAAAGAAGTAAAGAGAAATGCCCCCAGGGATGTCCCTGTGCATCTGCACAGCGTAAGGGACTAGCTTCCAAGCCACGTGGTACTGCCCCACTAGAAGGGGCACCCAAGCTGAGAAAAGGAAAAAAAAATAAACAAACAAATCAAAACAGAACAAATCAGCAAACAAACAATCAAACAAAAAAGCCCCAGGGGTCCCAACAGTGTGGCTGCACGGGTTGGGAAGCAGTTTCACAATCAAGCAGTGTTTTGCAACCTTTCAGGAAGAAGCAAAGATGGTGCATGGAGCCAGCTATTTGAGACAAAGGAGAGGGTGGTGGTGAGAGGTAAGGAAGAAATATAAAGAAGCAGAAAAAAGCAACACCAGCAGCTGACAAATGGCACTCAGGAAGCTGACCAGTGTGGGCAGGTGGAATTCAAGCAGCACTGGAGGGAAGCTCATGTTTCCTGACCAATGGACTGTGGCTACAGGAAGCAGAGGAGGGTAAATGGGGGTGAAAAAGGGTGGGGGTGGGTAAGTCTATATTGTATGTTACTGGTTGTTCTGTCTCTTGCTGGAAGCTCTGTGAAGCTGTTTGCTCGTATCTCCTGTTTGCTGATCTCTGATAGCAGTCCAAGATGGCGGATCCATGCTGTGGTAGCTAATAGGGGACTTCTGCATGTATCTCTCCTCATGCTCTGTTTTTGGTAAGTTTCTTATTCCATTTGGTGCTTGGTTGAGTTCTTTATCTTTTCATTTGATGGTTAGGGTTTCAGGATTGACGTGGGACTCTGTTTGACTTTGCTCTTCTGATCTTTGCTGCGGAGGGACGGCATGGTGCTTCTGACTATAGTGCCATGTTGACTGGAAGTTCCCAACATCATTCTTAATGGAGAGAGGCTGAAAACATTCCCCTTGAGAACAGGAACAAGACAAGGATGTCCTTTATCACCACTCATATTTAACATTGTGCTGGAATTTCTAGCTAGAGCAATGAGGCAAGAAAAAGAAATAAAGGGCATCCAAATTGGTAATGAAGAAGTTAAACTGTCCTTGTTTGTGGATGATATGATACTATACATAGAAAACAGAAAAGACTCCACGAGAAATCTACTGGAACTAATAGAAAGATTTAGCAGAGCAGCAGGATATAAGATAAACATGCAAAAATCAGTTGGATTCCTATACACCAGTAAGGAGAATGATGAAAAGGAAATCAGGAAAGCAATACCATTTATAATAGCCCCTAAAAAAGTAAAATACTTAGGAATAAATCTAACCAGGGATGTAAAAGAACTATACAAAGAAAACTACAAAACACTACTGCAAGGAACACAAAGGGATCTATATAAATGGAAAAACATACCATGCTAATGGATAGGTATACTCAACATTGTGAAAATGACAATTCTACCCAAAGCAGTTTACAAATACAATGCAATCCTGATCCAAATACCAACAATGTTCTTCAAAGAGTTGGAAAAACTAATCATTAACTTTATATGCAAAGAGAAGAAGCCCGAAAGGAGTAAAGCACTATTGAAGAAGAAGAATAAAGTAGGAGGACTCATACCACCCGAACTCAGAACCTACTATACAGCTACGGTAGTCAAGACAGCCTGGTACTGATACTACAGCAGATACATTGACCAATGGAATAGAATTGAGAACCCAGATGTAAATCCATCCACCCATGGTCACCTGATCTTCAACAAGGGCCCAAAGTCCATCAAATAGGGAAAAGACAGTCTTTTGGACAAATGGTGCTGGCAAAACTGGATATCCATCTGCAAAAAAATGAAACAGGACCCATACTTCACACCATACACAAAAACAAATTCAAAATGGATCAAAGACCTAAATATAAAGCCGAAAACTATAAAGTTCGCAGAAGAAAAAATAGGACCAAAGCCAGAGGCCCTAGTACATGGTATTAACAGGATACAAACAGTAACCAATGACACACAAACTTCAGAAGATAAGCTAGATAACTGGGATCTTCTAAAAATCAAACAACTATGCTCTTCAAAAGACTTCACCAAAAGAGTCAAAAGAGAACCTACAGACTGGGAAAAAACGTTTGGGCTTTACAAGTCAGACAAAGGTTTAATCTCTATAATCTACAAGAAAATCCAACACCTCTAAAACAAAACGACAAATAGTCCGATTAAAAAATGGGCAAAGGAAATGGAACAGATACTTCACCAAAAAAGACATTCAATCAGCCAACAGACTCATGAAGAAATGCTTGCGATCACTAGCCATTAGAGAAATGCAAATTAAATCCACAATGAGATAATATCTCACCCCAGCATTACTGGCACTAATCAAAAACACTGGAAATAACAACTGTTAGAGAGCCTGCGGGGAGATCGGAACTCTTATGCACTGCTGGTGGGAATGCATAATGATACAACCATTTTGCAAGATGATATGGTACTTCCTTAGAAAGCTAGAAACAAAAATACCACGTGATCCAACAATCCCACTCCTAGGAATATATCCTAGAGAAGTAAGAGCCGTCACACAAATAGACATATGCACACCCATGTTCATGGCAGCATTGTTCATGATAGCAAAAAGATGGAAACAACCTAGATGCTCATCAACAGATGAATGGATAAACAAACTATGGTTCATACACACAATGGAGTATTATACTAAGATAAAGAACAATGATGAATATGTGAAGCATCTCATAACATGGATGAAACTGGAGGACATCATGCTGAGTGAAATAAGTCAATCACAAAAGGACAAATATTGTACGAGACCTCTGTTGTAAAAACTCATGAAAAAGTTTACACACAAAAAGTAACTATCTTTGTTGGTTATGAAGGATGTGAAGGATGTGGGGGGAAGACTTAATAGACAATAGATAAGCAGTAACTTTGGTGAAGGGTACGACAGTACACAGTACTGGATGTCTTAGTTATCTAGTGCTACTCTAACAGGAATACCACGAATGGACGGCTTTAACAAAGAGAAATTTATTCTCTCACCGTCCAGTAGGCTACAAGTCCAAATTCAGGGCATCAGCTCCAAGGGAAGGCTTCAAGTACAAATTCAGGGCATCAGCTCCAGGAGGCTTCAAGTCCTAATTCAGGGTGTCATCTCCAGGAGAAGTCTTTCTCTGTCTGTCAGCTCTGGAGGAAGGTCTTCGTCATTGTCAGTTTACTGTAATGGTTAAGATTGTATGTCAACTTGGCTAGACCATTATTCTCAGTGTTTTAGCAGTTACACAATATTGTGATCACCTCCATGATGGAATCTGCTGAGTGTACTGGCAGAGGTGGAGCCTGTGGTGGCTCACTGCCCCCTCAGTTTCATCTCTCTGCCCTCTGCTGGTTACTTTCTGCCTGCTTGCCTTGCTAAGGTTTTTGGCTTGTTCAGACTAAGCAGCTGCCTCTTGTTGTCTCACCTCTGGTTCTTGGGACTTGGGCTAGAAGCTTACCTGTTGATCTTGGAATTTGCCAAACTTCTCAGCCTATGAGCAAGAGTCCAGTTCCCTGACCTGCTGACCTTGGATTTGCCAGCCCTTGCAGTTATATGAATCCTTGCAGTCTTGTCTGCTGATCTTGGAATTCACTGACCTTCCAGCCTGTGAGTGGGAGCCCCTCTCCGACTTGCCGACCTTGGGTTCACCAGCTTCTGCCACTCCGTGAATTAGAAGAGGCCTCTACCCTGATCCGTGGACTTGGGAAGTTTTAGCCTCTACAATTGCGTGAGCTATTTCCTTGATATAAATCTCTCTCTATATATATTTATATGCTTTACTGGTTTTGCTTCTCTAGAGAACCTAGCCTAAGACACTGGGGAAGCCAGGACAACTTGTACAAGGAAAGGTCATGGAAGCTCCCTAGACACATCTGAACTCCCTGAGGGATTGAATTGCTGGGCGGAGGGCTGTGGGAACCATGGTCTTGGGGAACATCTAGCTCAACTGGCATAATACAGTTTATAAAGACAATGTTCTACATTCTACCTTGGTGAGTAGTGTCTTGGGTATTAAAAGCCTGTCAGCAGCCATCTAAGATATTTCGCTGCTCTCATCCCTTTGGGAGCAAGGCTGAATGAAGAGAACAGGTTACAAGGAAAAGATTAGTCCAAAGGACTAATGGACCACGCCTACCAAGGCCTCCACCAGACTGAGTCCAGTACAGCTAGATGGTGTCTGGCTACCACCAGTGACTGCTCTGACTGGGATCACAACAGAGGGTTCTGGACAGAGCTGGAGAAGGATGTAGAACAAAATTCAAACACACAAAAAAAGGCCAGATTTACTGGTCTGACAGAGACTGGAGAAACCCTGAGAGTATGGCCCCTGGACACCCTTTTAGCTCAGTGCTGAAGTTACTCCCGAGGTTCACCTTTCAGCCAGAGATTGGACAGCCCCATAAAACAAAACGGGACTAATGAGGCACAGCAGTCCAGGGACAAGGACTAGAAGGCAGAAGGGGACAGGAAAGCTGGTGATAGGGAACCCAAGGTTGAGTAAGGACAGTGTTGACATGTAACAGGGTTCTTAACCATTGTCATAGGGCAATATTTGTACTAACTGTTTAATGAGAAACTATTTTGTTCTGTAAACCTTCACCTAAAGTGAGAATAGCAGCACAACAGGAAGAACGTAATCAACGTCACTGAATTGTACATGTAGAAATTTTTGAAATGGTGTATCTTTGGCTGTGTATATTTTCACCAAAAAGAAAAAAAAATCCTCCAAAGTGAGAAGGGAGAGTACTGACATGTTGTGGGTTGTTAACCAATGCCATAAAACAATATGTGTAGTGACTGTTTAATGAGAAACTATTTCTTCTGTAAACCTTCATCTCAATTACAACAACAACAAAAAAAATTAAAAAAAAAAAAAACAACTACATGTCTCCTTCTAGCTGCCTATGGTAAAAAGTGAAAGAAAAGAGGCAAGTGAAATGATGAACTGTTAAACATACAGGAGCCAAAATTTGCCAGACATGAAAATAAAACTCATTTTTGGCCTCTCCAAGATTAACAAGGAATTTCTGACCAAAGATGTATCTGGAGTGAGCGTATAAGATCCTTCATTATGACCACTGAAAGAGTAAAGGTGGTGCTTCAGCTCAGTCAGATGAAAGGACCTTTAAAGATCTTTATGGTTTATGCCTGACTACTAACCTAAAGGTTGGTGGTTCGAACCCACCCAGTGGTCCTGTAGAAGAAATGACTGGCAATCTGCTTTCATCAGGAATACAGCCACAAAAACTCTATAGGGTCCTTCTACTTTGTAACATATGTGGTTGCCATGAGTTGGAGTCGACTTGATAACATTTTTTTTTAATATTTTAAAGGCATGACATGCAGATTTCCCCATTTAAAAAAAGGGGGAAGAGGTAGTGAGACTTACAAGAATCTTAAAGATGTTGCCCTATAGCAAACTTAAAGGAAGGCAGTGGAGTGTGACAAATTGTATCATAATGAAATTTGTGAGTGCAGCCTTTGTCTACTGAATTGAGCCCTAATAAATTCATAGGAAAACCACAGAATTTTAAAGAGAGTTATAATGAGGGGAAGTTAAAAGAGGTTTTGATGGATTGAACGCCTAAATTAAGGCAGCACTAGCTGAGAAAACTACTTAGCTGCAAACACAGGCTATTTCTTATGAAAAAAGAAGAATGACTCAGAGGGCAAAACCAAGAGCCTAGAGTGCAGAGGCAACAGCTGTAGAGATACAACAAAACAGCAGCCAATAAAAAGGCTACAAATGTTGCTAATAAATGGGTACAAATAAACACTTCGTGGGATTAGTTTTCTTGGTTCAAATGTTTAGTGTTATGGTTTCGTAGGCATGTCCAGTTACTTGGCCTAATATTATTTTTAGAGTTTCTGCTCTACCTCCCAGTTCAGTGAGTAGTGTCTGAGGTCTTAAAAGCTTGCGCATGGCCACCCAAGACACAACAATTGGTTTCTATTTGCCTGGAGCAACAGAGAAAGAAGCAGATCAGAAATCAGAAAAGAAAATAGACTGCAGGTCTAATTTTCTCCATGAACTACTGTCTTGCTTGCCATGAGACCAGAAGAAATGAATGGTGCCTGACTATCATTGCTGAATGTTTTGATCAAGGCCCCAATAGATGCATCTTGAACAAAAGGAGGAAAAATATATAACAGAAGTTCAAATTCTTATTGGAAACCAGACTTACTAGATACATTGAGACTGGAGGAATCCCCGAATCCATTGCCTGAGAACAATTTTTAAGGCTTGGACCAAAACTATTCCATGAAGTCATCTTTAAACTAAACAATGATTTGGCTCATTTAATAAAGAATGTTCTTGAGAACTGTGCTACTTTAAAGAATTAGCTATATTATATCAAATGGACAATAGTAACTCTAAAAGACACATGAGAACACTAAGGGGCAGAGAGTCTAAATCGGGTGAAACAATATGGACAGAGAAAGGGAGAATGTTGACACTATGTGGAGAATGCAACCACTGTCAATGAATTACACATGTAAAAATTATTGAATGAGTGTATGTTTTGTTGTGTATAATTTTACTAAAAATAAAAAATAGTAATAAAAATATATTATAGCTAAAAGAAAGAATTATGAAGAATCATTCACAGGGATCATTACTGGGCCCTACTCAAGGAACTACTAGCATGTGCAGAGTTGTATTTCAGAATTGCTATGAACTGTTGACTCCTGTATGACTCTTGTTTATCCTATTTTTGAATGAGACAGTATATAATGGTTATCCTTGCCCCAACCATTTTGTTAAGCTTGTTCTGTGATTGTATGCAGAGTACATGGCAAGCAGACAATTTGTCTCTCTAGTTCATAGATCTTCAGATAGAATATCATTAACATACCCAAGGAGAAGAAATCAAAATACCTTACTAAATATTGTTTAAATAATTTATTTTTTATTATTTAACCAAGATCAAAGAATTTCAAACATTATAATTAATTACAATATCTCTTAATAGTTGCCATATTTTTACTCATGAAGATTATAGTTGAGATCTTAGAGTGCTATATATCAAAAACTACTGTAAAACTATAGTAAATAAGACCTTATGATGCTGGTGTAAAGAAGGGAAAACTGAACAATTGAACAGAATGTTAATTACAGAAATAGACCAACACATATATGATAATTTATGACAAAAAGGACATTGCAATGGATTGTGGAAATCACGAGCTTTATAGCAAGTAGTGCTGGAAAAATTAAAAATTTATATGAAAAAATGCATTTTGATTTCTACTTTTGTCCATGAGAGTGTAACAAGGTCTAAAATTATTTTCTTATTGTACAAAACTAGAAAACCAGAAAAATACACAAATTATTATTTTTATGCTGTGCAGGACTATTACCCTTCCTTGAAGAATAAAATTAAGCAAAGTTGAGTCCCGCAATTGCCCAGGCTTTCTGTCTGGAGGCAAATTCTGAACTGCAGTAAAAAGAGGCAGGACTCAGAGATCAGAATTCTCTTTGAGTTGAGGACACAGATTGGTGTTTGATAAGACTGTGTTGACTATAATCTGGAAAGGCACCAAAGATAAAGGTGCTATACAGGGAAAAAAAAAAAAAAAACCCCAAAGATCTACATCAGGCTCCCTATCATTCTTGACTGAACACCAATTTGCAAATGCATAGAATTAAACCCTGTGAGACTTGGAAAACAACAACTATAAGGAAAATAATTATCACTAATAATTGTGATGCAAGCAATTCCCAAAACACACAAGGCTTGCAATTGTTAAATTCTTACCAAACAGACTGGAGAAGTCTCCTTCCATACATAGGCATTTAACAGAAACTCCAGAAAATCCTTGCCTTAGTAGTGTGTCTAAATCAGCCCTAGAATAATGGCTTCAGTGTTGTTGTTAGGTGTCATCGAGTCGGTTCTGACCCATTGCAACCCTATGTACAACAGAACAAAACACTGCCTGGTCTTGCTCCATCCTCACAATCATTGTTATGCTTGAGCCCACTGTTGCAGCCACTGTGTCAATCCATCTCCTTGAGTGTCTTCCTCTTTTTTGCTGACCCTCTATTTTATCAAGCACGATGTCTTTCACCAGGGACTGGTCCCTCCTGCTAATATGTCTAAAGTATATGAGATGAAGTTGCGCCGTCCTTGCTTCCAAGGAGCATTCTGGTTGTACTTCTTTCAAGACAGATTTGTTAGTTCTTCTGGAAGTCCATGGTATATTCAACATTCTTCATGAACACCATAATTCAAATTCATCAATTTTTCTTCCATCTTTTTTATTCATTGTCCAGCTTTTAGTAGGTATGGCTATATTAATATCAGATTAAGTAGACTTCAGAACAAGGATTATTACCAGGGAAGAAGAAGGATATTGTATAATAATAAATGAATCAGTTAATCAAGAAAAGAGAAACATTCTAAATATGTATGAACAATAACAGAGATTTGAAATACAAGAATCCAAATGAAATGAACAGGAAGAAGAAATAGGAAGTTCCATATTTATAGTAGAGAATTTCAACATACTTTTCACAGTGCTCAAAAGATATTAGACAAACTGTAAGAATAAAGAAGACCTTAACAACACCGTCAATCAACTTGACCTTAATGATGTTTCTACAACATGACAAAAACTTCAGAATTCACATTATTTTTAAGTGTACATGGAACGTTCTCCATAGTCCAAATGCTGGGAAATAAAACACTTCTCAACAAATGTAAGAGTATTGAAATCATAAAAGAATGTTCTCTGACCACAATGGAATAAACTACAAATCAATTAACAGAAAGATATATGGAATTTCCAAAGTACTGGAATGTTGAACAGCACACTTCTAAATCACACATGATTCAAAGAAGAAATTAAAAGGGGATTTACAAAATGTTTGAACATAATGAAAATGAATACACAGGTTTCCTGTGCTATCCAAAAGTAGAGTGTTCCTATGAAAACTTCCGTAAGCTGAAATGGAGTAAAGACAAGAAGCAATTACCATTAATTTATATAAGAAAAATTTTTTAGCTTTCCCAGATGCAAAATATAACCTACCAAATCATATCAAATAACACATAAGGCCTAAAATAACACTAACATGTAGTAAAAGCAGGAATGATATAAATATACAGCCTATACAAAGTAGAAATAATGTATGTACAGTGTAGTTTCACTTACCAGAATCGGTAAAACAGCAAGCCCACTGAAAGGCTGATAGGTGATGGTGGTGATGATGGTAGCCCAGTAGCCTAGCTGGCAATGGCATACGGGACTGGGTTGAAGGACCAGGGTTTGAATCCTGCAAAAGAGGGGAATTTACATTAACTGTGTGTCCTGAGGGATGAGTCCTACGGTTAGAGAAATGCACAGGGAAGACAAGTCGAGAACAGGATCTCACGATGCATGACATGTTTCTACTTCACAGACATTTGATTGGATGTGGCCAGGTCATTTAATAAGGGCGGAGTTTGAAAGTAGGCGCTTGGTCAAGCCGCTATGTAAAATCGGCAGCGAAGATGTTGACATAGATACTTTACTGAGCATCTCGCTTGGTCGGGAGGAGTGAGAACGTGTGTGGCTCTCCTGCTTTTTGCCTTTTTTCATAGAAGTGAAAATCTCTTCAAATCTCTTACAGTTAGCGAAAACAGGTAGTAATGTAGGTCTTTCCTAAAAGCGAAGTGGTGAACATTCAAAAAGCGGGGGATACCTTTACAATGTATCAAAATTTGAGGGATGCAGGTAAAACAGTGTTTAACAGTACATTTATACTATTATGTTAATATATTTTTAAAAAAGAAGAAAGGCTTCAAACCAACGATAATGCATCCAAACTAATAAATTATAAAGAACAAGAATAAATCGAAACCACAATAAACAGAAAACATAGAAGAAAAATACAAATCAATGCAATAGAACACAAAATACTAATGGAAAAAAATCAATGAAATCAAAAGTTGTTTTTTTTCAAAACTTCAATAATATTTTAATAAAATCTACTCAGTGGAAGCAGGTCATCACTACACATTTGCAGACTTTTAAAAAGATGATTATAGAATATCATGAGTAACTTCAGGTTAATACATTTAATAACCTTAAAAAGTGCACAAATTCCTTTAAAGACAAAAATTGCCAAAACTCACTCAAGAAGAAACAGAACACCCGTGTTGTTATTGTTGCGTGCCACCCAGTTTATTTAAATGTGTGGAGACTGTACACGACAGGGTGGAAGCACCCCAAAGGATTTCCTAGGCTATAATCTTTATGGAAAGGAACACTGATAGCTCAGTGGTTAAGTGACTGGCTGCTAACCAAAAGGTTGGCGGTTCAAAGCCACCAGCTGCTAGTGAGAGAAATATGTGGCAATTTGCTTCTGTAAAGGTTACGGCTTTGGAAACCCTATGGGGTAGTTTTACTCTGTCCTTTAGGGTTGCTATGGGTCGGAATGGACTCTACGGCAACAAATTTTTTTGTTTCTTAATCTTTCCTGGAGCAGATCACCAGGGTTTTCTTCTGTGGAGCTTCTGGGTGAGTTCATACTGCCAACCTTTTGGTTAGCAGCTGAGCGGTTAACAGTTGTGCCACCAGGGCTCCTTAATGCATGTTGCTGTTGTGTGTCTTCCAGACCTTTCTTCAGTTACCAGCTAAGCACTTGACTATTGCATCACCAGGGCTCTTAGAACAGCTGTACCGCCCTATATTCATTAAGGAAACTACATTTTAGTTTAAACTTGCCCACAAAGAAAACATCAGATCTGCTTGGTTTCACTTGTGAACTCTACCTAACATTTAAAGAATTAACAGCAATCCTATACAAATCTTTATATAAAATAGAGGAGAAGGGAACATTTCCCATCTCATTTTATGACTACTAAATTACTAAAACAATAAAACAAAGAAATTAAAGAAAACAAATCAATATCCCTTATGAACTTAAATACAGAAATTCTTAATTTAAAAAATTAACAAAATCTAACATTTTATCTCATGAATACAAGGTTACTTTAGCATTCTAAAAACCAATCAATGTAACTCACCTTAACAGAATTTAGAATTAAAAAAAATGATAATTTTAATAGACACTGAAAAGGCATTTGACAAAAATCCTTACACATCCACAATAAAAACTCTAATTCCAATACCACACTCTTTTGATTACTATATGGAATCAAGTAGTATAAGCTCTCCAAATTTGTTCTTTTTCAAAATTGTGTTGGCTATTCTAAATTCACTGTGCTTCTATATACAAAATGTGCTTCTATTACAAAATCATCTTGTCAATGTCTTATCAAAACGTTTGCTGAAATTTTGATTGGAATTACATTAAGTCTGTAGATCACCTTGGGGAAAATTGACATTTTAACCATATTGATTCTTTTGATTCATGGACATGACATATCACTTCATTTATTTAGGTCTTTAAAAATTTCTCTTAGCAGTGTTTTCAGTCTTCACTGAACAGGTCTTGACATATTTTGCTAGATTTATATTTAAGTATTTCATACATTTGGATACTATTATAAATGGTATTTTTAAAAATTCCAGTTCTCAACTGTTTGTTGCTAGGATATAGAAATACAATCAATCTCTGTATATTCACCTTGTAAACTCACTTATTAGTTCTTGTAGGTTTTTGTAGATTCATTATTTCTATGCACAACGTTATCTCGTCCTCAAATAAAGTTTACTTCTTCCTTTCCAATATGTATTCCAGCTATTTATGAAGATATCAGAGTAAATCTACAAAGTATGGTAGAAAAAGTTATATATTTCAAATATTGTTGTTCTATTATAAACTAAGAAATAAATTTTACTTTGCAACACAGCACACACACACATAAGCTACATAACAAAGACAAAAATTTCATGTAATATTTATCTCAAAAATGTGTGACACACTATGGTTCTTTCTATTATATTTTGTTGAACTATTTCATCTTTTATTCTATTCAATTTTTAAAATACTGATCAAATTCAATGAAAATATCTGCTACCAGGCTACCATTTACTGTTTGAAAAGCAAAGTACTGTAAAATATTGTAAGTATTGTAAATTCTTCCAGAGCTAACCCCACAGAGGAGGTGAGCCTTTGCAATGAACATAAATACTTCAGAATTCATTCATTCATTACAGCCACTCAACAAATATTTATTGAGCACTAACTATATTACTTTCCTAGGGCTGCAAAAACAAAGTACCATAAACTGGGTTATTGAAAACAACAGATATCTATTCTCTAATAGTTCCTGAGGCTAGAAGCCCCAAATCAATGTGTCAGCAGGACTATGCTTCTGAAGGCTCTATAGAAGCATTCCCTCCCCCTTGTTTCTTCCAGTCTCTAGTGGCTCCTGGTATTCCTTGACTTGATGATACATCATTACAGTTTTTGCCTTCATCTTCATGTTGTCTTCTCTTCTGTCTCTCTGTGTCCTTTCCTGTTCTTATAAGGATACTAGAATTTAGGACCTGCCCTAAATCTTGGATCATTTCATCTTGATGTCCTTAACTAATTACATCAGAAAAGACCCTATTTAAGGTCATATTCTAAGGTTCTGGTGGACATGAATTGGGGGGGGGGGGGACACTATTCAACCCACTACACTTAATATATGTCAACCTCTGTTCAAGGTGCTGGGTACATAACAATTACTAAAAGATGAAAAGCCTTGCCCTCATTCTAATAAGGACCCAAGAAAATGGAATATGCAGTCTGCTACTGAGATACCAGTCCAAGAAAATAAAACTTACTAAAACAGCATAAGGAAAACAGCCAGGAGAGGAAAATTGCTAGTTTTCTGAACTTAGAGGCTAAAGTCAACATGTTGTTGGATGAAGAGAGCGAGAATGCAGTGAAGCAGTCAAAACTGGATTTGAAGTGCATTTGGATTAAAAATAAACATGGGATATAATGAGCACAGGCAGTCTGCTGTTGTGTATTGCTATGTGTGGCTTGGATTCAATAAAAATGGGACATGTTCTTCCAGAGGTGAGCCATTGAGACACAAAACTAATCCTTACTTACAAGAAACTTGAGTTCTCAAAGGAAAATATGCGATCTTTGCAATTCATAAATCATTTAACCCATTAGTTCTCAAAATTCTGTGCACATCAGATTCACCTTTTTAAAAGTAAAGAAGTTCCACCCTATACCCAAATTTCTGAACTGGAATGTCCAGATGGTGGGAATTAGCCATATACATTTTGAAAATTCCATGGATGACCCAAAAAACTATAGGTTTAGTAGAGTAAGGTTAATAATGAAGACAGATGCTTATCATAGCAATTGTATATTTATAGAGTATTTTTGCCTTCAGAGTCTGTGTCAGTGTTACAAACTGAAAAGAGGTATGAGAAAGAAATGTACAACTTAGGAAAGTCAATTCAAGTAGCACTGGTTACTGTGACTGAGATATAAAAATACTAGTCACAGCCTCTGCTCCAGAAGCGCAGAATCTACACTTTGTCTAAAAAAAGGTCACAATGCTCACCTTTGGTTATTCTCAGTTTCTAGGTCATATTCATAGTTTACCTTTGCAGATTTTTCTATAGGATGAGTTACATTTTATGCATATTCAAATTTCTTATTTTTCCCATTCATTGAAACTTTAAAATTTCAGAAGTGTGATCAGCATGACCTCTGCATCTAATTAATATTTCATGGGAGATCATTAAGGTCTCCTGTTCAGGGATGAAGTATAATTTCATGCAGTCTCCAGATCTTCTGCTTTTGAGGATGATGTCTCTTAATGAATTCCTGGTCGTTTATATTTGATTATATTAATGTATATGAAATATTTCAGGCACTAATGATGTTATCTTTGAGAACTGCATTGCAATCACATAAATAAGAACTCCAAAAAGAAACAAAAAAAAGTACTTTTTAAAGGCATTTTGTAACAATGCCACCCCTCTTTTTACTGTGATGCTCTTTCTCATTATCATCTTAAATCCTTAAGGAATCACCTAACAAAACTGCTCATAGGAAATACTTTTGTCATGGGCAAATAGTGAAATCAATGCCAAACTCTTCCAAAGTCGATGCTTCTTGATGCTTGCTGCCTAGCTGGCAAAAGAACCTTTGGCACAAATGCTAAGAGGTTTATTGGCTTCACTATGCACTATAATTCACCTTGTTATGGAGGAAAACAGCTGTTTTGTGATCATGGTCTAGACATTTGCCATATTGGCATACTGAGTTAAAATCCCAACTTGCCTCTCAGCACTATAGTTCGGTCTCTAGGCTATTGGATAATGAATGTAGGAAAGAATCTTTGGACTTTCCCTTTTAATTCATCAACGTTGGTTACACTCTCTAACTTATAGCTTGCTTTGTTAATTACCAATGGCCAGATTTGTAGCAATATATAGCAATAAAAATCTTTCTTGAAATTGAATATCTCCAAATCAAGATAGTCAACGATAACCACAGCTATTATAAGTGAATCCTCCGACTGCAGTTTGTGGTGGCATACTACTTCATGGGTTCATGAAGGCAGCTTACTCCCATACTATGTACATAGCTCAGTGGACTGGTATAAAGTGAAGTCGAAAAACAACACTTAATAGTAGCTATCATATATTTGTAATGTACCCAAATACAGATCATTGCTGAAGAAGCATCGTTTAGAATTCCCTTAATTAACTCCACCAATCTAAAATCTCATAAAATAAAACTACATTTTAAAACTCTGTTCTTTAAAATTAAGTACACAAGACACTCAGGAATTTTGTACAATTATTCTTCAGAATAATATAAGCACTTATCCCAAAATCATTCCCATGAACTAGTCCATCTGATACTCAGGTAACCCATCATATTCTCCTAATAATAGTAGGTGGATTTAACAAGCAAAAGAACGTAACGAGACACATTAGGAATAGTAGAGAAATTGCTTGCCTTTGTAGAGATGTACCTATTTCCAGATTCTATTGGATACAGTTAACTATACAGTTGTGATATTTCACTAATACAATGGTTATACCATGACACAATCCGCTAATAACTCACTAAAGATCATTAAGCTTCATTTAAGACAGTTAGTGGCTTATCAAAGGGACAAAATATTTATTACATCTACAAATGGACTCACAGGACACACAGATTTTCAAACTAGTCATCTAGATGAGAAAGACATGCATATGCATGTTGATCTTTTCAGCATAAATAATGGCCATTCCATTTAAGAGGCACAATTTACACTTGGCTCTAGTTTCTTCGGTACCCAAAGCCCGAATTTCTTTATAGGAGGGTAACATACCAAGACTTAATCATCAATTCGTGAAGCAGTTAAGAATGTCTATATATTTTAAGACAATAAAAGGTTTCCCCAAACTCTATGATAACTTTTAGGTATGGACAAAGAAATACCGGACATAGTCCTTGCCATTTATGAATTGATATTTTCCTTGGGTAATCAAGGTAGAAATCATAATACTGAATATTAGTAATAAACAACTGGTGAGACAGTCCTTATCCAGTTTCTAGAAGATAATAACTGGGCAGAGAACATTGGTAGACCACTGACAACTAACACTGAATCAGAAGTGGCTTCCATAGACGCCATACAGTTGTAGAGACGCAAGTATTTCTTTGTAGATGTGCAAAACACCCAATTCCAGACATATGTTCTAAATCTCATTTTCGGCACTTGGAGAAGAAGACTGTCAAGGAAGAAATGAGCATAAATCTGAAATAATGCCACTGATTTCTTAAGATGACATGAGCAAAAGATGAGAAACAGTTCACTACTTGTTAATCATTAAATAATTTTCAGAATACTTTATTCACATTTATTTAGTGATTAAAGACTTTCCCTTCTTTGAGAAATTGCTACATATAAATTTAATAAATACTAAAAGAACATATTTCATGAAACTTTTTATAAAATATCTCATATCCATAAATAGAATACTTTAAAATAAAATACATAAGTAAATAAATAAATATCCTATGTCACAATGATGTCAGCAGAAATAGGTCTACTAATTATATTATATAAGGTTTTATTTGTTTGTTTAATATACTTGTTCTTGCTGTTAGGTGTCGTCAAGTTGGTTCCAACTCATAGTGACCCTATGCACCACAGAACAGAACGAAATACTGCCTGGTCCTGCGCCATCCTCACAATCTTTGTTATGCTTGAGCCTGTCATTGCAGCCACTATGTCAATCCATCTCATTGAGGGTCTTCCTCTTTTTCACTGACCCTCCACTTTACCAAGCATGATGTCCTTTTCCAGGGACTGATCCCTACTAATAATACGTAAAAAGTATGTGAGACTTAATCTCACCATCTTTGCTTCTAAGGAGCATTCTAGCTGTACTTCTTCCAAGATAGATTTGTGCATTCTTTTGGTAGTCCACGGTATATTCAATATTCTTGCCAACACCATAATTCAAAGGTGTCATTTCTTCTTCTGTCTTCCTTATTCATCGTCCAGCTTTCACATGTATATGAAGCAACTGAAAATACTATGGCTTGGGTCAGTCACACTGTAGTCTTTAAAGTGACATCTTTGCTCTTCAACATTTTAAAGAGGTCTTTTGCAGCGGATTTGCCCAATTCAATGTGTTTTTTAATTTCTTGATTGCTGTTTCCATAGCTGTTGATTGTGCATCCAAGTATAAATGAAATCCTTGACAACTTCAATCTTTTCTCTGTTTATCATGATGTTGCTTATTGGTGCAGCTGTGGGGATTTTTGTTTTCTTTATTTTTAAATGTAATCCCTATTGAAGGCTGTGGTCTTTGATCTTCATAAAGTGCTTCAAGTCCTCTTCACTTTCAGCAAGCAAGGTTCTGTCATCTGCATAACACAGGTTGTTAATAAGTCTTCCTCCAATCCTGATGCTCCATTCTTCTTCATATAATCCAGTTTGTCAGATTATTTGCTCAGTATACAGATTGAATAGGCATGGTGAAAGGATACAACCATGATGCACACATTTCCTGACTTTACACCACCAAGTATCCCCTTATTCTGTTAGAATGGCTGTTTTTTGATCAGCTTCTTCATGAGCACAATTAAGTGTTCTGTAATTCCCATTCTTTGCAATGTTATCCATAATTTTTTATGATCCATACAGTTGATAGTCTTTGAATAGTCAATAAAACACAGGTGAACATATTTCTGGTATTCTTTGCTATCAGCCAGGATCCATCTGACATCAGCAATGATATCCCTGGTTCCACGTCCTCTTCTGAATTCGGCTTGAGTTTCTGGCAGTTCCCTGTGGATGTACTGCTGCAGCCACTTTTGAATGATCTTCAGCAAAATTTTACTTGTGTGTGATATTAATGATATCGTTCAATAATTAATATGCTTTGTATTCCTAAATTCTCCAGCTTCCTTAGAAAGTTCTTTGAGCTGTGTACCTTAAAACACATAATTCTAAAAGAGGACTTGAGAATGCATTTATGGCTAACATAAATTATCTTCTGCTAATGCAAAAAAAAAAGTACTTACAGTTCTTTAGCTCCCAACATAATCCAATGTTTGAGAAAAGAAATATGTTTGCTTTGTACAATAGTATTCAAAATCAAATTATTCAAATAGTATTCAAAACCAAATTATTCAAATAGTATTCAAAACCAAAGTGCTTTACAAATTAAAGACTAGTATGAGAGTATGTAGGCAAACATAGAAGGCATTAAGACACTCAACAATACCTCACACACTATTTGGACATTAGAACCTATTTTACTGAGAGTGAAGACGTTAGTTCAATTATAGAGTAATTTAATAGAATAATTAAAATTCCTCTGGATCTGGTAAGTTTACAGATCATCAGAAATGATAACCTGGGGTGGGGGGGCGGAGCGAAGATGGTAGTGTAGTTAGACGCTTCCTATATCCATCTTACAACAAAGACCTGGAAAAACAAATGATTTGATTATATATAAATATCTAGGAGCCCTGAACAAGGCAAAGTTGAGGAATCGGATGGAGTGGCGTTGGTAGAGCGAGACAGTTCGGAAGAAGCCAGCAGCACCAGAGCAGTGGTGGCAGGACAGCAACTCCTCAGGCATGCCTGGTCCGCACTGAAGCAGGGAAACAGCTGTGCACACACTCAGAAAGCAGTTTCCACATTGAAAGAGATCGGGCAACAGAGATTCTGCTTGGACACTCTGAGCCAGTGAAAAGCAGCCCCAAGTGGCTAAAGATAAGTACATGCATGCGGCCTTTCACGGGGATTAAGAAAAAAAAGAAAGCCCATTTGGGAAAAACCTCTCTCCCTTTTACCTCCTCCCTCAGCGCTCTGCACCAGGAGTCAGCTGGGCCAGAAGTGGATCCCAAAGCACCCTGACACATTCTCCTGGACTTGGAGAGGGAACAAATAACCTACTGGCTCCCCTAAGCCAGGAACACAGGGCTGGCACTCTTTTGCTAGGCGTAGGCATAAGGGGTCCACAGACTCTGAGTGCCTTACACCCCTGTATAGACTTGTAGGGACCCATCACAACAGCGTTAGCCCTCACTACCACAGTACAACAGGGCAGACATCTGAAGTTTAACTCCAACTGTTTCAGCTGTGAAGTGGCAGATTTGTGACCCTCGAAACAGCCCTGCCCCTTTTATTGATCCACAACAGGGGCTTGAGGACTGAGGGCAGCACCTAAACCTCCTAGTCACCTGCTACAGGAGTCCAATAAAATGTGGTTCCCTCGAGTCTTTACAGGCAACAGAGTGAGAAGCTCATAGTCCAGCTGCAAAACTCACCTACCTACTCACTGTAGAGAATAGGGACACGCTTTCCTTTCAGACTCTCAAGGGCAGCAGTCAGCCCCCTGCCTGACTCTGTGCATGATCCCCTACCACAGCCAGAGTCCTGTGCTTCCACCAATCACCCATGCCTCTCTAGGACTGTAGGTGAGAGCCTGCACCACACAGTTGGTGATTGACTGCCTGGTCACTGGAGCTACACCCATATAGGAAAATTTAATGAACTCCTGTGGGCACATACCTAGTTACAAACTATCTACCTGGTGACAGGATGTTAGAGCTTCAAAGCAAAACAAGAATCTAAGACACACTAAACAAATATAAAATAAAATTATAATAACTTATTGATGGCTCGGAGACAACAGTCAATATCAAATCACATAAAAAGGCAGTCCATGATGGCTTCAGCAAGCCCCCAGAACAAAGAATCTATAAATTCTCTGGATGAAGAGAATTTCTTGGAATTACCAGAGGCAGAATGCAAAAGATTAATATACAGAACTCTCCTAGAAATTAGAAAGGAAATTCTACAGAATGCAGAAATGGCCAGGGTACACATAGACAAAGTAGTAGTGGAACTTAAAAAAGTTATTGAAAAACATGACAAATTTAATAGTCTGCAAGAATCCATAGAGATAAAGCAATAAAAAAATCCAGAAGATTAACAATAAAATTTCAGAATTAGACAACTCAATAGAAAGTCATAGGAGCAGCATTGAGGCAGTAGAAGTTAGAATTAGTGACACTGAATATAAAGCTCTTGGTGCTAACTTATTTGAGGAAAAACCAGATAAAAGATTTAAAAAGAATGAAAACCTCTAAGAGTCATGTGGGACTCTATCAAGAGAAATAACCTATGAGTGATTGGAGTACGAGAATGGGAGGGATAACAGAAAATACAGAGAAAATTGTTGAAGATTTATTGACAGAAAACTTCCCTGATATCATGAAAGATGAGAAGATATCTATCCAAGATGCTCATCGAACCCCACATAAAGTAGATCACAAAAGAAAGTCACCAAGACATATTATAATCAAACTTACCAAAACCAAAGACAAAGGATAGACAATTTTAAGAGTGGCTATGGATAAAAGAAAATTCATCTACAAAGGAAAGTCAATTAGAATTATCTTTGACTACTCAGCAGAAACCATGCAGGCTAGAAGGCAATGGAAAGGCATATATAAAGCCTTCAAGGAAAATAACTTCCAGCCAAGAATTATATATCCAGCAAAACTGTCTCTCAAATATGGTGGCAAAATTAGGGCATTTCCAGATAAACAGAAGTTCAGGGAATTTTCCAAAACCAAACCAAAACTACAAGAAATACTGAAGGGAGTCATACAGTTAGATAATCAATAATACCAGATAACAACACAAGACTAGAACACAGGACAGAGCAACTAGATATTGACTCAAGTAAGGAAATCAAAAATACATCAAAGCTCCACGTTGAAAATAGGGAAACAGATATCAATATGTAAAAAAGGTTAATATCAAAACAAACAAGAGGGACTTTAAAAATGCAGACATTGATATTTCATATGGAGGGGAAGTTAAGGTGATATAAAGTAATAAAAGACTGGTATAAACTTAGAAAATTAGGGGTAAATATTAAGGTAACCACAAAGGAATCTAACAATCCTACAAATCAAAACAAAAAAAGTAGAAAAACAGAAAGACCCAGCAAAAACAATATCTACAACAATGAAAAGTATGAAGAAAATACACACACTAAAAAAAGACTTGGCATAGAAAATTACGGGGAACAAAGAAACTGTGAACAACACACAAAAAGAGCTATCAGGATGACAGCACTAAACTCATACCTATCAAGAATTCCACTGAATGTAAACAGACTTAATGCACCAAGAAAGAGACGAAGAGTGGCAGATAAAAAAGCATAATCCATCTATATGCTGCCTACAAGAGATGCAACTTAGACTTAAAGACACAAACAGGCTAAAACTCAAAGGATGGAAAAAAATATATCAAGCAAACAACACTCAAAAAAGAACAGGAGTGGCAATATTAATCTCTGACAAAATAGACTTTAAAGTAAAATCTATCACAAAGGATAAGGAAGGGCACTATATAATGATTAAAGGGTCAGTACACCAGGAGGACATAATTATAACAAACATTTACACACCCAACAACAGGGCTCCAAAATACATAAAACAAACTCTAACAGCTCTGAAGAGAGAGATAGACAGCTCCACAATAGTAGTAGGAGACTTCAACACACCACTTTCAGTGAAGAACAGAACATCCAGAAAGAAGCTCAACAAAGACACGGAAGAACTAAATGCTGCAATCAACCAACTTGATCTCATAGACATATACTGAACACTGTACCCAACAGCAGCCAATTATACTTTCTTTTCCAATGCACATGGAACATTCTCCAGAATAGACCACATATTAGGCCATAAAGCAAGCCTTAAAAAAAATTCAAACATCGAAATATTAAAAAGCATCTTTTCTGACCATAAAGCCATAAAAGTGGAAATCGACAACACAAAAAGCAAGGAAAAAAAATCAAACACACAGAAACTGAACAACACCTTGCTCAAAAACTAAAGGGTTATAGAAAAAAATTAAAGATGGAATAAGGAAATTCGTAGAATCAAACGAGAATGAAAACACATCCTACCAGAACCTTTGGTACACAGTAAAAGCAGTGCTCAGAGGTCAGTTTATAGCAATAAATGCACACATCCAAAAACAAGAAAGGCTCATAATCAAAGCATTAACCCTACACCTGGAACAAGTAGAAAGAGAGCAGCAAAAGAAGCCCTCAGGCCCCAGAAGGAAGGACATAATAAGAATTAGAGCAGAATTAGATGAAATAAAGAATGGAACAACAATTGAAAGAGTTAACAAGTCCAAAAGCTGGTTCTTTGAAAAGATCAACAAAATTGATAAACCACTGGCTAAACCGACAAAAGAAAAACAGGAGAGGAAGCAGATAACCCGTGTAAGATATGAGATGGGTGATACCACAACAGACCCAACTGAAAGCAAAGGAGTCATAACAGATCACTATAAAAAACTGTACTCTGACAAATTTGAAAACCTAGAGGAAATGGACAAATTTCTAGAAACTCACTACCTACCTAAATTAACACAAACAGAGGTAGAACAACTAAATAAACCCATAATAAAAGAAGAGATTGTAAAGGTTATTTAAAAACTGCCAACAAAAAAAGCCCTGGCCCGGATGGCTTCACTGGAGAACCTACCAAACATTCAGAGAAGAGATAACACCACTTCTACTAAAGGTATTTCAGAGCATAGAAAAGGATGGAATACTCCCAGATTCATTCTATTAAGCCAGCATAAACTGATACCAAAACAAGGTAAAGACACCACAAAAAAAGAAAATTACAGACTGATATCCCTCATGAACATTGACGCAAAAATCCTCAACAAAATTTTAGCCAATAGAATTCAGCAACATATCAAAAAAATAATTCACTATAACCAAGTGGGATTTATACCACGTATGCAGGGATGGTTCAACATTAGAAAAACAATCAATGTAATCCATCACATAAATAAAAAAAAAAAGACAAGAACCACATGATCTTATCAATCGATGCAGAAAAAGTATTTGACAAAGTCCAAAACCCATTCAAGATAAAAACTCAATAAAATAGGAATAGAAGAGAAACTCCTCAATATAATAAAGAGCATTTATACAAAACCAACAGGCAACATCATCCTGAATGGAGAGACTTTGAAAGCGTTTGCCTTGAGAACAGGGACCAGACAAGGATGCCCTCTATCACCACTCTTATTCAACATTGTGCTAGAGGTCCTAGCCAGAGCAATTAGACTAGAAATAGAAATAAAGTGCATCCAAATAGGTAGAGAAGAAGTCAAAGTATCTCTATTTGCAGATGATATGATCTTATACACAGAAAACCCCAAAGAATCCACAAGAAAACTACTGGAACTAATAGAAGATTTCAGCAGTGTTTCAGGATACAAGATAAACATACAAAAATCCGTTGGATTCCTTTACACCAACAAAGAGAAACTTGAAGAGGAAATAACCAAATCAATACCATTTACAATAGCCCACAAGAAGATAAAATACTTAGGAATAAATCTAACTGGAGACATAAAAGATTTATACAGAGAAAACTACAAATACTACTGCAAGAAAGTAAAAGAGACCTGCATAAGTGGAAAAATATACCTTGCTCATGGATAGGTAGACTCAACAGAGTGAAAATGTCAATTCTACCCAAAGCAATCTACAGATACAGTGCAATCCCAATCCAAATTCCAAGAACATTTTTTAATGAGACTGAGAAACTAATCACCAACTTCATATGGTAAGGGAAGAGGCACCAAATAAATAAAGCATTACACAAGAAGAAGAACAAAGTGGGAGGCCTTACACTACCTGATTTTAGGATCTATTATACTGCCATGGTAGTCAAAACAGCCTGGTACAGGTACAACAAAAGATACATATACAATGGAACAGAGTTGAGAATCCAGATATAAGCTCATCTACCTATGAGCAGCTAATATTTGACAAAGGCCCAAAGTCCATTAATTGGGGAAAAGACAGTCTCTTTAATAAATTATGCTGGCATAACTGGATATGTACATGCAAAAAACTGAAATAAGACCCATATCTCACACCATGTACAAAAACTAACTCAAAATGGATCAAAGACTTAAATATGAAATCAAAAATGATAAAGATTATGGAAGAAAGAATAGCGACAACTCTAAGAGCCCTAATACATGGCATAAACACAATACGAGCCATAAGTAACAATGCACAAGTACCAGAAGAGAGACTAGATAAACAGGAGCTCCTAAAAATCAAACACTTATGCTCATCCAAAGACTTCACCAAAAGAGTAAAAAGACAACCTACAGACTGGGAAAAAAATTTTGGCTATGACAAATCCGATCAGCATCTAATCTCTAAAATCTACAAGATACTGCAAAACCTCAACAACAAAAAGACAAATAACCCAGTTAAAAAATGGGCAAAGGATATCAACAGACACTTCACCAAAGAAGATATTCAGGTGGCTACCAGACACATGAAGAAATGCTCATGATCATTAGCCATTAGAGAAATGCAGATCAAAACTACAATGAGATATCATCTCACCCCAACATGGCTAGCATTAATCCAAAAATCCAAAATAATAAATGCTGGAGAGGTTGTGGAGAGACTGGAGCACTTTTACACTGTTGGTGGGAATGTAAAATGGTACAACCACTTTGGAAATTGATTTGGCACTTCCTTAAAAAGCTAGAAATAGAATTAGCATATGATCCAGCTATCCCATGCTTGGAATATATCCTAGAGAAACAAGAGCTATCACACAAATAGATATACGCACCCCCATGTTCATTGCATCACTGTTCACAATAGCAAAAAGATGGAAGCAACCTAGGTGCCCATCAGCCGACGAATGGATAAGCAAACTATGGTATATTCACACAATGGAATATTACACAACAGTAAAGAACAACGATGAAGCCGTGAAACATCATATAACATGGTGGAAGCTGGAACTTATTATGCTGAGTGAATTTAGTCAGTCACAGAAGGACAAATACTGTATAAGACCACTATTGTAAGAACTCCAGAAAAGGTTTAAACACAGAAGAAAACATTCTTTGATGGTTACAGGGGTGGGGAGGGAGGGTGAGTGTTATTCACTAAGTAGATAGTAGATAAGAATCATCTTAGGCGAAGGGAAGGACAGCACACACTACAAGGGAAGTCAGCACAACTGGACTAAACCAAGCTAAGACGTTTCCTGAATACAATCAAATACTTTGAGAGACAGAGTAGCAGGGATGAAGGGTCTGGGGACCATGCTTTCAGGGGACATCTATGTCAATTTGCATAACAAACCTTATTAAGAATATGTTCTGCGTTCTACTTTGGTGAGTGCCGTCTGGGGTCTTAAAAGCTTGCAAGCGGCCATCTAAGATGTATCAATTGGTCCCAACCACTTGGAGTAAAGAAGACCGAAGAATACCAAAGACACAAGGAAAGTATTAGCCCAAGAGACAGAATGGGCCACATAAACCAGAGACTTCATCAGCCTGAGACCAGAAGAACTAGATGGTGCCTGGCTACCACCAATGAACATCCTGACAGGTAACACAACAGAGGGTCCCTGATGGAGCAGTAGAAGGATGGGGTGCAGAACTCAAATTCTAGTAAGAAGACCAGACTTAATGGTCTGAGACTGGAGTCGCCCTCGAAAGCACGGCCCCTGGACTCTCTATCACCCCAGAACTACAACAATTTCTGAGGTCAACTCTTCAGACAGGGATTGGACTGGACTGTGGGACATAAAGTGATACTTGAGAAGAGTGTGCCTCTGAGTCAAGTAGATACAAGAAACCAAAGGGGTTGCTGCTGTCCAGAGGTAAGAAGGGAAGGCAGAGAGAGTTAGGAGCTGTTTGAATGGTCATGGAGAATCAGTGGCAGAAAGGAGGAGTGTGCTGTGGCAGAATGGGGTGAGCAATTAGTTTCTCATAACAATGTATTAAAAAAAAATTTTGTATGGGGGACTACCTTGAAATGTAAACTTCATTTAATTATAACAAAAAAAAAAAAAAAGAAATATGCTAACTCCATATGTGTATATATATATATATATTTTACCTCCATTTTTCAACAACGCAAACAGCAACTATACATAGGGACCTGGCTAGAGGGAATACACAAGAATCAAATCGACTATATCTGTAGAAAGAGACTTTGGGGAAACTCAATAACATCAGTCAAAACAAGACCAGGGCCTGACTGCAGAACAGACCATCAATTGCTCATGTGCAAGTTCATGTTGAAGCCGAAGAAAATTAAAATAAGTCCCTGAGAGCCAAAATACAACCTTGAGTATATTCCACCTGAATTTAGAGACCATCTCAAAAATAGATTTAACTCATTGGACACTAATGACCAAAGACCAGAAGAGTTGTGGAATGACATCAAGAACAAAATACATGATGAAAGCAAAAAGTGATTTAAAATATAGGAAAGAAAGAAAAGACCTAAATGGATGTCAAAAGAGATTCTGAAGCTTGCTCTTGAACATAGAACAGCTAAAGGGAATGGAAGAAATGATGAAGTACAAATGCACCAGAAGACAAAGTAAAGCATTATAATGAAATGTGCAAAGACCTGCAGTTAGAAAACCAAAAGGGAAGAGCATGCTCTGCATTTCTCAAGCTGAAGTAACTGAAGGAAAAAAACTCAAGTCTTGAATTGTAATATTGAAGGATTCTACAGGGAAAATACTAAATGATGTTGCAAGCATCAAAAGAAGATGAAAGGAACACACAGAGTCACTGTAACCAAAAAGAATTCGTCGATGATCAATCATTTCAGGAGGTAGCATGCGATCAAGAACTGATGGTATTGAAGGAAGAAGTCTGAGCTGCACTGAAGGCATTGGCGAAAAACAACGCTCTAGGAATTGACGGAATATCAATAGAGATGTTTCAACAAACAGATGGAGCACTAAAAGTACTCACTCGTCTATGGCAAGAAATTTGTAAGACAGCTACCTGGCCAAACAGCTGGAAGAGATCCATATTTGTGCCCATTCCAAAGAAAGGTGATCCAATAGCTTGCAGAAATTATCTACTAATAGGATAAAGGCAAAATGGAGCTCTAGGCAGGAGCACCACGCCATCCCTCCACAGCACAGATCCGAAAAACTAAGCCGAACAGAGAATACAACAATCCTAAAACCGTAAAACATCAAATGAAGAGATAAAGAACTCAGCCAAGCACCAAATGGAGTGAGAAAACTGACAGAGAACGGAGAGCGAGGAGAGATTCATGCAGAGGTTCCCTACCAGCTAACGCAGAGTGGATCCACCATCTTGGACTCCTATCGGAGACCAGCAAACAGAGGTACAGAAAGCAGATTCACGGATCATCCAGCGGGAGAAAAAACAACCAGTAATTTGCGGTGTGCGCTTTCCCACCCCCCACCCCTCTTCGCCCCGGCTCGGCCTCCTCTGCTTCCCATGGCCACGGTCTCTTGACCGGGAAGCTCCAGCTGCTTGGATTCCACACACCCAAGCAGGCAGCTCTCTGGGTGCCATTTGTTGGCTGTTGGTGTTGCTTTTTTCCACTTCTTTTGATTTCTTCCTTGCCTCTGGCCATCTCCCCCTCCTTTCACTCAAGCGCCTCGCTCAGTGAACCATCTTTGCTTCTTCCTGAGGGGCTGCAGAGCGCCGGCAATTTGTGATATATGCTTCCCCACTCTCTACCCTTCTTCACCCATACTCGGCCCCTCCGCTTCCCGCGGACACAGTCTCTTGTCTAGAAACACCAGCCTGAACTAGCTGGCTCTCTGAGTGCCATTTGTTGGCTGCTGGTGTTGCTTTTTTTTTTTTTTCTCTGCTTCTTTTGATTTCTTGCTTGCCTCTCGCCACCTCCCCCTCCTTTCTCTCGAGTGCCTGGTTCCGTGCACCATCTTTGCTTCTTCCTGAGGGGCTCCGGAGCTCCATTCAAATGTGGAGCTGCTTCCAGGTCTGGGCTCCCACGCTGGTGTGATCCTGGGGCTTTTGTTCGTTTGTTCATTTTGAATTGTTTGTTTGTTCTCTTTTCCTTTTCTTGAGTTGGGAGCCCTTTCTGGCCAGGTGGAGATGCATGGCAATGAAGTCCCCTTTAGCTTCCACAGATGTGCAGAGGGATCCCAGAAGGCATTTCTTTTTCCGTTGTTTTTCTTTTTCTTTTTTTTTCCTGTTTTTTTGTGGGGTATTTCTTGTTCTTTTTTTTTTAATTTCTTTTGTTTTCTTTTCCCTCTTTTTCACTTTTTGTCTTCCTTTGACGCTCAGTTTCTTCTCCCTCTATATCTTCCTTCTCTTTCTGATCCCTGAATACCAGGTGTTGTATACCTCAATGCCTTCTAGCCATGCTGTATTGCAACACCTGAGAGCGACTTCCCCAGACCTCATAGCTGCACCGGTGGGATCCCCGGGAACTTTGCGGTTCTTTAACCTTTCTGATTTTTATTTATTCATTCTTTTCTTTTCTTCCTCTTCCCCTTTCTGTTTCTCTCCATTACATAGTCTCTCATCTCTCCATTCCAATGGCAAGCTCCTCTAGCATTCTTTTTTGTTTGTTTGCATTTTTTGGCCCCTGTTCCTCTCTCCTCTCTCCCATATCCATCTTAGCTCCACACATAACAATCTCCCCGCTGCATCCTGCCTACCTGCACCATGTGCTTGACATCACACCACTAAGCAGCATGGACACGGCCTAGTGGAAACTGCCCTGCACTGATTACCAACCCGCTCCGGTGGCTGTAGTAAGTGCCACAAACAACCCACCCCAGCAACTCCTCATCAGCTAGACCTGCCCTGCTGTACCATATATGAGTGACCCTGCCTGTTGGAGAAGGAGGCGAAAAGTATTGGGTGTACAAATGAGCAAACAACAAAGAACACACAATCCGCCTGCTCAGACATAGTCAATGTTTTTTTAAAAAAAGGGACAAAACAAACAAATCTACAATCAATAAATGAGGAAAATAACTACTCAATGCACTGAAACAGCAGATAATGTCTAAACATTTACAAAAACAGGACAGGATGGTTCCAGTAGGCGTCCAAAATAAAACACCAGATGACTCCCTCATGGAAGAAAATGCACTAAAACTACCTCATAAGGAATTCAAATCTCTAATACGCAGAATTCTCTAAGAACTGAGGCAAAAAGCTGACAAACATGAGGAAAAAATAGACAAATTCATGGAAAATACAGACAAAATTTGGAAGAATTCAGGAAGATGATGCAGGAATGAAAGGCCAAAATAAATTCACAACTAGAAATTATACAAAGACAACAATTAGAAATCCAAAAGATAAACAACAAGAATTCAGAAATGGATGATGTCATAGAAGGGCTGAGAAGCTGATTTGAAACGGTGGAAGACAGGATCAGTGGAATTGAAGACAAACACGTGGATACAACTCTGTTTGAGAAAAACTCAGAAAAAAGAGCAAAGAAAAATGAAGAGACCCTGAGAGTTATGTGGGACACAATTAAAAGCAAAAATGTACGAGTGATTGGCATTCCAGAACAGGGGGAGAAAACAGAAAACACAGAAGGATCATTGAGGAACTGCTGAGAGAAAACTTCTCCAATATCATGAAAGATGAAAAGCTGACCATCCAAGAAGCTAGACAAACCCCATATAGAAGAGACTCCAAAATAAAATCACCAAGGCATATCATATGCACACTTGCCAAAACCAAAGACAAACAAAGAATCCTGAGAGCAGCTCATGAAAAACAAGAAGTCACATACAGAGGAGAAACAATAAGACTAAGCTCAGATTATTCGGCAGAAACCATGCAGGCAAGAAGGCATTGTGATGATATACATAAAACCTTGAAAGAAAAAAATTGCCAGCCAACAATAATATATCCTGCAAAACTCTCGTTCAAATTTAACTGTGAAATTAGGTCATTTCCAGATAAACAGAAATTAAGGGAATATGTAAAAGTCAAAAAAAACTTACAAGAATTATTAAAGGGAGTTCTTCGATCTGAGGACAAACAGCTTCAGCTCACAGGCAGAACCTAGGATGCAGGAACGTACGAGCCAGGTACCAGTCTAGGAAATGAACTCTCGACGACTATCCAAAACCAAAAGAAATACAATAGGGAATCAGAGCAGTTAATCAATAAATTACAACAACATAAAAACAATAAAAGGGGGAATAAACAGCATAGGTATAGAACCTTCTAATGAAAAGGAAGGCAAGGTGATACCAACTAATGGTAGACTGCTTCAACTTAGAAACATAAGGGTAAAATTCATGGTAACCACAAAGAAAATTAACAAACCAACTCATAAAAATAAAGATGAAAAACATAAAGTCTCGGCAAAAACAAAACCTACAAAAACAAAAGAAATGAAAAAAACATTCACAAAGAAAAGTAACTCAGCACAAGAGAGTAAGAAGAACAAATAAAACTTCAGCACCACAAAAAAATCACTACAAAATGAGAGCAACAGACTCACATGTATCAATAATTATAGTGAATGTAAGTGGACTTAATGCACCCATAAAGAAACGGAGAGTGACAGAATGGATAAGAAAACAGGATTCATCAATATGCTGTCTACAACAGACACACCTTAGAAACAAAAATGTGAATTTATTAAAAGTCAAAGGTTGGAAAAAAATATATCAAGCTAACAACTACCAAAAAAGAGCAGGAGTGGCAATTCTAATCTCAGATAAAATAGACTTTAAAACAAAATCTACCATAAAAGACAAAGAAGGACACTGTATAATGATTAATGAGATGATCCATCATGAAGACATAACCATAATAAACATCTACACTCCCAATGACAGGGCTCCAAAATACATAAAACAAACTCTAACAGCACTGAAAAGAGAAATTGACAGTTCCACAGTAATAGTAGGAGACTTCAACACACCACTCTCAGTAAAGGACAGAACAACTAATAAGAAACTCAGCCAAGATACAGAAGACTTAAAGGGCACAATCAGCCAACTGGACCTCATAGACATATATAGAACACTCCATCCAACCACTGCAAAGTACACGTTGTTTTCCAATGCACATGGAACGTTCTCTAGAATAGACCACATCTTAGGCCACAGAGCAAACCTCAACAGCATCCAAAGCATTGAGATAATTCAAAGTATCTTCCCTGACCACAATGCCATCACTGTGGAAATTAACAATAAAAGATCAAGGAAAAAAAATCAACTACATGGAAACTGAATAATAACCTGCTTACACATCATGGGAAGTAGAAAAATCAGAGATGGAATCAAAAACTTCCTAGAATCAAATGAGAATGAAAACACATCATACCAAAACCTTTGGGACACAGCAAAGACAGTCCTCAGAGGACAATCTATAGCAATAGATGCACATATCAAAAAAGAAGAAAGGGACAAAATCAATACATTAACTGCAGAACTCAAACAAATAGAAAGAGAACAGCAGAAAAAGCCCGCAACCACCGGAAGAAAGGAAATAGTAAAGATCAGAGCAGAAATAAATGAAATAGAAAACAGAAAAACAATAGAAAGGATTAACAAAACCAAAAGTTGATTCTTTGAAAGAATCAACAAAATCGACAAACCACTGGCCAGAGTGACAAAAAAGAAACAGGAGAGGACACAAATAACCCAAATAAGAAATAAAATGGGGGACATTACAACAGACCCAACTGAAATAAAAAGGATTATAAAAGAATATTATGAAAAACTATACTCCAACAAATTTGAAAACCTAGAGGAAATGGATAAATTTCTAGAAAGACACAGCCTACAAATACTACAACAAAGTGATGTTGAAAATCTGAACAGACCCATAACAAGAGAAGAGATTTAAAAGGTAATAAAAAAAACTCCCAACCAAAAAAAGCCCTGGCCCAGATGGCTTCACTGGAGAATTCTACAAAACATTTACAGAAGAGCTTGTACCAGTACTACTCAAGCTATTTCAGAGTATAGAAGAGGAAGCAACACTTCCAAATTCATTCTATGAAGCCAGCATAACGCTGATACCAAAACCAGGCCAAGATGCCACAAAAAAAGAAAATTACAGACCAATAACTCTAATGAATATAGAAGCAAAAATTCTGAACAAAATTCTAGCCAATAGACTTCAGCATCATACCAAAAAAATAATACACCACGAACAAGTAGGATTCATATCAGGTATGCAAGGATGGTTCAACATTAGAAAATCAATCAAAGTAATCTACCACATAAACAAAAAGGAAAGAAAAGAATCACATGATCATCTCAATTGACACAGAAAAGGCATTTGACAAAGTCCAACACCCATTCCTGATAAAAACTCTGAATAAAATAGCTATAGAAGGGAAATTTCTCAACATAATAAAGGGCATCTATGCAAAAACAATGGCCAACATCATTCTTAATGGAGAGAGGCTGAAAACATTCCCCTTGAAAACAGGAACAAGACAAGGATGCCCTTTATCACCACTCCTATTTAACATTGTGTTGGAAGTTCTAGCTAGAGCAATAAGGCAAGAAAAAGAAATAAAGGTCATCCAAATTGGTAATGAAGAAGATAAACTGTCCCTGTTTGCAGATGATATGATACTATACATAGAAAACCCTAAAGACTTTATAAGAAATCTACTGGAACTAATAGAAAGATTCAGCAGAGTAGCAGGATACAAGATAAACATTCAAAAATCAGTTGGATTCCTATACACCAGTAAGGAGAATGATGGAAAGGAAAACAGTACCATTTTCAATACCCCTAAAAAGACAAAATACTTAGGAATAAATCTGACCAGGGATGTAAAAGACCTATACAAAAAAAAAAACTACAAAACACTACTGCATGAAACCCAAAGGGATGTACATAAATGGAAAAACATACCATGCTCATGGATAGGCAGACTCAATATTGTGAAAATGTCAATTCTACCCAAAGCAATTTACAATTACAATGCAATCCCGATCCAAATACCAACAACATTCTTCAAAGTGATGGAAAAACTAATAATAATTAACTTTATATGGAAAGGGAAGAAGCCCCGAATAAGTAAAGCACTACTGAAGAAGAAGAATAAAGTTGGAGGACTCACACTACCTGACTTCAGAACCTACTATACAGCTACTGTAGTCAAAACAGCCTGGTACTTGTACAATGACAGATACATTCATCAATAGAACAGAATTGAGAACCCAGATGTAAATCCATCCACCTACGGTCACCTGATCTTCGACAAGGGCCCAAAGTCCATCAAATGGGGAAAAGGCAGTCTTTTTAACAAATGGTGCTGGCAAAACTGGATATCCATCTGCAAAAAAATGAAACAGGACCCATACCTCACGCCGTATACAAAAACTACTTCCAAATGGATCAAAGACCAGAATATAAAGCCTAAAACTATAAAGTTCATAGAAGAAAAAATAGGACCAACACTTCAGGCCTTAATACATGGCATTAACAGGATACAAACCATAACCATCAACGCACAAACCCCAACAGATAAGCTAGATAACTGGGATCTTCTAAAAATCAAACACCTATGCTCTTCAAAAGACTTCACCGAAAGAGTAAAAAGAGGACCTACAGACTGGGAAAAAAATTTTGGACATTACAAGTCAGACAAATGTCTAATCTCCATAATCTACAAGAAAATCCAACACCTCTACAACAAAAAGACAAATAATCCTATTAAAAAATGGGCAAAGGAAATGAACATACACTTCACCAAAGAAGACATTCAAATGGCCAACAGACACATGAGGAAATGCTCGCGATCACTAGCCATTAGAGAAATGCAAATTAAAACCACAATGAGATACTATCTCAGCCCAGCATTACTGGCACAAATCAAAAACACTGGAAATAAGAAATGTTGGAGGGGCTGCAGGGAGATGGGAACTCTTATGCACTGCTGGTGGGAATGCAAAATGATACAACCATTTTGGAAAATGATATGGCTCTTCCTCAGAAAGCTAGAAATAAAAATAGACATACCATTCAATCCAGCAATCCCACTTCTAGGAATATATCCTAGAGAAATAAGAGTCTTCACTCGAATAGACATATGCACACCTATGTTCATGGCAGCATTGTTCACAATAGCAAAGCGATGGAAACAATGTAGGTGCCCGTCAACAGATGAATGGATAAACAAACTATGGTACATACACACAATGGAGTACTATGCAACGAGAAAGAACAACAATGAATCTGTGAAGCATCTCATAACATGGATGAAACTGGAGGACATTATGCTGAGTGAAATACGTCAATCACAAAAGGACAAATATTGTATGAGACCTCTATTGTAAAAACCCATGAAAAAGTTCACACACAAAATGTAACAATCTTTGTTGGTTACCAGGGATGGGAGGGGTGGGGGGGAAATACTAAATAGCCAATAGATAAGTGGTATCTTGGCTGAACAGTGAGACAGTACACAATACAGGGGAAACTAGCACAACTTGTACACGGAAAGGTCATGGAAGCCCCATAGACACATCCAAACTCCCTGAGGGACTGAATTGCTTGGTGCAGGGCTGTGGGGGCCATGGTCTCGGGGAACATCTAGCTGAATTGGCATGACACAGCTTGTAAAGACAATGCTCTACATTCTGCGTTGGTGAGTAGTGTCTGGGGTCTTAAAAGCCTGTGAGCGGCCATCTAAGATACTCCACTGGTCTCATCCCTTCTGGAGCAAGGGAGAATGAAGAGAACAGGATACACAGCTACCAAGGCCTCCACCGGACTGAGTCCAGAACAGCTAGATGGTGCCCGGCTACCACCACTGACTGCTCTGATCAGGATCACAACAGAGGGTTCTGGACAGAGCTAGAGAAGGATGTAGAGCATAATTCTAACTCACAAAAAAAAAAAAAAAAAAAAAAAGACCAGATTTACTGGCCTAAAGGATACTGGAGAAACCTTGAGAGTATGGCCCCCAGACACCCTTTTAGCTCAGTGGTGAAGCTACCTCCGAGGTTCACTGTTCAGCCTGGGAGTGGACAGCCCCATAAAACCAAATGAGACTAACGAGGTACAGCAGTCCAGTGACAAGAGCCAGAAGGCAGAAGGGGACAAGGAAGCTGGTGATAGGGAACCCAAGGTTGAGTAAGGATATTGTTGATGTGTTGTGAGATTGTTAACCATTGTCATAGGGCAACATTTATTGTAACCGTTAAATGAGAAACTATTTTGTTCTGTAAGTCTTAATCTTAAATGAGAATAACAGCACGATTGGAAAAGCATAGTCAATGTCACTGAACTGTGCACGTAGAAATATTTGAAACAGTGTATCTTTGGCTATGTGTATCTTCACCAAAAAAAAAAAAAAATGTTGAGAAGTTAGAGGGTTAATATGTTGTGGGATTGTTAACCAATGTCATAAAACAACATGTGTACTACTGTTTCATGAGAAACTGTTTGTTCTGTAAGCCTTCACCTGAGGTACAGTAAAATATTTAAAAAAAAAATTACCTAAGAATATCATTAATATCACACACAAGTAAAATTTTGCTGAAGATCATTCAAAAGTAGTTGCAGCAGTACATCGACAGAAAACTGCCAGAAATTCAAACTGGATTCAGAACAGGATGTGGAACAGGGATAGAACTGCTGATGTCAGATTGATCTTAAATGAAAGCAGAGAATACCAGAAAAATGTTCACCTGTTTTATCGACTATGCAAAAGTACTCGACTGTGTGTATTATAACAAATTATGGATAACATTGCAAAGAATGGGAATTCCAGAACACTTAATTGTGCTCATGAAGACCCTGTACATAGACTAAGAGGCAGTCGTTCAAACAGAACAAGGCGATACCACATGATTTAAAGTCAGGAAAGACGTGCATCAGGGTTGATTCAATGCATATGCTGAGCAAGTAGTCTGAGAAGCATGTCTATATGAAGAACATGGCATCAGGATTGGAAGAAAACTCATTAACAACCTACTATATGCAGATGACACAGACTTGCTTAGTGAAAGCAAAGAGGACTTGAAACACTTACTGATGAAAATCAAAGTTTACAGTCTTCAGTATGGATTGCACCTCAACATAAGGAAGACAAAAATCCTCACAACTGGTGCAATGATCAACATCATCATAAACAGAGAAAAGACTGAAGTTGTCAAAGATTTCATTTTACTTGTATCCATAATCAACGTCCATGGAAGCAGCAGTCAAGAAATCAAAGGATGTTTCCGCTGGGCAAATCTGTTGCTAAAGGCTTCTTTAAAGTGTTGAAAAACAAAGATGTCACTTTGAGAACTAAGGTGCCCTTTACCCAAGCCATGGTGTTTTCAATCGCTTCATATGCATTCGAAAACTGGACAATAAATAAGGAAGACTGAAGAAGAATTGAGGCTTTCAATTACGGTGTTGGTGGAGAATATTGAATATACCATGGACTGCCAGAATAACAAACACATTTGTCTTGGAAGAAGTACAGCCAGAATGCTCCTTAGAATCGAGGATGGCAAGAGTTTGTCTCATGTACTTTGGACGTGTTATCAGGAGGGACCAGATGCTGGAGATGACATCATGTTTGGTAAAGTAGACGGTCAGCAAAAAAGAGAAAGACCCTCAACAAAATGGACTGACACAGAGGCTGCAACAATGGGCTCAAGTATAACAATTGTTAGGATGGTGGAGGACCGGGCACTGTTTCATTCTGTCATACATAAGGCCACTGTGAGTTGGAACCAACTTGATGGCACCTAACAGCTATATGTGTGTGTATATATATATATGGAATTAGCTTATCATTTAAAATATTTTTTTTAGTTTAAAAATGTGCAAGTATGAATTAAGAATGTATACTTTCCCTCAGATGTATTTTTATAGGAAGTGATTATTATGAGGTTGATTTATAGCAGAAAAATACTTAATTCTTTCCAAAAGATAATTCATAGAGTTGGTACACAGATATTATGTTACAAATTCCTTTTTGTATTTTTCCCTTTTGACAAACTGTTTACTTGTTTTTCCCTTAGCTTTATATACATAAGGAATCTACTAAAAATCCTTTGCTTTTTTCTCAACGTATTTAATTCTTACCCCTCTTTTAAGCCCCAATTCAGATCAAACCTCTTTCATGAGAAATTCCCCAATCAAAAGCATTCACTTCCCTGAGTTTCTATCACACATGTTTCTTGTATTTCTCACTTGGCCTTGACTCGGGTTATCTCTGATTATCATATGTATTTTGAGAATAAGACCCATGAGGACAGAAATAATGTCTGTCATTTCAGTGCAGTTCCAACACTTAAGGCAAGGAGGTGGTATAATTAGATTCATAGTTTCCAAAACTCATGCAGATAGCAGTCCAGCGGGTGTATTGGCAAGAGTGGATGGAAGGTATACCTTTTTTTCTAAGAAACTATTTCACCATGATGAAGTAGTTAACAAAGAGTCAGGCTTCTGGCTTCTACTCTTTCACCAGCTCTAGGCGTCTTCCTCACTCATTCCTGTTCCAAATTCCTTTGGTTATGGAACCCTTGGAACATTATTTCACACATAAGCAACCAATTATAGGTGGATATGGTGACATAACTGCTGTCTTGACTTTTCACCATTTAGAGTGTCAAAGGCAGCTGACTGGGATTAGCTTACAGCTGTCAGACTCTTTCTTACCTTCCTCTGCTCCTCATGCCGAAGTGTGGACTGTCTTCAGCTGACCCCTCCTTCTCTACCAGAGTATAGAAAATATTCAATAAGAATAAAAAGGAAGGTTGAATTAGAGAATTCTAATTAGGGGGGATGGAATTTTTACTTAAAAGACATCGTAAATGTTAAAGGGCCCTTGCTCTAAAATGTGTACTCACACAATTGTCAAAAATGCATACAGGCCCTAGTTTGAGCATTTACTGGATAAAGGCCATGAAAATAATGGTTCCCATTAAGCTGATTATATTTTGTTGATTTGGATTTTTCTGTCACTCATCTTGTCTTGTCAGGCGCATACTTCGGAAGTGTCTTTGGCTGTGAGGCATTTGTTAGTACCAGGTGTAACTTATTATCAGTGAAACAGAATGGTGCAACCTGCATAGTCTATAAGGAAGAGGCTAGTCATCTCTGTGATTATAACCTGCACTTCTTTTGACCTCTGACTCACTAAGAAACCCTCCCCCTGGGTAGAAGACAATATATTACATTTCAAGACTGAGTTCAGTTGCCTGGGATGAACCTTTATATTCCAACCACCCAAGGGATATGGAAGCTACGTAAGTACAGTTTGGGTTTCTTGTTTACCAGTAGCAGAAAACTCTACCAAAACAAGAATATTCAAAAAGGGCTTTATTAGCTCATGTAACACGGAAGTCCAGATTCAGGCTTTCCTCACCCTGGGGCTCACATGATGTCATCAGGACCTGACTCCCTTCAAGCACTTAGCTCTGTTTTCTCTGTGTTATTAGCTCCATTCTTTGATAGGCATTCCCCTCATGATGCCAAGATGGATGCAACAGCTTCAGTCTTACATTCTCTGACATTCAAGTTCTGTGTTCCTAGTAGATATTTGATTATAACTCATTAGCACTATGTCAGATGCCTCTCCTTAACACATATACTGTAGCCAAGAGAATGTAATGCCTAATTGCAGAAATTGTAAGGGAGTAAACAAGGGCTGAAAGTAAGGGAAGGGTGGTTTAGTGAGGGAAGTTGCAATGCTATTGGGGGTGAGGAGAGGGAGAAATATATAATAAATGGTCAAACTGCAAATGTCTTCTATACCATAAACAGGAAAACTTCTTTCTTGTTCTACCAGGGGTTTGCTGCAGTAACAATGAAATTCTTTGTGATATAATTTTCATCTACTTTCCTTAAGTTAGACATTGGATAAAAATTTACATAAATATTTATGTAGAAAATATTGTCCTCAATAAATATATATATATGTGTGTGTTTTTTTTCTTTCTGACCTATTATAAGTCACTAATGGTATTTTATCAGCTATCTAAGCTCTGAATGCCTATCTGTGTGGTTAGCACCCTTTAGAATGAGTAGAAGAAGCTTCTCAGTTGGGATAGGGTTTGATGAGATTCAAGAACTCTTATACCAAAGTATTTGCCCCACTTTTGCAATTAATTTATTCACTCATTTGAAATATATATTGAGCAACTACTTTGTGCCCAAAATTACTTTAGCTGCTAGGTAGATAATGAATTGCAAAACCAGAACCTCTGCTCTCGTAAAGTTTAAGTAGAGAGGTGATAGGACCATATTTGCTTTTTGAGAAGAGATTTTAGAAATCCCAGCAGTATATGAAAGGAGAATAATTAAGTGGCTATTGCACAGTATAGATGAGAGAACCTAAATTTAATTTGAGTAGAAGTATGCAAAACCAAAACCAAACAAGCTGCTGTTGAGTCAATTGTTATTCATAGCAACCCTAAAGGACAAAGTAGAACTGCCCCATAGGGTTTCACAAGGCTGTAAATCTTTATGGAAGCAGACTGCCACATCTTTCACAGAGTGGCTGATAGGTTCAAACTGATGATCTTTCAGTTAGCGGCCGAGCACTTAACTACTGCACCACTAGGACTCCTTCCAGAAGCATGCAAGATAAAATAAAATGGCAAAAATAGAAATATAATTTAGATATGCATCATGAGCAACTTGCCATGGTTAAGAATTGAGCGTGAGGACCAATGGGATGCTAATGTTATCATCTACATATCTGATATACAAAGCTCAATGGATGTTTCCCATTCTGTCTAATAAGGAACACTAGAAGAGGACTAGGATTGAAGGAAGCTTGCTTCTTTTTTGGCACTAATAGTATGTCTCGAATCCTACTTAATTCTGGACCTATATTATTCCCAATCACAATATTAATGCTCCATGCAATGAGAGACAAGTCTTAAAAATTTTCTCTTTATTCTAGAGTCGGTATAGTGCCTGGCTCATAGTAATACTTATTTTTTATGCTCAACCCATTTTTGTGGACTGACTTACTAAATAAATGAATAAGCAAATAAACAGGCCTGTATTGTAGTGCCTATAAAGCCTTCACATTTTATTCCATTCTATTCATCATTATCTTCTCTAGGAATCCTCTTTAAAAGAAAACATTCTGAGGTTTTAAGTAAAGACTACCTCATAAAATATGATCAGATTTCTAATTATTTGCAGTAACTGATTTCCCTTTCAGAGAATTTTTTTAATCAGACGGGGCAAGGGAATTATATTGGTAAATTACTTCTGAAATGAGTAGAGAGGCAGCCACGTGCATCTTTTCTCTTGTGTGAAGCTGAGGAAGGCTTGGTGAGAAAGACCAGTTTTAGCACTTAATGCCTTCCTGCCACTCTTCTACATGAAAAGCTACATGAATTGGGAAGTACTAGGCAGTAAGAGTGAAAAAGTAGGCAAGGGAGAGATAAATGACCTATGTTCTCCATATTAAGACATTTAGGTTTTATCTAGAAGATAGTCATTTGAGAGCCTTTGTGCTCTTTGCCTCTGAACTCCCCAAAGTACTTATATTCTAAACATTAATTTGACTATATACGTGCTTTATAATTAGCCATGTATTACAGCATGAGATTGTAAATTATCTTGTTTTGCTATTTAAATTTTCAAACATTTGTCATATCAGGATCAGACAAGCATCTGAGTTCCAAAACTATTTGCCTTCTTTGTGGTCTAATCCCTTATGCTATCTTGACAACAGTAGACACTTGCTTGGTTGTTGGATTTTCTTACAATTGTTGTATTCCTATATTAGATGATTCCTATTCTTTCAGTGGTAAAAGACTCGCCTTTAGAATGTGGATAAAGAACTCGTTCTCTCTGACAATGTTGCTCCTGCCATTTCTAATTTAGTCTAATATTCTTCCAGGTTTGGAGTTATTTCCAATCAAAAATGATTTTGACTCAATCATAAATCTCCCATATATCTTCAGAGCAAATGGTTCCTAAAGCACACTTTGAGGGTTATTTTTTAATCTTCTGATCTTGTAATCACTAGAGTTCAAATAGTTCCCGAGTTACTCCATAACCTTTAGACAAGTGTTAATTTATTTTCTGAGTTTCATCTTGCCAGGCCTCTTGTTTTAAAGTTTGCTTCAAAAATGAGGTTCATGCTACCTTAACATTGGCTTTCTCCTTGATGCATGTCTTGCTGCTAACTAAATCCACATCAGGAACATTGAAAACATACACAGAGCACTTTCTATGTTAATCATTAAATTGACCCTAATATGTTTTTATTTTCAAAACTACCCTGGGTAAGCACTCTAGTCTTGGGCTAAAGCAATTGTCCAAGCTCAAGGAACCATTTAAACATTTTCTGATGGAATCTCCAACTCGCCCAGTATGTCTCAGTCCTGGCTCCGCATTACATCGCTTGAGAAGAGTTTAAAAAATATGGATGTCATACTTTACCCTCAGGGATTCTGAATATAATTGGCTGGGTTAGGGCCTGGACCCTGGTAATTCTAACACTCAGTCACATTTGAGAAGTGCCATACTAATTAATAAAAGAAACAGTATTTAAATTTTTAAACAAAACAAAAATCTAGAGGCCCAGAATTAGTTCTTTATGGCTTTGTTGGTAGTTATCTTGTGAGTTTAGACAACTCATTTCATTTCTCCAAGTCTCAGCTTTTTCACATGTAAAATGAAAAGTTTGTATGAGATGATTCAATCCTTTATTAGGTCAACAGATATTTACCATCTTACTCATTCCAGGCACGGTGGGATACCATCAACATGAACCAGACAGTCACAGACCCTGGTCAATGGATTTATAAAGTGACTACCATAACTGGCAAGCTCCTAGGTAGTGCAAATAATTTGTGCTTGTTTGCTAACCTAAGGCTGATGGTTCAAACTCACCCAGACATACCAGGGAAGAAAGACTTGGTAATCTGCTTTTGCAAAGATTACAGTCAAGAAAACCCTTGGAGCAGTTCTACTCTGTAACACATGGGGTCACCATGAGTCAGAATTGTTTCAATAGCAATGGGTGTTATCATAACTGGCCGTGTACTTCAATTTACAATTAATGTTTTACTAAAATAAATGTCTAATTCAACAAAAAATGCATTAGCTATTATTCTAAACACCTTTTACCTTTCTGCATATAGTTAACCTCTTAATCATGTAATTAAACTTTTATATTGTCCTGAAGGATTTTTGTAGATGGAAGTTGGAGGTTTGTTTCTCATATTTTAATCACTATATAGTTTTGCCATATTTGGGTAGGGTGAAGCGGATTACAATAAACTTTAATTTAGTTGCAGCAATGAATGGCCCCAGAGACAAGAGGTGAGGCAAGTGGGTCTATGGTATTTTGGGCAAGAAAAGGACTACATCAGTATATCTGTCTCTAGTCCAGGGAAACCTGCAAGTCTGAGTACCCAAATTCTTAAAGTCAGGTTATTGGTGCCTGATGATTCATCAGAGTAGATAATATCCTGCCTCAGACCTAATTGCCCAAGTCAGGTGGGCCTTCTGTATACGCATTATCCATCCTCTCTCCTTACATGTACGCATAAAAGGGATAGAATCATTCACATTCTCGTCATCCTGGCTTTCAAGAGCATTCTTGTCATTTTATCTTTTAGCTCATCTCTCTTAATCTTGATAGTATTCCCAACAACCACTCAGCTTCCTCATATATTTTAATGTCATTTGTTACAAGCAGTATCTTACCTTCCTCTTTCATTTGCCTTTCTCAGTTCTAGTATTTCTAGGTTTGTTGCAGAAAACATTCCAAGTTTCCTGACTTTTACATTGAGAAGCAGGTTGTCTCAATGTACAGATATTTAGACTGTAATTGATTTGAATGGGTTGCCTGTTATGAGCCACAGCAATCCTCCTCCACCCTGTCTTGCTTTACTATTTAACTTTTTGAATTCAGTTTGGGGTCTGAGTGTCATCCGGAGTGAAAGAAATTAGCAATTTGGGGCAATCCTATATTGCATTCACTCCACAGGGCAGACTGAATATATTTTTAGGCACTGCATGTTTATAACCTAATTTTCCCTCATTACTTTACAGAGGTGACCTTGTTCTAATACCTTCGGTACCTGATGTTTAAAAGTGAAATTCTTTTCAAACCTGCTCTGTTAATGTGTTCCTGCTCAGAAACAAATGCAAGATAACATTAACATTCCTGCCACAAAATAGCTGCTAATTTTCTTGCAGTGAAGATAGAAAGCTTTTCATTACATATTACAAACTTCATTTATGTAGAATGAGTCTCCAGGCTTGCTGAAAAGCCAATGAGCATCTAATCTCTAATGCTGCCTTCAGCTCTAACATCAATCCTCCTAGTCCAACTCACCTTTTATCAGCTATTCAGTCTTTTTTTTTTAATTTTCATCCTGTTACTAAATTGTGTTGTTCATCTGACAAAGCAGCTTTGATTTATGCTTTTTTAATATTATAACTTCAGAGAAGAAAACACACACATGCACACACACTAAGGAATATGCTATTTTCTTATTAAGGTCAGAATGAAATCTATGCAACAGAAAATGAGCAAGTTGTTTTGAAACATATGATGACATTATTAAGTTCATAAAAGTTGCATTCCTGATCTTAACTTCTACTTGATATGCATCCCTCCATGTTAAGTTTCTCTTGAAAATGGTCTGCAGAGACCTGTGCAGATTTATATGCCATCTCCAGACACAAGTAAAAAATAAAAAGAAAGAAGATAGTAATGCCTTGGTTTGTTCAAAACTTATTAAGACAATGACATTTTAATTATGGTTATTCTATTACTGTCATATCCTTAAGGCATATTATCACTGATGGAGTCCTCTGTTCATCTCCCAGAAGTTTACTGAAGGTTAACCTGCAGAGCTAGTTTAGGTCAATCTTGGATCACTATCTTAGGAGAAGAAAACGCAAAAACCTATGCTTCATATATAGTTGTTAACTACAGACTTTCATCAAATCTTTTTAATGGATACTCTTACTTATAGGCATAGAATTCCTCCAAGAGTTTGGGAACTCAAAAAACCTCATTGCAGACTTTCCCAAGAATGAAATAATTTGCAGTGGAAGAATTAGATAGTAAGTTAAATTGAACTTAGGTTATAATCTTGAAGCTGAAAAGTCAGTAAAAGTCAGGCTAAGAACATGCATGCAGAAGATTGGAGATATTGTCTTGGAAGCGTATTTATACAAAATTAAAAGAGAAGGTTGTTTTCTGTGTATTTTGTTTTTTTCCTTTTAAACACCAAAGACATTTTATCCCTCCTAGCAGACTCATGCAGAGACATTTGCTCTCTGTGAGCAGCAGAGCCTGAGGTGATTACGTCCAGTTTGTTTTATCTTCAGCCTTAATAAGTCTTCATAGCATCCTGATGGAAAACACAAGGTTAAATGGAGCTCCAGAGAGAATTCTTCTAGAATGAAGGCCAGTCGTATTTGTTAACAGAAAAGGCACTCTCCTCTATAGTGCAATTGCTCTAAGTGATTAAAATGGAGCTAGAAACAGAATAAAGCAGAGGGTTACTAGCTGGTTTGACCAAGTCACCTTCAAGCCTTGAGCATTCTCATCCAGACCTTCTATAGCAGTTTCCACCTCAAATTATGGCTTCTCTAGCCCAGAATTAGTCTTAGGCCAATGATGTGCACAAACCTCTGTTTTATAGTATGCAAAACCTAAAACCAAGCCAAACCTGGTGCCCTCGAGTCGATTCCGACTCATAGTGACCCTATAGGACAAAGCAGAACTGCTCCATAGGATTTCCAAGGAGCAGCTGGTGGCTTCCAACTGCCAACATTTTAGTTTGCAGCAGAGCTCTTAAGCACTGTGTTACAAGGGCTCTATAGTATGCAAAGGATTCCTAAAATTAGAGGTTTCTTTCAAATTAGGCAAATTGCATAGTCTTAAACCATTCACTTTGCTTTGTAGAGGTTCTCCAGCAGACAGTTTTAAATGAATTTCCAGTTGCCTTTCCAGTTGATTGTTACTTCCAATGTAACATGAGATCAGAAAGATTATTGTTAGCACTTCACAGAATCCAGGAAGAAATACTCTAATTTTTTATGAATTCCAGATCCAGAAAGATTATATGCAAAGAATGTCCTTAATATAAAAGTGTTTTGCATTTTTTCATCTCCAGTAAGAGTATTGAAACCATTCCACTCCTAATCCTTACACATTTCTTCTTAAGATCTCAAATTTATTCAATTCTTCAACATCATCAACTCATTAGATAGAAAAGAATAAACCTCTGAATCCTCATTTTTTTTGATTCCTCATTTACTTACTTCAGATACTTGTATGCCTAAATGAATAACACTTCAGTACGTTGCGGAGCCCTGGTGGTGCAGTTGTAAGAGCTATGGCTGCTCTGCCTAGAAGAACAGCAATTCGAATCTACCAGCCACTCCTTGGAAACTTATGGGGCAGTTCCACTCTGTCCCATAGGGTAGCCCTGAGTTGGCATCCACTCTAGGGCAACAGGTCTGGTTTTTGGGTTTTTCAGTACATTTGATCCTGACAAAAATGAGATTTACTCTAAAACAATCAATGAATGAGTTTGTGCTGAGGATTTAGTTCTAATTTTCCTTTTCAAACAACTTTCATTTCTATCTGGGAAGTTTTTTAACTCTGGAAAATTTACATTAAAATTATCATAATAATGCAGTGGTTAAGCTCTCAGCTGCTAACTGAAAGGTTTGTGGTTCGAACCTATCAGTGGCTCTGTGGGAGAAAGATGTGGCAGTCTGCCTCTGTAAAGATTACAACCTTGAAAACCTTATGACAGTTCTACTCTGTATTATAGGGTTACTATTAGTTGGAATCTATTCGAGGGCAACGAGTTTGTTTTTTTTTTTCGTATATATATACATAATATATGTATATTTTCCAGTGTGTTTATAAATATACTTCTTATGTGCCCTATAATGAGCCCTATAACACACTATGAAGAAGATAATGTATGTAGTCAATTAGTACATTGTCAGCACTGGGATAAGTTGGAAAGAACTTTGGTCCAGAATTCAGAAGATCTAAGTGGACTATGCCAAGAAATTTGGAAGACAGTTACCTGGCCAACCGACTGGAAGAGATTTATATTTACACTTATTCCCAAGAGAGGTGATCCAACCTAATGCAGAAATTATTGAACAATGTTGTTAATATCACACACAAATAAAATTTTGCTGAAGATCATTCAAAAGCAGTTGTAGCTGTATATTTACAGGGAACTGCCAGAAATTCAAGCCAGATTTGGAAGAGGACGTGGAACCAGGGATGTCATTACTGATATCAGATGGATCCTGGCTGAAAGCAGAGAATACCAGAAAGATGTTTACCTGTGTTTTGTTGACTATGCAAAGACATTTGACTGTGTGGATCATGACAAATTATGGATAACATTGCAAAGAATGGAAATTCCAGAACACTTAATTTTGCTCATGAGGAACTTATACGTAGATTAAGAAGAAGTCTTTCTATCAGAACAAGGGGATACTGCATGGTTTAAAGTCAGGAAACATATTCATCAGGGTTATAACCTTTCACCATACTTATTCTGTCTGTATACTGAGCAAGTAATCCGAGAAACTGACTATACGAAGAAGGACGGGGCATCAGGATTGGAAGAAGACTCATTAACAACCTGCGTTATGCAGATGACACAACCTTGCTTGCTGAAAGAAAGAGGAGTTGAAGCACTTCCTGATGAAGATCAAACACCACAGTCTTCAGTATGGATTACACCTCAACATAAAGAAAACAAAAATCCTTACAGCTGGACCAATAAGCAGCATCATAATAAATGGAGAAAAGATTAAAGTTGTCATAGATTTCATTGTACTTGGATCCACAATCAACACCTATGGAAGCAGCAGTCAGGAAATCAAAAGACACAGTGCATTGGGCAAATCTGCTGCAAAAGACGTCTTTAAAGTGTTGAAAAGCAAAGATGTCCTTGAAGACTAAGGTGCCCCTGACCCAAGCCATGGTGTTTTCAATCACCTCCTATGCATGTGAAAGCTGGACAATGAATAAGGAAGACTGAAGAAGAATTAATGCCTTTGAATTGTAGTGTTGGCAAAGAATATCGAATATACAATCGACTGCCAAAAGAACAAACAAATCTGTCTTGGAAGAAGTAAACCAGAATGCTCCTTAGAAGCAAAGAAGGCAAGACTTCGTCTCACATACTTTGGACATAGTAGCAAGTGGGATCAGTCCCTGGAGAAGGACATCATGCTTGGTAAAGTAGAGGGTCAGTGAAAGAGGAAGATCGTGAATGAGAGGGATTGACACAGTGGCTACAACAACGGGCTCAAGCATAACAACAATTGTGAGAATGGTGCAGGACTGCACAGTGTTTTGCTCTGCTGTACATAAAGTTGTTATGAGTTGGAACTGACTGGTTGGCACCTAACAACAACAAGTTCTGATTGCAGCTCTAAAATTTTAAACTGTGGTTTGGATAAGTCACACAATCCCTTTTGAATCTCACTTCTTAGTTGCTAATTTGACCAACTAATGAAAACTAACTATGAGATGTAAGTTATCCAGAAATGAACAAAATATAATCTATACCTTCAGGTTATGCTTTAGTGGAGGATCAAATATGTAATTAGAACTACCTGTATGATACTAGAAATAGAATTTAAATTTTGTAGTCCTGTGTCTTCATCTGTATGGAAGAGGTGATGATCTCTGAGTCTATATAAACACATTATATTACAAAATGCAATAAAATTAATATTGTAAGAACCATGTAAGGAGAATGAAGTGAGGAATGCCCTTGCCAACTACAGCTTAAAGCAAATGAAATAAGAAGGCAATTTGAAAACTGAACACATGTTATGCAAGAACAAAGTATTGTTATTAACATTGTACTATTAAATCGTCCCACGTGTGGTAGGCAGACTAAAAGATGTCTACGTTGTCATCCCTGAAAGCTGTAAATATGTTATCTTACATGGCAAAAGAGACATTGCAGATATAAGTTAAAGTCTTTGATGTGGGGAGAATATCCTCCATTACCTGGGAGGGCCCAATATAATCCTAAAGGTCCTTAATAGTGGAAGAAGGAGGAAAAGAAGTTAGAGTGGGGAGATGTGAGAAGGGCTCAGCCCATCATTGCTGGCTTTAAAGATGGAAGAAAGAGGCCATGAGCCAAGGAATGAGGCTAGCCTCTAAAAGCTAGAAGAGACAAGGAAATGAATTCTCCCCTAGACCCTCCACAAGGGGGCACAGCTCTGCCAACACCTTGGTGTTAGCTCAGTGAGATCTGTGTTGGACTTCTAACCTACACAACTGTAACATAATAATTTTTTTAAGTTCCTAAATTTGTGGTAATTTGTTACAGCAGCCATAGAAAAGTAATACATGAGGAAGTTGGCCTGTTGATGCTGGACTGATTTAGTTTCTACAAACTCAGCCTCTGAAAATGAAAGGCAGAGCAGGTGGACTACTACTCAGGGAAGTCATTGGGTGGCCAGGGAACAGAATGGAGGATACCTCTGCTAAGAAAAAAAAAAAAAAAGTGACTCATGGCTTAAGTGAGGAGAGAAGACAAAACACACATGAAGTGCAATTGACCTAATATTCACATATTATTAAGCATTTACTATATACATAATTGTGGCTTAGAAATTTTAAGGAACACAAGGTAATGTAAAAGTACTTTCTTAAGTGTAGAATCTAGTTAAAGGACAATAGTAACATAGGACTGCAGTGAGTGAGTAAATGGCATAAAACAGCAGAAATGTATATATAATTTAAAGAGTATAAACCTTGAATTCTATGACTCCACAGATGAGAGTATTTGACCAAACAAAAGTAGTAAAGATGGAGCTGTGAAGAGGTGAAAAAAATTAAAAGTTCTGAAGGCCACATATGACAGAGTAGAACTTGCCCCATTAGGTTTCCAAGGAGCGGCTGGTGGATTTGAACTGATGACCTTTTGGTTAGCAGCTGAGCTTTTAACCACCGTGCCACCACAGTAGGAGGAGGTAAAATGCAGAGTGAATGGGAAGATTCCTCTTTCCACTTCCTACTACAATTAGAAGGTTCCATTGCGTATCTTTTTGTACATATTGGACTCCTATGAAGATATCATTTGTAAAAAGATATAAGAATATTTTTTCAAAAAAAAAAAATACTTGACAACCACAGCAGCAATCAATAGGAAACCAATGAACAGATTTAAGCTTGGAAATGCCATGACCACTTTGGCTAGAATGTAAAAGATGTAGAGAGACCAATTGCAATAGTTCGAGTTCAAGAGTAATGGAAGAAGTGAAAAAGATAGATATAATAGACTTTTTTTAATAGAAAAGGTAGGAATTGATCATGATTAGATAAGGGAGTGAGATGGAACTAACCCTAGGATTTATGGCTTGAAGGAAGATGAGAATAGTGCTGTCATAATTCACTGGGTATCAACACTGGTTTACTCATTTAATCTTCATAATCATTATCGCAGATTTACTAGTGAGGAAACTGAGACCAGAAGTTAAGTAATTTGCCTGAGGTCAACCAGTCAGCTATTGGCAGGGGCAGGATTTGAACTCAGGCAGTGTGCTCTGGAGCCCATGCTTTCAGCCACCGTGCTGGCAAGGTTAGAGTAGTTACTTGAAGATAGAGAAGAGCTTTCATTTTGGACAGGTAGGATTTGAGGCAAATGAAACAAAATAACTGTGTAGTACATTTTCCTATCATTGTAGGGAGATCTCAGAACATTGTTGCTGTGTAGAACAAGGTTAACCCTGACAAAAAATAAATCTAAATCTAAATTATTCCCTTTGAGTCAATACGACATCTTGACTTTTGCTGAATGTGCTGAGAACTGTAATATTATTTCATTATCACTCAAACTACAGAAATGTATAAAGGAATTAGAAAGAGAACTACTTCCCTAGGGACAGTCATGCCATATGGTTGTTATAAAAATATAGTTTTAAACAACCTCAAATCTAGACAGTGTTATGGAAGTCTCTTCGCATTACACTAAGTATAATTCCTAGGGGGTTCATAGAACAATAAGTAAACCCCTGTAACAAGGAAATCACATGATTATACATTGTTTGGCTTTCATAAATTTTTTTAAAAAGGTCCTTTGACAATTGTATTTGATTTTTTTCAAATGCAGGTAAATTCCTCCTTCAGGTTTAGTTACCTAAGCATCACTACTAACAAATAACAGATACTGGTTTCAAATATGGAGTTTCTAGCTGGCATATAATTAGAGATATGCAAACCCATACGAAGCCAAGAGAAACCTCGTTATCCACAGGTAGTTGACAAAATGATTTACTACCTGCACATTGCCTGTTAAATTTAGATTAAGATTGACAAAATATTTTTTCCTGTGGTGCTTATAACTCAAAAGCCAAAACTTCTAAGACTCCCTTGCCCTAGTTTCCCTTTTTTTTTTTGAGAAACATTTCTTCATAGAAGTCTTTAGAACTCTTGTGAAACTTTTTTTTTCTCCCCCTATTCCTTTGCTGTTTGGAATTCTGATTCTGAGTTACAACTATATGAGAGCTTTAAGATAACCACAACAACAAAAACAAAAGTGCGACATCAAATTGAATCTGACCTTCTGGCAGGCAGAATGGAACAAAATCTCTCCTTTAAATCCCTCCAGTATTTGGAAAATCTTCTAATCCTAAAGGGCTGCCTCTCAATGATTCCATTTTTTGTGTTATAAAAGAAATATCATATCTGAAGGACTTTTTAGAAAAGTCTGGACATTCTCAGCCACTTTATTAAGAATTCTAATGTTGAATAAAGAGTCAATAAAAAGTATATAACAAAAGAAGGTCTCTGACCATTGGAAGAAAAATATAAAAAGAAATCCTTCATTTCCTTTCATTTCTAAATTGAAGCCACATATGACATTCTAATATACACTGATTATAGAATCTGACTATATCTTATGTACAGATTAACATAATTTTCAAATATTGAAATTACACTGAGAATAATTAATTCAAATATAAATTGATATTAGCACAGAATACATACATATATGTTTATATGTATATATACACACCTACAAACATGAATTGTATAACGCACAGATCTAATGTGTTTACTTTTCTTACTATGCATTAATTTGTTTTAAATTTAAATTTCCAAACATATGCACAAGAAAGTTCAGTAAACAACTATTCCTTACATGATTTGCCAACATTTCAGCATTTTCCTCACATTTAAACTCTGATTTTTCTGGGTTTAAAGTTCCAGCTGCCATTCACTCTGCAAGTAAGAATTGTTTTGGGAGCTCTTAGGTCATTCTGCTGCATCTGGGTCACTGAGCTCAGATCCAGGCAGAACAGTATGTTGCTCTTCTCCCACTGGAATTCTTTTTTAGTGCATGCTGCTTTTAATATTCACTATCTCCCTGGGGGTTAACTGGGTTACACTCAAAGTCCAGCTCAACACAGTGGCCAGATCTCTGAAACTCTTGAAGATTTTGTGGGCTACATTAATGTTTAAAATATGGGTAAAGCTATGAGCCACATATACATCAAATAAATAAATCCTGGAACTTCATCACAAAAGAAACCTTGCTGTAGATCTGCCTTTCAAGTAAACCATTAAAATAATTTTAGGTACTGTAAGTGACTTAATTATTACAAAGTTCTTACTGTTTTCCAGTCTCACCTATAAGGTGAGCCCATGGCAAGATCTCAAAGGTAGCGCTGTAAGGAATCTGTAATGTATTCTCTTAATGTCAGAAGTGTGGAAATTATTGTTTAATAGAACTCAATTGAAGGATACAATGTCTTTATAAATTCCCTCCTAAGCTGTGCCATTTACACTCAGCCTAGACGTATTCACAAAGTAATTAATTACACCAAAAACGCAATTAACTTTAAAATAGCTAAAATCCATACCCAAAATAGAAAGATCCCAAATGTCATTGCACTTCATCAGCAACAATGCAACATTTTAAAATGCTCTATTCAGAATCAAAGGGAAAAAAAAAGCTTTTTTTGGTATGCAATCAATATTAAGTCATTTTTGTTAAAAGTGATGGAATGCAAAATCTCATAATCGATAAGAATATGAGTATTTGGGACTGCATTTAACAACTGAAAGTTCAACATACGATAACAAGTCTTGGATAATTATTGAAATATCAAAAGGCTTAACTTCCTACTTTTGTATGTGACTGTACTAAAAATACCAAAACCAAACCCGTTGCCACTGAGTTTATTCTGATTCACAGCAACACTGTAGGACAGGGTAGAACTGCCCCATAAGGTTTCCAAGGATTTGAACTGCTGACCTTTTGGTTAGCAGCCAAATGCTTAACCACTGCCCCACATGGGCCCCGACTGTACTATATTTAGGAAAAATTCCCTTCTTTTAGGAGAGAATTCTGTGACCACTTTTAAGAACTGTATCAGTCAGGGTAAAAGTAAGAAAAATAGAAACCCATTTTAGTTCTTTCAAACAAAAGAAATTTAACTTCAGAAATTCGCTAAGCAACTGATAAAAGAGTGGAGTAGCCAAATTGAATACCACGAGGAAACTCAAAGATTACCAACAATAGAATGCCACTACCACCCCTAGTTCATAAGGACAATGGGGATAAACGGTGTTAACAGAGCAAGAAGGTGGGCTGTCCAGCAGAAATCAGAACCCACTGTTCCGCTGGCAGCAGTAGTGTGATGGTTAAGATTGTGTGTCAACTTTGCTGGGCCATGATTCTACATGTTTTAATGTAATCACTCCCATGATTGAATATACTGTGAGTAGCCAGTCAGATGAAAGGGAGTCTCCTTGGGGGTGTGGCCCAAATCTGTATATAAGCAGACGTTCTGGCTTTTTGCTCTCTCTGGATCCTGTGGCTGCTTCCTGTTGTCTCATCTCTTGTTCTTGGGACTTGAGCTGTCAGCGTATCTGCCGAACCTGGGATTCATCGATCTGCACAGCCTGTGAGTGGGAGCCCTGCTCTCTGACCTTCCGATCTTGGGCTTGTCAGCTTCTATAGCTGTATGACTTGGGAGAGGCCTTTACCCTGATGCACAAATTTGGAACGTTCTAACCTCTACAATCACGTGAGCTGTTTCCTTGATATAATCTCTCTGTATATATATGTATTTATACACTTTACTGGTTTTGCTTCTCTAGAGAACCCAGACTAAGACAAGTAGGGACCATAAAACAAGGGACTGTCTATCAGGAGCTGGAGCCAATAAGGATATACAGTCACTGCTGGAGATACTACTGTAGGTGGAGCAAAAAGGAAGGACATACCCTGACTTATCCCCTACTCACGTCCACCGATGTCTACAATTTACTGAATGTTACCAGAACTCAATTGACAAGAGGATCTATGATCGAGAGCAAAGCAAGAAATAGACTTGAAAGCAAGCAAGGATTATGAAATAAAATTTTTAAAAACCCCTATCTATCAGCTCATCCAGTCTCTTACCTCTTCCAAAATATTCATAGCCAAAAATGACTCCTCAGCAATTGATCAAAAAATTTCTGCATCTTGTAGTGAAACAAAATTCTTTGTTTTGTAGTCTGATCACATTTTCTAATGTTCACTTATCTGGTCACCATCTTTTTACAGTATGTCATCAGGCATAAAGTTCATTTGGGAACTTAAATATTATTTTATTTCGTTGGCTATAGAAACTAAATCTTCCTCAAGCTCATTTTTGTGTGGTGATCATCTTCAAGAACGAAGAAGACTGACATTGAGAGATAAAGTGGCAGAAGCCATGAGAACATAGTGTTACATTTCCTTTAGTATTTCTCAAGTGCTCTGCCTATAACCTTTATGTTTACCCTTAGTAAGGAGGAGAAAGGAATATTTAGTTAGTCAGAGCTGTTCTCATACAGTAGTCATATAATCTAATGCATATCTTTTCTGCATAGGGCACAGCTATCCTTTTGCATAAATATTTTCAGGATTCATACTATCTCTGAAGTCATGTTTAAAAGATTTATCATTTCCTTATCACATGTTACTCATATGAAAATATCACTGACTTTCAGTTTCTTTTCTGTTCTAAATGTCCTTCTATGCTCTGTGTCTTACTCATTAGGAGTATATTTGGATTTTTCTCTGCTCTGAGTTATGGTCTTAAGCCAGTTTTCAACACTGATAACGTGCTTGTGTTTTCATCTCAGCCAAGTCCAATTAATTTTTCAAGTAAAATTTCATGGCACATTGTATCAAAGCTTTTATTCTGATTCAAAACAAAATTCAGGGATGGAAAACAAGCTGTGTGCCTTTCCCCCATTTTTTCTTTAATTTCATCTAAAGTTTTGTTGTTGTTAGTTGTTTGTTCTTATACTAGCATGGTTTCTATAGAATGTAGTGTATATGTTGGTGCTATGGTTTTCTTTTTTGTCGGGGGGGTGTGGGTTTCCTTCACCACAAGCTCCTTCTTTGCCTTTTAAGGTGATCAGAAACCTATTTGATTGGGATTTTATTGCATCATTATTTATTTTAAAAAATAGAATGATATGAAAGATTTGGGGAAACATGTAGTCTGGCTATATAATTGTGGATTCTAAAATATTATTTAAGAAATTAAACTTTATTTTAAGCAAATACACTAAAATGAAAAATCTGACAGAACTCCCGTGAAAGAGGTAAATTAACTTATATTTATTATATAATGCCGCCACCAGTTAAATTTGTAATGGAGTTGTTTACATAAAAATGCTGAATATTTCTTTTATATAATTTTTTGCACAATCTTACATTTTTATAGATTTTACAAAAGTAAACTTCAGTGGTTGTTTATGAAGCATGAATTTTGAATGTGTAGCTGAATCAATATTTTTAGTACACACATTTTCAGTAAGCTTACAAGCCAATCCTTGTTAATTATTGATTATTACTTCAAACTCAGTTAAGCATTACTTAAATGAATGTTATCACTAGTACTTTATACTGCATTCTAATTTAGAAAATATTTTTTCTTCTTATATAAAAAACTGCTTTATTACTTTCTACACATCTACTTTATAAAAAAGCATGATCATAATAAGTCAGATATTGCTAAGGACTCTAATTTTTAGCTACTTTATAGTTTCTATAAATTAGATGCTATTTTTCATATATTAATGATATTTTAACCTTGTAATTTCTCCAGCTAAATTTAGAAATAAAAATTGTTCTTCTTCAATGTCTTTTCAATTTTTATTTTTTTCTCTATTTTATATTGTTATCTCAAACCTTCAGTTACAACTAAGTTTAAGAACTTTGAGGTTCTCTGTTTTTTCAGTCTATTATCAATATGATAGATGGTCTACAAATTTGAACTCCACTGGAAAACATAATTGTCTTTCCTTTTTTAAATTAAGGAAACATTTCAATATTTGGATTTTCAAACCACACACTATCTTAAAATAAATAATATTAAGTTTCAAAGTTAGAATTAAACAGGCATAGATTTCTTGTCATGAAGTCATATGCTAAGCTTATGTCTAAGAAAAATATGGGTTATTAATATTTCCTTTTTTGAAGATAATACTTTTCTCTAAATCATTTAAACAGTTTTCGTAAGCATAGCCTCATTAATCTTCAAAGTGCCCCCCAAGGTAATTGAGTATGCATGATTTCCACTTTACAGACTAACCTGAAGAAACTGGATATCATGGAATTCCATTTTGTTCCTCATGCCACAGCTATGACCCACAAAAATTTCAGCTTTATTATAGGAATGGACTTCATTTTATTCTTCTGTTGTGCTCCTCAAACTCCAAATTTGGTCTAGTGTGACTAGGGGGAAAAAAATTCAGATTCAAAGTCAAAGAGCCAGACGTTGAAACTTAGTTTTCCCATTTGGACAAATTATTTAACCTCTATAAGTTTACATCTGTAAAACACCAGCTCTTTCCATAGCCCAGTGTTATTTATGAGGCTCAAATGAAAGAAGTACATGAATGTGTTTGACAAAAAGCAACTACCATATGACTGTTAGTTGTTGTATTATACTTACCTTCCCACTTCACATTTTACTTTAAAGCAGAGTTTATATTTTATCAATCTTGGCATCTTTCAAGCCACAGTACAGGTATGTCAGATGTGTTCAACATCATTTATTGAATAATGAATGTGTGAATGAATGTTATGAACACCTAGTATGTGTCAGACCTGTTCTGATGTTGATGGATCATACTAGTAAATGTGGTCATCAGGAAGTCCTGAAATCAGTACATTCCTGAAGGAAGGAAGTGGGCAAGCTTGTGGCTAACTGGGGAAAAAACATCTAGGCAAAAGATATGGCACGTACAAAGGCCTCTGTGTGGAATGTGCTAAGGATGTTCAAGATGCAACAAAGAGGCTAATTTGGGTTGGAAAATAGCTTTACTTTACCTTCATTTTTGAAGAACATAAAATTCAAGTTTTCAATATTTTAATGACATCTTTTCATTTTCTTCTGGATTTCATTATTTCTATTCAAAGACTAGCTATAATTACTGTTGCTAATCCTTTTAAGGTAATTTATTGTATTTTTGTCACTGCTACAACTTTGACCTTGATATTTCTAATTGAAGTTTTCTTTGTTTTGATGTTTTTTGGATTATAAAATCTTTTTGAAACTTCATTTTCTTAAAATTCTCAGCTGTCACATGCTCAAATATTATTTTTCTTCACTCTCAGTCTCATCTATTTCTGGGATTCTAAGGAGCTCTGGTGGCGCAGTGGTTAAGAGACTGGTTGCTAATCAGAAGGTTCAACAGTTTGAATACATCAGCAGCTTCTTGGAAACCCTATGGGGTAGTTCTACTCTGTCCTACAGGGTCACTATGAGTCAGAATCAACTTGAGGGCATTGGGTTGGGTTTGGTTATTGGTAATTACATGCATGTTGGATCCTTTCATATATCTCTTATTTTGGTTTACTTTCTTTTCCATTTTTTCTTCTCTCCGTTTTCAATTAACATCTTGTCTATTGTTCTCTCTTACAGCTCACTAATTGTGTTTTCTGTTGTATCTAATCTGCTGATGAAATCATCTACTGAATTCATTATTTCAGAATTTTTAGTTTTTTCTTTCTAGATTTTCCATCTGATTCTTCTTTTACAAATATATGTATAATAAAATCCTTCATCTTTTCATCAATAGTCTTCCTTTCTCATTTTTTTCTTGAACATAGTAGCCTTGTTATTTTATATAAAGTCTTTGATCTCTTACTCTAATATCTGGAACATCTTTGTTGGTTTCTGTTGACTATTCTCTTTGTTTTCTATCATATGATCCTTTAACTTGGAGTGTCTTGTAACTTTTTGTTGAATTCTGAATATTGTATAAAAAAAAAAATCGTTGAGGCTCCAGATGATGCTATCATTCAACCACAAAGGTTCAACCTTCTGTCTACCAGAAAGATATACTATGATGATCACCTCAATTTCTTTATGCACTCAGTTAAAGTTTGAAAAGGCTTTGCCCTTAGGGGAAGCAGTTAGGGTGAAGCTTGCTTAGGCTTCAAGCTGCCAGCCAGGTATATTCATGGGGTCTCAACCCCTACTGTTTTCTGAACTCTAAACTTTGTAATTTCAGAACAACTGAACTACTAAAAATAAATAAATAAACAATTCTTTTTGGCTTACAGTTTCTTAGCCTCCTACCCTTTGCATTATCAGATTTTTGCAAACAACTTAAGAGAAATGTCAGCCTTAGTCAGAATCAGTATTACTCTCTTTCCCTGTCTACACCTTTGGATGTTGGCTCCTAAAGTCCTAAGTGCTTTGTGTCGTTATTTAGTTTGCCTATATCTGTGAAAAAGACCCGGATTTTCAACCCCCTGTCTTGCACTCAGAAGCAGCAAATATTTCCAGGGAAAAGGCAGTTGTAGACTGTCAACTCACCTCTCTCTATTTTTACCTGCTCTGGAATTTTGTAACCAGCTTTCCTCTAGGCCTGATTGCTTCATCAGCTCTTCAATGCTTTTAAGTAGATATGATTTGTATTGTTTCTAGCTTTTTTAAAAAAATTGTTTTTGGTAGTAGTGTTGGTCTGCTGAATGCTCCTTCATCATACTCCAGAGTAATGGTTCTGATTGTGATCTTATTCTCTTTATTTAGTACTTCATTTGGCTTGTTGACATGTTGTTGTCTTTTAGATCTGATTTCATGAGAGAAATAGGCCTTTTTATTTGTTTTTCTTAGAATGTTGTAGATTTAAACTTATTTTTATATTCTTTGGAAAGGTTTAGCATTGTTTTCTCTTGAAAACATGATAGTATTCATGTTTGAAGCCATTCATTCTGAAGTAATCTCTGTGGCAATAAATCTGATTTCAGTTTCAATATATTTAATAGTTATGGGATTATTTAATTTTTATATTTCTTCGTTGTTCATTTTGTTAAATTGTATTATTCTAGGAAATCTAACAATCTAGGAATAAATCCATTTAAACTTCTAAATTCTATTTCATAAAGTTGTATATAACTTTTTTATTATCTTTTCTTCAAGGTTTTTATCAGTTCTTCATTTAGTCTGTTGAATCTAAAATTTCTATTACAATCCATTGAAATGAGTTAACATGCCATTTGAAATGAAATTAACTAGAATTTTTCTTCCATTTAGGGGGTACACTGTCTTTATCACTACTCTATCCCCAGTACCTAACAGGGGCTCAAAAGTCAACCAAGGAAAGTATGGATGAAAGGATGAATAAATACATGCTTTTCACCTTGCCTAAAGAGTGGAAACTTTAAAAATTATTTTTTATAATGACCTAAACAAATCACTATTCTCTAGTATTTGGAAATATATTTTGACTCTGCTGGTTTTAACAGATTTTATTAAGGATGGGATCACTCACATCCCCTCCACAGATCACTCTTTGCCTAAATACTAAAAACGTGTCATGGATCCACAGAGCCTAGATCTTTCTCTTCATGTATCTAAATCTTTTTTTTTCTTTTTTAATTGTACTTCAGTTGAAGGTTTATGAACGAAATAGTTTCTCATAAACAGTAGTACACAGATTGTTTTATGACACTGGTTAACAACCCCACGACATGTCAACCCTCTACCTTCTCGAACTTTTTTTTTTTTGTGAAAATATACATAGCCAAAGATACACCATCTCAACAATTTCTACATGCACAGTTCAGTGACATTGACTATACTCTTCCAGTTGTGCTGCTATTCTCACTTTAGATGAAGGTTTACAGAACAAAATAGTTTCTCATTAAACAGTTAGTACACATGTTGCCCTATGACAATGGTTAACAATCCCACTACACGTCAACAATGTCCTTACTCAACCTTGGGTTCCCTATCACCAGCTTTCCTGTCCCCTTCTGCCTTCTAGTCCTTGTCTTGGGACAGTTGTGCCTCATTAGTCCGGTATTGTTTTATGGGGCTGTCCAATCCCTGGCTGAACAGTGAACCTTGGGAGTGACTTCACCACTGAGATAAAAAGCAGTCTAAGGACCATACTCTCGGGGTTTCTCCAGTCTCTTTCAGGCCAGTAAGTCTGCTCTTTTCTGTGTGTGTTAGACATCTGTTCTACATCCTTCGCCAGCTCTGTCTGGAGCCCTGTGTTGTGATCCTGGTCAGAGCAGTCAGTGGTGGTAGCCAGGCACCATCTAGTTGTACTGGACTCAGTCTGGTAGAGGCTTTGGTGGCTGTGGTCCACTAGTTCTTTGGACTAATCTTTACTTGTATCCTGTTCTATTCATTCTCCCTTGCTCCCAAAAGGGTGAGACCAGTGGAGTATCTCAGATGGCTGCTCACAAGCTTTTAAGGCCCCAGACGTTACTCACCAAGGTAGAATGTAGAACATTGTCTTTATAAACTGTGTTATGCCTATTGAGCTGTATTTTCCCCAGACCATGGTCCTCACAGCCCTCCACACAGCAATTCAGTCCCTCAGGGAGTTTGGATGTATCTGTGGAGGTTCCATGACCTTTCCTTGTACAAGTCCTGCTGGTTTCCCCAGTATTGTGTACTGTTTCACCCTTCACCAAGGATACACTTATCTACTGCCTATTTACTATTTCTCTCCCACCCCTCCTATCCCTGGTAATCAAAAAGATTGTTACTTTTTGTGCATAAACTTTTTCATGGGTTTTTACAACAGAGGTCTCATACAATATTTGTCCTTTCGTGATTGACTTCTTTCACTCAGCATAATGTCCTCCAGTTTCATCCATGTTATGAGATGCTTCACAGATTCATTGTTGTTCTTTCTCGTTGCATAGTACTCCATTGTGTGTATGTATCATAGTTTGTTTATACATTCATCTCTTGATGGGCATCTAGGTTGTTTCCATCTTTTTGCTATTGTGAACAATGCTGCCATGAACGTAGGTGTGCATATGTCTATTCGAGTGATGACTCTTATTACTCTAGGATATATTCCTAGGAGTGGGATGTCTGGATAGAATGGCATGTCTATTTCTAGCTTTCTAAAGAAGCGCCACACCATTTTCCAAAATGGTTGAATCATTTTGCATTCCTACCAGAAGTGCATAAGAGTTCTGATCTCTCCACAGCCCTTCCAACATTTGTTATTTCCAGTGTTTTTGATTCGTGCCAGGAATGCAGGTGTGAGATGGTATCTCACTGTGGTTTTAACTTGCATTTCTCTAATGGTTACTGATAGTGACCATTTCCTCACATGTTTGTTGGCCATTTGAATGTCTTCTTTGGTGAAGTGTCTGTTCATTTCCTTTGCCCACTTTTTAATAGGATTATTTGTCTTTTTCTTGTAGAGGTGTTGGATTTTCTTGTAGATTATGGAGATTAGACCTTTGTCTGACTTGTACTGTCCAAAATTTTTTTCCCAGTCTGTAAGTTCTCTTTTTACTCTTTTGGTGAAGTCTTTTGAAGAACATAGGTGTTTGATTTTTAGAACATCCCAGTTATCTAGCTTATCTTCTGGGGTTTGTGTGTTGAAAAAAGAAATGCTCCCAGGGATCCCTCTGCACCTCTGTGCAAGCCGAGGGGGTAGTGTCCTTGCCACGCAGCAATGCCTGGCCTGAGAGGGCTCCCAACTCAAGGAAACAAACAAACAATTCAAAACAAACAAATGAACAAATCCCTGGGATCCCACCAGTGCAGCAGCCCAGACTGGGAAGCAGCTCCACACTTGAACGGAGTTCCACAGCCCCTCAGGAAGAAAGAAAGATGGCACATGGAGTCAGGTATTTGAGCAAAAAGAGGGGGAGGTGGTGAGAGGTAAGGAAGAAATCAAAAGAAGCAGAAAAAAAGCAACACCAGCAGCCAACAAATGCAACTCAGAGAGCCAGCCCATTCGGGTGTGTGGAATCCAAGCAGCTGGTGTTTCTCGGACAGGAGACTGTGTCCGCGGGAAGCAGAGGGGGCTGAGTGTGGGTGAAGAAGTGTAAGGAGTGGGAAAGCATATATCACAAATTACCGGATCTCTGCAGCCCCTCAGGAAGAAGCAAAGATGGTGCACGGAGCCAGGTATTTGAGCGAAACGAGGTGGAGGTGGTGAGAGGTAAGGAAGAAATCAAAAGAAGTGGAAAAAAGCAACACCCACAACCAACAAATGGCACTCAGAGAGCCAGCCCGTTCACGTGTGTGGTATCCAAGCAGTTGTGTTTCCCAGGACAAGAGATTGTGGCCGCGGGAAGCAGAGGAGGCCGAGTGGGGGTGAAGAAGGGTGGGGGTGGGAAAGCATATATCACTAATTACCGGTTGTTTTTTCTCCTGCTCGAAGCTCCGTGAAGCTGCTTTCTTGTACCCCCTGTTTGCTGGTCTCCTATAGGAGTCCAAGATGGCGGATCCATGCTGCATTTGCTGGTGTGGGACCTCTGCATGAACCTCTCCTCACTCTCCTTTCTCTGTCAGTTTTCTCACTCCATTTGGTGCTTGGCTGAGTTTTTTATCTCTTCATTTGATGTTTTAGGATTTCAGGATTGTTGTTATCTCTCTTCAGCTTAGTTTTTTGGATCTTTGCTGTGTAGGGACAGTCCTCTCTCTTGCCCATTTTTTAAGAGGATTGTTTGTTTTTTTTTTTTAGAGATGTTGGATTTTCTTATAGATTATGGAGATTAGACCTTTGTTTGACTTGTTTTGTCCAAAAATTTTTTCCCAGTCTGTAGGTTCTCTTTTTACTTTTTTGGTGAAGTCATTTAAAGAGTATAGGTGTTTGATTTTTAGATGATCCTAATTATCTAGCTTATCTTCTGGGGTTTGTGTGTTGATGGTTATGGTTCGTATCCTGTTAATGCCATGTATTAGGGCCTGTAGCGTTGGTCCTATTTTTTTTTTCTATGAACTTTATACTTTCTGACTTTATATTTAGGTCTTTGGTACATTTTGAATAAGTTTTTGTATATGCTATAAGGTTTGTGTCCTGCTTCATTTTTTTGAAGATGGATATCCAGTTTTGCCAGCACCATTTGTTAAAAAGACTTTTTCCCCATTTGATGGACTTTGGGCACTTGTCAAAGATCAAGTGACCATAGGTGGATGGATTTCTATCTGGGTTCTTAATTCTGTTCCATTGGTCAATATATCTGTTGTTGTACCAGTACCAGACTGTTTTGACTACCATAGTTGTGAAGCAGGTAGTGTGAGTCCTCCAACTTTATTCTTCTTCTTCAATAGTGCTTTACTTATTTGGGGCTTCTTCCCTTTCCATATAAAGTTAATGATCAGTTTTTCCATCTCTTTGAAGAATTTTGTTGGTATTTGGATCAGGATTGCTTTTTATTTGTAAAATGCTTTGGGTAGAATTGTCATTTTCATAATGTTGAGTCTACCTATCCATGAGCATGGTATGTTTTTCCATTTATGTAGATCCCTTTGGGTTTCATGCAGTAGTGTTTTGTAGTTTTCTGTGTATAGGTCTTTTACATCCCTGCTTAGATTTATTCCTAAGTATTTTATTTTTTTAGAGGCTATTATAAATGGTATTGTTTCCCTGATTTCCATTTCATCATTCTGTTTATTGGTGTATAAGAATCCAACTGATTTTTGTATATTTATCTTGTATCTTGCTACTCTGCTGAATCTTTCTATTAGTTCCAGTAGATTTCTTGTGAAGTCTTTAGGGTTCTCTATGTGTAGTATCATATCATCTGCAAACGGTGACAGTTCAACTTCTTCATTACCTATTTGGATGCCCTTTATTTCATTTTCTTGCCTTATTGCTCTAGCTAGAACTTCCAGCACAATGTTAAATAGGAGTGGTGATAAAGGGCATTCTTGTCTTGTTCCTGTTCTCAAGGGGAATGTTTTCAGCTTCTCTCCATTGATAATGATGCTTGCTGTTGGTTTTGCATAGATGCTCTTTATTATGTTGAGAAATTTCCCTTCTATACCTATTTTAGTCAGAGTTTTTATCAGGAATGGTGTTGGACTTTGTCGAATGCCTTTTTGGCATCAATTAAGATGATCATATGATTCTTTTCTTTCCTTTTATTTATGTGGTGGATTACATTGATTGATTTTCTAATGTTGAACCATCTTTGCATACCTGGTATGAATCCTACTTGGTCGTGGTTTATTATTTTTTTGATATGATGCTGAAGTCTATTGGCTAGAATTTTGTTCAGAATTTTTGCATCTATATTCATGAGAGATATTGGTCTGTAATTTTCTTTTTTTGTGACATCTTTGCCTGGTTTTGCTATCAGGGTTATGCTCGCTTCATAGAATGAATTAGGAAGTGTTACTTCCTTTTCTATGCTCTGAAATAGCTTGAGTAGTACTGGTAGAAGCTCTTCTGTTGATGTTTTGTAGAATTCTCCAGTGAAGCCATCTGGGCCAGGGCTTTTTTCCTTTGGAATTTTTTTTTTTTTTTAATTACCTTTTCAATCTCTTCTCTTGTTACGGGTCTGTTCAGATTTTCAACATCACTTTGTTGTAGTTTGGGCAGGTAGTGGGTTTCTAGACATTTATCCATTTTCTCTAGGTTTTCAAATTTGTTGTAGTATAATTTTTCAAAATATTCTGTTGTACTCCTTTTTATTTCAGTTGAGTCTGTTGTAATGGCCACCATTTCATTTCTTATTTGGGTTATTTGCATCCTCTCCTGTTTTTCTTTTGTCAGTCTTGCCAGTGGTTTGTCGATCTTGTTGATTCTTTCAAAGAACCAACTTTTGGTTTTTGTTGATTCTTTCTATTGTTTTTCTGTTCTCTATTTCATTTATTACTGCTTGTATCTTTACTATTTCCTTTCTTCCAGTGGTTGTGGGCTTTTTTTGCTGTTCTCTTTCTATTTGTTTGAGTTCTGTAGTTAATGTTTTGATTTTGTCCCTTTCTTCTTTTTTGATACGTGCATCTATTGCTATAAATTGTCCTCTGAGGACTGCCTTTGCTGTGTCCCAAAGGTTTTGGTATGATGTGTTTCATTCTCATTTGATTCTAGGAATTATTTGATTCCATCTCTGATTTCTTCTATTACACAGTGATTTGTAAGCAGGGTATTATTCAGTTTCCATGAAATTAATTTTTTTTTCCTTGCTCTTTCTGTTGTTAATTTCTACCTTGATGATATTCGGGTCAGAGGAAATACTTTGTATTAACTCAGGGTTTTGGATCTTGTCGAGGATTGTTCTGTGGCCTAAGATGTGGCCTATTCTGAAGAATATTCCATGTGCATTAGAAAAGAATGTGTACTTTGCAGGTCTTGGATGGAGTGTTCTATATATGTCTATGAGGTGAAGTTGGCTGATTGTGTCCTTTAGGTCTTCTATATCTTTGCTGAGTTTCTTTTTAGTTGTTTTGTCCTTTATTTAGAGTGGTGTGTTGAAGTCTCCTATTATTGTGGAACTGTCAATTTCTCTTTTCAGTGTTGTTAGAGTTTGTTTTATGTATTTTGGAGCCTTGTCATTGGCTGCGTAGATGTTTATTATGGTTATGTCTTCATGATGGATCATCCGTTTAATCATTATGTACTGTCCTTCTTTGTCTTTTATGGTGGATTTTGTTTAAAAGTCTATCCTATCTGAGATTAGTATTGCCACTTCTGCTCTTTTTTGGTAGTTGTTAGCTTGATATATTTTTTTCCAACCTTTTACTTTTAATAAATTCACGTCTTTGTTTATAAGGTGTGTCTCCTGTAGACAGCATGTTGATGGATCCCGTTTTCTTATCCATTCTGTCACTCTCCATCACTTTATGGGTACATTGAGTCCATTCACATTCAGGGTAATTATTGACAGATGTGAGTTTATTGCTGTCATTTTGTAGGGCTTTCTTTTGTGGTGCTGACATTTTCTTTGTTTTTACTGTCCTGTGCTGAATTACTTTTGTTTGTGGATTGTTTTCTCATTTCTTTTCTTTTTGTAAGTTTTGTTTTTAGTGACACTTTATGTGTTTCCTCTTTATTTTTATGAGTATGTTTGTTAATTTTCTTTGTGTTTATCATGAAATTTACCCTAATCTTTCTAAGTTTGAAGCAGTCTATTATTACTTGGTATTGCCTTGCCTTCCTCTTTGTTAGAAGTTTCTATACCTACACCGTTTATTCCCTCTTTTTTTGTTCTCATTTATAGATTAACTGCTCTGATTTCCTGTTGTATTTCTTTTGGTTTTGGATAGTCCTTGAGAGTTCATTTCCTTGATTGGTATTTGACTGGTATGATCCTGCATCCTAGATTCAGCCTGTGAGCGGAAGTTGTTTGTTCTCAGGTAGAAGGGCTCCCTTTAATAATTCTTGTAAGTTTGGCTTGGTTTTTATACACTCTGTTAATTTCTGTTTATCTGGAAATGTCCTAATTTCACCATCATATTTGAACGAGAGTTTTACAGGATATGTTATTCTTGGCTGGCAATTTTTTTCTTTCAATGTTTTATATATGTCATCCCATTGCCTTTTTGCCTGCATGGTTTCTTCCAAATAATCCGAGCTTAGTCTTTTTGTTTCTCTTCTGAATGTGACCTCTTGTTTTTCACGAGTTGCCTTCAGGATTCTTTCTTTGTCTTTGGTTTTGGCCTGTGTGATTATGATAAGCCTTGGTGATTTTCTTTTGGGGTCTATCCTATATGGGGTTCGTTGAGCTTCTTGGATGGCCAGCTTTTCATCTTTCATGATATTGGAGTAGTTTTCTGTCAACAGTTCTTCAATGATCTTCTCTGAGTTTTCTGTTTTCTCCCCCTGTTCTGGAACTGCGATCACTTTCAGATTTTTGCTTTTGATTTTATCCCACATAATTCTCATGGTCTCTTCTTTTTCTTTGTTCTTTTTTCTGAGTTTTCCTTGAACAGAGTTGTATCCATGTGTTTGTCTTCAATTCCACTGATCCTGTCTTCCACTATTTCAAACATGCTCCTCAGCCCTTGTATAACACTGTCCATTTCTGAAATCTTGTTGATTATCTTTTGGATTTCTAATTGGTGTTTTTGTATGATTTCTAGTTATTAATTTGTTTTGGCATTTTGTTCCTGCCTTATTCTTCCATTTTTTTGATCTGTATTTTCCATGAATTTGTCTGCCTTTTCCATGAATTTGTCTATTTTTTCCTCATTTTTGTATGCTTTTTGCTTCAACTCTTGGATAATTATTAGTATTAGAGATTTGAATTCCCTGTCATATAGTTCTAGTACCTTTTCTTTCACTTGAATGTCATGTGGTGTTTTATTTCGGATGCCTACTGGAACCATCCTTTCCTGTTTTTGTAAATGGTTTGATATTGTCTACTGTTTTTGGGGAATTCAGTATTTATTTTTCTCATTTATTGATTGTAGATTTGTTTGTTTCATCTTTTTTTTTTTTTAATTTGGCTATGAGCAGACAGGCTTTATATTCTTTGTGGTTTGCTCATCTGTGGGCATGATACTTTTGACGTCCTCCAATTGGCAGGGGCAGTACAGCATGGCAGGTTTAGCTGAAGAGGAGTTGCTGGGATGGGTTGTTCGTGACACTTAATACACCACCAGGGGAGTTGGTAATCAGTGCAGAGCAGGTTCCAGTAGGCTGTGCCTGTGCTGCTTGGTGTTGTAATGTTAAGTGCATGGTACAGGTAGGCAGGATGGAAGGCGGAGATTGTGGTGTTTGGAGCTAAGCTGGTTACGGGACAGAGAAGAGAGGAACAGGAGACAAAAACATACAAACAAACAAAAAAGAGTGCTAGGGGAGCTTGCCGTTGGAGTGGAGAGATGAGAGACTATGAAGTGGAGAAAAACAAAAAGGGGAAAAAGAAGAATAAAAGAAAAAAATAAATAAATAAAAATTAAAAAAACAACAACAAAGCTCCCAGGGATCCCACTGGTGTGGCCATGAGGTCTGGGGATGTTGTTCCCAGGTGTTGCAGTACAGCCTGGCTAGAACGCATAGAGTTATTCAGCTCCAGGTATTCAGGGGACAGGAAGAGAAGGAAGGTTTAGAGAGACGAGAAACTGAGTAATGAAGAAAGACAAAAAGGGAAAAAGAGGGAAAACAAAAAAAAAATTTAAAAAAAAAAAAAGAAGAAGAAAAGTCCCCAAACAAACAGGAAAAAAAAAAAAACCACAAAAAAGAAATGCTCTCAGGGATCCCTCTGCACGTTTGTGCAAGCTGAGGCGGTAGGTCCCAAGCTGCATAGCACTGTCCGGCCAGAACAGGCTCCCAGCTCGAGAAAAGACAAATAAAACAAACAAACAATTTAAAGCAAACAAATGAAAAAAGCTCCGGGATCCCACCACCTGGGCAGCATCCCAGAAAGCAGTTCCATGCTAGAACAGAGCTCTGTAGCCCCTTAGGAAGAAGCAAAGTTGGTGCATGAAGCCAGGTATTTGAGTGAAAGGAGGGGGAGGTAGTGAGAGGTAAATCAGAAATCAAAAGACATGGAAAAAAGCAACACCAGCAGCAAACAAATGGCATTCAGGGAGTCAGCCAGTACGGGTGGGTGGAATCCAAGCAGCCAGTGTTTCCTAACCAACAGACCGTGGCTGCAGGAAACAGAGGGGGCCGAGTGGGGGTGAAGAAGTGTGGGGGGTGGGAAAGCGTGTATCGCCAATTACTGGTTTTTCTGTCTCCTGTTGGTAGCTCCGTGAAGCTGCTTTCTCTTACCCCCTACTTGCTAGTCTCTGATAGAAGTCCAAATGGCGGATCTGCTCTGTGTTAGCTGATAGGGGACCTCTGCATGAACCTCTCCTTGCTCTCCTTTCTCTGTCAGTTTTCTCACTCCATTTGGTGCTTGGCTGAGTTCTTTATCTCTTCATTTGATGTTTTAGGGTTTCAGGATTGCTGTTTTCTCTCTTTGGCTTAGTTTTTCAGATTTTTGCTCTGGAGGGAAGGTGTACTGCTTCTCCTAGAGTGCCAAGTTGCCAGAAATCTCCATGCATCCAAATTTAGTAAAGGAGTAAACAGCCTAGAATTAGCCAAATATTATTTGTAATAACCATATATTTTCACTTTCTTTAAGTTTCCTGTGCTCATATTTTATTTAAATCCTCCAAATTTTCTTTTATTGAAAATTATTCTTAGTAGCAACAGTCATTATGTTTGATGTTAAGTTACAAACAAGTCAGCATATGGTCTGTAAAATTCCCTAAAGTTTCCCACTATTGTCCAACATAAGTAGTAAGGGCTGACAACATTTTCTCATTCCTGATCTCCTCATGAACTATGATTTTTCATGTGGAATATTTATAAACATCACCAGATCAAAAAAGTTTTTCCTACCCCTAGCTTTCTGAGTTTTAATCATGAAACATTTTTAATTTTATAACTTTTTTGCATAATATCTAGCGCATAGTAAGAGTAATTATTATTGTAACAAATCAAATATTCCCTATGCATATTGTTCACTGGAAACTCCAGAATTTCTAAAGAAGAATTACACAGAGAAATCTGGTTACATAAGGAGTTGTAGAAAACATGTTTTGAAACTGTAGTTGTATAGTAAGTGCACCATTTTTATTTAGAGTCCATTTGTTTTTTGATGTACTTTGGGCATAGCTTATAATGGGAAATATGGGGAGTACAGATACGTACCCACTAGCACTGTGCAATTATCCTCTTGGGTACAATTTCCTACTCAAATAAGGGTTTGGAGAAGAAGAAAGTTACATTGTCCTTTAAAAGCAAGTTTTTTAATTCTGAAGAGGAGCAAGTTAAAAGTCAGCTAGATTTTTACTAAAAAGTAAGCTAAGTTCTACCAAGAAAATTGAAGACATTTACTAAGTGCCTGTGGTTTCATTACTGTGTAGTATTTGGAATATGTTGACTTTTATTAAAAAGTATGACAACCGCCTACAGTATAGGTATTAACTAAGAGTAAAGTAAAATCAGTGGCAGGTTACTTGTCACAGTGAAGACAACTCCAAAAGAAAATTTAATTTTTTAACACAAAACATAAAATCAGGCTTGTGTAAGATTCAAAATAATATTCTTTAAGTGTCCATTGTTCAAAGGCAGAACCAAAGATCAGCAGAGAATTGGATTTACAAAAATTGCTGATAACAATTAAAGCAAGAGGAAATGAGAGGCTGTTCCCATGCTAGATTCATTGGTTTCTTATTGTCTAACAAAATTTAAAAGTCAGAATATAATTGAAATCTCAAGGAAGTTTAAATAAACACATTTATCAATCAAATATTTGTATTGAGTCTGGCACTATGGAAGCACGAGATGCCCATTGCTGTCAAGTTGATTCTGACTCATAGTGACCCTAAAGGACAGAGTAAGGGTATCCAAGGCTGTAATCTTTACGGAAGCAAACTTCTGCATCTTTCTCCCCTTGAGCAGCTGGTGCGTTCGAACTTTCAGCCTTTCCATTAGCAGTAGAGTGCTTAACCACTGCGTCACAAGGGTATTTCAAGCACCAGAGATAGAATAGTATAAAACCTGAGAGTATTGCCCTTCTGAAGGTTTCAGTCAGTCACCAAAACATGAAGTGCCAGAAATTTCTAACCTAATATTCATGTATTTGAACCGGATGGACTTTATTCAGTACTTATACTTTCTTCAGACAAAAATTGTTTGCAATCAGAAAAACTGAATGAAACAAAGTATTCTAGATGAATTCTCCTAGCACCAGAATTTTTAACTAGTTAACATAGTTATTTAAAATCTTCCAATTTTAAGGTGCAAAAGAAGAACTTGGGAGTTAAATGTGATTATTGAATTGAGAGAATAATCTTCAAAGATCACAAATGTTAATATCATAATAGTAAATGTTCATTCTGTGGAGTTGTTTAAAAGTTTGGACTGCTACATTTTGCAGTGGGAATTTGGGTATGAAAACATGAAAATATCACAAGATTTCTTGTTTATTTGTTAAAAACCCATACCCATTGACGTCTGGTTGATTCTGACTCTCAGCGCCCGTATACGACTGAGTAAAACTGCCCCGTAAGATTTCCAAGGTTGTAGTCTTTACGGAAGCATATTGCCACATCTTTCTCCCAAAGAGCAGCTGGAGGGTTTGAAACTCCGACTTTTCAGTTAGCAGCCGAGTGCTTTAACCACTGTGCAACCAAGTCTCCTTGGATAAAAACCAAACCATTGTCATCGAGTCGATTCTGACTCATAGCGACCCTACAGGACAGAGTAGAACTGCCCCATAGGGTTTCCAAGGAGCTGCTGGTGGCTTAGAACTGCGGACCTTTTGGTTACCTGCCAAGTTCTTAACCATTGCTCCACCAGGGCTCTTTTGATAAAAACATCTATAAATTGATGCTGATAACATCTGTCCTCCAAAATCTCACTGTAACTTTGATCATGGCTGAAAGCAAACAACATCAGAAAGATGTTTGCCTGTGTTTTATTGACTATGGAAAGACATCTGACTGTGTGGATCATAACAAATTATGGATAACAATGAGAAGAAGGGGAATTCCAGAACACGGACTTGTGCTCATGAGGAACCTGTACTTAGACAAAGAGGCAGTCGTTCCAACAGAACAAGGGGATACCGCATGGTTTAAAGTCAAGAAAGGTGTGTCAGGGTTGTAACCTAACCTTTCACCATACTTATTCAATCTGTATCCTGAGCAAATAGTCAGAGAAGCTGGACTATATTAAGAAGAATGTGGCATCAGGATTGGAGGAACACTCATTATCAACCTGCATTATGCAGATGACACAACCTTGCTTGCTGAAAGTGAAGAGTACTTGAAGCACTTACTGAGGAAGATCAAAGACTACAGCCTTCAGTATGGATTACACCTCAACATAAAGAAAACAAAAATCGTCACAACTGGACCAACACGCAACATGATAAATGGAGAAAAGAGTGAAATTGTAAAGGATTTCATTTTACTTGGGTCCACAATCAACACCCTTGGAAGCAGCAGTCAAGAAATCAAAAGAGACATTGCTTTGGGCAAATCTGCTGCAAAAGACCTGTTTAAAGTGCTCAAAAACAAAGATGTCACTTTGAGGATTTAGGTGCACCTGACGTAAGCCATGGTGTTCTCAATCGCCTTATATGCATTGGAAAGCTGGCAATGAGGTAGGAAGGAAGACCAAAGAAGAATTGATGCCATTGAATAATGGTGTAGGCGAAGAATATTGAATACATCATGGACTGCCAAAAAAGCCAACAAATCTGTCTTGGAAGAAGTACAACCAGAATGCTCATCAGAAGTAAGGATGGCGAGACTTCATCCCACTTACTTTGGATATGTTATCAGGAGGGACCAGTCCCTGGAGAAAAACATCATCCTTGGTAAAGTAGAGGGTCAGTGCAAAAGAGGAAGAACCTCAATGAGATGGATTGACACAGTGGCTGCAACAATGGGCTCAAGCATAACAACACTTGTGAGGATGGCACAGGACCAGGTAGTGTTTAGTTCTGTTGCACATAGGGTCACCGTGAGTCGGAAAAGACTCAATGGCACCTAACAGCAAAAACAACAACTTGGTCTTAAGGAGTCCTAGAACCTGGACTCTGACAAAGAACTTCTGAAACTCAAAGTGACCCTTGTGCTCTCTGTCTCACAATAGTTAACTGTAAAAGTAAACTGTGGAAGTCAGGATAGAAATTGACTGCATGACTCGGTCAACAAGTGTTCAGAAGCACCTGTTACAAGGTACTTAACCTTACACTTGTTGCTGTGAAAATACAAGAGAAGTTTAAGACATGGTCTTAACACTCTAAGAGTTTTAAGAGTTTGCATAAAGATTCATAAGACAATAGAATAACATCTGGCATAACTAAGGGCTTACTTATGTAACATAGAATTTTAGAAGAGGGAGAAGTTAATAGTTGTCGTTAGGTGTTGTCAAGTCTATTTTCTACTCATAGTGACCCCATGTGATAGAAAAGAACAGCCCCATAGGGTTTTCTAGACTGTAATGTTTGGGGGAGAAAATCGCCAAGTCTTTCTTCTGAAGAACTACTTGTTGTGTTTGAACCACCAGTCCTTCAGTTAGCACCCAGGTGCTTAACCGTTGTACCACCAAGTCTCCTTTTGAAGTTAATAGAGGTTGTGTTAAATAGAAAAGAACTCTAGGAGGAGATGAACTAGAAACTAGCTCATAGGTCTGGGTGGAATTTGTGTAGGCAAAAAGAAAATAGAGAGAACATTGCAGCTAAGAATGGCATGAAGGTGGTGAGAAGGGACATCACAATGTTTGCAGATGGTTAACTGTGCAGCTGTTGAGTGTGCAGACATTCTGGAAATATGAGCTGGGAACTCTTGGTGAATGATGTATCAAAATTTTTGTAACATACTCCTGTTAGCATGTAGTTGGCTTCAAGACTGGAAATAGTTGTAGTATTTTTCTTCTAAGGATGTAAGTATGGATGCACATGTGAATACATAAACTAAAAATGTATTTTCTAAATATGTTCTTCAGTATTGATTGAGCCTTTAAGTAGGACGTGTTAAGTATCCATGAGTTGGGGTAGACTAGAAGGCAATGTTTTTGGTTTTTTTCGTTGTTGTGGTTAAGAGTCACATAATTTAAACAAGAAAATGAATGTATGGAAAGCAAGAGTGTATCCCGATTAAGAAATAGTTTTATGACACAAAACTCAAACTGAACATCTTTAGCCTTCAGAGTGTCTTTTCTTTTTCAGGAAGAGTATAGGATTTTGTATAAATGGCAGTGGACAGATTTTATTTCTATGGATTAAAAAAAAAAAAAAAAGGCTGAAATTCAAAGCAAAAGTTTTTTTAGAAAAAAAATCTATAAGAATTTTAACACACAAGAAAATGTTACTAAGGTAAATCATGAATTCTTTTAAATTTTTAAGGAAATGTTATTAAGCTCTGTTTCTCAAGCAATGATTGCAAACAAGGGGTGATTGAGGTGACTTCTTGAAGTGAATTCTTTATGAACATAACCTTTTCCAAAGGAAATCCATAGTAATGTTAAAAATGTTTTCCTTGTTTAATGGTGCAACATAGCTTTCTTGAAGTCTAAAAACAGCTAAACATACATACATAGTATGCTAAATTAAATCAAAATCATTTATAATATTAACAAAAACAAGAAGGAAATGCCACTGACAAAAAGCCTCTAAATCATGAAGCTTATCACTTTATAGAGTTGCTAGAAACTAGACAAGCATGTTTTCATTTTGCTTATTGCTAAACTAAAATGAGGAAAACTCTTGGAGAAATCAGCTACACCTGTAGTCAAATGTTTAAAAAGGCCAGTAAAAATAACTGGATAGAAATATTTGATAAACTCAGTCTTAAAAATGTACTGCTTGGTTATCAAGTTTTTCTCCTGCCTTGATCTAGAGTTCCAATAAAAAACAATGGAGTTTAACTCAATATTTTCAATATTTCTGCTGAGGCTTCCCTTATTACAAAATACTCCCTCACCCTGAAAATATTATCTGCTGTTTAAAATTAGTATCACTCATTATTTACCACACAAAATACATACTGTTCATCTTCTTTGGAAAATACTATAATTATTCCATAAATATGCCGTATTGGATACCTTACTGTCCTTCCAAGCTGATTTTGGACTGATTGGCAGCAAGTAGATAGATATTGTAGGACCAGGGACCCTAAATGAGAAGTCACTGAGAGAAAATGGAATTCCTACTCCACCTTGCGACAGAGCCCCTCCAGAGCTCACACTGCTTAGGTTTTTAGGCACATCTGAACCTGCAAACAGACAGCATGCTTTGTCAAACTTTACTGGAAGCCTGCAGAGCTCAGTAAGATCCAAGCCACATCACAGGCTCCACAGTCCCTTTACTAATATCACTTCAGTGTATTACCAGGATGCTACTTGGGAAACATCAGAACGGTCACAGAGAGTGGTCCCTGTGCCAGCATCACATGGTCCTGCCAGTGCACTGACACTTGGCTCAGTTACACACTGACAAGTCCTCTTTCATCTTGAGCTTCACTGACATTGAATTATCTCTTCTCAAAGCTATTGCTGATGGCCTATTATGTGAAAACAACAATATTGGGGTAAACCTCCTTCTGCATAATGGAAATAAAGTATAAATAATCGTGTATTTAATGTCTCTTGACTTTCAAAATCTAGCATCTGAATCTATTTTTATCTCATGGTAGGTACCAGAAAGTCAAAAGATCCTTCCTGGAGCTACTTGTAGTTACCTTGAGAAGTTGTGTTAGGGAGGCGGAGCCAAGATGGCGGTGTAGTAAGATGTTTCGTATATCCCTCTTACAACAAAGACCTGGAAAAACAAATGATTTGATTATATATGAATATCTAGGAGCCCTGAACAAGGCAAAGTTGAGGAGTCGGACTGAGTGGCGGGAGGGGAGGGAGACGGTTTGGAAGAAGCCAGCAGCACCAGAGCGACAGCGGTGGGACGGCCACACTTCAGCTGTGCCAGCAACATCCCAGCCATGCCGGGTCCACAGTGAAACAGGCAAACAGCTGCATGCACACTCTGAAAGCAGTTTCCAAATCGGGAAAGATCCAGCAGCAGAGATTCTGCTTGGACATTCCGAACCAGTGAAAAGCAGCTCCCAAGAGGCTAAGATAAGTAGAGGTGTGCACCCTTTTGCGAGGATTAAAAAAAAAAAAAAAAAAAAAAGCCCATTAGGGAAAAATCTCTCTCCCTTTTACCTTCTCCCTCCACGCTGTGCACCGGGAGTACGGTGGCCCAGAAGTAGATCCCAAATGGCGCCCTGACCCATTCTCCTGGCCTTGGAGAGGAAACAAATTAATAAACAGGGAAAAAATAAGCTACTGGCTTCCCTAAGCCAGGAACACAGGGTCGGCACAGCTCCTTTGCTAGGCACAAGTATCAGGGGTCCACAGACTCTGAGTGCCTTACACCCCTGTATAGACTAGTGGGGACCCATCTCAACAGTGTTACCCCTCACTACCACAGTACAACAGGGCAAACATCTGAAGTTTAACTTCAACTGCTTCGACTGTGAACTGGCAAATTTGTGACTCTCAAAACAGCCCTGCCCCTTAAGTAGACACTTTTATTGATCTGCAGCAGGGGCTTGAGGGCTGGTGTCTAGTCACCTGCTACAGGAGTCGAAGAAAAAGTGGTGCCCTCTAGTCTTTACAGCCAACAGAATAGGGTGCTCATAGTCCGGCTGCAAAAACTCACCTACCTACTCACCCTAGAGAATAGAGACATGCTTTCCTTTCAGACTCTCTTGGGCAGCCGTCAGCCCCCTGCCTGGCTCAGTGCATGATCGCCTACCACAGCCAGAGTCCAGTGCCTGCACCAATCACCCATGCTTCTCCAGGACTGGGAGTGAAAGCCTGCATCACACACTCAGTGACCGACTACCTGAACACCCGAGCTGAACTCCTGTGTGCACACACGTATTTACAAAACTACCTGGTGAAGGGACGTTAGACATCCAAAGGTGGCAAAAATCAAACTAGTGGACATGAGCAGCCTATCTGGGCATATCAAAACAAAACAAAATAAGAAGCTAGGTCTCACTAAACAAATACAAAATAAAATTATAATAAATTATTGATGGCTCGGAGACAAAAGTCAATATCAAGTCACATAAAGAGGCAGTCCATTATGGCCTCAGCAAGCTCCCAAAATAAAGAATCAATAAATTCTCTGGAGGAAAAGAAATTCTTGGAATTACCAGAGGCAGAATACAAAAAATTAATACACAGAACTCTTTGAGAAATTAGAAAGAAAATTCTTCAGCATGCAGAAAGATCCAGGCAACATACAGACAAAGTAGTAGAAGAACATAAAAAAGTTATTCAAGAACATAATGCAAAATTTAATGGGCTGCAAGAATCCATAGAGAGACAGTAATCAGAAATCCAGAAGATTAACAATAAAATTTCAGAATTAGAAAACTCAATAGAAAGTCATAGGAGCAGAATTGAAGCAGTAGAAGTTAGAATTAGTGACACTGAACATAAAGCTCTTGATGCCAACTTATCTGAGGAAAAATCAGATAAAATAATTAAAAAGAATGAAGAAACTCTAAGTGCCATGTGGGACTCTATCAAGAGAAATAATCTACGAGTGATTGGAATACCAGAACAGGGGGAGATAACAGAAAATACAGAGAAAATTGTTGAAGATTTGTTGACTGAAAACTTCCCTGGTATCATGAAAGATGAGAAGATATCTATCCAAGATGCTTATCGAACCCCACATAAGGTAGATCCCAAAAGAAAGTCACCAAGACATATTATAATCAAACTACCAAAACCAAAGATAAAGAGAAAATTTTAAGAGTGGCTAGGGATAAAAGAAAAGTCATCTACAAAGGAGAGTCAATTAGAATAAGCGCTGACTACCCGGCAGAAACCAGGCAGGCTAGAAGGATGGGATGACGTATGTAAAGCCTTGAAGGAAAGTAACTGTCAACCAAGAATTATATATCCAGCAAAACTGTCTCTCAAATATGATGGTGAAATTAGGGCATTTCCAGATAAACAGAAGTTCAGGGAAATTGCAAAAACCAAACCAAAATACTAAAGGGATTCCTACTATTAGATAATCAATAACACCAGCTAACAAAACAAGACTAGAACACGGGACAGAGGAACTGGATATTGACTCAGATACAGATATCAAAAATAAGTCAAAGGTAAAACATTGAAAATAAGGAAACATATAAATATGTAAAAAAGGATAATATTAAAACAAAAAAGAGGAGTTAAAAAATGGAGATGTTGATTTTTTATATGGAGGGGAAGTTAAGGTGATATAAAGTATTAAAAGACTGGTATAAACTTAGAAAAATAAGGGTAAATATTAAGGTAACCACAAAGGAAATAAATGAAATGAAAATAAAAAAGTAGAAAAACATAAAGACCCACCAAACACAAAATCTACAACAAAGAAAAAGATGAAAAAAAAACAAAAAACAAAGAAGAATGACTCAGCACAGAAAATTGAGGGGAACCAAGTAACTGTGAATAACACACAAAAAGAGATAACAGGATGACAGCGCTAAACTCATATATATCAATAATTCCGCTGAATGCAAACGGACTTAGTGCACCAAGAAAGAGACGGAGAGCAGCAGATTGGATAAAAAACACAATCCATCTATATACGGCCTACAAGAGATGCAACTCAGACTTAAAGAAACAAACAGGCTTAAACTCAAAGGATGGGTAAAAATATATCAAGCAAATAACACTCAAATAAGAGCAGGAGTGGCAATATTAATCTCTGACAAAATAGACTTTCAAGTAAAATCCACCACAAAGGATAAGGAAGGATACTATATAATGATTAAAGGGTCAATTCACCAGGAGGACATAACTGTAATAAATATTTACGTACACAACAACAGGGCTCCAAAATACATAAAACAAATTCTAACAGCTCTGAAGAGAGAGATAGACAGCACCACAATAGTAGTAGAGACTTCAACAAGCCACTTTTGTTCACCAGAACATCCAGAAAGAAGCTCAACAAAGACACGGAGGAGCTAAATGCTACAATCAACCAACTTGATCTCATAGACAGATACTGAACACTGCACCCAACAGTTGCCGAGTATACCTTCTTACCCAACACACATGGAACTTTCTTCCGAATAGACCACATATTAGGCCATAAAGCAAGCCTTAACAAAATCCAAAACATAAATATATTACAAAGCATTTTTTCTGACCATAAAGCCATAAAAGTGGAAATCAACAACACAAAAAGCAAGGAAAAAAAATCAAACACACGGAAACTGAACAACACCTTGCTCAAAAACTAAAGGGTTATAGAAGAAATTAAGGTTGGAGTAAAGAAATTCATAGAATCAAATGAGAATGAAAACACATCCTACCAGAACCTTTGGTACACAGCCAAAGCAGTGCTCAGAGGTCAGTTTATAGCAATAAATGCACACATTGAAAAGGAAGAAAGGGTCATAATCAAAGCATTAACCCTACACCTGGAACAAGTAGAAAAAGAGCAGCAAAAGAAGCCCTCAGGTGCCAGAAGGAAGGAAATAATAAGAATTAGAACAGAATTAAATGAAATAGAGAACAGAAAAACAATTGGAAGAGTTCACAAGTCCTAAAGCTGGTTCTTTGAAAAGATCAACAAGATTGATAAACCACTGGCCAAACTGACAAAAGAAAAACAGGAGAGGAAGCAGATAACCCATATAAGAAATGAGATGGGGGATAGCACAATAAACCCAAATGAAATTAAAAGAATCATAACAGATTACTATGAAAAATTGTACTCTGACAAATTTGAAAACCTAGAAGAAATGGACAGATTTCTAGAAACTCACTACCTACCTAAATTAACTCAAACAGAGGTAGAACAACTAAATAAACCCATAACAAAAGAAGAGATTGAAAAGGTTATTTAAAAAAATGCCAACAAAAAAAAGCCCTGGCCCAGATGGCTTCACTGGAGAATTCTACCAAACTTTCAGAGAAGAGTTAACACCACTTCTACTAAAGGTATTTCAGAGCATAGAAAAGGATGGAATACTCCCAAACTCATTCTATGAAGCCAGCATAACCCTGATACCAAACCCAGGTAAAGACACCACAAAAAAAGAAAATTACAGACTGATATCCCTCATGACTGTTGACGCAAAAATCCTCAACAAAATTTTAGCCAATAGAATTCAGCAACATATCCAAAAAATAATTCACCATGACCAAGTAGGATTTATACCTGGTATGCAGGGATGGTTCATAATTAGAGAAAACAATCAATGTAATCCATCACATAAATAAAACAGAACACAAGAACCACGTGATCTTATCAATTGATGCAGAAAAGGCATTCAACAATATCCAACATCCATTCAGGATAAAAACTCTCAAAAAAATAGGAATAGAAGGGAAATTCCTCAGTATAATTAAGGGCTTTTATACAAAACCAACAGCCAACATCATCCTGAATGGAGAGACTTTGAAAGCATTCTCCTTGTGAACAGGAAACAGAAAAGGATGCCCTTTATCACCACTCTTATTCAACATTATGCTGGAGGTCCTAGCCAGAGCAGTTAGGCTAGAAAAAGAAATAAAAGGCATCCAGACTGGTAGGTAAGAAGTCAAAGTATCTCTGTTTGCAGATGACATGATCTTATACACAGAAAAAACCAAAGAATCCACAAGAAAACTACTGGAACTAATAGAAGATTTCAGCAAAGTTTCAGGATACAAGATAAACATACAAAAATCCATTGGATTCCTTTACACCAACAAAGAGAACCTTGAAGAGGTAATCACCAAATCAATACCATTTACAATAGCCCCCAAAAAGATAAAATACTTAAGAATAAATCTAACCAGAGAGGTAAAAGATCTATACAGAGTAAACTACAAGACACTACTGCAAGAAACTAAAAGAGACCTGCATAAGTGGAAAAATATATCTTGCTCATGGATAGGTAGACTCAACATAGTGAAAATGTAAATTCTACCTAAAGCAATCTACAGATACAATGCAATCCTGATACAAATTCCACTACCTTTTTTTAATGAGATGGAGAAAAAATCTCCAACTTCATATGGCAAGGGAAGATGCCATGAATAAATAAAGCATTACTCAAGAAGAACAAAGTGGGAGGCCTTACACTACCTGATTTTAGGACCTATTATACTGCCACACTAGTCAAGACAGCCCAGTACTGGTACAACAACAGATACATAGACCAATGGAACAGAGTTGACAATCCAGATATAAGCTTATCCACCTATGAGCAGCTAATATTTGACAAAGGACAAAAGTCCATTAACTGGGGAAAAGACAGTCTCTTTACCAAACGGTGCTAGAATAACTGGATATCTATATGCAAAAAACTAAAACAAGACCCATCTCATACCATGTACAAAAACTAACTCAAAATGTATCAAAGACTTAAATATAAAATCAAAAACAGTAAAGATTATGGAAGAAAAAACAGGGACAATTCTAGGAGCTCTAATACATGGCATAAACACCATACGAACTATAAGTTACACTGCATAAACACCAGAAGAGAGACTAGATAAATGGGAGCTCCTAAAAATCAAACACTTATGGTCATCAAAAGACCTCACCAAAAGAGTAAAACGGCAACCTACAGACTGGGAAAAAAATTTTGGCTACGACCAATCCGATCAGTATTTAATTTCTAAAGTCTACAAAATACTGCAAAACCTCAACAGCAAAAAGACAACCCAATTAAAAAACGGTCAAAGGATATGAACAAGCACTTCACCAAAGAAGATATTCAGGTTGCTAACAGACACCTGAAGAAATGCTCACGATCATTAGCCATTAGAGAAATGAAGATCAAAACTACAATGAGGAGAGTTCTGGCAAAATGGCACTCTAGGCAGAGGCAACACACCATCCCTCCACGGCAAAAATCCGAAAAACTAAGCTGAACAGAGAATACAACAATCCTAAAACCCTAAAACATCAAATGAAGAGATAAAGAACTCAGCCAAGCACCAAATGGAGTGAGAAAACTGACAGAGAACAGAGAGTGAGGAGAGATTCATGCAGAGGTCACCTACCATATAAAGCAGTGCAGATCCGCCATCTTGGACTCCTATCCAAGACCAACAAATGGGGTACGAGAAAGCAGCCTCACAGAGTGTCCAGCGGGAGACAAAACAACCGTTAATTTGTGACATACGCTTTCCCACCTCCAACCCTTCTTCACCCCAAGTTGGCCTCCTCTGCTTCTTGCAGCCACAATCTCTTGACAGGGAATCACCGGCTGTTTGGATTCCACACACCCGAAAGGGCCGGCTCTCTGAGTGCCATTTGTTGGCTGCTGGAGTTGCTCTTTTCCGCTTCTTTTGATTTCTTCCTTACCTCTCACCACCTCCCCCTCCTTTCGCTCAAATACCTGGCTCAGTGCGCTTTCTTTGCTTCTTCCCGAGGGGCTGCAGAGCTCCGATAACTTGTGATATATGCTTTCCCACTCCCTACACTTCTTCACTCACACTCGGCCCCCTCTGCTTCCCGCTGACACAGTCCCTTGTCCTAGAAACACCAGCCCACACTAGCTGGCTCTCGAGGGCCATTTGTTCGCTGCTAGTGCTACTTTTTTTTCTGCTGCTTTTGATTTCTTCCTTACCTCTCACCATCTCACCCTCCTTTTGCTCAAATACCTGGCTCCCTGCACCATCTTTGCTTCTTGCTGAGGGGCTGTGGAGCTCCATTCGAGTGTGGAGCTGCTTCCCGGTCTGAGCTGCCATGCTGGTGGGATCCCGGGGCTTTTGTTCATTTGTTTGTTTTGAATTGTTTGTTTGTTTTCTTTTCATTTTCTTGAGTTGGGAGCCCTTTCTGGCCAGGTGGTGCTGCATGCATAGGAATCACTGAGGGCATTTCTTTTTTTGTTGAGTTTTTTTTTTTTCTGTTTTTTTGGGTGCCTTTCTTGCTCTTTTTTTTTTTTTTTTAATTTATTTTGTTTTCTTTTCCCTCTTTTTCCCTTTTTGTCTTTCTTCATTGCTCAGTTTCTCATCTTTGTATATCTTCCTTCTCTTTCTGTTCCCTGAATACCTGGCATTGTATACCTCTATGCCTTCTAGCCAGGCTGTACTGCAACACCTGAGAGCGACTTCCCCAGACCTCATAGCTGCACCTGTGGGATCCCTGGGAACTCTGCGGTTCTTTAACCTTTCCGATTTTTATTTAATCTTTTTTTTTCTGCCTCTTCCACTTTCTGTTTTTCTCCATTTCATAGTCTGTCATCTCTCCACTCTAACGGTAAGCTCCCCTAGCATTCTTTTCTGTTTGTTTGTATGTTTTTGGCTCCTGTTCCTCTCTCCTCTCTCCCATATCCATCTTAGCTCCACACATAACAATATCCCTGCTGCTTCCTGCCTACCTGCACCGTGCGCACGACATCACACCAACAAGCAGCACAGGCATGGCCTACTGGAACCTACCCTGCACTGATTACTGACCTGCCCTGGTGGCTGTAGTGAGTGCCACAAACAACCTGTCCCAGTAACTCCTCTTCAGCTAGACCTGTCTGCCATACCATATCTGTGTGACTGACCCTGCCAATTGGAGAAAGAAGCGAAAAGTATTAAGCTCACAGATGAGCAAACAACAAAGAGCACACAGTCTGCCTGCTCACACATAATCAAAATTTTAAAAAAAGGGTGAAACAAACAAATATACAATCAATAAATGAGAAAAATAACTACTAAATGTCCCCAAAACAGCAGACAATATAAAAATATTTACAAAAACAGGTCAGTATCATTCCAGTAGATGTCCAAAATAAAACACAAGATGACTTTCCAGTGGAAGAAAATTCACTAGAATACCTGATAGGGAATTCATATCTCTAATAACCAGAATTCTCAAAGAGCTGAGGCAAAAAGCTAACAAACATGAGGAAAAACTAGATAAATTCATGGAAAATACAGACAAAAAATTGGAATACTTCAGAAAAATAGTGCAGGAAGAAAATGCCAAAATAAATTCACAACTAGAAATTATACAAAGACAACAATTAGAAAGCCAAAAGACAAACAACAAGATTTCAGAAATGGATGGTGTCATGGAAGGGCTGAGAAGCAGATTTGAAACGGTGGAAGACAGCATCAGTGGAATTGAAGACAAACACTTGGATACAACTCCGTTTCAGGAAAACTCAGAAAAAAGAACAAAGAAAAGTTAAGAGACCCTGAGACTTATGTGGGATACAATCAAAATAAAAAATTGGAGCAATTGGAATTCCAGAGCAGGGGGAAAAAACAGAAAAAATAGAGAGGATCATTGAAGAACTTCTGACAGAAAACTCCCCAAATATCATGATTGATGAAAAGCTGGTCATCCAAGAAGCTCAACGAACACCCATATAGGAGACACCCCAAAAGAAAATCACCAAGGCATATCATAATCACACTCGCCAAAATCAAAGACAAACAAAGAATCCTGAGAGCAGCTCATGAAAAACAAGAAGTCACATACAGAGGAGAAACAATAAGACTAAGATCAGATTATTTGAAAGAAACCATGCAGGCAAGAAGGCAATGAGATGACATATATAAAATCTTGAAAGAAAAAAATTACCAGCAAAGAAAAATATATCCTGCAAAACTCTCGTCCAAATGTGGTGGTGAAATTAGGTCATTTCCAGATAAACAGAAATTAATGGAATATGTAGTGGTCAAAACAAACTTACAAGAAATATTAAAGCGAGTTCTTCGATCTGAGGACAAACAACTTCAGCTCACAGGCAGAATCTAGGACACAGGATCATACCAGCCAGATACCAATCTTGGAAATGACCTCTCGACGACTATACAAAACCAAAAGAAATACAACAGGGAATCAGAGCAGTTAATCAGTAAGTGACAACAACATCAAAACAATAAAAGAAGGAATAAATGGCATAGGTATGGAACCTTCTAATGGAGAGGAAGGCAAGATGATACCAAGTAATGGTTGACTGCTTCAAACTTAGAAAGATAAGTGTAAAATTCATGGTAACCACAAAGAAAGTTAACAAACATACTCATAAGAAAAAAGAGGAAAAACAGAAAGTCTCAGCAAAAACAAACCCTACAAAAACAAAAGAAATGAAAAAAAATCCACAAACAAAAGTAACTCAGCACAAGAGAGTAAGAAGAACAAAGAAAATGTCAGCACCACAAAAAAAGCACTACAAAATGACAGCAACAAACTCACATATATCAATAATTACATTGAATTTAAATGGAGTCAATGCACCCATAAAGAGATGGAGAGTGACAGATGGATAAGAAAACAGGATCCATCAATATGCTGTCTACAGGAGACACACCTTAGAAACAAAGATTCAAATTTATGAAAAGTCAAATGTTGGAAAAAAATATATCAAGCTAACAACTACCGAAAAAGAGCAGGAGTGGTGATTCTAATCTCAGATAAAATAAACTTTAAAATGAAATCTACCATAAATGACAAAGAAGGACACTATATAATGATTAAGGGGGCGATTCATCATGAAGACATAACCATAATAAACATCTACACAGCCAATGACAGGGCTCCAAAATACATAAAACAAACTCCAACAACACTGAAAAGAGAAATTGACAGTTCCACAATAATAGTAGGAGACTTCAACACACCACTCTCAGTAAGGACTAGAACAACTAAGAAGAAACTCCGCAAAGATAGAGAAGACCTAAAGGGCACAGTCAGCCAACTTGACCTCATAGACATATATAGAACACTCCATCCAACCGCTGCAAAGTACACATTCTTTTCCAATGCACATGGAACGTTCTCCAGAATAGAAGACAGATTAGGCCACAGATCAATCCTCAACTAAATCCAAAACGTTGAGGTAATTTAAAAGTATCTTCTCTGACCACAATGCCATTAAGGTAGAAATTAACAATAGAAAGAGCAAGGAAAAAAAAGATCAATTACATGGAAACTGAATAATACCCTACTTACACATCACTGTGTAATAAAGAAATCAGAGATGGAATCAAAAAATTCTTATAATCAAATGAGAATGAAAACACATCATACCAAAACCTTTGGGACACAGCAAAGGCAGTCCTCAGAGGACAATTTATAGCAATAGGTCCACATATCAAAAAAGAAGAAAGGGACAAAATCAAAACATTAACTACAGAACTCAAACAAATACAAAGAGAACAGCAAAAAAAGCCCACAACCACAGGAAGAAAGGAAATAGTAAAGATCAGAGCAGAAATAAATGAAATAGAGAACAGAAAAACAATAGAAAGAATCAACAAAACCAAGAGTTGGTTCTTTGAAAGAATCAACAAAATCGACAAACCACTGGCCAGGCTGACAAAAGAAAAACAGGAGAGGACACAAATAACCCAAATAAGAAACGAAATGGCAGACATAACAACAGACCCAACTGAAATAAAAAGGAGTATAACAGAATATTATGAAAAACTATACTCCAACAAACTTGAAAACCTAGATGAAATGGATAAATCTCTAGAAACACACAGCCTACCCAAACTACAACAAAGTGATATTGAAAATCTGAACAGACCCAGAAGAAGAGAAGAGTTTGAAAAGGTAATAAAAAAATCCCAACCAAAAAAAGGTTTGGCCCAGATGGCTTCACTGGAGAGTTCTACTAAACATTTACAGAACAGCTTGTACCAGTATTACTCAAGCTATTTCAGAGCATGGAAGATGAAGCATCCTTCCAAATATATTCTATGAAGCCATCATAATGCTGATACCAAAACCAGGCAAAGACGTCACAAAAAAAGAAAATTATAGACCAATATCTCTCATGAATATAGGTGCAAAAATTCTAAACCAAATTCTAGCCAATAGAATTAGCATCATATCAAAAAAATAATACACCATGACCAATTAGGATTTATACCAGGGATGCAAGGATGATTCAACATTAGAAAATCCATCAATGTAATCCACCACATAAATAAAAGGAAAGAAAATAATCACATGATCATGTCAATTGATGCAGAAGAGGCATTTGACAAAGTCCAACACCCATTCCTGATAAAACCTCTCAATAAAATAGGTATAGAAGGGAAATTTCTCAACTTAATAAAGGGCATCTATGCAAAACCAATGGCCAACATAATTCTTAATAGAGAGAGGCTAAAAGCATTCCCCTTGAAATCAGGAACAAGACAAGGATGGCCTTTATCACCACTCCTATTTAACATTGTGCTGGAACTTCTAGCTAGAGCAATAAGGCAAGGAAAAGAAATAAAGGGCATCCAAACTGGTAATGAAGAAGTTAAACTGTCCCTGTTTGCAGATGATATGATACTATACATAGAAAACCCTAACGACCCCATGAGAAATATACTGGAACTAATAGAATGATTCAGTAGAGTAGCAGGATACAAGATAAACATTCAGAAATCAGTTGGATTCCTATACACCAATAAGGAGAACGATGAAAAGGAAATCAGAAAAACAATACTATTTTCAATAGCCCCTAAAAAGATAAAATACTTAGGAATAAATCTGACCAGGAATGTAAAAGACCTATACAAAGAAAACTACAAAACACTACTGCATGAAACCCAAAGGGATCTACATAAATGGAAAAACACACCATGCTCATGGATAGGCAGACTCAACATTGTGAAAATGGCAATTCTACCCAAAGCAATTTACAAATACAATGCAATCCTGATCCAAATACCAACAACATTCTTCAAAGAGATGGAAAAACTAATCATTAACTTTATATGGAAAGGGATAATGCCCCGAATAAATAAAGCACTACTGAAGAAGAAGAATAAAGCTGGAGGACTCACACTACCTGACTTCAGAACCTACGATACAGCTACAGTAGTCAAACAGCCTGGTACTGGTACAATGACAGATACATTGATCAATGGAAGAGAATTGAGAACCCAGATGTCAATCCATCCACCTACGATCACCTGATCTTCGACAAGAGCGCAAAGTCCTTCAAATGGGGAAAAGACAGTCTTTTTAACAAATGGTGCTGACAAAAAGGGATATCCATCTACCCAAAACTGAAACAGGACCCATACCTCATACCGTATACAAAAACTACTTCAAAATGGATCAAAGATCTGAATATAAAGCCTAAAACTATAAAGTTCATAGAAGAAAAAATAGGACCAACACTTCATGCCTTAATACACCGCATTAACAGGATACAGACCATAACCATCAATGCACAAACCCCAATGATAAGCGAGATAACTGGGATCTTCTAAAAATCAAACACCTATGCTCTTCAAAAGACCTCACCAAAGAGTTAAAAGAGAACCTACAGACTGGGAAGAAATTTTTGGACAGTACAAGTCAGACAAAGGTCTAATCTCCATAATCTACAAGAAAATCCAACACCTCTACAACAAAAAGACAAATAATCCTATTAAAAAATGGGCAAAGGAAATGAACAGACACTTCACCAAAGAAGACATCCAAATGGCCAACAGATACATGAGGAAATCCTCGCGATCACTAGCCATTAGAGAAATGCAAATGAAAACCACAATGAGATACCATCTCACCCCGGCATTACTGGCAAGAATCAAAAACACTGGAAATAACAAATGTTGGATGGGCCGCAGGGAGATCAGAAATCTTATACACTGCTGGTGGGAATGCAAAATGATACAACCATTTTGGAAAATGATATGGCACTTCCTCAGAAAGCTAGAAATAGACATACCTTTCGATCCAGTAATTCCACTCCTGGGAATATATCCTAGAGAAATAAGGGTCATCACTCGAATAGACATATGCACACCTATGTTCATGAAAGCATTGTTCACAATAGCAAAACGATGGAAACATCCCAGATGCCCATAAATAGGTGAATGGATAAACAAACTATGGTACATACACATAATGGAGTAATATGCAATGAGAAAGAACAACAATGAATCTGTGAACCATCTCATAACATGGTTGAAACTGGAGGACATTATGCTGAGTGAAATAAGTCAATCACAAAAGGACAAATATCGTATGAGACCCCTGTTGTAAAAACCCATGAAAATGTTCACACACAAAATGTACCAATCTTTGTTGGTTACCAGGGATGGGAGGGGTGGGTGGGAAATACTAAATAGGCAACAGATAAGTGGTATCTTGGGTGAAGGGTGCGACAGTACACAATACAGGGGAAACTAGCACAACTTGTACAAGGAAAGATCATGGAAGCCCCATAGACACATCCAAACTCCCTGAGTGACTGAATTGCTGGGCGGTGGGCTGTGGGTACTGTGGTCTCGGGGAACATCTAGCTCAATTGGCATGACAGAGCTTATAAACACAATGCTCTACATTCTACCTTGGTGAGTAGCGTCTGGGGTCTTAAAAGCCTGTGAGCGGCCATCTAAGATACTCCACTGGTCTCAGCCCTTCAGGAGCAAGGGCGAATGAAGAGAACAGGATACAAGGAAAAGATTAGTCCAAAGGACTAATTGTCCACAGCTACCAAGGCCTCCACTGGACTGAGTCCAGTACAGCTAGATGGTGCCTGGCTACCACCACTGACTGCTCTGACCAGAATCACATCAGAGGGTTCTGGACAGCGCTGGAGAAGGATGTAGAGCATAATTCTAACTCACAAAACAAAAGACCAGATTTACTGGCCTAAAGGAGACTGGGGAAACCGCGAGAGTATGGCCCCCAGACACCCTTTTAGCTCAGTGGTGAAGTTACCTCTGAGGTTCACTGTTCAACCTGGGAGTGGACAGCCCCGTAAAACCAAATGAGACTAATGAGGTACAGGAGTCCAGTGACAAGGGCCAGAAGGCAGAAGGGGACAAGGAAGCTGGTGATAGGGAACCCAAGGTTGAGTAAGGATATTGTTGATGTGTTGTGAGATTGTTAACCATTGTCATAGGGCAACATTTGTAGTAACTGTTAAATGAGAAACTATTTTGTTCTATTAGCCTTCATCTTAAGTGAGAATAACAGCACAACTGGAAGAGCGTAGTCAATGTCACTGAACTGTGTATGTAGAAATTTTTGAAATGGTGTTATCTTTGGCTATGTGTATTTTCACCAAAAAATAAAAAAAAGGTTGAGAATTTAGAGGGTTAATATGTTGTGGGGTTGTTAACCAATGTCATAAAACAACATGTGTACTACTGTTTCATGAGAAACTATTTGTTCTGTAAGCCTTCACCTGAAGTACAATAAAAAATAAATAAAAAAACTACAATGAGATATCATCTCACCCCAACAAGGCTAGCATTAATCCAAAAAACACAAAATAACAAATGCTGAGGAGGTTGTGGGGAGACTGGAACACTTATACACTGTTGGTGGGAATGTAAAATGATACATCCACTTTGGAAATCAATTTGGCGCTTCCTTAAAAAGCTAGAAATAGAAGTACCATATGATCCAGCGATCCCTCTCCTTGGAATATATCCTAGAGAAACAAGAGCCATCACACGAGTAGTTATACATACACCAATGTTGATCGCAGCGCTGTTCACAATAGCAAAAAGATGGAAGCAACCTAGCTGCCCGTCAACGGATGAATGGATAAACAAACTATTGTATATCCACACTGCGGAATATTATGCAACGATAAAGAACAATGATGAAGCTGTGAAACATCGTATAACATGGTGGAAGCTGGAACTTATTATGCTGAGTGAATTTAGTCAGTCATAGAAGGACAAATACTGTATAAGAGCACTATTATAAGAACTCAAGGAAAGGTTTAAACACAGAAGAAAACATTCTTTGATGGTTACTGGGGTGGGGAGGGAGGGTGAGGGTTATTCACGGACTAGATAGTAGATAAGAATCATCTTGGGTGAAGGGAATGACAGCGCCCACTGCAGGGGAAGCCAGCACAACTGGACTAAACCATAGCTAAGAAGTTCCTCAGTACAGTCAAATACTTTGAGAGACAGAGTAGCAGGGATTAGGGGTCTGGGGACCATGCTTTCAGGGGACATCTATGTCAATTGGCATAACAAAGCTTATTAAGAAAATGTTCTGCATCCTACTTTGGTGAGTGGCATCTGGGGTCTTAAAAGCTTGCAAGCGGCCATCTAAGATGCATCAATTGGTCCCAACCACTTGAAGTAAAGGAGAACTAAGAACACCAAAGACACAAGGAAAGTATTAGCCCAAGAGTCAGAATGGGCCACATAAACCAGAGACTTCATCAGCCTGAGAACAGAAGAACCAGATGGTGCCTGGCTGCCACCAACGACCACCCTGAGAGGGAACACAACAGAGGGTCCCTGATTCAGCAGTAGAACGATGGAATGCAGAACTCAAATTCTAGTAAGAAAACCCGACTTAATGGTCTGACTGAGACTGGAGGCATCCCTGAAAGTATGGCCCCTGGACTCTCTATCACCCCAGAACAGAAATAATTTCCGAGGCCAACTCTTTGGACAGGGATTGGACTGGACTATGGGACATAAAGTGATACTTGCGAAGAATGTGCCTCTTAGTCAGGTAGGTACAAGAGACAAAAGGGGCAGCTTCTGTCCAGAGGTCAGATGGGAAGGTAGAGAGAGTCAGGAGCTGGTTGAATGTTCATGGGGAATCAGGGGCAGAGGGGAAGAGTGTGCTGTCGCAGAATGGGGTGAGTGGTTGGGGTCACTTAAGAATGTATGCAAAAAAATAATAAAATTGAAGTACTCATTCCCTGTTTTTAAAAAAAAAAAAAGGTAGAAGTTGTGTTAGCACAACAGGAATTTTGTATTTAATGAGTCACATTGAAAAAGTCCTATTAGATTCAATGTTAAGATAACACCTACCTCTCTATATGTTCAGACTTCATAATATTGAATACCTAAACACTACGACTTTATAACATCTTAACCATGAAAAATGTGCTAAAATTATTCCCAGCAATCATTCGAATCATCTCTATTCCTCCCCTTCCTCAAGCCAACTCTAAAGAGGCCTATATTCAATATTTTGTGGGCTCTCCTCTCTTGTCATATGTATTTAGTTCCCAGAATCTCAACACCTATACCAAAAGGGATTATTTACTTTAAACAAAAATGCTTTCTGCTATAATTTCAGCCAGTTCTATTTAGCTACAGATCTTATGGAAATAAGATATAATGAGCAGCTCAACTCTATTTCATGTTTCAGTATGATATTAGCCTTTCCCTTGGCCTCTCTTGTATTCTTAGATGTTGTAAACGGTCAGCGCAAGAGCATGGGCCAGCACATCTTTCTCCTATCTGTCCTTTGCCTCTTACTGCATGTCGTTGCCGCCTGTCCTCTTTTCAAATTTTGTTTTTCTCTGAATGGGCTATTGCACTGATGACTTTTGGCAGCTGTTGGGCACTAAACCTGCATATAAAATCTATCTGTGGGCCAGAGCCACAAAACAGGACCTACTTGAAATGATTTTTTTTTTTTTTTTCAGCTTTCTGGTTACTGTCAGAGTTTTAGTGCAATGGGCAAGGAGAATAATTCATTTTACTTTATGAGAAATCTTTATTTTTAACAGCCACTGCTTGGTTGATTTCTTTCCAGAGCATCCCCTGGAATATGTGCAGCACAGGTAGGAATTCAAAATCCCCTTCTTACTCTAAATATTGTGAGGAAAGTCCAAGCCAGAGTTTTCTGCACCAAATTTTGCATTAATGTACAAAAAGCTAGTAAGATATTACAGTGCAGTCATTCTTTTCCCAAACAGGGGAAAACCAAAAAGAAAAAAGAAAAAAATCCCATTGCCGTCAAGTCGATTCTGACTCATAGTGACTTTATAGGACAAAGTAGAAGTGCCCCATAAGGCTTCCAAGGAGAGCTAGTGGATTTAAACTGCTGACCTTTTGGTTAGCAGCCATAGCTCTTAACCACTGTGCCTCCAGGGTTTCTCCAACAGGGGAAGAATCTAGTATACCAGAAACTATTTCACACTATCTTCTTCTTGTATGTTCTACTTTTTCTCAAGGATACAAGTGCTACTTGATAGCAGTTAAGACTAGGTTTGTGTATCAACCCAACCTAGATTCATTTTCTAGTTTTCTCATTGAAAGAAATGAATTAATGTTCTTGGACCAATTGTTTACATAGTCTTTAAGCCTCTGTTGACGAAATATAATTAAGAACAAAATCTATTCCCAATCCAGAAATCGTCTCCACAAATATAGAAGAGAAATAAAAGCATTATTACTGAATAAGCATTACATCAGAATGTGATGCATCACAGACAGTCTGCTGAAGGGAATGCAAAAACAGAAAGAAATCTACCCTTTAAGTAGCTGAGTGGATACAACACATTACATTCATGTTTTCAGGATAAAATTGCTAACTTTCTTGTATCTTTATGGCTGGAGGTAGATTTGCAGTTTGGGGCCTAGGCCACCTAGGATTATGCTAATCTCCTTCCTGAAAACTGGAAGGTAAGGGAGGTGCACCTGAAATTAAATTTTAAAGAGATGGCTGGCAGGTTCTTAAAGTAACACCTTATATGTACTTTTCAAAGAGACAGAGAAAGAATTTAGAATTACAGGGGAGGAGGAAAGCCTCTTTTATTATTTTCAACCAAGAATTAAAAGCTCTGAATTTCAATTTTTATCTGTCCTCAAACCTCACTATCCTCATATATAAAATATATTGATAGTTCCAACCTCAGGGGATTAAAGTAGAAATTAAAAAATAAATTAATAATGCATATAAAGCAGTTAGCATACTACCTTACACTTAGGAAGCTCTCAAAAATATGCCCTTACAACTATGATTAATTATAATAACTGTTACTCCTATTGTCTACTAATATGAAAAAGGTATTCTTCAGTAATTTACGCCTTTGCAATCCTCTGAAATTAAAAATATATGGCATTTCCACAGTAGCTAAAACAATATAAAAGTATTTGAAAACACAGAACAGACAATTTTTAAAAATTCAGTTTTTCCAAGAAGTCTTTTGTTCTTATCTTTACTGCTTAACAAATCACTCCTAAAAACTTAGTAGCATAAGACAACCATTTAATTATGCTTAATAAAGTGGTGGATGAGATATCTGGAAAGGGTACAACAAAGATTGCTCTTTTCTTTTTCACAATGTCTGGGGACTCAGCTAGAAAGATTCAAGTGATTGGGCATTGCAACAACTGGTCTGGAGGTACAACTTCCAAGATGGCTCAACTGGGACTGTTGACCAGATCACTGGAACATGGCCTCTTCATGTGTCTTGGGTCCCTCATAGAATGGTGGGTGGGTTCTGAAGGGGAATCTCTGGTGATATAGTTTTCTAAGAGAACCAGTGGAAGCTTTGTGACCTTTCCTTACCTAGCCACAGAAGCCACAAATTGTCATTTGGCCATGTTCTCTTGGTAGTGCAGTGGTTAAGCATTTATCTGCTAACCAAAAGGTCAGCAGTTCAAATCCACCAGCCACTCCTTGAAAACCCTATGGAGCAGTTCTGCCCTGTCCTCTAGAATTGCTATGAGTCGAAATCAACTCGAAGACAGTGGTTTTTTGTTTGCTTGTTTTCTCTTGGTTAAAGCAGTCACAAGCTGTCTAGGGTCAAGGAGAGGAGGCATAGATCCCATCTCTCTCTGGAGAAGAGTAGAAGAACTTTGAGGTGGTATTTTAAAAAGTCGTATCTTTTCTCCATAAACTATCTTCACTTTGATCATTCTTTCTTTCAATACTTCCTTATCCCTTAATTATTGAACTTGGCACTCATTGTACATTGCTTTGTGGTTATTCTTGAGTTGATTCAAACTTGTCAAGTCTTACAAGAATATTGGAAACTCTACAATACAGGAATCCTATCTTGCTTTCATTTGTGTTTTCAAATAGTTTTTGGCATGGAACTCTTCTTGTATTCTCTTATCTTTATTTGATAAGCTTAAATACATCACCATGTTTCCAAAAAAAGCACATGCTTTGACAACAATGGTTAACAACTTTACAAATGAATACCAGCTTTAGAGATTAGGGAATGTAGGATAAATACAATGTATATTTCATGATAGCCTGACTAAATCAAGACTTCTCCTACAAAAAATAAAAATGGGGAAATAATTAGCTTTCTATCTAACAGGCCAAGAGTTCTGAATTTATAAAAGGACTAATGTGCTGGAAGTTACAGAATTAAAAAAAAAAATCTATTTGTTCTTGTCAGATGACTAAAATTAACCTAGACTCCAAACACTGGTTAGTTTGAGTCTATCAGTCATTTTGAGAGGGGACATTTCCAGTGTATGAGATTTGAGACAGTTCTAGCAGATATCAGGTATTTTAATATAGAAACATTGAATTGTTTTTCTATTTTGGAACCAGTTAATCTGTTATTCTAAATCTGGAGAAGGCAAGATTTTATTAAAGCAGTTTATTTTTTTAATTCACTCATTCAAAAATTTGTTGGTCACCTATTTCCTATAATCCCAGATGCTATAAATACAAGATAAATAGGACAAAGTTCTTGCCTATATATAAATTATCTTCTAGTTACAAAAATGAACAAGTAAACCTACAATAAATACAGAGTGTGATAAGATAAAAGCTCTGACAGAGGAATATACAAAGTTCTATCAGGACATGGAGCCCAGGTGGCTCAGTGGTTAAAGAGCTCAGTCTGCTAACAAAAAGGTTAGCAGTTAAACCCCCAGCCATTCCTTGGAAACCCTATGGGGCAATTCTAATCTGTCCTATAGGGTCACTATGAGTTGGAATCTATGTGACGGCAAAGGGTTTGGTTTTTGATTTATCAGGGCGTACCTTAGACATCAAGAGATAAATGAGTAAATTGTAGTAGAGTCTGTGATATGTTGCCCACGTTGCCCACCAGGGCTGAAGGAATTATTACCCCATCTACAGACACTACTGTTGTCAGACAGCACTCAGTTGTTGGGCTACTTTAGCAAAACTCAACTCAAGAGTCATCTTGCCCAAGGCCACGCCGCCTTCCCAGAATACCACATCCAATGACTGGTCTGTGCTGGAGTATGAAGGTCTTGTGCCCTCCCAATTTAACTAATTCTGAGGAGCCATACCAGATTCAGAGCTCCCGTTGGGGTCAATTGAAACCTTTTTTGAGACTTTTCTCTCTGCTCAATTCTACTTCCTTCGTTTTCCTTCCACAGGTGTTGATCCCAGTAGCATTCTCTAACAAAGCTCTCTGTGCTAATCTTTATCTCCAAAACTGCTTCTCAGGAAACCCAACCTGAAACAGTCACTAAGTAGAAAAGAAAACCTTGCTAACCTATCAAGTGCTATTACAGCAACCACTTTCAAATCAATCTATACACAGAACTGCTCTCTTCAAAGAAATTCAGGTTTCACTTACCTAATGAATAAGCTTCAAATCACTCAATGTAACATTTGAAGCCCTCCATGATCTGATTCTGCCCTGTCTTACATCTTTCCTACACCTTGTCACATTTCCCATTTATTTAATATTCAACAAACTCAGCTGCTGCAACTATTGAATCTTCTTTCCGACCTCTGTGGCTTTGCTCATGTGCTCCTTTGGCCTGACATGCCCACATGGCCAAAGCCTATCCTTACTTTAAGACTCAAATTGGAGAACCTCCACCCATGAAACTTTTACTGGTCTTTCCTTTCCCTACCACCAAGCTCAAGGAGCGTTTTCTCTCCTCTGAACAGCTATTGCATTCTACTCTTCTTTTTATCTGTGACTTTCTGTTCTCCATTTCTCATTGTAATTATTTTAATAAATAAGTTCTCTTTTTCTGTATTCTAAGCCTCCAAGCAAATAAATCAGTTTTCCAGCATCTTTATAACATTGGTATCTGTCCCAGCATCTACCGCATGGTGCACAATGAATATCACAAAGATGAGGGAAAGGGAGGACCAGAGTGAGGGAAACTGAAAGTGGGAGGTGGGGAGTGGGAGAGGATGGATAAGAGGCAAAAAGGAGGGAGAATGGGAGTAGGGAGAGAAGGACCAGGGGACAGACAGCAGAAAAGAAAACAGAGTAGCACTTTGTCTTTCAAAGGGACTGATTAGGAACAAACTGAGTAATCTACTTCTCTTTTTCTTAATATCATAGCACTTTATGACAGTTTCACTGGAGTTAAATAGCAAAGATCATGATAATTGTTGTGCTTTGGCCAAGACAGTAATGAAATGGCAAGCTTTGGAAGTGAACTTTGAAATACATTCTTATTAATACTTTTTTTGTCCTTGAAGCTGAGATTGTACCCATATAAGCCATTTTTACTTCCTCCTGGCTATTTCAGGCACTATTACAGAGCTCTGAGTTGCTCATTAAAGAATTTAGAAAGAAGAGCAAAGGACTTAAAGAAACAGTCCTTAGTGGATGCTCTAGAAAATTAGAACCATAGAAGCTGAAGATTTTCAGCAGACCTATCCATATAGGAACTTATCTTCCATATGAATATCCCATGCCCCTGTTGCCCAGACCTTTAATCATTGTCGTATTTGAATTTTCCCAGAAGTGGCATTCAGAAAGGCAAATGGAAAACTTAATTTCAAATTTTGCTACAGTTTTAATTCAGAGAGAGTTTATTAGGAATTAGCACAAAAACAACCTGGGTGGCAATCGATCTTTTCATTCTCTAGTCCTATCCCAAGACAAAGCAGAACTCTAATATTCACCCCAGAAAGCTACAAAATCACTGACGTTAAGGCTGGCCCTCACTGTGCCTCCATCAGACGTTTTAGACCCAGAAACAGAAAACTTCCATGTCAGCTATGTTGAACTATGGCTATGGACAACTCTGTTGTCATAAGTATCTCAGACAGAGCCATTCACACTTACTTTTATACTAAGTTTACACAGTTAGAAAGGAATGCATCTGGCAAGCCATCACCAAGATCATGATAGTACCACTGATTATTCCTTTCATCTAAACTTTCCTTTGCCTGTTCCTAATTTCATGCAGTTTCAGCCTCATTTCTTTCAGAATTGAAGTCTGATCATCCCCAATAACTGATGATGCTGAAAGCAGTCATCTCATCAAAATCCCCAGAGGTTGTGATTTTTACATTTGCTGACTTTATCATGTTTGCCATTATCCAGGCTACTGGTCAAAACATTTAAAAATGGTTGGACTATTTCCATCATGTAGCCTCAGCAAATTTCTATTTGGAGGCAGCCTGCTCATCCATTATCCCTTTACCATTCCTCTTATATCATGTGAAGTGCAAAAGTGCTGCACAACTGACTGGTGTGGAGCAGATGATGCTTCTTAATCCAGCTCTGCACTCAAGGTTATCAAAGGACATATCTCATGGTCCAGAAAAACTCTGCCATTTTTACTTGTCTCAGAAAATTTATGAGGCAGTTCTACTCTGTCCTATAGGGTCGCTATGAGTTGGAATCGACTTTATGGCAATTTTTTTTGTTGTTGTTGTTGTTGTTTAGGGGCTTCTAGAGTACTAATGGAGCCCTGGTGGTGAAGTGGTTAAGAGCTGAGGCTGCTAACCAAAAGGTCAGCACTTCGAATCCACCAGCCGCTCCTTGGAAACCCTATGGGGCAGTTCTACTCTGTCCTATAGGGTCATTGTGAGTTGGAATCGACTTGACAGCACACAACAACAACAGAGTATCAATAAGGAGCCTTGGTAGCACAGTGGTTAAATCGCTTGGTTGCTAACTGAAAGGTTGGTGGTTAGAACCCACCAGACGCTCTTCATGAGACAGATTGGCAGTCTGCTTCCATAAAGATTACAACCTTGGCGATCTTATGGGTCAATTCTACTCTGCCCTATCGGGTCGCTATGAGTCAGAATTGGCTCAACAGCAATGGATTTGTTTTTCTGGGTAGAGGCTGTCAGAGAATGGAATGAATATGGGGTTGGAGGTCAGAAATTTTGGATTTGAGACTCAGCTCTATTATTTGCTCACTGTTATTTTACTAAAAACTGCAACATTGCATAGCTTCTATTTCTTTGTCTACCAAATGAGAGGAGGGCAAGTTAAAGTCATTGTCCTCTCAGGACTGTAAATAAGGCACTGGCCATAAAATGACTCTTCAAATAATTTAAAAAATCCTTACAAACTTTTACACTAAATAGTTAAATTAGTTCTGCAAACTGTCTTTCTCAACCATGATAGTCTAGCCTCAGTAAATTACCAGGGTCAGTTCTGAAGGAAAAAGTTATACACTCTTTTCTATTTCAGGATATCTTTATTATTATTATATTTTTTTGTTTTTCCTGTGGGAAACTTGCCACGCCCAAACAGATGGTGTTTATTAAAAAAGAAAAGGTAATTTTATAAAGCCAAACTCATGTCGTTTATAACCCATTTTAAAAGCACAAAGCATAGACCATTTTATACTCACCTGGTAGAATCAGACCACTGTTTTACCACAAAGGTCAACTCAGAAGGACTTGTAATTTCACAGCCTTGTCTCATAACTACACTCTGACTGTAGCCAATAAAGCTCTTTTCAATCAAGAAAAAGTTGAGCAAAAAATGGATTTCCAATTTCTATTCTAAACCTTAAAATGGAGTGGATGACTTGACATCAAGGATTAAGTATATTTAAGATAGAAAATCAAACCTTTAAAGAAATTCTGTGTTAAAACAAAACTTCCAAAATCTAATGTCTTCTCAATACTTTCCAATCAAGCAATGACGGTTCTCTCATTTCTGTTTGGCATATTAAGTTCCATCAATGGAAACAAGAGCTTCATTTAGTTTGGATGTCTATGGTCCTCAGTCAGTGGTTGCACTGACTCTCAGCCCAATGTTTTATTCCCAGTGGAAACAATGATCTTCAGAATCTAGCTTGAAAAACAAGGCCCCATGGTAGTAGTGAAAGCTGGGCTACGTACGTAGATGGGCATGTAAAAAGCTGGCCATTAAAGTTAAGTGACTTAGAAGGCACCAAACTTTGTCTGCAAACAAGTCTTCTAACTTTTCTTTTCAAAAGCAATATAACAAAACTACAATGTGTCCTTGAAAACCAGACCATGATGGAGAAAAACACTTAGAATAGAACTTTTTCTTGTGTTGCTTTTAATATAAAGGCTATTTCTCTCTCAGATCTTTTTGAGAAGGGTACATTTTAGAGATGATCTGATCGATTTTAACATGTGGGTATTTGAATGGCTACACAGTCTAACACTCATTTCCTAGCAGCAAATAACTAAAAACCGATTTTTGTTAATTCCCTGACCCATCACAAAGACTTATGGCTTTTGGCAAGCATGAGATTAGGCTCTGAAATCACTCCCTTTCTAAATATACATATAAAAGAAGCCTTGGTGGCACAGTGGTTAAAGAGCTTGACTGCTAACCAAAAGGTTGGCGGTTCAAAACCACCAGCAGCTCCATGGAAGAAAGATGTGGTATTCTGCCTCTGTAAAGATTTATAGCCTTGGAAACCCTATGGGCTTGCTATGAGTCAGAATCGACTTGATGGCAGTGAGTTTGGTTTTTTTGGTTTTATATAGGTATATGTATATGTAATTTTATATCCCAGAAAGTCTTTCCTGACTGCAGTAACATTTCACCATTTTGAACTCAATGCTGCCATTGCATATTATAGCCAATATTCTCATGAACAGAGATAGATTTAAGGTAGCAGAGACAAAGGAAAAGAAAATTCAGACTCTAAAATATGTATTCATCCCAGAACTCTATTAATGACTTGCAATTTGTGTGCTGCTTTAAAGTCTTGGTGCCTCATTTTAAAAAAAAAAAAAAAGCTAAATTTTAGTAAACCTTTTATAATTTGTTAAAATGAAGGAAGAGTAATGTTTGCATGAGTTGAGAAAAACAAAACACTAGAAAGATATGTGGAGCTGTCAGTAATTCATCAGGGCCAGCCTATTTTAGCACTTAATAATTTTTTATATGCTCCTTCTTTAGAAGAGAACAAATCAGAACACCAATGCGGTAAATTCTCACAGGGGAAACCATAATTCTATTGGCATGCTTCAAGATGTCTTTTTGTTTTCAGTTCTGCAAAAGCAGATTGATAAAACTAATGCAGGTTCTCTTCAAAGATTTTTCTTTTACACTCATAGTAAGGAGACTTGGTAACACTGGTTTAACCGATTCAGCATTGGCAGGCATAATGGAACAACGATTTGCAGACAAGTAGGATATTAGAAAAAGGAAAATAATTTTAAAAAAAGCAACAGTATTAGAGTTAAGCAGTCTGGTTTATTGGTAAAGCATATGAATTCTTGACTTAAGCTTACTAGGTTTGAATCCCACTTTTACTTATTAGTCATGTGACTTTATAAAGAAATTTAACCACTGTGTGCCTAGTTACTTCAAATGTTAAATGAGGACAGTAAAAGATAAGAGAATGAAATGAATTATACATGTAAAGAACTTTTAGAATAACAATACGCATGAGCCCTGGTGGCGTAGTGGTTAAGCTCTCAGCTGCTAACCAGAAAGTTCAGCAGTTCGAATCCACTAGCGGCTTCTTGGAAACCCTATAGGATAGTTCTATTCTGTCCTGTAGGGTTGCTATGAGTCAGAATTAACTGGACTGCATTTTTTTTTTTTAATGTATTCAGAAGAGGATGGGAAAAGGGATATCATTGATGAAATCAGATGGATCTTGGCTGAAAGCAAAGAATACCAGAAAGATGTTTACCAGTGTTTTGTTGACCATGCAAAGGCATCTAGCTCTGTGGATCTTATCAAATTATTAGTAACATTGGGAAGAATGTGAATTCCAGAGCACTTACATAGGAATCTGTACATAGACCAAGAGGCAGTCTTCCAAACAGAACAAGGGGATAATGCATGATTTAAAATCAGGAAAGGTATGCATTAGGGTTGTACCCTTTCACCATACTTAATCTGTATACTGAGCAAATAATCCAAGAAGCTAGACTATATGAAGAAGAACACAGCATTGGTTTGGAGGAAGACTCTTAACAACCTGCAATATGCAGATGACACAACCTTTCTTGCTGAAACTGAAGAGGACTTGAAGCACTTACTGATGAAGATCAAAGACCACAACCTTCAGTATGGATTACACCTCAACATGAAGAAAGCAAAAATCCTCACAACTGGACCAATAAGCACTATCATGATAAATGAAGAAAATATTGAAATTGTCAAGGATTTAATTTTATTTGGATCCACAACCAATGCCCATGGAAGCAGCAATCAAGAAATTAAATGATGCATTGCATTGGACAAATCTGCTATGAAAGATACCTTTCAAGACCCAATTATTTTCTCCTTTGAATTTTTTGTTACTACTACATGTTTTCACTAATGAAGGCATGCTGATTAAAGGACCAATTCAGAATTTTTGCTATGAGTTATGGATTTTTATACCCATTATCTGGGATTGAATGTGTCCCAGCAGACCCAGGATGAAGTAAATCCTGCCGATACGAGTTAACGATAAAATCATTTTTACAATTTTTTAATTTTATTTCTTGAAAATTTGCAAAACATGAAGGCACCTGGCATTGACCACATACATTTAATTCTAATCTCCTTTTTCCCAGCCTTATTATTTTTCACAAAACTTTTCAAAACATGGTACACTGCATTCTTCCTCACTGCAAAAGCAGTACTTATAGCCCGAATAAATAAAACTAAAGAAATTTAAATCTCAGGAAAATTACCACTACTTCTTCATTATAACAAAAGCAGTACTAATAGCTAAGAAGCAAACACAGCTGCCCTGGAATACTGCAGAACTGCTTACAGTGGTGTATTCCATCTGTTACACAGGGAAGAAATGACTGGGTTCAAAGATTGAATGCAATCTTAGAATTATGCAGTCTAAATTGAATAATTTATAGGAGTTCCAATCTCTTAGAAAGTACCAATGCAATGCATTATTCCTTATTGGAAAGGCATCATTTACTGTTCAGCAGCTAGAAAAGAAAGGAGCCAGTAACACCTGGAAACAATGAATGGTATAAAGGAGAAAATGGCCACTATGACTGAATGAAGACTGGTAATAACTTATTCTCACGATAAGTATGTTCTCAAAAGAATATAGTAACTGGGAAACATAGTGAGGGGCTTATCTCACAGAAATAAAGATGAACCTGTAAAAAGTTTAGAAAACTCACACATCTGGGAGGCATCACCTAAGACAATGCAAAAATGAGGCTCCTACTCAGGATTTTTGAGTTTCACACATTTCAAAAGTCTCCCAGCTTTAGGCTAAAGACATTAAAATCAGGCTACCCCTTTCCAAAGAACTCCAGAGGCATAAAAAGTGGGTAGGATACAGTATGTTCCATGGGTCTTGAAAGGGTTTTAAAGTGTTAAAAAGCAAAGATGTTACTTTGAGGACTAAAGTGGTAGTATTTTCAATTGCCTCATATGCATGTGAAGGCTGGACAATAAGTAAGGAAGACCAAAAAAGAATTGATGGCTTCGACTTATGGTGTTGGCAAAGAATATTAAATATACCATGAACTGCCAGCAGAATGAACGAATCTGTCTTGAAAGAAGTGCAGCCAGAATGCTGTTTAGAAAAGAGGATGGTGAAACTGTCTCAAGTACTTTGGATATGTCATCAGGAGATGTCCCTGGAGAAAGACATCAAGTCTGGTAAAGTAGAGGATCAGTTGCAGAGAGTAAGAACCTCAGTGAGATGGATTGACACAGTGGATGCAACAATGGGCTCAAGCAAAGCAAGGATTGTGAGGATGGCATAGGACCTGGCAGTGTTTCGTTCTATTGTACATAGGATCACTATGAGTTGGAACCTACTTGATAGCACCTGACAACAATAAGCATTCAATAAACATTAACTATTAACATTATTGCTATTGTGTGGCTCTTATACTCTTGCACATTATATATGTGCATGGGTATACCTCCCAGGTCTTTCAAAAAGTGGCAAAGAAATGATGTCATCTAAGGAAATAAGCATAGATGTTTCTTACTTTTTATGAGAAAGTGCATTTGAGATTTGTTTAGAGTTTAGGATTGAGGTACAGAAGAAGTCTATTGGGGAAGAAAAGAAGATTGAACAGGCTTTTAGCAATTCCTGTTGATCTTGTTTTTTAATTTTTTTTTTTTTTAATTTCTACATTCCTAAGAGCTGATGGAAGAGAAAAATATAATACACATGCTAAACAGACTGAGAGGCCTTAAGGGAAATGTTGAAGCAGTTGTAGCTTTCAGATCCTAACATTTTCTTCTAATGCTCATTTAAGTTATACCTGCTCTCCTTCAAAACAATTCCTATCTCTATTCCCAGACAGGACTGTACTCAGTTACCCCTTTGTAACTCTCTAACTGAAATTGTAAGCTCATTCTTAGGTGTTATTTCCATACACTTTCTGGAATGGCCCAACCGCTCCTCTTTGATAATACACCTGTTAGGGCACTGACTCTTGGGTATTAGTTCTGAGGCATCACTTACTGCCTGTAGGACCTTGAGCAAATACTTTAAACTCTTGCTTGTGCCAGTAACTTAACCTCTTGCCTTTGTCCTAATTTGTAAAACAAGGCAACTACTAGTACTTGTTTCGTATGATTGTGGGGCGATTAAAAAAAAAAATGGATGTAAAGTACTTAACACATGACAAGTGGGAAATGAATGATAACTGCTAGTACCATGGCTTCTATGTTGTCTTTAACTTTACTTCGTATTGTTTTTGTTCATATGTCCTGCTCTAGCTCTTCAGCTGCTTTTTCGATGAAGCCTATACTGAAAAACCTCAAGCATGATTGTATAGTATAGAACAGAAGGATTTTAGGAATTTAGAATAATGAATACTTAAGTGAGTATTCATTATTCTAAATTCCTAAAATCCTTCTGTTCTGTACTACACAATCAAGCTCTTGAAAAAATTCAAGACAGTAAAATGCCATTTCATAGATAAAGCACTACATGTTCCCTTACACATATCAGCTGGGTGTTTTCATGCTTCTTAATTGTTCTTAAATATAAAATATTATCATGTTGAAATTATCATTATGTAACATATACAATAGTGGACTATACCTCTTCATACTACATATAAAATTTCTAATTAGGTGTGTTTGAGGTAGGATAGTGTTTGAGGTAGGATAGTGTTTGAGGTAGGAGGGAATTAAGCTTACTTGCCGCCACAAGGTTATAATTGGATGGATATTACCAATTGTTTCATCAACATAATCAAACATAAAAATAGTGCATAATTTTCATTTTCTAGCTATATAATAAAGCTCACTTCACTTTCACACTAGATAACCATGAGTCAAAAGCTACAATCACAGCATTTACTTTAAATGATATTATTCTCCCTGGAATTGATGATTTTGAGAATTGGGTAAATAAAAAAATTAAGTACCATTAACTTTCATTAATTTAAAAAATACTTAACTCATAATTTAGGATATATTCTGCAATAATTCATATCCTAAGGCTTATATTTAACAAATACAGCCAAAAGCTTCTGTTTAAGACTTGACAATAGCTCCCAGAGGAGTGGTTCACTGTACAAGTGTGAAGTCAATGATGTTTGAAGAGGAAGTTGATAGTGGGGAGATAACAAACATCACATTTTTGAATAACCTATTGCCGTCAAATCAATTCCGACTCATAGCAACCCTATAGGAGAAAGTAGAACTGCTCGATAGGGTTTCCAAGGAGCGGCTGGTGGATTCAAACTGCCTACCTTTTTGGTAGCAGCCAAGCTCTTAACCACTGTGCCACCAGGGCTCAAACATATATCTGGGGACACAGTTCAATCCATAACATTTGACATGGAAGTTGAAATAAGATCCAAGCACTATCGCTTTGCTGAGGACAATAGAGAACCAAGATCCTATTCAGTGACCCGGTGATGTTCAGAGGCACACAAGTATTTTCCTCTTGCTGCCCACCTAAGAGCAATAATAATAATCATAGCTTAACTTTAGCTCTTAACAGTTTTTAAGTGACTTTACTGTATGTTTCTGAGAAAGAATTCATGATTGGCTAAAAGAATAAATAAAACAAGCTATCAAAACCCATTCAATTCTATGATTCCTTTTCTTTTCAGCCTGTGTTTAAGATAGAACAGGACAATTTTATGCGTTATTATCTTTATTTATAAGACAAGCAAAGAAAGTTCCCAAGAGCTATAATATGGGCCTTCACATCTCCTTTCTAGCTCTTATTCACCTGTACAGTTCACAAAAGCACTGTGCCCCCTCAAATTCGTCAACAAGTCTGAATAACACATAATGTTTTACCTGTGCATATTGTTTATAACCTTTCCTTGTCATTGCTTATTCTTAGCCTATTTGGGTTTTTCTTCTATAATCCTAAAAATATGTCTAGGATTACCCAAAAGATCATCACCCTATTTTGTAAATATACACTTTTGCTTTATGCTTACAATTCCTTTTGTGACTACATTGCTTTTTATATGAAATAACATGCTATGTTTAATCACATGTTAAAATCTCGGTCCAAGATACCACATCTATGTTGAATATCAATATAGAGGCAAGATAGTTGTTGTTGTCAGGGTGTAGATATTAAAATTACAATGTCAAATCATAGATCAGTAATACTACTAGCAATAGTTTTGTCCATTTTATGTATATATTTGTTTTTCTAAATTATACCAGCTGACTTAGTTATCTAGTAATACTACAACAGAATACCACAATTGGGCGGCTTTAATGAACAGAAATTTATTTTCTCACTGTTGAAGAGGCTAGAGGTCCAAATTTAGGGCGGCAGCTCTAGAGAAAGACTTTCTCTCTCCGTTGGCTCTGAAGAAAGAGCACTGTCTCTTTTCAGCTTCTGTTTCTTGGTTCCTTGGAGATCTCATACTGCATGGCGTCTCTATCTACCCCCAACGCAGCTTGCTTGCTTCATTGCTTGCTCAATCTGCTCTTTTTATATCTCAAAACAGAGTGATTTAAGACACACCTTACACTGATAACTGCCTCATTAACATAAAAAAGAAAGCCCATTCCCAAATGGGTTGATAACTACAGGTATACAGGTTAGGATTTATAACACATATTTTTGGGGGGACACGATTCAATCCATAACACCAGTAGCTTTCAAATCCTGAGGTAGCTTCTGTTCCTGTCTTTTGATTTTTTCAATAGATAGTTTCAAACTATCTCATTACTGAGCAAAATCTCCTAGAGACCTTGAATTTTCACACTGTTTCACATTTGTCACAAAAAGTGTTTTTTGGTAAGGAAGATATTTTAGCTTAAATTTCTTATATATCGTAGATAATATCTCAGCAAGCTCTGAATGCATTTTAAATCATTCTTGGAGATGTAGAACAACTGCGTCCATTACAACACTCAGAGCGTCAGTTCAGAATGCTTCATTTCACACTTCAGGTTAGGAGCTTAACATTTCCCCCGGAATTTGTATTTGCACCTCAATTTTGGAATTTTTTATCTACTGTTAATTTCTTTGGCATTTAGTTCTTTATGTGCCAATGAAATATAGGTCTCTGCTTCCCAAGAACACCTCTCTTTTCAATATTGTGTATGATGCGTTTATTATTTTTATACCATTATAAAACTGTTGTATGTATGTGGCACTTGTAAAAAAAAAAAGTGGGCATTTTAAATATTTCCAAATGATGAATAAGCAAGCAACAAATACGTAATATCTTGCGAAATTTCCTAACTCTGAATTTGCAGAGTGCAATGGTTATAAAGTGACCATTTCCTTTCAAAAATAATAAATTGGACGACCTTTTTAAAATTTTTATTGAAGCATGATATAAGTACAGAAAATGCATATGAGTGTACATGTTAATGAATTTTCACAAACTGAGTGCATCTATGTAATCAGCACCCCAGAAGCCCTCCTCATGCTCCCGTTCTAGGAACTGTGAACCACACACCACCCACAAATCCCAGCAACGCTGACTTTTCAGGGAGATTTTTAAATGGTAATTTTCCTCCATAGTCAATGACTTAGTTTTCAAAGGTATACAATTTTCACTTGTATCCATGCATATATTTCCAGGATTGAGGAAGACTTGGACCTTAACCAGAAAAAAAAAAAAAAAAAAAACCAAACCAGTTGCCTTTGTACTGATTCCAACTTATGACAACCTCATGCATTTCAAAGGAGAATTGTACTCTATAGGGTTTTCCATGGCTGTCACCCTTCAGAAGCAGATTTCCAGGCTTTTCTTCTGAGGCACACTGGATGGATTGGAACCACCAATCTTTTACTCATTTTTGCCACCCAGGGATCCTGGAACACGACAGGTGCTCACAACAAAACAAACAAAAAGTGTGATTATAGGGGTCATGACAAGTTGTGTTCTATAAGGGCAAATAGTAAACCCCAAAAGTGATACTGACTGAAGATCACATTTAAAAGCCCAGAATATTGTTGACAAGCTTCTCCATAGCAAATTACCTCACCTGATTACATATGCAACATGAGTATCATCAGAGGCGGCATATTGTGAGGGAAGGGCAAAAAAAGGCTTTTGAGATGAAAACCTGAGTTTGAGTGTAGGCTCTGCAACTTAGTATGATTTCAAACAAATCAGTTAAATCAATTACTGAGCTTGAGTTTATGTATCACTGAAGTAAGTATGGTAATGGCTGTGCTACTTTAGATTTTTATTAGATTTAGATCAAAAGCATAAAATAATACCTTCACAGTTAAAAAGCCCTGGGAACACACCATTACTTTTACTTCCAAAATATGGACTAGCCCCCAATTTCATCAGTGCTGTAACTCTCAGATGGTCAACCAAAGCCCCAGAACATAACTGACCATTACAAAAATACATAATACCCATACTTTCATAGTATTAGTCTTGAAGTAAAATTGTCATATTGACATCATCAGTAACAGATTTCTTAATTTCATAATTTCCACAATTGTTTCAGAAACAAATGTTCTCCTGCTTAAAAAAAAAAAAAAATCACTTGATTGTTACTTATTACTGAGGTAAGACTTTTTCAGTAATAAATCATGTATTTTCAAAATAAACAAAACTTTGAGAAATTAAAATGTCATTACTTAAATTTGCTGCTGAGTCATTATTTCCTCAATACCTAAAGATTTATTTATCAATGACTTCAATGGAATGACACATTCATTACTAAAGCTCTTTTATTCTAGACTTACTTTAGCATATATGACTTGGTTGTAAAGAGTGAATTCTCTGCTTTTTCTATTTTATTCTATTGCATTCAGGACGTAGGTTTTTATGGATAAAATACGTGCTGAAATTATTATCCATATTATCTGATAACCATAGAGACTGAAAAGGGTTCTGCTTGTGGAAGAAAAATAAAATAATGATGCTATTTTCTATGTTGAAGATGAAAATACAAATATGCTATTAAAAGGCAAACTTATCATGGAAAAGATAAAAATTAAAAATAATTTGGCTGGTTTAATTTGATTCTAAAAATTGCCAGCTCATGTCATCAGTGATTGCTTGCTACATGCTCAGAGAAACTCCAGTTATTATGTTGAAACTGTATTAAGAACACATTGTGATTTAAATTAGTTACTACACTATAACCTCATCCATTGAGAGTCCTGAGTCTGAGTTCTGGATCTTTCTGTCCCTGAAGTCACAGCCCATTTTACATCTCTGCCTCCCTTTTCTAGTCCACATACAGGTTTCTGCACTCATTAACCAGTTGCCTTGGAGTCGACTGACTCATGACAACCCCTTGTGTGTCAGAGTAGAACTGTACTCCATAGAGTTTTCATGGCTGATTTTTCAGAAGTAGACTGCCAGGCCTTTCTTCTAAGGTCATCTGGGTGGACTCGAACCTTCCAACCTTTGGGTCAGCAGCAGAGTGCATTAACCGTTTGCACCACTCAGGGACTCCCTGTGTCCTCATTACTGGTTTCTATTCAAGCTCTTCTTCCAGGGCTAAAACCCTGCCAGCGATTAGAATCTTAGACATGTTGCCTGGCCCTTGCCAGCTGTCAATTCCCACGGGCTCAAGTCTTTCCTCCAGACTTTCTAGCGCAAATTGGGCCCACCTACTTTTTTTCTGATTTCAGATCACTGACAGGAGCCCTGGTGGTGCAGTGGTTAAGAGCTACGCTGCTAACCAAAAGGTAGGCAGTTTGAATCTGCCAGCAGCTCCATGGAGAGGCTCTACTCTGTCCTATAAGATCACTATGACAGCAACAGGTTTGGATTTTTTTTTTTTTTTTTGGACATTACCTAGAAATTTCCATTCTTAGTACCCAGCCATTAAATCTGTCTCCCTTGGATGTTAGCACTATCTTCAATCAAATTTCTTCTCTTTTAGCAACATAATATGGTGACAGCTTTTCTCTAAAAATAGGCAGAGTGTGTGAAAAGGAAGAAGGAAGCTGAAGTATCCTATAGACTCAGGGATTCAACAATAGCTGAAGCCACAGTTCAAAAAGAAGGAAGGAATATGACATTGGATGGTAAAGGTAATGTGAACAGAGCTGAAGCATGATTTTGGGCCAGTTGGGCAAACTTTGAAAAGTAGGGGAAGCACCTAGCCTTAAGCATTATATTTACTTTGGAAACTCTAAAGGGTTTTGGTTAAGCAGACAAATTTGTTAAGAAATGATAAGAAAAATTAAGGGCTTTTGTCATGTTGATTATACATGGACCTCAAGAAAATTCCAATCTAGTTTGCTAGTCAAAAAAGCTATACTTAAAACAATAGCAAATAAGACAAAGCAATATGTAATTTAGTGTTTAAATTCACTAAGACTTTAAATGAATGGAGTTGGAAGAATTCAGTCAAGAAGGAACTGAACTGGCTCCTGAAAAAGAATTAGGAAGAGAACAAAGATGACATTCAAGAAACAAATGGATTCATTGGGTTGGAAATATTGCAGCAGGAATCAGTACCAGGTTCATAGCAGAGAGGGGAGATCAGTCTAAATATATCAGCATTGTACTGAGGAGTAGTAACACAAATTTTGGTTAACCCAAGGAAAGCAGAATCAGATTAAGAACTACTTTGAAGGCCAGGAAAAGAACATTAGATGGAGTCAAAGTATGAAAACATTGATAGCTTTGGAGCTGGGGAATGATGTATGTCTTCATATATCACATCTATTTTATTTACTCTTTTTTTCTCTGTTAAACTGATAACGATGAGTGTAGTCTAGGTCAGTCAAGTTCATACTAAATTGTAATTGACAAAACCATAGAGTTCTTTGGTGGTGCCTTTAGAGGTGGTGAAGGAGAGAGGTTGAAGGCAAATAAACCCTCCACCCCTGCTTCAACCAGCACAACACTGCTTTGGTCTGTTTGTTATATTGTAACTCTGTGTCACGATTGTTTGTAACACGATTTCAGTGTTTTAAAACATTGAAAACTACAGTTATAGGTAATAGCATCATAAAGTTTAGAGATGGAAAGGAATGTTCAAGGCTAAAAACTATTTCAAGTTGATAACTACCTGCTCAAAATGCCTGGGATAAAATTGGAGCTCAACAAATCTTTTTGAATTGTTAAATTACTAATAGGAGAGCTGAAACCTCCACCCTGAAGATGACTTGTCTAAAAGCTCACAGTACTTGGTAATAGAGGGGAAATTAGCCACTATTCTCCTGCTTTTGGGAATGCTTTTCTTGTTTTAATTCTGACCCTAAATTTCCACTTTTAACATTATGTTGCAGTATAATTCATTGGGACAAAAAATATATTTTATTAAAACGATCAGCTAATCTCATAATAATGGGTATAAAAGAACCAAACCTTGAATCAAATAATTAAGTTAATCGTAATCTCAGAGCTAATCTTTATCAACACTAAATATGTTCTCTAATTTATGTTGTACTAAATTTTTATGGTTATTCTTCTTTGTTCAAAACTAATTTACTGACTAAATCTTGTACTTTTACCTAATCACATTTCAGGAGAAACATCAACATTTGTATATCTCAATAATAGAACTGTCTTAATCCATCATAAAGGTGAATTTTTTTTCCCATCTTTATTCTGAGTTAAATGAAATGCTTTTTCTTAGCACATTGTTTATTATAGGCTTTGCTATCGTCAGACTATTTCTCACACATCAACACATTCTACTAAGTGAGATTTGTAAGACGTTTTAGTACCTTACAAAGAAAACAACTTTTTAATCACTCAGCTACTATCATTATTGGGGCACCCTCAATGTGCAAAGCACAGAGCCAGATGCTGCAGGGACAGCCCCAGAAAAGGAGGTATCATTTTTTTTTGCCTCTAGAAAGAGTATCTTAGAACTTGAGGGAAAGATATTTCAATGAGGAAAAGGCTTTATAACACTTGTGATGCAACCTGTGAGAGCAAATCAAATTCAGAATTAAAATAGTGGAGAGTATAGAAGGGACACAGATCATGGGAATGGCCCAGGACTAGGCAATGTTTCTTTTTGTTGTACATGGGTTGCCATGAATCAGTGGATGACTCAACAGCAGCTTACCAAACAACATAAGGAATGTGCATAGAAGATTCACATTCTCTTCTTCATTTAGTCCCACCAGCATTAAGCAATTCTATTATTGTTGTTCTATTATGATAGTTCTGTTATATGCTGTTGTGTACTGAATGCTTACCCTGCTGTAAACCCTCTGGGCTGCTTGGTGATACTGCTTTTACATTCTCTGTCAATCCTGATTTTAGCGTTCAGCACTTATCTCCTCAATAGTCCTTCTTAATCTAACAAACTCTCATTCAATTGTCACTTTTGTGTTATGAGTTCCAAGTTTTTGAGGGAGCAGCATCATGTAAGGATATCACAGCAAACAAACACACTCACCAACCCCTACCTTAGTCAAACGGAAAAATCTCACACCTCAGGTAGGTATTAAATTGGTTTGAAATTCTCAGACAACATGGACTGAAAGAGCAGAACATAACTTGACATTTAGTGTCACTGACAGGTTAGATCAGAAGAGTAAAAACGTAGCTTCCAAAAAGTCGTTGTTAAAATACTGCTGCTTTTGTTGATCCGAGAAATATATTTTACACCAGTACGTCCCCAAATTATCAATTATCTTAACTAATATTTATGGAGTCCTTATACCATTTAACTATCAGTTTCTTATCAGAGGAGTAAAGCCATAAAGAAATGGAATACAGGCAAAAGTCATTTCAAGGGTGGAACACGGTAGTGCTTACGGGGACCCGAAGGAGCCCCAGTAGCACAAACGGTTAAGTGCTCAGCTGCCAACCAAAAGATTGGCAATTCAAATCCACCAGCACCACTGGGGGAGTAAAGACCTGGCAATCTGCTCCCTTAAAGCTTACAGCCTAGAAAACTCTGTGGGGCATTGGGTCACTATGAGTTGGAATCAACAGCACCCAACAACAACATAGGAACCTATGGGGGTAGGAGCTGCACATACAGTGCAACTTCATCATGTAAGTAAGGTGTGTGTATGTGAAGGAGGGGGTGTAACTCAGTACGAGCATGAACAAGCCAAGCCAGAGTCCAGCCATGTCCTAAGCTAATTCAATTAATGACACCTACAATTCTAAGACTCTAAATGTCAGATTACTGACTAGAATTTAATAACAATTTTTTTTTTAACTTTTGAGAAGTTACTTTCTATTTATAGTAAACTATAAGAAACTATAAGAAAGTACTGACTTTCTATTTATGGGATTAATATAAGATTTCTAAAATAAGTTCATGTAATTTAAAAAAATGAGTGGGTTGAATTTAAAGTCCAGGGATTATGTATATAAACCAAAATTGTAAAATTGATACACAAATGAATGAGTAACATTTTAGAAACCTTGTCTCAAGACTTAGAATACCTTCTACATGCTGGTCCCTGCTCTCTTTTCCTCTTCAGTGCTCACTGTCCTTACCCCTGCTTGATGATTATGCTCTACTCAACTGTTGTAATTCCTTGCACACGTGCTACCTTGCACTTCCTTTCCTTTTCCAATGCTGGTTCCTCTTCTTGCAATTAGCTTCTCCACTACTACCATCCCCATCCCCACTTATCTGCCTGACAAATATCTCCCCATGTTTGAAAATTTATCAAAATATATCTCAATAAATTGTGTTTTAAATCCATATCCTAGAACAAGTCTTCATCATAGAAACTATATTTTTTGTACCTGGTTATTTCTTCATTTACCCTCCCAAGTTCTTAAAGCTCAGAAACATGTTTCCCATCTTTTTTATACCTCGAGGGACTTAACACAAAGCTTGATTCAGACAAGGAGCCTATCAAATGTGTTTTGAATCAGTGATCATTTCTTTGATGTTGTAAATCAATGTTTAGTATGTAAGAGCTATACACAAAACTTTCTCTGTCTGCCCTGCATAGCAATTTCACAAAATATTTGTTTGCCATGTTTTTCTTAAACTCTAAACAGAAGCATATACAACTCTTGAGAGCTGACAGTCTCCAGATGTTGCTTCCAGAAGCCAATAGCTCATCTTTATGGCCTATTCTCAACTCTACTTTTTATTACATATTCTCTCCTTTTAAAGAATCTCTTTAATTTAAAACTTGAGCATATCAAACCTTCCTTCCCACATTGCAGGATGTAGAGGACTTTAATACAAAGCCTGGGGCTTAATAGGTAGATGAGCAAATGTCCCTCGCCCATCAACTTGCTGCATCAAAGATTTCTAAGGATAATTTAGTCTAATATTCCACAAGAGGTTGGAATATTTGCCAATCATTTTGTTTCCTGGAAGAAAAATGCAACTTTTCAAGCAGAGTGTTACATTTATTACTTATAATTAGTCTTTGGCATTCAAAAACATGCCATTTGAGCCTGAATCTGATTTGAATAGCTTTGGCTGGATATCTGTAATCTTTCTTCAAAAGTCCTTCAGTATATATATATATATATATATATATATATATATATGTGTGTGTGTGTGTGTGTGTGTGTGTGTGTGTGTATTCCTAAACAGAAGAAAGGCTCTTAATAAATGATTGAGCAAATTTGAATCTAATAGACAGATAGATAGATATATATTGTTTTGATATGAAAAAATCTAAGGTTCGTTTGTTCATTTTTGATGTTTTGGAAAGCAATCAGCCCATTTTATTCAATCCCTTCTGGGTGAGGAAGGCAGAATCAGAATGCTGATATTATATCCTCAACTATTCCTTTCCAGGTTGTGGACACCCAGATGACTGAGTTTCAAAGGATAGAGCCTTTTTTATTTCAAGAAAGAGGAATAGGTTTTCTAATAATTTAAGTAGCCATTTAATCTGATTTGTAAGCTATAGAAATTGCTATATGAAGGGTTGGAGTTTTTCTGGAGTAAAATAGGGGGCTGGGAGTTCTGAAAGTAGTGGAGAGGAAGACTAGGACCTCAAGTTAGGAGTGTGATTCTAGAAGAAGGCTGCCCGTTCAAGAAGCCTAGATGAGTAACCCAAACAGACCTTGCCATTGCTGCCATTTAAATGCCCAGAAACTTTTTATCATAGTTTGGTGCAGCTTATCAGTCTGTCTTCATAGCACCTGAGTCAAGGGTCCTCATTAAAGGAATATTTCACAGTCTGAACTCAAAGCCCAGGCAATCTACCCTAACATTACCCTGGTAGGCAGAATAAGAGCCCCCAAAGATGTTAAACTCCTAATTCCCAGGACCTGTGAACATGTTACCATACATGGAACAGGAAAACATTTGCAGATATAATTGCTGTTGTCATTGCTGTTAGTTGCCATCAGTTTGATTCCAACTCATGGAAACCCCAGGTATGCAGAGTAGAACTGCTTCATAGGGTTTCAAGGCTGTGACCTTTTAGAAGCAGCTAGCCGGACCTGTCTTCAGAGGTGCATGAGGGTGGGTTCAAACCTTCAAATTTTCAACTAGTAGCTGAGTGCTTAAAGGTTTGTGTAACCCAGGGACTCCTATACAGATTATAATTAAGATAGCTTAATCAACTGACCCTAAAATAGAGGAAGCACAAAGTTCCTTAAAATTGGAAGAGGGAGTCAGAAGAGTGAGTTACAGAAGTGTCAGTTTCACACAGGACAACAAATAAGAACAAAGGGAGCTCCAAGTCACTTAGCAGAATGGTATACAAAGGATCCCATACTTGTACTTGGAGGTAAAACTGAGCTCAATATACTATCATGGGAAGAAATAGTAGAAATGTCTTCATATCTGTACACTACCAACACTCAGTACTATTCTTGCATCTATCCTATCCTCTGTCCATCATAATTGTAAATCTACTGCCTCTCAACCTATCTACAGCTGATGATTTTGTACCCACTCCTTTCTACCTTCATAGGCACTTGACTGAATTGATTATTCTTCCTCTCTATTGTGTATTTATTCCCTCCCTCTGGAATGGAAACTTCTTACTGTAGACTTTAAACATGATTAAGTCTCTTTCATCAGAGAGAAATGAACAAAAAAATCTTTTTTTCTGTTTCCTGCTGTCTCTACCTAGTACCTTGGGAACAAATATTACTAATAGAAGTACTCCTATTTCATGAAACCATTTGCTCATCTCCTATTCATTCTTCATTTATATCAAACCTGGAGTCATAATTCTCCCTAAGAAGACCAATGACCTCCATGTCACTAAATCCAATGGATATTCTTAGAGTAATTGACATTGTTAACCTCTCCCTATTTCTTCAAACACCCCTTTTACCCAAGCATTTATAAAGAGCTAGTGTGTAATCCAGAGATCTATTTTCCTCCCAATTTCACCTAATCATTAGTATACAGACCTCAGCTCAACTGACACATTGGGAAGCATTGTCTAATTAGTTATAGCCCATCTATTAACATACTTATAACAATTGTGTTTTTAAATATGTGTTTGTGATTATTTGATTAATGTCTATCTTGCCTATGGGAACGTAAGCCCTCTGACAATTATGTTCATCTTGGTTTCTTCACCATTATACCAATAAATATAAAAACATTGCTAAGAGCAATGCCAAGAACATTGGTAGGCATTCAAAAAATATCTGTTGACTGAATAATAAAGTTAAAAAGGGAAAATGCATATACGAATAAGTGATAAATCAACTGCAATAATATTTACTAACTAGTAATATTTGATAAGAACATGCTAAATATTTTTATTTCCCCATCTTATCTAATCTTCTAAAAGATTGATGAAGATTGTAGTTTCATTGTAAAAATGAGAAAATTGAGATTTTGAGAAGATAAAGTTTCCAAGATCTCACCACTAAGAAGTAGCAGAATCAAGACCTTGAATTCAGATATTTTTGGCCCAAAGCCCATCCTATATCATTCCTAACTGATGCTGCCTCTATTTAAAATTTTGAATTTTTTTATCATGGGTATTTGTATTAATTTTGATTTTGCAAAACATTGCATTAAACTATTATTTATTGTGACTAGTGTGTTTTTGGAGCTCTGGTAGTACAGTGGTTAAGAGCTTGGCTGCTAACCAAAAGGTCAGCAGTTTAAATCCATGAGCGTGTTTTTGGTGCCCCCTTAGAAGTTTACATCCAAGGCAAATGCCTCACTTACCTTCCTTGCCTCACCCTAGTCCTGGCCCTGCATACTTTATGAGGAATTTGGTCACAATATGTATTCTTAGAAGTAAATTATAGATGTTATTAAGTGGTAGAAAGCAGCCTCTCTTAAGCAACATTAGGAGCAATCAGTATTCCTAACCTGGATGAGAAAAGACAAGAATGGACTTAACAGCTGACTCTATCTCTCAGAAAGGTAACGACTGGTGATCTGAAGAACAGTGACAAGTGATTCTCTACCATAACCAATGGCAGCAAAAGATGGTGAAAGCCTGCCAGGATTTTCCATGTAGACATAAAAACATGTTTATGTCTGGTACAAGGCGATATTCTGCTGGTCAAAGTTAAGTCACAAGATCACCCCTTGTTCAAGAAGAGGGCAAATACACCCTACCTCTTGATGACAATCATGCACAGGCACATAGCAAGAGGGCGTATTCATGTAGGGGAATAACTCCCATCATTTTTGCAAATAATACAACTAGCAACATTTGTATATGAGAATGCTAGTACCATCCTACTGTTACTAGAATTGAGTGAATTAGCTATTCATTTATAAATCCTCTGCAATTTGACTGCGAAATAACAGTATGTTGATGTTGTTTTATTTTGCTTGTGAAAGTTTAATAGTGGACTTTATCTCTATCATTGTAGAAACCACACTCCACAACACTCTGATTAGAATGCTGGGGTGGGGGGGGGGAGGGGGAAGATGATTCTCACGTGAGACTCCAGGTATTTCATTGTTTCACTTTTTCTTGATAGAAGGAAAATCTACAACCACCCCAACTCCTTGTTTGCCAGTTTAACAAAGCTGGGTCAAATAACTCTTGGAAATGTATGATCATCCAGTTTGGGTATGTTACCTGCACTGGGAAAAGCCATAGGCAGGACAGAATTGAGAGAATCTGAAGCACATAGAATCTGGTGAAGTCCTCTCTATAAAAAAGCCTTCCTTGACTAGCAGTTCAACACATCTCTGAGGATATGTACAAATGCCTTAGAATGGCATTTAAGAATGGATTACACACCCATGATCTTCTGGCTTCAACTTCAGGGATAAGGACACATTATCCTTGTCCAGATCCAAAATAAAAGAATAGATTGGAAGAAACACGTTCTTTCTGTTTATTGCCTCAAGCCAGGTTTCATTATTAATGGAAATTGTCATTGAAAAACTTGTTTTTTTTTTTTCTTTTTAACACATTATTTCTATTCCTCTTTAAATTCAAATCTGAGCCAGTAGCTAGGGAAGTAAGAGTATTTGAAGTATATGGCAAAAATCTCATAGGCTGAAGGCTGATTTATCCAGAAGCGTAAACCCTGAAATTATACACCTCCCACTTACTCTAAATTGAACTACCCACATCTTTGTGGTGCTGCCCACAAGGTGTCTAATGAGTTATATGCCAGCACTTATTTCACAAGAAAAGAAACCAAATAGAGCGTAACTGAAACCTGGGTACATTTTGTTTTTGTTTTGTTTCAGGGAGCTGTCAGATATTTCAGTCTAATCTTAAAGTTGTTGCTTCCCTTTATTGCAAGCCAACTTCAGAATTTTAGTTACCTCTTGCTACAAAAGGTTTCAGTTTACAGGGTGGCAGGAAGAATGAAGATCGATGGTTCCTGGGACTGGTTAGTCATACCAATTTGTACTGCATCTAGGTGCTGCAATCACTGAGATTTTAGTTTAAATGTGTGCCTTGCAGCTTGAGAAGAAAGATGTGGTCTGCATAGAGCTGTAGATTCGTGGTGCTAGTTTATTCACAGGACAAAGCATCCATCAAGCTTGTGCATATGGGCCTTCCACGGGTTAGACAAAAGAAAGAAAAAGAAAAGGAGAGAGATGGGATGAGACAAGGGGAGAAGAAAGACAAGAAGGGAGGGAGGAAAGGAGGTGATTTTTTCGTTTTCCTAAAATATCAGAGTTACAGTAAACCCTTCAGGTAACAATCATGGTTCAGTCATACAGAAAAAAATCATCAGTTGAACCTAAAAATATTATTGAATGACTATATGCTTCGCAAAATGTAATGATAGCTAAGCTCCAATGAATACTGATAATAAATGTGTCCAATATTTTCACTGGAATATATATATAAATATATATATAATTAATCCAAATTTTAAAATTATTTATTTCTTACTTTTAAGAAATTATCTTTCTTGTTTACAGCATAAAATAGCCCCATATTGAAATTTTAAAGTATTTGTATTTGATGGATTTCATATCGTTCATAATTTATTCATTTTTTATTCCAAATAATCACACTAACTTTGTTAAGAAGGCCAGGATACCTTTCTTATTTTATATATTACAAAGCAGAGTAACAAAAAGGCTTAGAAGTTTTCTAATCTTTTAATGCAATTACATTCCAACTTTCAATGATTTACTTTCTTGCTTTTGAGACAACTCTTATAACATGCTGCTTTACACATGTGATTGTTTTTAACTGCTGTTTTCTTGTCCCATGAAACCCTGAGGGAAGGCAATAAGAAATAACATCTTGCCTTTGTAGCAGAGGGAAAATATCTACAGCTTATTTTAAAACCACAAAGCTTGACTCAGTGGTATCAAGTGCAAATTTGAACTGGAGGTGGCAGAAGAAGGGGAAATGGAGTTTGCAGGCCAGAATTTTCCTTGTTCAACAACAACAAAATATGTCTTTTTATTTGTGTATTTGTTTGCAAAGAAAAATATTCTCTTTTAGATGGGGAGGGGATTTAGGCTTACTTAGTAATATGATCTGCTAGAAAGAAATAGATATCTCACGTTATCTGGTTCTAAACAATAGGAGCAGAATATATATACTCTGCACAGACTATCCATAGCAAATTTCATATGGGAAAATTTACTCTTTTGCATTCATAAGGTTGTGAATTGTGTGCTTATTTAATACAGAGGAATGTCCTGTGCTTATGTAACGTAATTAGGAAAGTTATTCTTTTCTCTAAAATAACCTAAGACAATTCCCTCTGACTCTCTCCTCCATATTAGGTAATTCTCAAATGGTAGAGGAGAAAGGCCATAGGAGAGTTCTCAAATACTAAATAACTTTAATCCAGATGAGAAATGTCTTCCTTCTTCACTCAGTTCTGAAGGAGAGAAACATTTAGGCATATTCATGTATCTATAGATAAAAAAAAAATTATATTCTTTCAGGTACTTCTGAAGTTAGCTTTTTTATTCTAGAAATGAGGACAGTAAGGGTCACAGGGTAATAGGGTCTGCCTTAGGTAAAGAGCTGTACTGAGGAACCAAAATTCAGTGATCCATGTGTAAGTAAACATGACCATCAGCTTAGAATACTTGAAACACTACATATTCTGCTCATTTAGTCATTATTCTGTACTCTCTGTTTCCAAATAATCAGTTTAATCATATCATCTGATGACACTAAGGGCTAATTTAAGACCTTTGTTGTTTTTGTTTTGTGCCTTCGAGCAGATTCCAACTTATGGTGACCCCATCAATGTACAACAAAATAAAACACTGCCCTGTCCTGTGCTGTCTTCATAGTCTGGAAGTTTTGCTAAAACCTGTCCATCATAAGTGAGTCTGCTGCTATTTGAAATACCAGTGCCATAGCTCCCAGCACCTTAGCAACATGCAAGCCACCACAGCATGACAAACTGACAGACAACTGGTGGTTAACACCTTAAAAACACCCTAAATACTGCAAAGAGTATGCACCTCATATGCATTTTTAATTCATACTATGACCAGTACTAAACCACAGATATTAGGAATTGAAACAACTTCTGTCTCTCCTGTAGCTACTTTGATTTTTTTTTTAGTATCAGATGTAAAATTATTCCACAAAGTATTTGGTGTCCTTGTTTCTCTGGGCCCTACGCACAGCCTTGGACTGCCTTCTGGCAGTAGGACCAGACTCTAACGTTTAAACTCTGTTTCCTTTCTCCTCTATCTTCTTGAATATTTTAATTAGAAATCATTTAAATAGAAACAATTGAATTATCTAACATAATCTTTAAACAACAGCCTCAGTTAAGAAAAAATGTCCCCTTTAAATGAAATTGTCAGCTTTGCTGAACATTCAGAGTAGCTGAGTATATAGTGCTACTCTGAATTAGTTCTTTAGTTTTCATTAAAGCATTATATTAAATAAGTTAAATATCTCTGCTTCTAATTTAAAATGGTAATGAAAAGCTGAAAATGAAAAGTAGTGCAATGAGGAATATTAGAGGCATGAAAGTCAACTTCAGTAAAAAGATTCTATCCTTGCTTTAGCTGTGGTTTTATTCTTTTAATCAAAAAAGAACATTGGAATCTTGATATGAAAAGACTCTAAAGTGAAGGGTAATGATTTAGAGTCGAATGTGTTGGTTCATGTACACTTGGAATTGAAATTTAGGATCTCTTAGGAAAACACGTTTCCAAGAACTATAAAAAGGCATAATTAATAATTCCACTTGAAACTATTTCTTTTTGAAATTATTATTAGTATGATATAAAAATATGCATTAAATGAATCACTTTGATAAGAATTCACCAGTACCTGTTGGCTTTCTTAGGGAATTTTTACAACTTTATATATTTTATTACATGGTAAGTGGTGTTTCTTTCTATACTAGACTCTTGTCTTCTAATATAGGATGGCTTCTCCAAGAATACACGTGACAGAGTGAAGGCATTGCTTCCAAATTACCCCAGGAGATATAATTGCCCTATGATGTATGAGGATGTGTTATGTTTAAAATTCTTACTAAGGTTATATAATTTTTATGTATTTCACAGCTACATTGTATTGGACAGTAAATGTAAGACAGTAAAAAGGAGGTTATTTAAAGATTGAGGCATCGTTTTAATTAACAATAACGTTAAGGGCTTGAAGTTGGGGCATAGGTAGATGGATTATGTAGCCACAAGAGGGCAGCAGATGGTCTGAAACTAATGAGCATGTGGAATGAAGATTGTTTCAATCTAGAAAATAGGAGTTCACAGAAGAAACATGAGAAAGAAAGACATAAAAAAGGAAATAGAGAAATGAAGGAAGAAAGGAAGGGACAGAGAGAGGGAAGGAGGGAGAGAGAAGGAAGGAAGGAAGAAATGAGGAAGGGGTGCCAAGAAGCATGTAAAGAAAAACACAGGTGCTTTTTAACAGACTTTTTTGCTTTGTTTTGTTAGTTTGTTTTTTAGATAGGAATATCCTGTGTGTGTTTATGTGTGTGTGTGTTTTATCAATGGCTAAATTACTCTGTTTTCCAGGTCAAAATAGTAGCAACTCCTATTTCTGCCCAATCCACCACCAATAGGTGAAATTGTTGGTAAAGCCCTTCCCCACTGACACACAAAGAAAGCCTTTGTCTGTATGGTTTGCTTTTGTTACATACTGTCATTCTTCTGTCCTAGATGATGAGCCCTCCATCACAGCATGGGTTCTTGAAATCAGTGAGAATAATCCACCTGGCTCTGTCCCTGTGCCTCCAGGGTCCTAATCCAGGAGGCACACAGTTCACTTTTCTAAATTTTATGTTTGATTTTTTAAAAATTATTTTCAACTGTTCCTTGCCGCAGGTTATGCTTTTCAGCTATGGTTAAGATATCGCTAGAGAACAGAAGGTCTTCAAGTTAATTAATCACTTAGCGTTCTTCACAAAGAACACAAGAAGCCACATGTGTACATGCGTGCGTGTGCACACACCTACACACACACAAAGATACAGTTGCTACTTTGCTTTCACTATGCAATTAATCTCCTATTAAACCACCACATCTTGTTTTCCAGTTTTTCCCTCAATAATACTGAAATACACTCAAGTCATAGCCAGGTCTAGATGGATATATAATAGACATATAGTGTGAATGAAGCATTCTTCCATGAAGGAGAATTCATTCATCCTTACATCTTGGCACATCCTCAATACATATTTTTTAAGTGAATAAATCTTCTGGAAGTTACAGAAGAAGCATTAGTATGGATGCAGTGCAGACTATAGATTATGAATCTCAGAATATATCTATTTCTCCAATTCTTTTTACAACTACATCAGACATCCAACTCTCATTGTAATTTGGAATAGTGAATATATGCCCAAGTCTCAATTATCTGGGATCAAAATGCAAAGCAAAGAAAGAAACTTATGAAAAATGTGTCTTAATTACTTTGACCGATATATACCAGGAATCCTACCAATAGGCAACGACATTCATTTGAGATGTATTCAATTTACTCTGCTTCCTCACTCGGTAATTTATAAAGCTTTAAAAAGGAACATAAGTAATAATGACAGAATATGATTTTAGTCTCTCTTGTTTGCACCTGTTTTTCAATCAGATTGTATTGGCTATGGGCAGTAAAATGATCAAAGATTGGGCATCAACATGGTAAAAAAAGTTTTAAAGAAGAAACTATCTAATGCGTAGAGTCATACACACACCAGAGTTAACTATGAAGAGAGAGCCATGATTTCTTTAAGTCAGAACACTTGCTGACTTCAAAAAAAAAGAACACTTATGATATGTTCGGTATTCTTTTAGCGGGGCCCTAGTGGCACAGTGGTTAAGAGTGTGGCTGCTAACTGAAAGGTCAGCAGTTTGAATCCACCAGGCGCTCCTTGAAAGCCCTGTGGGGCAGTTCAGCTCTATCCTACAGTGTCACTATGAGTCTTAATCAACTCAAGGCAATGGGTTTGGTTTTGGTTATTCTTTTAAGTACTTCACACATACGAATCATCTTCGTCTTAAAGCTGTCCCATAATTTGGTCCTAGTACGCCATATCAACTTTATGTTGTTGTTGTTAGGTGCCATCAAATCAGTTCCAACTTGTAGTGACCCTATGAACCATACAATGAAACACTGCCTGGTTCTGCATCATCCTTACAATCATTGCTATGCTTGAGCCCATCTTTGCAGCCACTGTGTAATTCCGTTTCATTGAGGTCTTCCTCTCCTTCACTGACCCTCTGCTTTATCAAGCATGGTGTCCTTCTCCAGAGACTGGCCCCACCTGATAACATGTCCAAACGACGTGAAATAAAATCTCACCATCCTCCCTTCTAAGGAGCATTCTCGCTGTACTTCTTCCGAGACAGATTTATTCGTTCTTTTGGCAGTCCATTGTATATACAATATTCTTCATCAACACCATAATTTAAAGGCCTCAGTTATTCTTCAATTTGCCTTATACATTGTCCAAATTTGCATGCATATGAGGCGATTGAAAATACCATGGCTTGGGCCAGGCACGCCTTAATCCTCAGGGTGACATCCTTGCTTTTTAATACTTTGAAGAAGTATTTTGCAGCAGATTTGTCCAAAGTAATATGTTGTTTGTATTCTTGACTGCTGCTTCCTTGGGTGTTGGTTGTGGGTCCAAGTAACATGAAATACTTGACAACTTCAATATTTTCTCACTTTATCATGATGTTGTTTATTGGTCTAGTTGTGAGGATTTTTGTTTTCTTTATGTTGAGGTGTAATCCATATTGAAGACTGCCGTCTTTGATCTTCATCAGTAAGTGTTTCAAGTCCTCTTCACTTTCAGCAAACAAGTTCGTGTCCTCTGCATATCGAAGGTTGTTAATGAATCTTCCTCCAATCCCGACGCCACATTCTTCTTCATATAGTCCAGTTTCTGGGATTATTTGCCCAGCATACGAATTGAGTAAGTATAGTGAAAGTGAAAGGGTATAACCCTGATGAACACCTTTCCTGATTTTAAACCATGCATGTCCCCTTTTTCTGTTCAAATGACTGCCTCTTGGTCTATGTACAGGTTCCACATGAGCACAATTAAGTTTTCTGAAACTCCCATTCTGTGCAATGCTGTCCACTATTTGTTACTGTCCACATGGTCGAATGCCTTTGCATAGTCAAGAAAACACAGGTAAACGTCTTTCTGATATTCTATGCTTTCAGCCAAGATCCATCTGACATTAGCAATGATATACCTCTTTCCACTTCCTCTTCTGAATCCTGCTTGAATTTCTGGCAGTTCCCTGTCTATGTACTGCTGAAATGGTTGAATGTTTACCAATTAATTTTGGTACAGTTATTCTGAGTATTCCTTCCATCTTTTTTTTTTTTTTCTTGATGCTTCTTGTGTCAATCAATATTTTACCCACAGACTCTTTCAATATTGCAACATGAGGCTTGAATTTTTTCTTCAGTTCTTTCAGCTTGAGAAATGCCAGGCATGTTCTTCCCTTTTGGTTTTCTAACTCCAGGTCATTGCATATTTCATTTTAATACTTTACTTTGTTTTCTAACACCATCCTTTGAAATCTTCTGTTCAGCTCTTTTACTTCATCATTTCTTCCATTCCCTTTAGCTGTTCTGCGTTCAAAACAAAATTTCAGAGAGTATCTTCTGACATCCATTTTGATCTTTTCTTTCTTTCCTGTTTCTTTAATGACCTCTTGCTTTCATCATGTATGGAGTCCTTGATGTCATCTCACAACTCATTTGGTCTTCTGTCATTAGTGTTCAGTGAGTCAAATCTATTCTTGAGATGGTCTCCAAATTCAGGTGGGATATACTCAGGGTCATATTTTTGCTCTCATGGACTTGTTTTAATTTTCTTCAGCTTCAACTTGAATTTATATATGAGCAATTGACGATCTGTTTTGCAGTCGGCTCCGGGCCTTGTTCTGACTGATGATATTGAGATTTTCCATCATGTCTTTCCACAGATGTAGTTGATTTGATTCCTGTGTATTACATCTGGTAAGGTCCAGGTGTATAGTTACCAGTTATATTGTTGAAAAAAGGCATTTGCAATGAATAGGTCATTGGTCTTGCAAAATTCTATCATGTGATGTCTAACATTATTTCTATTACCAAGGCCATATTTTCCAACTACCAGTCCTTCTTCATTTTTCCACCTTTCTCATTTCAATCACCAGTAATTATCAGTGCATCTAGATTGCATGTTTGATCAATTTCAGACTGCAGACATTGGTGAAAATCTTCAATTTCTTAATCTTTGGCATCTGTGGTTGGTGCATAAATTTGAATAATACTCATATTAATTGGTCTTACTTGTAGGTGTATGGATATTATCCTATCAATTTTATAGTAGAAGAAATTAGGGCAGGGAATCAAATAACTTGCTTGAGGTCATACAAATTGAAAGTGAAAGACTTACAACAAAATCAGACTTTTGTAAGTTTCCTTCTCTCAGGTAGGAAGCCTGGGGAGAAGACACAAGCTGCGTTGACTATATTAGTACCTTATTTTCACATTTTTCAATTAAAAGAGAATAGGAAGTTTACAAAAAATAACTATAGGCTACTAGAATGAGTTCATGAAAGTAGTGTCTTGAACCATGGAAGAGGGGGACGTTATAAATGTTGCAATATGGCTTAGAAATTAACTCACAAATATCTAACCAATGATTGCTCAATCCAATCTTACACTTTCCAAATACTTTTAAAATTTTGTACAAATATTCTTTACAATTTTGTTTATTGTATTTATAGCCAAAATTCCTAAAGCAATGGAAGGAAGATTGGATTGACAGTCAGGATACACGAGTTCTAGAACAAGGTTTTTCATTCTATAGGCCAACTATTCAAAACAATTCATTTTAGGTGTAATCTATATGCATATTTGTATTTGCCTCTCATTATATAAAATATGGGGTTATGTCAGAGTTGTATCCTTTCACCATACTTACTCAATCTGTATGCTGAGCAAACGATCTGAGAAGCTGGACTCTGTGAAGAAGAATGTGGCATCAGGATTGGAGGAAGATTCATTAACAACCTTCAGTATGCAGAGGACACAAACTTGCTTGCTGAAAGTGAACAGGACTTGAAACACTTACTGATGAAGATCAAAGACTGCAGTGTTCAATATGGATTACACCTCAACATAAAGAAAACAAAAATCCTCACAACTAGACCAATAAACAACATCATGATAAAGTGAGAAAATATTGAAGTTGTCAAGTATTTCATGTTACTTGGACCCACAACCAATGCCCACGGAAGCAGCAGTCAAGAAAGAATACAAATAACATATTGCATTGGGCGAACCTGCTGCAAAAGACCTTTTTAAAATGTTAAAAAGCAAAGATGTTACCTTGAGGATTAAGGTGTGCCTGGCCTAAGCCATGGTATTTTCAATCGCCTCATATGCACACAAAAGCTAGACAATGTATAAGGAAGACTGAAGAAGAACTGAATTATGGTATTGGCAAAGAAGATTGAATATACTATGGACTGCCAGAAGAAGGAACAAATCTGTCTTGGAAGATGTACAGCCAGAATGTTCTTTAGAAGGGAGGATGGCGAGACTTTGTTTCACATAGTTTGGATGTGTTATCAGGAGAGGTCAGTCCCTGCAGAAAGACATCATGCTTAGTAAAGTAGAGGGTCAGTGAAGAAGAGGAAGACCCTCAATGAGATAGACTGACATGGTGGCTGCAACGATGAGCTCAAGCATAACAGTGATTGTGAGGATGGCTCAGAATCGGGCCGTGTTTCATTCTATTACACATAGGGTTGCTATGAGTCAGAACAATTTCAACAGCACATAACAACAGTAACAACTATATATATCAATAGTTATAATCCAATATATTTGAATATATCCTAGGTTACTTTTCATTCTTTCCTCTTTTCATATACTATTCTTTGGGAGAGACAAATAGGATTTCTCCCTCTATCTGAATGCCTGGCCTGTCACGTAGCATGTCTCTACCACACAGCCTGCCCTCCAGGGTGATTGCCCTAGGAAAATTTCCATACCCCAATCTAGCCTGTCTAGATCATCCAGCTCTTTGAGAGATGCTTTCCTCATTGTCAAAGCAAAGCTTCTCAGAGTGATTGTGTGTGTGCACATGTGTGTGCAAGCACATGCATGATTCTTATTAGATTAGTGGAATAGCCTATTTCTGTTAATAATGCCACCTTACTGCAAATCACCATAACTCCAAACCCCCCAAGTCATTATTCACTTGTCCTTCCCACACTCAGTTAGACAATATGTCCAGCCACTTCTACCCTAAGATATATATATATACACACACACATATGTGGATATATAGATACATATATATACAGATATTTTAACTCACCTCTTTTTCTTATTACCTTTGTTATCATTATGGGGTAAACACTTACTACTCTTCTGGGCTGTTAAAACAACTCATAACTTATTTCCTATCCTTCAGGCTCTCCTCATTCTAATCCATCTTCCAGAGAGCTGTCAGAACAATCTTCTTAAGTATGACTCTGATCATGTTATTTTCCCTCTCAAAAACCTTCAGTGATGACCATTTTTTACTAAATGGAATGTGAACACTTGCCAATGTGATTAAGCCTCTCTGGAGTATGATACACAGACAGCACACTTTGAAGAGGCAAGATGGAATTCAAGAAACTCTGAGCTTGGACTGGACATGGAACAACTGTGTGCCCCATTTGCTTCATTTATTAAATGAAAAGGTAAGAGCACATAATCTCAAGGTCACCTTCTGAAGCGAATATTTTGGGAATGCACTTTTTCAGCCTTAACCCCTACAATTCTATTTCACACAATGAGTATCCCAATCATAGAGTAAAACTACTTGCCATTCCTAGAACATGGGCTGTATTTCTAGCAGCATGCTTATATTTATGATGTCTTTTCTATCTAAACTGTCCTTCTTGCTAAGGTGTGAATCAAAACTCTGCCCATCATTAGGTTTTGTTCTCTGTCCTGCATCCAAAATTCTTATTTAAATCATCACATTCTCCATGTTTATATCTTAGCTCCTCTGTTCAAATTGAGCATCAGTGAATACAGACCATATTTCTTTCATCCTTTTTATTTCCTTAGGACCTGTTCATTATAGGTTTTCAATAAGTAAACTAATTTACTGAGTTATAGGATATGATTTAGGTTTTAAATAAATAAAATGGTTTACTGCATAATAGGATATGAGATCCAAACAATATTAAAAACTTAAATGTATTATTTATTTATTATAAGAAGACTTTTATTTTTATTATTATGAGACATTATTTTACTGAAATTAATAAGCTTTGATTAATTCTTAGAAGAAGTTTCACCTACCTCTAATATGATGATTCTCTGAGTCCCAGAATTCTGAAAAGACACTGGCAGCTTATAACCAGAGAGAGGGAAGACAATTCCTATGAGACTTAATTGATGACATCAAAAGAATTCCTTTGGAGTAAATAAAAACTCAAAATAAAGGTTGTTGATCACAACCATCAGTGAGACCTTGAAATGAAGGTGCTTCTAAGATTTAAATATATTGGGGAAAAAAATTCTTGAATTTTATAAAATAATTCTCATTGTGATTCAATTTTAAAACTGAAAAAAAATGGCATTTATTTAATTTAAAATAAGAAATTGATATGAAAATAACAAATTTGAAGAAGTTTGGGGAGATCAGACATTTTTTCTTCTGTAAAGGAGAAAAACTGAACACAAAAATAAGTTATTTAGAGAGGTTCTGGTAAGATGGCACTCTAGGCAGAAGCACCACGCCGTCCCTCCACAGCAAAGATCCGAAAAACTAGCCAAACAGAGAATGCAACAATCCTGAAACCCTAGAACATCAAATGAAGAGATAACTCAGCCGAGCACCAAATGGAGTGAGAATACTGAAAGAGAACGGAGAGCGAGGAGAGATTCAGGCAGAGGTCCCCTACCAGCTAAAGCAGCGTGAATCCACCTTCTTGGACTCCTATCGGAGACCAGAAAATGGGGGTACAAGAAAGCAGCCTCACAGAGCGTCCAGTGGGAGACAAAACAGCCGGGACGAAACAAACAAATCTACAATCAATAAACGAGAGAAATATCTACTGAATGCCCCGAAAACAGCAAACAATATCAAAACATTTACAAAAACAGGACAGGATGGTTCCAGGAGGCACCCAAATTAAAACACCAGATGACTCTCCTGGGAAGAAAATGCACTAGAAGTACCTGATAGGGAATTCAAATCTCTAATACTCGGAATTTTCCAAGAACTGAGGCAAAAAGCTGAAAAACATGAGGAAAAAATAGACAAATTCATGGAAAATACAGACAAAAAATCAGAAGAATTCAGAAAGATGATGCAGGTACAAAATGCCAAAATAAATTCACAAATAGAAATTATACAAAAACAACAATTATAAATCCAAAAGACAAACAACAAGATTTCAGAAATGGATGATGTCATGGAAGGGCTGAGAAGCAGATTGGAAACCATGGAAGACAGGATCAGTGAAACTGAAGACAAACACTTGGATACAACTCTGTTTCAGGAAAACTCAGAAAAAAGAAGACAGAAAAATAAAGAGACCCTTAGAGTTATGTGGGACACAATTAAAAGCAAAAATGTACGAGTGATTTGCATTCCAGAACAGGGGGAGAAAAGAGAAAACACAGAGAGGATCACTGAGGAACTGCTGACAGAAAACTTCCTGAATATCATGAAAGATGAAAAACTGGCATCCGAGAAGCTCAAAAAACCCTATATAGGAGAGAACCCAAAAGAAAATCACCAAGGCATATCATAATCACACTCGCCAAAACCAAAGACAAACAAAGAATCCTGAGAGCAGCTCATGAAAAACAAGAAATCACCTACAGAGCAGAAACAATAAGACTAAGCTCAGATTATTCAGCAGAAACCATGCAGGCAAGAAGGCAATGGGATGACATATATAAAATCTTGAAAGAAAAAAATTGCCAGCTAAGAGTAATATATCCTAGAAAACTCTCATTCAAATTTGATGGTGAAATTAGGTGATTTCCAGATAAACAAAAACTAAGGGAATATCTAAAAGTAAAGCCAAACTTACAAGAATTATTAAAGGGAGTTTTTTGATCTGAGGACAAACAGCTTCAGCCCTCAGGCAGGACCTAGGAAGCAGGATCGTACCAGCCAGATACCAATCTAGGAAATGAACTCTCGACGACTATACAAAACCAAAAGAAACACAACAGGGAATCAGAGCAGTAAAACTATGGATGACAACAACATCAAAACAATGAAAGAGGGAATAAATGGCATAGGTATAGAACCTTCTAATGGAGAGGAAGGCAAGGCGATACCAAGTAATGGTAGACTGCTTCAACTTAGAAAGATATGGGTAAAATTCATGGAAACCACAAAGAAAGTTAACAAACATACTCATAAAAATAAAGACGAAAAACATAGTCTGAACAAAAACAAAACCTACAAAAACAAAAGAAATGAAAAAAAAATCCACAAACAAAAATAACTCAGCACAAGAGAGTAAGAACAAAGAAAACTTCAGCACCACAAAAAAAAAAGCACTGCAAAATTACAGCAACAAACTCACATCTATCAATAATTACACTGAATGTAAATGGACTCAATGCACCCATAAAGAGACAGAGAGTGACAGAATGGATAAGAAAACAGGATCCATCAATATACTGTCTACAAGAGACACACCTTAGAAACAAAGATGTGAATTTATTAAAAGTCAAAGGTTGGAAAAAAATATATGAAGCTAACAACTACAAAAAAAGAGCAGGAGTGGCAATTCTAATCTCCAATAAAATAGACTTTAAAACAAAATCTACCATAAAAGACAAAGAAGGACAATATATAATGATTAAAGGGATTATCCATCATGAAGACATAACCACAATAAACATCTACGCACCCAATGACAGGGCTCCAAAACACATAAACAAACTCTAACAGCACTGAAAAGAGAAATTGACAGTTCCACAATAATAGTAGGAGACTTCAACACACCACTCTCACTAAAGGACAGAACAACTAAGAAGAAACTCAGCAAAGATACAGAAGACCTAAAGGGCACAATCAGCCAACTGGACCTCATAGACATATATAGAACACTCCATCCAACCGCTGCAAACTACACATTCTTTTCCAATGCACATGCTACATTCTCCAGAATAGACCACATCTTAGGCCACAGAGCAATCCTCAACAAGATCCAAAACGTTGAGATAATTCAAAGTATCTTTTCTGACCACAATGCCGTCAAGGTAGAAATTAACAATAGAAAGAGCAAGGATAAAAAATCAACTACATGGAAACTGAATAATACCCTGCTTACAAGTCACTGGGTAATAGAAGAAATTAGAGATAGAATCAAAAAATTCGTAGAATCAAATGAGAATGAAAACACATCATACCAAAACCTTTGGGACACAACAAAGGCAGTCCTCAGAGGACAATTTATAGCAATAGATGCATATATCAATAAAGAAGAAAGGGACAAAATCAAAACATTAACTACAGAACTCAAACAAATACAAAGAGAACAGCAAAAAAAGCCCACAACCACCGGACGAAAGGAAATAGTAAAGATCAGAGCAGAAATAAATGAAATAGAGAAGAGAAAAACAATAGAAAGAATCAACAAAACCAAAAGTTGGTTCTTGGAAAGAATCAACAAAATCGACAAACCACTGGCCAGACTGACAAAAGAAAAACAGGAGAGGACACAACCCAAATAAGAAATGAAATGGGGGACATTATAACAGACCCAACTGAAATAAAAAGGAGTATATCAGAATATAATGAAAAATTATACTCCAACAAACTTGAAAACCTAGAGGAAATGGATAAATTTCCAGAAACACACCACCTACCCAACTACAACAAAGTGATGTTTAAAATCTCAACAGAATCATAATAAGAGAACAGATTGAAAAGGTAATAAAAAAACTCCCAGCCAAAAAAAGCCCTGGCCCAGATGGCTTCACTGGAGAATTCTACAAAACATTTACAGAAGAGATAGTACCTGTTCTACTTAAGCTATTTCAGAGCATAGAAGAGGAAGCAACACTTCCAAATGCATTCTATGAAGCCAGAATAATGCTGATACCAAAACCAGGCAAAGATGTCACAAAAAAGGAAAACTACAGACCAATATCTCTCATGAATATAGATGCAAAAATTCTCAACAAAATTCTAGCCAATAGACTTCAGCATCATATCAAAAAAATAATACACCATGACCAAGTAGGATTCATACTAGGTATGCAAGGATGGTCCAACATTAGAAAATCAATCTATGTAATCCACCACAAAAATAAAAGGAAAGAAAAGAATCACATGATCATCTCAATTGACGCAGAAAAGGCATTTGACAAAGTCCAACACCCTTTCCTGATAAAAACTCTCAATCAAATAGGTATAGAAGGAAAATTTTTCAACATAATAAACGGCATCTATGAAAAACCAACAGCCAACATCATTCTTAATGGAGAGAAGCTGAAAACATTCCCCTTGAAAACAGGAACAAGACAAGGATGCCCTTTATCACCACTCCTATTTAACATTGTGATGGAAGTTCTAGCTAGAGCAATAAGACAAGAAAAAGAAATAAAGGGCATCCAAATTCATAACAAAGAAGTTAAACTGTCCCTGTTTGCAGATGATATGATACTATACATAGAAAACCCTAAAGACTCCAGGAGAAATCTACTGGAACTAATAGAAAGATTCAGCAGAGCAGCAAGATACAAGATAAACATTCAAAAATCAGTTGGATTCCTATACACCAGTAAGGATAATGATGAAAACGAAATCAGGAAATCAATACCATTTTCAATAGCCCCTAAAAAGATAAAATACTTAGGAATAAATCTGACCAGGGATGTAAAAGATGTATACAAAGAAAACTAAAAAACACTACTGCAAGAAACCCAAAGGGATCTACATAAATGGAGAAACATACCATCCTCATGGATAGGCAGACTCAACATTGTGAAAATGGCAATTCTACCCAAAGCAATTTACCAATACAAGTCAATCCCGATTCAAATACTAGCAACATTCTTCAAAGAGATGGAAAAACTAATCATTAACTTTATATGGAAAGGGAAGACGCCCTGAATAAGTAAAGCACTACTGAAGAAGAAGAATAAAGTTGGAGGACTCACACTACCTGACTTCAGAACCTACTATACAGCTACAGTAGTCAAAACAGCCTGGTACTGGTACAACGACAGATACATTGACCAATGGAACAGAATTGAGAACCCAGATGTAAATCCATCCACCTACGGTCACCTGATCTTCGACAAGGGCTCAAAGTCTATCAAATGGGGAAAAGACAGCCTTTTTAACAAATGGTGCTGCCAAAACTGGATATCCATTTGCAAAAAAATTAAAAAGGACCCATACCTCACACCGTATACAAAAACTACTTCAAAATGGATCAAAGACCTGAATATAAAGCCTAAAACTATAAAATTCATAGAAGAAAAAATAGGACCAACACTTCAGGCCTGCATACATGGCATTGACAGGATAAAACACCATAACCATTAATGCACAAAACCCAACCGATAAGCTAGATAACTGGGATCTTCTAAAAATCAAACACCTATGCTCTTCAAAAGACTTCACCAAAAGAGTCAAAAGAGAACCTACAGACTGGGAAAAAAATTTTGGACAGTACAAGTCAGAGAAAAGTCTAATCTCCATAATCTACAAGAAAATCCAACACCTCTACAACAAAAAGACAAATAATCCTATTAAAAAATGGGCAAAGGAAATGAACAGACACTTCACCAAAGAAGATATTCAAATGGCCAACAGACACATGAGGAAATGCTCATGATCACTAGCCATTAGAGAAATGCAAATTAAAACCACAATGAGATACCATCTCACCCCGGCATCACTGGCACAAATCAAAAACAATGGAAATAACAAATGTTGGAGGGGCTGCGGGGAGATGGGAACTCTTATGCACTGCTGGTATGAATGCAAAATGATACAACCATTTTGGGAAATGATATGGCGCTTCCTCAGAAAGCTAGAAATAGACATACCATTCGATCCAGCAATCCCACTCCTAGGAATATATCCTAGAGAAATAAGAGTCGTCACTCGAATAGACATATGAACACCTATGTTCATGGCAGCTTTGTTCACAATAGCAAAGGGATGGAAACAACGTAGGTGCCCATCAACAGTTGAATGGATAAACAAACTATGGTACATACACACAATGGAGTACTATGCAATGAGAAAGAACAACAATGAATCTGTGAAGCATCTCATAACATGGATGAAACTGGAGGACGTTATGCTGCGTGAAATAAGTCAATCACAAAAGGACAAATATTGTATGAGGCCTCTATTGTAAAAACCCGTGAAAAAGTTCACACGCAAAATATAACAATCTTTGTTGGTTACCAGGGATGGGAGGGGTGGGGGAGGAATACTACATAGGCAATAGATAAGTGATATCTTGGGTGAAGGGTGAGACAGTACACAATACAGGAGAAACTAGTACAACCTGTACAAGGAAAGTCATGGAAGCCCCATAGACACATCCAAACTCCCTGAGGGACTGAGTTACTGGGCGGAGGGCTCTGGGGACTATGGTCTCAGGGAATATCTAGCTCAATTGGCATAACACAGTTTATAAAGACAATGCTCTACATTCTACCTTGGTGAGTAGTGTCTGGGGTCTTAAAAGCCTGTGAGCGGCCATCTAAGATACTCCACTGGTCTCATCCCTTCGGGAGCAAGGGAGAATAAAGAGAACAGGATACAAGGAAAAGATTAGTCCAAAGGACTAATTGTCCACAGCTACCAAGGCCTCCACCGGACTGAGTCCAGTACAGCTAGATGGTTCCCGGCTACCACCTCTGACTTCTCTGACCAGGATCACAACAGAGGGTTCTGGACAGAGCTAGAGAAGGATGTAGAGCATAATTCTAACTCACAAAATAAAAGACCAGATTTACTGGCCTAAAGGAGACTGGAGAAACCTTGAGAGTATGGCCCCCAGACACCCTTTTAGCTCAGTGGTGAAGCTACCTCCGAGGTTCACTGTTCAACCTGGGAGTGGACAGCCCCGTAAAACCAAATGAGACTAACAAGGTACAGGAGTCCAGTGACAAGGGCCAGAAGGCAGAAGGGGACAAGGAAGCTGGTGATAGGGAACCCAAGGTTGAGTAAGGATATTGTTGATGTGTTGTGGGATTGTTAACCATTGTCATAGGGCAAAATCTGTAGTAACTGTTAAATGAGAAACGATTTTGTTCTGTAAGCCTTCATCTTAAGTGAGAATAACAGCACAATTGGAAGAGCATAGTAAATGTCACTGAACTGTGTATGTAGAAATTTTTGAAACGGTATCTTTCGCTATGTGTATTTTCACCAAAAAAAAAAAGGTTGAGAATTTAGAGGGTTAATACGTTGTGGGGTTGTTAACCAATGTCATAAAACAACATGTGTACTATTTTTTCATGAGAAACTATTTGTTCTGTAAGCCTTCACCTGAAGTACAATAAAATACTAAAAAAAAAAAAATGCACATTAAATAAATAAGTTATTTAGATATGTCTTGCAGTAAATATATTTCACCTTTCTTCTCTGTACAGTAAACATAACTGATGCTTGTAAATCTTGGAAAGAATATCTTAATTCAAAATTTAGAAGTTAATCGAAAGCGATTTAAAAAGTCTTGGAAATCTTTGAGTTCACACTTTCTTTTGTTTTAAAAGGTAAAAATGTTAACATGAAAAATAAAACAATGACACAAAGAGCATCCAAGTTTCCTTATAAACAGAAGAATATGATTTCTCAAACTATATTAAGAATAGCAAATAAAAACTAAGTTTGGAAAAAATTAATTTAACTTTTTGGATAAAAAAATAGACACACAGTACAAGATAATTTTCATTAGAATAAATTTATCTTTTTTCCTCTGGGATTTATTCCACTCCAAAACCCTATACTAACCCTCCGTCTCTCCTCATTAGCCATAGGTTTCTTGGGGCCTCAGTAACAACACAGAAAAAAGATGGAGACCACTCTGACTTGAAAAGTCCTCAGGGCATGTCTCAGGCTCATGAGGCCTTCCAGCATCATAAAAACCAAAACCAAACCCATTGCTGTTGAGTCAATTCCAACTCATAGCAACCCTGTAGGACAGAGTAGAACTTCCCCATAGGGTTTCCAAGGAGTGCCTGGTGGATTTGAACTGCCGACCTTTTGGTTAGCTGCCATAGCTCTTAACCACTATGCCACCAGGGTAGGAGCAGAATAATCTCAATTCAAAATAGTACATTTTGACAGTTGAATATGAAACCATTTTAAAGCCCTTTTCTCAACAAGTTTAACCTCTTGTCTTAGTTATCTAGCACTGCTATAACAGAAATAGCACAAGTGGATGGCATTAACAAACAGCAATTCTCTCACAGTCTGAATTCAAGGCACCAGCTCTCGGGGAAGGCTTTCTCTCTCTGTCGGCTGTGATGGAATATCCTTGCCTCCTTTCACCATCTGTGAAAGCTTTCCTTGAAAATCTCTGTGTGTCTTGGCATCAATCTTCCCTTGGGTCTAGCAGGTTGTCAGTGCAGGGACCCCAGGTCCAAGGATAAACTCTGCTCCCAGCTCTTCTTTCTTGGTGGTAGTAGGTCCCTATCTCTGATCACTTCTCTCTCCTTCCACCTTTTGTAAGATAAAAGGTGATACAGCCCACACCCCAGGAAAACTCCCCCTACATTGATTGGATCAGGGCTGTGACCTGTGTTATGGTGTTGCATTACGCCCTAGTGCTCTTTAACATAGTGTAATCTTGCCTCATTAACCACAGGCAGAGATTAGGATGTACAACACATGGGACAATTACATCAGATCACAAAATTCAGGACAACCACACGATACTGGGAATCATGGCCTAGCCAAGTTGACACATATTTTGGTGGGATACAATTCAATCCACGACATAAAAATCTTTTTCGATGTATGAAATTATTTAAATAAAATTAAAATAAGTGGAATGTCCCTCTCCAAATAGATGGAGCAAAGGCATTCTGGGAAAATTAATGATATACTTTAATTATTAATTATCCTTTAATTAATTTTCTCATCTTTTGATCAAATATATTTTTAGAACTCCACATGTACCTGGCCTGACACTGCTGTGCTGTGTGGATACATGGATTATATAAGACACAGCCCCATGTTCTCACCCTTACGGTCTAATTGCCTTATGATCCTTTAAAAGTCTATGTCATGACATCTTTGCTGCTTATCTCAGGACCCTTGTGAAACTAAACGCTATAACTGCGGGATAGGCATAATGTATTTCTTATGAAAAATCAACCAATATCTTTTGGCTAAAATGTAGATTGCAACTCAGATATCTTCAGGATCTGTCAGACAAGACTTGAATCTCACTTTACATTAAACTATTCTTATGCAAATGTCAACTCATCTGCTTAAATTAGAACTGAAAACTGTTCTTTTATGTGGAGTGGTATAATATCATTTGGAAGTAGACAATCGTAAGTTACAGATGTATACTGTAAAATACAGAACAAGCCCAAAAGTTAAAATAAAAGAGAATAGTAAAAAAGCAGACCACTGTGTTACAATGAAATAATCAAAATTTTCTCAATTAATTCAAAATAAAATAGGAAAAATGAAAAAAGATGATAAAAATGAAAATATAAATAGCAAGATGGTTGATATGAATCCAACAAATTTGATAATTATATTAAATGTAAAGGAGCTAAGCACTTCAATTAATGTGGAGAGATTGGCAGACTAGCTAACAAACCAAGACCTAACTATGTGCTGCCTATGAAGAACTAATTTTTAATAAAAATAAATAGATAGATAGGTTAAAATTAAGGACTGAAAAAATATAGACCATGCAAACATTAATCATAAGAAAGTTGTAGAACAGACTTCAAAACAAGGAATGTTATAAGGAATAAAGATAGCTAACTCATAATAATTACAGGGTTAACTTATCAAGAAGACATATAGTTCTAAATGTGTATGCACCCAGCAACAAATATTCAAAATATTTGAAGGAATATATGATAGAATTGAAAGGAGATACAAAAATTCGCAGTGTAGTTGGACATAACACTCTTGACAGAAAATAACTAATGATATAGAAGACCCGGATGGAACTACCAACAATCTTAATCTAACTGAAATTATAGAATATTCTATTATACAACATCGGAATATATATTTGTCTCAAGAACATTTTGAACACTCATAGGGATAGACTATATGCTGGACTATAAAGCAAGTCTCAAAGAAATTTAAAACATTGAAATTATATTTTCTGACCATATTTAAATTAAGTTAGAAGTCAATAACAGAAAAAAAATTTAGAAAAGTCCTAAATATTTGGAAATTTAAAAACACAATTAATTCATAGGTCAAAGAAAAAAAATCGCAAAAGAAATTAGAAAATATTTTGTACTCAATGAAAATGAAGATACGATATATCAAACTGTGGGATGATGCTAAGGCAGTGATTAGAGGGAACCTTTTCATTTCTAATTTAAATGCTTGGATTGGAAAAGAAATGTCTAAGATGTATGACCTAAGTTTCTACATTAATAAATTAAAAAGGAAGGGCAGGTTGAAACCATAGTAAAAAAAAGTAGAAAATATTAATGATATGAAAGTAAATGAATACTATATGAAATATATAAAATAAACAAAATCAATGAAACTAAAGACTGGTTTTGGCGAAGATCCATAAAATTGCTAAATATCTTGCTAGATTGATCCAGAGAGAGAGGGGAGAAAGAGGACAACATTAGCAGTATCTGGAATAAAAAATAGGATAGTACAGATTTTACAGATATTGAAAGGGTAATAAAAGAATGATATAAAAAAACTACGTGTCAATATATTTAAAAACCTACATGAAAGGGATTAATTCTTCAAAATATGTATAACCGAAACTGATTCAGAAAGAAATTAAAAAAAAAATGACTATTCTTAAATCTATTGAAGAAATTCAAGTTTTAGTTAAAAATTTTCCCACAAAGAAAACACAAGGTCCAGATGGCTTAACTCACAATCTTCATTAAACATTTAAGGAACAATTAATACCAATCTTTCACAAATTCTGTCAGAAAATTGAAGAGGGTGAAAAACTTTCCAGTGAATTTTATAAGAAAGCATTACCCTGATACCAAAAATCAAACACATTAAAAATATATATATATATATAAAATGGAAAAATTTTGAACAAAATTCCAAAAAAGATATACCAATGGTCAGCATGCATAGGAAAAGATGATCAACACGATTAACCCCAGGGGAAATGCAAATTTAAACAACAATAAAATACCTCTATATAACCTTTATAAAAGCTAATGGGTTCCTGGGTGGCACAAATGGTTAAGCACTGGACTACTAAATGAAACACTGTTGGTTCAAACCCACCCAGAGGTGCCTTGGAAGACAGGCCTGGCAATCTGATTCTGAAAGGTCACAGCTTTGAAAACCCTATGGAACAGTTCTACTCTGTACAAATGGGGTCGTCTTGAGTCAGAATTGACTCCATGGCAACTAACAACCACAAGAAAAGCTAAAATTAAATATACTATCAATACAAAGGCTTGCCTAGGATGGAAAACCTAGAACTCTCATAGATTGCTAGTGGAAATGCAAAATGATTCAGTCACATTAGAAAACAGTTGGGAAGTTTCAAATAAAGTCAGCATAACCTTACCATATGATCCAGCAAACATACCTTTATATATTTTCTCAAAATAAATGAGAACAGTCATCCAAATAAGATTTGTATAGAAATATTCATAGCAGGTTTTTTTCATAATAGCAAGAAACTGGAAATAACCATCAACATGTGAATGGATAAGCAAATTGTAGTATATCAATAGGAATATTACTCAGCAATAAAAAGTAGCAAGCTACTGATATACACAGTAACATAGATGAATTGTCAAACCATTATGTTCAGCAAAGAAAAGCCAGCTACAGAAGAATATATGCAATTCCATTTATGCAAAACTCCAGGAAAGACAAATCTAATCTATTGATCCAAAGGAGATCAATTGTTAACAAAGTCTGGGGTGGAAGGTGGGGAAGAGCAAAAGGAAATAATTTAGGGGTGATAGAAATGTTATCTATCTTGATTGGCGTGTTTAGATTTGACAAAACTCTTCAAACCTTACACTGAATATATACGCGTTACTAAAAAATTTTAAAAAATAAAGTTGCCATCCAGTCTATTCCGACTTATAGTGACCTTATAGCACAGAGTAGAAGTGCCCCATAGGGTTTCCAAAGAGTGGCTGGTGGATTTGAACTGCTGAACTTTTGGTTAGCAACCTGAGCTTTTAACCACTGAGCGACCAGGGCTTCAAATACATTGTATAGCTTTTTAAAAACTAAACCTCAATAAAGCTTATTAAAACTATCCCCCTGTCATGGATTGAATTATGTGCCCCCAAAAATGTACGTATCAGTTTGGCCGGGTCATGATTCCCGGTATTGTGTGATTTGCCTATCTGTTGTAAATCTTGCCTCTGTGATGTTAATGAGGGAGGATGGATGGCAATTGTGTTAGTGAGGCAGGACTCAATCTACAAGATTGGATTGTGTCTCAAGGCAATCTCTTGAGATACAAAAGAGAGAAGTGAGCAGAGAGACAAGGGGAACTCATACCACCAAGAAAGCAGTGCCAGGAGCAGAGCACGTCCTTTGGACCCGGGGTCCCAGTGCAGAGAAGCTCCTAGTCCAGGGGAAGATGGATGAGAAGGCCAACAGAGAGAGAAAGCCTTCCCCTGGGGCTGACACCTTAAATTTGGACTTAGCCTACTTTACTGTGACGAAATAAACTTTTCTTTGTTAAAGCCATCCACTTGTGGTTATTTCTGTTATAGCAGCACTAGATAACTAAGACATCCCCTAAAAGGTTAGAGCATAAATAGCATGGGTGCTATTTCAATTGTACAATATCAGTCTTATTACTTCAGAGCCCACAAAGTTAGCACTACCCAAAACTAAGTACCCATGTGTTCCAACTAAAATAAATGGGCTACAGCTGATAATGAATAAGTTCAGTTAATAAATTAACTGACTATAGATGGAAATTCCTTACAAATATTCCAAACTACTGATACTTTAGGATTTCTTAAGCAAATATTAAGAATGGCTTGCTTCTTCTTCTCTCACAAAAGAGACTTTCTTCTTAGTAGTACTCCCTGAATCAGACGTAAAAGCCCAGGGAGTTTGAGAGGTCTGGTTCAACCTAGGTAGAATGAGCAGACAGCCAAGTTCTTTGTGTATTCAGTGATGCCTTTGTGCAACACAAAGGCCATTCTCCTGTCAGCATTTAATAACTGGCAAACCACAAAAACACTAACCTTGATAATTGCAGGGTAAAGTTGAGGAAGTTTAATTTTACTTGGAAATAGAAAAGGATATGTTTCCAAACTGCAGGCTGTGAGAATAAGAAAAAGAGGACAAATATGTTAACAGTCTGCTACCTCACTCCTTAGTGTTCTCAAACTATCCTTTTTTCAGTAGCTTGGTAAGGAGGAGAAATGCACCACTTATTTTCTGAACAGGAAACTGGTACAGCCAGAAAGTGACCCATAAAGGGGTAGTCTCTGTGAGCGCCTCATACAGTTCATCAGTGCACACAGATCTGGCCTCTAATGAAGCCATTTACATGCAGATGCAGGCCTTGGTGTGTGGACACCAGTTCACGCTGGGGATTGTTGTTCCATCTAACCAAAAGAAATTTTCATGTGAAAGCCACATCCATGTTCATTAACCCCACAGCTCACTCAATATTGCTTCTCTATCATTCCTAACAAAATCACAGACCTTCGTATGATTAGGTACCCCACTTCAGAGCCTTATTCTCTCCACAACCAAGGCTTGCATCTGAATGTAAGACTGCATGTGGACCTGTAAGACTGAAAAATTCACAAATACACTTATTGAAAAACAGCTTCATGTGTTCTTTTCACAGCGATTGGCCTAGATAGACACACCCTTACTCTCTCCAGCCAAGGAGGTTCTTCTATGCTTGCAGTCTTATCATCACTGAAAATTATGAAAATGCTCTTCAGGGTGGGAATCCCAAGAAAATAAGCTTAATTGCCAACTTTATTTTCATGTGCAAACAAGAATTAAAGTCATAAATGGGTCTGGTGGCAAGTACTGCTCACACATTACACTGAAACACAGAGGCCATGGCAAAGGCATTTGCTCTAAGTCCTAAAAGCAAAACTCATGGTTATCAGTTGATGCCGGTCCATCACACATTTAATAGTAATTACCTCTCCTGTCAATCTTGGGGATGCTAACTGTGCAGAGTTATTCACTGAACCTGTTACGTTGCTTTCTCACAGGGGACAAACAAGATGCATAATGTTTGCACCTATTCTTATTATCAACCATGATCCTGAGCCTAGACCTTCCCATACAGGCAATAAATGCATAGTAATAAATACACTGGAATTACTTATTTTGCTAGCACTAGGAAATTGAGTTTCTCTTTCTACAGAATTAGTAGAACAAGAATACCTTAGCCTTGTTAATGCAATGTAGCATTGACCTGCCGGCAACTCTGGGGCTGAGAGGCCAGGCGGATCTTCCTGCCCACTCTGTGTCTGGCCTTTTTGCTGAAGCTGCCAACAACGGTCTTAATTTGTGCCAATTATGATTTTTTTTAATGTGGACACCTGCATAATGTGAATTAGATGGAGAGCTCTACCACATTTTCTACAAACCGTCAAACAGCTGTCAGAGGCTGACAATTTTTGGTTGTTATTGTTTTGGGAAGAATTCAAATTACTAGCCTAGAGGCATACTTCTTTATATCTCATTTGTATAATCCTCTCAATTATCCAGGCCCCTATTATTTCCTTTTCTAAATCTATATATTTATTTTCAGACAAAACTGCAGCTTACAGCCCCTTTATAAAACAAGCAAAGGAGCCAAAGTCTAATACTATGTTTTCAGTTTATCAAGTAACTTTAAAAATTTTATCAGCTGATTATTAGTACTGAGGAATTGGCCATAACTGTGAGGCCCAGTAAGTTTCTGCTGTAGAAGGTCAGAATTTGGATTCAAAGGTCAATCATAGAGTCACACATTTCTTAGGGAAAAGCCGAACTTTCAGCCTAGTGGTTTTGCAACAGTGTTCATGGATACATCTCAGGGGTCAGTGTTGAGGGTTAACAGAAGAAGGTGGGAATTCTTCCCCAACCCCACTACATCTACCCAGTTGCCACTCAGAAGAGTTCTGCTTTTCTGTAACTATAAACAAACATAAGATGTGTTTTGAAGAAAGCTGCCGCTGCCAAAATTATTTGAAAGCGTTGTTATATGTAGAAGAACACAAGAAAGAGAAGGAAAAACAAGAAGAAATAATCTAGTATCACTTATGAAGGTAAAGGGAAATGGAAAACTGCACTATTACATTTTCTAGCAGCAGCAATGCTCCCGTGGAATCATTTTATTGCTTCGGTTGCTGGAAGAGCAGTAAAGTGACTGCTGGGTTTCATTTTAAATTGCTGCTTAGTCTGTAAGAATGTTCAGCAAGTAGATTTGCAAAAACTTTAAGCAGTCCATCTGTTCATTTTAAAAGATGAAGAAAAGGAAGGTAATTAGGGAAAAACAGAAGGAAGAAGGGAAATGTGATATTAGGAAAAAGGTTCTTATTTCACGTATATAAATTTTCACTTTAAATAGAAATCTTTCAATTCTGAAACAGGTCTTAGTACACACAAAATTCTAGAGACTGGATGGGAGAATATATATGGTATTTCTGGTACATTTCTGCTTTATATAAGCTCTTATACTCAAACACTTTATATAGAGGTTGTAGAATTCATGAATTTATAAAAGACCTATTCATTTATTCATTCACTTATTCAATGATTATTAAGAAATAAGTAAATGCTAGACACTATGCATTTAATGGTTCAAAACACATTTAGTGCAAAGAAAAATCAGACAGCAGACAAGTACAATGCAGAGTAATAAATTATTTGATACCCATACTATGGCACACAGTACTACCGGAGTTTTCAGTCTAGAAGTCATAGAAGTACTTTTGATGAAACAATGCCTAGGGTACAAAAGTCAGTAAGGGGAGAAATAGGAGAAGGGTAACCCAACACTGGTGCGAAAGTACCAAAGAGAAGAGAAGAGTAAAGATGATGATGTGTCCAGGGAACTGGAAAACAGCCTTTATTTTTTGGGATAAGGGAAAAGGGAGTGTTGACTATGAGGATAATGTTTTAGTCTTGAATTTAATTTTTCTCAAATTATTGTTAAAAATACATGTTACTGTAGAAGAATAGATATTCTAAAAAGAAAGCCTTGAAATGCCAAGTATAACCAAGACAAAAGGTCAAGTTTTATTTTTAAGGAAAAAGTTAACATCTCTTCGGCCTTACATCATTTGTAGGTACCTTCTGAAGAAAATTTTGCTAATTAACTAAAAATAAAAATCTGTGAAGAGAGACAAGCGAGGCATCTCAAAAGTGCATTTTAAATTATCATGTCTGATTTTAAAGGAATCAAAATTGAAGTTGTAGAATAGGGGCTTCTTGGGGAGAGGGTGAAGACAAACTTTTCAAATTAGTCATCTATCATCATTTCCCAAGTCCAGTCCATAAAAAACTAGTCTGAGAGATGCTCCATGAAAAATGAGTTCCATGCTTAATTAATTTTGGGAATTATTTTATTCCTAAGCTCCTTTTTGGGAATTTACAGTGCCTACAGAAATGATAAAATAACAGGAAGTCTTTACTTAAAGAAACCTTGTTACCTTTGTATAACTCAGCACTTCACAAACTCATTGTACTCCAGAACTCCTTTGTTTTTGTAACTCTTACACCAGTAAGGTCCATGGAACAGGAGATTTTTTTTTTTTTTATATTTTATTGTACTTCAGGTGAAGGCTTACAGAACAAATAGTTTCTCATAAAACAGTAGTACACATGTTGTTTTATGACATTGGTTAACAACCCCACAGCGTATTAAGCCTCTAAATTCTCAACCTTTTTTTTTTTTTTTTTGATGAAAATACAGATAGCCAAAGATACACCGTTTCAAAAATTTCTACATACACAGTTCAGTGACATTGACTACGCTCTTCCAACTGTGCTGTTATTCTCACTTAAGATGAAGGCTTACAGAACAAAATAGTTTCTCATTTAACAGTTACTACACATGTTGCCCTATGACAATGGTTAACAATCTCACAACACATCAAGAAAATCCTTACTCCACCTTGTGTTCCCTATCACCAGGGGACTTCCTGGTCCCCTTCTGTCTTCTGGCCCTTGTCACTGGACTACTGTACCTCATTAGTCTCATTTGGATTTTTTTTTTTTAACACCATTTCAAAACTTTTTACTTACACATTTAAGTGATATTGACTATGCTTTTCCAATTGTGCTGCCATTCTCACCCAAGATGAAGGCTCACAGGACAAAACAGCCTCCCATTTAATAGTTACTACAAATGTTGCCCTATAACAGTGGTCAACAATCTCACAACACATTGACAGTGTCCTTACTCTCAATTTGTGTTCCTTGTCATCAGTTTCCTACTCCCTCTCTGCCTTCTGGCCTTTGTCACCGGACTCCTGTACCTTGTTAGTCCCATTTAGTTTTACTGGGCTGTCCACTCCCAGGCTTAACATCGAACCTCGAAGGTAACTTCACCTCTGAGCTGAAAGGGTGTCTGGGGGCCACACTCTTGAGGTTTCTCCAGTATTCTTTAGGCCAGTAAATCTGGTCTTTTTTTTGGGGGGGGGGGAGTTAAAATTATGCTCTACATCCTTCTCCAGCTCTGTCCAGAACCCTCTGTTGTGATCCTAGTGAGAGCAGTCAGTGGTGGTAGCCGGGCACCATCTAGCTGTACTGGACTCAGTCCGGTGGAGGCCTTGGTAGCTGTGGACAATTAGTCCTTTGTACTAATCTTTTTGTTGTATCCTGTTCTCTTCATTCTCCCTTGCTCCCAAACGGATGAGACCAGTGGAGTATCTTAGATGGCCGCTCATAGGCTTTTAAGACCCCAGACACTACTCACCAAGGTAGAATGTAGAGCGTTATCTTTATAAGTAGTGTCATGCCAATTGAGCTAGATGTTCCCCGAGACCACGGTCCCCAGAGCCCTCCATCCAACAGCTCAGTCCCTCGGGGGGTTTGGATGTGTCTATAGGGCCTCCATGACCTTTCCTTGTGGAGGTTGTGTTAGTTTCCCCTGTACTGTGTACTATCTCAACTCTCACCCAAGGTACCACTTATCTATTGCCTATTTAGTATTTGCCACCACCCCCCCCCCCCCCCGTCCCTACCCATCCCTGGTAACCAACAAGGATTGTTACATTTTGCATGTGAATTTTTTCATGGGTTTTTACAATAGAGGTCTCATACAATATTTGTCCTTTTCTGATTGACTTATTTCACTCAGCATAATGTCCTCCAGTTTTATCCATGTTATGAGATGCTTCACAGATTCATTGTTGTTCTTTCTAATTGCATAGTAATTCATTGTGTGTATGTACCATAGTTTGTGTATCCATTCATCTGTTGATGGACTTCGAGGTTGTTTCCATCGTTTTGCTATTGTGAACAACGCTGCCATGAACATAGGTGTGCATATATCTATTCGAGTGATGACTCTTATTTCTCTAGGATATATTCCTAGGAGTGGGATTGCTGGATCGAATGGTATGTCTATTTCTAGCTTTCTGAGGAAACGCCATATCATTTTCCAAAATGGTTGTATCATTTTGCATTCCCACCAGCAGTGTATAAGAGTTCCCATCTCCCCGCAGCCCCTCCAACATTTGTTATTTCCAGTATTTTTGATTCGTGCCAGTAATGCCGGGGTGAGATGGTATCTCATTGTGGTTTTAATTTGCATTTCTCTAATGGCTAGTGATCGTGAGCATTTCCTCATGTGTCTGTTGGCCTTTTGAATGCCTTCCTTGGTGAAGTGTCTGTTCATTTCCTTTGCCCATTTTTTGATAGGATTGTTTGTCTTTTTGTTGTACAGGTGTTGAATTTTCTTGTAGATTATGGAGATTAGACCTTTGTCTGACTTGTACTGTCCAAAAATTTTTTCCCAGTCTGTACGTTCTCTTTTGACTCTTTTGGTGAAGTATTTTGAAGAGCATAGATGTTTGATTTTCAGAAGATCCCAGTTATCTAGCTTATCTGTTAGGTTTTTGTGTTGATGTTTATGGTTTGTATCCTGTTAATGCCATGTATTAAGGCCTGAAGTGTTGGTCCTATTTTTTCTTCTATGAATTTTATAGTTTGAGGATTCATATTCAGGTCTTTGATCCATTTTGAAGTAGTTTTTGTATATGGTGTGAGGTATGGGTCCTGTTTCATTTTTCTACAAATGGATATCCAGTTTTGCCAGCACCATTTGTTAAAAAGACTGTCTTTTCCCCGTTTGATGTATTTTGGGCACTTGTCGAGGATCAGGTGACCGTAGGTGGATGGATTTACATCTGGGTTCTCAATTCTGTTCCATTGGTCAATGTCTCTGTTGTTGTACCAGAACCAGGCTGTTCTGAGTACTGTAGCTGTATAATAGGTTCTCAAGTCAGGTAGTGTGAGTCTTCCAACTTTCTTCTTCTTCTTCAGTAGTGCTTTACTTATTCGGGGTTTCTTCCCTTTCCATATAAAGTTAATGATTAGTTTTTCCATCTCTTTGAAGAATGTTGTTGGTATTTGTATCGGGATTGCATTGTATTTGTAAATTGCTTTAGGTAGAATTGCCATTTTCTCAATGTTGAGTCTGCCTATCCATGAGCATGGTATGTTTTTCCATTTATGTAGATCCCTTTGGGTTTCATGCAGCAGTGTTTTGTAGTTTTCTTTGTATAGGTCTTTTACATTCCTGGTCAGATTTATTCCTAAGTATTTTATCTTTTTAGGGGCTACTGAAAATAGTATTGATTTCCTGATCTCCTTTTCATCGTTTTCTTTACTGGTGTTTAGGAATCCAACTGATTTTTGAATGTTTATCTTGTATCCTGCTACTCTGCTGAATCTTTCTATTAGTTCCAGTAGATTTCTCGTGGAGTCTTTAGGGTTTTCTATGTATAGTATCATATCATCTGCAAACAGGGAGAGTTTAACTTCTTCATTACCAATTTGGATGCCCTTTATTTCTTTCTCTTGCCTTATTGCTCTAGCTAGAACTTCCAGCACAATGTTAAATAGGAGTGGTGATAAAGGGCATCCTTGTCTTGTTCCTGTTTTCAAGGGGAATGTTTTCAGCCTCTCTCCATTAAGAATGATGTTGGCTGTTTGTTTTGCATAGATGCCCTTTATTAAGTTGAGAAATTTCCCTTCTATACCTATTTTACTGAGAGCTTTTATCAGGAATGGGTGTTGGACTTTGTCAAATGCCTTTTCTGTGTCAATTGAGATGATCATGTGATTATTTTCTTTCCTTAAATTTATGTGGTGGATTACGTTGATGGATTTTCTAATGTTGAACCATCCTTGCATACCTGGTATGAATCCTCCTTGGTCGTGGTGTATTATTTTTTTGATATGATACTGAATTCTATTGGCTAGAATTTTGTTCAGAATTTTTGCATCTATATTCATGAGAGATATTGGTCTGTAATTTTCTTTTTTTGTGATGTCTTTCCATGGTTTTGGTATCAGCGTTATGCTGGCTTCATAGAATGAATTTGGAAGTGTTTCTTCCTCTTCTATGCTCTGAAATAGCTTGAGTAGAACTGGTACAAGCTCTTCTGTAAATGTTTTGTAGAATTCTCCAGTGAAGCCATCTGGGCCAGGGCTTTTTTTGGTTGGGAGTTTTTTTATTACCTTTTCAATCTCTTCTCCTGTTATGGGTCTGTTCAGATTTTCAATATCACTTTGTTGTAGTTTGGGTAGGCCGTATGTTTCTAGAAATTTATCCATTTCCTCTAGGTTTTCAAATTTGTTGGAATATAGTTTTTCATAATATTCTGTTATAATGCTTTTTATTTCAGTTGGGTCTGTTGTAATGTCCCCCATTTCATTTTTTATTTGGGTTATTTGTGCCCTCTGCTGTTTTTCTTTTGTCAGTCTGGCCAGTGGTTTCTCGATTTTGTTGATTCTTTCAAAGAACCAACTTTTGGTTTTGTTGATTCTTTCTATTGTTTTTCTGTTCTCTATTTCATTTATTTCTGCTCTGATCTTTACTGTTTCCTTTCTTCCTGTGGTTGTAGGCTTTTTTTGTTGTTCTCTTTGTATTTGTTTGAGTTCTGTAGTTAATGTTTTGATTTTGTCCCTTTCTTCTTTTTTGATATGTGCATCTATTGCTATAAATTGTCCTCTGAGGACTGCCTTTGCTGTGTCCCAAAGGTTTTGGTATGATGTGTTTTCATTTTCATTTGATTCTAGGAATTTTTTAATTCCATCTTTGATTTCTTCTATTACCCATTGATGTGTAAGCAGATTCTTATTCAGTTTCCATGTGTTTGATTTTTTTTTCCTTGCTCTTTCTATTGTTAATTTCTACCTTGATGGCATTGTGCTCAGAGAAGATACTGTGAATTATCTCAGCATTTTGGATCTTGTTGAGGATTGCTCTGTGGCCTAAGATGTGGTCTATTCTGGAGAACGTTCCAGGTGTGTTGGAAAAGAATGTGTACTTTGCAGCGGTTGGATGGATTGTTCTATATATGTCTATGAGGTCCAGTTGGTTGATTGTGTCCTTTAGGTCTTCTGTATCTTTGCTGAGTTTCTTTTTAGTTGTTCTGTCCTTTACTGAGAAAGGTTTGTTGAAGTCTCCTACTATTATTGTGGAACTGTCAATTTCTCTTTTCAGTGCTGTTAGAGTTTTTTTAATGTATTTTGGAGCCCTGTCATTGGGTGCATAGATATTTATTATGGTTATGCCTTCATGAGGGATCATCCCCTTAATCATTATATAGTGTCCTTCTTTGTCTTTTATGGTAGATTTTGTTTTAAAGTCTATTTTATCTGAGATTAGAATTGCCACTCCTCTTTTTTGATACTTGTTAGCTTGATATATTTTTTTCCAACTTCTGATTTTTGATAAATTCACATCTTTGTTTCTAAGGTGTGTCTCTTGTAGACAGCAAATTGATGGATCCTGTTTTCTTATCCATTCTGCCACTGTCCGTCTCTTTATGGGTGCATTGAGTCCATTTACGTTCAGTGTAATTATTGATAGATGGAAGTTTGTTGCTGTCATTTTTTAGTGCTTTTTTTTGTGGTGCTGAAGTTTTCTTTGTTCTTCTTACTCTCTTGTGCTGAGTTACTTTTGTTTGTGGATTTTGTGTTCATTTCTTTTTTTTTTTTTGTAGGTTTTGTTTTTGTTGAGACTTTATGTTTTTCATCTTTATTTTTATGAGATGGTTTGTTAACTTTCTTTGTGGTTACCATGAATTTTACCCTTATCTTTATAATTTTGAAGCAGTCTACCCTTACTTGGTATCGCCTTGCCTTCCTCTCCTTTAGAAGGTTCTATACCTATGCCGTTTGTTCCCTCTTTCATTGTTTTGATGTTGTTGTCATCCTTTGATTGATTTCTCTGATTCCCTGTTGTATTTCTTTTGTTTTTGGAAAGTCCTCTGTAGTTCAGTTCCTAGAATGGTATCTGGTTCATATGAACCTACGTCCTAGGTCCTAGGTCCTGCCTGAGGGCTGAAGCTGTTTGTCCTCAGATCAAAGAACTCCCTTTAATAATTCTTGTAAGTTTGGTTTGACTTTTGCATATTCCTTTAATTTCTGTTTATCTGGAAATGACCTAATTTCACCATCAAATTTGAATGAGAGTTTTGCAGGGTATATTATTCTTGGCTGCCAATTTTTTTGTTTCAAGGTTTTATATATGTCATCCCATTGCCTTCTTGCCTGCATGGTTTCTGCTGAACAATCTGAGCTTAGTCTTATTGTTTCTCCTCTGTATGTGACTCCTTGTTTTTCACGAGCTGCTCTCAGGATTCTTTGTTTGTCTTTAGTTTTAGCGAGTGTGAATATGATATGTCTTGGTGATTTTCTTTTGGGGTCTCTTCTTTATGGGGTTCGTTGAGCTTCTTGGATGGCCAGCTTTTCATTTTTCATGATAGTGGGAAAGTTTTCTGTCAGCAGTTCGTCAATGTTCCTCTCTGTGTTTTCTGTTTTCTCCCCCTGTTCTGGTATGCCAATCACTCGTAAGTGTTTGCTTTTAATTGTGTCCCACATAACTCTCAGGGTCTCTTCATTTTTCTTTGTTCTTTTTTCTGAGTTTTCCTGAAACAGAGTTGTATCCAAGTGTTTGTCTTCAGTTCCACTGATCCTGTCTTCCATGGTTTCAAATCTACTTCTCAGCCCTTCTATGACACCGTCCATTTCTGAAATCTTGTTGTTTATCTTTTGGATTTCTAATTGTTGTTTTTGTATAATTTCAAATTGTGAATTTATTTTGGCATTTTGTTCCTGCATCATCTTCCTGAATTATTCCAATTTTTTGTCTGTATTTTCCATAAATTTGTCTATTTTTTCCTCATGTTTATCAGCTTTTTGCCTCAGTTCTTGAAAAATTCCGAGTATTAGTGATTTGAGTTCCCTATCAGGTACTTCTAGTGCATTTTCTTCCACAGGAGAGTTATCTGGTGTTTTAATTTGGACGCCTATTGGAGCCATCTTGTCTTGTTTTTGTAAATGTTTTGATATTGTTTGCTGTTTTCGGGGCATTCAGTAGATATTTCTCTCATTTATTGATTGTAGATTTTTTGTTTTTTTGTTTTGTCCTTGTGGTACAGCTGGGCAGATCTAGCTGAAGAGGAGCTACTGGGACGGGTTGTTTTTGGCACTCATCGCAGCCCCCAGGACAGTCGGTAGTCAGTGCTGGGCAGGTTCCAATAGGGCGTGCCTGCACAGCTTGGTGGTGTGATGTCAAGTGCACGGTGCAGGTAGGTAGGGTGCAGCGGGAAGATGGTTATGTGTGACGCTAACCTGGATATGTGAGAGAGGAGGGAGGAGCAGGAGCAACAAGCATACAAAGATAAAAGAATGCTAGGGAGCTTGTCATTGGAATGGACAGATGAGAGACTATGGGATGGAAGAAATCTGAAGGGGGAAGAGAAAGAAAAGGAAAGAATGAACAAATAAAAATCAGAAAAGTTAAAGAACTGCAAATTTCGCAGGGATCCCACCGATGCAGCTATGAGGTCTGGGGGAGTCGGTCTCAGTTTTCACAGCACAGCCTGGCCAGAAGGTACAGAGGCATACATCGCCTGGTATTCAGGGATCAGAAAGAGAAGGAAGAGATAGAGAGATGAGAAATTAAGCAATGAAGAAAGATAAAAGGGAAAAAGAGGGAAAAGATGACAAAATTAATCAAAAAAGAAGAAAAATAAAATTAAAAAAAAAAAAAAAAAGCAACACCAGCAGTAAGTGCCAACAAATTGGACCCAGAGAGCCCCCACTCAGGGGCCCGAATTCCAAGCAGCCAGCAGTCTTGGGATTAAGAGACTGTGGCCACAGGAAGCAGAGGGGCGAATGAACAAGGGCCCTGGGTTCTCGCCAGCGGGGCAGCCCAGACCTGGAAGCAGCCACACGCCCAAACGCAGTCCCACAGCCCCGCAAGAGAGACCAAAGACAGCGCTCGGAACCAGGCACCCAAGCCAAAGGAGGGGGAGGCAGCGAGAGGCAAGCGAGAAACCAGAAGAAGCAGAAAATGCCACACCAACAGCCAACAAATGGGACCCAGAGAGCCCCCACTCAGGGGCGCAAATTCCAAGCAGCCAGCAGTCTCGGGGTTAAGAGACCGTGACCACAGGAAGTAGATGGGCGAACGAACAAAGGCCCTGGGATCTCACCAGCGCGGCAGCCCAGACCTGGAAGCAGCCACATGCCCGAATGCAGCCCCACAGCCCCGCCGGAGAGAGCAAAGACGGCGCTCGGAACCAGGCACCTGAGCAAAAAGAGGGGGAGGCAGCGAGAGGCAAGCGAGAAACCAGAAGAAGCAGAAAATGCCACACCAACAGCCAACAAATGGGACCCAGAGAGCCCCCACTCAGGGGCGCGAATTCCAAGCAGCCGGCAGTCTCAGGGTTAAGAGACTGTGGCCACGGGAAGCAGAGGGGTGAACGAACAAAGGCCTCGGGATCTCACCAGCGCGGCAGCCCGGACCTGGAAGCAGCCACATGCCCGAATGCAGCCCCACAGCCCCTCAGGAGAGAGCAAAGGCGGCGCTCGGAACCAGGCACCCAGGCAAAAGGAGGGGGAGGCAGCAGAAAAAGCTTCGTCAGCAGCCAGCAAATGGCTCTCAGAAAGCCACCAGCCCGGGCGTGCGGAATCCAAGCACCGGCGCCCCCCTGCCCAGGGACCCTGGCCACGGAAAGCAGGGGAGCCCCAGCCAAGGCGGAGAGGGGTGGGGGGTGGGAAAGCGCGCACTGCACTTTACCGGTCGTTCTGTCTCCCACTGGATGCTCTGCGAGGCTGCTCTCCAGTTTGCTGGTCTCTGATAGGAATCCAAGATGGTGGATCCGCGCTGCATTAGCTGTTAAGGAATCTCTGCATGAGTCTCTCCTCACTCTCTGTTCTCTTTTAGTATTCTCACTCCGTTTGGTGTTTGGCTGAGTTCTTTATCTCTTCATTTGGTGTTCTAGGGTTTCAGGATTGTTGATTCTCTGTTAGGCTTAGTTTTTCGTATCTTTGCTGTGGAGGGACGGCGTGGTGCTTTTGCCTAGAGCGCCATCTTGCCCCGCCTCCCAGAACTGGAGATTTTTTTGGAAAACACTTTGTAAAATTCTTGCTTGTATTTTAGTTATTTGCCTCAAAGAAAAATAATAGGGAAAACACTATTGACTATTGACAATAGTTCACCTATGACTCCATGTAACACATACACCATAAGTAGTAAAAGACAATTTCCTAGCAGCCACAACTTTTCACGTTAAGGTAGTACCAAATTTTTAATCCAATTTGAAGTCTATGGTAACCTAGGAAGTACATGAATCTCTTCTGTGTTATGCCTTATGTTGCTACTCTGTTTCAACAACTTTTTTTGCAAAATATTTTTCAGAACACTACAATATTTGGAAACACTAACAGCTGTCGCCTTAAAACATTCTCTTCCTTTTTGCTTTCCAAAGACAATGTAGATTTCTCCTCCCCAACTCCAGGCCGATCAACTACTTTCCTCTGGGTTATTTGCTGTTTTATTATCCTCCATGTTTAGATTTTTATTATTCCCGGAGGCTCAGGTTTGGATTTCTGTTGTTTCTGTTCTCCATTCTAGTCATTATCTAACCCATCAGCTCTAACAGCTTAAAATAGTACTTGATGGTCCTTAAATGCATATATTTAGCCCCCTCTTTCTCATGTAAACTCTGTTCCCATTACTGTATTTTTACACAAATAATGTGCTCCTTCTATATTTGTTTGCCAACTAAGTCCTCCCCTCAAAGTATTTTCATAAGTGCGCTATGCTATTTTTTTTTTTTACAGCAACATGTAAAAAAAATATTGGCATAGCCATGCTTATGAAAATACCTCATGGGGGGAGACATGGTTGGCAAGCAAATATAGAAGGCATGCATTATATGGGTAAAAATATAGTACGTCTGGCTCCAAAGCATTTCTACGTGGGCACTTGTCACCTTCCTAAAATTTAATAATTCAGTACTAAAATCATCATTGATTTTATCACTTAAACTACTAGTGTTATTTCAATCAATTTCTGGGCTTGAAATTTTGATGATATTTCTACTTCACACCTTATATCCAACCCAATATCAAACCCTGATCATTTTCCCTTCTCCCACATTTTCCTTCTATTCCAATCATCCTCTTAAGTTTATACAATTAGGTATGGATCCTGATTTCCTACATTTCATCTCTACTCTTTTACACATTGACCTTCCTAAAGTACAGGATTCTTTAAGTCAATATCTTGTTGCAAATTATTTTATGATTATTTATTCTTTAAAAAAAAAAGCAGTACAAAATAAAACCAAAAACTCGTTGCCATTGAGTCATTGAGTAGATTCTGATTCATAGCAACCCAACCGGAAAGAGTAAAACTGCCCCATAGAGTTTCCAAGGAGCAGCTGGTGGATTCCAACTGCTGACCTTTCGGTTAGCAGCCAAGCTCTTAACCACTGCACCACCAGGGCTCCAAAATAATATAAACTCAACGCATATATCTACAAAATAATATATACTCAATGTACTAAGTTTTTAAATCCAGAAAAAGACATAAGAAAAATTCACCCATAATCCCTCGCATCCGTTAATAACCAGAGTTAACATTTTTGTGTATTTTTCAATACTACCAGTATGCTTTTAGCTTGTTTAATTTACTAATTACTGGGTGGTGGAAACGATTTACACTCAACTGCTAACCTGAAGGTTGGCAGTTCAAACCTACTCAGTGGTACTCCGGAAGAAAAAGGCCTACAATCTGCTTCTGTTAAGATTACAGCAAAGAAAATCCTTTGGAGCAATTCTACTCTGTAACACATGGAGTCACCATGTTTTGGAATCAATTTGATGAGCAACTAACAACAACACTAAATTTTAATGTCAAAAATAGTCTTTTAAAACATGGTGTTTCATGACAATTTCATGTTTCAAGAGATATCCTTATTTATTTAACTATATACCTACCATTGGACATTTAGGTGACTTGTAGTTTTTCAATACTATTAATAGTACTACCAAAACCAAAAAACCGTTGCAGTGGAGATTGATTCTGACTCATAGCGACACTATCGGACAGAGTAGAACTGTCCTGTTAGGTTTCCAACACTGTGATCTTTATGGATGCAGACTGCCACATCTTTCTCCCCTCGGGTGGCTGGTGAGTTTGAGCCGAGCGCTTTAACCACTAAGCCACCAGTACTACAGGACATTCATTTTTAAATTACTTCTGATTTTTTGTTTTTACCTCAGGATACATTCCTAGAAGTGGCAAAATTGGACAAAAGGATACAAAAATTTCCAGAAATACTGAACCAATTTTTCCTAGCAACAGTAGGGTGGGCTTCTAAAACATAATTTCTTACTGTTTGATAATATAAATTCTAAAACCTCAGCTTAGCTTTCAAAACTCTATGTAACCTGATTTAACACTACTATAAACATTACATTGAGGCCATTATAGTTTCCTGACTCTCACTTAAATACAATAAAATTTTTCCTGACCACCTCAGGCTTATATTTATGTTATTCCTTTTTTTTTTTGGATCCCTCTTTCTCTTTTTCCTCTGTCTCAACAAATGATGTCCATTCTCAAAAGTATTGCTCATATGGCACATCTTTAATTAGACTTGCATCAGAATTGTCTTTCCCCTTCCTCTGAACTCGTGTCATTATCAATTATTTTGATTTTGATTTGAATAATTGCTGGTTTACGAGTAGTCCTCTACTTAGAACAGGGTTCCATTCCAAGGACTCTGTCATAAGTCAGTTCTGACATAAGTTGAATACCACTTTTTTTTTAAGTTTTCATTATTATTGCTTTTTATTAGTAGTATCTTTGTAAATCTCATTTTTACTTGTCTTTGGGGGTTGGAAACTTTACATATAAACATGTGAGAGTGAAGATCTGAGAACAATAACGTCATAGATTGAATTACATCACCCTAAAAATGTGTGTATCAATTTGGCTAGGCCATGATTTCCAGTATTGTGTGGTTGTCTTCCATTTTGTGATTGTAATTTTATGTTAAAGAGGATTAGGGTGGGATTGTAACACCACCCTTACCCAGGTCACATCCCTAATCCAATGTAAAGAGAGTTTCCCTAGGGTGTGGTCTGCACTACCTTTTATCTTACAAGAGATAAAAGGAAAGAGAAGCAAGCAGAGAGCTGTGGACCTCATACCACCAACAAAGCAGTGCCGGGAGCAGAGTGTGTCCTTTGGACCTGGAGTTCCTATGCAGAGAAGCTCCTAGTCCAGGGGAAGACTGATGACAATGAGGGCCTTCCTCCAGAGCCAACAGAGAGAGGAAGCCTTCCCTTGGAGCTGACACCCTGAATTTGGACTTCTAGCCTACTAGGCTGTGATAAAATACATTTCTCTTTGTTAAAGTCATCCACTTGTGTCATTTCTGTTATAGCAGCACTAGATGACTAAGACAGATAATAGCAGCAAATTATGCACTGCAACATTGTATGTTACTAACTATAAGATGTACAAAACAAAAATACGACAGTTGTAAGTGTGGTTCATTGTAACTTGAGTATGCTGTAAGTTGGGAACTACCTGCATATAATATTTTTATCTGATTTTTAATTTGAGTTTATTCTTCCCTAAAACTTCAATAGTTTCATCATTTAACAAGGCATTAAAACCAAACCAAAAAACCAAACCCATGGCCATCAAGTGAATTCTGGCTCGTAGTGACCCCATAGGACAGAACTATGAACATAGAACTGCCCAATAGGGTTTCCACAGCTGTAAATATTTACAGAAGCAGATTGCCACGTCTTTCTCCCTCAGAGTGGTTGGTGGGTTTGAGCCACCAACCTTTCAATTAGCATTCAAGAGTTTAACCACTGCACCATATATTGTTATATACATAGCAAGACATTATGAACTTAATAATGTTCAGTGAATGTTTGTTGAATGAATAAAGAAATAAAAGTTACTAAAATAGCAACTACACATTATTGAGACATCTACCTAATATGTTGTTCATTTCATTGACTCCTTCTTGATTGTTGAAATTTTACAGGATCTTATAAGCAGTCACAAAGAAAAACTTTATTACCAGAATTTTTTTTTTAATGATCACTTTGTTTGCTTTTGTATGCTGTGAGAAGTTGAAGCAGTGTCTTGGCTGGGTTCTCTAGAGATGCAAAACCAATGAAGCGTATATACATACTTGCTTCAATTGCATCAGATCACAAAATGGAGGACAATTACACGATAATAGGAATCATGGCTAAACAAGTAAACACACACAACCTTAACCATCACATTCACCCTTTGTTAGCTTGGCACCTATACACATCTCCTTAAACCATACATAATCTCTAAATAAAGACAATTGTAAGGTGATTCTTGCACCTAACAAGATACTACTAGCATGTGTGCAACTGAAAACGCACTAGCCCCATTTATATCTTCTATTTTACAAGTGATAAAGAAAACAAGAAATATTTGCTACACACACACACACACACACACACACACACACACGCACACACACCTATTAAAGAAAAGAAATTCTCATAACAATTGCAGTCCTCCTTTCTGAACTGATCATGTGATTGCAGCTGATATTTGGACCTACTTTCTTCCACCACCCATTCTATATACCCTTTACCTTCAGCAAGCACATCAGCTGGTCGTGGTCCTTTGCCTGGTGGGGTGACCCAAATCTTCATCCCTAAAGGGTCTGGGTCATTAGTAGTCATGTCAAAATTGGGTTGCTGTAGTTTTTCATTGACTTTAATCATAGGGCATGGGAGTATTAAGAGATGCCCTAAGGGATCTTATGTATTCCATACATACTCTTCTTTACCTCCATTAAGCAATATCAGCCCGATTTCTTCTTGTAATCAGGATCAATCACACCGGCCTATAGGTAACTCCCTTCTTTGCTTGTTGATCCAGAGGCATGAGGAGCCCAAAGTAGCCGAGGTGACATTCTTAACTTCCAGTTCAATGGAATCAGTGTTGTGTCTCCAGGTGAGAGCATTCTTCCCTTTGGAACTAAGACCTCTAGACCCGCAGACCATAGGGATGGTGGTGGGGACAGGAAGCAAAAAGCTCGCAAGTGGGTCACTAGGGGTAATATTGAGTGGTGCCACTTCCATCTCCACCACTTGATTCCTAGACCCGGGAAGCCTGCTATGGGAAAAACAGCACCATATATTGGATGCTGGTTTAGAGCATATACAGCCTCCTGGAGAACATTGCACAAACCCTGCAAAGTATTGCCACCTAGCTGGTGTCACAATTATGTCTTTAGGAGGCCATTCCATCATTCTATCAAGCCAGCTGCTTCAGGATGATGGGGAACATGGTAAGATCAGTGAATTCCATGAGCATGGGTCCCATTGCCACACTTCATTTGCTGTGAAGTGAGTCCCTCAATCTGAGTTAATGCTCTGTGGGGTATCATGATTGTGGATAAGGCATTCTGAGTCCATAGATGGTAGTTTTTGCAGAAGCATTGCACACAGCGATGGAAAACCTGTATCTAGAGTAGGTGTCTATTCCAGTAAGAAAAAAAAAATGCTGCCCTTTTCATGATGAAATCAATCCAATATAGCCAACCTGTCACCAGGTTGCTGACTGATCACCTCAAGGAATGGTTCCATATCAGGGACTCAATGTTGGTCTCTGCTGCTGACAGACTGGGCACTCAGCAGTGGCTGTAGCCAAGCCGGCCTCGGTGAATAGAAGTCCATGTTGCTGATCCTGTGCATAAACTCCATCCCTGCCACCATGGCCACTTTGTTCATGAGCCTATTGGGCAATGATGGGAGTGGCTATGGAAAGAGGATGACTGGTTTCCACAGAATGTGTCAACCTATCTGCTTGATAGTTAAAATCATCCTCTACTGAGGTCACCCTTTGGTAAACATTCACATGAGACACAAATATCTTCACTTCTTTGGCCCATTAAAGAGATCTATCCACATACTTCTTCCCCATACCTCCTTGTCACCAATTTTCCAATCCTGTTCCCTCCAAGTCCCTGACCATTCAGCAAAACCATTGGCCACAGCCCATGAATCAGTATACAGTCTCACATCTGGCCATTTCTCCTTCCAAACAAAGTGAAAACCAGGTGCACTGCTTAAAGTTCTACCCATTGGGAGGATTTTCCTTCACCACTGTCCTTCAGGGAGGTCCCTGAAAGGGGCTGTCGTTCTGCCACTGTCCACTTTCAAGTCATGCCTAAGTATCACACAGAGACATCTGTAAATCATGCATGAATTTTCTTTTCCTCAGTCAACTGATCATAAATAACATCCCATGAGGCCATAGATGCAGACTAGGAGAGGGACGGTAATGTAACAGGAGTGGAGACTGTGGACATTTGGGCCACTTCCTCATGCAACACACTCGCCTTCAGGTCCTACTCAAGCTGATCTCTGATATACCACTCCCATATAATGATGGAGTGCTGCTATGCATATCTGACTTTATGACCCAGTGGGTCAGACGACACTTGATTCATGGTAGGCAGCTCAGGCTGCATAGTGACTTGGTGGCCCATCGTTAAACATTCAGTCTCTACTAAGGCCCAGTAACAAGCCAAAAACTCTTTCTCAAAAGGAGAGTAGTTATCTGTGGAGGATGGCAGGACTTTGCTCCAAAATCTTAAGGGTCTGTGCTGCTATTAACCAATAGGGGCCTGCCAAAGATTCCAAACAGCATCCAGCATCTCTATATGCCACTGACACTTCGAGCACCATTGGATTAGCCAGATCATGTAGCCTAAGTGGCAGAGCAGCTTACACAGCAGCCTGAACTTGTTGCAGAGCATTCTTTTGGTCTGCGTCCCATACAAAACTAGCAGCTTTTCAAGTTGCTTGATAAGTAGGCTGGAGTAGTACACCCAAATGAAGGATATTTTGTCTCCAAAATTCAAAAAGACACACCAGGCATTGTGCCTCCTTTATAGTTGGGAGAGAGCCCAGATGTAACAAGTTATACTTCAGTTTATAATGAATATCTTGACATGGCTCACACCTCTGGATCCCTAGAAATTTCACCAAGGTGGAAGGTGCCTGAATTTTTGTGGGATTAATTACCCACCCTCTAGCATGCAAATACTTTACCAATAAGTTCAGAGTCATTGAGACTTCTTCCTTACTAGGTCCAATCAGCATAATGTCATCAATGTAATGGACAAATGTGACATCTTGTGGAAGGGAAAGGCAATCAAGTTCCCTGCAGACTAAATTATGACATAGGGCTGTAGAGTAGATATAACCCTAAGGTAGGACAGTGAAGGTGTATTGCTTGCCTTGCCAGATGAAGACAAATTGATTCTGGTGTTCCTTCGAAACAGGTATGGAAAAAAAAGGCATTGGCCAAATCAATAACTGCATACCAGGTACCAGGAGATGTACTAATTTGCTTAAGCAATGAAATCACATCTGGAAGAGCAGCTGCAATTGGAGTCACCACCTGTTTAAGTTTTTGATAATCCACTGTCATTCTCCAAGATCCATCTGTTTTTTGCACAGGCCAAATAGGTAAGTTGAATGGGGATGTGGTGGTGAGAACAATCTCTGCAGTCCTTCCAGGAACACAGTGCTACAGTGCTGCTTTTTGGTTACTGTCTTCCAAAGCAGAGGCAGTTCTAATGGCTTCCACTTGGCTTTTCCTATCATAATTGCCCTTATTCCACATGTGAGGGATCTAATGTAGGGGTTCTGCCAGTTGCTGAGTGTGTCTATTCCAATTATGCATTCTGGAACTGAGAAAATCACTACATGATGAGTTTGAGGATCCACTGGACCCACTGTGAGACAGAGCTGAGCTAAAACTCCATTAATAATCTGACCTATGCATGCCCCTACATTGAGTGGTGGGTCATGGTGATGTTTTGGGTCCCATGGAATAAGTTTAATTCAGAGCAAGTATCTAGTAATCCCTGAAAAGTCAGATTATTTCCTTTTCCCCAATGAACAGTCATAGATCTCTTTGGACTAGGCTGGGAGCAAGATTATCAGTATATTTTTGGCAGTATAGTGGGGCAGTGTAGAAGAAACAGCTACAAATATCCATTAACAATCAGAAAGTGGAATGTAAGATTATGAATCTAAGAAAATTGGAGATTGTCAAAAAAGAAAAAGAATGCATAAAGTTCGATATCCTAGGCATTAATGAGCTGAAATGGACTGGTATTCACCATTTTAAATCATTTTAAGTATGGTGTAAAATTCAAGGAATGACAAATTGAAGAGGAATTGTGTCACATCTGTCTCCGAAAAGAACATTCCAAGATCTATCCTGAAGTACAATGCTGTCAGTGATAATATCCATATGCCTACAAGGAAGACTAGTTAATATGACTATTATTCAAATTTTCACACCAACCACTAATACCAAAGATGAGGAAATTGAATATTTTTACCAACTGCAGTCTGAAATTGATCAAACATGCAATCAAGATGCATTGATAATTACTGGTGATTGGAATTTGAAAGTTGGAAACAAAGAAGAAAGATTGGTAAGTGGAAAATATGGTCTTTGTGATAGAAAGATACCAGAAATGGCATGATAGAATTTTACAGAACCATGACTTCTTCATTGCAAATACCTTTTTTCAAGAACATAAACAGTAACTATACACACGGACCTCCCCGGAAGGAAAACACAGGAATTAAATCAAATAAATCTGTGGAAAGAGACAATGGAAATGCTCAATATTATCAATCAGAACAAGGCCAGGGTCTGAATGCAGAAGCGACCATCACTTGCTTTTATGCAAGTTCAAGTAGAAGCTGAAAAGAATTAAAACTAGCCCATGAGACTATACGACCTTGAATATATCCTACCTGAATTTGGAGACCATCTCAAGAATTGATTCGACATATGGAACACTAATGATTGAAGACCAGAAAAGTTGTGGGAAGACATCAAGAAGATCACACATGAAGAAGCAAAAAGTCACTAAAAAGACAGGAAAGAAAGAAAAGACCAAAATAGATGTCAGAGGAGGCTCTGAAACGTACTCTTGAAAGCAGAGTAACTAAAGGGAATGTAAGAAATGATGAAGTAAAAGAGCGGAACAGAAGATTTCAAAGGACAGTTCGAGAAGACAGAGTAAAGTAATGAAGCATTCAAAGACCTGGAGTTAGAAAACCAAAAAGGGAAGAACGTGCTTGGTATTTTTCAAGCTGAAAGTACTGAAGAAAAAATTCAGTCCTCGAGTTGCCATTTTGAAGGATTCTAGTCACTATGGGTCAGAAATGACTTGACAGCAATGCATTTGGGTTTTTTTGGTATGGGCAAAATACTGAATGACTAATGAAACATCAAAAGCAGACAGAAGGAATATGCAGAGTCACTGTACCAAAAACAATCGGTTGCTGTTCAATCATTTCAGGAGGTAGCATAAAATCAAGCTGAAGGAAAAAGTCTAAGCTGCACTGAAGGAATTGGTGAAAAACAAGGGTCCAGGAATTGACTGACTACCAACTGAGATGTTTCAATTAACAGATGCAGTGTTGGAAGTGCTCACTTGTCTGTGCCATGAAATTTGGAAGGCCAGCCAACTGGAAGAGATCCATATTTGTGCCCATCCCCAGGAAAGGTGATCCAACAAGATGCATAAATTATCGAACAATATCATTAATATCACATGCAAGTAAAGTGTTGCTGAAGATCATTCAAAAGCAGTTGCAGCAGTATATCAACAGGAAACTTCCAGAAATTCAAGCCAGATTCAGAAGAGGACATGGATTGAGTAGTATCATACTGATGTCAGATGGAGCTTGGCTGAAATCAGAGAAGACCAGAAAGATGTTCATGTGTGTTTTATTGAATATGCAAAGACATTTGACTGTGTGGCTCATAACAAATTGTGGGTAACATTGCAAAGAATGGGAATTCCAGAACGCTTAATTGTGCTCATGCGAAACTTGTACATAGACCAAGAGGCAGTCGTTTGAAAAGAGCAAGGGGATGCTTCATGGTTTAAAATCAGGAAAGGTGTGCATCAAGCTTGCTTCCTTTTACCATACTTATTCAATCTGTAAACTAGCAAATAATCCAAGCTGTACCATATGAAGAAGAATGGGACATCAGGATTGGTGGAAGACTCATTAAAAATCTGCGATATGCAGATGACACAACATTGCTTGCTGCAAGTGAAGAGGACTTGAATCACTTATTGATGAAGATCAAAGACAACAGCCTTCAGTACAGATTACATCTCAACATAAAACAAAAATCCTCACAAATGAACCAATAAGAAACATCATGATAAATGGAGAAAAGATTGACGCTGTCAAGGATTTTCATTTTACTTGGATCCACAATCAACACTCATGGCAGCAGCTGTCAGGAAATCAAACGATGTATTCCATTGGGCAAACCTGCTGCAAAAGACCTCTTTAAAGTGTTAAAAGCAAAGATGTCAATTTGAGAACTAAAGTGTGCCTGACCCAAGCCATGATATTTTCAATTTCCTCATATCCGTGAGAAAACCGGACAATGAATAAGGAAGACCAAAGAAGAATTGATGCCTTTGAATTATGGTGTTGGCAAAGAATATTGAATATACCATGAACTTCCAGAAGAACTAACAAGTCTGTCTTAGAAGAAACACAGCCAGAGTGCTGCTTGGCAGCGAGGATGGAAACAGTTCTTCTCACATACCTTGGACGTGTTATCAGGAGGGACCAGACCCTGGAGAAGCACATCATGCTTGGTAAAGTAGAGAGTCAATGAAAAAGAGAAAGGCCCTCAATGAGAGGAACTGAAGATTGACACAATGGCTGCAACAATGGGCTCAAACATAACAAAGATTGTGAGGTTGATGCAGGACCAGGCAGTGTTTCGTTCTGTTGTACATAGAGTCGCTGTAAGTTGGAATGGACACAACAGCACCTAACAACAACAAAAGTGGGGTCCTTTGTCAAAAGGACCCACTGCCCTTCATTCAAAGGGTTGTGGGTCTGTAAACTTGCTCATCTGGGGTCCTGACTCTATTTTGGTGATTCAAGTTAAACCGACGTTCACTAAACCTAGAATTCTTCTGCTTATACAAATCAAGTAAATATTTAGTAGCTTTACCATCTATTTCACTCCTAGGTACACCATGACTAAGCAGCCAATGCCGTAAGTCCATATGGGTCAGACTGTTCTGACTACTGCTTTGGTTTTACTGTCCACTAAAGTGAGCATGCCCACCTGGTCTTTGTCGATTAAGTGACACCACTTGGCCCCTACCACCACAGAATCCAATCAGTGCCATTGTAGTTAGGTATCTTAATTCAGTTAGAGCAGTTCTCTCTGTCAAATCTGACTTATGCAAAATAGCAATCACAGCAGTCTTCAAGGATGCTGGGGGTTTCTTCACAAATTTGTTCCTCACCATTGTAGTAAAAGGTGTGTCCTCTGGGCACTCCATATGTGGGTCTGTGGGTCTGACTTGATAAATCCACTCTAAAATGCCAAATTCCCTAAGCCTTTGGATAGCTTCTTCTACAATATATCAGGCAAGTCTGTCACTTCAACTCGATTAAGGTAGACCACCACATAATCCATGCTTCAGTTAACCAACAAAAGAAACTACTAGAACTTTTTCTAATCTCTCAAGCTGAAACACTGAATGGAGGATTTGTGCTTAGTAGGCCTATATCAATAAACCCAGACTGATCTAACTTTATGTTCCTTGCAACATTATCCTATACCCTTAATAGCCATTCCCACAGACACTTCCAAGGTTTCTGTTTGTATGTATTAGAAATGTCAAGTAGTTCCTCTGGAGTGTAGCATACATTCTCCTGGGTCACTCTTTGTACTTCACCTTTGGGGTTCACCGGGACTTAAGTCTAGTTATATGTCTAAAAGCAAAAATGAGTGATGGGGTGGGTCCTGGGAATATTCAGCTGCGTCTTGTAAGGATCTGCTTCACAGGAAGCCGCAGGTAAGGTCCCAGACTCCGCCCTAGGCATTTGCTTAGCTTTAGGCTCAGCTGGGTCAATCTTATCAAATGGGAGTAGAAGGAATAATGGTTTTCTTGGGGAGGGTGGCTTGGTAGACAAAGATGGAGTAATCTCTTCAGATGGAAGTGGTGGTGTTTTCGGCAGGAATGATTCAGAAGAATTTAGGGGTCTAGTGTCCACAGTTTCCTGATTACTTGCACATATGTCCCCATCCCAAGTTTCAGTATCCCATTTCTTCCCAGTCAATGCCCTCAGTTTAACTTTAGACACCATTCAAGGTTGGGAATTCAATTGGTGTTGTAACTTAGCCACCCTTAGGATAAGAATCTGCGTTTGGTTTTTGGCAGTATCAGCTCCGTTACTACAACAGATAAGGCTTTCCTTCAGGGCACAAGTGGCCACTTTCAGGTCTTTTATGTGACATTTGAGCTCTGACTCGGAAACTCTGAGCTCATCTCTTTCTTTCACCACTTTGTCTAGTGAAAGTAGGACCAACCAACCAACTTCCTTATACTTCTCTTTCTGTCAAAATTGTAGAAAGGCCTCCAGTATGTAATCCCCTGGAGCCTTGTTTCTCACAAATATTTAATTTATTGGTAGTCATATTTTACTTATTTCTATTGCTATCTCATACTACGGATTAGCAGTGCCCTCTTTACTACTGGAGGCACAGTCATATATATGTATGTTTGTATGTATGTATGTATGTATATATATGCATATACATATACACATATGTGTATATATATGTATATATATACACACATGATTAATTTTGCTTTTCTAGAGAACCCAGCCTAAGACATTTGGTACTCAGAGTGGTTCTAGAGAAACAAAATTATTTATTTATATTTATAAAATTTATGTTTATTTATATTTCTAGAGAAACAAAATTTATATTTATATAAAATTTTATCTCAGGGAAATGACTCGAGGTTGTAGAGGTTGGTAAATCCCAAATCTGTGGGTCAGGCATAAGGCTGGAGGCTCCTCCTGACTCGTGCGGTTGTAGGGGCTGATGGATCCCTAATCAGCAGGTCAGATGATAGGCTGCTGGCCCACGGGGCTGAAGAAACCGGCAGATCCCAGAATCAGCAGATCAGACACCAGGCTGCTGGGTCACAGGGTGTGGAATTTAGCAAATTAGGTCAGACGGCAGGCTACTGGCTCTCAGGGCTGTGGAAGCTGGTGAATCCCAGAATCAGCCGGTCAGATGACAGGCTGCTGGCTCAGGTCTCATGAACTGAAGGTCAGATGACAATGAGCAACAGACAGATTACCCAGAGCATTCATATGTGTTGGCTACAGGTCACACCCTCAAAGAAACAACCCTTACATCAGATATTTGAGTAAGGCAGTGACTTGAATAAAGGTGTGACTTGAGTAAGGTGGTAACTTGAGTCATGCCCTCTCATAAGATTGTGACTCAAGATACACCCCACACTAATTCTGCCTCATTAACATATAGAGGTTTAGAAGTTACAACTCACAAAATGGAAGATAATTACACAATACCACAAAATGGAGCACAATTGCATCAGATCACAAAATGGAGGAGAATTACACAATACTGGGAACCACAGCCTAGCCAAGTCGACACATAACATTAACCATCGCAAGCAGTTAAATTACAATCATATTCTACCCTAAACCAACTACAAAATAAGTCTTAAACACAGAAATACATTATAGTCAGGAACTAAGAATATTATAAGAGGAGAAATAAAAATTATTATGCATTTTTGGAAATTGTTAAGGGGATTTATTTCATTGCAATGCTTGGTAAAGTACTAGAATATTTCCTCCATGATTTATAGTTTTATGACTGCAGTCAATTTTGGCAGTAATTTAACAACTAATTGTAACAAAAGTTTTTGGATTTATTACAAAATTAGAAAAATAATATAATTTGATTCATAAGTAGATTCAGGTTTAGAGTCATTAGGATATGGATAAAGTGTGCTTGTACTGTACCTTTCTATATATCAGGGGAAGTTTGTGATACTTTGATTATATCACATATTATTGGGTCCTATAATTTGCATAATGTAAAGCCAGATCATGGAATGCTGCTGATAAAATTGTGCTCTTAATCTTTTTTATTTAAATAAGTTATTTATAGATGATATTAAATTTCATTTGGTTGTATAAGATCCCCAGCAAACATTAAGAGCAAATTCAAAGTTGTTTTAGATTTTTTTTGGTATAGTAATGTTTTAGAAAACATTAAACTTATATAATAATAGTTAAAGGATCACTCCAACCTTTAAATGACATATCTAGCTATTATACCTTTTTCAAGATGATTTTGAGATAGATACTTCAGACCACATTCTGCCAATGCTACAAAAAGTTTAATTGTCTTAAAATGCAAAAAAAAAAATTGTGAAAGTTTAATTGTCCACCGTCGTGGTTTGAATTATGTCCCCCCAAAAATGTATTTATCAGTTTGGCTGGGCCACGATTCCTGGTACTGTGTGATTTTCCTATACATTGTAAATCCTGCCTCTATGATGTTAATGAGGGAGGATGGGTGGCAGTTGTGTTAGTAAGGAAGACTGGATCTACAAGACTGGATTGTGTCCTGAGGCAATCTCTTGAGATATAAAAGACAGAAGTGAACAGTGAGACGGGGGACCTCATACCATCAAGAAAGCAGTGCCGGGAGCAGAGTGCGAGAAGCTCCTAGTCTGGAGGAACACTGATGAGAAGGCCGACAGAGAGAAAGACTTCCCCTGGAGCTGACACCCTGAATTTGGATTTTTAGCCTACTTTGACTGTGAGGAAATAAACTTCTCTTCATTAAAACCATCCACTTGTGGTATTTCTGTTATAGCAGCACTAGGTGACTAAGACATCCACTTATGCAAAAAAAAAAAAATGAAAACTAATCCTTTATGATATCAAATACATTCCAACTTTTATCTCCTCAGAGCATTTTTTACTTTTTTTTTCTACTGATTTCTAAGACAGGCTATGACTTTATGCATCAAAATGTGTTCCATACTCTAAATGGTTATCTATCACCATAAAAGAATCTGGAAGTATTGCTTCAACTTCCAATCTTTGTTTCTCCTTAATGACTGAAAGGGATTCTGGACAATGTGATTCAACCCCACAGGTACAAAGAGAGGGAATCTCCTGAAGTTAAAGAATCAGAGATCTTACTTCTCCAATTTGTCTTGTGCTCTTATGAGTATGTACACCCCTCATTGATATAAGGCAGAACCATAAAATTGAATCAAGAAATTGTTGGAGCAGACTGTAAAATTCTGGGTCGAAAACTCCTTAATGGAGTTCTGCTTTTTCATATAGACATTTTAGTTAAGATTTTACATTTTTATCTTTAATACTTTAGCTACCAGAAATAGTTGGAGAATGAGAGTAAAATACTCAGGAGAGTCAAACTTCATGATTTTTGTGTTTGGAAGGGGACTAATTTTGCATGTCTCAAAGATTTTGTAATAATTTTCCATGTGCTATCTCTTTAATCGTGGAAATATCATTGTGAGTTAGGTTATGTAATCCCAGTTTTTATAGACGAAGACAGTAAAGCTTAGAAAAGCGACTTTAGTAATGTCACAAAGAGAAATGAAACAGTTAATAAGTCAAAATCTAAGGCAGTGATTTGACTATGAATTTTAGGAAAAGAAATAGGGAACTTAACTTTAAAAGCATCATGGAAAACCAAATTAATAAAAAAAAAAAGAATGCTTGATTTGTTTTTGATTCTGGACTGGAATTCTCTAACATCTCACTGATGATCTGAATATAATCCCAGGTCCAAGGACTGAATACAGCCAGCACCTGGGTATGACGCTGAGTCATCCGTATGATACTTCTGGCTGCCTTGAAAGGACCCCATGCCTAGAACAGAAAATACTTTCAGGGAAAGAATGACATTGACTTGACCCATTCCCCAGCTGCCTGGAGCATAGTTCACACATAGGTCTAAGATTGTTTGCCTATCCAAAGGAAGCTTTGGATGAATTGCTCATTCATCATTCCAACATCATTAATTTAGGGTTGCTCTCTGTGTGGGTGCTCTATTACTGGTCAGTGATATCAAAAAGGCTAAAGTTATACAAACAAGACAACTCTGTCCTCCAACCTATTGTACAAAAAAGCTTACAATGTTGGTCTGTTTCTTTCTAGGTTGCTATGAATCCCTGCTAATGAAAAGATGAATAAGAGCACATGTTAATGAAGAATCAAGGACAAACTGAATGTAAATAACAGGGGGGCTTCCTAGTCATGAAAAATATTTGAAAATGATTTCTCTTCCTCTCTTGTTCTCTCAGACTTTATTTGCTCATATTATCCCTCCTTTTCCCCTCAACAAAATTGTTGAGAGAATGAATTATTGATATTAAAAATATTTTATGTGTATGTGAAAAGAGATAAAACTGTCTATGTTTAAATTGTTGTGAATATAAAAGTTGTTAATATCCTAACTCATTGTTTCTTATGCTTGGCCAGCATTTCCAGATTTTAAATAATAGAAGACTGATTTTCATGAATATATGAAAAAATCATTTTTTTTTAATTAGAAGCTCTCAGATAAAAAGATTTGACATTTGCTATTAATGTATGAAAGCTTTAGCATAACATTTTTTTTAAATTGTAAGACTCTTAATGCCTGCACATTGCATATTACTAACTCAACATGAAAAATTCCTTCACAAAATTTTTGTTTATTTGCTTTGACAAATATGTGGAAAAAATAAAGTTCTTCAGAAGATTATATAATTAACAGCACAGCTCTCTAATTCTTTAATCCACTCCCCATAAAATTCCTAGTAATTTAACACAAATATCAAATCTGATCGTCTCTGTATTAATCCATGAAACAGACCTAATGCATTTGTATGGCATGGGAGCATGAGATAACTAACTCTGAGGTGTTTTAAGTTTATTATTTATAATAATCATTTACTTTTATAATTATTAAGCATGAATAGATGGTAATTGGGTATTTTTTTCTCACCTAAAGTGTTCCAAGAAAAAGACTGAAAAGAAAACACATGATGAACCTATACAGAAGCATCTAGAATCAACTCAGGATAACACAGAAACTCAAACCCATGAGCAAACATTTGTCAGTAGCCAACTCTGTTCCACGATGCCAAAGTCATGTTTTTCACACAGCTAACCATCTCTGAATAATGGAAGGTAGAAGTAGAAGAAATGAACTGTATAGAGGTGCTGCCTACTAACCTGTATCTGTTTATTTTGGAATGATAACCAACATATAATGGTTTCTCACTTACTCCTACCTCTGCTCATCTGTCAGACCCCTGGGAACTGTGAGAGATGACTGCCTCAAAATTCTGCACATCGTAGAATGTCCATTTTCTGGCTTGAGATTGGAATGTGGTTGCCATGGTTATACAGCTTGCTTTAGACTCCATTGATACACAAAGACTGTGCATTTTCTCTATAGCAAAATACAGCAGCATGTCACCAATGTGATCTACGTAGAGAAGCTAGGGGCAGGGGTTTACTGTGAGAGCTCTTATTATGTGAGCCCTACTGTACAATCTTTGAGTAGGGCCAGTTCCTCACCAACACATGCCCAGAGCTTGTTCAGCTGCCTTTCTTTTTCTTTTTCTTTGGTAACAGCAAATCTAAGACATGGTTTCTATCTGAAAAATTGAGTGCACTGGGGCTAGCAAGTATTTACACCTGGCCCCCTTCTTAGAGTCCCTGGGTGGCGCAAATGGTTAACTGCTCCACTACTAGTCAAAAGACTGGCAGTTCAAATCCACCCAGAAGTGCCTGGGAAGACAGGCCTGGCGATCTTCTTTTGAAGGGTCATAGCTTTGAAAAACCTATGGAGCAGTTCTGCTCTGCACACATGGGAATATCATGAGTCAGAATAGACTCAACAGCAACTAACAACAAAAACCACCTCCTCAAACTTTTATTACATTCATTCACCTCTTCCCATTTGTGAAAGCCAGGCTCTACTCAGTCACAAACTTCTATAACCCATTTCTGGCCTTTCCAATCCCAAAATCTCTTAAAAATAAATTATTGGCTATCCATATAAATGTAGAATTGAATAGTTACAATATATAATAAGTTTTTCAAGACAGAAAATTAGGAATTGCTCTACACTTGTCCAAAATGTTTTTGGAATACTAAAATATAAATGTTGATTTAAAAAACAACTTCAAAAACTTTATGAATGGCCTTCATTTTACTATGGCTCCTACCTAATTTTCAGATTATATCTACTGTCTCCACACCCCATGAACCTTGTGAAATGGGCTTTCATGCATTAAAACATTCTCTCTGCCTCAAACACTCACTTCTCTCTCTTCCCTCCTTTCAGCTCTCTGACTAGCATCCTCTCCTCCTGGTTCTAGACTCACCTAAAATGACAAGGTTAGGGTTCCCTTACACTTCCTCCAGTAGCAAGCAGCTACTTTTTACAATTGTATTTTCATCATGATTTCTGTAATGATTTCTTTAATGTCTATATTCATCATCACACTGTAAACTATGTAAAAACCAGTACTATGTATACACAATAGTCCCTTATAATTAATAAATGACCATTGAATGAATGAGAGAACAAATGAATACGTAACTGAATGCCTTGAAGATAATAAAGAGACAAGGCTTTAGCTTTGCTTTTGTTAGCATATCTATTTGTTCTGCTCTAATTGTGGTTTATCTGCAGAAAAAACACCTCCAATAAGCTTCAATTATTTTTTTAATATCAGAGAATGAATTTACTTCTAAAGAGTATCCTCATACATTATAACATATATTTATATTTTGAAAGATCCTCATTGACAATCCTAAGCTCTTTTCAGTTAGTAGCATGACCTGCTTTAAAGGTGGGTGACTCATTGAACACTCATTGACTGTTCACTGCAGGAAGCACTTGCATTTAGGGCTATGAGAAGATACAAATGAGGCAAGTCCCCTGCCCTGCAGGAGCTTGCAATTTATTGCAAATCCCCTGGGACACAGCACTCCCTCTACCCCCCTACCAACCCCCCCAACAAAAAAAGAGCTTAAAAACAATAAGATGGAAACATGAATTCTTTGTATTGTGCACATTTAAATGGATTGTACCATCACACTTTACCTGTACTCCCTGGAGCACTTTATCACATTATTTGACAGTCAGTTATATCCTTGACTTAGCTGACCTTATAAATGGCAATTTCCTTCTGGTCAAGATCCTTTTCTGATGGATTTTAAAATGTCTCTCATTTTGTAGCAAATTCTCTTATATAATAAACTTTGATAACAATGCAGAAGAGGTAATTTCTCCACCACATAGTCAGGGCTCTACGAGAATGGGTGACAAAGGGCTGTGGGAGCATTGATGAGCATTGGAAGACAATGGCTTTATGCAATAGGTCAGAAAGAACTGAATCTTCTTGAAGGATGGGTAGGCTTTGTCAAGTGGACCAAGAGGGAAAGAATATTATTAGGAAAAGAAACTGCATAGTAAAAGGCAGGAACTCTTTACAGAGTTTTACTCTTTTAAAACAAGTGTGGCAGTCATAATTGAATCCTATGTTAATGAATAAAAGTGTTATATCAGAAAATACCAAAGGAAAAATTGGAGAAAATTATTTCAGAATGCTATCCTACATTTTGTATAAGTAGGAATAATCATATTTCTCACATTTTTTTTTTACCATAGAAGAGTATTAATAGAGTGGTAATTGTAATAAGCAGGCTGTTATCAATGCCATTAACAACTATTTGACATTGATGAACTTAATATTTTTCCCTGGTTATAGCTGGTTTAGAGCTGCACTGCTAGGATAGTCTACACATAAAACCATAAGAGAATATTCCCTCTGATTACATGTCTCTAAAACATTGCAGTATCCTAGATAGCCAAACAATTAAAAAATTTCCAGTATAGTATGAGTCTTTAGGAATATAGAAAGTTTATCTATATTTTGGGACTCAGAAAGTGTGATTTAAAGTCCTCTTAGATTTAGGAATGACAGTTAGTCTTTATTAAATGACACTAACAAGGAAAATTTATATTTGGCATGAAATCTAGTAAAACATTTCCTTGGTCAGATATTGAAGAAATTGGAGTTCTCATTAACACAACACAAAAACACTGTTTTATATATTTATATACAAATATATATATTTATATACAAATATATATATGTACATATATTTATATACAAATACATATGTACATATATATATGTATACTTGTACCTCTGAATATTTGCATCTTTTTCGAATACCTGGAAAGTGTCTGACCTGTACTGACCTTTTGGTTAGCAGCCTAGCTCTTAACCACTGCGCCACTAGAAGAGGCTGCACAGGCCTGGTTCACTCTTATTTACTCCCCATTGCTAACCGCCACATTGTCTCATGATCTTGTTTCTCCAGTCTCTACAAAAGGTTTAAGATTAACCGATGTTCCTCCTTGGAGAGTAGAAAACAAGTGATAATGATTTAAGGATGAAAACCAAACAAAGCACCCATCTTGTGACAAGAAAAACCAGGATGTCGCCAGATAATCCCCAAGGATGTCACCAGATAACCCCCAAGAATACCAGTAGAAGATTAACTCATCTAAGACGTCACCACCTCAAGGGGAAACTAACACAAACTTCTAAGATCCATAATCCTCTCCCTATAAAAGCCTTCGGCCGATCTCCAGTGGGGGAGATGGTTTTTTTGGAGGCATATATTCCCCTCTGTCTCCTATATATTGATATATAATAAACCTGTTGCTGCTCACCTCACCCCTGTCTCAGAATTGGCTATTGCAGCAGGCGGCTCCAATTCGCGTTATTGTGATAACACCACCAGGGCTCAAAAAAATGTTTTATAAATCTACAAATTCTATATTAAAAAAAAATTCACAAAAACAAAACAGCTCTCACACTCTCCAGGTATTCAAAGAAAGATGGCAATATTCAGAGGTACAAATATATATATAGAGAGAGAGTGAGCTAAGGCTGCTAACCAAAAGATCGGCAGTTCAATCCACCAGCCGCTCCTTTGGGCAGTTCTACTCTGTCCCGTAGGTTCGCTATGGTTTGGAATCGACTCAATGGCAACTGGTTTGGTTTTGTTTTATATACATATATAAAACAGTGTTTTTATTATAACAGTGAAATGAAGCTGTTAATTTCATTTTAAAGCTGTTTTATTTTGGATAATTTTTTTTTTTAAGATTTTTATTGTACTTTAGATGAAGGTTTACAGAATAAATAGTTTCTCATTAAACAGTCAGTACACATATTGTTTTATGACACTGGTTAACAACTCCACGCCATGTCAACACTCTCCCTTCTCGACCTTGAGGGCATTTTTTTTTTTTTTGGTGAAAATATACATAGTCAAAGTTACACCATTTTGAAAGTTTCTACATGTACAATTCAGTGACATCGATCACATTCCTCCAGTTGTGCTGCTATTCTCACTATCCTTTTCCAAATTATTCCATCACCGTTATCTTCAACTCACTGTCCCCTAGGCTTCCCATCAAACCTTTTGAGTTGCTGTTGTCAGTTTGATCTCACGTAGATAATTCTTTATTATTTTTTTTTTTTTACCGTAAATGAAGGTTTGCAGAACAAATAGTTTCTCATTAAACAGTACACATATGCCCTATGACATGGTTAACAACCCCATGACATGTCAGTACTGTCTTTTCTCAACCTTGGGTTCCCAGCTTTCCTGTCACCTCCTGCCTTCTAGTCCTTGTCCCTGGACTGCTGTGCCTCGTTAGTCCTGTTTTGTTTTATGAGGCTGTCCAATCCCCAACTGAACGGTGAATTTCGGGAGGGCCTTCACTACTGCGCTAAAAGGGTGTCTGGGGGCCATACTCTCGGGGTTTCTCCAGTCTGTCAGGCCAGTAAATCTGGTCTTTTTTTGTGAGTTAGAATCTTGTTCTACATCCTTTTCCAGCTCTGTCCAGGACCGTCTCTTGTGATCCTGGTGTACCTTACATGGTACACCATCTAGCTGTACTGGACTCCGTCTGGTAGAGGCCATGGTAGCTGTGGTCCATTAGTATTTTGGATAATTTTTAAAAAGCATTTTCAAATGAAGTGGGAGTCATATCTAATGAAAAGAAATAAAGGATTCAGAGATCAGACATTCTAGACTCCAAGTAAGTTCTAGACTCTAAATAATGACCATGAAATAAGATAAAAAGATGGAGAAAAGGAAAATTTGGACAATGGAATATCTTCTTTATCTTGGTTTAGAAGAAATAAAAAACAAGTGACAATATTGTTGTATCATCATAGAAACTGGAAAAATAAGAGTAATTTTGAGTTTTACTCAAGTTTCCAAGAAGATTCCCAAGTATAAAATTTTGCGATACTCACATTCGAATGTTTTTCCAGATTTTCAGAGATGATTTGCTATTTCATAATGTTTGCCTTTCCAAAATAATAGCAACTTAACTATAATCCTCTGAGAAATATTTAGATAGTGTATTTGTTTTTTAGAGTTGGACAGTTCAGAATAACAGCCTCTTGTAGGCACCTCCAACATTCTGCACATACTAATTAAATTTCTTATTTTTTTCTACCCACCCAATAATACTTGTGATTTGATCCCCTTACTCAGAGAAAATACATAGTTTTTTTAGAGATCTTTTGCCAGGAAGTTAACTGTGCCTCTAGGAGGTAGTAGTATTTATATCTAAAACATTTATCTCACTTGCTGACTTTCTGAGATGAATCACTGGAAAATATAGGCATAAAAGAAAATAGACATGCCAGCTTAGTACTTATGTGCACTTGTAGGAGTGTACAGAAATGTATTAGTATTGTTATCCCTACAGTTATCTGTATATACAGTTCATTGAGAGTGCATGCTATTGAACTAGCTTCCCATATGGACATACAGAGAATAGTTTATAAATATATATAAATAGGTGTAGTATTTACATGGTACAATCCAATCTGGTTGCAATGAACTCCACAGGGCCTTAGTTTTCATCTCCTTTTCTTCCCCCTGCTATTCCGGGATTTCATTGTATCCTGCTAGAAATCATATTCCCAGTTGTGGTTGAGAATAAACAAACTCAAAACAGGATGTCTAGGTCTCTTTATTGATGCTGCTCTGAGAGGAGGCAGTGCACTAACAAGTGGTGGGAAAAGATGAGGGGAGGAAGAGTTCTAAATTCAGTGCAGTGAAAGGAAGGAAAGAAACAGCCATTTACTTTCCAGCAGTACCTGATAAACAGATTAATTCCCTCTTTGTTTCCCAGGCTCCAAAATGCCTTGCTGGGGCCAGGGGCAACGGGATTGTGGAAGGGAGAGGAAGGGGTATCGGGGATGAAATGGAGTTCCCTTGGACTAGGTGTTGGCAATTATTTAAAGTGACTGTGTTTAAGGTAATTAAAAGTCTCTGGTTTCAAACAGCTTTCTCGTCAGAATAAAATATTTTACTTTGTCTTAAAACAGCTTGTTTAAATTTAACAGTCGAAAGGGCTCCACAAGCAACCAATACTTATTATGTACTCATCACCTAAGTTTGCTATTGGACATTATTTTTTTACAGCTGGAGAGTAATCTTAAAAGGAACTTCCACACAAGTTCCTATTATTCGCTATGAACATACACAAAATAGTAGACAAATTCGTAAAACAACAGTCTATGGATTTTAAGTGGAAATGTGGAATTACGGATGGCTGTTGTTTAAGTGTTTGCTAGACAGAACTTTCTTGGTGCAAGTATTGTTCTCAATTCGAATCTGCATTCCATTCATAATGGTATGAGTGTACATAAAATGGGCTCCTTCTGGTCTAAGAGAAAGTTCATCTGAAGGATTAGAAACAAGTGTAGGTTTGCTAAAAAACTAGACTGTGTGGGCATACTTGCTAGAGATGCTACTTTTCTAGCTCTTCTTACTACGTGTTAGTTTGGGAAATGGATTTGATGAGTCTTTTGACACCATTTTTACTTGGGAGTCTTAAGCTTGCTACCTCGTGCTGCTCTCGCCACAGGTGACTGCCCTTTCCTCATTTACTTCACAACAATTAGTTTCTTACCCAGTGGAAGCAAACAGGGAGATTTCAACTGTTGGTAAATAAAGGGCTGTGCATGAGTGCCTCTTAATAGCTTATCATCGTGTGAAATCAAACTGAATAATTGCCAGCGAGGAGAGATCCTACACATTGGCAAATGCCCGTGGGCCGAACTCTGCTTTGGAATATCACCACGCAACAAAGCCCTGAGCGGATAAAGCTTCATCAGTATGGTGCTCTGGCATGTCACGCAGGTGGGGAGAAATCAGCGAGGTGAGGTAAGTGTAAGTGTGCCAATGACACGGGAATGGTATTAGATGGATAGGGGGCAAGTGAAAAGACGAAGAAGCCAAGAAATTGAAGAAAACAGCTTTCACCACTAAATGGAAATTACCTTGAATGCTGCATTGCACCAGTGACTTTGACAGCTGAGGCAGCAGCAAGAGAACTTGACTAAGATATTGGCCCGTGCTGTTTTCTTTGCAAGGGGCTAAGTGTGGTTGACTTCCTCCTGACAAGATCAATCACCATTCATTTAACACAATGAGCCAAATTCGAGAAAATTTTCCTAGGGGCATTTGTAAATAGATTGAAAAGCAGCAGACTGTTCCTATGCCTGTATCTGTAGGGGAATACTGTTCAACAGAAGCCCAGAAATACATCTACCAGATGGGAATTTTCTTATGTGTTCTATAAAATCATAGTTTGTGCATGTTTACTATTTTAATAGCAGATATTTAAACTGCAATGTCATCTATCAATCAGAGGATACATTCACAGATTCCAGGTAATCTTAACTCTTGAATTCACACTTCTTTTGCCCCCATCTTAAACTGGGTTTCACAGTCTTGAGCCTCTTGTTCTTTCTCTCTGTGTTCCCTGTGTTCTCCTGCTGAACACTGTATACATATGGCAGGTTGGCTAACACTTACCGTTCGTTCTTGTAGCACATTAGCTTTGTCATACACACGTGCACATGCACCAAGTCAAGTGAGCCTCATTATAGGCTGGCATTTCTTGTGACAGACAAGCAACATCTGTGCTGATTTGTCTGCAAACAGTGTGTCTGCTGGGGAATGTTATTCACAAATCTTTTAAAACACATGGGCTCTCTCTTTTCCCTCTTCCCCTTTTGCGGAAGGATGTGAATATGAATTGAAATTCCAAATTAACTATTCTAGATAAAGCTTAAGGTTTTTATTAATATTTAAATTTAACTATCAGATGTGATATTGTGATATTTCATACCAACAGCTTGCACAGAGATGCTTTTAAATGTTAAGTTATTATCATTTTCAAAAGAAAGCAAAATTGTTCTTTTCTTTCAAACAGTGATATGGTGGAGACTAACCTGAGACATTTAAGAGACAACAAAAGCATTAAAGTAGCCATGCAAGCTTAGTTATCCTTTCTGCCATTGTGTATCTCCTTGAATACCAGAGCTCTGTGCCCTGTCGAGAGCCCTGGTGGTGTAGTGTTAAGAGCTCCACTGCTGACCAAAAAGTCAACAGTTCGAATCCACAAGCTGGTCCTTGTGCTCTTTCAGGTAGACTCATTCCAGCATTCAAAAAGGAAGAAACTACAGTTGTTCTATCAACAACTATTTGTTGGACTCTTTGCAGTGTCTGGCACATAATAGCCACTCAATACATTTCTACTTAATATTAAACAAATAGGACTGTGAGCTAGCTGTTGGAGACACACGAAAGTATAATAAACAGTCTTTACCCCGATCTTATTAGAGTACTGACAAACTACTCTCATGATTCCCAGAGTAAAAATGGGAAGACACTACAGAGGAAGGATGACGAATAGACATTGGGTAGAATGAGAAAAGTATTCTAGAAAAATAAAATGCAATAACTAAGACAAAGAAATTTGGATATTCCAGACTGTTGACAGATACTTGAAAGATTAGTTGGCCTAGAACTTAAGATTCATATAGAGGAGTAGAAGAGGTGATGGTTGGAAAGAGAAGTGGAGAGCAAATCATGAAGCCCCCTGAATGTCAGATCTTTGAACCTTCTACTGCACTCCATGGGAAAGAAGTCTTTGAAGGATGTTTTAGCAAAAGGGTGACATGAAAATTAGTATATTGGGTAAATTAATCTAGCTATCTCAGAGACCTGTCCATCTTTCTAATGAGAACATGTAAATATTCAGTCCAGGAAACTCCATCCAAACTACTCTAAGAAGCAACAGACTCTCAAAGCACTGGTGTTATGGCCACCTTACTTTTAAGCTATCAGTCTTTTAATCAGCTTATGATGTCTACATCAGTTCTTGTTATGTTCTTATGTTTAATTAACCACTTCTTTTCTTTCCCCTTTGCAGACTCATCTTTTCTTCCCAGATATTAAATGTTGGGGCATCCCAGCAATCTCTCTTCCTAAACTACCTCTTTTTACACCAATGGTTGACATAGCTACTTAGTCATCTAGTGCTGCTGTAACAGAAATATACAGGTGGGTGGCTTTAACAAAGAGAAGTTTATTCTCTCATAGTCCAGTAGGCTTCAAGTCTAAATGCAGGGCGTCAGCTCCGGGAGAAGGCTTTCTCTCTCTGTCAGTTCTGAGAGAAAGTCCTGGTGATGCATCAGTTTTCCCTTGGTCTGGGAGCATCTCAGCGCAGGAACCTCAGGTCCGAAGGACGTGCTCTGCTCCTGGCACTGCTTTCTTGGTGGTGTGAGGTTCCCATGTGTCTCTGCTCACTTCTTTCTTTTATATCTCAAAAGAGATTGGATTAAGACACTATCTAATCTTGTAAACTTCATCAGTATAACCTCATCATAGTGGTAGAGTTTACAACACATAAGGAAATCACAGCAGATTACACAATCATACAATACTGGGAATCATGACCTAGCCAAGTTGACAGATATTTTGGTGGGACACAATTCAGTCCATGACAGCTACCTATCAACAGATGATCCACAAAATTATATATTATATTATATACAGCCCAGATGTTTCCTTTGAGCTCTCAGCCCTTATAACCAACTTCATAAATGACATTTCCTGGTGGATACTATGTATTTATTATTGTCAGTCTTCCCCTGCTAATCTGAAGGCTCCATGTGGGTAGAAATTTTGTCTCTTTGTTCAATGATGCAGTCCCGTGTCTACAACAGTGCCTGACACATAGAAGGTATGCAACAACATTTATTGAATGAACACATAACTGAATCTGTGGCCCAAGATATTATCATCTATCATATCCAGTGGCATACAAGGTGAATGGACTATTTGAATCACTGCTTAGAATTGCTGGTGTATGGTGATAATAATAAAAAAAAATGAACCAGCTCTTAATTAGTTGCATTATTCTTTTTAAATTCTCTACAGATAATGCACCCCTTTATTACCTGAACCTGGAGAGAACAGCTTACACCACCTCTTTCTTGATAAATTATTGGTAATCTCTCTCCTTAATGATTTCAATCACCACACTGTAGTCATATACACTTTTTTAAAAACTAAATCTAATTGTGATACCACCCTGATTAAAACTCCTGAAATGCATTCTGTTGTTGCTAAGGTAAAATCAGTACATGGTTAACATAATCAACAAAGCTTTGCATGATTCAGTCCATCTCTCCTTGAGTAATAACCCCCAGCCCATGCCCACTCCTGCTGTCTCTGCACCAGTCACACTGGCCTTCTTGCTTTATGCTCTCATTCTTGGCCTGCTCCTGCACTTCTTAAAAGACCCTTCCCTTCTCTCTTCATCTGGTTACTTGCCACCTGTAGATTCGGGCTCAGAGACACTCTTCCTCAGGGACGCCTTTCCTGATCTTAACTTGGTCAAGTTTTCTTTATAAGACTTAGAGCTACAACTTGACATTTGTGGGTCAAGTTTTTGCTTACATTTTCAAACAAGTAGTTGACAAATACTTATTAGCAGCCACTTATGTGTCATGCACCATTCTAGGCACTTGAAATACAGCAGTAAACCATTACAGTCAGGAAGGTAACATTCAAGAGGGGTAGCCATATGCTAACCAAATTAATATATTTTATAGTATCAGCCGGTAATAAGAGATAGAAAGAAAAATAAAGCAGGCTAAGTGGTTACAGAGTGAATGGGGCCAGGGAAATTATTTCTGAGGAAGGGATATTTGAGAAAAGAACTGAATGAAGTAAGAAAGAGACACAAGGGGATGAAATCATATGGGATATTATAAGCCAAGGAAAAGAGTTTGAATTTTGGATTTTATTTTGAGTGTGCTGAGAAGGTTTGAGAAGGAGTGTGCCATAGTTCAATTAATCTTTTAAAACATTCCGTCTAGCTGACATGTGAGAAATAGGATATGGTGTTGAAAGAGTAGAAGCAGAGACACTGGTTAGGATTCTATTGCAATGGTATAGACAAAATGTGTTCCTTTCTTGGACAAGGAGGGTATGATAAAGATGATGAGAATATGTCTGTGTCTGAATAAGTTTTGATGATAGAGTCAACAGAACTTACTGATGATTTGGATGTAGGGTATGAGATAAAGCGAGGAGTAGAGGATGAGTCCAAACATTTTGGTCAAAGCAATTAGGTGAATGGTAGTATTGTTTACTAATATTACTCACTAGGAAAGGACATTGGAAATATAGATTGACAGCTTGACAATGAAAATTTGGACTTTGGGCATGTTTATTTTGAGATGCCTATTAAGTATATGGAGCCCTGGCAGTATAGTGGTTAAGAGCTTGGCTGCTAACCAAAAGGTTGGCAGTTCAAATCCACCAGCTGCTCCTTGGGAACCCTGTAAAACAGTTCTACTCTGTCCTATAGGGTCGCTATGAGTCAGAATTAACTCGATGGCAATGTTTTTTTTTAGTTTTTAAGCATATAAATGGAGATCTGAAGTATGTATACAGTCATATATGTAAATAAGTAAACCAAAGTTCAAGTTTTGGGGTATTACTTGTGCTGGTGATCCAAAAATTCTTGAAAATTAACAGAAATAAATGTAAGATTGCAATTTTTTCATAATTTTTTAAACAATCAATTGCTTTATAACATTCAAGGTAAGGCCAATCTACTTTTCTTATATATGTTCTACCTCTGGAGAAGCATATGGGTATAAATATGCCTTACAAATTGTGTTCATTTCTTAGGGCTGCCATAACAAAATACCACAAATTGAGTGGCTTATAAAAAACCAGAAAACCAAACCTGTTGCTCTCGAGTCAATTCCGACTTATAGCTACCCTATAGGACAGAGTAAAACTGCCCCACAGGGTTTCCAAGGAGCACATGGTGGATTCAAACTGCCAACCTTTTGGTTAGCAGCCGTAGCTGTTAACCACTTACTGTCTCACAGTTCTGGAGGCTGAGAGTCTGAGAAGAGGGTGTTGGTCGTGTTGATTCCTCCTGAGACTCTGAGGAAGAATCTGTTCTATTCTCTCCTAGCTTCTGGTAGCTCCAGGCATTCCTTGGCTTGCCGCTACAGTGTCACATGGTGTCCTTCCACTGTCTCCAGGTCTCTGTGAATCTTTTCCTCTTTTATAAGGACACCAATCATATAGGATTAGAACCCACCATACTCCAGTATAAGCTCATGTTAACCAAACTGACAACATCTTCAAAGACCCTATATCCAAAAGGGTCACATTCACAGGTATAGGGGTTATGACTTCTTTTGGGGGGATGCAATTCAATCCTTAACACATACCTATTCTAACCTCAAATATGGATGGGTCAAAGTAGGTACTAAATAAAAACTAAAGTGACTGTTTTCTTTTCTTTTTAGTAACCAAGATGCGTAGAGAAAGAAAATTACAGCAACTCAGCTTTGGTTGTAATGTAGCCCTGAAAAGACTTTACAGATCACACTTTGATAAACTCTGTCTTAAAGCAAACATTAGGAAATATGACAGAATATATGTACAAGAAAGAGCACTAGAGAGGGAATTAGATTTTGAGTTTTGGCACTTTCAAAAACACATTGGGTAACCTTGGACCAATACTCTTATCTCTCTGGCCTTCAACTAAGTCTTCTCAAAAAAAAGAAAAAACTACACAATCTTATTATTTTTCTGAATTCCAGAGGAAATGAGTCTATTTACTTGGTCATTTATCTATCAAAGTGGCTTATTTTTTTTGTTTCTAGGTTTACTTTTATTTTGGACTACACTGTCAATACCCAGTTCAGAAACTCCTGTATCTGGGCCATATGTCATTGGTGCAATATTGTTCTCCCACCAACCAAAATTAACATATCAGCCTCCTTAGCTTCATAGTTAATAGGGAACTGTCAGCTTACATAAGTTTTGACACCTTTGTTAGACATTTCATGGGTGCAAAAATTAACTCCAAACATCAAGGATGCTATGTAAACAAGTGACAATTCCAGGAGGGCGGGAAATGCTGATAATGTATAAATAACAATTTCAAGATTACTCTCTCCACATAGACTTAAAAACTAAAAGGAAAATCTTTGAAAATACAGTATGGACACTACCATTTAATTAAAAATAAAGAAGTAATCTAATTAAATTTCTAAAGAATGCATCTCAGATAATCTTCCTTTGACTTGGTAATCTAGAAATATTAGAGGACACTCATCCAAATAGAAAATGCTGAAAATAAATTCGAGGACTACTGGACTTCTTCACATACTGCTTTTTGGTGAAATAACAGACCACATTTTGACAGTAAGAACTAGATGCACTAGCACAGTCAAGAGATGTTTTTTCTCCTTCTGAGAAGCAGCTCTATTGTAAAGAAAGGATATTCTACAGGGGCTAGTATAATATCTGTTTAATAGATACAGTCTATAGATTATTGAAGCCCTGGTGGCACAGTGATTAAAAGCTCAGCTGCTAACAAAAAGGTCAGCAGTTCGAATCTGCTAGCTGTTCCTTGGAAATCCTATGGGGCAGTTCTACTCTGTCCTATAGGGTCGCTATGAATTGGATTAGACTCTATGGCAACAGGTTTATAGCATTATTAAATAACACAGAACTTGTACATAATTTAAAATTATATACTGTCACAAAAATAGGTATTTATAACTTAGCTTAAAACCAGTTGCTGTGTGTCAGAGTAGAATCGCAATCCATAGGGTTTTCGATGACTGATTTCTCAGAAGTAGAATCACCAGGGTTTTTTTCTAAGGAACCTCTGGGTGGGCTCAAATTGTCAAATTTTTGTTAGCAACCAAGTGCATTAACCATTTATGCCATCCAGGGTGACCTATTTGTCTTTAACTCTCCTTCTTTAGCTTTCCATGAAATAATCCTTTCCTTCCTCTAGGAAAAAATTGACTGACTTCTTAACTGTGTTCTCCAGCACGTAGTTTCCCAAACTGTGTTTGGCAGATTAGTGCTCAAGAAGATAACAGATGTTCTACAAATATATAAATAGATAGATAAGGAGTCATGGTCAAAGAAATTGGAAAAAATAGTGTATGATAAAATACTAATGGCTCTGAAAAGTCTCTCAGAAAAATAACAAAAAATACCTCAACTATAGCACTTCCTACATTGTATTGTAATTATTAGACAATTACTAATTTATGAGTAGGATCTTGTTTTATTCTTGCATCTCTAGATTCTTTAATAGGATCTGATTATAGTAGGTGTTTACTAATTTACTATTAAGTTTAATATGATAAGAATTATCTTTTTTAATTATATGTATATATGTGAAAGTTATATGCAGAAACTCATTAGATAAATTAGTTCTTTTAAAAATATGCTTTGACCAATTCCCCATATGAACTCACAGGGCTCTTCCTGTCTAATGTGACTCCATGCTATACTGATTTGTTTGAATCATATCCATCCTTCAAGGCCTAGGTCTAATATAATTTCCTCTGTGAAGTTTTCCCTGATCCCCCCACTGAAAGTTCTCCACCCCCTCTTCTGACCTCTTCTGATTTCTTACAACACTCTTCATGCATCTCAGTTCTCAGCTGACTGTTTACCCTGTGATATACCTTATTTGCAGGTACGCCTCAACCTCCACATGCTGATCCATACTTGGTTCATGTGCTTTGCTGTGTTCCTTGTAAAAACTAGTATTCAAAAAATACTTGTTGAGAATACGAACAACATTCAATTATATAATATTTGCCATTTGGTGTTTGAACAGGACTTCTGAAATGATTTAATCATAGAACACAGTAGAGAGAGAAGAAAGTTTGAAAGCATTTAGCCCAAACGTTCTCAAACCTGGCTAATTATCAGCGTCACTCTAAGGCCTTTCAAAACTGCATCATCTAATCCATTTTGCAGACCTGCATTTTAATCTCCAAGATGCACTTAAGACTCAGTTTTGCCCACATCACTTCTAAACTCTCTGCCGGCATTCCTTCAGAGATATCACATTACACAACCGTTTCTCTTTCACCACATCATCATCTGAGAGTCTGACCCTGGAGACCCAGAGCCTCACAGCAGAGCATAAAGAACAATGGCCCCCTTGGTCACTACCTTTCCTGTGAACACAAGGTCTTGTCAAGAAGGCCCTTTTGCAGGTCACTGCCAGAGAAGAGGATTAAGAGGCAGTTGGAAATATCATAGTATCACTTACAATAACCACTGGCCACTAGCCTCAGAGTCACCGGAAAATGTGGTAAATGCAGATAACTCAGGCCCAGAAAATCAGAATCTCTGGGACAAGGTCCAGGAATTTGCAGTTCTAACATATTTTCATGCCCACTAAAGTTTGAAACTAACTGGACTATTGGTAAAGACATGATCTTTGGAATCAAAAAAGGCCTGTTTTCAAATCCCAAATCTGCCATTTAACTGTATACCTAATGCTGGGCAGTTTGATTAACCCCATCTATCTGTTAAATGAGAATAGCAATACCTACCTCACAGGACTTTTGTAACAATTTAAATGGGATAGTATATGCAAAATATGCCACATAGGATATAACAAAGAGGACTCAATAAATAATAGTCACTCTTGTGGTAATAGTGGTAGTTACACAAGCAGAACATCTGCCCCAGCCCAGAGCGTTCTGCGGCCCATTATGCCATATGTGACCGTCATATTTACACTACTCTTTACTCGTTGGCCCATTCCCTGTGAGTTTGTAAGATTCTACTTTGTATGCATGTAGTAGTTCACATGTAGTATCTCACTTTTGGAGTCCTATCCACAGAGCAAAAACCAGTAACTTTAGTATGGTTGTTTAGGCTTCGAAACAAACTTTAAAAAAATTTTTGATTTACAGAAAACCATTTTAACTATTAAGCCAGTTTTGCAGGTGAGGAAAATGGAGGTTTAATAGTGTTACCACGTTGAAGATACATATGTGGTAGAGCTGTGAATTCAAGTCCTTATTGCTGCCACTATACCAAAGCAGGTTTCTTGGTGCATTTACTGAAAGCGGAAACTTATTACACTTATTTTTATTTTATTTTAACACATTGATAATGGCAATAGCATAACTCTGCGCATCAGAAAATTTGATTAATCATGCCGTGAGATTACAGTTTTACGTGAATAGGGAAAAAACAAGTGGCCCACAGAGACCATGAAGAAACTCTCCTCTTTTATACTGGAAATACTAGTTACAATTAATTAGTGAATAAGTAAAGCATTCCCGTAGTTCAAATAGCAAAACATATTAAAATGTATGCAGTGATCAATATCCCTCCCACACCCTACCCTGGGTCCTATCCACACAGTTGTTCTCTTTTACAAGGACCATATGTTTCCCACTTCCATGTCACTCACATTCAGGAGTAGAAGTCCTGGTCAGCTCTTCCCTAAAGTCCAGCTTATAATTAAGCTTCAGGATCTCTTTATGCTTATGCAATTAAGTACAACTTATATTTTAATACAACATATATTTATAGAAAATTCAGTAAATAATGCACATTGTTAAGAATCTTTTTTTTTTTTTAATCTACCACATAGCAACATATATTTGCAATATTCCCATAAGAGTAAATACAGACCATTTTCATTTTTTTATACTATCTTTGCCTGAGGCATCATAATTTATTTGACCAGATCTTTATTACTGGATATTTTTTCAATCTCTTGTTATTACAAGCTTGAATCACAAGAAACTGCCAACATTCAACCAATTTTGATCCACATAAAATGTCAATTTCATATAGTTCAACTTAATACAAAAAATGCTGGAAAATCATCCTTGTACATTTACAATTTTGTACAGAGGTAAGTATAACTCTAGTATAAATTCCCAGAAGTGGAGATATTAGGTCAAAGGGTATATTCAGCTATAATTTTAATATACATGGACATTTTAACAACTATAAGGATTATGCAAATTTATAATCTCAACAGCTATATATAGCAGTGCCTATTTTCCAATCAGCTGCTCCTTGGAAATCCTATGGGGCAGTTCTACTCTGTCTTTTAAGGTAGCTATGTGTCAGACTTGACTCAAAGGCAAAGGGTTTGTTTTTTTTTTTTTTTTGGTTTATCTTCCAACAGCTCTGCCATCAGAGTATTATCAAAATTTAGGAGATTTTCTAATTATTAATTTCAATTTACTTTCTTGTAAATGAGATTGAGCGTCTTCTCATGAGCCATTTTTTTCCTCTTCAGTGAACTCTCTTTTCATATTATCTGCTCTTTTTTCTTCTATTGCATTGTTGACCTTTTATTCAGTTCCAGAACTCTTCCTATATTAATGAGATAAGCACAGTCTGTGGCATGCAATGTAAAGATTTCTCCAAAGCTATTAGATACCATCAGATAAAGACTCACATTTACAACTATTAAGAAAATTCAAACAACAGATTGCAAAACCTAGTGTGATTTGAAGACATTTAGAAAGCCTTTTCTCTGCTCTTCCCTTGTCTAATTGAAACTACTTGTCATTTCCTGTTTAAAGATTCACCATTTTAGGGTGGGAACTACTATCAAATGTTCAAACATAAATATGCCTGAGATTGGAAAATGTTTCACTTAATGAGGAAATGACTACTATGGAATAATGGATAATATAGTGGACTAAGCATCAGGAATTCTGGGCTTTGGCCCCAAGGATACCACTTGCTGGTGGTGTGATCCTGATGAAGTAAAATCTTCAGTCTCTTTGTATGCAAATTGTCTCACATAGCACAGAGTTTATAACAGGATAAACTATAGCCATTTTTTTGAAAAAAAAAAAAAAAAAGCCAAACCAGTTGCCATCGAGTTGGTTGTGACTCATAGTGACGCTATAGGACAGAGTAGAACTGCCCCACAGGGTTTTCAAGGAGTGGCTAGTGGATTCGAACTGCCCATCTTTAGGTTAGCAGCAGAACGCTTAATTTTTATGAAAGTACTTTGGAAATTAGAATGTATGCACAGATGTAGAGAATAATTATTAAAAGCAGTTTTGATAGACGTCAAGGTGGAAAAAGCATGAGGGTCACTGGCCATTGAAGAAAAATGTAGTAGAGCCACCAAGCAGGAAAAGTGTAATGCCAGAAAACAAAGGTCACCATTTTACCGAGGGCCATTCTGATCCAGAGCTCTTCTTTAGCTCCCTGGATTCTTCCCAGTGTTAACTGTGAAAGATCTTGACACTCCTCTCCAAATGCAAGGTGACCAGTGAAGAAGAAAACTCAGAGGGAGAGGCTGAGAAGGACCAAGCGCAGTTCTTTTATGGATAAGCATATTAACTGAAAGCAGGTGTATTTTCAAATAATTGTTATTATATTAATAACATAAATATAAGAGCAAACACTGATAAATTCTATGTGACAAGCACTCTCTGAGCACTTACTTTTCATTAACTTATTTAATTCTCATAACAACACTCTGAGTTAGGTAATATTGAAGAACTGAGGCATGAAGAGGGTAAGGGATGACCCAAGGTCATGCAATTTTAAGTGGTGAACCTGGGCTTCGAATCCAGACAGTCTGATAATTTTGATCATTGATCATCTTAAATGTTACCGACTATTATTGTTTCTTTTGTTTCTTCCCTGTTTCCTTGTGGAATTGTTCTCACATTTAAATCATATACTTAAAATGGTATAATTTTTTTTTGCACTGAAATTCTAGTCAATAACCTCTTGTTTCTGAGCATTGATTTAACTCTTCAAAGGAACACAATACCGTATAAGTTCTGTCAAGTCTTTGTAATGCAAACAACGTTGAGTTATGTTGGTAGAGGTAGTGGTGAGGAGCAGAAGAAGGAGGCAGAGATTGATGGCTAGCTGGATAATCACTGTGCACATGAGGTGGTAAAGAAAGAGTTTATTCAGTGTCAGCTACAGAAACAGGAACTAGGGCTCAGGTATGACCACATCTTGTATACAGAAACCTTCTGAATTTATCTCCAGGGGACACTTGATGTAGACCTTTATTTATTTATTTTTTTAGCTGCTCAGATTCTAAATCTTTTATATTTGGGAAGTCTCCCATTTTAGGAGTCCTAGTGGGAGGCAGAGCCCACCTCTTGCCCAAAAATCTGAAAGTGGCAGATGTTTACTTTCTCAGCCTCCCTTATGCCTAGGGAGGGTGTCTTTGGCTCCTCCAATCAGATGAATCTGCTTCAGATTTTAGATGGGAGCTAAGGAATGTGCTCTAGCCCACAGTGTTTATGCATGATCTTTGGGTCACAGGTACAAAGGGTGGTGAAAGTGGCATCCAGTCTCTTTTATCAGATATGTTGAGGAGCACACTGCAATGAATAATGTTCAACAGTGGTGGTGTAGCTGTCTTGTAGGGACAATTCTGCTTTGTTATTTTTGACTTTGTCCCCGAACTTGTTATCTCAGAACTGGTTTTCCAGCCTTATAGACAACTCTTGGAATAACCAAAAGGGAAATTAATTTGTATGTGTGTGTGTGATAGATAAAATAGAATTTAATTGCATTGTTGGCAATAAGAATTTGACTGACACAGCACTCTCTACATAAGAGGGAGAGGTGACCAGTCATTCATTTACTAAATGTGTACTGAATCCCTGCTTTAAGCCATGTATGAAACTAGTTTCTAGGGCTATAAAGATATCAGATCATAGTCTCTGTCCTATAGTACCCTACATATTTTTGTCTTATTGTATCATAAAGATGAAAATTGTCAGCCGAAGTTCCCAGAGGAGAAAAGTGAGAGGGTTGAAAAAACAGTGGTCACACAGGCAAACAAGTCTGGTGAGTACCATACTGCACAAGTAGGCATTTGGACAATATGTTTGTTGTTATTGTTGTTTGTTTCACTTTGTTTTGTTTTTATCTCTTCAGAAGGGACTGGACACAAGAATATAAATGACTCAAAATGCCCCCATCATTATTACCAGAAAAAAAAATTATAAACCATATACTAGAGTTAAATATTATATATATATGTAAACACACACATTCATAAGCACACATATCCCCAAAGAAAGAATTTAGAAGCTGACTTTACAGTGTAACCATAGAGAAAACAGGAATATCATTGGGTTATATGCAAAAGTAAATTCTGTAAATGCAAATGCTGCTGCTGAAAAAACAGTACCTCTCTTAGTGGTTAGACTTTTTACCAGCTGCTAAATGCTTCTTGTCTGTCACAATACAGTTGTAGATTTTTGAGACTAAAATAAAACATGGAGAGTATTTTATATTCTCCTTTCCTACTCAATCAGGTTTTCTAGGTATAAAAAAAAATCTCTCAACTATTTGAGACTTTAAGACATAGTATGTATACAAAATGATATAAGCCTTAAAATTTTTATCTTAACCGTGCATGAATATGAGAATCTTGATTTTTAAATTAAGTGCCTAAACATGCAATTTTGTATATTTGTGAATGTGGGGAAATCCTGTTTCCTTCTGCATCTGCCTTTAAATTTCCGAGCCATTACTCCTCCGTTTTCAAGGTAGGTGCTATTCCAAACTGATTGTTGTTGTTGCGTGCTGTTGTGATAGTCAAGGTTGTCTGTCAACTCGGCTTGACCATGATTTTCGGTGGTTTGGCAGTTATGTAATGATGTAGTTTGGCAGTTACGTAATCACATAACTTGGCAGTTATGTGGTGATGCAAGTTGACATTTATGTAATGCTGTAATCATCCTCTATGATGTGATCTGATGTGATTAGCCAATCAGTTGGAAGAAGAGTTTCCTCAGAGACGTGGCCTACATCCAATATAAGTATGGACATTATGGCAAGGCTCACTGGCTTTTCCTTGCTCTAGATCCTGCATCCAGCTTGTTGTCATCTGACCTCCAGTTCTTGGGACATGAGCGAATGGTCTGCTGTATTGCCTGCCAATCTTGGATTCATTGGCCTCCTTATCCTGTGAGCCAGCAGTCTGCTCTTTGACCTGCTGATCTTGGGCTCATTAGCCCCTGCAGCTGCATGAGTCAGGAGAAACCTCCAGACTGATGCCTGACCCACAGACTTAGGACTTGCCAGCCTCTACAACCACATGAGCCATTTTCTTAAGATAAATCTCTCTCTCTCTGTCTCTGTCTCTCTCTCTATATATATATGTATATATGCTTCGCTGGTTTTCTTCTCTAGAGAATGCTGTCAAGTGGATTCTAACTATAGCAACCTTATAGGACAGAGTAGAACTTCCCCAAAGGGTTTGCTAGGCTGCTTTGTTTATGAGAGCAGATTGTCATGTCTTTTCCCCTGCAGTGATCCTGGAGGGTTCGAACTTCTGACCTTTTGGTTAGCAGCTGAGTGCTTAACCATTGCTCTACCGGGGCTCCTTCCAAATTGATTAGAAGGCTCCAGTCATTCAAGAGGAGTGGAAGATTGGAAGAGAGTGACCAGTAACAGATGAGGAAGACTTCAACTCTGTTTTTGAAAATATGATTTTGTTTTAATGCTTCATTCAAAAAGATACTGTTTATTTGGAGATCATCTCTAACTAAAGGTAATACATAAAAGGCAAGAGCTAAGAAATTTGCTTTAGAAGTGTGGTAATTAGAAAACTGTGCAGCCAATAAACATGATATTACAGGAGAATACTTAGATGACATGGAAATATATTCAGTATATATTATTTAGTGAAAAAAGCAGTATGATACAACTTTGTAGATATAAAGTATGGTAATGAAAGAAAAAATCTGGAAGAACTATATTAACAGTGCTTATCTTTAGAGGCTAGGATTATAGGTGCCTCTTTATTCTTTTTGCTTATTTGTGTTTTTATAATATTCTAAAAAATATATATTTCCAGGGTAAATAAAAATAAACAAAAACCTGTTGCTGTCTATCCATTTACAACTCATAAAAAGCATGAAATATTTGTTTTAAATTATTTAATTTGTAACAAAGAGCCAGTCTATGAAACCAAAGAATTAAATAGAGGGAATATGTTTAAAACAACACAAAAGACAAAGCATGGTGGTCTGTATGATTCAATAAATGTTGAATATTTAAAATATTTACCTTTTGTAAAAAAGGCATATGCACCTTATATTCACAGATACTTTATGCTGAGGCTGATATTGTTTTTACTGCCTAGGAGAAAATGCCCTTATAATTCCTGTTACAGCAACTTGTAATGATCCTTGGCTCACAGTTATTGAATAACTTAGAAAAACAAATGTAATAACTGCAACATAAAACCAATAAGATAGCTAAAGAAATACAGATTAGCTCAAAGAATGTACAATAAGCAAATCCAGAAGTATTTTTAATTTAAATTTTAAAAAATAAAACTCATTTTTTGCTATGGATAATTTGGTTTAATTTGAATTCTTTAAATGTAGAGAAACTGCAGAATGTTATCTCAGCTCTAATGACATTTTTTGATATGAGAACTATGTAAGCATGAGCTAAGTGTACTTTGCATATATTCAGGTAATGTTTCTGAGCATATTACACCTACATATGCTATGCAAAATGTTGCAGAAGATTAAATTACCCTAGCCACATTTGGGAAGCAGCAGTATGTCTGTCATTGCATGTAAACATATGCAGATTTATGCAAAAGATTCTTAAATATGTGTACCTAAAGTCCTAAACACCCCATAGACATGCAAAGCCAGAAGGTTTTGTTTATTTTGAAATTATTGGGAAACCTATAAATGGGACTAAAGAAATAGATACGCTTATGGTATATTTTCAAATTTAGGGCATCTTTGTGGTGTTTTTTTCCTTCCTTTCTTTCTTTTTGAAGTCTTTTGGCCAAGATTTTCAATTCATCTGCAGTCATCTGTATGAGGGACTTAACACAAGCACAAAATTTCCATTTGCTTCAAAAAATCCTCCTGGAATCAGGGAAAGAGAGTTCATGCACCATTTTACATAATGAATCTGATTTGTTTGGCAGCTAAGTCCCTTTCTAATGGTACTTGTTGGTTGTTTACCTTTCTGGAGGTGCATTAACTCTTTCAGGTTATTGCAACAAAATATGAAATATTGCTAAAGCAGTTTACCAGAGTGATGTCATTTTCACAGTGTAATGAATTAGCCTCTGATTTGGTAAATCAGATAGTAATCACAACAGTGGCTCCGGTGGTATTAGCAATAACGTAGTATTTTGGTAATGAAAAATAGCCAGAATATGAGTATTTTCTAACAGAGTCACACTATGTTTTCTGTAATAGACAGTTCTTGAAAAGTTGTGTGAAACCCAAATCACTTGTATGTTGAATCCTCTTTTAAATCAAGTAGTAAATTTTACCAGGAACTTTTTAAAGAGATATGTCCAAGTTTAAAACATGGTCACCAAATTCTTTGACATCCTTCCCCTTGAGAGATATAATCTATGTTGCATCTCTGAATCTAGGCTCTGTGATGGTTTGACCAATAAAATACAAAAGAAGTAACACTGTAACAAGTTCTGGTCTCTGGTCTTAGTAAACTGGTATTATCCGTTTCTTTTGCCTCTTGGGATGCTCACTTTTGGAAATCAGTCACCAAGACAAGAGTAAACCCAGCAGTCTAGAAAGATGCCCATGTGGAAAAAAACTGAAGTTCTTAATCTTTAGAACTGTTTGATTTCTCAATCAAAAGACAAAACAAATTTGCCATTAATGTGTGTGAGCCATCTTGGAAACTGTATTGTCTAGCTACATGGAGCAGAGAAGAGTCTTGCCCACCAAGCCCTACCTAAATTACAGACTCATGACCTAACCAAATGATTGTCTTGAGGTTCTTCGTTATGCAGTTTCATGTAGTAACCTTCCCAGTGTGTTTGTGTGAGCCTTGGTGGCACAAATAGTTAAGTGCTCAGCTGCTAACATTTCTGTTAGCAGTTCAAACCCACCCAGTAGATTCACAAAAGAAAGACCTGGCCATCTGCTTCCATAAAGATTACAGCCAAGAAAACCCAGTGGAGTAGTTCTACTCTGTTACACAGGATCACTATGAATCAGAATCAGCTTGACAGCACTGAACATAAACAACATCTATTCACATTGTTTTTTTCTGGATATTACGTATACCTCCAAAGAGTTGGTTCATACTTGAGAAACCTGAGCCCCATCATTGTCATGGTCTAGTATTGGTTCTGAACTATATAGAAGCAATGAAAGCAGGATCTAGTATAATAGACACAAGGACAAAGGAAGAAATAAAATGTGTTTAAGAGCCTATGCTCGAGTTGTAATATTTACCTGTGTGGGAGGCATCTCTTGTGCTTCATCAAATCACATTAACTTTATCAAGAGTTGTTCTTGTTTTCCTCCTTCCCAATTAAATGATAAAATGAGAAACTGTGGCAGTGATCACAGCATTTAACCAACTTCTGTTTGAATATATAGATTTCATAAAGCTATTACTGGCAAACCTTGGAGGAGGGGCTTTCTCGTGATATTTTTCTATCCTGTGTTGAATTTTCTTTCCCTCCGGGACAGGTGGAGCACTGGTGTCGCAGTGATTAACAGCTCAACTGCTAAGTGAAAGGAAGGCAGTTTGAATCTACCAGCCACTCCTTGGAAAACCCTATGGGGCAGTTCTACTCTGTCTTGTAGGTTCGCTATGAGTAGGAATTGACTCTAAGGCAAAAGGTCTAGTTTTTGTTTTTTAAGGACAGGTAGTCAAATATACGTTTGAATTCACCTCCGGTAAGAAGTCCTTTCCGACTAGCCTTAATAGGATGTTGGGGTAACAAAAGGAGACCCTGGGAGTGAAATTGGTTAACTAGCTCACCTGCTGACTGAAAGCTTGGCAGTTCTAGTCCTCCCAGAGGTGCTTCAGAGGAAATTCCTGGTGATCTACTTGCAAAAAATCAGCCATTGAAAATTCTATGGAACACAGTTCTACTCTTATACACATGGGGTTGCCACAAGTTGGAATCAACTCGACTGCAACAGTGTTTTTTTTTTTTTTTTGTCCCCACTGGGCCGTGACAAGTGACTCAAGTTTGAATCCACTGACAAGGTTCTAGGAGGGCTATTGTGCAGTGATTTAGGGATAACTTCAAAAATATATTCCCTCTGATGCCTGGAATTTCGCCTTCTGGAAAGAAAACGAAAATAAAGCAGTTGTGCCATTAAATCCTTAATGTAGATTAGTGTCTTATATCACCTTCCATTATTTGTGACAACTAGCACAAAGTAAGTTTGTTTGGGCAGCAAACGAGGAAGCGACGTGGAGCTACTTTCCTCAGGAAATTAGGAGTTGGTGTGGGATCCCAGAGCTGCAGTGAGCCGAGAGTAGTACGAAGTCAGATTTCACAGTTTTGCCCCTCTGACCTTGTTGCTGTATATCTAAACCAAAGGAAACATATGCATGTGTTCAGTGGGCTAGTTTTCTTCCTAGTGCTAAAGTCTTTCCTGGTAGCACTTTACACCCAGGTAAGCACGTTCAGATTTTCATCTCACTAAGGGGGCATTTAGTGCATTACTGCTTCGGTGTCCTCATTGCCTCTGAGTGAATGAGCTTCTCCGAATACCAGAATTACCAGTAGAGAGTGACTCAGAGAAGCAAGCACATTAGTTATGGGTCTTAAGGCTCCTTACAACTCTCATTATTATTTAAAAGTAATGTTTGCATGATAGCATGACGGACTTCTTCAGATGATGACTTTGTTTTATTTTCCAGCAGTTGCCTATAAGCCACTGGCCTGTGCTGTCTTGGAAATACACACACTTGGCAGTCATTGTCCTACTCCAGTTTGAGTTGGTGTCAGGGTAATTCAGCAATCCCTTGTGATCAATGTTCTACAGTTTTTATAGGCATCCCTTCTCTGCATAAATATTTCCGATCTGCCTCCCTGCTCTGCCCTGGAAGTCCATAACCATTTCCTAGAATGGCTTTAAAAAAAGAGAAGCATTTCTTTCACCTCTATTAAGATGTCTCTGAGGTAGGAGATAGGAGTCAAGAGCCATTTATGTCATCGTTATTTCCTTCAATCTGTTATGCACACATACATGTCCCTGTCCCATAGAGTTAGCCCTGTATGTTAACAGCCTGTCGATAACCCAGTGTGAAATGAACTTAATATTTTTGTTAAAGTAAGGAGGTAGAAAAACAGTGCCTTCTAATTAAATGACTGTGCAGAGTACTTATCACGGTGTCCTTTTGCTGAGGCTTTGTTCTTTAATTTTTCCTGTATGTACGTATATACACATGCCTTTCTGTATTTATATCTTACATAATAATAGTATCTGAACACTCTTTCTTCTTATAACTGCTTTCTTTTACTAGCTGATGGTATTACTAGATAAATAATGTTAATTCAAGACTGGTGAATTATAGAAAAGATGATCAAAAATGAGCAGACCAACTTATTGTTGGGTCCTTCTTTATAAGTAAACTAATTTTGCAGAATTAGAAACTGTTTCAGGTTGTTTAAAACAAAAACAACAAAAATTCAGACTGGACTGGCCATATTCTATTGCATGTTACGTTGTAGTAAAAACAGTGGCCATTGAGTCAGTACTGACTCACGGCAACCCCACGTGTGTTAGTGTAGAACTGTGATCCACAGGGGTTTCAATGGCTGATTTTTCAGAAGTAGATCAGCATATCTTTCCTTCAAGGTGCCTCTGGGTGGATTTCAATCTCCACTCTTGGTTAGCAGCTGAGTGCGTTAGCCATTTTACCACCTAGGGACTCCTATGTTGTAGTTGTTGTGTGCCCTTGAGCCAATTCCAATGCATAGTGACCCTATAGGACAAAGTAGAGCTGTCCCATAGGGTTTCCTAGGCTATGATCCTTACAGCCCGAACAGCCCATTGATGGGTCTGAACTGACAACCTCTAGGTTAACAGTTTAGCACTGGAGTAGCTGCTGATAAAGTGAAATCCAGTTTTAGTTGAGGGAAGAAAATCAGTGGAGACAGAAGGGAACCGCCATTTTTAGCCTTAACACTGCCAGTACTGTCCTTAGCCTTTTATATACATTATTTTGTTTGACCCTCATAGTAATAATATGAGATAGGTACTGATTTTTCCATTTTACAGATGAAGACACTGAAGTTCAGCAAGGTTAAAGAACTTGCCCAAGTCCAAGCAGCTGGCAAGTTTCAGATCCAGGATTTGAAATATGATTTGTCATTACAATCTGAGATTTTTCAATTGCACAATATAAATAGCCAAACTGAAACAATAAAGAATGAACAGATTTTAAGGATGGAGTTCAAAGTTTCAAAAGCATTAGGAAAATTGTCTAAGGTCCCTGGTGGCACAGCGGTTCAAAACCCAGCTGTTAACTGAAAGGTTGGCTGTTCAAAACAACCCAGCTGCTCCTGGGAACAAAACCTGACAATCTACTTCCTTAAAGATTACAGCCAAGAAAACCCTACGGAGACGTTCTTCTCTGTCATACGGGGTTGCCATGAGTCAGAATACCAACAACAGCAACAACAGTGTAACAAAAAGAGACTAAGATAAGATTCTAGGATTGGGGAATTGTAGTATTTTTTTACTACAAACAAAGAAATGAACAATTTACCAACCTCAACAATTGAAAGGCCAGATTGCAGACTGCTGATTGATAAATGCTGAGCATGTCTCAGATTAGATCCCAATCTTATCCTGCCTTTTTCCAAAGGCTTTATAAATCTGTGCATTTAGGCTTTTTTTTCTTTTTAACAAAGAGAGACTCCCTTGATTTTTTATATTATAATTTAATGAGGAAATAGAATTTATTTGAAATTGGAAACATGGAGTCCATCAGACAGAATACTAGATATTTCAAAAGGAAGAATTTTAGTGTATATTACTACTTGAATTTTTAATCTTTCATATATTAGACTTGGAATAGACGAATAAAGGTATTCCAAAATCAATTAAATTTCAAGCCCATAATATTTTTCTTAAATATTTTTTGGGAGGAGGGTAAAGGTTAGAGAGGTCTCTGGATGCTGCTAATAATTTGCTCTCAGCTGCTGAACAAGAGATTGGAACCACTGAGCAGCACCACTGAAGAAAGGCTTGGTGATCTGCTTCCATAAAGATTACAGCCAAGAAAACCCTATGGAGCTCAGTTCTACGGTGTAACACATGGTGTCACCATGAGTTGGAATCAACTCAAAGGCAATGGTTTGTGTGTGTGTGTGCAGGGGGTTGGGGGAAGGTTGAAAGCGTAGATAAGGAGCTCATATGAAAACAAAACATTCTCAACTACTTAGAAATGAGAAGAATGTCCTGTCAAAAGTTAGTAATAGCCAGGGCAATAGCCAGGATTTATAAGAGTGTTTGTACGATATTGCCCTCAATTTGAAGTAGGCTTTGAAAAAGCTAGGACAGTCATCAAGAGTTTTTTAAACAAACTGGACCTTAAAGAAGTTAGAAGAAATGAGACTATTCAGCCATTTCTCTTTAAAAATGAGTTGATAATATTTGCCAAGAAGAAAGGAAAGAACTCATGACTTATTCTGCACAGTTGTTTCTTTATTACCATGAAGAATAATTAAAAAAAGGATGGGTTTGCATGGGAGCAGGAAGGATTCCATTTGGGTATGACCACCAGGGTGATGAAATACTGTAGTTCCTTAAGAAACCTAGCAGTCTTTGGTCAGCTGCATAATAAATATGAAGAAGTATTAAATATTTAAATAATTCCCCCAAGAGATAAATGATTAATAAAATGAATGAGTCAGAATAAAGTAATTCTCTGTCAGAATAAATGTTTTTACCGGATGTGCTTGCCAGTGGCACTCCAAAAGGATGGAACTTATATTACTTCCTAAATAAATAGTGCCATTTGAAATAACTCTAACCTCGAAAGGTCCCTAATGGTGATAATTCTTCTTTTTCAAAGTGTCTAAATAATCATTTATTTGCTGCTTTAATTCTGATTGATGATTTAGACCCATCCCTTGATTGATTTTCTACTTACAACTTCCTTACAGTTTTTCATGCTTGTCAGAGATTGGAATGTTTCACACTCTCCTTCATACTATTTCTCAGTCTTATACACCACTCTGAACTCTCCTTGTAATAAAATTTCCCAGAATGAGGACCCCTGAATCTAGGCTGTCCCCATGTCAAAATGGCATCAGCATCCCTACAGATTTATTACTGAAATTTTATTACATCAAAAATGATTATTGAGTTGCTTACTGCATTTCAGGTCCTGGTCATAACCAAAACATAATAGTGCCACCACCTCCTTCTGCCACCCACTCAATTCAATTCCAGGACTCCTTTTTTATATTCTGTCTAGGTAATGATGCTTTCTACTTTATTCTCCCTCATGACACTTTCTCTGCAAAAGTCCTATAAATCAGATAGTGAGTGCTACAATTCTCAGACAGCTACAGCATTCGGAGCTAAAATGACCTTCACAAGGTCATGGAGCTGGACAAGTGCAGAATGTGATACTTTTCTGAATTCATTCAACATGTGTTTTTTTGGTAGCTGCTGCTGACCTACTCTTCTATCTGTTGTTTATTTTTTTACTCTTTTTTAAAAAATTGTACTTTAGATGGTTTACAGAACAAACTAGCTTCTCATTAAACAGTACATACATTGTTTTATGACACTGGTTAACAACCCCAAGACATGTCAACACTCTCCCCTTCTCAAGCCCGGGTTCCCTATTACCAGCTTTCCTGTTTCCTCCTGCCTTCTAGTCTTTGTCCCTGGGCTAGTATGCCCCTTTAGTCTCATTTTGATTTATGGACCTGTCTAATCTTTGAATTAAGAGTGAACCTCAAGAGTGACTTCATCACTGAACTGAAAGGGTGTCTGGGGGCCATACTCTCAGGGTGTCTCCAGTCTTTGTCAGGCCAGTAAGTCTGGTCTTTTTTTGTGAGTTAGAATTTTATTCTACATTTTTCTCCAGCTCTGTCCAGGACCCTCTATTGTGATCCTGTCAGAGCAGTCAGTGGTGGTAGCCGGGCACCATCTAGTTGTACTGGACTCAGTCTGGTGGAGGCCATGCTAGTTGTGGTCCATTAGTCCTTTGGACTAATCTTTCCCTTGTCTCTTTAGTTTTCTTCATTCTCCCTTTCTCCCAAAGGGGTGAGACCAGTGGAGTATCTTAGATGGCCACTCACAGGCTTTTAAGACCCCAGACGCTACTCAACGACTATGAAATATATGTAGGAAATTAAAAATACAATACAGAAATTTAAAGGAAAAAAAAAAAGCAATGGAAGATAAATCAAGGAAAACTCTGAGAAATCAGAACAAAAATATGGACATTAAAAATCATAGAGAGCAGATCTTTTGACAAAATGTAAAAAGCTATTCAAGATTTGCAATACATGAATGATAAGAATTAAAGAAACTGAGACTAATGAAAACAGGTGGAAGAAAATTATCAAATAAATAATATAAGAATATTTCCTAGATGTTATGGATGTGTGTTATCAAATTCGAAGGGCTCACAGAGGGTTCCATGCAATAAAATAAAATCCTACATCAATGTACGATATTTTGAATTTTCAGCATGTCAAGGATAAAGAAATATTCCCAGAATCATCAGAAAGTGAAAAAGTTCCCATGTGCAAGAGAGGGAATCATAATATCACAGAACTTCTCAATAGCAACAGCCCAAAAATCATGAAGTAACCTTCACAATTCTAAAGATACTAGGCTTACAATTTAGAATTCTGTATTCAGTTCACTTATGAATTAATCTTAAGCATAAAATAAATACATAACTAGACGTGCAAACAATCAATAAATATTGACCAGTTTTCCTTTTTACAGAGCTACTGGAAGATGTGCTTCAAAAAAACAAAGGGATAAACTAAGAAATAAGAAACATGATTTAAGAGAAAGAAGGAAGAAAAGGATGTCTCTGAGGAACAGGAAGTCCCCAACGTGCAGTTATGGACAGAGTAGCCTAGAAGCAAGTGGCCTAGGCTGGGCATCATGATGGAAGACTTCACAAGGATTGTTGTTGTTAGGTACTGTCGGGTTTGTTCCAACTCTTAGTTACCCTATGTACAATAAAAAGAAACACTGCCTGGTCCCGCACCATCCTCACAATCATTGTTATGCTTGAGCCCATTGTTGCAGCCATTGTGGCAATCTATCTCATTGAGGGTCTTCCTCTTTTTTGCTGACCCTTTACTTTATCAAGCATGATGTCTGTCATGGATTGAACTGTGTCCCCCAAAAATATCTGTCAACTTGGCTAGGTCATGATTCCCAGTGTTGTATGATTGTCTACCATTTTGTAATCTGATGTGATTTCCCTATGTGTTGTAAATCATACCACTATGATATAATAAGATGGATTAGCAGCATTTATATTGATGATATCTACAAGATTAGATAGTGTGTTAAGCCAGTCTTCTGAGATATAGAAGAGAGAAGCAAGCAGAGAGACATGGGGGACCTCATACCACTAAGAAAGCAGTGCTGGGAGTAGACCACCTCCTTTGGACCTGAGGTTCCTGTGCTGAGATGCTCCCAGACCAAAGGAAGACTGATGACAATGACCTTCCTTCAGAGCCAACAGAGGGAGAAAGCCTTCTCCTGGAGCTGGTGCCCTGAATTCAGACTTCTAGCCTACTGGACTGTGAGAAAATAAACTTCTCTTTGTTAAAGCCATCCACTTGTGGTATTTCTGTTAGAGCAGCACTAGATGACTAAGACAATGTCCTTCTCCAGGGACTGGTCCCTTCTGATAACATGTCCAAAGTATGTGAGACAAAGTCTCACCATCCTGGCTTCTAATGAGCATTCTGGTTGTACCTCTTCCAAGACAGATTTGTTCATTCTTTTGGCAGTCCATGGTATATTCAATATTCTTCTAAAACACCATAATTCAAAGACATCAGTACTTTTTCAGTCTTCCTTATTCGTTGTCCAAGAATAGTCATCAGGAAAAAATGAAAATGGTAGAATCTCTGGTGAGATTGGGCTTTTGGAAAATAATATTGATAGATTGATAATGCATGAAAATAGCTATATATAAAACTAGGCAAATGAAAAATGAAGCCAATATCAATTTCAGGGAAAATAATTGATACAGGTCATATAATACTTAAGCATTTTACAAGATATTGCTTATCATTGGGCAATATTTACATGGTCAGATAATATAAAAACTGACAACAAATATAACCAAAAATGTTGGCTGAACTTTTTAAAGGAAGAGGGTGGGAATTTTAAAGAGAAGTACGAAAGAAAGCTAATTTTTCATCTTCCATAAGAGGAATTCCATTTCATTCAAACAGTGATTAAAATTGATAAATTAAGACACATCAGTGTATCCATCTTAGTTATTACCATGGAGATAAATAATCAAAGACAAGGCTTAAAGAGTAAAGTTATGACTTCTGGGGAGCATCCTTCAGGTAGAGCAGACTAGAGAAGGAAAGGTACCTTTATTTATTTTTATATAAGCCTTTAATACAGTTTGACTTTTTTAAACAAAAAAAATCACCTGTTTTATTTATTAAAATAAAAAATAGTAAGATATTAATATAACAAAAAAAAGTATATTCTAAAATGAACATATAAAATCTAAAAAAACATAAAGAAGAAAGCAAAAGTCACTCCTAACACTCCTAACAGCCTAACCTAGAGACAATATCTACTGCTTCTGAAATAATGGCTGCTACTTCTAAAGTCCAAGGAAATATTTTCAAATCTGTTTAAACATAAGTAATATAATTTTGAATATGTAAATATATATACATATATATTTATATAACTAATTATCCCCACTTAATTTACTGAGCATAGAGAACACAATAATGAATCTTTAAATAAAAAAAATACATGTGTTGTTGCTAGTTGCTGTTGAGTCCTGCTCATGGTGACCCCATGTATGCAGAGTAGAACTTCTCTGTAGAGTTTTCAAGGCTGTGTAATTTTGGAAGCAGATTGCCAGGTCTGTCTTCCAAGGCGCCTCTGGGTGTGTTTGAACTCCTAACCTTTTGGCTAGTAGTCAAGCACTTAACCATTTGTGTCACCCAAGGGCCATATATATATACATATATACATTTCATCTACCCCAATTTTAATACTATGAACTCAAGCTGGTTAAATTTTATTTGATAATGTAGGTATGTATATACACATATATGCAATGGTAGGAAAAAATTTAAAAAATAAAATGAGAAAGGCATAGCCAGTGAAGGAGAGGTGCTTATGTTCTAAATTGGATAAGTGCATCCCGTTGCACGTATCTGAGAGAAAAGTGCTCCTGACAGAACGTCAAAGCTGGGAACAGGCTGGAATGTTTGAGAAACAACCAAGAGGCCAATATGGCTAGAACAGAGAGTGAGGGGAAGAGCAGTAAGCAGTAAAATCAGAGAAGTAATGACTTGTTACAACAAATTGAAAGGACTTTGGCTTTTCTTCTGATTGTCTTGGGATTCCAGCAGAGTTTTGAGGAGGGGAGTGACAATGTTCACTCTGGTTTTGTGCTGGATTCAGTGTTCCAAGGGAGCGTTAATGATAGATTCAACCATCGTCTTAAAGATGGAGAGGTTAGAAGAGATCAGATCCTGAAAATATAAATACAGGGGAGAGTTATTGGGATTTGCTGTGGATTGGAGGCAGATCCGTTTTATCTTCCTCTTTCCTCTAGTTTACCCATTAGGTCATCGGGTTAAAAAAATTATCAAATTACATTCAAAGCCAAAATTCAGGGTTCTATATACTTTTCACACTTTTTCCTGTGGTTATAGAGTTTGATGTCATGAGTCTTATGATTCAGTTGTTGATGGTTCCATCCGCCAACCCTACCCCTAAGCACACAGTGCAACAATGAAAAAAATGTTGTTTGCCAGCAGAGAACTCTGAAGGCATTAACTCATACCTAATGGCTGTGGAAGTCTAATGACGCAGAAAAGATCTGACAGGGATCTTCAGAGGATTGCAAATTAATATGAACACAAGTTTCCCATTAGGAACATCATGTTATCTAGTTTTATAAGCAATTTCCTGCATTTCCCAGTGTTAAAGACTTTGAAAATATAAATTATGGCAAAAACTTAAAGACCTGTATCGGGTCTCAAAATGACATAGGACTTTTTAAAAGATGGAAGAATTATTTCCCTGTATATATCTCCACTCCCCTCTCATTGCAGTAGCTATTAGATCTGCCAAGCATAAATAATAAAAGGGTTCTGGGTCAGGTTGTGTTGAGTTACATAATGCAGACAAGACACGAGCAAGCTTTCAATTACACACGTTTGTATGGCCTCCCATGCCAATATGTGTAGCAAACAACTACCATGAGGTGACAGTGTTCTGGAGATTGGTTGGATTATGATAAAGATAAAGCTTTGTAGTTTTCAAAATAGTTATAGAGTCCTGTTATATGTATTGCACTTAGAGGTCCAGGCTAAACTACCCAGGATCACAGTGTCAACTAGTGACAGAAGGAATTCTCAAACTCTGGTTTCCTACCTCACATTTGAGCTTTTTTTTTTTTTTTTTCCTCACCATGAGACAATGCCCAGTCTTAACCAGATTAACTCAATTCAATTATATAAAATGCATGTGTTTAATATTGATCCAAGGAGCCCAAGTGGTGTAAGGGTTAAGCCCTTGACTGCTAACTGAAAGTTTGGCAGTTCAAACCCACCCAACCACTCTGCAAGAGAAAGACCTAGATCTGCTCCCATGAAGGTTACAGCCTGGAAAACTGTATGGGGTAGTTCTACTCTGTCACATGGGGTCACTGTGAATTGAAAATTGATTTAACAACACCAAACAACAACAATATACAGTCAGCTTTACTTTCAAGATAGTTTCAGTGCATCTTTGCAACATTTTTTTTTTTAACAAAAGACTGAAATTAAATTAAATACTGATAAGTAAAGGAAGAAGAAGGAGCCATGGTCACTGGTGGCGCAGTGGTTAAGAGCTCAGCTGCTAACCTGAAGTTTCGTGATTTGAACCCACCAGCTGCTCTGTGGGAGAAAGATGTGGCAATCTGCTTCCATAAAAATTATAGTTTGGGGAACCCTATAGAACACTTCTACTCTGTCCTCTAGGGCTGTTATGAGTTGGAATCTATTTGATGGCACACAACAACAAACTAAGGAAACAGTATAGCAACATGGTTAAGAGACTGGCAACTGCATTTAAATCCCAGAAGCACATTTCCTACATGGGTGATATTGGTCTATTTATATTAACTCAGTATGTTTTAATTTTTTTCTTCTATAAACCACAGATATTAATGTCACCTACCTCAGAAGTTGACTGTGAGGATGAAATGAGTAAAATCATCAAAATTATCTAACATAGTGCCTGGCACGTAATAAATATTAGTACCATTAGGAGGTTCTTTCTACTAAGCTGATAATTAGGAACCCTAACATTATTTTGATTCTGCACATAGTTTCCTTCTGTTGAAGAAAAACAACAAATTTTAAACTCAGAAAATAAGGCCATACATGACAAAATGCTTAGTGGCTGATGCACTTCCCAGAGGTACTAAGGTTTGTTATAATAAATAATACTGTTCACTTTATCCCTCCCAAGTTTCTGAAGCATGGTAAAGGTAATAATGTGTAACTGATGGAATTTCAAATAAAGCATTATTAAAATATTTGTTCAGTGACCTTTTTGCTCTTTACATTTTGTCTTCTTGTGGCTGTTACAATTCTCGTGCAATCTCCATTCATCCTACATATTTCTTTCAGTTCCACTCATGATGTCCCCTTAATTGGTTCAGGACTCCTATTTTCTTTTCTTTTTGGAATTGAGAAAAGATATGAGATAGTACTTGTTAAAAAGTTTATATTCCAAATTGGGAGATTCAGGCCTGGAGAAAGACACAGCAGAGTAGATCTCTCATTAAAAAGGGAATAAACATCAGTCAGCTTTTCACGGTATATGAATTACAGTAAGTACTTTAGAAGACCTTACACAACCTAGCAGGATGCCATGTGGTGAAATCCTGTTTTAGTGCTAAAAGATGCTTTTGCCTGTGTGGGGTGCTAAATCTGTCAAGAGTATTTTATTCCTGACAATCTAGAATGCTGAGATAGTCTATAAAACCTATTTACATATTTACAAAATTCTCAGGATGTAATTCACAGATTGGAAATTTTTGGATGAACACAGCAGAAGAAGGCAGAAATAAGAAATATATTTTTTCAGGAAAAAAAAATGCTAAGAAGAAAAAAATATCTTCTCATGATCCATAGATTAGGGATGACTCAGAGCATTCTCACAGCAACAGTCTGTTTCCACAAGGCATACAATTCAACGTAGCTCAGAGAACTGCAATCTTGCTTTGGCAAGATCTACATCAGGGGATATTGGTAGGCATGAGTTGAATTTACTGTTAAATTTACCAGTCACATGAATATCCAGATTCTAGTTTTGTGATGTAGAAAAAACAGACTCATTAAGAGTTTCTAGGCAAGCAATATTTTGTTTCTTGTTATAAATAACAAAATATACCTTAATTCCAAGTTGATATCACCTGTGAATTTATCTTTTTCTGAGCAAAGGTGCAAATAGCACATTATAGTTAGCACTTCATGACCAGAGAAACGTATTTCGAATGAAACACACCTAATGGAAGGCAGGGGACTCAATGCAGTATGTTTAAAAAATGTCCATCTGGATGAAAATCCACAAAACCTGAAAGTCCGTAAAGAATCTGCGTATGTTATAAAAGAGCTCTTTTGGATCTGATGAAAAGGAGCCCTGGTAGAGCAGTAGTAAAGCACTCGGCTTCTGCCTGAAAGGTCAGCAGTTCCAACCCACCAGTCACTCCGCTGAAGAAAGATGTGATGGTCTGTTTCTGTAAAGATCTACAGCTTTGAAAACCCTATGGGGTAGTTCTACTTTGTCCTGTAGGGTAATTGTGAGTTGTAATCAATTCAACGGCCATGGGTTTGGTTTGGTTTGGTTTGGTTTGATTTGGTTTGGTTTGGTTTGGTTTGGTTTGGGACCTGACAATATGACAGACCCCTCCTTCTACAAACATCTGGGGACACTGCATAAAATATAACGACACTAAATGAATACTAACCATGGTCAAAATGAAGAAGAGAAATCTGTAGGTTCTGGAATGAAGAGGAATCACAAATCCAGGGCACTAAGTGTCCAAGTGATTGTTGTGACTTTTATGAATGTCTGTAATTAAAAAAGGACACACCACCTCACATGAGTTAAAAATTCTCATTAGAATTGTTCAGTTTTGAAAACTTGGACAAACAATAAAAGTAACTCACCTCTTTGTTGATCAATAACAACTGTAGACAGAGAACACTGCAACCATAGTTTTGGCTAGCAATGAAAGTGAACAAGAGATTGAGATACTTGCAATAACTCTAATGTGGGTAAAAATTATCTGTGATTTCTAATGGTAGCAATGCCACAGCTTCTGTTAATACTATTGTAATTTACTACCTACATTCGTGATCATAGGCTATAGTAGATTCCAGTTACAGCTTGATCAAACTAAAGATGTGATTTTGCCGTCAAATTTCAGGCCCTTAAAATCTATCCATGAATCTCATGGAGGTTAAGGATCAAAGGTTAAGAACTCATGCTCTATATTTTTTATCTTGTTGAATCTTTACATGACCCCTGTGAGGGACGAATTATTATTATTTAACTGGTGAGACAACTGAAGGACAGTGAGTTTGAATCTTTTTTCCCAAATCATACAAGTAAATTGTGAAGCTGGGATTCTAACAAATGCAAACTGATATAGGCATATTTGCTTTTATTTTAATTGTAAACTAAACTCTTATACATTTTTAGTTCTATGTCTATATAGTCAGATTTTTTTTCCTTATCTATTCATGGATCAAGGAACCCTGGTTGCATAGTGGTTAAGCACTAGGCTGCTAAATAAAAGGTCAGCAGTTCCAGGCCACCAGTCACTTCAAGAGAAAAGATAAAGATCACAGCCTTGGAAAGTCTATGGGTTTCTACTCTAGCCTGTAAGATTGCTAGGAGTTGGAATTGACTCAATGGCAATAGGTTACGGGGTTATTCATAGGTCACATCCATTATGGCATAATTATTACAATTTTTTAATTAGTTGTAATATTTGGTAGGACAATTTGTCTCTCAATAGCTTACACACATTTTTTTATATATCCAGATTAATTATCTGAATTTTAAAGAATGACTTTTGTAAGTTCAGGTTTATTGAGGTGTAATCTACAGACACTAAAACTCATCCTTTTCTGAGGTAGAGATGATGAGTTTTACATATGCATAAAAACACCACCACAATAGAAATATGGAACATTTCCATCAATCCAAAAAATTCTTTCATTGCGCTTTGTCAATTCCTTCCCCCAAACCTAAAAAAAAAAAAGGTGTTTAAGAGTATACATTAAGTCAGAGGAGGTGAGGAAGTTGTTTTTTTTTTTTTTTTTTTTCCCAACCAGACCGAAAAAAAGGAGGAGGAGGAGGAGGAGGATATATCATAAAGGAAATGATTGGTGAATTTCACTAAGTTCTTTTTCAAACACTTATTTAAAAATAAGTTTAACTAAACAAAAGTAATCTTATGTAAAAGTAATAATAGACTACCTGCACTAAAGTGAATTCAGTACTGTTAGGATTAAGCTATTAAATCTAAGGTTTGAGGAGGGATTGAGTTGAGTAAGGTTTTTTTTTTAAATTTTTTTATTGTACTTCAGGTGAAGGCTTACAGAACAAATTGTTTCTCATGAAACAGAAGTACAAACGTTGTTTTATGACATTGGTTAACAACCCCACAACATATTAACCCTCTAACTTCTCAACCTTTTTTTTTTTTGGTGAAGATACACATAGACAAAGATACACCACTTCAAAAATTTGTACATGTATAGTTCAGTGACATTGACTACACTCTTCGAATTGTGCTGTTATTCTCACTTAAGATGAAGGCTTACAAAACAAAATGGTTTCTCGTTTAACAGTTAATACAAATGTTGCCCTATGGCAATGGTTAACAGTCTTACAACACATCAACAATATCCTTGCTTAACCTTGGGTTCCCTATCACCAGCTTCCTAATCCCCTTCCGCTTTCTGGCCCTTGTCACTGGACTCCTATACCTCATTAGTCTCATTTGGTTTTTCAGGGCTGTCCACTCCCAGGCTGAACAGAGAACCTTGGAGGTAACATCACCACTGAGCTAAAACGTGTCTGGGGGCCATACTCTCAGGGTTTCTCCAGTCTCCTTTAGGCCAGTAAATCTGGTCTTCTTTTTGTGGGTTAGAATTATACTCTACATCCTTCTCCAGCTCTGTCCAGAACCCTCTGTTGTGATCCTGATCAGAGCAGTCAGTGGTGGTAGCCGGGCACCATCTAGCTGTTCTGGACTCAGTACGCTGGAGGCCTTGGTAGCTGTGGACAATTAGTCCTTTGGACTAATCTTTTCGTTATATCCTGTTCTCTTCATTCTCCCTTGTTCCCGAAGGGATGAGACCAGTGGAGTATCTTAGATGGCCACTCACAGGCTTTTAAGACCCCAGACGCTACTCACCAAGGTAGAATGTAGAGCATTGTCTTTATAAGCTGTGTCATGCCAATTAAGCTAGACATTCCCCAAGACCATGGTCCCCACAGCCCTCCGCCCAGCAATTCAGTCCCTCAGGGAGTTTGGATGCGTCTATGCGGCTTCCATGACCTCTCCTTGTACAAGTTGTTCTAGTTTCCCCTGTATTGTGTACTGTCTCACCCTTCACCCAAGATACCACTTATCTATTGTCTATTTAGTATTTCCCCCCCACCCAATCATCCCTGGTAACCAACAAAGATTGTTACATTTTGTGTGTGAAGTTTTTCATGGGTTTTTACAATAGAGGTCTCATACAATATTTGTCCTTTTGTGATTGACTTATTTCACGCAGCATAATGTCCTCCAGTTTCATCCATGTTATGAGATGCTTCACAGATTCATTGTTGTTCTTTCTTGTTGCATAGTACTCCATTGTGTGTATGTACCATAGTTTTTTTATCCATTCATCTGTTGATGGGCATCTAGGTTGTTTCCATCGTTTTGCTATTGTGAACAATGCTGCCATGAACATAGGTATGCATATGTCTATTCGAGTGACGACTCTTATTTCTCTAGGATATATTCCTAGGAGTGGGATTGCTGGATCGAATGGTATGTCTATTTCTAGCTTTCTGAGGAAGTGCCATATGATTTTCCAGAATGGTTGTATCATTTTGCATTCCCACCAGCAGTGCATAAGTATTCCTATCTTCCTGCAGCCCCTCCAACATTTGTTATTTGCAGTGTTTTTGATTTGTGCCAGTAATGCCGGGGTGAGACGGTAACTTATTGTGGTTTTAATTTGCATTTTTCTAATGGCTAGTGATCGCAAGCATTTCATCATGTGTCTGTTGGCCATTTGAATGTCTTCTTCGGTGAAGTGTCCGTTCATTTCCTTTGCCCATTTGTTAATAGGATTATTTGTCTTTTTGTTGTAGAGGTGTTGGATTTTCTTCTAGATTATGGAGATTAGACCTTGTTCTGACTTGTACTGTCCAAAAATTATTTCCCAGTCTGTAGGTTCTCTTTTTACTCTTTTGGTGAAGTCTTTTGAAGAGCATAGGTATTTGATTTTTAGAAGATGCCAGTTCTCTAGCTTATTTATTGGGGTTTGTGCATTGATGGTTATGGTTGGTATCAATTCTGTTCCATTGGTCAATGTATCTGTTGTTGTACCAGTACAAGGCTGTTTTGACTACAGTAGCTGTATAGTAGGTTCTGAAGTCAAGTAGTGTGAGTCCTCCAACTTTATTCTTCTTCTTCAGTAGTGCTTTACTTATTCAGGGCTTCTTCCCTTTCCATATAAAGTTAATGATTAGCTTTTCCATCTCTTTGACGAATGTTGTTGTTATTTGGATCGGGATTGCATTGTATTTGTAAATTACTTTAGGTAGAATTGTCATTTTCACAATGTTGAGTCTGCCTATCCATGAGCATGGTATGTTTTTCCATTTGTGTAGATCCCTTTGGGTTTCTTGCAGTAGTGTTTTGTAGTTTTCTTTTTATAGGTCTTTTACATCCCTGGTCAGATTTATTCCTAAGTATTTTATCCTTTTAGGGGCTATTGAAAATGGTATTGTTTTCCTGATTTCCTTTTCATTGTTCTCCTTATTGGTGTATAGGAATGCAACTGATTTTTGAATGTTTATCTTGTATCCTGCTACTCTGCTAAATCTTTCTATTAGTTCCAGTCGATTTCTCGTGGAGTCTTCATATCATCTGCAAACAGGGACAGTTTAACTTCTTCATTACTAATTTGGATGCCCTTTATTTCTTTTTCTTGCCTTATTGCTCTAGCTAGAACTTCCAGCACAATGTTAAATAGGAGTGGTGATAAAGGGCATCCTTGTCTTGTTCCTGTTTTCAAGGGGAATGTTTTCAGCCTCTCTCCATTAAGAATGATGTTGGCCATTGGTTTTGCATAGATGCTCCGTTACTATGTTGAGAAACTTCCCTTCTATACCTATTTGATTGAGAGTTTTTATCAGAAATGGGTGTTGAACTTTGTCAAATTACTTTTTTGCATCAATTGAGATGATCATGTGATTCTTTTCTTTCCTTTTATTTATTTGGTGGGCTGTGTCGATTGATTCTCTAATGTTGAAGCATCCTTGCATACCTGGTATGAATCCTCCTTGGTCATGGTGTATTTTTTTTTTTTGATATGATGCTGAATTCTATTGGCTAGAATTATGTTGAGAATTTTTGCATCTATATTCATGAGAGATATTGGTCTGTAATTTTCTTTTTTTGTGACATCTTTTCCTGGTTTTGGTATCAGCATTATGCTGACTTCATGAATGAATTTGGAAGTGTTGCTTCCTTTTCTATGCTCTGAAATAGCTTGAGTAGTACTGGTACCAGCTCTTCTGTAAATGTTTTGTAGAATTCTCCAGTGAAGCCATCGGGGCCTGGGTTTTTTTTGGTTGGGATTTTTTTTATTACCTTTTTAATCTCTTCTCTTGTCATGGGTCTGTTCAGATTTTCAACATCACTTTGTTGTAGTTTGGGTAGGTGGTGTGTTTCTGGAAATTTATCCATTTCCTCTAGGTTTTCAAGTTTGTTGGAGTATAGTTTTTCATAATATTCTGTTATAATCCTTTTTGTTTCAGTTGGGTCTGTTGTAATGTCACCCATTTCATTTCTTATTTTGGTTATTTGTGTCCTCTCCTGTTTTTCTCTTGTCAGCCAGGCCAGTGGTTTGTTCATTTTGTTGATTCTTTCAAAGAACCAACTTTTGGTTTTGTTGATTCTTTCTATTCTTTTTCTGTTCTCTGTTTCATTTATCTCTGCTCTGATCTTTACTATTTCCTTTCTTCCTGTGGTTGTGGGCTTTTTTTGCTGTTCTCTTTCTATATCTTTGAGTTCTGTAGTTAATGTTTTGATTTTGTCTCTTTCTTCTTTTTTGATATGTGCATCTATTGCTATAAATTGTCATCTGAGGACTGCCTTTGCTGTGTCACAAAGGTTTTGGTATGATGTGTTTTCATTCTCATTTGATTCTATGAATTTTTTGATTCCTTCTCTGATTTCTTCTATTACCCACCAATGTGTAAGCAGGGTATTATTCAGTTTCTATGGAGCTGATTTTTTTTCCTTGTTCTTTCTATTGTTAATTTCTACCTTGATGTCATTGTGGTCAGAGAAGTTACTTTGAATTATCTCAACGTTTTGGATCTTGTTGAGGATTGCTCTGAAGCCTAAGATGTGGTCTATTCTGGAGAATGTTCCATGTGCATTGGAAAAGAATGTGTACTTTGCAGTGGTTGGATGGAGTGTTCTATATATGTCTATGAGGTCAAGTTGACTGATTGTGCCCTTTAGGTCTTCCGCATCTTTCCTGAGTTTCTTCTTCGTTGTTCTGTCCTTTACTGAGAGTGGTGTGTTGAAGTCTCCTACTATTACTGTGGAACTGTCAATTTCTCTTTTCAGTGTTGTTAGAGTTTGTTTTATGTATTTTGGAGCCCTGTCATTGGGTGCGTAGATGTTTATTATGGTTATGTCCTCATGATGGATCGCCCCGTTAATCGTTATATAGTGTCCTTCTTTGTCCTTTATGGTAGATTTTGTTTTAAAGTCTATGCTGAGATTAGAATTGCCACTCCTGCTCTTTTTTGGAGTTGTTAGCTTGGTATATTTTTTTCCAACCTTTGACTTTTAATAAATTCACATCTTTGTTTCTAAGGTGTGTCTCCTGTAGACATCATATTGATGGATCTTGTTTTCTTATCCATTCTGTCACTCTCCATCTCTTTATGGGTGCTTTAAGTCCATTTACATTCAGTGTAATTATTGATAGACGTGTGTTTGTTGCTGTCATTTTGTAGTGCTCTTTTTTATGGTGCTGACGTTTTCTTTGTTCTTCTTACTCTCTTGTGCTGAGTTACTTTTGTTTGTGGATTTTTTTTTCATTTCTTTTCTTTTTGTAGGTTTTGTCTTTGCTGAGACTTTATGTTTTTCCTCTTTTTTTATGAGTATGTTTGTTAACTTCGTTGGTGGTTATGATGAATTTTACTCTTATCTTTCCAAGTTTGAAGCAGTCTACCATTACTTGGTATCACCTGGCCTTCTTCTCCATTAGAAGTTTCTATACCTATGCTGTTTATTCCCTCTTTTATTGTTTTGATGTTGTTGTCATTTACTGATTAACTGCTCTGTTTCCCTGTTGCATTTCTTTTGGTTTTGGATAGTCCTCGAGAGTTCATTTCCTAGATTGTTATCTGGCTGTTAAGATCCTGCATCCTAGGTTCTGCCTGTGAGCTGAAGCTGTTTGTCCTCAGATTGAAGAACTCGCTTTAATAATTCTTGTAATTTTGATTTTACTTTTACATATTCCCTTAATTTCTGTTTATTTGGAAATTACCTAATTTCACCATCAAATTTGAACGAGAGTTTTGCAGGATATATTATTCTTGGCTGGCTATTTTTTTCTTTCAAGATTTTATATGTGTCATCCCATTGCCTTCTTGCCTGCATGATTTCTGACAAATAATCTGAGCCTAGTCTTATTGTTTCTCCTCTGTATGTGACTTCTTGTTTTTCATGAGCTGCTCCCAAGATTCTTTGTTTGTCTTTGGTTTTGGCAAGTGTGAATATGATATGCCTTGGTGATTTTCTTTTGTTGTCTCTTCTATATGGGGTTCGTTGTGCTTCTTGGTTGGCCAGCTTTTCATCTTTCATGATATTGGGGAATTTTTCTGTCAGCAGTTCCTCAATGATCCTCTCTGTGTTTTCTGTTTTCACCCCCTGTTCTGGAATTCCCATCACTTGCAGATTTTTGCTTTTGATTGTATCCCACATGACTCTCAGGGTTTCTTCATTTTTCTTTGTTCTTTTTGCTGAGTTTTCCTCAGAGTTGTATCCAAGTGTTTGTCTTCAAATCCACTGATCCTGTCTTCCACTGTTTCAAATCTGCTTCTCAGCCCTTCTATGACATCGTCCATTTATGAAATCTTGTTGTTTATCTTTTGGATTTCTAATTGTTGTCTTTGTATAATTTCTAGTTGTGAATTTGTTTTGGCATTTTGTTCCTGCATTATTTTCCTGAAGCCTTCCAATTTTTTGTTTGTATTTTCCATGAATTTGTCTATTTTTTCCTCATGTTTGTCAGCTTTTTGCCTCAGTTCTTGGTCAATTCTGAGTATTAGAGATTTGAATTCCCTATCAGGTAGTTCTAGTGCATTTTCTTCCAGAGGACAGTCATCTGGTGTTTTCTTTTGGATGCCTACTGGAACCATCCTGTCCTGTTTTTGTAAATGTTTTGATATTGTCTGCTGTCTTTGGGACATTCATTATTTATTTTTCTCATTTATTGATTGTAGATTTGTTTGTTTTGTCCCTTTTTAAAAAAAAAAGTTGATGATGTCTGAGCTTTCAGACTGTGTGTTCTTTGTTGTTTGCTCTTCTGTGGACACAATACTTTTCACCTGCTTCTTCAACTGGCAGGTTTAGTCACTCAGATATTGTACGGCAGGGCAAGTCTAGCTGAAGAAGTGTTACTAGGACAGGTTGTTTGTGGCACTTACTACAGCCAGCAGAGCGGGTTGGTAATCAGTGCAGGGCAGGTTCTAGTAAGCCGTGCCTGTGCTGGTTGGTGATGTGATGTCAAGTGCACAGTGCAGGTTGGCAGGATGTAGCAGGGAGATTTTTATGTGTGGAGCTAGGATGGATATGGGAGAGAGGAGAGAGGAACAGGAGCCAAAAACATAGAAACAAACAAAAAAGAATGCTAGGGGACCTTGCCGTTGGAGTGGTGAGGTGAGAGACTATGAAATAGAGAAAAATAGGAGGTGGAGGACTAAGAAAAGAAAAGAATGAATAAATAAGAATTAGAAAGTTTAAAGAACCACAGAGTTTCAGGGATCCCACCGGTGCAGCTATGAGGTCTGGGGAAGTCGCTCTCAGGTGTTGCAGTATAGCCTGGCTAGAAAGTGTAGAAGTATACAACGCCTGGTATTCAGGGATCAGAAAGAGAAGGAAGATATAGAGAGACGAGAAACTGAGCAATGAAGAAAGACAAAAAGGGAGACAGAGAAAAAAGAAAACAAAACAAATAAAAGAAATACAAGAAATGCCCCCAAAGAAACAGAAAAAAAAAACCAACAAAAAAAGAGATGCCCTCAGGGATCCCTCTGCACGTTTGTGGAAGCCAAAGGGGAGTCTCCCTGCCACGCAGCTCAGCCTGGTCAGAAAGGGCTCCCAACTCAAGAAAAGGAAAAGAAAACAAACAAACAATTCAAAACAAACAAATGAACAAAAGCCCCGGGATCCCACCAGCGCGGCAGCCCAAACCGGGAAGCAGCTCCACACTGGAACAGAGCTCTGCAGCCCCTCAGGAAGAAGCAAAGATGGCACACAGAGCCAGGTCCATTAGCAAAAAGAGAGGGAGGTGGAGAGAAGCAAGTAAGAAATCAAAAGAAGCAGAAAAATAAAACAACACTAGCAATCAACAAATGGCACTCAGAGAGCCAGCTAGTGTGGGCTTGTGTTTATGGACAAGAGACTGTGTCAGTGGGAAGCAGAGGGGGCCAAGTGTGGGTAAAGAAGGGTAGAGAGTGGGAAAGTGTTTATCACAAGTTACCGGAGCTCTGTAGCCCCTCAGGAATAAGCAAAGATGGCACACGGAGCGAGGTATTTGAGCGAAAGTGGGAGGGAGGTGGTGAGAGGTAAGGAAGAAATCAAAAGAAGTGGAAAAAAAGCAACACCAGCAGCCAACTAACGGCACTCAGAGAGCCACCCATTCGGGTATATGGAATCCAAACAGCTGCTGTTTCCCGGTCAAGAGACTGTGGCCACGGGAAGCAGAGGAGGCTGATTTGGCGTGAAGAAGGGTGGGGTTGGGAAAGCGTATATCGCAAATTACTGGTATTTTTGTCTTCTGCTGGAAGCTCCGTGAGGCTGCTTTCTCGTATCCCCTGTTTGCTGGTCTCTGATAGGAGTCCAAGATGGCAGATCCACGCTGCTTAGCTGGTAGGGGACCTCTGCATGAATCTCTCATTGCTCTCTGTTCTCTGTCAGTTTTCTCACTCCATTTGGTGCTTGGCTGAGTTCTTTATCTCTTCATTTGATGTTTTAGAGTTTCAGGATTGTTGTATTCTCTGTTTGGCTTAGTTTTTCAGATCTTTGCTGTGGAGAGACGACGTGGTGCTTTTGCATAGAGCGCCATTTTGCTGGAACTCTTGAGTAAGGTTTTAGGAATAGAATTTTGTGAGAAAAAAAGAAAGTAGGGGTGATGAGTTTTCAGGGGTTTAATATAGTATCAAGCACATAATCTGAAAATTTTTTGACTTGGTAATTTTCAACTTTCATCTTTTAGAAGGCTGAGGGAATAAGAAGGAAACAAGTTACTCTAGACCCAAATTTGGCTACCAGGAACATAGCTGCTGATGTGAAAATAACAAGAAACTTGTAAGAAAGCAAACGCATTGCCTTTGTCTGATAAAGCCAGCTATGTTTCTTGGATTTTAGATACATAATTCAATAAAAACACTACAAAGATGTGTTTGATCCCATAGCCTGATACTTAAAAAAATATGACTTCAAAGGGGCTCAAAAACACAAAGTCAAAATTCTGTAAAATCCTTTCCAATCCCTCTATCAGAAATATTAAAATCAACTTTCACCAAAGGGTAAAATAAAATTCATATTACAGTAATTAAGACTAATACAAACCATTTTATTTCCTACTTATGGTGGAAAAGGGTTTCATTTTATGGAAAAACTCTTGCTTCAAATAACAGAGTTCTAATTATGAAACTTTGGATATTGGCTAGCTGAAAAATGAGGTATTGACAAATGGGTTACATTTCCTCTGCATCGCTGATATCACATCATACATCCTTCTGTTGTTAAGTATTTGAAAATACTGTCTGCTCTTGTGATCCCCATTCCTCATGCCATTTCCTCTTCTAGCCACTGCAATCTGATTTCTGCCTTCATTGAAATTACTAGTCCAGAGACTAGTATAATTGCTAAATGTAACAAATATTTTTCAGTCTTAATTTTTGTTAAATTTTACCTCTGTTGTGTTTCACATTGTAGATCATGCCTTAAACTTTTCTTAAAACTGTCTGCTCCCTTAATTTCTGTAACACAAAATCGGAATTTTCTTCTAAATAATCTTGGCTTTCTCTCATCTTCTATCTCTAAAATGCTGGTATATCCCACTGTTTCCTCCTCAATGAATGAATTTTCATATACTAAATTTATCCTTGAACTGTCTCTACTGCTTTTGTGACTTCAGCTCTTACTTATGTGGTCTGATGACTCCAAAATCAAGAATTTTAACAATAATCTGTCATAAGAATATTAAACATGTTTATTCAACTAACTTTTGGACTTTATTTTGATGTTTCGGGGTCCTCTAAAGCTACGTATGATGTCCAAAATGGAACTCAGAATGTTCCTTCCAAGATCATTTTTCCTCCTAAATTCCATGCCAGTTTGCAGTTCCACCAACAACTCAGATACCTAGCCAAAATTTTTGTTTGTTTGTTTTTTAATGCCCACTAGGCTTACCCCTATATTTAATCTGCAAGTCCTAGTGACAATTTTTATTCCTGGGTCCACTGTGCCAATTTGGACACGCTTCATCTTTGACCCAGACTGTTGAAAATAGCTGCCTGATTTTGTCTCACAGATCCTGAAATCCATCCTCCACTCTATCAACATATTGATTTACCTAAATTATAGACCTGATGTGACTCAACTGCTTAAAATCCTTCAAAATCACTTGTTTACTAAAAATCTAAAAATTTTTAGTACGTGTATAAAGATCTGCATGGCCTCATCTCACCTTTCTCTCTAGTTTTAGTCTCCTCCTATGTACTTGGCACTTCAACAATTACAACTACCTAAAAAGTACTGAACACATCGTGCTAAGTCATGATTACATGACTTTGCCCAAACTATTCCCTCTGCTTTAAATAGACACACTTACACCATTCTTTCTTCCTTTGTTAAACAACATCTTGTTTTATAAGACTCAACTCACACATCACCTCCTCCATTTGTTCTTTTAACATCTTTCTCTTGTTAGGCTAACTATAACTCATCTATTCTTCACAGTACTGTATACAACACATTGATAACAATTTGAATATGATAATAAAATATCACTCTGCATCCCTCTCCCTTTTCACACTTTTATCTCAATAGTGGCAATTCATTAGGAGCCATTGTACTCTTCTTTTTATCAACAGCCTGATAATTAATTGACATATAACAGAGCTCAATATGTGATGGTCGAAATGAAATGGAAAAAAAAAAAGCAATCTGAGAGATGGGGCCAAGATGGTGGAGTAGTCAGATGGCTTCCTATACCCCTCTTAAAACAAAGATTTGGAAAAACAAGTGATTTGATTGTATATGAATATCTAGGACCCCTGAACAAGGCAAAGTTGAGGAATCTGACTGAGTGGCAGGGGGAGAGGGAGACAGTTCTGAAGAAGTGAGGCATGCCAGACTGGTGGTGGAAGCCGCAGTTCTTTAGCCCCAAAGGGCTCCGGATGCGCAGTGAAGCAGGTAAACAGCTTCGCGCGTGTGCTTGAGAGGCAGTTTCCACATCAAGAGAGATCCGTCAGCAGAAATTCTGCTTGGCCACTCCAAACCAGTGAAAAGCAGCACCCAAGTGGTTAAAGATAAGTACATACATGTGGCCTTTAGAGGGGATTTAAAAAAAAAAAAAATGCCCATTTGGGAAAAACCTCTCTCCCTTTTACCTCCTCCATTCCCGCTCTGCACCAGTCTGGCCTCCCAAGTCTCTGACTCACCTGGGGAGGAAGTAGATCCCAAAAGGCACCCTGACCCAATCTCCTGGCTCTGGAGAGGGAACAAATAAGCTACAGGTTCCCCTAAGCCAGGAACCCAGGGTTGGCACAGCTCCTTTGTTAGGCACAGGCATAAGGGGTATGCAGACTTTGAGCACCTTCCACCCCTGTATAGACTTGTGTGGACCCATCTCAACAGTGTAAGGCCTCACTACCACAGTACAACAGGGTAAACACCCGAAGTCCAACTTTAACTGTTCCAGCTGTGAAGGGGAAGATTTGTGACGTTTGACACGGACCTGCACTTTAAGCAGGCACCTTTACCTGACTGCACCAGGGGCTTGAGGACTGGTGGCTCCACCCACGCCACCTAGTCACCTGCTACAGGGATCCAAGAGTAAGTGGTGCCCCTGAGTCTTTACAGCCAACAGAGTTGGGTGCTTATAATCCAGCTGCAAAACTCACCTACCTACTCACTATAGGGAATAGGGACACTCTTTCCTTTCAGAGACTCAGGGGCAGACGTCAGCCCCCTGCCTTGCTCAGAGTGTGACCCCCTACTGCAGCCAGGTAACTGTGCCTACACCTATCACCCATGCCTCTCTAGGACTGTAGGTGAGAGCCTGCACCACACACTTGGTGACCGACTGCCTGGACACCTGAGCTGAAGCCATACAGGGAAATTTAAGGGAATTCTGTGTGCACATACTTAGTTACAGAAATAACTACCTGGTGACAGGACGTTAGAGCTTCAAAGGCACCAATAATCAAACTAGCAAACATGAGCAGCTTATATGGGCACCAAAACAAAACAAAACAAGAAGCTAGGACACACTAAAGAAATATAAAATAAAATTATAATAACTTATTGATGGCTTGGAGACAACAGTCAATATCAAATCACATAAAGAGACAGTCCATGATGTCTTCAGCAAGCTCCCAAAATAAAGAATCAATAAATTATCTGGAGGAAGAGAATTTCTTGGAATTACCAGAGGCAGAATTCAGAACTCTTCTAGAGATTAGAAAGGAATTCAACAAAATGCAGAACTTCCAAAGAACGCACGGACAAACTAGTAGTGGAACTTAAAAAAATTATTCAAGAACATCATGACAAATTTAATAGGCTGCAAGAATCAATCAGAGACAGCAATCAAAAATCCAGAAGATTAACAACAAAATTTCAGAATTATAAAACTCAGTAGAAAGTCATAGGAGCAGAATTGAGACGGTAGAAGTTAGAATTAGTGACATTGAAGATAAAGCACTTGACACCAACTTATTTGAGGAAAAATCAGATAAAAGAATTAAAAAGATGAAGAAACTCCAAGAGTCAGGTGGACTCAATCAAGAGAAATAACCTACAAGTGATTGGAGTACCAGAATGGGGGGTGGGGGGGATAACAGAAAATACAGAGAGAATTGTTGAAGATTTGTTGACAGAAAACTTCCCTGATATCATGAAAGATGAGAAGATATCTATCTGAGATGCTCATCAAAGCCCACATAAGTTAGATCCCAAAAGAAAGTCACCAAGTGTCTCAGGCTGGGTTCTCTAGAGAAGCAAAACCAGTAAAGTATATAAATATATATACAGAGAGAGATTATATCAAGGAAACGGCTCACTTGATTGTAGAGGCTAGAACTTCCCAAGTCCGTGGTTCAGGGTAGAGGCCTCTCCGAAGTCACACAGCTGCAGAAGCTGACAAGCCCAAGATCAGCAGGTCAGAGAGCAGGGCTCCCACTCACAGGCTGTGCAGATTGATGAATCCCAGGTTTGGCAGACAAGCTGACAGATCAAGTCCCAAGAACAGGAGATGAGATGACAGGAAGCAGCCACAGGATCCAGAGAGGGCAAAACGCCAGAATGTCTGCTTATATACAGATGCAGGCCACACCTTCCAGGAGACTCCCTTTCATCTGACAGGCTACTCACAGTATATTCAATCATGGGAGTGATTACATTAAAACACATAGAATCATGGTCCAGCGAAGTTGACACATAATCTTAACCATCATAGTCCACCCCTTGTCAACTTGGTACATGTACACATCTCCTTAAACCATACATAATCTCTGAATAAAGACAATTAGAAAGTCATACTTGTGCCTAATGTGATACAACTAATACGTGTACAGTTGAAAAAGCATTAGCCCCCTTTACAGCTTATATAAGTGAAGGAAACAAAAATATTTGATGTACACATACAAAGTAGAAATACTCATAACAATTACAGTCCCCATTTCTGCAACTGGTCACATGGCCATAACTGGTATTTAGAACTACCTTCTTCCACCACCCATTCTGTATTCCCTTTGCCCTCAGCAAGCACCTCGGCTGGTCGTGGTTCTTTGCCTGGTGGGGTGACCCAAACCTTCATTCCTGAAGGGTCTGGGTCAGTAGTAGTCATGTCAGAATTAGGCTGCTGTAGTGTTCCATTGACTTTACTCACAGGGCATGTTAGTACTAAGAGACACCCCAAGGAATCTCCTGCATTCCAGACATACTCTTCTTTACCTCCATTATGTAATATCAGTCTGATTTCCTCTTGGTAATCAGGATCAATCACACCAGCCAGTATGGTAACTCCCTTCTTTGCCTGTTGATCCAGAGGCATAAGGAGCTCAAAGTGGCCAGGTGGCATTCTTAACTTCTAGTTCAATGAAATCAGTGATGTGTCTCCAGGCTTTCTTTCAAAGCACAAGTGGAAACCTTGAGGTCATGTATGCAGCACTTGAGCCTTGACTCTGAAGCCCTAAGTGCATCTCTTTCCTTCATCAGTTTGTCTAGAGAAAGTAGGACAAACCAACCAGCTTCTTTATACTTCTTATTCTGACAAAGCTGTAGAAAGATATCACACATACTTTCACCCTGAGCCTCACCTTTCACCAGTATCTGATCTACTGGTGGTGATATTTTGCGTATTTGTATCGCCACCTCGCTCCATGGACTAGCAGTGACCTCTTTACTGCTGGAAGCAGAGTCACTAATGTCTTTATGACTAACTAGACTTGAGAACCAATTTATAAAACTCATCCTTACAATTTTGTTTCCCTAGAACCACTCCCAGTACCAAATGTCTTCAAGCCCTTGATGGTGGCAGTAATCTCTGCAATCCCTCCAGGAATGCAGTATTGCTTTTGGTTTACTATTTTCCTAGGTAGGGGCAGTTCTAATGGCTTCCACTTGACTTTTCCTACCATAATCGCCCTTACTCTATTTGTCAGGAATCCAACTTCGGGGTTCTGCCAGTTGCTGAGTATATCTATTCCAATGATGCATTCTGGAACTGGGGAAATCACTACAGTACGGGTTCAGTGACTTAATGGACCTACTGTTAGACGGACATGAGCCAAGACTCCAGTAATAACCTAACCTTCATAGGCCCCTACTGTGACTGGTGGGCCACAGTGACATTTTGGGTCTCCTGGAATTAGTGTCAGCTCAGAGCCAGTATCGAATAATCCCCAAAAAGTCTGATTATTTCCTTTTCCCCAATGAACAGTCACTCTCGTAAAAGGCAGTAGATCCCTTTGGGGAAGGCTGGGACAAAGATTAACAGTAAAAAATTTGGCAGTGTTAACGGAGTCCTTCCTCAAGGGGACCCGGCCTCCCCTTCATTCAAGGGAGTGTGGGTCTTTAAACTCGCCCAAACCTGGGAATTGATTGAGGAACCGTGACTCTCTATTCTGGCAATTCGAGTTAGACTGCTGTTCACCTGACCTGGAGTTCCTCCGTTTGTATAGATCAAGTAGATATTTAGTAGATTTCCTATCTATTTCACTCCTAGGGTCACCATGACTAAGTAGCCAACGCCATAAGTCCATATGAGTCAGACTATTCTGATTACTGCTTTGACTCCTCTGTCCATTACTGTAACCACGCCCACATTGTCTTTGTTGATTGAGTGCAGCCACTTGGCCCCTACTACCACGGGTCCAATCAGCCACATTGTAGTTAGATGTCTTAATTCAGTTAGGGCAGTTCCCACTGTCAAATCTGACTTACATAAAATAGCAATCACAGCAGTCTTCAAGGATGCTGGAGCTCCCTTCACAAATGTGTTCCTCACAGTTGTGGTAAAAGCTGTGTCCTCTGGATACTCCATGTGTGGGTCTGTGGATCTAACTTGATAAATCAGCTCTAACATGCCAATTTCCCTAAGCCTTTGGTTACCTGCTTCTACAGTATACCAAGGCAGGTCTGGTACTTCAACTTGATTTAGTGTCGGCCACCTCATAATCCATGCTTCAGCAACCCAACCAATAAACTATTAGATCCTTTCCTAACTTCTCTAGCTGAAACACTGAAGGAACAGTCTGCATTTAGTGGACCCATATCAATAAACTCAGACTGATCCATCTTTATGTTCCTTCCACCATTATCCCACACCCTTAATAGCCATTCCCACGCTTATTCCCCAGGTTTCTGTTTGTACATATTAGAAAACTCAAGTAGTTCTTTTGGAGTGTAGCGTACCTCCTCCTGGGTCACACTTTGTACTTCACCTTTTGGGGCTTGCTGGGACATAAGGCTAGTTATAGGTCTAGAAGCCAGAATCAGTAGTGTGGAATTGTTTTGAGAACATTCACCATTATTTTGTAAAGCGTCTGCCTCAGGCAATGCTCCAGGCAATGACTCAGGCAAGTGCTCTTTAGAGGCAGCTGGGCTAGGGCTAATCTCCTCCGTTGGGAGTGGAGGGGGTAATGGTTTTCTGGGCAGGGTGGTTTAGCCAACAAACATGAAGTAATGTCTTCAGATGGAACTGGTTCTGCTGGCAGGAGTGATTCAAAGGAATTTATGGGCTCAGTGTCCCCAGCTTCCTGATTTTCTGTCCATATGTCCCCATCCCAAGTCTCAGGACCCCATCTCTTCCCAATCAATGCCCTTACTTTAACTTCAGACACCTCTCAAGGTTTGCAATGGAGCTGGTGTTGTAATTCAGCCACTCTTACAATAAGACTCTGGGTTTGGTTTTCAGCAATTTTGGCTCTGTTACTACAAGAAATAAGGCTTCCTTTCAAAGCACAAGTGGAAGCCTTGAGGTCATGTATGCAGCACTTGAGCCTTGACTCTGAAGCCCTAAGTGCATCTCTTTCCTTCATCAGTTTGTCTAGAGAAAGTAGGACAAACCAACCAGCTTCCTTATACTTCTTCTTCTGACAAAGCTGTAGAAAGATAACGCACATGTGTTCACCCTGAGCCTCACCTTTCACCAATACCTGATCTACCGGTGGTGATATTTTGCATATTTGTATCACCACCTCGCTCAATGGACTAGCAGTGACCTCTTTACTACTGGAAGCAGAGTCATCAATGTCTTTATGACTAACTAGACTTGAGAACCAATTTATAAAACTCATCCTTACAATTTTGTTTCCCTAGAACCACTCCCAGTACAAAATGTCTTAGGCTGGGTTCTCTAGAGAAGCGAAACCAGTAAGGGTATAAATATATATAGAGAGAGATTATATCAAGGAAACAGCTCATGTGATTGTAGAGGCTAGAACTTCCCAAGTCCGTAGATCAGGGAGAGGCCTCTCCGAAGTCACACAGCTGCAGAAGCTGGCAAGCCCAAGATAAGCAGGTCAGAGGGCAGGGCTCCCACTCACAGGCTGTGGAGAGTGACAAATCCCAGGTCTGGCAGATAAACTGACAGTTCTAGTCCCAAGAATGGGAGATGAGATGACAGGAAGCAGCTGCAGGATCCAGAGAGCAAAAACACAGAACGTCTGCTTTTATATACAGATGAGAGCCACACCTCCCAGGAGACTCCCTGTCATCTGACTGGCTACTCACAGTATATTCAATCATGGGAGTGATTACATTAAAACACTGAGAATCATGTCCCAGACAAGTTGACACATGATCTTAACCATCACACCAAGACATATTATAATCAAACTTACCAAAACCAAATATAAACAGAGAATTTTAAGAGAGGTTAGGGATAAGAGAAAAGACATCTACAAAGGAGAGTCAATTAGAATAAGCTCGGACTACTCAGCAGAAACCATGCAAGCAAGAAGGCAATGGGATGACATATATAAAGCCTTGAAGGAAAAAAACTGCCAGCCAAGAATTATATATCCAGCAAAACTGTCTCTCAAATATGATGGGGAAATTAGGACATTTCCAGATTAACAGAAGTTTAGGGAATTTGCAATAACCAAACAAAAATTACAAGAAATACTAAAGGGAATCCTCTTGTTAGATAATCAATAACATTAGATGAGAACACAAGACTAGAACACAGGACAGAGCAACCAGATATCAACCCAGATTGGGAAGTGGAAAATACATCAAAGCTAAAACACTGAAAATAGGGAAACAGAGATATCAATATGGAAAGAAGGACAACTTTAGAACAAAAATGAGGGACTTAAATAATGCAGACATAGATTTTTCATATGTAGGGGAAGTCAAGGTGATATTAAAAAAAAAAAAAAGACTGGTATACACTTAGAAAAATAGGAGTAAGTCTTCAAGTAACAACAAAGGACTCTAACAATCCTACAAATCAAAATAAAAAAGTAGAAAAATATAAAGACTCAGCAAACACAAAATCAACAACAATGAAAAAGATGAAAAAAACACATACAGAAAAACGACTCAGCACAGAAAATTAAGGAGAACAAAGAAACTGTGAAAAAACCACAAAAAGAGACAACAGGATGACAACACTAAACTCATACCTATCAATAATTACACTGAATGTAAACGGACTCAATGCACCAATAAAGAGACAGAGAGTGGCAGATTGGATAAAAAAGCATGATCCTTCTATAAGATGCTTACAAGAGACACACCTTAGACTAAAGACAAAAAAAGGCTAAAACTCAAAAGATGGAAAAAAATACATCAAGCAAACAACACTCAAAAAAGAATAGGAGTAGCAATATTAATCTCTGACAAAATAGACTTTAAAATCCACCACAAAGTATAAGGAAGGGCACTATACAATGATTAAAGGGTCAATATACCAAGAGGACATAACTATAATAAATATTTACACATCCAATTACAGGGCTCCAAACTATATAAAACAAACTCTAACAGCACTGAAAAGAGAGATAGATAGCTCCACAATAGTAGTAGGAGACTTCAACACAACACTTTTGGTGAAGGACAGAACATCCAGAAAGAAGCTCATCAAAGACACAGAAGAGCTAAATGCTACAATCAACCAACTTGCCTGCATAGACATATACCAAACACTGCACCCAAAAGCAGTCAAGTATACTTTCTTTTCCAATGCACAGGGAACATTCTCCAGAATAGACCACATATTAGGCCATAAAGCAAGCCTTAACAAAATCCAAAACATCGAAATATTACAAAGCATCTTTTCTGACCATAAAGCCATAAAAGTGGAAATCAACAACACACCATGCAAGAAAAAAAAAAATCAAACACATGGAAACTGAACAATACCTTGCTCAAAAACTACTGGGTTATAGAAGAAATTAAGAATGGAATAAACAAATTCATAGAATCAAACGAGAATGAAAACACATCCTACCAGAACCTTTGGGACACAGCAAAAGCAGTGCTCAGAGGTCAGCTTATAGCAATAAATGCACACATCTAAAAAGAAAAGAGGGCCAAAATCAAAACATTAACCCTACAACTGGAACAAGTAGAAAGAGAGCAGCAAAAGAAGCCCTCAGGCACCAGAAGGAAGGAAATAATAAGAATTAGAGCAGAATTAAATGAAATAGAGAATAGAAAAACAATTGAAAGAGTTAACAAGTCCAAAAGCTCGTTCTTTGAAAAGAACAACAAAATTAGTAAACCACTGGCCAAACTGACAAAAGAAAAACAGGAGAAGAAGTAGATAATACCTATAAGAAATTAGATGGGTGATATCACAACACACCAAACTGAAATTAAAAGAATCTAACAGATTATGATGAAAAATTGTACTCTAACAAATTTGAAAACCTAGAGGAAATGGACAAATTTCTAGAAACTCACTACCTACATAAACTAACACAAACAGAGGTAGAACAACTAAATAAACCCATAACAAAAGAAGAGATTGAAAAGGTTATTAAAAAACTCCCAACAAAAAAAAAAGCCCTGGCCCAGATGGTTTCACTGGGGAATGCTACCAAACTTTCAGAGAAGAGATAACACCACTTCTACTAAAGGTATTTCAGAGCATAGAAATGGATGGAATACTCCCAAACTCATTCTATGAAGCCAGCATAACCCTGATACCAAAACCGTGTAAAGACACCACAAAAAAAGAACATTACAGACCGCTATCCCTCATGAACATCGACACAAAAATCCTCAACAAAATTCTAGCCAATAGAATTCAGCAACATATCCAAAAAATAATTCACCATGATCAAGTGGGATTTATACCAGGTATGCAGGGATGGTTCAACATTAGAAAAACAATCAGTGTAACCCATCATACAAATAAAACAAAAGACAAGAACCACATGATCTTACCAATCAATGCAGAAAAGACATTTGAAAAGGCCACACCCACTCATGATAAAAACCCTCAATAAAATGGGAATAGAAAGGAAATTCCTCAGTATAATTCAGAGCACTTATACAAAGCCAACAGCCAACATCATCCTAAATGGAAGGACTTTGAAAGCATTCTCCTTGAGAACGGGAACCAGACAAGGATGCCCTCTATCACCACTCTTATTCAACATTGTGCTGGAGGTCCTAGCAAGAGCAATTAGGCTAGAAAAAGAAATAAAGTGCATCCATATTGTTAGCGAAGAAGTCAAAGTATCTGTATGTGCAGATGATATGATCTTATACACAGAAAACCCCAAAGAATCCACAAGAAAACTACTGGAACTAATAGAAGATTTCAGCAAAGTTTCAGGATACATGATAAACTTACAAAAATCAGTTGGATTCCTTTACACCAACAAAGAGAACCTCGAAGAGGAAATCATCAAATCAATACCATTTACAATAGCCCCAAGAAGATAAAATACTTAGGAATACATATAACCAGAGACGTAAAAGATCTATACAAGGAAAACTACAAGACACTGCTGCAAGAAACTAAAAGAGACATGCATAAGTGGAATAAGATATCTTGCTCATGAACAGGTAGACACAACATAGTGAAAATGTCAATTCTACCCAAAGCAATCTACAGGTAAAATGCAGTCTCGATCCAAATTCCACCAGCATTTTTTAATGAGATGGACAAACAAATCACCAACTTCATATGGAAAGGGAAGAAGCCCAGAATACGTATTACTCAAGAATAAGAACAAAGTGGGATGCCTCACATTACCTGATTTTAGAACCTATTGTACTGCCACTGTAGTCAAAACTGCTTGGTATAGGTACAACAAGAGATACATAGACCAATGGAACAGAGTAGAGAATCCAGATATAAGCTCATCCACCTATGAGCAGCTGATATTTGACAAAGGACTGAAGTCCATTAATTGGGGAAAAGATGATCTCTTTAACAAATGGTGCTGGCATAACTGGATATCCATCTGCAAAAACTGAAACAAGACCCATACTTCACACCAGGCACAAAAACTAACTCAAAATGGATCAAAGACTTAAATATAAAATCAAAAAAGATAAAGATCATGGAAAAATGGTAGGACCCCTAATATATGGCATAAACATAATACAAACCATAAGTAACAATGCACAAGCACCAGAAGAGAGACTAGAGAAATGGTAGCTCCTAAAAATCAAACACTTATGCTCATGAAAAGACTTCACCAAAAGAGTAAAAAGACAACCTTCAGACTGGGAAAATTTTTTTGCTACTACAAATCCAGTCAGCATCTAATCTCTAAAATCTACAAGATACTGAAAAACCTCAACAAAAAAAAAGACAAATAACCCAATTGAAAAATGAGCAAAGGATATGAACAGGCACTTCACCAAAGAAGATATTCAGGCGGTTAACAGACACACGAAGAAATGCTGACAATCATTAGCTATTAGAGAAATGCAGATCAAAACTATAATGAGATATCATCTCATCCCAATCCAAAAAACACAAAATAACAAATGCTGGAGAAGTTGTGAAGAGACTGGAATCCTTATATGCTGTTGGTGTGAATGCAAAATGATAAAACCAGTTTGGAAATTGATTTGGCACTTCCTTAAAAAGCTAGAAATAGAAGTACCATATGATCCAGCTATCCTGCTCCTTGGTATATATCCTAGAGAAATAAGAGCCATTACACGAATAGACACATGCACACCCATGTTCATTGCAGCACTGTTCACAATAGCAAAAAGATGGAAACACCCTAGGTGCCCATCAACGAAATAATGGATAAACAAACTGTGGTATATCCACACAATGGATTGATAAAGAACAATGATAAAGCCAAGAAACACCGTATAACATGGAGGAAGCTGGAACTTATTATGCTGAGTGAATTTAGTCAGTCACAGAAGGACAAATACTGTATAAGCCAACTATAATAAGAACTCAAGAAAAGCTTTAAACACAGAGGAAAACATTCTTTGATGGTTACGAGGGTGGGGAGGGAGGGTGAGGTTATTTACTAACTAGATAGTAGATAAGAATCATTTTAGGTGAAGGGAAGGGCAGCACACGCTACAGGGGAAGTCAGCACAAGTGGACTAAACCAAAGCTAAGAAGTTTCCTGAATACAGTCAAATACTTTGAGAGACAGAGTAGCAGGGATGTGGGGTCTGGGGACCATGCTTTCAGGGAACATCTAGGTCAATCGGCATAACAAAGCTTATTAAGAAAATGTTCTGCATCCTACTTTGGTTAGTGTGTCTGGGGTCTTAAAAGCTTGCAAGTGGCCATCTAAGATGCATCAATTTGTCCCAAACACCTGGAGTAAAGGAGAATGAAGAACACCAAAGACACAAGGAAAGTACTTGCCCAAGAGACAGAAAGGGCCACATAAACCAGAGACTTCATCAGCCTGCGACCAGAAGAACTAGATGGTGCCTGGCTACCACCAATGGCCACCCTGACAGGGAATGCAAAAGGGAGTCCCTGAGGGAGCAGCAGAAAGATGGGCTGAAGACCTCAAATTCTAGTAAGAAGACCAGACTTAATGGTCTGAGACTGAAGGTACCCCAGAAAGCATGGCCTATGGATTCTCTATCAGTGCAGAATTAGAACAATTTCCGAGGCCAGCTCTTCAGACAGGGATTGGACTGGACTGTGGGACATAAAGTGATACTCGTGAGGAGTACCTCAAGTAGATGCGAGAGACCAAAGGGGCAGCTTCTGCCCAAAGGTGAGATGGGAAATCAGAGAGGGTTAGGAGCTGGTTGAATGGACATGGGGAATCAGGGGCGGAAAGGGGGAGTGTGCTGTCACAGAATGGGGTGAGCAATTACGGTCACATAACAATGTATATATAAAATTTTGTACGGGAGACTAAGTTGAAATGTAAACTTCATTTAAACTACCACAATAAAAAAAGAAAAAGCAACCTACATGTATTGTCTTAATAAAGGGGTAGAAATATGCCTTAACAGAAAATATTAAAACATGTATATTCAAATACCTATTGCACTTCTCAGTGCATGTGTCCTCCTTCAACTATTTTTCTTCACTGTTATCAAGGGAATTCTTACATTAGGTAGAGGTTCTGGCTCAAGTAGAGGTTGTCCTAACTCTAATAGTCCGTCATTCAAATTTTGTACCTTCCTTAGAGCCTAATTTACAAACCCCTTAGATTTTGGCTGTTAGCCAAAAGGTCGGCAGTTCAGGTCCACTAGCCACTTCTTGGAAACCCTATGGGTAGTTCTACTCAGTCCTGTAAGGTCGCTATAAGTCAGAATTGACTTGAAGTCAACAGGTTTGTTTTGGTTTTGGTTAGATTTGGGCACTAATAGAATTACAACCCCTAAATTATAATCTGTGTAGATACAGAGAAAATCACATAAGTTAATTTGTTTGACATTTTAGTTCTTGCAATTTCTAATACCTGATTTCTTCTCCCAAACAATTGTTTCTTGTTTAATTCCTCACTGATCTTTAAGGATGATGTGAAATCTACACAAAAGGGGATTAAAATTTAAGTCAACTTTTTAAAAATTATGAATTGATTTGAATATAAAATTAGGAGAAATAGAGTTTGATTGCTGGTCTTTCATATATCTGAGACATTAAAACTCAGCTCTGTTATTTCTTGACCCTGAAAGCCCCTGCATTTTCTTTCTACTGCTCTTCTTCTTTCGTGGTTTGGACTTTTTAAACAAAACACTTACCAAAGGAACTTGTGATTAATGACAGTTAGAACTTATTGGACTTGAAGGACAAATCCTTGCTTCACCAGTTAAGGGAACTAACTAATCAAAACGGAGAAGTGCAGGGCAAGGGAGAACAGGACGAGAACTGAATGCAGTGAATCTATATGAGTTCACTCGAAGTGATGAACTGTTAACTTTTCATTTACTGCATCACAAACTTGACTCAACCTTTGTATTAAGAATAATGGAGTAGTTTTTATGAAAAAGTATAAAACTTCTCAAATTAAGTCTCCCTCCTCCCTCTTTATTTTAGAGCTCCTGGTTGGTATTATTCCAGCTTCTTCACAGTGAATGTTTCACAATATCTCTCACAGATTGGAAAAATCTTTTCCACCTCCACAGTTACAAATCCTACTATAACAAACCAAACTGGATGCCTCTTCAGAGACTGTATTTCATACTTCAGCACAAAATTGAGACTGAACTTTTTATTTGCTGAAAAGATGACACAATTTTCTTTTATGTGTTGTGTTCTCATTCTTTGCCTTTCCAGTGACCTCAGAGGAGTGGGTGCCTCAAATATTTCAATGCTAGTTTGTTTGTGAACTAGAGATGAATCAGTCTTGAAAAGGAGGCAGAAGTCCTTTTGGTGGAAGGGCACCAGGTAACAATTCAGATTTTGCCATGTTGGTATTTGCTATGTGTTTCATCAAAAAAAAAAAAATCACACAAATGATAGAAACTCAGGCTTCTAGCAATGTGACCTAGCTGGCTGTGTGTTCTCTCTTTCCAACTAGTCTCTGCAAAATTAAAGAGAAATGGGTTAGAAAAACAGGGATTAAGATTTTTAATGTTATCTGAAGATTTTTTTGTATAGGTATAATGACTCTAATTAGAAAAACAAACTGATGTGCTTCTTACATAATATGGAAAATGAAATTACAAATCAAAGAATTGTGCCTACACTGACCCTTGGAGAAGTCTGTGCAAGGATATGATATGATAGGACAGAATATAAAAGGGGCTTTACTGGACTAAAAGATGTAAAGTACCCTGGGAATTTACTTTTTTCCCTTTGATTCTACAGAGATGATTCATTTACATATTTCTTTAAAATAGTTTTGATATAGATGTGCTAGTTTGTCTAGTAAACCATCACTGGACCAAGCAGGAATGACACCTGGAAAGTGAAACAACATAGAAAATGCAAAGTGATTTGGTCATTTTTATTTCCATGTTTTTCGTTGTCTTTATTCTTTTCTCCCTTTAATATTCTTCCCAACAGAGAGTACTTGTTCTGTTCAGAGGTCTCCAGGGGGTGATGAAGAGAAAAACATCATCCCTCCTTTGCAAATTGCTTAAGGGCTCCATGCAGTAATGGGAACAATGTTCCCAAAGTTGTTCTTGGACATCAGATGCCTGTTGGATTTGGCAGATTCAGTGGCTAGTACCTTTCGTTCAGCCAACTTACTGGAAGCCCCTCCTTCCTTACTCCTTCTTCCCTCCCATACACATAAGATCCCTATGGACTCAGTACTTGAAACTTTTTTAGAGTGTTCATTTTGTTCTGTTATTAACAGGGCTTTTTATTCTAATGTACAAGGGTTTCAAAATTTTCTTTTCTTTTAAATAACTCATGTTTCAGGAAGCTACTCCTTAGTGTATCTCAGGGGACAGTTTCTAATACCTAAATGCAGTGTTTACAAATCATTTTGACATATAATTATTAGGTTTACTGATATGACTTAATTTCCATCTCATTAGGAAGAATTCAAGTTGCCTCTCTCCTTGAGGAAATTGTGTGGATGTGTTTTTGGTGCAGTTTAATTGTTTCTGTGTAGTTAATTCACCTAAAATACAACCTAGATATTTAGAAGGTGGTGAAAATTTTTTATTAGAAGCTGGAAAAATACATCTATGAGGCTGACTGTAAAATTTATTCAAAAATATGCAGGAAATAGAATAACCAAAATAATGATGTAAAAAAAGAATAAAATGGGAAGAATAATATGACTATCTGATTGTCAGACTAAACAAAGCTATGGTAATGAAGACAGAGTTCACAAAAAATGTGCACATGTGTGATTTTAGCAACTCTATTCATAATCTCCAAAACCTGGGAACAACCCAAATATGCTTCATGGACTGAATGGATAAACAAACCAGTAAATCCATAAGCCAGTATTCTACTCAGCAATAAAAAAGAACGAACTATTTGTGCACCTAAAAACTTAGATAAATCTCAAAGGCATTATGCTGAGTGAAAGAACCCAAACTCAAAAGGCTACACATTGTATAATTTCATTTATATGACATTCTTGAAATAACAAAATTACAGTGATGGGGAACAGATCGGTGGTTGTCAGGAATCAGTGGTGAAGAAGTGTAACTACAAAGGGAGATAAACCCTGGTGGCATAGTCGTTAAGGGCTACACCTCTTAACCAAAAGGTCTGCAGTTTGAATTTACCAGAGATAGAAAAAGGGAGTTTTTTGAGGGAATGGAAATGTTGTATATCTTCATTGTGATGGTGGTCATATAAACATACACAATGTTAAACTTCATATAATTTCACACCAAAAAATCCATTTCACTGTATGTTAATTTTGAAAATAAAATTAAAAATACATCTATGAAAAAAGTGAAAATAATTTTTAGCTTGGTTTAGTTTTGTTCTTTTATTAATATAAATGAGGGAAGAAAGACAGAATGGTTAACTCGCTAAAGGTCTTAAAATAGATGACATTTCGAAAATAACAACTGATTTTTCCATTTTTTATTACAGAAAAGATGATTAATGAGATAAAGGATTAAATTGCAGCAAAAAATATTTTGAATAATATTAGAAAGACAAAGAACTTGAGTTAATGGCAGAAATAATAGAAAGTCCTGTACATGTTTAAAATAAATGATTAACATATTAATTGGGCATATTAAATTGGTAAAAAAACTATGAGAACATTTATTATTTCACATGGTTAGCAACAAATGACATAAATGTAGAGACAAAAGAAAAATCAGGTAATACTGGCTGTTATAAAAAAAACTATGTGTTTTCCTTTTGTGAATTTTTTAGTTATAATTTTTATATATGTAGACTTTTGGAAAAATTTGACTTTGATTATATAGATAGTTACTTCATTCTGTTCAGTTATGAAGGAAAGAGATGATAGTATATTATTATGCTCCACTAATGATGTAATTAATAGATTAAAATTCCATAGCCTAACTATTGTATCTGATGACCAAGTTATCTTTGAAATCTGTTTTAAAGTATGTATGGATTACCTTTCAATCCCTGTTATTATAAAATTGCAAGTGAAATTTGACCAGCAACCAAGCTAGGCAAACCTAGTCCCCAAATTCCCTTGTTTCCTTTTTCAGAATTAAAGCAAAATACTAAAAATAGCAGCCAAAATGGAGCAAAATGATTGTTTTTCTTCCTATTTACACAGGTACATTATATTCCACTTTAGATAGAGCAGACAAGATGTCATCAATAACAAAAGAAAATATGGTTAACTGAGCGATAACTTACTGTACAGAGTAGTGTGAATATAAAGTAGGAGCTAGATTTTCATGAATATCTTATGAAATCATCCTGATTCCATACATAATTTATTAGTTTTCAAGGACTTGGAGTATTAAAAAATGGAAAAAAATACTAAATTTAATTTTTATCTACTTCTGACAATGTCTCAGTATTATTCATGAAGTTATTTACCATGAAGTCTTGTACTTTTTTTTTTCTAGCTTGAATTGGTATTTAAATCCACTTTTGATATGACAGCAAGAAGTGTTGCCTTGAACTTCTTTGTATGGCCATCAAAACCTAGTAGAGTATATTTCTTTAGTTCATTAAATGTTCATTGATTTTATTTTTATTTCACATAACTGGTAAAAAATCATTAATTTTAATGCCTCAGAGTCATCACTATGAACATTTTTTTTTCATTGTATAAGATTCTGAAAAACGTAGGAGTCTGACTCTTTTTAAATTGATTTTATACATTATTTAACGAGAACATTACAAGAGTGAATTTGCTGACAATGTTGAAAAATAACTTTAAAATAACAATTGTGGGATATAGATTATTCTTAACTTTATGGGTAACTAACTATATGGCCATGCCTTCTCAAAGAGATTGAAAACAACAACAAAAATAAATTCTAAAGGTCACGTTACTGTAAGTCAATTATACAAAGGTGGGTATATCCCTTCATCTCTTAGTTTTAATATTTCTTATTCATCTTGTAGAGGACAGATGATACCACCCTGATTAGGGTTAATATGAAAGATATTGTGTAGTTATATTCTCTCTTAAATATTGTCCAGAGAAGTGAAAAACCAAGCCCGTTGCTGTTGAGTTGATTTGACCCTATAGGACAGAATGGCACTGCCCCATAGTGTTTCCAAGGAGTGGCTGGTGGATTTGAACTGCCAACCTTTTGGTCAGCAGCCAAATATTTAGCCACTGTGCCACCAGGGCTCCTCCAGAGAAGTAGTACCCTTTTAACTCATCAGGTACAGGGTCATAAAATAAGTACCATAAATGCATTCATGCCCTTCAGTTGGCAGCTGCCTCCCCTCAGAACCATTCATTTTCATAGGTGCTAGATTTCTTGTCCTTTTCCTGTTTCTCTTGGCTCTTGACTCCATAAATAATTTTCTGCTAACAGCTTTGTCTTACACTTTGGATGATGTCTCCTATGCCTTCTCTGACCTTGACTTCTGACTTCCCTCTTTGACCACCACAATGATATATACTTCCTTGATTTCTCTGTTTCTAGCTTCTCTGTGTAGACGTATCAACTGCTATAGCCTGTCCTGGTAATTCTGCACTCAGCAAAATTTTTCAGTTAGCTTTATCATTTGGTTTACTCTGAATATATCCTAGTACTTCATAATGTACAAAATGTTTTCATTTCTATTATTGTCTTTGTTATTCTTATCAACCAGTTAACGTTTTCAGTGAAGATATAATTGTTCTTTTATAAAAGATAAGAGAACTGAAGCTTAGAGAAGTAAAGCACCTTGAGAAGTCCTTGAAGTAATTTACAGAAGAGGTTAGAACTCCTACATAGACCTGCTGATTCCTCTTCCAATGTTCTTTTCACAGGTCCACGCTACACCTAATTTATCTCCTGGGAGAATGAAACTATGAACAAAAACAACTACTTTTTTTAAAGTTTCTCCTTTTTTAACTTCCAAAATTTAAAATTTTCTAACAATGGTCTTATGAACTTACATTCTCTTTTTTTAATATAAATATTTAATAGCTAAAAACATGCCCTTATGCCCTGCTCTATGTTCAAGTGATATATGATTAGGCCTAGAAAAAATCATGTAGCAGTCTGACAGGAAAATTTAATACACTCAGTCCCTTATTTCTAGTCTATTCTTATTAATTTTGCATGAAATGTGCCAATAAATTAACTCTTAGAGTCTGCTGGTTGTACAGTATGCCAATGCATATGTTTTCTTAGTTTTACAGATACTGAAGCCATAGTTTAATAAAGAAAAAGTCAGAGAAAAAGGGAAGTGAAATGGGATGTAAAGTTAAGGGTAATGCTTAGTTTTCAGATTTTGTATATACATACATCTATACATAAATATGCTTGACTGGTATTTTGATATTATTCCTCTTAATTGTTTCATTTCATTGAACATGTGCTTATCAATCAATAGTCTAGGAAGGTGCAAGGCACAGAATATCCATTAATGCTCCAAAGCTTTTAACCCTCAGTTAAGAAGCACAAATTTAACGACCTAATTGCCCCTGGTTGTGCAGTGGTTAAGAGCTTGGCTGCTCACCAAAATGTTGGCAGTTTGCATCCAGCTCCTTGGAAACCCTATGGGACAGTTCTGCTCTGTCCTATAGGGTTGCTGTGAGTCGGAATCAACTTGAAGGCAATGGTTTTTGGTTTTTTAATTGCCAAAATGGCTTTGCTATTTGAATATTTTCATAGTGTTCATAAAAAAAAATATAGTTGGTAAGTATTGTGTAAGTCCTTGCTGTTCTGTAATAATTGCTAATATTATGAAATGAGGTCAATGACATCAAGAGACAGGGATAATTTAGTTCTTATTATACATTATGTACATATATAACAATGTATATATGCTGCTCATTAAATTGCCCCAAGTTTTCCAATTTTTTGGTGTAATTCCAAGAATTAAAATTTTATTAAAAGCATTCGTGTTTCTTAGGTATTATTTTTGTTGTTTTTGTCCCCTAAGTGATTTTTATTTTAATTCTTTAGTTGAAAGACTATGAAAGAAACATTTATCTCATAAAATGTGAGTCATTGTTTTGGTTTCCTCATTGTGTGGAGGAAAAGAATATTATTCCAGTTTCTGGGCTTTTTTTTTTTTTTTTTTTTTTTTTTTAAATCCAGAGTTGTTTTTCCTTAGTTCTGCTTTTTTTAAAAAAAAATTTAATCAGGCTTCTTGTTAATGGGTTCAAAGTTTTGTTTTTTTTTTTCTTCTACTTTTCACCCCAAGTTTATGTTCAATGTTATGAGAGGTTCAATGTTATGAGAGACTTGCCTGTGTTCTAGAGTAAAAGTTCCTCTTTTATTTTGTTATTAAATAATAAGATATAGAGAATTGTACTTGAGGCATGGTTCATTGCCTATTTCTTGTTTTTTGTGGAAATATCATTGAATCTTTGGATTTAATACTTAAAATATTGCCAAAATAAGACACAACTCCCTACCCTTGGCCAGTCCTAGTTTTGATTCTATTAAACTTGAATTTTTAAAACTCCAACAGAGATCAAGAGAGGGACCAATCTCTTTAAGTATATACATTTAATATATGTATATATATACACATACATATATATAATATTCATAAGAAGTATGAATCTAGGAAAACTGGAAATCATCAAAAATAAAATGCATAAACGTCGATATCTTAGGCATTAGTGAGCTGAAAAGGACTGGTATTGACCATTTTGAATTGGACAATCACATGGTCTACTCTGCCAGGAATGACAAATTGAAGAGGAATGGCATTGCATTCATCATCAGAAAGAACATTTCAAGATCTATCCTGAAGTACAAAGCTGTCAGTGATAGGATAATATCCATAAACCTAGAAGGAAGACCAGTTAATACAACTATTATTCAAAATTATCCACCAACCACTAAGGCCAAAGATAAAGAAATGGAAGATTTTTACCAACTTCTGCAGTCTGAAATTAATCAAACTTGCAATCAGGATGCATTGATTATTACTGGTGATTGGAGTGTGAAAGTTGGAAACAAAGACCAATAGGTAGTTGGAAAGTATGGCCTTAGTGAAAGAAACCATGCCAGAGATCCCATGATAAAATTTTGCAAGATCAATGACTTTTTTGTCGCAAATACATTTTTTCAACAACATAAACGGTGACTATACATGTGGACCTTGCCAGATGGAATACACAGGAATCAGATCGACTACATCCGTGGAAAGAGACTACAGAAAAGCTCAATATCATCAGTCAGAACAAGGCCAGGGGCCAACTGGGGAACAGACAATCAACTGCTCATATGCAAGTTGAAGTTGAAGTTGAAGAAAATTAGAACAAGTCCCCGAGAGCCAAAGTACTACCTTGAGTACATCCCACCTGAATTTAGAGACCATCTCAAGAATAGATTTGGTGTATTGAACACTAATGAACAAAGACCAGACAAGTTACAGAATGACTTCAAGGACATCATACATAAAGAAAGCAAGAGGTCATTAAAGAGACAGGAAAGAAAGAAAAGACCAGAGTAAATGTCAGAGGAAACTCTGAAACTTGCTCCCGAACATCAAGTAGCTAAAGCAAATGAAAGAAAGGAAGTAAAAGAGCTGAACAGAAGATTTCAAAGGACAGCTCAAGAAGATAAAGTATTATAATGAAATGTGCAAAGACCTGGAGTTAGAAAACCAAAAGGGAAGAACATGCTTGGCATTTCTCAAACTGAAAGAACTGAAGAAAACTCAAGCCTAGAGTTGCAATAATGAAGGATTCTGTGGGCAAAATACTGAATGATGCAGGAAACATCAAAAGAAGATGGAAGGAATACCCAAAGTCACTGAACGAAAAAGAATAGGTCAGTGTTCAATCATTACAGGAGGTAGCACATGATCATAACTGATGGTACTGAAGGAAGAAGTCTAAGCTGCACAGAAGACATTGGCAAAAAACAAGTCTCCAGGAATTGACAGAATACCAATTGAGCTGTTTCAACAAAAGGATGCAGAACTGGAGGTGCTCACTCGTCTATGCAAAGAAATTTGGAAGACAGCTACTTGGCCAACCTACTGGAAGAGATCCATATTTATGCCTATTCCAAAGAAAGGTGATCCAACCAAATGCAGAAATTATCTAACAATATCATTAATATCACACGCAAGTAAAATTTTGCTGAAGATCATTCAAAAGCAGTTACAGCAGTACATCGACTGGATTCAAGCTGGATTCAGAAGAGGACCTGGAACAAGGGATGTCATGGCTGATGTTAAATGCATCTTGGATGAAAGTAGAGAATACCAGTAAGATGTTTACCTGTGTTTTATTGACTATGCAAAGACATTCGACTGTGTGTATCATAACAAATTATGGATATCATTGTGAAGAACGGGAATTCCAGAACACTTAATTGTGCTCATGAGGAACCTGAACATAGATCAAGAGGCAGTCATTCGAGCAGAACAAGAGGATACTGCGTGGTTTGAAGTCGGGGAAGGTGTGTATCAGGGTTGTATCCTTTCGCCATACCTATTCAATCTGTATGCTGAGCAAATAATCCAAGAAGCTGGACTGTATGAAGAAGAACAGGGCATCAGGCTTGGAGGAAGACTCATTAACAACCAGTTTTATGCACATAACTTGACCTTGCTTGCTGGAAGTGATGAGGACTTGAAGCACTTATTGATGAAGATCAAAGACTACAGTCTTCGGTATGGATTACACCTCAACATAAAGAAAACAAAAATCCTCACAAATGGTCAATAAGTGACATCATGATAAATGGAGGAAAGATTGAAGTAGTCAAAGATTTTATTTTACTTGGCTGTACAATCAATACCCATGGAAGCAGCAGTCAATAAATCAAAAGACACATTGCAATGGGCAAATTTTCTGCAAACGATCTCTTTAAAGTTTTAAAAAGCAAAGATGTCACTTTAAGGACTAAGACGCCCCTGACCCAAGCCATGGTGTTTTCAGTTGCCTCATATGCATGGGAAAGCTGGTCAACAAATAAAGAAGAGCAAAGAATTGACACCTTTCAATTATGATCTTGGTGAAGAATGTTGAATATACATGGACTGCCAAAAGAATGAACAAATCTGTCTTGGAAGATGTATGGCCAGAATGCTCCTTAGAAGCGAGGATGGAGAAACTTCATCTCACACACTTTGGAAATCTTATCAGGAGGAATCAGTCCCTGGAGAAGGACATTGTGCTGGGTAAAGTAGAGGGTCAGTGAAAAAGAGGAAGACCCTCAAAGAGATAGATTGACACAGTGGTTGCAACAATGGGCTCAAGCATAACAATGATCATGAAGATGGCGAAGGACCAGGCAGTGTTTCTTTGTGTTGTACGTAGGGTCTCTATGAGTCCGAACCAACTCAATGGGACCTAACAACAACAGAAAATATATATATATGGGGCCCTGGTGGCGCAGGGGTTAAGCATTTAGCTGTTAACCAAAAGGTGGGCAGTTCGAATCCACCAGCCACTCCTTGGAAACCCTATGGGGCACTTGGCAATTCTACTCTGCTTTATTCTCTACTCTAAAACACTGCTAACCTATATTCAGATACCATTCACATACTTTGCAGCTCTTTGCTAGTGAGACTTCTCCTTTCAAACATCTTAACAGTTCAGCATCTCCACTTTCTTGGAAGAAACCCCTTCTGTCCTACTCCTAAGCTCTTATTTTATTTTTTATATAGAAAAGGATTTATCTCCTAGGCATTTCACAAAGCATCTTACATTATTTTTCCCTTGTTGCAAAAGAATGGATATTCCGTGCTTTGTCGTGTCAGTACCTAGGGTATAACAAGTAGGTTACAGGAGTGGATTTCTAGAAAAATAAAAGTGGCACATGTTTCCAAAGAACCCAGTCATTGATAAATGTCTCAAGACAGGGAACAAGTACCCAGAACAAGGTTAAGTACATCATAACCAAAAACCAACAAAACCCGTTGCCGTCGAGTGGATTCCGACTCATAGGGACACTATAGGACATTATGGAAACCCCCATAGGGTTTCCAAGGAGCTGCTGGTGGATATGAACTGTTGACCTTTTGATCAGCAGCCAAGTTCTTAACTACTGCGCCTTCAGGGCTCCAAGTACATAATAGATATTCCATAAATGTCTCTAAGTAAATGAAAGAATAAAAAGATAAGGAAATGAATGGATATTTAAGACTGACTTAAAGCAGGTCGTTTTCTAATATCAAAACAGTGTGTTCTTGATTGCCTTTGGTTCATTCAGATCATATAAGATATAAAACTTCCCCAAATGAGATAGTTTTCATATTCAGCTAAGTGATCAAAATTATGTTAATAAGCTCCTACTCTAGCCCATAACTTACCAGGCACATCTTTGACAAATATGAACAGTGAGAATGGTACAGTAGCAACAGGATTCTTTCAAAATCATTGCAATCTCAACTTATTCACCAGCACTGCCGTATGATAGACTATCAGGTCTCTCATCTAATAACCAATTTTTACAGTGTTGTTGAGAAGTAGAGGAGTCAAAACAACATCAATCTTCTTTCTACAACGTATTCACAATTAGACTGATAGAGCTGAGGTCATTGGGGAAGAAAAGTCATTGCTTAGAACACCAGATGTTGTCAAACAAGTGAGCTTGGATTGCATACTTACATCAAACCCAAATCCAAAATTTCTTATTCGATTTTTTTTTATTTGTTGTTGTTGTTAGGTGCTATCAAGTCAGTTCAGACTCATAGCAACCCTATGTACAACAGAATGAAACACTGCCCAGTCCTGCGCCGTACTCACAATCGTTGCTATATTTCAGCCCATTGTTGCAACCACTGTGTCAATCCAACACATTGAGGGTTTTCCTCTTTTTTGCTGACTCTATACTTCACCAAGCGTAATGTCCTTTTCCATGGATTGGTCCCTCCTGATAACATATCTAAAGTAAATTAGACAAAATCTCATCATCCTCACTTCTAAGAAGCATTCTGGCTGTACTTCTTCCAAGATAGATTTATTCATTCTTCTGGTAGTCCATGGTATAGTCAGCGTTCTTTGCCAACACCATAAATCAAATGTCTCAATTCTTCTTCAGTCTTCCTTATTCATTGTCCAGCTTTTGCATGCATATGAGGTGATTGAAAATACCATGGGTTAGGTCAGATGCACCTTAGTTTTTAAAGTGACATCTTCCCTTTTTAAAACTTTAAAGAGGTCTTTTGCAGTATATTTGCCCAATGTAATACATCATTTGATTTCTTGACTGCTGTTTCTGCAAGTGTTGATTGTGGATCCAAGTAAAATGAAATCATTGACAGCTTCAATCTTTTCTCTGTTTATCATGGTGTTGCTTATTGGTCCAGTTGTAAGGATTTTTGTTTTCTTTATGTTGAGGTGTAATCCATACTGAAGGCTGTGGTCTGATCTTCATCAGTAAATGCTTCATGTCCTCTTCTCTTTCAGCAAGAAAGGTTGTCTGATCTGCATATTGCAGGTCATTAATGAGACTTTCTTCAATCCTGATACTAGCGTCTTCTTCATACAGGCCAGCTTCTTGGATTATTTACAACTAAGTAAGTAAATGTGATTATTTACAACTAAGTAAATAAACTCCTGATCCAGTGGTCCTACATTGCCACTTACTCATATGCCTAAATCAGGCATATACAACTACCTTCTTATGATATGTCATTTGAATGTAGAGAGTCGATTGGCACCCTAAGCTATATTGTCTAGAATCTGTACAGTTGTTTCTTGGTGATGATCCTGAGACTAGTTGCTTTACTTTCAAGTGTGTGGAAACCACATGATGAAGCTCTTGTCCAAATTATGCAAAGAATCACAGCCTTTTCTTTCTTTAATTTTTTTTAGATAATGTTAAACTGAACTATTTGTATTTTTCTTTACTGACCTTGAATATTTATTTCAAACCTTTTTTATACCTTACATTTTTGCCTTTTTTTCTTAATATATTATCTGAACACTTTAGTCACCTTTATCCCTTATCCTTTTACATCTTAACTAATATTATTAATAAATAGACATTTATTGAATATCTACTGCTTTTTTGGACACTTTCAGTTGTTATTTTAATTTTGATCAGTCTTTCTTATGACATAGCATGTTCATCTCTTGAAAAAATTTGGATTGTCAGCCTTACAGTCCAAATATTAATATATTTACACTTATTTACTCATTTTAACAAATATATATTAAGTGTTCCTTTATGCCAGGTGTTAATTCCTGGGTTTACATTTAAGAAGATATCAGAAGAGAACCATACCTCATGTGGCTTACAGTCTAACAAAGGGGGACAAATAATAAAGATAATAATAATAAAATAAATTAGAAAACATTAGATTTGAGATAAATGCAAAACAAAGAATTTTAAAAAAGGCACTGTGATGAAAAATGATAGGTAGATACTTTGTATTGAATTTTCAGGAAAGTCTTTTTTTGAAGAGATAATACTTACACTGATATCTGAATAAAATAACTTGATTTGCACTTACACCATAAAGTCCTTCCTTTGTGTCACTCTTTTTCTTTGTTTCTGCATTATTTCTCTTCTAGACTTATTATTGTTATTACTCACTTATTAAATTTACACAGAGTAAAATCACACTTTTTAATGTAAAGGTTAATTTTGGCAAATGCTTACAGTCATATAATCACCATCACAATCAAGATACAAAACAATTCCTCACCTCAAAATCCTTTCTTGGTGCCTCGTTACAGACAACCTCTCTCTCCGTCCCCCTAGCCCATGGTAACCACCAATCTGTTTTCTATTCCTACAGTTTACCTTTCCCAGAGTGTCATGTAGATAGAATCATACAGAATGTTACCTTTTGTATCTGTTCTGTTTCACTTAGCATGCGCTTTTGAGATACAGCCACACTGCTGGTGTATCACTAGTCTGTTCCTTTAATATTGCTGAATAGGGTTTCATTGTGTGAGGGTGTTGCACATTCTCCAAGCAAATTAATTGTCTTTTCTGATATTTGTTCATTTATAGGTACATTCACATTCATTCTAGTTTAACTTATTAAAGCTATAACGTGTATATTAAATAGTAGAAAAAGATCCCTTATTCCAGAAACAAATAAGAGGAAAGTTTATATTTTAATAATTTGGTATGTCCATTATCAATTTAAAGGGCATATCTCTATTTATTAATTTATCATAATTACCAAAAACCAAACCCATCGCCATCGAGTGGGTTCTGACTCACAACAATGCTTCAAGACAAAGTAGAACTGCCCCATAGGGTTTCCAAGGAGTGCCTGGTGGATTTGAACTGCCAACTTTCGGTTAGCAGCTGACCTCTTAACCACAAAACCACCAGGGTTTCTTTATCGTAATTAGGCTGTTATATAATGTTTCTGTACTGTGAAGGATAGCCACTAGGGTTTCCTTGTCATAATTAGGCTGTTATATAATGTTTCTGTACTGTGAAAGATAATAGAGTGCAGGTACAATATATTGTCAGTAGCATTTAACCAAGTGATCAAACTTACCATCACCAATAATGTGATGGACTTAGGTGATATGCCTCCTGAAGTGAAGCAATGTGAAACGGACATCATTCTTGTAGAATTCTTGATTAAAATGATAAAGTTGAATCTAATCATGAGGAAACAATCAAACAAACTCAGATAATGGAAAATACTACATAATAATGAGACTAGGCTCTTTAAAAAGACTAGTGTGATTGTCTGGGTTCTCTAGAGAAGCAAAACCAGTAAAGTGTATAAATATACATAGAGAGAGAGATTATATCAAGGAAACTGCTCATGTAATTGTAGAGGCTAGAACATCCCAAGTCCGTGGATCAGGGTAGAGGCCTCTCCCAAGTCACACAGCTACAGAAGCTGGCAAGCCCAAGATCGGAAGGTCGGAGAGCAGGGCTCCCACTCACAGGCTGTGCAGATTGACGAATCCCAGGTTCGGCAGATAAGCTGACAGCTCCAGTCCCAAGAACAGGAGATGAGACGACAGGAAGCAGCCGCAGGATCCAGAGAGAGCAAAAAGCCAAAACATCTGCTTATATACAGATGTGGGCCACATCCCCAAGGAGACTCCTTTTCATCTGATTGGCTACTCACAGTGTATTCAGTCATGGGGGTGATTACATTAAAACACGGAGAATCATGGCCCAGCGAAGTCGATACACAATCTTAATCATCACAGTCATCAAAGACAAAATATAGAAATATAAAAAGGCAGGGGTGATATTCTAGATTAAAGAAGACCAAAGAAAAGTGATTACTAGATGAAATGAGTGACCCTTGATTGGATCTATGGCAGAGCTATAAAAGACATTTTGGACCTACTGGTTACTGTTATGCTAGAGTAAATATGAGGTAAATTTATTGTATGGAGGTTTTATTTCTTGGGTGTGATATGTGTTAGATTTCTTGAGTTTTGTGATTATGTAGGAGAATGGCCATGATACACCAGCATTTTATTTTCAAATGGTTTGTTGTGCATGTGTGTGCACACGCCCACATGCATGCATGTACAAATAGAGCATAATAAAGGAACTGTGAGAAAAATGTTAGCAGCTGACAATTTGAGATTAAGGGTATGTGGTTTATTTATTCTGTTATTCCTCTACTTTACTGTAGTCATATTTTTCAAAATAAAAATTCCTAGCAGCAATATTTTTATCCTCTCAACAAAGCATGAGAACAAATCTCTTTTTAAAAAAAGTGTGTTATGTTATAATATGATGGTAAATATTTAACAATCCATCTTAAAACACACACACGTAAAGACACACACAAAACCTGATTTGTAGCATTTGTTGAATTCCATAGTTTAAATATTGTTACTATGGCTGTTAATGACATGTCATTGAATGCAGAGCTGGGAAGCAATCCACAGTACCATGACTTTATATAGTTTTTCAACCATACAGTTACAATAGATATAAATTACCTCAAGAATATAAACAATAGTAAAATAATTACCAAACAAAATCAGTTGCCACTGAGTCAATTCCAACTCATGGTGACTCCATGTGTAGTAGAGTAGAACTGTGCTCCATAGGGAACATGGCTGTGACCTTTCTTCTGAGCCATGTCACCTCTAGGTAGGTTTGAATCATGAACCTTTCATTAGCAGCTGAACATTTCACCAATTGTGTCATCTAGGGAATTTCATAGTAAAATAATTAGAAAGTAATAAAATTTGAGTATACGTTGTCTTTCTTTTTAATATAATTTATTTAAGTGTAAGTCAATATGATATAATTTTTAATGATGCCTGGGTTTAACAATCATCTTGAATAATTCCTAAAAATTTAACAATTAGCTCTTACAAGGTCATAACACCCAGCTCCAGCACACCATTGGTCTTATGCCTTGGGAAGATTCCCAGAGGGGAAAATGGAGGCTGAGAGTGCAACAAAGCTGAGTTTAAACCAACTCTGCATCTTGGTTAGCCATTAAGAAGAAAAATAACTGTAAAATAAAGCTGATTCTCCTTACCTTTCCAGCAGTAAAATTTTGTGCTGTATATTGAGCTATTTACGCACCAGGCACACTTGTAGGTGCTGGAGTTAGGATAGTAAACAATAATCAATGAAATCTGTGCTCTCATGAACCTACATTCCAATATTCCATTTTTGTTGCCTATAATGTACTCTTTTAATTTGTTGACTCAGAACTTAAAGCTTCTCATTGACTCCTTTGTACAAAACCATGTCTATTTATTCTACTCTGATTTTTCTAATAAACAAAACAAAACAAAAAGTCTATTTTCCTTTTTCCTGGGAAGTCTCAAAATTTTTAATCTTCTCACTACTCCCTTTCTTGGTTATCCTTTTGAATCTGTTACTTTTTTTGTAATTTTGTTTTTATTATTCAAAAGAGACTTTGGTAGAAAAGTGTGGCAAACGGAGTTTTTCCTATCATCTCAAACTGGAGGATATTACCTGATAAATTCCAAAGAGATTCTTTATCTAAGTAATATAGTTCAGGTAAGTTCTGTCCCTTTGTGGAAATATGACAGCAGCCTGTAAGATATGTTGAGTGATCTAGCAGATAGTAATATCTATTTTTTTAAAGGAAAGTTAGAATTAAAGAAATATGACATCAGAGTGAAAGGATAATTAGCACATAATAGAGTATAATTATTCTATGACTTCTCTGCAATTGTCCAAAATATGTATTTTTCTGACACACTTGGTTCCAAGGTACTATAAATTTCTAGTCATGTACTGAAAACTCTAATAAGTATAAAAATAGAGCAAGCTTTGTCCTTGAGATCCACCCAATCAGGAATTTTGTCTGCCTTTCTTTAACCTTTTAATGGACTTAGTACATTTTTATATTTGTGATTTACTCTTTATACGTTTTATAGTTATGCTTTTCTTGTATTTTTAACTAGGTGAATTGTTATTTGATGGGCCAGAAGAACCTCACATGTTAAAACTTAATTTTGGCATATAAGCTATTTAGTTAACACTACTCAGAGTTTTGTATGGATTTCATCAGTTATTCATCTCAGAATGTTGTGCTGTCTTAAATCTGCAATTACAATACAATTCATTTTATGTGCAAAGTTGAAAATTTTCATTCTACTTAAATTATGGTAGACTTTCAATTAGGATCCATCAAAGTATAAATTTTGTTTGGCAGAAAAGATTACATATCGAGAAGGTGAGGCTAAGATGGCAGAGTAGTCAGATGCTTCCAGTGGACCCTTTTACAACAAAGACCCCAAAAAACAAGTGAATCAATCATATATGAAAATCTAGGAGCCCTGAACATCAAAGGCAAAGTTGAAGAATCAGACTGAGTGACAGGGGGAGGGAGAGAAGGTTTGGAAACAGCGAGGAGTACCAAGCCTGAGTCAGCAGGAGCTGGCACACTTTAGGCTGGATTGCCTGTGCAGTGAGGCAAGCTGTGGTGCTCAGGAGGTGTTTTCCACATCAGGAGAGACCCAGCAGCAGAGAGTCTACTTGGGGATCCAGAACCAGTGAAAAGGAGCACTCAAAAAGCAAAAGATAAGTACTTGTGTCTGGCCTACAGCGTAGATCAAAAAACACCCCATTTGGGAAAAGCCTCTCTCCCATTTACCTCCCCTGTCCCTACTCTTCACTGGCTCTTGGGCTGGCTTCAGTGATTGCTGAGTCCCTTGGGCTGGAAGTAGGACCTGTCAAGTGCCTTGAGCCATTGTCCAGGCTTTGGAGAGGGACTAAATTAACAAACAGAAAAAATAATCTGCCAGCACCCCTAAGTCAGGAACTCTGGGGTAGGCACAGCTCCTTTGCCTAGGCACAGGCATAAGGGGTCCACAGACTTTGAATGCCTTTCACCCTTGTATTGACCTGTGTGGGCCCATTTCAACAGCATAGGCCTTCATTGCCAGTACTACAGGATATAAAACTGAAATCCAGCTATATGGTGAAATGGCAGGTTTGTGACATTTGATACTGCTCTGCCAATTGAGCAGGGTCCTCACCTACTTACATCAGGCACCTGATGACTAGTGGCTCCACCCATGCCACCTAGCTTCCCAAGAGAGGGGTCCAAGAATAAGTGGTGCATCCAAGTCTTTACAGCCAACTGCATTGGATGCCTATTGTTTGGCTGCAAAACCTACCCACCTATGCATTCTAGGGAACAGGGACACACTTTCCTTCCAGACACTCAGGGTCAGCCATCAGCCCCCTGCTTGCTCTTGGTCAGCACATGACCCCCTCCTGCAGCCAGATACCTGTGCCTACACTAATCACCCCTGTCTGTCTAGATGACAGTCTGCACCACACACCTGATGACCAAATACCTGGACACCTGAGCTGAATCCATACAAGAAAAGTAAACAGACCCCTGGGCTTGCATACCTAGTAACAGATCTAACCATCTAGTGACAGGATGTTAGAGCTTCAAAGGTGTCAATAATCTAACTAGTTCATGTGAATAGCCTATTTGGGCATATCAAAATAAAACAAAACAAAAACTAGGACACAGTAAGCAAGCATAAAATAAATAAACATAATAACTTACTGATGACTCAGAGACAAGTTAATATCAAATGATATAACGAGGCAGACCATGATAGCTTCAGCAAGCTCCCCGAACAAAGAATCAAGAAATTTTCTGGAGGACGAGAACTTTTTGGAATTCCTGGAGGCAGAATACAAAAGATTAATATACACAGATCTTTAAGGGATCAGGAAGGAGATAAGGCAAAATGCAAAATAAGAAAAGGAACACACAAACAATGAAATAGAGGAATTTAAGAAGATTAGAGAAGAGCATGATGAAAAATTTAACAGGCTGCAAGAATCCATAGAGAGACAGAAAACAAATCCAGAGGATTAACAGTAAAATTTCAGAATTAGACAACTCAATAGAAAGTCGTAGGAGCAGATTTTAGGCAATGGAAGTCAGAATTAGTGAGATTGAAGATAAAGAACTTGACACCAACTTATTTAGAGGAAAAATCAGATAAAACAACTTAAAAAAAATGAAACCCTAAAAATTATGTGGGACTCTATCAAGAGGAATAACCTACAAGTGATTGGAGTACCAGAAAGGGGAGGATAACAGAAAATACAGAGAGAATTATTGAAAATTTCTTGGTAGAAAACTTCCCTGATATTGTGAAAGATGAGAAGATATCTATCCAAGATGCTTATAAAAACCCGCATAAGGTAGACCCAAAGAGAAATTCACCAAGACATATTATAATCAAACCTACAAAAATCAAAGATAAACAGAGAATTTTAAGAGTAGCTCGAGATAAATGAAAAGTCATCTACAAAGTAGAGTCAATAAGACTAAGCTCAGACTACTCAGCAGAAACCATGCAGGCAAGAAAGCAATGAGATGACATATATAAAGAGTTGAAGGAAAAAAATTGCCAGCCAAAAATTATATATCCAGCAAAACTGTCTTTCAAATATGATGGCAAAATTAGGGCATTTCCAGATAAACACAAGTTTAGGGAATTTGCAAAGACTAAATCAAAATTACAAGAAATACTAAAGGGAGGCCTCTGATTAGAAAATCAATAACAACAGATAACAACCCAAGACTAGAACGCAGGACAGAGGAACCAGATAGCAACCCAGATAGGGAAGTCATAAAAACAAATCAAAGCTGAAAATAGGGAAACAGAGATGACAATATGTAAAAGATGACAACATTAAAACAAAAAAGAGGGACTAAAAAATGTAGTCATAGATCTTTCGCATGGAGAGGAAGACAAAGCAATATAAAGAAATAAAAAAACTGGTTTAAACCTAGAAACATAGGGGTAAATATTAAGGTAACCACAAAGGAAACTAACAACTATACACATCAAAATAAAAAGCAAGAAAAATATAAAGACTCAGCAAATATAAACAACAATGAAAAAGCTGAAAATACGTAAAGAAAAACAGCTCAGCACAGAAAATTAAGGGGAACAAATAAACTGCCAATAAAACACAAAAAAAGGACATCAAAATGTCAGCACTAAACTCGTACCTATCAATAATTATGCTGAGTGTAAATGGAATAAATGCACCAATAAAGAGACAGAGAATTGCAGAATGTATTGAAAACATGATTCCCCTATATGCTGCCTACAAGAGACACATCTTAGACTTAAAGACACAAACAAACTAAAACTCAAAGGATGGAAAAAAATATATCAAGCAAACTACACTCAAAAAAGAGCAGGAGTTGCAATATTATACTCTGACAAAACAGACTTTAAAGTAAAATCTACCAAAAATGATAAGGAAGGACACTATATAATGATTAAAAGGTCAATACACTAGGAGGACATAACCATAATAAATATTTACACATCCAATGACAGGGCTCCAAAATACATAAAACAAACTCTAACAGCATTGAAAAGAGAGATAGATAGCTCCAAAATAATAGTAGGAGACTTCAGTACACCATTTTCAGTCAAGGATGGAACATCCAGGAAGAAGCTCAATAAACACACAGAAGACCTGCATGCTACAATCAACCACATTGAGCTCATAGATATACACAGAACACTGCACCCAACAGCAGCCAAGTACACTTTCTTTTCCAACACACATGGAATATTCTCCAGAATATACCACATATTAGGCCATAAAAAAAGCCTTAACAGAATCCAAGGCATCAAAATATTAGAAAACATCTTTTCTGACTATAAAGCCATAAAAGTAGAAATCAATAACAGAAAAAGCAAGGAAAAAATATCAAACACATGGAAACTGAACAACACCTTGCTCAAAAAATACTGGGTTATAGAAGAAATTGAGGATGGAATACAGAAATTCACACAATCAAATGAGAATGAAAACATATCCTACCAGAACCTTTGGTACACAGCAAAAGCTGTTCTCAGAGGTCAATTTATAGCAATAAATGCACACATCCAAAAAGATGAAAGGACCAAAATCAAAACATTAACCCTACGACTCAAACAAGTAGAAAGAGAGCAACAAAAGAAGCCCTCAGTTGCCAGAAGAAAGGAAATAATAAGAATTGGAGTAGAATTAAATGAAATAGAGAATAGAGAAAACAACTGAAAGAGTTAACAAGATGAAAAGCTGGTTGTTTGAAAAGATCAACAAAATCAATAAACCATTGGCCAAACTGACAAAAGAAAAACAGGAGAAGAAGCAAATAACAGGAGTAAGAAATGAGATGGGAGATATTACAACAGAACCAACTGAAATTAAAAGAATCATAACAGAATATTATGAAAAATTGTACTCTAACAAATTTGAAAACCTAGAGGAAATGGACAAATTTCTAGAAACTCTCTACCTACCTAAACTAACACACACAGAGGTAGAACAACTAAATAAACTTATAACAAAAGAAGGGATTGAAAAGGTAATTTAAAAACTCCTAACAAAAAAAGCCCTGATCTGGAAGTTTTCACTGGAGAATTCTACCAAACTTTCAAAGAAGAGTTAACACCACACTACTACTACAGGTATTTCAGAGAATAGAAAAGGACAGAATACTTCCAAACTCATTCTATGTACCCAGTATTGCCCTGATACCGAAACTAGGAAAAGACACCAAAAAAGAAAATTACAAACTAATATCTGTCATGAACATTGATGAAAAAATCCTCAACAAAATTCTAGCCAATAGAATTCAGCAACATATCAAAAAAATAATTCACCATTACCGAGTGGGATTCATTCCAGGTATGCAGGGATGGTTCAACATTAGAAAAACAATCAATGTAATCCATTACATAAATAAAACAAAAGACAAGAACCTCATAACCTTATTAATTGAAGCAGAAAAGTCATTTGACAAAGTCCAACACCAATTCATGATAAAAACTGTCACCAAAATAGGAATAGAGTGGAAATTCCTCAACATAATTAAGGGCATTTATACAAAGCCAACGGTCAACATCATCCTAAATGGAGAGAGTCTGAAAGCATTCCCCTTGAGAATGGAAACCAGACAAGGATGCACTTTATCACCACTCTTATTCAACATTGTGCTGGAGGTCCTAGCCAGAGCAATTAGACTGGAAAAAGAAGTAAAGGGCATTCAAATTGGTAAGGAAGAAGTCAAAGTATCTATCTGCAGACGATATGATCTTATACACAGAAAACACCAAAGAATCCACAAGAGAACTACTGGAACTAATAGCAAAGTATTAGGATACAAGATAAAGATACAAAAATAAGTTGGATTCCTCTACACCGTCAAAGAGAACTTCCAAGAGGAAATCACCAAATCAATATCATTTACAATAGCCCCCAAGAAGATAAAATACTTAGGAATAAATCTAACCAGAGACGTAAAAGACATATGCAATGAAAACTACAAGACACTACTGTAAGAAACCAAAAGAGATCTATGTAAGTGGAAAAATATACCTTGCTCATGGATAGGAAGCCCAACATTGTGAAAATGTCAATTCTATTCAAAGCAATCTACAGATAAAATGCAATCTCATACAAATCTCATCGACATTTTTTAATGAGATGGAGAAACAAATCACCAACTTCATATGGAAAGGGAAGAGGCCCCAGAAAAGTAATGCATTACTGCAGAAGAAGAACAAAGTGGGAGGTCTCACACTACCTGATTTTAGAACCTATTATACTGCCCTGGTAGTCAAAAGAGCCTGGTAATGGTATAACAACAGATACATAGACCAATGGAACAAAATTGAGAACACAGTCATAAATTCTTCCACCTGTGAGCAGCTGATATTTGACAAAGGCCCAAAGTCCATTAAATGGGGAAAAACAGTCTCATTAACAAATGATTCCAGCATATCTGGATATCCATCTGCAAAAAAAAAAAATGAACTAAGACCCGTGCCTCACACTATGCACAAAAACTAACTCAAAAAAGATAAAGGACCTAAATATAAAATCTAAAACAATAAAGACCTTCCAGTTAAAAATAGGGACAATGCTAGAAGCTCTAATACATGGCATATACAGAATGCAAACCATAAGTAACAATGCACAAACACCAGAATCAAAACTAGACAACTGGGAGCTCCTAAAAATCAAACACTTAGGTTCATCAAAAAACTTCACCAAAAGAGTACAAAGACATCCTACAGACTGGGGAAAAAATTTTGGCTATGACAAATCCAATCAGCTTCTAATCTCTAAAATCTACAAGATACTGGAAAATCTCAACAACAAAAAGACAAAAAACCCAATTAAAAAATGGGCAAAGGATATGAACAGGCACTTCACCAAGAAGACATTCAGGTGGCTAACAGACACATGAGGAAATGCTCAAAATCATTAGCCATTAGAGAAATGCAAATCAAAATCACAAAGAGATACCATCTCACCCCAACAAGGCTAGCATTAATCCAAAAAACACAAAATAATAAATGTTGGAGAGGTTGAGGACAGACTGGAACACTTATACACTGTTGGTGGGAATGGTACAACCACTTTGGAAATTGATTTGGCACTTCCTTAAAAAGCTAGACATAGAAGTACCATATAATCCAGCAATCCCACTCCTTGGAATATATCCTAGGGAAATAAGAGCCATCAAGTGAATGGATATATGCACACTCATGTTCATTGCAGCACTGTTCATGATAGCAAAAAGATGGAAACAACCTAGGTGCCCATCAACAGATGAATGGATAAACAAATTATGGTATATTTACACAATGAAATACTATGCAATGATAAAGAACAATAATGAGTCTGAGAAACATAACATGGAGGAATCTGGAAGGCATTATGTTGAGTGAATTTAGTCAGTCACAGAAGGACAAATATTGTATAAGACCACTATTACAAAAACTCAAGAAAAGGTTTAAACACAGAAGAAAACATTCTTCGATGGTTACACGGGTGGGTAGGGAGGGAGAGGAGTATTCACTAACTAGATAATAGATAAGAATTCTCTTTGGTAAAAGGAAGAACAACGCACACTACAGGGGAAGTCAGCACAACTGGACTACACCAAAGCTAAGAAGTTTCCTGAATTCATCCAAACACTTTGAGGGACCAAGTAGCAGGGGCGGGGGTCTGGGGATCATAGTTTCTGGGGACATCCAGGTCAATTGGCATAAGAAAGTTTATTAAGAAAGTGTTCTGCATCCCACTTTGGTGAGTGGCATCTGGGGTCTTAAAAGCTAGCAAGTGGCCATCTAACATGCATCAATTGGTCCCAACTCACCTGGAACAAAGGAGAATGAAGACCCCCCAAAGACATAAGGAAAATACTAGCACAAGAGACAGAAAGGGCCACATAAACTGGAGACTTCATCAGCCTGAGACCAGAAGAACTAGATGGTGCTCAACTATCACAATGACTGCCCTGACAGGGAACACATCAGAGAGTCCCTGATGGAGCAAGAGAAAAGTGGGGTGCAGAACTCAAATTCTAAAAGACCAGACTTAATGGTTTGACTGAGACTGGAGGGACACTGGAAGACATGGCTTCCAGACTCTCTGTTAGCTCAAAACTAAAAACTTTCCCGAGGCCAACTCTTCACACAAAGATTAGACTGGACTATGGGACATAAAATGATAATCGTGAAGATTGTGCTTCTTAGGTCAAGTAGGTACATGAGACTAAATGGTCAGCTCGTGTCTGGAGGCAAGATGAGAAGGCAGAGAGGGTCAAGACATTGTTGAATGAACACAGGAAATCAGGGGTGGAAAGGAGGAGTGTGCTGTCACAGTATAGAGAGAGCAGCTAGGGTCATATAACAATGTGTGTATAAATTTTTGCATGACAAACAAACTTAAATTGTAAACTTTCACTTGAAGTACAATAAAAACAAGAAAGAAGATTACATATTGACAATTATGTGTTAAAATATTCATTCTTTTCATCTGGTAGTAAATGGAACAAAGGGACTTTGGTGATCCACTGATCAAAGAAAACAGGATACATTACTTCTTTGAATAATATTATTTTACATCTTCTTTCTACTTTTGAGCCTTTCTACTGCCCACAATCACCTTTAAGTCACTGTAGATGACCATTACAAAAATTTCATCCCTACTTCCATTAAGCTCCATCCAAATTGGTGAAGCAGTTATCATATCAAGATGGCAAAGGCTAAATCATCACCTTGTTAGAGAAGGCCTGTATTTTTAGTTAGGTTGTACATAGTATAAGCTATTTTGAAGAGTTTTTCTAAGTCTCTTTTTAAATAGTTGTTTAAACAAATAAAATCAAGAAATAAAGCAAAATATTCCAGGTAACTGCTTATGGACAGCACATACCTTTAAAACTATAAGTATTTTGATTTTATATTGTTAACACAGATACACTCTATGACTGGTTTTTTTCTGTACTTGCTACTTTATTATCTTTTTTATACAATTAGTTCTTGTGTTATTGCTCAGTCTGAGTAAAGTTGCTATATAGAGACACCTGCTGGGAAATAAATGAACAGATGAAAATTCAAACCTGTGCTTTGGAAACAAGTAAAGCTACCTCCTTATATAGGTTAAGCATGCTTTCCTGAAACAGTGTATTTCATTCAGGGTACAGTTACTTCTGAAATAAATCAGAATCTACATACATCTGAAGTTTTTGTGTCATTGATATAAACATCTCTTCTTCAGCATGAAATTTCCAGAATCTACATATAGGTATACCTGCTAGATACAAAGATGTATGATCTAAGAAATTTGCAGTAGATCTATTTTAATCAAGTCACTTATTAGATGCTCATATGTATTTTTAAAGAAATTTTACAAGCAATGATTTTTCAGAGTGACAAAGACTTTCCTAATTCATAATATTTGTAAATCTTAGTTTTTGTTTCAAGTATTTGCTAAAGCAAGGCAATCTTTTATGAGTTTGAAGTAAATATTCTCAATTAATGAAAATGGTCTCTTGAAAGTCTGTTTATATAAACTTTTGTTTTCAATTTCAATGTGAATCCTTTCCAATTGAAACACAGCAGATGAAAAACATGAAATATTAAATTCAATAAGTAGGGTATTTCAAAGCAAACCATCAGACAGGTATTTCAAGTGTGTTCCAAATTTCAGACCAAGCTTAACCTCTTCAGAACTATGTTGCTGTCCAGTATATCATAAGATGATAAGACTTAAAGATGATAAAGATATATCTGATTTCTTAAGTGGTTTTAACAGCTCCATCTTTGTGCTCTTCTGAATATCAAATAGTAGAGCAAGATCGCTAGCCAGGTCTTGGAGCACAACCACTACAGCAGTTCTTAAGTGATATTAACCATAATTTAGCTTAACATGGACTGATCATCTGTGGAGAATAGATGGCAGCAAGATTTCCAAGCACCTGCTCTATGCTCCCAACCAGATAGGAAGAATACATTTTGTGGTGACAAACTGATATCTGGTCTCCAACCATGGGCAAAGATGCTGACAATTTCTAAGAGGCCAACCAACGATGTCACTATTCTAGATGGGGTGAACATTGTGCAATTTCAGAGGAGAAGAGAATACTCTTTGAGAAATCAATTATGTTTGGTATTAAATGAACTTAAAAGCCCACATTGGTCTATCCAAATCAAATATACAAACTCATTCCTGAATCATCAAAAAAAGTTAATAGAACATAAAGTAAGAATACAGAATCCAGAATCAGAGACATTTAAATTTAGTCACCAGCACTAAGTACCCGATCCAGTATCCTCAGGCAAGATCTTTAACCTATCTAAATTGCAGTTTCCTCAATAGCATAAAGGGTATATGAATGATTGGGGAGATTGATATTAAATTGATATTAAATGAGATAATGCATATAGAATTCCTACTAGAATATTTGGCACATGGTAAGCATTCAATTAACATTAACATTTTAATATTGATTATCAGCTACAGAGGAACATTCATTAAGTAATTATAGACATCATTTCTACTACTTTTCTGGGATTGTAGTGACACTATTATTTATGTTTTTTGGAGAAAGTTGTAGCCACAAGCATAAATGTTGATATTTGGAACATTAAGTCAGTTGGAAAATCAGATTGAAGGATGTTTCGTGGAAGATACAACTTTAATTAGACTGAATTTTAAACACTATAGATTCTGCATGTTATTTTCAATCATCTTTGATAAAATTCAAAGCTGTGCTGTAACAAAATTTATAAGCATATTTTCAAAAGAAAATTTGTTTTTGTTGTATATGAGTTATTTGTTTATATTTGAATTCTGTTTCTGCATTGTCATTGATATTTGAATAATTTCTTTTGAGATTCACCACCCACATCCTACCTCAGATATTTAGAATAATATTTAAAGAATAATTATGGGAGTCCAAAGCAGAAATGTTGAAGGAAATTTTAGTCAGAATTTTGAAATGACTGCAGACTCATCATAGTGTGAATCACAACTTTGTTTTCTGTTGGGGGACCCGAGATTGGGAAATTAAACTATTAATCTAGAACAGTTGAGTAAAGAGGAGAGACAGCTGAACACTGGACATAGAGAGAGTATCATCTTGGAAAAATGGCACTATTTACTCTGCATAATATTGACCTTCTGGTTGTGTCTGTTGTCCCTCTCAGAAATAAGTGCTCTCTCTCTCTATATATATATATATATAATCCTCCAAGAAACTAATTTAAACTTTTTTGTATATAATTCCAATGAGCTTCCTTGATATGCTTTTTCTTTAAATAATGTTAATATAAAGACATAGTCTTAAGATAGATAAATAGATAGGTAGAAGATAGATAAATGCTAGACAGACAGATAGATAGATAGAGCAATCCCATAAAAATCCATTGCTGTCAGGTCGATTCCAACTCATAACAACCCTATAGTGCAGAGTAGAACTGCCTCATAGGATTTGCAAGGCTAAAATCTTTGGGGAAGCACACTGCCACATCTTTCTTCCACACAGTGGCTGGTGGGTTCAAGCCTCCAACCTTTCGATTAGCAGCCTGGGGTTTAACCACTGCACCATCAGGGCTCCTTGATAGGTAGATAAACAGGTAGACAGATAGGTAGGTAGGTAGGTAGATGACAGATAGATAGATAGATAGATAGAACAAATAAAAATGAATAGATACAGGATTACTATTAAGATTTTCTTTCCATTACATTAGAAAAAGAAAGGAAAATTATGATGAAAATCTAGAAGTATAAATCCAGAAGGCATTAAACAAAACATTACTGTGGAAAAACATAAAAATACTTCTCTTGGCCAACTATTTTTCTTTAGAAGTAGAGAGCAAATTATAAAATAATAGTGTTCTGCTTTGATTAATTTAACTAAGCAACTTTTCCTGCATGTACCTTACAAACTGGACCCAAATATAAGCAAGACTGAACTCATTATTGTCCCCTAAAGACGGCATGAATGTAAATCAGCTAAAATATTAGAGTCAGGAAAACTTTTGGGTTAGTAATAAAATTCATGGTGCTTAAATTGCTCACTTTCAATGCATATTTTACAAGTCTCAGAGGAAACCTCTGAAACTCATAGATTTTTCCCTTACCTCATTACTGTATCTGATGCACTTTCATACTCTTTAAGATGTGTTTAATACTTTTCATAGCACTCAAAGTTCTAGCAAGAGAAAGAATATGAAGATGAAACAGAAAAATTTTTATTTGCCATAGTCCATTGTGGATTACTGAATGGGGAAACTGAAGGTAATAAGTGTTTCAAAAGTTTTCTCGGTTTAGTATCAGAAAGAGTTCAGTCTTCTGAAGTATCCTCTGGTACTGGCATTTACCATAAGGCACTTTGAGCTAATAAAGTATGAATGAAAGTTTATGTCAACAATTTACATCCAATTTAGGTAGATTGTCCTATGATGGTTACATATTCATTCTGATTTATTTGTTTTTCTCTGTTTGACAATATATGTGTTGTATGGTATTGAGTGATGGTCTATGGCCATGAAAGAGCACTAAACTCACTGGCCTTTACTGGGGATGAATATTTGATATTTACCCCATTGTCATCATTCCTAAAATAGCTTATTAAATCAACGGGATAAAAGAGAGAAATTGTCCATGAGGATGGAGTAGGGGCAGAGAGGTCAGGAAAAGTAATAAATATTGTAGTTTATGCTCTATAATCTCATTTTCCTTTAGAAGAATATAAACTAGCTCAGTTTATAATGAATATGATTATATTCCACAAAGTTTTATGATGAAAGAGAAACATTCAAAATATTTGAGTGATATCAGAATTTAAATCAGGTAGACTTTATACAATTTTATAATAAAAACCTATACCCATCAAAACCATAGATAAAAATTGAAGAAAAAAATAAGATAAAAGCTGGGTTTTTGTTGTTGGAGAGGACTGTAAATTTATTGTACCTTTATTCTTTTAAGATAGTTTTTCGGGGTATAGAATGCTACATTGCTAATTATTTTCTCTAACAAAATTGAAGATATCATTCCACTCTCTTCTATATTCCACTATTGTTTAGAAATCAGCTGCTGCTCCTTTACAGTTAATATGCATTTTTTTCTTTGGTTATTTTGTACCTGGAATTTCACAACAATATGTCTACATGGGATGTGATTTTCTTTTTATTTATCATGCTTGAGATTCTCTTGATTTTTATATCTATGCGTCAGTGACTTCTATCAGTTCTGGAAAATTTTTAGGCAATATGTAATCTAATACTTTTTATGCCACATTTCACTGTCCTCTCTTTTCGCATCACTGACTAAACCTTTTTACCATATCCTGCATATTTCCTATCTTCTCTCATGTTTTTAATCTATTTTTACTTCTGTGTACTTCATTTGAAATAATTTCTTCTGCTTTGTCTTCCAACTCGTTAATTCTTTCTTCAACTGTGTCCAGTCCGCTCTTAAACATGTACGATGGGTTTTACCTTTCAATTGTTATATTTTTTATTATATCTGACAGTTTATTTTTCTAAAATATTTTAAGATGTGTTTTTTATTTATTTAAATATAGGGAACATTTTTGGTTTATAATATGTGTCTGACCATTATAGAATTTGAAGATTTATGAGCCTGATCCTGCTGCCTGTTGGTTTTGCTGATCTCTAACTCATAGTAACTTGTTGCAATGTGTGTTGGTTTTGTTTTCTATGATATGATAATTTTCCTCAGGGGTTTATTTATGGGGATTCCTTGAAGCCTAGGATTAGCTGCATTCTTCCGGATATGAATTCAGCCACTCTGCCAAAGACCTGGGATTACTATGAGTCTGGGATAATTTTAAACTGAATTACCAGCTTAGGGATACTTGACACGTTTAGGTAATGCTGATTTTGACTGAATATTTCTAAAGTTCTTGGCTGTGGTTACAATTTCTAAAGTGTATTTTTTTTTCCATTAGTTTCTTAGAAAGAGGTAGGTTTATTGCTGTTTTATCCTTGTCCTGAGTACAGTCTTTTAGAAGCCCAATGTCATAGGGAAAGGGTCTCTTATTAGATTTTGCTTGGTCATAGGGTTTTTTTTTTTTTTTCTGTCAACTTTGTCCTGAAATGTAATCAAAATGTAAGCTTAGTTTCATAAGGCCAGCAAATACTCAGTGTTCTGCATACCTCTCTGAGTTTCTGCTCTCTTTTAGGTTACTGCCTGGTAATTTTTGACATTCTCTCAGTTTTTCAGTGCTTTCAAGAATATCTTAAAATATTTTATCCAATATTTTTAGTTATTTTGATGGATGGATTGGTCCAAATCACCTAACCTATTATATATAGACATTAAACCAAAACCAAACCTGTTGCAGTCCAGTCGATTCTGAATCACAGTGACCCTGTAGGACAGAATAGATTTGCCCTATAGGGTTTCCAAAAAGTGGCTGATGGATTCAAACTGCTGACCTTTGGTTAGCAGCTGTATCTCTTAATCATTGCACCACCAGGGCTCCATATATAGACATAAAACCAAAAAACCCAAACCATTTGCCATAGAGTTGATTCCAACACATAGCAACCCTATAGGACAGAGTAGAACTTCCCCATAATCCAAGGAGTAGCTGGTGGATTTGAACTGCCGATCTTTTGGTTAGCAGCCAAACTCTTAACCACTGTGCCACCAGGGCTCCATATATATGTATATATACAGAGGTCTAAATTTCCTTCTGCTCTACAAACATTCAGGTTCAGAATATTTTAATTAAGTTCCTATTACAAACACAATAAAATAGCAACAGATTTTGAAGTGATAGAGAAGTAGAGTATTAAAAATTACAACATAAAGAATGGTGCTAATTTTTATATATAAAGATGAGAAACTAAGTACATATGAAACAGTGCTTTTTTTTTTTTTAATTTTGGCATATGAAATGCTCTTGTTCTCTACCAAGGATAGCATGTAATGATATTTGGCTTAACCTTTTGCAGAAACAACTTAGGCTAGACTGCACAAAGGATTTTAATTTGAGGAAACAGGAGCATTCTTGGGGTGCCTACTTAAGGTCTTTATGATAAGATATGTTACCATTCAACGAAAATAATTGTTATTATTTACTGAGAAGGTGTATGGGCTAGACAATTTAAAAGGATTGTTTTACATAATCTTCAGAACTGCCCTTTAATTATGTTCATGTCACAGATGATGGATAGGTCCATAAATATTAAATAACTATCCAGGCCCACAACTAATGAGTGATATAACTGATAATCAAATACAAAAAATCTCATTCTAGAGCCTACTGGACTCTTATTCAATATACTCTATGGTAGTTTGGATGTGATTGTGTTCTCCACAACAATAGATCAGGTAACCTTTCAAAGTTCTTTCAAATCTTATGAAAACAAATACTGAATAGAAATGCACTTTGAAATTCATTAATGCACACAATACCTTGTTTTTATCATTTTCACAGTATTAGATTCTCATATTTGTATTTTTTCCTATGTGAGATACTAGTGTGAAAGTTTTACTTCTTCTTCTCATTATTATTATTATAACTCAACTGCTCTTAACTCAGTTGCAATTGGACCAGAGACTAACTCCTTCAGTTCTTGGCTATTAGTTTGATAGAAGAAAAAAAAAATCAAGTCAAAACTGATGTGCATGATATTATTTATTCTGTCTACACAAATGCTAAATGAATTCTGTGTGATAACCTTATGACAAAGAAAGAATATGTGGTATTAATAATTGACCTGTTCTGTAAAAAGAGCATCCAAATATATCCATAATCCTCTTAAATAAAATAAAATTTCAACTACTTACTTTCTACTCTAAGATTGTCTTGGAGTTTAGCTTGATACAAAGAGTTTACAGGCTAGCCAATATTATCTCAGTGTTCCTGATGACATCAGTTAACCTGGAAACCTAGCAACAATCTCATGCATTCAATCCTTCACCTGCAGCCTAAATCTCAAAATCAACCTAAATATTTTAAAATAAAATTACTTTGTTTTAATGCAAAATGTATTAAAAGTACTTAATATAGCCCATGAAATGATATATATGTGTGACATTACTCTGCATGAAGTTTGATTGGGATACTTAGGACTTTCAAGACAAGGAATCTATATCAAGAATAAGATTATTTCAAAAGTATGTAAGACAATATGAAGAATATGAGGGGCAGGATGAGATGGGGGAGGGAGGAGATGGTCTGTGTATTATGTAGCAACTGAAAACCACTGGAAGATAGGTTAGGTAACTATAATTTTCAATTTCCTATCTGGGAATGATTTAGCAGAAATAATTCTTCAAATAAATCAACACCATCAAAATAAGAGAGACAAACAACAAAATGTTGAAATGAAATTTCTCTCTGCCTGACCAGGCTTTGTAGATTGAGAGCTAAATTATATATCCTAAACATACACTAAAACTGTTTAACCATTTGTGAACGAAACAAAACTTGCCAATAGCTGGCTGTGAGCTCAGTGAGAGTCAGGAAGTATGTTTTATTTAGAAATGACTTATTTTGTCCATTGCTAACACCGAAATAGAACCTTTTTTTATTTTTGGCATAAAATCACATATTGGTTTGCTATATGTAGTGGAAAGGAGAAAAGAGTAGTGTATATTAATCTTCCACATCAACTACAGATAAAACAATAGGCCTGGAAATTTTATCCCTACTGTACCCACCAACTAAAATGAATCAAATAAGCTTCTTTAAGGTACAGTGACCAGTTGATTTAAGATTCAAATGACTGAAGGAGTTCACCAAACTTATATTCTTTGTTTCCAGAATACTTGACACATAGTTCTTCAGACCTATTGAAGCCATTATTAAGTGACATGAAAGGTGTTTACTGCTTCAAAGGCAACCTACTGGAATATTGCTTTTTTTCCCCTCTGAACTACACAGTCCTTTAAATGGCACTTTCTATAAATGCCAGGTCTTTTCTAATAAGAAGCAATGTTGTGATCTCAGAGAAGCCTCACATATTGTGATAAATCTTTAGGACTCTGGGCAGTTTACCTAATGCTGAGCTTAGACTGTATGCTTCTCCATATCTACATTTCCCTCTATGTAGCTCACCTTTGTTAACAAAATAAGTGAAAATTATATCCAAAATATATATCCAAAAAAAAAGAAAAGAAAGAAGCTAAAGAGAGAAATAGTCAATCCCATTAAAAAGCTACAGTAAGGGCTATTTTGAGTAAATTCAGCCCATGAGGTCTTATTGAACACCCACAAATGGAGATAAATCTGCCCTGTGCCACATATCCCAGAGCTCTTCTACAGAAGAACTTCTCTCCTGTTTTCTTTCCTAAAAATTCACAGAGTATTAATGAAAACATAAGAAAAACAAACTAATTTAGGATAAATTACAGGATATTATTATAAGAAGCATTTATGAGGACTCATTTAGTAGAAGGCATTGTGCTATGTATTATGAAGGAAAGGTAATACTCCCACTGCTTCTGTTCTTAGGAAATCTCTAGTTTCTTAACCTCTGCTTATTTCTTCAGTCCATTAATCAACTCTTGGTTTCCTTCCTAATCTAAGTATGAACACCTGGGCCTTCCTCTTTAACTACATTCACAATAGGCCCCTCAATTCCTCTGCATTACTTTTCCTCTCTTCCCCAATATCTGCAGCTGCTGTTCCAAATTTCTACCTTAACGTCCAAGTATACAATCAAAGAGCAGCTTACTCTCTCTTACAAGCCAAGTCTATCTCCAGCTTTACCAAGAAAATAGAGGCTAGTTGAGCAGTATTTCTACTTTCTTCTATTTCATTCAAAATACTTTTATAATGACCCATTTTCAACTGTCTCGGCTTAAATTGTTGATGCATTGACCAATATGTCAGGCCATGCCCTTTTAGTCTGTGCACATCAGTAATTCCCTATTTTATCTATTTCCCATCTCTTCTTTTCTGGAAAAAAAAAAAAGTGTAAGTAACATTTAAATGTCTGTAAAAAACATATAAGTATTCATCCTTTTGTCCCATGTTTACGTCCACTGGTGGTACCCCTTCATCTAGTGAAGAGAACCATTCATTTCCTCCCACTCTCTTCACCACAGACTCAATACCTAGCTCCAGCTAGATAGACAGAGCTCCTTTAAGGTGTGCAGACTGTTTCACCACTTTTGCTGTTCACATGTGGTTTCCCTCAGGGAAAATATGTGTTCCCTCCTAAATCAATACATATTTAGCCTTCAAGGTCAGCCCAAATACCATATCTTCAGAGAAATCATTTGGGACTTCCTTCCCATCCCATCCCCAGAAGAATCAATCACTTCCTCATCTGTAATTCTGTATTCATGTTTTAGTCTTACTTGTATGTATGTATGCATATATAGCTCATTCTTTCACTAAACTGAGCAATCTTTGTGGGTCTGGGAATTCTCTTTCTCATCCTTCCTACCTCAATCATCTCTAGCATAATGCCAGGCACATAATAGGGGCTAAGTGTATCTATGGAGCCCTGGTGGCGTGGTGGTTAAGAGCTATGGCTGCTAACCAAAAAGTCGGCACTTGAATCCCCCAGTCACTCCTTGGTAACCCTATGGGGCAGTTCTACTCTGTCCTGTAGGGTCACTATATGGCCACTGTGAGTCAGAATCAGCTTGATGGCCAAGGGTTTGGTTTGGAACCCTGGTGGCACAGTGGGTAAGAGCTCGGCTGCTAACCAAAAGGTCAGCAGTTGGAATCCACCAGCTGTTCCTCAAAAACCCAGTGGCCAGTTCTACCTTGTATCTTTGTAGCAATAAATTTGTTCCAGCCCTCAAGAAGCTTATTGTCTAGTAAATTATGGTTAATTACATGAGAATTATACTATAGGAGCTTAGAGAAAGATTATTGTAGGATGATCTAAGAAAGCAGAAATGAGTCTGAAAAGAAGAGAATTTAAAACTGATAGTCAAGGGGAAATCTTGTGTCTTACACAAAGAATAGATTGAATAGAATGTAAGCCTGAAAAAGGATAATGCTTACTTAGGGAATATTTAACAATCCAATCTAGCTGAACTTTAATAATAGCGAAGAAGAGCAGGTTTGAAATACAGTCTGAAGGATGAAGAGATTGTATCCATCAGAAAAGGTCTTGGATGCAAGTGACAAAAAAAAAAGAACAAGAAAAATTTTATTTCTCTCATACTTAAAAGAAAAGGAATTCAAAGGTAACCAGTTCATAGTCCTTGGCTGAACCAGTTCTCACTTTTTGCTCCGTGACCCTCAATACATGCTTTCTACCTTCTGCGCTATGGTAGCAGTTGAAGTGCTAGCCATTCTCCATTTTAACAAGCAGAAAGGAGCAAGGAATGAAAACAGTACACCTTTTCACTCTGAAGACACATCTGGAAGTCAAAAATAGCATTACTGCTCATATTTCACTGGTGTGGATGTAGTACTAAGGGTTGACCTAGCTGCAAATGAGACAACAACACTTCCAATACTTTTTTTTTATTTTTATGAGCAGCCATACTCTCCCCAAAAAACAATAGAACTTTCTTTTCAGTCCCTAGGTTTTAAAAAAATATCAGGAAAGGCTGACCCTCTGCTTTTGTTTGCTGACTGATTTGGTTTTGTTGAATGTAAATAAGCAAAATCATTTCTTTCAAAATAGCTGCCAGGGATGATCCCTCATTAATCTCTGCAAGCTTTACTCGGGCACATCACAAATTCAGCATCAGGAGGTGCTGACACAAACAAAGCTCACATGCCTCCCAAATAAGTCTTGGTGTAAATTCTATTCCTTTCCATGCTCAGATCCTTAATTAGAAAAATTTTTGGTCATAATACAAGTTATTTTTAAATTTGTAAATACTAAGTTTTTGTCTTAAGTGGGAGAGTAAGATACTGTGTTTTAAATGCCATGTGTTTATACACTTCATACAATGGAAGAGAGAAAATAATTATAGAATATGATAATAGGAATTGATTACTACAGGACATAAAATTGTACTTTTGATAAATATACTCCTTTACCTACAACTCTAATCATGGTTAAATGCAGACGTATCATGACCAAAGATGTACTAAGAAATCATATTGACAAAATAAAAATATTATTTTAAAAACGAACAATTGTTGTTGTTAGGTGCCATGGACTCATAGCGACCTTATGTACTACAAATCGAAACACTGCCTGCTCCTGTGACATCCTCACAATTATTGCTATGTTTGAGCCCATAGTTGCAGCAACTGCATCAATCTCAGTGAGGGTCTTCCTCTTTTTCACTGACCCTCTACCTTACCAAGCATGATGTCTTTCTCCAGGGACCGGTCCCTCCTGACAACATGTCCAAAGTACGTGAGACAAGTCCTGCCATCGTCGCTTCCAAGGAGCACTCTGGCTGTACTTCTTCCAAGGCGGGCCCGTCAGTTCTTCTGGAAGTCCATGGTATATTCAATATTCTTTGCCAACACCATAATTCAAATGTGTCAATTCTTCTTCTGTCTTCCTTATTCATTGTCTAGCTTTTGCACGCATACAAAGTGATTGAAAATATCAGGCATACCTTAGTCCTCAAAGTGACATCTTTATTTTTGAAAACTTTAAAGGTGTCTTTTGCAGCAGATTTGCCCAATGCAACATGTCGTTTGACTTCTTGACTGCTGCTACCATGGGTATTGATTGTAGATCCAAGTAAAATGAAATCCTTGACACCTTCAACCTTTTCTCTGTTTATCACGATGTTGCTTACTGGTCCAGTTGTGAAGATTTTTGTTTTCTTTATGTTGTTGTGTAATTCATACTGAAGTCTGTAGTCTTTAGTCTTCATCAGTAAGTACTTCAAGTCCTCTTCACTTTCAGCAAGCAAAGTTGTGTCATTGGCATATCTCAGGTTGTTAATGAGTCTTCCTCCAATCCTGATGCTGTGTTCTTCTTCATATAGTCCAGCTTCTTGGATTATTTGCTCAGTATACAGATTGAATAAGTATGGTGAAAGAATACAATCCTGCTACACATCTTTCCTAATTTTAAACCATACAGTATCCTCTTGTTCTGTTCAAACGACTGCCTCTTGGTCTATGTACAGGTTCTTCATGAGCACAATTAAGTATTCTGGAATTTCTAGTCTTCACACTGTTATCCATAATTTGTTTTGAATCACAGAGTTGAATGTCTTTGCATAGGCAATAAAACCCAGGTAAACATCTTACTGGCATTCTCTGCTTTCACCCAAGATCCATCTGACATCAGCAATGGCATCCCTCATTCCACCTCCCCTTCTGAATCTGGCTTGAATTTCTGGAAGTTCCCTGTCAGTGTACTGCTGCAACTGCTTTTGAATTATCTTCAGCTCAGTTTTACTTATGTGTGATATTAATGATATTGCTCGATAATTTCCACATTCAGTTGGATCACCTTTCTTTTGAATAGGCACAAATATTCATCTCTTCCAGTCGGTTGGCCAGGTAGCTGTCTTCAAAACTTCTTGGCATAGACAAGTGAGCACTTCCAGCACTGCATCCATTTGTTTAAAAGTCTCAATTGGTATTCTGACAATTCCTGGAGCCTTGTTTTCTGCTAATGCCTTCAGTGCACCTTGGACTTCTTCCTTCAGTACCGTCGGTTCTTGATCATATGCTACCTCCTGAGATGACTGAAACTGTACCAGTTATTTTTGGTACATTGACTGTGTATTCCTTCTGTCTTCTGTTGATGCTTCCTGCATTGTTTGATATTTATACATGTGTCTCTAACATTCTAAATTACCTATGAAGAATAAGAATAAATATGCATAGATATATATATATAAGTATGTAGGTATACAGGTATATAATTTGGCAGTTCAAACTATACATCTATATAGTCTACAGATACAAATCCAGCTATCTCAAGATCTCTGGGGACTAGTACATTTTCATCAAGATTTTAGGAACTTGTACAATAACAAAAATGCATAAGGAAAACCTGGGGTATTTTTTTTAATGCAAATAGACTGATAAATAACAAATAACAGTAAGTTTCAGTGTTCAGTAGGCAATAAGGGCTGTAGGGACTGACAAACTGACCAGTAAAATCCATGTCTAAAGAGACCGATACTAATCAGCACAAGCTAAGTACTGTCAAGGATGAAGATGGGCTCTTCCTTTCTTTCTTTCCTTCTTTGTTGATTACCAATAAAACCTAACAATGACCAGAACAACAATAATACAAAGAAAAAAAGCTAAGCAGGTCAAACAAAGCACATCTACATATATGTTGCATGCACCAGACAATCAGTTTCTGAGCTCTACTATACAAAAAAACAATGAATTTAAGTTCAGTCTTTATCCAAAATTTTGATGTATCCAGGACCTGTCTTACTTTTGATTTCTAGAATACATCAAACCAGGTTTATATCCACCCATACAAGAGACTGGAATTTTCTTCTCTAAGAATCTGACCAACCCAAAAAATAAGAATTCAGATAAGGATAATTAACTGGGATTTCCTAATGAACTAACCCAGCCAGGTCACCCTACACTGAAGGCAAGCATTGATAATTCCAATCATATACGTAGAGATTTCAATTAGAAATTTAGTGTTTCAATATTAAATAAAACTACAAAATACAGAGATCCAGGAAAATGTTCTGAAATAAAATAGAGAGGCTAGACAAACATACAAGTTAAAAAAATAAATAATTGGAGAAAATAGATAATGCAGCAAAATGATCACTCCAAATTAAAATATATATATCAGTATTTTCAGAGAAATAAAAAGGGATATTGCATCAATTTTATAAAAAGATACATTTTAAAAAAACATGAAAAAAAACAAAATATGTCTTGGAAATTAGAAAATAATAGCAGAAATGAAAAACTCAGAAGAAATGGACAACACAGTTAAGGAAATTTTGTAGACAATAGAGCAGAAAGACACAAAGATGGGAAATAACAGAGAAACAAGAAAAAAGAGCAGATCAACCCAGGAAGCTTAAGATAAAATGAAATAAATTCCCACAAGAGATAATAATAAAAAGGAAGGGAGGAACTCATCAAATAAATAATTTTGACCTAGCTAGGCTAGTTTATTTATTTATTTTAATGCTCTAGAATAGAAAAACATGAGTTGGGCAGACAGAAAGGAGTCATCAAATGAATGTCCAACACCATGGATGAAACCATGCTCATGCTAAGGACATCTCCATGATATTTAAGAACTTACCATGCTCATGCTAAGGACATCTCCATGATATTTAAGAACTTAGAGCAAAGAGAAGATGCAAAAGGTTTTGAAGAGGGAAAAAAACGTTTCATAAAAAAGATTGAGAAATGATGACATAAGATTTTCAACAGTAACTCTGTCTTCCAGCCTAATAGAGTAATTGATTTCAAACCTAGAACTCTTGACCTAAACAAATTATTAGTTAAGTGACACAATGAAGACTATGTGATCAATGCAAGATCTTAAAAATATTACTACTGATGCATTTTTACATAAGAAACCACTGGAAAATGCCCTCTACAAAAATGAAGGAACAAACCAAAAAAAAAAAAAAAAAAAAGAAAAAGAGAAAGAAGGAGGAGTAAGAGAGAGAAAAAAAGAACAGAAGAAAGGAAAGAAGCAAGAAAGAAAGAAAATAAGGAAGTGGAGAGAGAGAGACATAGGATGCAGGCCACAAAGTCTTTCTCAAAAGAAATCTCCTGGATGATAACTGCGCAGCAGATCTACCAGCTAGCCAGTCAGATTAGAGCAAATCAGAAAGTTCCAGGAAAAATGTTTCCAAGTAGTTGAAATTGATAGAATTCCCAATATGTATGAATGTTTGAGCAAAAATTTACACAACTTGGTAAGAAGTTAGGACAAATTAGTAATAAGTGCATTAAACAAACAAATCAATAAGTGAAAAAAGATAATCGATAATCCCGGGAGATAAAAAAAGTTTTACAAGAAAAGAAAATCAGTTATAGTACTTTACATAACTCAGTTGTAAATTGGGCTTATAAAGTCACAATAAACACCTTATATTGAATTAGCTAGGATTAGAATAATATAGGAGAAATAGGAAGATGAGAATTTTATGTGCTTTGGTTAGATTCAGGGATGAAGATGACTACCTCAATCATTTTGACAGTCAACAGATACTCTCTAATATTAAAGTATCAAGAAGTGTTACTGCCAGCAAATTAAGGAAAGATAAGGATGGTTTATATCAAAAGAAAAAGTTAACGAGATTTGAAATTGAAATTGGTTGCCTATTAAAATGGGACATGTGGAGGTAGAGGCACTCATAATAAAAAGACAGAATATATCTACAAAATTGAGAAAATTTAGACTCAGAATTTTCTTTGGAACAATCTCTGACGGAAATAATATGATAATACAATCTCTGACAGAAATAATACTCAAAGAAATATTTAGTAGAAAATGATGTGATCCAAGGATTTTATATATAATGACCAACCAGGCTACAACTATCTCACAATATAGGAAGTTATTTAGATATGTGACTTTTTGTTAGTTTCCTTTCAGTTGATTGTGACTCATGGTGACCTCGTGTATTACGGAGTGGAACAGCTCAGTGGAGTTGTCTTGACTGTAATCTTTTTATTTTTATTTTTATTTATTTTTTACTTTTTACTGATGTAATTAAATGAAGTGTACATTTCAAGTTAGTCTCCCATACAGAATATTTTTTTTAACATACATTGTTACGAGACCCCAACCGCTCACCCCATTCTGCGACAGCACACTCCTTCCCTCCACCCCTGATTCCCCATGAACGTTCAACCAGCTCCTTACTCTCTCTGCCTTCCCCACTCACTTCTGGACAGAAGCCACCCCTTTGGTCTCTTATATCTACTTGTCTAAAAGGCACATTCTTCACGAGTATCACTATATATCCCACAGTCCACTCCAATCCCTGTCTGAAGAGTTGGCCTTGGAAATTGTTTTAGTTCTGGGGTGATAGAGAGACCAGGGGCCATGCTTTCCGGGGTGCCTCCAGTCTTAGTCAGACCATTAAGTCTGGTCTTCTTACTAGTATTTGAGTTCTGCATCCCATCGTTCTACTGCTCCATCAGGGACCCTCTGTTGTGTTCCCTGTCAGGACATTCATTGGTGGTAGCCAGGCACCATCTAGTGCTTCTCGTCTCAGGCTGATGAAGTCTCTGGTTTATGTGGCCCATTCTGTCTCTTGGGCCAATACTTTCCTTGTGTCTTTGGTGTTCTTAGTTCTCCTTTACTCCAAGTGGTTGGGACCAATTGATGCATCTTAGATGGCTGCTTGCTAGCTTATAAGACCCCAGACACCACTCATCAAAGTAGGATGCAGAACATTTTCTTAACAAGGTTTGTTATGGCAATTGACATAGATGTCCCCTGAAAGCATGGTCCCCAGACCCCGCATCCCTGCTACTCTGTCTCTCAAAGTATTTGCTTGTATTCAGGAAACTTCTTAGCTTTGGTTTAGTCCAGTTGTGCTGGCTTCCCCTGTAGTGTGTGCTGTCCTTCCCTTCACCTAAGATCATTCTTATCTACTATCTAGTTAGTGAATAACCCTCACCCAACCTCCCCATCCCCGTAAACATCAAAGAATGTTTTCTTCTGTGTTTAAACCTTTTCTTGAGTTTTTATAACAGTGGTTTTATACAGTATTTGCCCTTCTGTGCCTGACTAAATTCACTCAGCTTAGTAAGTTCCAGCTTCCACCAAGTTATACGACGTTTCACAGCTTCGTCATTGTTCTTTATCGTTGTGTAATATTCCATCATGTGGATATACACAGTTTGTTTATCCATTCGTCCATTGAGGGGCACTTAGGTTGCTTCCATCCTTTGGGTATTGTGAAGAGTGCTGCGATGAACATGGGTGTGCATATATCTATTCCTGTGACGGCTCTTGTTTCTCTAGGATATATTCCAAGAGCAGGATAGCTGGATCGTATGGTACTTCTATTTCTAGCTTTTTAAGGAAGTGCCAAATCCATTTCCAAAGTGGTTGTACCATTTTACATTCCCACCAACAATGTATAAGTGTTCCAGGCACTCCACAACCTCTCCAGCATTTGTTATTTTGTGTTTTATGGATTAATTGTAGCCTTGTTGGGGTGAGATGATATCTCATTGTAGTTTTGATCTGCATTTCTCTGATGGCTAATGATCGTGAGCATTTCTTCATGTGTCTGCTAGCTGTCTGAATATCTTCTTTGGTGAAGTGCCTTTTTATATCCTTTGCCCATTTTTTAATTAGGTTATTTGTCTTTTTGATGTTGAGGTTTTTGAGTATCTTGTAGATTTTAGAAATTAAATGCTGATCAGATTTGTCATAGCCAAAAATTTTTTCCCAATCTGTAGGTTCTTTTCACTCTTTTGGTGAAGTCTTTGGATGAGCACAAGTGTTTGATTTTTAGGAGCTCCCATTTATCTAGTCTCTCATCTGGTGCTTGTGCATTGTTACTTGTGGTTTGTATTGTTTTTATGCCATGTATTAGGGCTCCTAGCATTGTCCCTATTTTTTCTTCTTTGATCTATAACATTTTTGATTTTATATTTAAGTCTTTGATCCATTTTGAGTTAGTTTTTGTACATAGTGTGAGATATGGGTCTTGTTTCAGTGTTTTGCATATAGATATCCAGTTATGCCAGCACCATTTGTTAAAGAGACTGTCTTTTCCCCAATTAATGGACTTTGGGCCCTTGTCAAATATTAGCTGCTCATAGGTGGATGAGCTTATATCTGGATTCTCAACTCTGTTCCATTGGTCTATGTATCTGTTATTGCACCAGTACCAGGCTGTCTTGACTACCGTGGCAGTATAATAGGTCCTAAAATCAGGTAGTGTAAGGCTTCCCATTTTGTTCTTCTTGAGTAGTGCTTTATTTATCCAGGGCCTCTTCCCTTTCCATATGAAGTTGGTGATTTGTTTCTGCATCTCATTAAAAAACTCTGCTGGAATTTGGATCAGGATTGCATTGTATCTGTAGACTGATTTGGGTAGAATTGACATTTTCACTATGTTGAGTCTACCTATCCATGAGCAAGGTATAGTTTTCCACTTATGCAGGTCTCTTTTAGTTTCTTGCAGCAGTCTCTTGTAGTTTTCTCTGTAAAGATCTTTTACATCTCTGGTTAGATTTATTCCTAAGAATTTTTGTTTTTTTTATTGTACTTCAGGTGAAGGCTTACAGAACAAATAGTTTCTCATGAAACAGTAGTACACATATTGTTTTATGACATTGGTTAACAACCCACAACATGTCAACCTTCTAACTTCTCAACCATTTTTTTTTTTTGGTGAAAATACGCATAGCCAAAGATACACCATTTCAAAAATTACTACATACACAGTTCAGTGACATTGACTACTGTCTTCCAGTTGTGCTGCTATTCTCACTTAGGATGCAGGCTTACAGAACAAAATAGTTTCTCGTTTAATAGTTACTGCACATGTTGCCCTATGACAATGGTTAACAATCTCACAACACATCAACAATAACCTTACTCAACCTTGGGTTCCCTATCACCAGCTTCTTTGTCCCCTTCTGCCTTCTGGTCCTCGTCACTGGATTCCTATACCTCATTAGTCCCATTTGGTTTTACGGGGCTGTCCACTCCCAGGCTGAACGGTGAACCTCAGAGATAACTTCACCACTGAGCTAAAAGGGTGTCTGGGGGCCTTACGCTCAGGGTTTCTCCAGTCTCCTTTAGGCTGGTAAATCTGGTCTTTTTTTTGTGAGTTAGAATTATGTTCTACATCCTTCTCCAGCTCTGTCCAGAACCCTCTGTTGTGATCCTGGTCAGAGCAGTCAGTGGTGGTAGCCGGGCACCATCTAGCTGTTCTGGATTCAGTCCGGTGGAGGCCTTGGTACCTGTGGACCATCAGTCCTTTGGATGTTATTCCTAAGTATTTTATCTTTATGGGGGCTATTGTAAATGGTATTGATTTGGTGATTTCCTCTTCAAGGCTCACTTTGTTGGTGTAAAGGAATCCAGTTGATTTTTGTATGTTTATCTTGTATCCTGAAACTTTGCTGAAATCTTCTATCAGTTCCAGTCGTTTTCTTGTGGATTCCTTGTGTTTTCCGTGTATAAGATCATATCATCTGCAAACAGAGATACTTTGACTTCTTCCCTACCTATTTGGATGCCCTTTATTTCTTTTTCTAGCCTAACTGCTCTGGCTAGGACCTCGAGCACAATTTTGAATAATAGTGGTGATAAACGGCATCCTTGTCTGGTTTCTGTTCTCAAGGGGAATGCTTTCAAAGTCTCTCCATTCAGGATGATGTTGGCTATTGGTTTTGTATAAATGCCGTTAATTATACTGAGGAATTTCTCTTCTATTCCTATTTTTTTGAGTTTTTATCATGAATGGGTGTTGGACTTTGTCGAACGCCTTTTCTGCATTGATTGATAAGATCATGTGTTTTTTTTCTTATGTTTTATTTATGTGATGGATTACATTGATTGTTTTTCTAATGTTGAACCATCCCTGCATACCTGGTATAAATCCCACTTGATCATGGTGAATTATTTTTTGGATATGTTGCTGAATTCTATTGGCTAAAATTTTATTGAGGATTTTTGCATCAATGTTCATGAGGGATATCAGTCTGTAATTTTCTATTTTTGTGGTGTCTTTACCTACTTTTGGTATCAGGGTTATTCTGGCTTCATAGAATGAGTTTGGGAGTATTCAATCCATTTCTATGCTCTCAAATACCTTTAGTAGAAGTGGTGTTAACGCTTCTTTGACAGTTTGGTAGAATTCTCCAGTGAAGCCATTCGGGCCAGGGTCATTTTTTTGTTGTTGTTGTTGACAGTTTTTTAATAACCTTTTCAATTTCTTCTTTTGTTATGGGTTTATTTAGTTATTCTACCTCTGTTTGTGTTAATTTAGGTAGGTAGTGAGTTTATAGAAATTTGTCCATTTCCTCTAGGTTTTCAAATTTGTCAGAGTACAATTTTTCATAGTATTCTGTTATGATTCTTTTAATTTCAGTTGGGTCTGTTGTGATATCACCCATCTCATTTTTTATACAGGTTATCTGCTTCCTCTCCTGTTTTTCTTTTGTCAGTTTGGCCAGTGGTTCATCAATTTTGTTGATCTTTTCAAAGAACCAGCTTTTGGACTTGTTAACTCTTTCAATTGTTTTTCTGTTCTCTGTTTCATTTAATTCTGTTCTAATTCTTATTATTTCCTTCCTTCTGGTGCCTGAGGGCTTCTTTGCTACTCTCTTTGTACTTGTTCCAGTTGTAGGGTTAGTGCTTTGATTACGAGCCTTTCTTGTTTTTGGATGTGTGCATTTATTGCTATAAACTGACCTCTGAGCACTGCTTTAGCTGTGTCCCAAAGGTTCTTGTAGGATGTGTTTTCATTCTTTGTTGATTCTATGAATTTCTTTATTTCATCCTTAATTTCTTCTATAACCCAGTAGTTTTTGAGCAAGATGTTGTTCAGTTTCCATGTGTTTGATTTTTTTTTTTTTCCTTGCTTTTTGTGTTGTTGATTTCTACTTTTATGGCTTTATGGTCAGAAAAGAGGCTTTGTAGTATTTCGATGTTTTGGATTTTGTTAAGGCATGCTTTATGGCCTAATATGTGGTCTATTCTCGAGAATGTTCCATGTGTGTTGGAAAAGAAAGTATATTTAGCTGCTGTTGGGTGCAGAGTTCATTATACATCTATGAGATCAAGTTGGTTGATTGTAGCGTTTAGCTCTTCTGTGTCTTTGTTAAGCTTCTTTCTGATGTTCTGTCCTTCACCAAAAGTGGTGTGTTGAAGTCTCCTACTACTATTGTGGAGCTGGCTATCTCTCTCTTCAGAGCTGTTAGAGTTTGTTTTATGTATTTTGGAGACCTGTTGTTGGGTGCGTAAATATTTATTATAGTTATGTCCTCCTGGTGTATTGACCCTTTAATCATTATATAGTGCCCTTCCTTATCTTTTGTGGTGGATGTTATTTTAAAGTCTATTTTGTCAGAGATCAATATTGCCACTCCTGCTCTTTTTTGAGGGTTGTTTTCTTGATATATTTTTTTCATCCTTTGAGTTTTAGCCTGTTTGTGTCTTTAAGTCTAAGGTGCGCCTCTTGTAGGCAGCATATAGGTGGATCATGTTTTTTTATCCAATCTGCCACTCTCTGTCTCTTTATTGGTGCATTAAGTCCTTTTACATTCATTGTAATTATTGATAGGTATGAGTTTAGTGTTGTCATTCTGATATCTCTTTTTGTGTGTTGTTCACAGTTTCTTTGTTCTCCTCAATTTTCTGTGCTGAGTCATTTTTTATGTATTTTTTTTTTCATCTTTTTCTTTGTTGTAGATTTTGTGTTTGCTAGGTCTTTATGTTTTTCTACTTTTTTATTTTGATATGTAGGATTGTTAGATTCCTTTGTGGTTACCTTAATATTTATCCCTAATTTTCTAAGTTTATACCTGTCTTTTATTACTTTATATTGCCTTAACTTCCCCTCCATATAGAAAATCAATGTCTGCATTTTTTAAGTCTCTCTTTTTTTATTTTAATATTATCTTTTCTTTTTTTTTTTAACATATTGATGTCTGTTTCCCTATTTCCAATGTTTTATCTTTGATTTAATTTCGATTTCTGTATCTGAGTCAATATCTTGTTGCTCTATCCTGTGTTCTAGTCTTGCGTTGTTAGCTGGTGTTATTGATTATCTAACCGTAGGAATCCCTTCAGTATTTCTTGTAATTTTGGTTTGGTTTTTGAAAATTCCCTGAACTTCTTTTTAACTGGAAATGCCCTAATTTCACCATCATATTTGAGAGACAGTTTTGCTGAGTATATAACTCTTGGCTGACAGTTATTTTCCTTCAAGGTTTTAAATATGTCATCTCATTGCCTTCTAGCCTGCATGGTTTCTGCTGAGTAGTCTGAGCTGATTCTAATTGACTCTCCTTTGTAGATGACTTTTCTTTTATCCCTAGCCACTCTTAAAATTCTCTCTGTCTTTGGTTTTGGTAAGTTTGATTATAATATGTCTTGGTGACTTTCTTTTGGGATCTACCTTATGTGGTGTTTGATGAGCATCTTGGATAGATATCTTCTCATCTTTCATGATAGCAGGGAAGTTTTCTATCAATAAATCTTCAACAATTTTCTCTGTATTTTCTGTTATCCCCCCTGTTCTGGTACTCCAATCACTCGTAGGTTATTTCTCTTGATAGAATCCTACATGACTCTTAGAGTTTCTTCATTCTTTTTAATTCTTTTATCTGATTTTTCCTCAGATAAGTTGGCATCAAGAGCTTATCTTCAATGTCACTAATTCTAACTTCTACTGCCTCATTTCTGCTCCTATAACTTTCTATTGAGTTGTCTAATTCTGAAATTTTATTGTTAATCTTCTGGATTTCTGAATGCTGTCTCTCTCTGGATTCTTGCAGCCGATTAAATTTGGCATTATGTTCTTGAATAACTTTTTTAAGTTCCGCTACTACTGTGTCTGTATATTGCCTGGCTCTTTCTGCATTCTGTCAAATTTCCTTTCTTATTTCTAGAAGAGTTCTGTATATTAATCTTTTGTATTCTGCCTCTGGTAATTCCAAGATGTTCTCTTCCTCCAGAGAATTTATTGATTCTATTTTGGGAACTTGCTGAAGCCATCATGGACTGCCTCTTTATGTGACTTGATATTGACTGTTGTCTCTGAGCCATCAATAATTTATTATAATTTTATTTTGTGTTTGCTTAGTGAGACCTAGCTTCTTATTTTGTTTTGTTTTGATATGTCCAAATAGGCTGCTCGTGTGCACTAGTTTGATTTTTGACTCCTTTTGATCTCTAATATCCTGTCACCAGGTAGTTAGTTCTGTAACTAAGTATGTGCATGCCAGAGTTCTTTAAAATTTCCTATATGGGATCAGCTTGGGTGTTCAGGCAGTCAGTCACCAAGTGTGTGATGCAGGCTCTCACACCCAGTCCTAGAGAGGCATGGGTGATTGGTGCAGACACTGGACTCTGGCTGTGGTAGGGGATCACTCGCTGAGCCAGGCAGGGGGCCAATGGCTGCCCCTGAGAGTCTGAAAGAAAAGCATGTCCCTATCCTCTAGGGTGAATAGGTAGGTGAGTTGTACAGCTGGGCTAAGAGCGCCCCACTACATTGGTTGCAAAGACTGTAGGGAATCACTCCTTCCTGAACTCCTGTAGCAGGTGACTAGGCACTTTAGGAGCTACCACCGGCCCTCATGACCCTGCTGCAGATCTATAGAAGTGCCTACTTGAGAGGCAGATCTGTTTCGAGGATCACAAATCTGTCCGTTCATAGCTGAAGCAGTTGAAGTTAGACTTCAGATGTTTGCCCTGTTGTACTGTGGTAGTGATGGCCAATGCCATTGAGATGGGTCCCCACAAGTCTATACAAGGGTGTACGGCACTCAGAGTCTGCAGACCCCTTATTTCTATGGCCAGCAAAGGAGTTGTGCCAACCCTGTGCTCCTGGCCTAGGGGAGCCAGGTTATTTGTTCCCTCTCAAAGGCCAGGAGAATGGGTCAGGGCCCCTTTTGGGATCTGTTTCTAGCCCAGTGGACTCTTGGTGCAGAGTGGGGAGGGAGGCAGTAAAAGGAAGGGAGGTTTTTCCCAAATCCGGTGCAGAGTGTAGAGATAGGAAGTAGAAGGGAGAGAGGTTTTTCCTAGATGGGCTTTTTCTTTTTTTTCAACTCACCACGAAAGTGTGCACACATGTACTTATCCTAGCCTCTTGGGAGCTGCTCTTCACTGGTTCGGAGTGTCCAAGCAGAATCTTTGCTGTCGGGTCTCTCTTGATGTGGAAACTGCTTCTCTAGTGCGTGCACAGCACAGCTGTTTGCCTGCTTCACCATGGCCCGGTGTGGCTGTGTCTCTTCCATGTTGCTGCCATGGCTCTAGCACTCCTCACCTCTTCCAAACGATCTTCCTCTCTGATACGACTTAGATGGGTTTCTTAACCTTGCCTTGTTCAGGGCTGCCAGATGTTCACATAAAATCAAATCACTTGTTTTTTCCAGGTCTTTGTTTAAGAGGGATATAGGAAGCGTCTAACTAGTCTGACATGTTGACCACGCCTCCCTTGACTGTAATCTTAATGGAAGCAGTCATCAGACTTTTTCTTCTGTGGTACTGCTGGGTGGGTTCGACCTGCCAACATTTAGGTTAGCAGTCGAGCACAAACTGTGCATCACCCAGAGACCTAGACATATGAGTACTGACATATAATATAGAATTTTAATATACTACTTAAAAATAAATATGTATTTTAAAGTATGTCTATTATCAGAGAAAGTAAGAACTTGTAATGATATATCATTAGATTTCAATGTTTCAGATAGAAAGTTCTAAAGAAAATGTGTGGCTAAGGATTTTTTTGCCTTTAAATTACATATGACTATTTAATACCTATGCATGATTTTGGTTTTTTTGGTTTTTTTTTTTGTGGTCACATTATTTTTCTTTGTTTATTTTCCTTTTTGTTTTGTGCTTTTACGTAGCTTATATTTTAAGGCTCTAAAAAGGGGTGAGAAATATTTTTATTTAAAAATGCTTACAGTTTCTTTAAATTCTGGGAATCATTAATACAATGTGCATCAAATAAAATATGTTCTTGCTATAATCATTTTATTTCTCTATGACCCAATTATTCCTACCATAATAACTCAAAGGAGTTATTCTAAATAATTTTTATGACAAAAATTTCTATATTTTTGACAATATAATGTACTATTCTTAATTTAATTTCATTTATTTTTTACTGCACTTTAAGTGAAAGTTTACAGAGTAAATTAGTTTCTTATTAAACAGTTAATACACAAATTGTTTTGTGACGTTGGTTGCCATCTCCAAGTTGTGTCAACCCTCTCCCCTTCTCCACCCTCGGTTCTTTTTTTCCATTCATCCAGTTTTCCTGTCCCTTCCAGCCTTCTCATTTGCATTTGGGCTGGTGTGCCCATTAGTCTCCTATGTATAAATTGAGCTATAAAGCACGTTCCTCACGTGCATTATTGTTGGCGCTATAGACCTGTCTAATCTTTGGCTAAAGTTGTTGTTGTTGTCTGTGCTTAGGTGAAAGTTTACAAAGCAAATTAGTTTCTCATTAAACACACACACACACACACACAAATAAATTTATATACATGTTATTTTTTGACATTGGTTGCCAACACTGTGACATGTCAGCACTCTCTCTTTCTTGACCTTGGGCTTCCCGTTTCTATTTATCCAACTTTCTTGTCCCCTCCTACCTTCTCAACCTTGCCCCTGGGCTGGTGTGCCCATTTAGTGTCATATACATTGTTAAACTATGCATGTTATTGTTTGTTCTATACTGCTGTCTAATCTTTGACTGAAGGGTGAACCTCAGGAGTGACTTCAGTACTGAGTTAAACGTGTATCTGGGAGCCATACTCTCAAGGTTTCTCTGTCTCTGTCAGACCAGTAATTATGGTCTTTTTTTGTGAGTTAGAATTTTGTTTTACATTTTTCTCCAGCTCTGTCTAGGACCCTCTATTGTGATCCCTGTCACAGTAGTCCATGGTGGTAGCCGGGCACCATCTAGCTGTGCTGAACTCAGTCTGGTGGAGGCTGTGGTAGATGTGATCTGTTAGTCCTTTGGACCAATCTTTCCCTTGTGTCTTTGATTTTCTTCATTCTCCCTTGCTCCAGACGGGGTGGGTCTAGTAGATGTATCTTAGATGGCCATTCACAAGCTTTTAAGATCCCATATGCTACTCACCAAAGTAGGATGTAGAACATTTTCTTTACAAACTATGTTATGCTAATTGACCTAGATGTTCCCCAAGCCCATGGTCCCCAACCCTCAGTCCAGTAATTCCGTCCCTCAGGGAGTTTGGATGTGTCTATGAATCTTCTAAAAAGTAGTAACATCTCGATCAATATAAGTACATTCCATTGCACTTGCTACTCTGATCAAATAAACTTCTTAAAGGACTCGTATCTTCAGAACCATATTCTTTACTTGAGAAGGTTAAACTAACAATACAAAACAGCTAAACTCTGCTTCAGGGATGGAGCACTGGTTGCACAGTGGTTAAGTGATTGGCTGCTAGCCAAAAGGCTGGCAGTTCCACTCCAAGAGAGAAAGATGTGGCAGTCTGCTTCCATAAAGATTACAGCCTTGGAAACCCTATGGGGCAGTTCAACACTGTCATATAGGGTCACTATGAGTAGGAATCGACTAGACAGTAATGAATTGTTTTTTTTGGTGCTTCAGGGTCTATATGCAAAAGGGATTCAGAGGAGGAGGAGAACGTAAGAGAGCTAGAATGGGAAGGAATGCTTCTCAGTGGAGGCAGCTTTGGAAGGGCTCTTAGGAATGAGAGGACACGGAGAGGCAGGACAATGGGCTTCTACCCTGAGTCTAGACCTGCTGGCTTAAGAGGCACTGAGGGCCAATCTGACTAGAGAGAAATATTTACTGCTTGTAAACTGGTAACTGTGAACCTGAATAGGTACAGCTTTGGATATTAGATTATTTAGACCCAATTTTGTAAAAATTAAACAAAAACAACGGCTACTTAATAAAACTGTAAAAGATTATGTAAAAAGGCAAGAGTACAGATAATTCAAGAGGTACAATATTGAGAATGAAGTATATTCAGATGCATAACTTTGTGTTTGCTAACATGAAATAAAAGTGATAAATATTTATAGAGGTGCCTCTTATTTTATAAAATCTCTCCACAGGATAAGAAAAACATGAATTTAATTATGGAAAACAATCATTGCAAATAGTATGAGAAAACTGCTGTTTTGTCTGGAGGGCTGAAAAAAGTTATACTAAACTATTTCTAAGCCAGACAAAAATGAATGTAGAATATTCTTTCATGAGAACTCAAATATCCAATGGGCAATTATCAGAAGAAAGCTTTTCATTCCTATTCCCAGGTACCAGAGAGCAAGAAGCAAGAAGTCTAGTTAGATACACCCCACATGATTACCCTGTGAGCTGTGAATTTAACAGGAAATAGTAAACAAAATAAACATATTATTGTAAAGAAAACCAAACTATTTGTTTAGAATGGAATCTTAAAGTTTACATTTATTTCTGCAAGAAGTTGGAAGCATAGAGTGGAAAAATTCACAGAGAGTCTATTCCAACCTCCTGGCAACTTTTAGACAAAGGAAAATGAGAATAGTATATTCTTCTAAAAAGAAATTTAGAACTGACTTCCTGGAAGTTTTGAAAACTTGAATGAAAAATGAAACAATCTTTTGGTAATTTTTAATATAAAAATAAATTTTATATAACTGGGGAGGTGCGGTTTACAATCATGGAAAATAACATATTAAGTACACTCATGAAATTTTGAATTTATAAAATTGAAGCAATTATTAATTGAGTAAAATATTCCTCAAAATAATTTAATTAATCTTGCTAATTAAATTATATATCTATTCTTTTAAGAAACTCAGGATTCAGTGGGTGGAAATGGATGGATGGACAGATAGATGATAGATGATGATGATAATGATAGATAGATAGGTAGGTAGATAGAGACTGACAAGGGAAATTGCAAAATGTGTTTTTATAAGTTAACATTCAGAAATATTCCATTTCCTGTGGCATAAAAGAAATATTAGAGAACAATTTTATTTCTAAAGGCATGCCAAATACATCACCTCTCAAACGTGGGTGGCAGTGAATCAGCAAGAACAAAGTAATTTGAAAATACACCAGGTGCACTACATCAGGCATGAAAAAAGTCACATGAGGTTATCAAGCAATTTTGTTCCAGCCAACCACGTCAGATAAGATAGACTAGCAGGCTGAACCAAGCCTTGCTGAGGAAGACTTATAAAGTGGAGAATGCCTTGTAGTGTTCTTCATTGGTTAAGAAGAAGCATTTAACGATGCACAAAATGTGCCAGTAAAATTTATGCCTAGTGTGAACTCCATCAACCTTTGCAGATATCTGTTGCAACTGTTTCATGCATTGGGACATGGCTGGGGAAGGGTGGGGGGAAGGAAACAGATTGCGTGTGTGTGTGTGTGTGTGTGTGTGTGTGTGTGTGTGTGTGTGTGTGTCTGAGTGTGTATTTGACCATGAGGAAAAGTGGATAATCAGGTCATATGAGTTTGATATCTATATTTTCAGACAGACCTCTCTGTGTGAATATCTGTTGAGCTAGAGGAATGGACATCATGAACATATCCAGCTCTAGAATACCAGAACTGAATAGGATATCAGTAAAACATTTCCTTTCCCCTCCTATCTGCAGGCAGTCCAGCTCTTAAATTACCAAAGTAAGACAGCTCTGCTCCACTTTTCCAGAGGTTTTTAAAGAGGAAGATTCCTTGGTCATTCTTTGCTATTTCAAATTAAATCAAAACGTATTTAAGCAACTAGCCACTATGCGAAAATTTAACAAGGTAGTTGAGAAAATGTCAGAGATCTGAAGACGTATATATTTTATTCACGCAACACTCGGAAGTCAAGTAAGTGCTGAATATTTTCAGTATAATGTCTGATAGTAAGTATAGTCAGAATTAAGGAAAGTAGATTGGGTTCACATGCTTCCTATGCAAAATAATTTGAGAAATGTTTTTCAATAAGTGGAAGAATGCAAGAGTGATGAAATAAATAATATTAAAAATAAGAAGAAAATTAGTTTCTCATCCTCATATGACTTTATTTCTTTGTAAAATAACTATTTTGTTGTTGTTAGAGTGGCTGTACTCATGGCTGGATCCTAAGTTGTCTTTTTTCTTTTTTAATAAAACGCAAAGATTTGTGAAAGTAATTCTAGGTATTAAGTCTAACATGAACTCAAGTATGCTAAAAGCACGTAACTGTCATAATTATTAGTGCTAGGGTGATATATCATTTTATAACACAGAATTGGGAATTTCTGAGACCTAGGTTCAAATTCCAGAGCAGCAAATGCCACCTGTGCAACAAGAGACAAATAACATTCTTTGATAATCAATTTGTTTAGATATATGCATGGGTCCTGGTATGGATTGAATTGTGTCCCCCATAAAGCTCTGTTGCAGTCCTAAGCCCTGGTACCTGTGAACATGACATTATTTAGAAATAGGGTCTTTGCAGATGTAATTAGTTAACATGAGGTCATACTGCAGTAGGGTAGGTCATGATCTCTTTATGACTTGTGTCCTTATAGGAACAGAATAAAGAGAGGGAGAAGAATGACATGTGAAGCTAGGCACAGAGAGAAGACAGCCATTTGAAGAAGGTGGCACAGATTGGAGTTATGCTGCTACAAACTAAGGAATTCCTGAGACCATCAGAAGCTGGATAAGGCAAGGAAGGAATTCTCCCCTACAGCCTTCAGAGAGAGCCTGGCCCTCCTGGCACCTTGAGTTTGGACTTCTAACCTTCAGAATAAATTTCTGCTGTTTTAAGCTACCCAGTTTATGGTACTTTTATGAAAGCCCTAAGAAACTAATAAGGAACTAATATTTATTTCACAGGCTTTCTGTGAGGAATAAATTTATTGTTCTTAATTACTATTATTATTAATTAATGTATTAATCCACAGCATGCATTTCATGTCTGTGGCACTCTGACCCATGCAGTACCTCCTCACGTCACTTCTCCACTCATTAGTGAGATAGATGTCTAGTTGAGTTCCTGGCAGGTAGTGGGCTTTTAAATAATGATGGCACTTAGTGTGCTGTACATTAGAAATGGAAGTGGGCTTACAAAAATATTTTGATTACACTATAGACAAGTACTTTGGGGAAAAAATTACCATCGTATATAATTGAGAAACAGACATGTAGCACTCAAGCTAAAGGTAATACATTTGCACTGCTCTTGTTTAATTGTGTAATAGTGATTAACATGCTTTAAAAATATGATTATAAATATGTATATTGGACCCAATTAGCAGTCATGTAATCATCTGCAGCGTATTGAGTAGGTCATGAAGAGAACCAGAAAGATGATTAAAGGGCTAGCAAATATTTCATATAAAAAAGCTTCAATAGAGGTGTTTTTGTTTATTTTTTGTTCTTGTGTTGTGTTATTTGTTTGTTTTTGGTAGCAGACAAACTGGAACGTGGTGGAACTTGACTGAACTTGTAGCCTTTCTACACTCTTAATTAATATTTTGGCCATTTATTTCAATACTAGATTGGAAATGATAATAATAATAATGACGTTTATTAAATCTCTATGTGCAAGACATTGTGCAGAACATCTTTTCTATATTATCCCACATACTTCTGAAAACCACTCCCTATGGAAAGGGTACTATCGTCACTTCCTTTTCTTCTAGATAAGGAGCTTAGACTCAGAGAGCTTTAGTAACTAGCTCCAAGTCTCAACATTTGGTTAAGCAGAAGTACTAAGAACCCAGGTTCATCCGACCAAAATGCCACTTAAGTGCTAGTCTATACTACCTCTCATTATACACGTTAATTAAATTGCATATACCAAGTTATAAGGGGAAAACAAATACCTTGGATATCAGATTCCAAACCAAAGACCAAATCAGTTGTTGTCAAATCTATTTCAACCAATAGTAACCATGTGCGCTTCAGAGTAGAACTGTATTCCAGACAGTTTTCATTGACTATGACCTCTCTGAAGTAGATAGCCAGGCCTTTCCTCCAAGGCCCTCTGGGTGGATTTGTACTGCCAACCTGTTGGTTAGTAGCCAAGCACTTAAACATTTGTGTCATCTAAGCACCCTTGGGTATCAGATTAGGGCCAAAAAAATCTCTTGATAGGCTAGTATGGAAAGCTGGGGCTGGACCTTGCCAAGAACTAGTAAGTGTCATGTCCTACATCTATGTTCCAAACTCCAACTACATAACTCAAAGAAAGGAGAGAAGTGATATAGTAGCAAGGGCTCAATCTAGGCATGTGCATGTATGTGCACATGACTGTGTGCTGGGGGAACAGCACCCCATTTAACAGCATTGTCCAAAGACTAAGTTGGCTGCTTTTGAAGAATATGAGTTCCATTTTTCTGAAAATGTTCAAACCTAGGTTAGATGACAGCTAGAAAGGTACTGTGACTAAGATATATACACCAGACATATGTATGAGCTGATCAGATAATTATATTTGCAACTCTGATATTCTTCTACGGTGCTAGCTCTGATTTTCAATAAAAAGGAATCCAGTGTGGTTAGGAGAAGGCTGCATCTTTCTAGTGTCTTTAGTGTAGAGTAAATAGTTGGAAAATCTATCTAAAGAGCAAAATTATATCTCGGCTGACAAGTCTCACACAGTATACACCCCAGGCAATGCTCTCATGTCACTGAGAAACAAACTGGACCACCCAAAAGAGATCCTCAGTAATTCTGATGCCTAAAAGCTTGAAGCCTCGCTGCAGAAGTGAGCAGTCAAAGGGGGCTTGTCACTAGCGATGAGTTGAATATTGAGAGATACTGTTTTTTTATACAAAGGAACAAAATTAAAGGGGGAAAAAAAAAGGAGCAAATTTCTCTGCCAAGATGGGTAAGATGTACCAGCTGACCTCTACAGCTGGAGGAAAAAGGTAAGTCAGCATCACTGACAGTGGCCACTTGTGGCTGGAGTTTAACAGTTTATATATATAGTATAAAAGCAGGCATAAGGGAGAGCATTTCTTTTCCCTGAAGGGGCTGCTGGCTAAAGGAACACTATCAGCCTCCTTCTGAAGTCCCTCCCCTTAACATATGTAGACTCTGATCTTAGGCAGCAGACCTGGGCTTTTTTCCAGTCAGGGGCATATGGTGATGTCATCCTGGCTGAAGAAGGGCTGAAGAGGTTGAGGCAGAAGACTTGATTTCAGAACCATACTGAGCAAGCCCATCAAACCCAAGTGCCCAGAAATCAGATCAGAACAGCTCTTCATATTTTTGCTGCATTTCCAGTGTTTTCCCCCCTTGCTAAGAGACTTGTCAGCACACCTAAAATTAAGAGTTTGATAGGAGAGGAGCTGAAAATAAGACTGAAATATTATCAAATGAAATGATGATTTTTTGTGGAATGCAAAACTCGTTTTACACAAAACAGCAGTTTATGATTATTAAGGCACCAAGAAATAGCACTGCCAAGAATTTACCATGCACTATGGCTTCTCTGACAGGAACTGTGCAGCAACGTCTCCCCAGAAGCCTGACGTCATTCCGCAATGGTTAGGGGGAGCATGGATAGAGTGTGGCTGATCTGACAGGAAAGAGACTATGCAGATATGTGAAAGCAGGGGCCCATAATTTACACATAGTTCCCCCCACAGAGTCAGGAATTCTAGTTAAGATGAATGCTGCAGCTTTTCTCAGGGTGCAGGACTCAGGATACAAAACACATTTTGGACCAGAAGTACTATGTGGCAACTTTGACCCAATTCACTATGCACCTAAATCCATTAGGAAACAAATGAAATCATCTAAATAAAAAGAGCTCACTAACTGAGGTTAGGATTTCCAGAACAGACAGAGAGAGCTGAGATTCTAATTAAAAGAGCCCCCCAGCCCCAGACTTGGAGCAAAGGAGCTGAAATAAAGAGGACATGAATTCCTTGTTTTGCATGACAATAGTACCATCCGACAAGTCAAACAGCTGTCCAAATGACCAAACATATGCACAGCCTACTTAAAAATGACAAAACACCAACATAAATATTTAATTTAGAGGTGTTTGAGATATTTTCTGAGCCTTATGGAAAGCCAGAGAAATTAGGATAGAGGAAAATTGGTGTGGTAGCTTTGAGGCTGACCTTGAATGCCAGACAAAAAAATCTTGGATTTTTGAATACCTGAAGCAAAAAATAAATATTCATTTTAGAAAATCTACATACATGAAAAGTGTCCTCAAAAATATCAGGATACATAACCTCAAGATCATTGCTTCCCACCATCTTCAAGGTTCAAGGTTTGCTACCTTTGTTTTTTTGTTTACTTTGCAGCCTAGTGTATGGGTTCAAATCCTAGCAGAATCTACCTCTCCCTTTTGTTTCAATGGCTAAACTGCCATGCAAAGTAATTGTTCTCTGCTTTCAAACTAAAAATTAGAGTAAGGAACAAAAGCCAAAATAGCACAGTTAATGAAAACCCACCAATGTTTTAAGTCATTAGGTGGCACAGAAGAATCTCTGGTTTATTAGTAAATTTCACCTGCCAGCAGCTAGCATTTGGACCAAGTCTTATATCACTGTCCTGGCCAAACTATGACAAAGCGTAGAAATCGCTTAAGTAAAAACAAAGACAATAAAAACAAAGGTTTCCTAAATTACTGTTGCCCGTGTCATTAAATTTCATTTTGTGCATGGAATATAAATACATCACTTTGTTCTGCATGACAAGCAGAACTGAGCATTCATACATTACTCAGCCACTTAATTAAGTGCCTGGGATATTTGCAGTTAGCAGAAACTAATAAGGGAATCACATTTAAATTCAAATCACTCCTCAGGGTAGCTGTCTGCAACATAAGCAAAGCTTACTGGGTAGATGTTCCACTAAATGCTCAGCTAAAAGCTTAGATTCACTGTATTTGTGAATAAAGAATAATTCTACTTGTGATTAAAGGTGAGAGTAAAATAAAAAATTCTGTTAGGTATTTTTGAGTTACGTTTTATTTCCTCTGCTTCAAATATCCATTTTGTCTCTTTCTCTAACAGAACAAGGGTATGATTTAGGGCTTTGCTAGCAAAGAACAGGAGGTTCAATAAAAAAAAAATGACTAGGCTTACCTTTTCCATGGCAGCCTTTTAACAGACCTGACAGTAACAGTCCTTTCACCACAGTAAACAACAAAATTATAAAGTCCCCATTCAGAAAAAATAAAATAAAACAAGCAGAAAAGAAAGCGATGGAGGGTCACAGGAGGAGGAGAAAGGGGAGGAGAAGGGAGGGATTCACATTTTTATAACAGAAAGGCAAGAACCCAGTATTCCAAAAGCTGAGGGATTGCTCCTCCTCTAGGCACAGCCCAAGAATGTGTTTATTTTTAGTCATTCATCTTTATAAATTTTAACTTTTCTGGACGAAAGCAGCCCCATATGGTTTCAAATCTGCCCTTGATTCCAAACAGCCCCCACACAGAGCTTCTTCAAAATTTCAAAGCCATCTGGTTGCCTGTGGTAAAGTGACCTCTCACAAACCCTGTTCATACAAAGCGTTTTTTATCGGCATTCGGAAACTAGACGCTCAGGGCCCTAAGCAGTCACTAAGGGCAGAGGTAAGGGTGCACAAAATACACTGTCACCAGAAGGGAAACACGCTCTAACCTGAGGCACCTACGGAAAAGTAAGTGAAATTGCTTGGATCAGATTATGCATGCTTGTTTCTCTACTGACAAAAATTACATAATTTCACCTAAAAATGTGCATCGTTTTGCTATAGAAAACATAAATTCCTAAATTCCAGATTGTATTCCCAAGTAGAAGTAAATCAAAGTAAACTTGAATATTTTAACATTTCATTTAGGAGGAACATAATATTTTTGGTTAAATGGAAATCTGGCATCTTCTGCAAGTCATAAAATCTTTGAAGCACAAATTTGGATCATCACAATAGGTACTGTCACACAGCATCACCTCAGATATTGTCAGGGTACCATCTGGCACCAGTTATATAGCAGTGGATGAAAAAGGTGTAGGCCTAGTGCTCAGTTTTTAAAACCACAAGGATAAGTCTTCAAATCTGCATCAAGAATCGACATAAGTCAGCCCTTATGTAGTGTACCTATGCAGAGTTAATTTTTCTGAGAATCTACAGAGAAAACCATTAACACTGGTTCTATCTGAGGAGAAGTCAAAAACTTACTTTATAATTGTGTATCATTTTATATAATTTGACTGTTTTCCCTGTGTATTTATTAATTTTGTTGGTGGGTTATTTAGTTTAAAAAGTAAAGTTTGTCCCTAGTTTCTCAAATTTTTCTCCAACCCTTGGCCCCCAAACCCTAGAGTACCTTTAAACGTTAACACACATCCTCTCACAACCATCCTAACATTATGAAAAACAGCCTCAGTCACCATACTCTGCCTTCAACCTGACAGAGACATGCCCTACTCAGAGAAACAAAACAAACAGAAAAACAGTTGCCATGGTATCACTTCCACCTCTTCGTGACTTCATGTGTTTCAGAGTAGAACTGTGCTCTTAGAGTTTTCAGTGGCTAATTTTTTGAAGGTAGAACACTGAGTCTTTTCTTCCAAGGTGCCTCTAGGTGGACTCAAACTGCCAGTCTTTCAGTACTCATATCCACCTTATCCCTGATAAATTTACTGAGGACAATAGCGTATCTAGGAAGTTTAATTGAGTTGAGGGTAAAAAATATTTAAGACACTTGAATATTTAGGATAGTTTTTTAAAGAAGTTGCAGAGTCAATTGTGGTTGTCTTCTATCAAGGTAGACTCACTGGTATAACAACTAACGACAAAAATCTCAGAAGATTCACTCAATAAAAATATATTTATCTCTAATATCACAGGTCAATGTAAGGCAGTTTGGAGGCTCTTTTCTATAAAATGAGGTCTAGGATTCTTCTATTGTGTAACTCAGATATTTTCTAGCACCTGGGAGCCCTGGTGGTGCAGTGGTTAAGAGCTCAGCTGCTAACCAAAAGTTCAACAGTTTGACTCCACCAGCCGCTCCATGGAAACCGTATGGGGCAGTTCTACTCTGTCCTATAGGGTTGCTATGAGTTGGAATTGACTTGACGGCAACAGGTTTTTTGTTTGTTTGTTTTTAGGACTGCTCCACATTCAGCCAGCAAATAAGTAAAGAGAGAGCATAGAGGATAATGTGAGAGGTCCTATATGAACCAATCATGGCATTGGTATTCACTACTTCTAACCATATTTCACTGGCATCACCCAGTCACATGGAATTACCTACCTATAAGGGTTTAAGTGATCGCACAGGAAGAAAAGTTTGGTGAGCATAATAGTAGATTGGATCATTTTTTCCAATTCCTCATGCTCTCCTTGTATCCATAATTTTGCCACACCACTTTGTAGTACTTCTCATGAGAGGGAGCAGTGTATATTTCCCCATCTCGTTGATATTGGCTTTAGCCATGTGATTTGCTTTGGTCTGTGGAGATTAGTAAATATGACACAAGCAGAAGTTTTAAACATGATTAGGGAGTTTTGATTGCTCTTGCACTACTTCTCTTAACCTTGAGAGGAACATGCCCCAGCTAGCCACTGGTTCAAGGAGAATTAGAGACGTGGGAAGCAGACTAAAATCTAAGCAGACATGAGTCAGGAGTCAAACCCAGTCAACCCACAGCCTGAAACAGAGCCTCCCAGTTTAGCCCAGCCTAGACCAGCTGAACTGCAACTGACCCACAATGTGAGTGTGAAAATAAATTTATGGTTGGAAACTATGGAGTATGGGGGATGGTTTGCTGTATATTACTATTGCAGAAGTAGCTAACTGGTACAGGCACATAGAAGTACCTGTGTACCTCGTGGAACAGCAATTTCAAAAAGTGTATTTTGCCTATGTTGTAACAGTAGACACTGGCTTACTTTGATAAATACTGAGATAAAAGGAAGTCTAGTAAAATTTGGTACCATAAAATGATTTAACACTAAGAAATCTAACTTGGTAACGTATTACAGAGGGTTGCTGGGGGGCACAAATGGTTAATCACTGGGCTACTAATTGGAAGCTTGGCAGTTCAAGCCCACCCAGAGGTGCCTCAGAAGAAAGGCCTGGCAATCTGTTTCCAAAAGATCACAAACATGAAAACCCTAGGGAGCACAGTTCTACTCTGACACACATTGGGTCACCAAGAGTCGGAATCTGCTCAACAGCAACTGGTTTGGTTTTTAGATTTTTATTAACACATCGCAATTTCATCATATTTTTCAAGGACTCTCCTGAATAATTATTTACTGTTCTTAAATGTCATATAGTGGTCATTGATACATTTATGAAAGTTAATAATTCTCCCAAAAAAAAAAGAAAAACCTATTGCTGTCAGGTGGATTCCAACACTCATAGCGACCCTATAGGACAGAGTAAAACCTCCTTATATAGTTTCCAAGGAGTGGCTGGTGGATATGAACAGCAGACGTTTTGGTTAGCAGCCAGGTAGTCCACCAGGACTCCAGTTCTCCCAAAGTCCTTTGCAAAAGAGTGGAAAAGATTGTATCTGTCTCAACTATTGTAACTGTAGATGAATCATCAGAGACTAATTTGTATATGCTTGTGTCTGTAAATTATTTAAGTTTCTTCTCTTCATGCTACTTTAGAATATTTATTCCATAGTTGGTTAGTACTTCTAACAATGGGTGATCAGAAGCAGAGGGAGCTTTTTATACCAACCATGAACTAGATACTATCAGACATTTAAAATACACTGCCTCCTTAAACCCTCAAAATATTCCCGTGCAATATTTGCTTTTAGCCTTATTTATAGATGAATAATCTGAACTTTTGTTTTTTTCCTAATTTTACTAATATTATACCCTAATAATATGGGATAAACCTGAAGGACTAAGCTTGAAATTAAGTTAATCTTTCTCTTGAGTCCACATTTCCTACATTACACCAAGATGACTCCATAGTTAACATAAACTCACTAAATTTATTTTTAAAAACAGAAGTTAAAATCATGGATTACAACTGGGTTTATGGATGCGCAGGAAAACAGGCATTACCTATATTGGCCATGCTTCTGTAACTACAAATGTATTTAACTTAGCTTTATTTTTGTAATTATGCAACAATGTTTCATAATAATATTTAACTCACATAGAAGAAAGTAATTGTAAGCATAGGAAATCTAACCAAAGAAAGAGGAGATTTATTTGTAGAGTAAAAATCTATGAGTTTAAAACACTGATTCACCACAACTTGTTATAAACAAACATAAAAGAATATCCAAGAACTTCCTGTAATCCTCTAAAGCTTACATGGAAAAACTTACTTCATATATGATACAATTTTGAAGAAAAGAATGTCTAGTTTCAGAAGCTGTTAAGTTTAATAAGTGGTAAGTTTGTGTTTAGCCAGTGTAACAAGAAGTAAATTAAAAGAGATTTCCTGTAACTGAAGTTTAGTTAGAAAGTGTTATTACCATGTCTCTTAACCTCCCGACTCATTTACCTTAGTGATCAGAACAAGAAGAAATAAACCCACTCAAGGTGAGCTTTGTTGAAATTCAACACAGGATGATGACTTCCCACAGGAGTTGAAGAAGAAGAGCATAGTGAGTGACTTGCAGTGTGAACAACATTCAACACTTCATGAGCTCAACGGAATTCATGATACCTGCTCCACCTATTAAGTCAGCCTTGTGGTGGGCGGGTACTGGAGAAGGAAAAGTGGGTGACAAATGTAATTTCCATGGACCAAAATAAGTGTTGGCACATTTAACTGTTAAGATTTTTTTTTTGTTTAACTCTTCTGAGGAAAAAATGGAATACAAAATATTTTATCTTAAAATACAGGAGAAACTAGCACAACTTGTAGAAGGAAAGGTCATGGAAGCCCCATAGACACATCCAAACTCCCTGAGGGACTGAATTGCTGGGGGGAGGGCTGTGGGGAACCATGGTCTCCGGGAACATCTAGCTCAATTGGCATGACACAGCTTATAAAGACAATGCTCTGCATTCTACCTTGGTGAGTAGTGTCTGGGGTCTTAAAAGCCTGTGAGCGGCCATCTAAGATACTCCACTGGTCTCATCCCTTTGGGAGCAAGGGAGAATGAAGAGAACAGGATACAAGGAAAAGATTAGTCAGAAGGATTAATCGTCCACAGCTACCAAGGCCTCCACCAGACTGAGTCCAGTACAGCTAGATGGTGCCCGGCTACCATCACTGACTGCTCTGACCAGGATCAAAACAGAGGGTTCCGGACAGAGCTGGAGAAGGACATAGAACATAATTCTAACTCACAAAAAAAAAAAAAAAAAGACCAGATTTACTGCCCTAAAGGAGACTGGAGAAACCCCGAGAGTATGGCCCCCAGACACCCTTTTAGCTCAGTGGTGAAGTTGCCTTCGAGGTTCACTGTGCAGCCTGGGAGTGGACAGCCCCGTAAAACCAAATGAGACTAACGAGGTACAGGAGTCCAGTAACAAGGGCCAGAAGGCAGAAGGGGACAAGGAAGCTGGTGATAGGGAACCCAAGGTTGAGTAAGGATATTGTTGATGTGTTGTGAGATTGTTAACCATTGTCATAGGGCAACATTTGTAGTAACTGTTAAATGAGAAACTATTTTGTTCTGTAAGCCTTCATCTTAAGTGAGAATAACAGCATAATTCGAAGAGCATAGTCAATGTCACTGAACCGTGCATGCAGAAATTTTTGAAACAGTGTATCTTTGGCTATGTGTATTTTCACCAAAAAAAAAAAAAAAAAAAGAGGTTGAGAAGTTAGAGGGTTGGTATGTTGTGGGGTTGTTAACCAATGTCATAAAGCAATACATGTACTGACTGTTAATGAGAAACTATTTGTTCTGTAAGCCTTCACCTGAAGTACAATTAAAAAAAAAAAAAAAAAAAGACTTTTATAAGTGTTAAGGAACTCTAGCGGCACAGTGGCTAAGCGCTCAGCTGCTAACCAAAAGTTCAGGGATTCAAACCCACCAGCCAGTCTATGGGAGAAAGATGTGGCAGTCTTGCTCCCGTAAAGATTACAGCCTAGGAAACCCTATGGGGCAGCTCTACTCTATCCTATAAGATTGCTATGAATTGGAATCAAATTGATGGCAATGGTTTATAAGAATAAGATGCAATCCTAGTTTCTATTGCAATATAACTTCCAAATACAAAGGGTATATTAATTTCTCAATCCAATCTCAATTACAGCCAGTACGTAGATTAAATTTTCCCCTAAGATGGGTTTCCTCATTTCTAGTGAAGAATCATCAACCAGGTGATAAATCAGCTTTAAACAGGCCTTAAATCAACCCAGAATTTGAGGTAAGCTCTTTCCTGCCAAAAAATGCAAAGACATCTGTTATCTCTTACCTAATTCCTCATGTTGAAATTGCAATAGCAGAGCAAATTCTAAGCATTATATCTCACTGAATCATTAATCTATGGGCAAAAAATATTAAAATTAAAATACCATCAGATATGCTGATTACCAAGGTTTTCCTTCCTGAACCTGTGCAGCATTCCAAGGGATGACTCAAAATTAAATGAAACTCAATTTTAACCTTGATTTGAACGTTTTCTTGAATGAGATCTCTTCCTTTAAGATAAAGTTGAATGCATGCTTTTATATTTTAGTCCTGTTTTAAAGCTCACCTTGGCTATTTCTCTCAATTCCCATGTTATATCAACTACTTCTAATTCTCATTTTGTATTAATTCAAATATACGATACACAACTAAATCTCTCTTTCCTTAATAAATGCCACTTTGGTTATATATAAAAAGTTATTGAATTAAAAACAAATTAAAATAAGTGATTAAAAAATAATCAAATTTAAGTCACCTCTTCATGCTTGTCTCTGCAAATAACTCTGTTAGCTAAAATCCTTTAGAAGTATTAAATCATGTCATCATATGTGTATGAATTTATTTTACATTTTACAATATAGTAAAAACTATACATTGATTATTTTATTATTCCTTGTTTTGTATGATTATGTAGTTGATAACAATAGTTGATAAATAGCCTTTGTTGAAAATTTGTAAAATAAAAAATGTAGAAACTATAATTAGCTGGCATGCATATCTAAAGATAATGATCTACCTCAGTGGAATAAATTAATAAATGTGAATATATAATTTTCATTTAAATATGCATAAAATGTTTATGTAAAATTGGGGTTATTCCTTATATTCTGTTTTACAACCTTTTCAGTTTGTGCCTATTTTGTTTTTATTTCAAACGATTTAGTCTAGTGATTAACCTATTTTTCCTCATATTTACTTAACAATTTTTTTTCTAATCGTCAATAGCGATAGATAAACACAGTCTATTAACTCCGCAAGTATGGCACACAATGTTGAGTATACATGTTCTTCCTCCCAGTGACTCACCATTCCCTTCCCTTGTTTTTCAAATAAAATGTGAAATGTTAGAATCTGATTGGTAATTCTGTAATAATTTTTTTTCTAACTCAGAAATTTCTTTGTGAATTTGCATTAATTTATAAGACAGGTCTTTCTTTAATAGGCTTCAGTGCTCTCTGCTAGCACAATTTATTTCTTCATCAAATTGTCATTTTTGCCTTTCTTTAAATACATTCTTCAGGAAGAGTATGTGAGCAGTATAAGAATGATCTTCTATTGTCCTCACATCCAGATACAGAGTTCTTGGATCTGAGGAAACTCTCTGGATGTTAATAAAATCCAGATGTTTATCTCTTCCTTTTGGTTAACCTATTTTTTCTTCCCTTAAAATATTTTAAATTTATTTTAACTGTAAACAAAACTTCAACGTCTGTGTAAACGTAAGATTTCTTAGATTAATTTTGACTCATGTTTGGTAAATCTTGTCAACCCAAAGATTCAAGTCTTTCTAAGTTTAGGAGAGTACAACATCATTACTTATTTATCATCTCTCCTTCATTGGATCTGTTTTCTCAATCTGGAGCTTTTTTTTTTTTTTTTTTAATTTATGTCCTATCTGTTGCATCATTTCTTTTCATCTCATGTTTCATCTTTCTTTGAGTTTGAAGAATCTTCCTCAGCTTTCATCTTCTTTACTGGTTTAATTTCCAGCATTTTCCTGACTATTACTCAAGCCCCTTTGTTTTAATTCAACTATGTTGATTCAGTTCCAAGTGCTGTGCGCTGTTTTGTTATATCATATTGTTAACTACTCTTTTAACTTATAAGGAACGTACATTTTTTTTCAGGAAAATAATTTCTATTTTCTAAAAGATTATTCTGTTTCTTGAGTAAGTCTGGATTGTAGGAAAGTGGTTGCTCTGATTTCTTAGAGCTGTTCCCATTTTTGTGGGAAACTGGGAAAAGAGTAGGTTAAAAATGGGTGTTCAAGGGCTTACAGACCTCAAAGGCCCCAAAGAGAGAGTTCCATCATGAAGACTGAGCATAGTTTTCACCAATGTTCTGTTAAGATATCCTTTCTTGGCATTACATTTTTCATCATGCGTCCATCTCATTTGACTTTGTATAAACTCTGATTTCGGATAGATAGGTTTAGATATTGATAGATGATAAACGGATGGTAGATAGTTAAATAGATACTAATAGATAATAGATAAAACTCTGTTACATTAGAAATAATAAACATGAACAATAATGATGATGAGCAGCAGAAATTATGATTTCAAAACACTGTTGAACAGCCCTCAACCCAGAATGGAAACTTACAAATATTAAATGATGCTGACATTGCTAATGCTCTACATGTTTACATGACTTGAAGAGACAAACAACAATTTTCTTTTCAATTACCCGGTGAAAGAAAATAATTGAGTTCATTTGATAGCTGCTATAAAACAACAAGATAACGAAAACTTACAATCTAGGGTATTGAATTTGGTCCTTCAGGAGATAAGAAAGAATTTATAGGATAGACTAGAGCATAGAATAAATGTATATTTATAAAATTAATTTATAGAATTGATTTCAAAACTGTGTTCCTTTATTTATTCAGAATAACCATAATAAAAAATCATTGACAGTAAAAAATATTGTTGAATGGAGATTTAATTAATTGTAAAACAATGATTGGACGGCCATTGCCAAAAAAAAAAAAAAAAAAAAAAGCCACCAAGAACTCAGATCTTCCACGTAATTGGTGTTTCACTAACATTTCTCATTTTTATCAAAAACACTTTACCACGACTCATTGTGTTCATAGCATTAGAATTACTCTGGTTATTATAGATGTTATAAACTCTGTATGTGTGTGTGTATTTATGTATATATATAAATGAATGCATGTATTAATGTATAAAACCCAAAACCAAACCCATTGCCATCGAGTTGATTCCAACCCAGAGAGAAGCAGCTACAGCCACTAACCAAAATGTCGGCGGTTTGAATCCTTGGAAACTCTATGGGGCAGTTCTACTCTGTCCTATAGGGTCGCTATGACTGTATATTAATGTATAGTGTGCATATATAAACCCAGGAGTAGGTGGGATAAAGGAGGTGAATGTAAGGGAAGAGAGAGCAAGAAGTGAGACTTCTGGCCTCTATTTCTGCTTCATTTAGAGCAGCTGGGTATATTGGAATTCCAACTACAATTCATTTGTTTGAAACAACCAATTTGTTCATCCTTCTACTTTGAGAAAATCACACGCGTTATCCCAGAATTATGAAGATCTATGTCAAGATGTGCCTACTATCAGTATCTTTTATAATAGCCTAAATCTTAGGAAATGAAGTTATCTAAATTAAAAATATCCTGGCTATATTTACGTATTTATTTTATTCATGATATTGTGTTCTAATCCTGTCATAATAATGGCTCATCTCTAGTACTTTGCAAGTGTTCCATGTCACTTTTTCATTTGTGAAACTTCTCATTAGGTATAGAAATCCTGCAACATTTGAACCTGTGCTTCTGTAATCAGATAGTAACCAAATTCCAGTCTCTTCCTACTATACTCTTTGATAGGTCTCACTATAATACTTAATTTTTTTTTTTATTGTACTTTAGATGAAGGTTTACAGAACAAATAGTTTCTCATTAACAGTCAGTACATGTATTGCTTTATGACATTGGTTAACAACCCCATGACATGTCAACAGTCTCCCTTCTCAACCTTGGAGAACCTTTTTTTGGTGAAAATACACATAGCCAAAGTTACACCATTTTGAAAGTTTCTACATGTACAATACAATGACATCGATTACATTCTTCCAGTTGTGCTGCTATTTTCAAAATCCTTTTCCAAATTATTCCATCACCATTATCTTCAACTCACTGGCCTCTATGCTTCCCATCAAACCTTTTGAGTTGCTGTTGTCAATTTGATCTCACACAGATAATTCTTTTTTTTCTTTTGTACCTTAGATGAAGATTTGCAGAACAAATAGTTTCTCATTAAACAGTTAGTACACATATTGCCCTACGACAATAGTTAACAACCCCATGACATGTCAACACTGTCACTTCTCAACCTTGGGTTCCCTATCACCAGCTTCCCTGTCCCTTCCTGCCTTCAAGTCCTTGTCCCTGGACTGCTGTGCCTCGTTAGTCCTGTTTTGTTTTATGAGGCTGTCCAATCCCAGGCTGAACGGTGAACTCCAGGAGTGACCACCACTGAGCTAAAAGGGTGTCTGGGGGCCGTACTCTCGGAGTTTCTCCAGTCTGTGAGGCCAGTAAGTCTGGTCTTTTTTCTTTTGTGAGTTAGAATTTTGTTCTACATCCTTTTCCAGCTCTGTCCAGGACCCTCTATTGTGATGCCAGTCAGAGCTGTCAGTGGTGGTAGCCGGGTACCATCTAGCTGTACTGAACTCAGTCTGATGGAGACCATGTTAGCTGTGGTCCATTAGTCCTTTGGACTGATCTTTTCCTTGTATCTTGTTCTCTTCATTTTCCCTTGCTTCTGAAGGAGTGAGACAAGTGGAGTATCTTAGATGGCTGCTCACAGGCTTTTAAGATCCCAGCCGCTACTCACCAAGGTAGAATGTAGAACATTGTCTTTCTAAACTGTTTTATGCCAATTGAGCTACATGTTCCCTGAGACCATGGTCCCCACAGCCCTCCATCCAGCAATTCAGTCCCTTAGGGAGTTTGGATGTGTCTTTGGAGCTTCCATGACCTTTCCTTGTACAAGTTGTGCTGGCTTCCCCAGTACTGTGTACTGTCTTACCCTTTATCAAAGTTACCACATATATATTGTCTATTTAGTTCCCCCTCCACTCCTACCATCCCTCATAACCAACAAAGATTATTTCTTTTTGTGTGTAAACTTTTATGTGAGTTTTTACAGTAGAGGTCTCATACAATATTTGTCCTCTTGTGACTGACTTATTTCACTCAGCATAATGTCCTTCAGTTTCATCCATGTTATGAGATACTTCACAGATTCATCATTGTTCTTTATCTTTGCATAATACTCCATTGTGTTTATGTGCCATAGTTTGTTTATCCATTCATCTGTTGTTGGGCATCAAGGTTGTTTCCATCTTTTTGCTACTGTGAACAGTGCTGCAATGAATATGGGTGTGCCTATGTCTATTCTTGTGATGGCTCTTATTTCTCTAGGATATATTCCTAGGAGTGGGATTGCATTTTTAGTGCTTTTTTTGGGGGGTGCTGATGATTTCTTTGTTCCTCTTATCTCCTGTGCTGAGTTCCTTTTGTTTGTGGATTTTTTTTTCATTTCTTTCGTTTTGGTAGGTTTTGTTTTTAGTGAGACTTTATGTTTTTCTTCTGTATTTCGATGAGTAGGTTTGTTAACTTTCTTTGTGGTTGTCTTGAAATTTACCCTTTCCTTCCTAGATTTGAACCAGTCTCTTATTACTAGGTATTGCTTTGCCTTCCTCTCCATTAGAAGGTTCTATACCTACACCGTTTAGTCCCTCTTTTATTATTCTGATACTGTTGTCATTTACAGATTAACCTCACTGGTTCTCTGTTGTAATTCTTTTGGTTTTGCATAGTCCTTAAGAGTTTATTTCCTAGGTCGGTATCTGGCTAGTACAATCCTGTGTCCTAGATTCAGCCTGTGGTCTGATCTTGTTTGTTCTCAGATTGAAGGACTCCCTTTAATAAGTCTTGTAAGTTTGGTTTGGTTTTTACATAGTCCCTTAATTTCTGTCTATCTGGAAATGACCTAATTGCACCATCATATTTGAACGAGAGTTTTGCAGGATATATTATTCTTGGCTGGCAATTTTTTTCTTTCAAGGTTTTATATATGTCATCTCATTGCCTTCTTGCCTGCATGGTTTCTGCTAAATAATCCAAGCTTAGTCTTATTGTTTCTCCTTTGTATGTGACTTTATTTTTCTGGAGCTGCTCTCAGGATTCTTTGTCTCTCTTTGGTTTTAGCAAGTGTAATTATGATATGCCTTGGTGATTTTGTTTTGGGGTCTATCTTATATAGGGTTTCTTGAGCTTCTTGGATGGTCAGCTTTACATCTTTCATGATATTGGGGATGTTTTCTGTCAGCAATTCTTCAATGACCCTCTCTGTGTTTTCCGTTTTCTCCCCCTGTTCTGGAACTCCGATCATTCGCAGATTTTTGCTTTTGATTGTATCCCACATGATTCTCAGGGTTTCTTCATTTTTCTTTGTTCTTCTTTCTAATTTTTCCTCAAACAAATTTGTATCCAAGTGATTGTCTTCAATTTCGCTGATCCTGTATTCCATCATTTCAAACCTGTCCTCAGCCCTTCTATGACACTGTCCATTTCTGAAAACGTGTTTATTTTTTGGACTTCTAATTGTTGTTTTCTATGATTTCTAGTTGTGAATTTATTTTAGAATTTTGTTCCTGTATATTTTCTTGAATTTTTCCATTTTTTAGCTGTTTTTTTCATGAATTTGTCAGTCTTTTCCATGAATTTGTCTATTTTTTTCCTCATTTTGTCTGCTTTTTTCTTGAGGTCTTGGATAGCTCTGAATATTAGAGATTTGACTTGCCTATCAGTTAGGTCTAGTGCCTTTTCTTCTACTGGAAGGTTATCTGGTGTTTTATTTTGGACCCCTACTGGAACCATCCTGTCCTGTTTTTGTAAATGTTTTGATCTTGTCTGCTGTCTTTGGGATATTCAGTGGTTATTTTCCTTGTGTATTGATTGTAGATTTGTTTGTTTCATCCTGCTTTTTTGTTTTATTTGGTTCTGTCTGAGCAGGTGGGCTGTGCATTTTTTATTGTTTGCTCATCTGCGGGCATACTTTTCACCTTTTTTAATGGCAGGGTCAGTCACTCAGGTATGGTACAGCATGGCAGGCTCAGCTGAAATGGAGTTGCTGGGATGACTTGGTGGTGGCACGTACCAGGGCTGACAGTGCAGACTGGGAATCAGAGCAGGGCAGGTTCCAGTAAGCCGTGCCTGTGTTGTTTGGGAGTGTGATGTTCAGCATGCAGTGCAGGTAGGCACGAAGTAGGGGGTAGATTGTGACGTGTGGAGCTAAAACGGGTATGAGAAAGATGAGAGAGAAGAAAGGGGAACAGGAGACAAAAAAATACACACAAACAAAAAAGAGTGCTAAGGGAGCTTGCTATTAGAGTGGAGAGACTGAGTAATGGGGAAAAACAAAAATGAAAAACAAAAGATTAAAATCAAAAAATGAATAAATCAAGCTGGAAATGAAGAAAGATAAAAAGGGAATAAGAGAGAGAAGAAAACAAAACAAACAAACAAAAAAACAAAAACAAAAACAAAAAAAACCCAAAAACAGAAAGGAAAAAAAAAAAACAAGAAAAAAGAAATACCTCCAGGGATGTCCCTGTGTGTCTGCGCAGAGTAAGAGTGTAGCTTCTAAGCCATGTTGTACTGCCAGGCTAGAAGGGGCCCCCAAGCTGAGAGAAGAAAAAGAAAACAAACAAACAAACAAACAAAACAAATCAAAATGGAACGAATCAGAGCAAACAAACAAAGAAAAAGTCCTGGGGGTCCCACCATCGTGGTGGCATGGGCCAGGAAGCAGTTTAATAGTCGAGCAGTGTTTCGCAGCCTTTCAGGAAGAAGCAAAGATGATGCACGGAGCCAAGTATTTGAGAGAAAGGAGGGGGAGGTGGTGAGGGCTAAAGAAGAAATCTAAAGAAGTGGAAAGAAGCAACACCAGCAGCCAACAAAATGCACTCAGGGAGCCAGCCAGTGCAGGCAGGTGGAATCCATGCAGGTGAAGCTGATGCTTCTCGGCCAAGAGACTGGCTGCAGGAAGCAGAGGAGGCTAAGTGGAGGTGATGAAGGGTATGGAGTGGGAAAGCCTATATTGCTGGTTACCAGTGGCTCTGTCTCCTGCTGGAAGTTCTGTGAAGCTGCTTTCTCTTACCCCCTGTTCGCTGATCTCCGACAGACTCCAAGATGGCAGATCCATGCTGCAGTAGCTGATGAAGAACCTCTGCAAGTATCTCTCCTTGCTCTCTGTTCTTGGTCAGTTTCTTATTCCATTTTGTGCTCGGCTAAGTTCTTTATCTCTTCATTTGATGCTTAGGGTTTCAGGATTGACGTGTGACTCTATTTGACTTAGTTCTTCTGATCTTTGCTACAGAGGGATGGCGTGGTGCTTCTGACTATAGTGCCCTGTTGCCTGGAAGTCCAATACTTAATTTTTTTTAACTGCAGTACTATTTTGTATAATTAATGTTAATCTCCTTAATTTATGTTTTACCAAAATAATAAATATTTTTAAAACTAGGTTTGAATAAGATAGTTCAAGTAAAGATTGAATAAGACACCATGGTTTTGTAATGAGGTAGTTTTTAACCCAAGCCATTTTGGTTGGAAAGACAGTTTCAACTGGGAGGCAAGAAATAACCACAACATAATGTATATCTGAATAAATGGGGAAAAAACTTTACAGCTACACAACACTAGATCTTTTCTGCCGTTTAACTTCAGGGGAATCTCTTAAAACTATTCGTGTTTAGACAACAGCCACAAGCAATGAGTGTTTTTAGAAGGTCTTTTGCAGTAATCATTAGTCTATTTGCATACAATGAGAGGCAAATCTCCAGCCTTCCTACATTTCTTTCATTGTATGGATTTATGCAATAGCAAACATTATTAAGAAAACCTAGAACTGTAATAATAAACCAATCAAACTGATTCCAACTCATAGCGACCCTGTAGGACAGAGTAGAACTGTCCTATATGGTTTCCAATGAGCAGCTGTTGGATTCGAACTGCCTACTTTTTGGTCCAAGCTCTTAACTACTGTGCCACCAGGGCTCCAGAACTATCATAATAGTATGGATGAAATCTACACTGATGAGTCAAAAAGCCCATAAAGACTGAATTTAGAGATTTTAGACCTTCTGTGGTGAACAAGTTAGCAAGTATATTGAAATATAGTGACCCCCTTCTCCCTAAGAAAAGAGGTTTAAGTAGTGTGGCAGACTGAGACAATTCATACCAGAGGTTAGCAAAAGAAACTGCATCCAGAAGAGTAATGCCCCAACTACACCAATAACTAAGTTATGAAAGTTTAGTAATTAACACTAGAATCACCGTGTAGACTATTTCATTTTATGTGCTTAGATCTTTGCACCCAATTCTTCTTTTTATTTATAAATCCCATAGTTAATAAAACTTTTTAAAATACTCTCAGTTTTGAATTTGATTCTGCTTACTATTTCCTGAGACTGAGTTCTTCTTGGAAATTCCAACCCTAAGTGAAATTCATGCTGGCAAGAGGTCCTACCTCACCAATTCAACACAGATTTTCAGTATATACTTTTATGATTCCTCCCTAGCCTCAGCTGCAAAATGCTATTCTTACTGAATGATGTAGAGTTTAAGAAAGTATGTAGAATGTCCACTGGGATTTGGTCCAAGACCTAGATCTAGAATACTAGATACCAAAATAAATGGAATATTATTAGATTTCTAACTGACCTAATTTTTTTCTATCTTTGTTTCTCAATGGCCTTTAATGAAATCTTTGTAAGCAACCATAACAATGTACAGAGAAGGCCAGGAAACCATACACATCTTCCCATTTCTCTCTGCTATTTCACCTTTTACTGAGTCCCTTTGGTTTATATTTTTACCATTCTGTATTTCATCATTTCCAAATATCTATTCAGATTAAATAAAAAATTTGGCTTTTCTTTTTTTGCATCTATCTGACAACTCTGACAGTAAAATATCCCACCTTCCACGTGGAAATTATTTCACAATGTTTCTCCTTTCTTGACTTTTTCCTGTCTTCATCACCTTGACCTTTCTTACCCCCATTCCAGAATATACTACTCTCATAGATCTGAAATGCACAGAGACATGGAAGACATAGAAATCCATACTCACGCAATTATACTAAAACTATTGGTGGCTCAGTGTTTAAAAGCTTGACTGCTAATCAAAAGATTGGCAGTTCTAATCCACCAGTTGCTCTTTGGAAATCTTACGGGGCAGTTCTGCTCTTTCCTATAGGGTTGTTATGAGTCAGAATCAACTTGACGGCAAGGGTTTTTTTTTTTTTTTTGGTATTAACAATTTGGTTGTAAACAATCTGAAAAGCACGAGGTAGAATGAATTGATGTTTTCCTATGAAAATGACGTTCTTGCAATTCTAGAACCTATCTGTTCCTCACAAATTTACTGTACAACAGGTAGCTAATCTAGAAAACTCTGCATACATTTAGTGCACCACTAACAAAATGGGATCAGCAATAGTAACAAGAGTATCTATAGAATAATAATCAATGAAAATCTCTCCAGAGGAATATTTGGATTTTGTAAATACAAAGTGGTCTCGAGCCAAAATAATAATAATAATAATAATAATAATAATAATAATAATAAATAGATTGACTAGGTAATAGTGCATTTGTTTGAGTAATTTTTTTGGTCAGAATACAGTTGTTTAAAGTAAAAAGTATTTTGATTGAAAATACAGCCCTGCTTTTATGTAAGAATTTTATTTAGATGCCATATATTTAGTTAATAATGTTAGTAAAATAATTGCACTGAACCAAAATGCATGTTCTCAAGTCATCCATGTAAAATGTAAGGACTCATTCTTATTTCCAATAGCAATAATGAAATACAAATTATTGAATCTTTTAAAAATTGGCCTACAAAACCAGAAGGTATGTCCTGGCTACAATACCCCTAGAGTCATAAACTGTTACATTTTCTAGGAAGTTTCTGGGTAGAAAACATTAATATTATACAGTAGTTCATTTAATGGGAGAACTTTTAACAAGAATCTAACCTTATTTAAAAAAAAAATGTAAAAGCAAATAAAACTAACACCTGAAACTATGCAGAATCTCTCCATTCTGTTACTGCAATGCCAATTACAGAAACCCAAGAGAGTTTAAATCCTGCCTTTGGCAACGTTATATATAACGTGTAAAATGTATTCTCAAGCCTTGAATTGGAAGTTTGCTCCCCTTGAACTCTTCTCATGGTCTGAGAAAACAAAAGATTGCAGGAAAAAAGTATATATATAATCTAGACAATAAGCATTATAGATTGTTTGGCATTTCCATCCCTACATTTTGCCCTCTGAGACTCCCTTCTAACCTTGTGCTGCCAGAGAGAATAGAATTTTCCCAAAGCAATACTGGAAGTTGAAGGCAATATTACACAAATGAAAAAGTTCATTAGAATTAGGAAAGAGCTGTTTCCAGTTGGCAGTTCACTCAGCTCTGTGACTGTGTTTGCACCCAGGTCAGCCATCAACCATCACACTTCTGTTCTCTGGAGCTACAACACAGGGAACTCTTTGTTTCTGAACAGATACTTTCCAGAAAGTCAAAGAAGTTTCTCAGAGCTTTTTCAATAGGGTTTGGATAAGGAAGCATAGATAATCACAGACCAAGGCAAGGAACAGCAAGACAGAGGATGTACCCTTAGCACAGTAGATGCTTAAAATGGTGAATAAATTAATAAAAACCATTCCCATCTGATATATCCTATGATCAGAGTCACTGATGTTAGAGTTTTTCGTCTCTCTTTGTCATTAACAGAGCTCTGGTGGCATAGTGGTTAAGAGCTCAGGCTGGTAACCAGAAGGTTGGCAGCTCAAATCCACCAGCTGCTCCTTGCAAATCTTGTGGGGCAGTTCTACTCTGTCCTATAGGATCACTGAGTCAGAATCAACTAGACAGCAACAGGTTTCTGTCCTTAACAATCCTCAAGAAGACATTCAAAATGAATAACAAAGACACACCTACAACCATATTTTGGGAATGTCAATATTATCTACAACTGTCACATTCAATTTATAGTATAAGACATATTGCAGAGTGCTTTTATATATATGATATGCACAATCACAAATATTCTTTCTTGAACTTTGAACTTTAGTTTTAAAAGTAATGCTGGCATTCCCTTTTCCTTCACATTGTACAAACTACTCCAAACTTTTCAGGGAAGTCTCTGGGAGAAAAGAAGAGCACAAAACATAACCATTCTAGAACAGAGTCCCACTACTAGGGGAATGAACTTTCACGTGAAGGAGTGTGGACAATAAAACTACTCATAATACCTCTCTTATTCTATCTGCATCAGCTGTGGTAAAAGAAGGAAAGACAAAGTCTGGAGTTGCATAACCCTCCATTTGAGATTTGTCTTATATCTGAGGAATCTCCAGAAACAAAAAGGAGATAATATTTACTTAGTATCTACTATGAGAAAAAAACAACACGTCATGGTTTATCTAATATAGACTTAATCCTTACCCTAGTCCTTTGAGGTAGTTGATATTAACTCCATTTTATCAGTGACGAAACTGATGCTCTGAAAGATTAGGTAACCTGTTAAAGATCATAACTTTAGAAAAAAGGAGTGCCTCATCTGGCTCAGTGGCAGCTCTTTCCGCTAATGTGGACTGTCTTTCTAAGAGCCAGTCTCTTGGGCTTATTCTAGCTGGTAGCTTATAAAACTTATGGAAAAAAAAGCCCATGTTTCTCTTCAGAGGTGAGTCTAAGTAAAACCTTGAAGAAGAAAGATCTTTTTTTCTGTCCAGTATGAGACAATCAAGTAAGAAGAGAGAACAGAGTGAAGATTCTCAATGAAGGACAAGCCAGAGAAAGGGAAAGAACTGAGAGTTTGCCTTGATAAATGTAAAAAACAATGGTAACATGAAAACTCCTGGCCTGTGAAGGACTCCATCAGTCAAAGCAAAATGTCACCAAAACCCATAGCACTTCAATAACGGAATTCAAGGAGAGCCAGTTTTTCTACTGTACGTATTCAGAGGCTCATTCATAATTTGGTGATTAAAATATCCAGAATACTAAACTAGGACCTACTTAAGTGGTTTTGGATATCAAAGCTTCTAAGTTGAACCATAATGGCCAATTTTTAGATCAAATATGTTTTTCATCTCTCTTTGTCCCAGGGCTTTGAACTGGTTCTTTGAACTGGAAGAGACACAAAGTTTTACAGTTTGGGTGATCCGGAGTGATAACCAGAACTGGAAAAATTACAAGCTGAAGCCCTGGTATGGGAAACTCAGAAGAAGCATAGCAAGCCCTTTCAGGAGCCTGATGCATGAGATTAGACTATCGATAGGTTTATGGAGAGAGACACACATTCAAAGCAGCACAGTCAGCTGCCACCTTTGAGCAGGGCACCTCTGGGGCAAGAGATTTGGTTGCTATGCAACACATACACTGCCCTTGTTTTCTAAGAGGGAGATTAGGTTTCTAGCAGGGTTTCCACCTGTAATATTTCCCATTCCAGTTCACCCAATTTTAAAAATTTGGGTCTGTTACAGTTTTACTTCCTTGGCCATGACTGAACCTGGACGAAATGGTTCGAAGTCCGGCTTTGTCTTTAACAAAAGCAGTTTCATATGGTTCAACCTAACAGGTTATTAATTTCTTAACAGCAGTAAAAAATTGAAGGAGACCCAAATAGTATTACTCAAACATACCAATAATCTTGGACCATTTAAAAATATAGGTATTGAACCCCTAAAATTTCTCTGACCAAAGTTGATAAGCCAATTTTCAGGTAGATGATGCCTGAAAGAGAGTAGCCCAGAGCCCTGAGATATTATTCAGAAAACAGTCCTTTGCCACGACAGCAATTTGACACACTGCAAATCCAAACACATGTGAACAAGTTCTACTTCTCCCATGCCAGGGGCAGTTTTTCAGGCTAAGCTAACTGATCTACACTTCACTATTCTCCAGCTGCAGCAAAGCTTTAGTCAGAACCTCAGTGTAATTTATATTCAGCCAACAATTGTGCAAAAGTACAGATTTAATTTTTAAAGGGCAGGCCTTCGAGGTTTTAGCATAACTAAGCCTGAATTAGCATGTTTGCAACAAGGGCTGAGGCAAGCTGCTCACTACATTGGCCAATTCCAGTGTACAACCAACACCCTTAGGTTTTCTGCCACATGCTTGATAGGCCCGTTCTCCATAGCAAAGACAGAATATATCCTGTAGGCTCCTTATGTAGCCAGATCCTGAAACAGCATCTAAACGTGCTCCTTGGAACCAAGGGGAAGACACAAAGCTTTCCAATTTCAGAACTGTTGCAATGAAATTCAGCTGCTATCACTGTCATACTTAGAAGAATGAAGAGGCAGACAAGCCCAAGAGGACAGTCCCAACAAACAAGGAACCCTGGATCTCTAAATGGAAATTTATTGCCAAGTTCTCATTTTCTAACAGTGTATGGTGTTATATACTTTTAGAAAAAACCAGGTTCTCCACAAATATAGTGTACTTTTTCCTCTTATGGAATATGTTTTTCCTTCAAAGTAAACTGAAAATAGAGACTTTGTTTTCCTTCTTACCCTAAAATTTAAAGAATGCACATAGTGTGCAAGGCATTGTCCTGGCCATTATGTTTATGTCACATATATTCAAGGGCTAACAGGAGAAGAAACCTACGAAATATTTAGGTACAGCCATGTTACTCAGGGAATGTGGTCAGGTGCTGGGTGGACAATATGCTTAATGTAGAAAAATTCAGTTAAGGATGATAGACCTCAAGTATATAGAGGCCAAGCAATTAAGACACTAAATGAATTAGTAAGGGTGGCCTTTAAGAGAGTTTTACTCTCTCTTTGAAGGAGTATGCACCTCAGGGTTCTCCCCTATCTTCCTACCTTCCCTTTCCCTCCACACCTAATCTCTTGAATTATTTTCCTTCACCTAAGTTTAGGACAAAATTTTGAAAATATTTCCTGTAAGAGGAAGGTGTGCACATATTACCTTAAATGCAAACTGTCATTTTTTCACAAATAATTTCTTTATAATGACCCTATGATTTTTATGCATACCATTACAAATTAGGGAACTAAAGAGAGTGGAGAATTGGTAGATAATGTTTATGAGTAAAGGGACTCCAAAACTGTCGTGATGAGGAAAAGAAATATTATGCATTTTAGGGTTTTTTTTATCCTCATTATGACAGAAATTACGTACATTATAATCTGATTTCTCTAGAATATTTTTTCCCCCAATGAATGGAAGGTGTGTAAGTAGAACAAAGAAGAAAGTATCCTAAGTTATCCTGGCCCCAATACCCTCTAGGACCACCTCTATCTGTGACAAGCTATTCTTTGAAAATTCTGTTTTCCGATTCTACTATCCCAAGGGACTTAACTGGGGCCTGATTTGTGTTGTAGCAATTAAAATATGCATAACTGAAAAGAAACAAATATTTTTTCCAAATTGTAATTCATAAAAATTGGTTTTCCTATTTTTGTCCATTAATGAATTACATATCTAGTGTACTTTTTTAAGCCAAATCTTAGACACTGTAGTGTAATAGACCTTTTTTTTTTTCCTAGTCAAGCATTTTCTTACTTTAATTTTGGTAAAAACACCCAGATTTCCCTTTGGAAATCTGTAGTAGATTTCATTTTTATTCCCAATCTTTCCCCCTCCCTGCATCCATGTTGTTGTTGTTAGGTGCCATTGAATTGGTTTCAGCTCTTAGCAACCCTATGTACAACAGAAAGGAACATTGCCCAGTCCTGTGCCATTTTCACAATCATTGCTATGTTTGAGTCCATTGTTGTAGCCACTGCGTCAATCCTTCTCACTGAGGGTCTTCCTCCTATTTACTGACCCTCTACTTTACTAAGCATGATGTCCTTCTACTGGGACTGGACCCTTCTGATAGTATGTCCAAAGTACATGAGATGAAGTCTTGCCACCTTCACTTCTAAGGAGAGGTCTGGCTATACTTCTTCCAAGACAGATTTGTTCATTCTTCTGGCAGTCCACACTATATTCAATATTCTTTTCCAATACCATAATTCAAAGACATCAATTCTCTTCTTTGGTCTTCTTTATTCATTGTTTAGCTTTCACATGCTTATGAGGCGATTGAAAGTACCATGGCTTAGGTCAGGCATACCTTAGTCCTCAAAGTGACATCTTTGTTTTGAACAGTTTGAAGAGGTCTTTTGCAGCAGATTTGCCCAGCGAAATACATCATTTGATCTTTTGACTGCTGCTTCCATGGGGGTGGATTGTGGATCCAAGAAAAATGAAATCCTTGACAACTTCAATATTTTCTCCACTCATCATGATGTTGTTTATTGGTCCAGTTGTGAGGATTTTTGTTTTCTTTATGTTAAGGTGTAATCCATACTGAAGGCTGTAGTCTCTGATGAGAGACATGCAGAACAGAGCTAAAACAACACATGGCCTGGAGTCAAGCCCAGGTAAGCCTGAAACTAACATGAATTTCAAGTTCAAAATTAAACTGTATGATCTTACAAATTTAGGTACAAAATTAATATAAAAATAGCACCCATTCCATAATATATTTTGGCACATAGCATAAGACACTAAAGGTACCCAGCAGTAAACAATATTAACAATAAACAGCAAACAGAGCTATTATTACAGCAGCAATTAAAAAATAATAACAAAAAACTAGGAACAAGTTTAGCCAATGAATATGAAAATTTAATAAAAAGAGTTATACTTCTAGAAAAACATAACTTGAAAACTTGGCTAAGTTAAAAGTCTCACAGCTATTATTAAAGTTATTGTATTTGTCCACACCAGTGTTTCTCAATATTGGCACCATTAACATATTATACCAGATAAATTTTTGTAGTCGGGGCTATCCTGTGCTTTGTAGGATGTTTAGCATCATCCCTGTCCTCTACCTACTCGATTCCTGTAGCACCCTCACAGTCGTGATAATTTTGCTTGCAGACATTTTCTGATGTCCTCTTGTAGTAAAAAATCACTCCCTGATTGAGCACCACTGGTCACGCATATTCACATGTACACAAACAGAACAATCCTTTTCCTCAAAATTTATTTTTCTTTTCTTATATGTTTGCTGGGACTTCTTGTTCAAGGTTGAATAGAAAATACTATATTGGCTTATTTTTCTCTTCATTTCTGATTTTAAAGGGAATTTTAAAGGAAAGATTGTACACGAACAATTGTTCATTTGTTCCAGATTGCCTGTATAAACAATACAAGAGAATATAAAGAAAAAATACTGGAACTAATGAGAAAGCGCTGCATTTTTACTATAAACCAGTAAAACATGAGAAAGTTCTCATACTAAATTCTACAAACTAATAACAATAGGCAAAAATAATTTTAAAATGGCTACTATTCAACATTCATAATAGATTTCTTTTAATTATGGTGTTGGCCAAGAATATTGAATATATCATGGACTACCAGAAGAACAAATCTGTCTTGGAAGAAGTAAAGCCAGAATGCTCTTCAGAAGCAAGGATGGCAAGATTTCATCTCATATACTTTGGACATGTTATCAGGAGGGACCAGTCCTTGGAGAAGGATATCATGCTTGGTAAAGTAGAAGGTCAGCAAAAAAGAGAAAGAACCTCAATGAGTTAGATTGACACAGTGGCTGCAACAATGGGCTCAAGTATAACAACAATTGTAAGGATGCTGCAGGATTGGGTAGTGTTTTGTTCTGTTGTAGATAGGGTCGCTATGGGTTGGAACCAACTCAATGGCACCTAACGACAGCAACAGTGACCTTCAGTTCTGGCCATTACAGACTTTATAGTATTGGAATAGCTCTTTCACTAAAAATACTTATGAAACTATCTTAGTTACCTAGTGCTGCTGTGACACAAATACAACAACTGGATGGCTTAAAGGATTTAAAGAATAAAAATTTATTTTCTCACAATTCAGGAAGTGAAAGTCCAAATCAGGGTCTACAGCCTGTTGATTCTTTCCCTCTTGTTAGCTCTGGGTATTCCTTGGCTCCTTGGGATAGCTTGGCTTGTAAAAGATCCTGACATGGTGTTTGTCATCCCCTAAGTGTGTGTCTCTGAGTCCATTCTGTTCTTTTGATTTTTTTAAAGCAAATAGAAAGTTTTATTTGGCATATATTCAAAAAGGGAAAAGTTCAGAGCTATGTCTGCCCAAATACAAAGAATAATACAGAATAAGCAAGAATGGGAAAATGGCAAGCATGCTACCACAGCCATGTCTCCCCTAGTCCATAGACTATTACAGAGTCGTCAGTATATATTAACATTAAAAATGGGCAAAACCACTGAAAGCTTCACCTTTTAACAGATTGGCTAGAAACTGTGATCCTACATTTTGAATCCTCTTTCTTAACAATCATTGGTACAGGTTTCAGTAGCGACAGTCAGGAGGGTCTTCACTGGTCCAACAACTTTCTATTCACTAAATGCTAATAGAAAAAGACCAGAGTGGGAAGTCTTTTGTGTTCTCTTTGATTGGCTTTATGTGAAAGTTTCTGTAAAAGATATTTTCCAAGATTATTATAGCTATTGTCTTTATACCTCAGGGCCCAGTTGATGTGTCCTTGTGAGTCCTTGTGAGCCCTTGTGAGCGCAGCTCCAGCTGGGTCACATTTTCTATGCTCAAGGAACAATAACTCCAATATTATTTCCTAAATCATTTCCTCTTTTTGATAGGAGATTGGAGATAACACATTGATGATCAGTACCTAGACTTAGTCGAGATCCTAGATGGTGGCCATTGCAGGCTCTTTAAACTCACAGTACTGGTTTTCCACTGGAGACCATCTGGTTCTTCACCAGGTTATTAAGTAAGAGCTATGTTCTCATTAACTGCATTGCTGGAGTGAGCAGACGCCACGTACATCAACATTTTAGCCCAAGGCATTCTTTTGCTTTTTAGGTGTGTAAGACCATACAGGATAAATTTTATTATGCCTAATACTATCAGGATATATACTAAGAATATTACTATTCCTTGCAATACTGATTTAGCCCATGTACTTATTCCTGATGATAACCAACCAAACAAATCTGGTGTTTGTAAGAATGTTACAGTACGTAACCAAGTCACTTGCTCTCCAATTCTATATATATCTTGTTCCACTTCTCCTGTGTTATTTATCCAAATGTAACAAGATGTATTTGCTGCAGCACAGACTACACTTTCTTGGACTAATAAAAAAATCTAAGATGATTCTGTTATCTCATGTCACCTTGGCTTATGAGATCAGAGATCATTGTTGTGCTTCCATCTCACTAGCAATTTCATCTGTTACTTGTCCCATAGTGGTTTGACAAATTTATTAAAGACTTTACCACTTCAAACATACTATAAGTTGGAATTAAAACTACCAACCACATCCTGAGTGTTAGACCAATGGGTTTTCTTCTGACTTTCATTTTACAATGTGCAACAATTAAACATTTCCTTTCCAATATTTACTAGCATTGTTACTATGAATAATTAAAGATAATTCTAAAGTTTCCAAAGTTCACTGTACATGCATTATCAGGAAATCTAAACAAGAGACTGCCCATGTAAATTCACTATCATTTGGAAAGGGATCATCTAAATTAGAATAGTTGGATCTACCACACAGAAATATGTATCTTAATGAGCACACAACTTTGTCTAGAGGATACAGAAAATACAGAAAAATCTACACCTGACAAGTTTTCATTAAAGAATACATGATTAGCGAGACTTCCAGCAAAATGACACTCTAGACAGAAGCACCACGCCGTCCCTCCACAGCAAAGATCCAAAAAACTAAGCCTAACAGAGAAAACAACAATCCTGAAACCCTAAAACATCAAATGAAGAGATAAAGAACTCAGCCAAGCACCAAATGGAGTGAGAAAACTGACAGAGAATGGAGAGTGAAGAGAGATTCATGCAGAGGACCCCTATCAACTAAAGCAGAGCAGATCCGCCATCTTGGACTCTTATCAGAGACCAGCAAACAGGAGGTATAAGAAAGTAGCTTCACGGAGCTTCCAGCAGGAGACAAAACAACCGGAAATTTGCAATATACGCTTTCCCACCCCCCACCTTCTTCACCTACGCTCAGCCTCCTCTGCTTCCTGCAGACACAATCTCTTCTCCAGAAGCGCTGGCTGCTTGGATTCCACCCACCCGATGGGTTGGCTCTCGGAGTGCCATTTGTTGGCTGCTGGTGTCGCTTTTTTCTGCTTCTTTTGATTTCTTCCTTACCTCTCACCACCTCCCGCTCCTTTCGCTCTAATACCTGGCTCCGTGTGCCATCTTTGCTTCTTCCTGAGGGGCTGCAGAACTCCGTTCGAGTGTGACTGCCATGCTGGTAAGATCCCAGGGTTTTTGTTTGTTTGTTTTGAATTGTTTGTTTTGAATTGTTTGTTTGTTTTCTTTTCCTTTTCTTGAGTTGGGAGCCCTTTCTGGCCAGGCGGTGCTCTGTGGCTTGGAACTATCCCCTCAGCTTCCACAGACGTGCAGAGGGATCCGTGAGAGCATTTCTTTTTACATTTTTTTTTCTGTTTTTTGGGGGGCTTTTCTTGTCTACTTTTTTTAAATTTGTTTTATTTTCTTTTCCCTCTCTTTCCCTTTTTGTCTTTCTTCATTACTCAGTTTCTCATCTCCCTATATCTTCCTTCTTTTTCTGTTCCCTGAATACCTGGTGTTGTATACCTCTACGGCTTCTAGCCATGCTGTACTGCAACACCTGAGAACAACTTCCCCAGACCTCATAGCTGCACTGGTGGGATCCCTGGGAACTTTGCTGTTCTTTTCCCTTCCCTATTTTTATTTATTCATTCTTTTTTTTCTTCCTCTTCCCTTTTTTGTTTTTCTCCATTCATAGTCTCTCATCTCTCCACTCCAAAGACAAGCTCCCCTAGGATTCTTTTTTGTTTGTATGTTTTTGGCTCCTGTTCCTCTCTCCTCTCTCCCATAACCATCTTAGCTCCACACATAACAATCTCCCCACTACATCCTGCCTACCTGCACTGTGTGCTTAACATCATACCACCAACTAGCACAGGCATGGCCTACTGGAACCTACCCTGCACTGATTACCTACCCGTCCTGGTGGCTGTAGTAAGTGCCACAAACATCCTGTGCCGGTAACTCCTCTTCAGCTAGACCGGCCCTGCCGTACCGTATCTGAGTGACTGACCCTGCCAATTGGAGAAGGAGGCAAAAAGTATTGTGCCCACAGATGAGCAAACAACAAAGAACACACAGTCCGCCTGCTCAGAAATAGCCAAATTTGTTTTAAAAAGGGATGAAACAAACAAATCTACTACAAATAAATGAGAAAAATAACTACGGAATGGCCCAAAGAGAGCAGACAATATCAAAACATTTACAAAACAGGGCAAGATGCTTCCAGTAGACGTCCAAAATAAAACACCGGATGACTTTCCAGTGGAAGAAAAGGCACTAGAACTATCTGATAAGGAATTCAAATCTCTAATACTTAGAATTCTCCAAGAGCTAAAGCAAAAAGGAGACAAAAATGAGGAAAAAATAGACAAATTCATGGAAAACACAGAAAAAAAATTGGAATAATTCAGGAAAATAATGCAGGAACAAAATGCCAAAATAAATTCACAGCTAGAAATTATACAAAGACAACAATTAGAAATCGAAAAGACAAACAAGATTTCAGAAAAGGATGGTGTCATAGAAGGGCTGAGAAGCAGATTTGAAACGGTGGAAGACAGGATCAGTGGAATTGAAGACAAACACTTGGATACAACTTTGTTTGAGGAAAACTCAGAAAGAAGAACAAAGAAAAATTAATAGAACCTGAGAGTTCTGTGGGATACAATCAAAAGCAAAAATCCGTGAATGATCAGAGTTCCAGAATAGGGGGAGAAAACAGAAAACACAGAGAGGATCATTGAAGAATTGCTGACAGAAAACTTCCCCGATATCATGAAAGATGAAACACTGGCCATCCAAGAAACTCAACGAACCCCATATAGGATAGATCTGAAAAGAAAATCACCAAGACATAACATAATCACACTCGCTGAAAGCAAAGACAAACAGAGAATCCTGAGAGCAGCTCATGAAAATCAAGAAGTCACATACAAAGGAGAAACAATAAGACAGCTCAGATTATTCGGCAGAAACCATGCAGGCAAGAAGGCAATGAGATGACATATATAAAACCTTGAAAGAAAAAAATTGCCAGCCAAGAATAATATATCCTGAAAAACTCTCATTCAAATATGATGGCAAAATTAGTACATTTCCAGATGAACAGAACTTAAGGGAATATGTAAAAACCAAACCAAACTTACAAGAATTATTGAAGGGAGTTCTTCGATCTAAGGACAAACAGCTTCAGCTCACAGGCAGAATCTAGGATGTAGGATCATAATAGCCAGATACCAATCTAGGAAATGACCTCTCCATGACTATCCAAAACCAAAAGAAATACAACAGGGAATCAGAGCTGTTAATCAGTAAATGACAACAACATCAAAACAATACAAGATGGAATAAAGAGCATAGGTATATTGTCTTCTAATGGAGAGGAAGGCAAGGCGATACCAAGTAATGGTAGACTGCTTCAAACTTAGAAAGATAAGGGTAAAATTCATGGTGACCACAAAGAAACTTAACAAACATACACATAAAAATAAAGAGGAAAAACATAAAGTCTCAGCAAAAACAAAACCTACAAAAACAAAATGAAAAAAAAAATCCAAAACAGAAGTAACTCAGCACAAGAGAGTAAGAGAACAAAGAAAATGTCAGCACCACAAACAACAGCACCACAAAATGACAGCAACAAACTCACATCTATCAAGAATTACACTGAATGTAAATGGACCCAATGCACCCATAAAGAGACGGAGAGTGACAGAACGGATAAGGAAACAGGATCCATTAATATACTGTCTACCAGAGACACACCTTAGAAACAAAGATGTGAACTTATTAAAAGTAAAAGGTTGGGAAAAAATATCTCAAGCTAACAACTACCAAAAAAGAGCAGGAGTGGCAACACTAATCTCAGATAAAATAGACTTTAAAACAAAATCCACCATAAAAGACAAAGAAGGACACTATATAATGATTAAGGGGATGATCCATCATGAAGACATAACCATAATAAACATCTACACACCCAAAGATAGTCTCCAAAATACATAAAAGAAACTCTAACAAAACCAAAAAGAGAAATTGACAGTTCCACAATAATAGTAGAAGACTTCAACACACCACTCTCAGTAAAGGACAGAACAACTAAGAAGAAACTCAGCGAAGATACAGAAGACCTAAAGGGCACAATCAGCCAACTTGACCTCATAGACATATATAGAACACTCCATCCAACCACTGCAAAGTACACATTCTTTTCCAATGCACAGGGAACGTTCTGCAGAATAGACCACATGTTAGACCACAGAGCAATCCTCAACAAGATCCAAAAGGCTGAGATAATTCACAGTATCTTCTCTGACCACAATGCCATCAAGGTAGAAATTCACAACAGAAAGAGCAAGGAAAAAAAATCAATTACATGTAAACTGAATAATACCCTGTTTACACATCAGTGGGTAATAGAAGAAATCAGAGATGGAATCAAAAAATTCCTAGAATCAAATGAGAATGAAAACACATCATACCAAAACCTTTGGGACACAGCAAAGGCAGTCCTCAGAGGACAATTTATAGCAATAGATGCACATATCAAAAAAGAAGAAAGGGACAAAATGAAAACATTAACTACAGAACTCAAACAAATAGAAAGAGAACAGCAAAAAAAGCCACCAGCCCCCGGAAGAGAGGAAAGAGTAAAGATCAGAGCAAAAATAAATGAAATAGAGAACAGAAAAACTATAGAAAGAATCAACAAAACCAAAAGTTGGTTCTTTGAAAGAATCAACAAAGTTGACAAACTACTGGCAAGAATGACAAAAGAAAAACTGGAGAGGACAAAAATAACCCAAATAAGAAGTGAAATGGGGACATTACAACAGACCCAACTGAAATAAAAAGTAGTATAACAGAATATTATGAAAAACTATACTCCAACAAATTTGAAAACCTAGAGGAAACGGATAAATTTCTAGAAACCCACTACCTACCAAAACTACAACAAAGTGATATTGAAAATCTGAACAGACCCATAACAACAGAAGAGATTGAAAAAGTAATAAAAAAACTCCCAACCAAAAAAAGCCCTGGCCCAGATGGCTTCACTGGAGAATTCTACAAAAAATATTCAGAAGAGCTTGTACCAGTTCTACTCAAGCTATTTCAGAGCATAGAAGAGGAAGCAACACTTCCAAATTCATTCTATGAAGTCAGCATAATGCTGGTAACAAAACCAGGCAAAGACATCACAAAAAAAGAAAATTACAGACCAATATATCTCATGAATATAGATGCAAAAATAATTAACAAAATTCTAGCCATTAGAATTCAGCATCATATCAAATAGATAATATAGCAAGACCAAGTAGGATTCATACGAGGTATGAAAGGATGGTTCAACATTAGAAAATCAAACAACGTAATCTACCACATAAATAAAAGGAAACAAAAGAATTACATGATCATCTCAATTGACGCAGAAAAGACATTTGACAAAGTCCAACACCCATTCCTGATAAAAACTCTCAATCAAATAGGTATAGAAGGGAAATTTCTCAACATAGTAAAGGGCATCTATGCAAAACCAACTGCCAACATCATTCTTAATGAAGAGAGCCTGAAAACATTCCCCTTGAAAGCAGGAACAAGTGAAGGATGCCCTTTATCACCACTCCTATTTAACATTGTGCTGGAAGTTCTAGCTAGGGCAATAAGGCAAGAAAAAGAAAGGGCATCCAAATTGGTAATGAAGAAGTTAAACTCTCCCTGTTTGCAGATGATATGATACTATACTTAGAAAACCATAAAGACTCCACGAGAAATCTACTGGAACTAATAGAATGATTCAGCAGAGTAGCAGGATACAAGATAAACATTCAAAAATCAGTTGGATTCCTATACACCAATAAGGAGAACGATGAAAAGGAAATCAGGAAAACAATACTATGTATCATAGCCTAAAAAAAAGATTAGATACTTAGGAATAAATATAACCAGGGATGTAAAAGACCTATACAAAGAAAACTACAAAACACTGCTGCATGAAACCCAAAGGGATCTACAAAAATGACAGTTCTACCCAAAGCAATTTACAAATACAATGCAATCCCGATACAGATACCAATAACATTCTTTAAAGAGATGGAAAAACTAATCATTAACTTTATATGGAAAGGGAAGAAGCCCTGAATAAGTAAAGCACTACTGAAGAGGAAGAATAAAGGTGGAGGACTCACACTACCTGACTTCAGAACCTACTATACAGCTACAGTAGTCAAAACAGCTTGGTACTGGTACAACGACAGATACATTGACCAATGGAACAGAATTGAGAACCCAGATGTAAATCCATCCACCTATAGTCACCTGATCTTCGACATGGACTCAAAGTCCATCAAATGTGGAAAAGACAGTCTTTTTAACAAATGGTGCTGGCAAAACTCTATATCCATCTGCAAAAAATTGAAACAGGACCCATACCTCACGCCGTATACAAAGACCAATCAAAAATGGATCAAAGACCTGAATATAAACCCTAAAACTATAAAGTTCATAAAAGAAAAAGTAGGACCAACACTACAGGCCTTAATACATGGCATTAACAGGATACAAACCCTAACCATCAACGCAGAAATCCCAAAAGATAAGCTAGATAACTGGAATCTTCTAAAAATTAAACACCTATGCTCTTCAAAAGACTTCACCAAAAAAGTAAAAAGAGACCCTCACACTGGGAAAAAATTTTTGGACAGTACAAGTCAGACAAAGGTCTAATCTCCATAATCTACAAGAAAATCCAACACCTCTACAACAAAAAGACAAATAACCCTATTAAAAAATGGTCAAAAGAAATGAACATACACTTCACCAAAGAAGATATTCAAATGGCCAACAGACACATGAAGTGCTTGCGATCACTAGCCATTAGAGAAATGCAAATTAAAACCACAATGAGATATCATCTCACCCCGGCATTACTGGTACAAATCAAAAACACTGGAAATAACAAATGTTGGAGGGGCCGTGGGGAGATGGGAACTCTTATGCACTGCTGGTGGGAATGCAAAATGATACAATCATTTTGGAAAATGCTATGGCACTTCCTCAGAAAGCTAGAAATAGACATACCATTCAATCCAGCAATCCCACTCCTAGGAATGTATCCTAGAGAAATAAGAGTTTTCACTCGAATAGACATATGCACACCTATGTTCATGGTAGCATTGTTCACAATAGCAAAACGATGGAAACAACGTAGGTGCCTGTCAACAGATGCATGGATAAACAAACTATGGTACATACACACAATGGAGTACTATGCAACGGGAAAGAACAATGATGAATCTGTGAAGCATCTCATAACATGGATGAAACTGGAGGACATTATGCTGAGCGAAATAAGTCAGTCACAAAAGGACAAATATTGTATGAGACCTCTATTGTAAAAACCCATGAAAAAGTTCACACACAAAATGTAACAATCTTTGTTGGTTACCAGGGATGGGAGGGGTGGGGGGAAATACTAAATAGGCAATAGATAAGTGGTATGTTGCGTGAAGGGTGAGACAGTACACAATATAGGGGAAACCAGCATAACTTGTACAAGGAAAGGTGATGGAAGCTCCATAGACACATCCAAACTCCCTGAGGGACTCAATTGCTGGGTGGAGGGCTGGTGGGACCCTGGTCTCAGGGAACATCTAGCTCAACTGGCATAACACAGTTTAGAAAGACAGTGTTCTACATTCTACCTGGTGAGTGGTGTCTGGGGTCTTAATAGCCTGTGAGCAGCCATCTAAGATACTCCAGTGGTCTCATCCCTTCAGGAGCAAGGGAGAATGAAGAGAACAGGATACAAGGAAAAGATTAGTCCGAAGGACTAATGGACCACAGCTACCAAGGCTTCCACCATACTGAGTCCAGTACAGCTAGATGGTGCCCGGCTACCACCACTGACTGCTCTGACCAGGATCACAACAGAGGTTCTGGACAGAGCTGGAGAAGGATATAGAACATAATTCTAACTCACAAAAAAAAAAAAAAGAAGACCAGATTTACTGGCCTAAAGGAGACTGAAGAAACCCCAAGAGTATGGCCCCCAGACATCCGTTTAGCTCACTGGTGAAGTCATTTCCGAGGTTCCCCATTCAGCCGAGGAGTGGACTGCCCCATAAAACCAAATGGGAGTAATGAGGTACAGCAGTCCAGGGACAAGGGCCAGAAGGCAGAAGGGGTCAGGAAATCTGATGATAGGGAACCGAAGGTTGAGTAAGGATAGTGTTGATGTGTTGTGAGGTGGTCAACCATTGTCATAGCGCAGCATGTGTGGTAACTGTTAAATGAGAAACTATTTTGTTCTGTAAGCCTTCATCTAAAGTGAGAATACCAGCACAATTGGAAGAGCGTAGTCGATGTCACTGAACTGTGCATGTAGAAATTTTTGAAATGGTGTATCTTTAGCTATGTATATTTTCACCAAAAAAAAAAAAAAAAAGGTCAAGAAGGGAGAGGGTTGACATGTTGTGGGGTTGTTAACCAATGTCATAAAACAATATGTGTACTACTGTTTCATGAGAAACTATTTGTTCTGGAAGCCTTCACCTGAAGTACAATAAAAAAATGAAATAGAATAAAGAAATAAAAGAACACATGATTAGCAAGATAATACAGGATAGTCTTCTCCTACTGGAAGTCTCCAGTTAATCTCTTTAAAACATACTAAGTGTTCTTCCTGAGGGAAAGCTGTCCTTCCTTGGTTTACCTATTAACAGTCAGGAGTCACTTTTTCAGAAGCAGAAATGGAACCTAAGACAAAATAAAGTCTAAGCCATGAGGTTGTTCTCCTCTGAGAACATAGTTTCTTTAAGATACATAATTTTCTGAATAGTAAGAGGGTGATAGTTTGATTATAAACATTAGACAGGTATTTCATACGACACTGTCTTGAAGACTAAATTGATTACGGATTTACCCTGAACATAATTCTCAGTCTGATTTTTGAAGTTTGTTTCCTAAAATAGACTGAATTCTTCAAAAAAAAAAAAAAAATCATAAAGCCCAGAGCAAAACGGTGTTACTAGTTTATATGGACCATTGTTTGACTCAAATGTGGCTTCAGGAACCAGTTTTTTTTTTTCTCAGAGCCTGAGGTGCAAAAGGACACCTAAAGATGATTGCCTGTGTGGGTTGCCTTAAACTCCATGAAAGCCAGAAATCTGGGTTATAGGAGAATTACAACTCTTTCACGGTTCCCTCCTTTGGATCATGATCTTGCTGTAGAATCTTTGATCAAAAATGCTCAATAAATGGTAATTGGGCATCATCTGTTTTTTTTAAGATTCCAGGCACTGTACAACAAACTAGGAGGTAGAATAGAAACAATAACAATAATGTTAGGCCAATTGTCTGAAATAACCAATGAAACCATGCCCTAAGGTCTTTGAACCAAGGAAACAAATCTCCTGAGGTGACTGTTTATACATAAGCAACATCAGTTAACTGTTTTTCATGTGCCTCAGTAGTGACTATATTCTGCAAAACCGCAGATTGAGTATTAATATAAATAAAGTAACATTTGTTTATTAAGGCACAAACTGTTCCTTGAGAGAACTAACAGGAAATCTAATACTGTTCTATTTTGTAAAATAATAGCTCAAATTTCAGACACTTTTCTGGTTATGATATTTACAACTTTGCTAAGTTTACCAACAGGAACTTCTAATTCAAGAGTTACAATATCTAAACCCATCTGTTAGATAGTTCAGGAGAAAGGAAAAATAGTTTCTTATAGCCAGAAAGTAGACTTTAAAACATAAGCATTATTCCCACATAAAAGACCATATTTGCCTTTAGTTTACTCAGTCTTATGCAGTTAATTTCTGTTCCACGTGATTCTGGATCATCCCCAGTCTGCAAACCCATCAGCTTCTGCATAAGAGTTCTGGAAATCTTGACTGAGTCTAGGCACAGTCAAGCATTTTCAGCAAATCAGCAAAGTAAAAACTTACTCCGTCTGTGTCAAAGGGACTTGGAGTGGGAACACGTGGGTCCAGAACATAGGACTTTTGTTTGCTACCTTCTGTTCTGCAGTCCAGGTCTCCTTGAGATCAACTGGATTCATAGCTTCAGAAATCCTTGACAACTATGCCATTAACTGTTGTAGGCGGAAAAAATCACAAAGTTTAGTAAAGCAAAAATAAAGTTTTATTAGGCATATATTCAAACTGGCACAAGTGGGAAACAGACAATGATGCTGCCAGAGCCATGTCTGCCGAAGTCCGAGGAAATATCACAGAACAGACAAAACTGGGGAAATGGACAAGCATGTTGCTACAGCCATATCTGTCCAGGTTCAAAGAATATTATAGACAAATGAAAATGCAAATTAAATCTAATGAGAAACAATTGACCACCCGCCAGAATGGCTAAAATTAAGAAGAATTTGAAAACTAAGTCTTGGTGATAATGTGTAACAAATGGAATTCACTTATATTTCTGGTACAACCACTTTGAAAAACTGATTGTCAAATGATAAACACCAAATTCAGGAAATTGGTTAATTTAGAGGGAGAGAGGTAGGAGGGTAAAATTGGCAGAGGTAAATTAAAAAATTTAACTGTATCTTTTAAAAATGTTTGAGACAAATTATTGTTAATGTTAAGATTTGACAAAGCTTCATTTTGGGTGCACTGTTTTTTATTACATTATTCTTTATACTTGTTAACTGTCAGAACATAATTTACAACTTTTAAAAAGAGAATAGAAATAAATGGCAGTATGGAAGAAAAGAAGTTATAATATTATATTGATCCTTGCATCATTGGTTTAGGTTTCTCAAGTGCAACAGAGAAAAATTAGTCCATCAAAATAAATTGCAAAATAAACACTTCAAATGAGATATACTACCTATAAGTACTGGCAATCCCTCAATTAATGCACAAATACTTAAGTAATTAAGTATTGCTTTATGCAAGGTCTAGTACTGCAGTAAATGATAAAATATATATTAATATAAAAGGGTGTGGATTGAAAGAATGTAGATAATTCCTTTGAGAACTCAAAGGAACAACTGATTACTTCTGATGGGGACGACTTGATGGCAGAATGGGAATTAGGGTATTTGAGCCAAATCTTTTCAGATGAGTTGAATTTAAGTAACCTATTAGGAGAATGGAGCCCTGGTGGCACGGTGGTTAAGAACTCGGCTGCTAACCAGAAAGTCGGCAGTAAGAATTCACCACCTGCTCCTTGGAAACACTATGGGGCAGTTCTGCTCTGTCCTGTAGTGTCTCTATGAGTACGACTCAACGGCAATAGATTTGGTGGGTTTAGTAGTAGGAGAATAGGCCCCTAGGTAGCACACATGGTGTACCCTCTGCTGCAAACCTAAAGATTGGCAGTTCAAACCTGTCCAGTGGTGCCATGGAAGAAAGGCCTAGTGATCTGCGATCTGCTTCTGTAAAAATTACAACCAAGAAAACTCTATAGAGCAGTTCTACTCTGTAACACTTAGGGTCACCATGAGTCTTAATCAACTTAATGGCAACAAGTTAGATTTGGTTTGATTTCATTAGGAGGATAACATCAGCACTTTAAAATATCTCTCCCAGCTTTCCAACTCCTCAGGAGAGAAGTTCAGACTCTACAGACAAGAGGATTCCACATACACTACCATTCAATAACGATGGTAGTTCACAGAAAAGTTATAATTCAGAAGTTTTATAGCTGTTAACTCATAGCAAATTGTCATTCATCTCAATGCATTATATGTATATATAAAGTGTAGTTTTCTATCTTCAAATCATTGGTTAAGAGCTATAAAAAAAATCTATTAAATGTTGCCCAGAAATTCTCTGTAAACCTATAAAATTTGCGTTTAGGAATTCTGTTTGAATTATACAGTCATTGGAAGTTGTAATGGTTAATTTTATGTGTCAACTTTCATAGGCTATGGTGCCCCGTTGTTTGGTCAAACACTAGTCTAGAAGTTGCTGTGAAGGTATTTTGTTGATGTGATTAACTTTACAATCAGCTCACTCTAAGCAAAGAAAATTACCCCTAGATAGTGTGGATTGTTGTTGTTATTAGGTGCCATGGAGTTGGTTCCTACTCATAGTGACCCTGTGTACAACAGAACGAAACACTGTCCAGGCCTGCACCATCCTCACAATCATTGTTATGTTTGAGGTCATTGTTGTAGCCACTGTGTCAACCCATCTCGTTGAGGGTTTTCCTCGTTTTTGCTGACCCTCTACTTTACTAAGCAGGATGTGCTTCTCCAGGGACTGGCCCCTCCTGATAACATGTCCAAAGTAGGTGAGGCAAAGTCTTACCATCCTTGCTTCTAAGTGTGGGTAGCTTCATCCAATTAGTTGAAGGCCTTAAAAGCAAAAACTGAGACTTCCAAAAGGATAAAAAAATTCTGCTTCAAGACTGTAACAAATATCCTCCCAGAGTTTACAGCCTACCACCTGCCTATGGCTTATGGACTTGCCAGCTCCTGAAATCAGATGAATCATATCCTATTGGTCCTTTTTCTCTGGAGAATCCTGACTAATATAGCACTTTTACCGCCACAAGGCCTTAGATGCCATTCCTACTGGTGTTGAGTCAATAGCATACGTTCCTACATGGAAGAGAGCAAATTTCTGTCAATAAAGATGCTCCAGTTTAAGCACTGTTGGGTCTTCCTGTATATTGTAAAATATACACACAATTTATCACATTGAAGGGTATAGATTTCACGTAAATCAAAGAATACACATATGACAAAGATGAACAACAACAGATTCAGGAAAATTTAAGGAAGATGATTGTGTGTGACTTGGAATTGCCAACACTTTGAAACAAATGATATATGTGTAAAAGCACAGAATTGCCAGGGAACACATAGATTTTTGAGCATTTTAATCAGCATTGCCTAAATGCTTCTTTTTGTTATTTAAAAAAAAAAAAAAAGTAGTAGGCTCCAAGTTACCCGAAATAAACACCTAGATTCACTTTGCAGCAATGCCGGTCTCTATACTATCTGTCCTGGGGAATGATGTCCAAATATCTGGCTCTAGGTAGATTGCAGTGAATGGTCATAAACAAAATGAGCCAGATTCTCTGTAAGGGGACCTTGATATATAGCAATTAAGAATCATATGGTACTTTGTTTGAAATGAATGTAGAAATTAAAATACGGGGTAACAATTAGTAACTGGGACAGGAAGTAATATATGCATACTAATCAAATGACTATATGTTTATACAGACTTGATAAAGCAAATATTAATCATCTATTATTTTTAATATACTTTAAAAGTGAGAACTGATAACATAATAATATGTGTAAATACACATACATGTAATAGTAACAAATTTATACATGCATGTACTAGAAATGGATTTGATGTTCAGCTTCATACTAATGGAACAATGATATAGAATCTCTTAAGCCTCAGATAGTTCAGTTTCATTACTATGCCATTGCATTTGGATATGGTTTTGCAGGCAATACACATTTTAATGTTATTTTAGTAAGTGAAATAATCATATTCCATGAACACAAACACATCAATTGATCATGTTATTTTCCCACTGTAAAGCCTTCAATAATTCCATTTCAACTGACTAGTAAATGAATTTCAAAGTCTGTAGTCCACTGCTATAGCCTAACCTAACTTTGCAGTATAATCTCCCATTGTCCTCTGAATGCTTTTTTCTCTATAGCAAACAAACTACTCAAATCATATTTGTTCCAAATTCCCCATACTCTTCTCACACTTCACTCTTCCCCGTTATTCCCTGCACCTAGAATGCCCTTTCCTCTCATTACCTCCTAGACTTATGCCTTTTAACTATCCTCCATGTCTTCAGTCTCTTCCATTCCAAATTATTGTACGCACTAAACCAAAACTAAACTAAGCTAGTTGCTGTCGTGTCGATTCCGACTCATGATGACCCCATCTGTTCCAGAATAGAACTGTTCCATAAAGGTTTTCTTGGATATAATCTTTATAAAAGCAGATCACCAGGTCTTTCATCCACGGTGCTGCTAGGTGAGTTTGTAAACTGCCAACGTTTAGGTTAGTAGTCAAGTGTGAACTGTGACCTTATTAGACACACTACTACCAGATTAATCTGACTACATACTGTTTAATCATGCCACTATAATCATGTCAATTATGTCACCATCTTAACCAAAAATCTGTAAATGGCCATCTCAAAATTTAAAAGAAGATCCTTTTTTTAATGACATATCTGATTATATCTATTCCATGGAACCTTTCTACCCTATGATCAGATTCGTTTTCCTACCTTATAAAACAGTTCAAGAACAGCACCTGAAACATGATGCTTCATGTTTAAATAGATTTATTAAATGACCAATGTTTAATAAAGCCACATATATATGTATTTGTACCTCTTTTTGGCTGTGTCTTGAATTATATTTATGTATGATTCTATTGTTCTCTTGGCTAGAAAAATCCCTGTGTTCTACTACTCTCTCTACTACAGTGCCTTCTCCATAATATATGCTTAAAATATTTATTAAAAAATAAATAAAAGAATAAAGGATGAAAACAAAAAGAATATAAAAGGTCAATATGAGATTTAGTGATCTGTACTAATACCTTCAATGAGTGTGATGGTTAAGATTGTGTGTCAACTTGGATGGGCCATGATTCTCAATGTTTTAATGTGATCACTCCCATGATAGACTATACTGTGAGTAACCAATCAAATGAAAGGGAGTCTCCTTGAGGGTGTGTCCCGCATCTGAATATAAGCAGACATTCTGGCTTTTTGCTCTCTCTGAATCCTGCGGCTGCCTCCTGTCATCTCATCTCCGGTTCTTGGGACTTTAGTTGTCAGCTTATCTGCTGAGCTTGGGATTGGTCGATCTGCACAGCCTGTGAGTGGGAGCCCTGCTCTCTGACCTGCTGATCTTGGGCTTGCCAGCTTCTGCTGCTGCGTGACTTGGGAGAGGCCTCTACCCTGATCAATGGACTTAGGATGTTCTAGCTTGTACAATCGCGTGAGCTGTTTCCTTGATATAAATCTCTCTCTATATATATATTTATACACTTTACTGGTTTTGCTTCTCTAGAGAACCCAGCCTAAGGCAATGAGGAACAACAAATAATAGATGTTATCTTGAGAAAGTTTATATTTCTTACAGACATAATTCCAAAAGAAATCTCTAACTAATAGCTCATGAAAACATGAGAGTTATGTTGCAATATCTGACATTTTGAGGGGTATTCAGTGTCAAAAAATTTAACTCCAACTAATATTCAAGACATGTCATGAATCTCCAGAAATATTTTAGAAAGTAATTTTGGTCCATTTAAGTGGAAAAGTATTGTGGTGTAATATTTCTATATGAGTAGGAAAAAGTTATGAAAGTTAACTAAGTTAATTAACTCTAGCTGCTTTAGTAAAGGTGAAAAATTATGCCTAATCAACATTCCCAGTAAAGCCGGGTCATGAACAACTGTATCTTCAAATGTATATTCATTATTGACATCAATAATGTATAAAAGCAGTTTCTTATTGTTTCTGTAATTATGAGTGTGTAACAAATTACTCCAAAATTTAGTGGCACAAACAACTATTTATTATGCCCATGAATTCTGTGGGTCAGGAATTCAAACAGGGCACAACAGTAATGGCTTGTCTTGGTGTCACAACGTCTGAAGCCTCAGTTGGTCTCCTTGAAGTTTGGGAGGTTAAATCCTTGGAGGCTCATTTACTCACATGTCTGACAGTAAGTGCCATTGGCTGAAACTATACCTGGCATTCCTGACCAGAACACCTACATATGTCCTCTCCATGTGGTAGTCTTCCTCACAACATGGTGGCTGAATTGCAAGGGTGAATGTCCTGAGATAAAAAGAGAAAGAAAGAGCCAGATAAAAGCTGTGCCATTTTTTATGACCTAGACTTGGATCCCTGGGTGGTGCAAATGGTAAGGAGCTTGACTACTAGCTGAAAGGCTGGCATTTAGAACCCTCACAGACGCACCTTGGAAGACAGGCCTGGTGATCTGCTTCTGAAAGGTCACAGCCTTGAAAACCCTCTGGAGCAGTTCTGCTCTGCACACATGCAGTCACCATGAGTCAGAATCGACTTGACAGCCACTAACAACAACAGCCTTGGACATTATTTCAGCCCCATTCTACTTATAGTGTCAGCCACAAAATCCCACACATTTTCAAGGGAAAAGAAGTAACTATCCAGTATCTTTTGTGGGGAGTGGCAGGACTCTGAAAGAGCCTATAAGACCAGAAATATTGCTATAGATGTTTCTGAAAACTACAGTCTACTACAACGATCAAAGTTTTCAATACATAGAGTAATTAATGAAATAACCACTTGTATTCTTCATTACTGTATCACTTAGCTATTGCTGCATAGCAGGCAAGCACAAAAGCTCAACTGCATTTCTTATCAGTTTCAGAGATCTGTGAATTTGCTGTAGTTGTTCTGCTTCAGGCTATGGGTCTGCAGGGCATTTGGGGTGGCTTTTCAGGACCAGAGGATATAGTTCCAGGGTATGTTCTATTCATGGCAACGATAATAGGGATAAACAAAAGCACATGACCTTGTAGGACCTAGTGCACTTTGTCACTTCTGCCACATTTTGCTTGAAAAAGCACCTGGTCAATCACAACATGGAGTGGAGAAAATACTCTGTCTCTAGTGACAGTAATTCCAAAATCACACGGGAAAGGATGTGGATACAGGAAGGGGTAAATAACTGGGAGCAATAATGCAATCTGCATAGTTACTTTAACCAATAAAGACTATAGATGTGCCTGTATCAATCAGAGAAGTCAAGTCATCGTGAATTTATAGGATAGGGCATGTATTATAATAATTATACCATGCACAATTGTGAGAGAAGTTGGGGAAGTAAAGACTGGCAAAGGGTGATGAAGATTCAGAGAAGGAGTAACCAACGAACCGATCTGCTAAACTAAGTACTTTCAGCTGGTAGAGTGGGACCACTAAGTGGGAGTACCAAGTGGAAGCTTATGGGGAACAGTTGATTTTGTACAGGTACCACCTCTGTGGATCCACAGCATACATTTGGTATTAGACATGTACACTGTGGGTCAACAGAGACAGCAGTTGAGACGAGTTGGGCAGAGGGCAGAAGAAAGAAAAGACAAACTAGAATCTACTGGGCATCTCTTTGTCTGCACTGGCATCTGAGCATGAATGACCATCAGAGAGTAATGGCTGCTGCCTTTCACCTACCTTCCCAACCTTGCACAGGTTCCTATTTTTACCAGCTCTCAACTACCCATGTGCAGAAGGAGATTCTGGAAATGTATATCCCAGTTTAATCAATTTAACACAGCAAAGCATAAACATACTGATCAGAATAAAGAACTTCCATCTTATATAAAATTGTAAGCATATTTTCATTTATAATTTGTATCATTGCTCCAAACCAAAAGCAAAACCAAACCCCTTGCTGTTGAGTCAGTTCCAACTCGACCCTATAGGACAGAGTAGAACTGCCCCATAGGGTTTCCAAGGAGTGGATGATGGATAACCTTTTGGTTATCAGCAGTAGCACTTAACCACTGGGCCACCAGGGCTCCTTCATCATCGCTCCAAACAGGAATAACAATGTGTTAACACAATTTCATACTGTTTTATTTTTAGTGGATAAACCACAGATGGGAAATAGCTCTTACAATAATGTAAATTTCAAAACTTACAAATTTTAGACCCTTTTCTATATTAAACATACTTCCACTAACTGGATGACAGAAAAACAAAATTTCTATCTATATTTATGTCATTCTTAGAAATTAAAAGTTAATTTTAATTCAATTATTAATTTTCTAAATTTTTCCATCACTCTACAAATTAATTTGCTACACACCATTGATCAATAATATAGAAGCAGGAGAACATGTATTTTGTAATGTTTAGGACATAATTATAGGATATTGATTTTGTCTCTTGGAGAAAATCTTGCTGAATTTTAGGACTGTCTTACATCTTGATTAACCTGGACCCCTTTTTACTTCTTTGAAAAAGCATATCTATCTAAATCATTTATATTCAAATCCATTGAATGTAATAAACTAAAATATTTTAATTTGCTGCCAGGAAACGAGTAAATTTGAAAGATATTATCATGCACATCTGCCAGCGTTGTTGCTGCACACACTGCACCCCTTTAGGAACAAAGCATTTTTGTTCAAGGAAAGGAAAGGTAGAAACCCAGGCACCTTGTTACTCTGATTCTCCAGCCGGCAAGTGTCTGAGAAGCTGCCAGAACCTTTGATTTGTTTTGTAATCTTTAAGTTCTTTTAAAGGACCTTGATATTCTGCTTACCTTCTTCATTTCAGCTACCTATTAAACATCAGACTTTAATGATTTTCTAACTATAACTGTAAAATTACTTTGCTCATTCTTCTGATGTCACAGCTTTTATCATCCAATTCTTCCCTTTCCTTGTTTGTTCTAGGGTGACACTGAGGGTGCTGTACATCAAAATTCTTTTTTTTTTTCTATTTGATTCCCTGGACACAGAGGGCTCCTTCCAGCAACCTTATGTTCCTTCAAATTCACAAAACTGCCCCCTGACTGTACTTCATTACTAAACAAGTCATTTGGTGAGCTGATTTTCTCTCTCACACACAGCGCATACAAAGCACCTCATTATACGCTCGTATGGCCTAGTAAACTGCAGAGACGTGATGGCCACTGAGGAGACTCTACACTTTGTAGTCAAGACTTCTTCATCCGTTCACTTGCACTTCTTTGAGGATAATAATCTCTAGGAGGAAGAACTCTTGCAGGCATCTCAAATTGAACTCTCTCTCTCCTTTTCTCCCCCACTATGAAAACCCACCTTGTCAGTTGCATCCCACACTCATTCAACACCCCCTCCCAGAAATCCCTCTCATACAAATCTCTTACTCATCCTTCAAACTTTTAAAAGAAATCATTTGAATTTCGTAAGCTCTTTTCATGTATTTCTCATCCTCTGTAGGAAAAGATTTTATTGATCCATGAATGTCATGACATTTCCAAGATGATGGTGGTTATAGAATTTTTAACACGACCAGGACTTGGTTACGGACAAGGCAGATGGCAGATGGGGAACTGGTGATGACAGACATTATACACCATGGAATACTGGGGTAACACAGAGCATATGAGCACATGTGTATATGTCATCAGGGTTCATTCATAGCGCACTCCTTAAAATAAAACTGACTTAAGAATGAAACAGTGAGGAAATAGTATTTGTTAAGAGAAAAATAAAACAACCATTATAATTGCCAGTGAAACTTTGAATCTGGACCTGGCATTCTATGCCAATGAGCAATAATTATGGCGGGGTGTGTTTCAATACTATATATAATTAATTTGTGAATGGGTAGTTAATTTGTACTTTATAATGCATTGAGAGACCCATTTTTTCATATAATTAGAAAACTGAGGATTAGTAGCTAAGATCAATGGAATGGCACACAAAATTATGAAAAAGAGATACTCATTTAGGAAAGTTTGGTGCCTAAGATAAGTGGAGAAAGAAAGAGGGAGAGGAGTGAGATGGGGATTGGAAATTTACTCAAGATATTAGAGAGGAGTTGAAAAATGGGAGGCTATAAAACCAGTAAGACAAAAGAGAGAAAGCTCACTTTTATAAAGTATATTTTTGTTTAATTTCTCCTATAATAAATGAAAATAACTTTACCCCTGGCTGTAGTTTACCAGAATGTTTATTGATGTTTACTTTATAGCATTTGGGTAAAGAGCTTATAAAATGCTGATCATCCAAAGGCCCAAAGAGTAAAAATTCCTCTTCCTAAGATAATAACTCAGGAGTCCGCCTTGACAAAGGTTGGCTGCTAGATTTCTTTGCAATGCAATTTACTTAGGTCATTCTGCAAATTATCTGTCCTTCCTATGCCTATCAGTAAAGCATTCTCAAACAAGAGGTCAAATGTGTTACTAATTTTCCATGAATAAGCAGTCTTGGCAATCAAGTAAAAAAGAAACAAAGAGGAAGGGGAGGACAAAAGCAAAGAATGTCACTCTAATCAATTTTTCCTTGCAGCAGAGAATCCTAACCAAATAATATGAGTAAATCAGCATTTTCTAAATAGCATCGTATAGAAATTTTATCAATTTTTCATTGCAGCACAGATATCAAAGCAATGTTTCAAGTACAGACTGGTCTGTCAAAGTTAATATCTTCCAACACAATATACTCAGCAGGCTATTTCATTTAGCTAAGGCTCTATTTTTCACTTTAAAATAAAGGAACATGTGCTATGTGATATCAAGGCTGAGGATTGAAGTTTTAACTAATTGAAAAAATTATATAGTATCTGTCTAAATAAACAACATAAAATATCTTTTTTTAATATTTAGGCTTCACAGTGTTTTTCCTGATAAGTTATAATTATGACTAAAGATAACTTCTTAGTGAAATTCTTTTCCCATCTCTTCCTAACCAAGAGATAGGTAGGAAGAAAGAAAACTCCTGAATTAAGTTTTAAGAGAAAGCTTAAAAAAGAGAGAGAAAGTTTCCAAACCCAATTCTTATAGTATTTAGCTGTAGGAGAGTTGTTAATGCAGTCTGACAAATATTTGCTGAGTATATACTATGTTCAAGTTTTTGTCACATACAAAGGCTCCTGGACTTTAAGAAGTTGATAATATAGTACTCTTTTGTCATTGGACTTCTCAAATTGCCCTACCTTCCATTAACAGCAATTTTTATATTTATAGAGCATTGTAGCCAGTAAATTATAAGAGCTATGAACAGATATCTTCCACTGAATTTCACAAGTGTGTAATGTGAAAGTTGCCTAATGTAAATATTAAACTATCAACATGAGCTTGAAAATAAATGTCATATTGCAAAATCACAAGTGTCTTATTTCTAGGAAATTGTTGTTAGTTGCCGTCGAGTTTTTCAACTCATACTGACCTTATGTATAATGGAACAAAATGTTACCCAGTTCTGTGCCATCTTCATGATCATTAGTATGGCTGAATCCATTGTTTCTACTATTGTGTCCATCCATCTCATTGAGGGTTTTCTCCTTTTTTGCTGATCCTCTGCTTTATGAACCATGACGTCCTTTTGTAGTGATTGGTCTTTCCTGATGGCCTATCCAAAGTAAGGGAAGGGAAGTTTTGCCATCCTCAATTCTGGGAAATTAATCCCTGAAAAAGGGGACCCATTATGCAAGCAGTGGCCTTTTAGTAAACTCTAAACATTTGAATTCTTGAGTTATGAATCCAAATCAAATATCTTGCCAACCCTAAAACTGAGCAATTATATATGGGAAAAGATGTGGCCGACTTGCTAGGGCAGATTTTGATCCAGTAAAAAAATGCCTTTTGCAAGCTTTTGTCAACTGAAAGCTCAAGATCTTCCCTTATGAAAAGCTCCAGACCAGTTTGCCCAGGATGGGCAAAGGTAAAATCTAAATGCTCACCTGCTGGAATAGAAGAGGCAGAGATGGTGAGCTTAATCAGGCAAAACTAGCAATTTCCAGAGCAAGGTATCCACTATTTGAGCTAGCACATGTTTCTGCAGGACCCTCATTGGCCAGACTACCTTTATGTATGGTTGGGGGAGAGGAAGGCAGTTGTTTTCTAGCTGCAAGGCCCACTTAAGCATGTTTCAACCAGTCGTCTATACACAACAGAATCATCGTTGCTTCTGAAACCCCAATTTTGGCATTGCTAGTTTAAATGCAGTTGAGGGGAATCAGGGAGGAAGCTTATTCTCTCCTAATTTTTCTCTATTTATAGCCTCACTCAGTGACAGTTCTGATACACAGGAGTGGGCTCTTACTCAACACATCTGCTCCCCATGTGTTGCTGAGTCACACATACTTTTTTAGTGATCAAAAGTAACAAATATTTATTTTGTCCTTGACAGTCCCACAGAGTCATTGCAGCAGAGGGAAAAACAAGTGAGATTCCATTCAGCTTTGCTCATAAGAACATCACTATTGGTACTTTTGACTCCACTACTAAACAGAATTTTGGAAATCTTACAACATGTCCAATGGAGAAAAAAGAAAACGATTAGGAAAGAATATGTATGAGGAAAGGTTAAAGGAATTGATAGGGGCCTAGAAATGGAATTGTGTAGAATGACCTTTCAGATCTCTCAGGCATATTTTATATATATATATATATATACATATATGTATATATAAATATATACAAATATATGTATACATATATATATATATATATATATATATATATATATATATTTGTTGTTGTTGGCTGCCGTCAAGTTTGTTCCAACTCATAGGGATTCTATAGGACAGAGTAGAACTTCTCCATAAGGTTTCCAAGGAGTGGTTGGTGGATTTGAACTGCCAACTTTATGGTTAGCAGCATGCTCTTAACCACTACACTACCAGGTCTCCATATATATATATATGTATGTACATACATAGTTCTAGTTGAGTAGTATATATTATATACTATTTAAAAAATAACTTACAGCTGAGTTTTCTCTAAAGCAAATATCCGGAAGTCTGGGAGAAGCTTCAGTGGACATGTGATTTCCACCTCAAATGTAATCTCCATGTTGCTCATTAATTTTCATATGAGCCTAGAATGGAATCATGCCTATTATCTAAAGGTTATGGAGGGAATCATATTCTCCACATGAGAGCAAAGCTGGAATTTTCAGTTCTTTTTTATAACTTTTTTTTTCCTTCAAATTGGGAATTGCAACTTTGGACTTGCATATCAAACCATGTACGACCTAGAGGATAAGGAGTGAAAATGAATAGGGAATCTCACATCATTTCTCTGAATCAGGCTCATTATTGGACTGCGTTTAAACCATCTTTGTAGTCTTCACAAAAGCCTTATAAATGAACGTCACCTTGGCTTGATTGACTGATCTTTGTTTCACACCCTTCTTCATAAAGTAGCCCAAAATAGCTGCTAGAAAACACTGCCAACCTGCTGAGTTTTAGCAGTCATCAAGTTTATATTGTCACAATTATTGTGAGTGAGTTATCATTAGGTTTATTTATTAACTATACAAGCTCCTGAAATAAAATTTCACAAATCATGCTGTAGCCATCTTATCTAGTCACAGCTTCTCTCTTAGAAAAGACAACACATCTCATCCACCATCATTAAGGATCACTGCTTAGAAAGAAATTTTATGAACTAAAATGACTAACTTCATATTGTGAGCGTGAATTCACCTTTTCTCTAAACTGGCTTATTTGGTCTCTTGATTGCATATGTGTGAAATCACATATATTCACAGGATAGGCTCTACAGAGCCTATAATGATTGCTTTCCTTATACAGGGTTTAGCATAGCTACACACATTTAAAAATCTTTCTATCAAGGTGGCCTAAACCAAAAAGAATGTTAGCTGACTTGAACATCAGCTGCTGTTTCGTGACCTTGATTGCGTTTAGATCACCTACTTTCCCCTTGCTTCAGAAGAACCCACATTATGCTAATGACACTACTTCCCAAAATATCTAACCCTCTCACATCTAGTTAAACTACTGCTGTACCAAAAGCATAGATCACCCAAATGCTCAGGTACTTAAAGAAAACGCATCTTTTCCAATAAGTCATTTTAGCTTGCCACTGAAAGTGTTCATGCATAAAACATACAAACCCAGCTCAAGAATTTCCATGAAAATACGTGCCCCAGAATATTTTTCATGACTTTAAAATCATGCATTTTAAATTGAAAAACCAATGTAATTTAGGAACATAGAATTTGTTAAAATATATGTAAATACTTTAAAGAATTATTTTTCTACATATGTTTTAACTAAAGCAATCTCTGAGTAATTAATTTTCAAAAAAAATTAAGAATGCAAAATTGTTTTCATTTTTATGCATAAATCCTGACTTTCTGCTTAAATGTAAACTCTCTCTGAGATAGGAAATTCAATCTCAAAACCTAATCTGTTTTCTAGTCTTAAAAAACTTCCAATAGCCCTCCAAATGCAAAGTACACACACATTTCAAATGTTAACCTTCACAGAATATAAATAGAATAGAGAGAAACACTTTACACTTTGCTGTCTCATTGTGTGTGTGAAAGGCATAAATTGATTCAGGAATCTATTACACTTAATCTTTCTAAAACGAATACTCTGTGGTCTCTAAGGTTACTGAGATAGGATACCTTCATACTTTGACATGTTTTATCATAGCTCAAAAGTGTCTTAAGGGCTCCAATATTATCTGATGTTTATCTAGGTTATTGGCCCATTCCATTCATGGTCAACCCAAGCTATTTCTTACTAGACAGGAAGTGATAAGAGCTCAATAGTATTCAAGCATCTTTTTCCAGTAATGTGAATATTCTAGTAGGCATGCAGTAGTAAATTTTTGAAAACTGGTAGTCCTTTGTATGTATTTTTTTAAATGACTATTTTCAGAGATAGGCTTTCAGGTGAATGACTGAGAGCATGATGTTATGTCTTCACAAGCTAACTACTTAGAAAGAAACATTTAACTCCAGTGAAAAGAGTGTCTTTAAATCCATATCAATTCAAGAAAAATAATGCAGACAGAAAAGTAATTGTGGGATGAGTCTGAGCAATAAAGGCAGCCACTATGGATAACCCAGGTCTCAAATATTTTTCTCAAGAGTAGAATTTTGGCAGAATGCCCAGATTATGATTTCAACTTTCTATTTAATTTCACTTTCATAAAGAGATCTAAAAATGATAACATATTGCCTTTTTTTCCTTAATGAAAATCCATACAATTATTTTTTTGTCTCAAATGAAATAAGATTCTGATAAATGGTGAAGGCCTGAAAAATCATGTGGAAGGAAAACTTGATGCCTTAATTTTATTACTGTTATCTGTCATGAAATTAAACCGGTAATAAAACCATTAGTAATCTGTGCCTTCATGGAGGGAGTGGAGAGAATTTATTGGAAAGACAATTCTCTTCAGGAAGTAGTTGTGTTGTTAATATTTCCTGAATGCCATGGAAACTTAGAAATAAAAAAAAGAATCATTAAGATTTCTTTCCCAGAAAGTTTTGTTTTCATTCATTAAAGCAATCCAGCTTCAATTATGATTCTACTATTGTTCTTAAAACTGTACATTCTTCCTTTCAGAGAATGATGATTGCTGTCAGATATGAGCTCTGGAAGCCTGTTGCTATTATGGATAGAGGAGCATGTCTAACCGACTGAAAGAGTGAGGACATTGCAGTCAGCCACAGCATAGATTGAAGATGTCAGTTTCTTGGGTTCAAAAGAACATATCATCTTGATGCCCACTGTGGGTGCTAGAAGCAAACCTCAGGGAGATGGAGACTTAAACTATCTTATAAGGAACAATAAGGAGTTTTTCCTTAGAGTCCACCTGAAATTGGAAAGTGGTGCTCCTAAAGAAAAGAATCTCATGCTATCGTATCTGGTTAAAATAATAAAATCTTTTAGGAGAAAAGAGAGTCAAGAGAAGTCTTTTATTAGGTTATTATAAGTGTTACAAAAATTGTGTATGTCTAGATTATTAAGCAATGACAGATACGTCTGGAGTAAAAGTATTACACACTATTATGCTATATCAGGTCTACAGGCAGTGTAATTATACATTGCATACCTAGCCAACTAGTCTTTTCCAATTTCTCTTATATGACATTCCCTTGAATTGTATTCAAGGATTAAAATTAATTTTTCAAAAGAAAGATTCAATAAGTTAAAGAGAATACACCTAATTGGTCAGGGAAGAATTATAAAAATGTGTAAATAAATAAAACATCTAGCAAATACAGCACAACTGACTGACCTACTGGTAATCCCTTATTTAGTAGTATAAGAGGTTATAGGTGGAAGAGAAGGAGAAGGAAAAAAAAAGAAGATGCAGGAGGATGAGGTTTACAGAAGTACTTATTAAACCTAATTAATTACATTTCAAATACCTATTTTATGGGAAAAGTAAATTTCCCAGTATTTTTACTAATTCTATATTCAGACTCTGATTAAGGTTTAATCTTGAAATGGCTAGGTGAAAAAAGGAAAAGAAAAGTAAAGAAGAAATTCAAAACTAAGGGAGGCTGATGCAAGTGTCCACATAATTTTCATATTGAGACCCCAATTTAGTCAGAAATGTTAACCTTGTTTGGTTAAGAGTAGATTACTCCAGTCTAGTATCACAGATAAGGCCCACTCAAGGTCATACAGCTAGTAAATGCCACCCAAAATCCACTCAAGGTCATACATCTAACAAATGTCAGAATTTAGATATATAGTACTGAAACTAAAAATCAATTAGGATTCCCTGATGGAAATCAAGTTTTCTTATGTATCTTTCAGTTTCATATAGAAAATGATTAATCATTATATATTGATTGACAAAAAAATACCTAGAAACTCCAGAGACACCGTTTGCTTTTCGAGGAAATTAAATAGTGATTTATCCCATAATCTCTAGCCAGATAACCTCCTTCACTCTTATACATAAAATTTTGTTATTTCTTTCCATGAGACACTACTTCCAGATTATTGGTCCCCGTGCATCTAATATGCTCTGATGAAACCGGTCCTTGATAGCTACTCTTCACTTCTCCCACTGCATTTCACTTGCACAAAGCTGGAATCATATCAAGAAGTATTCATTGTGTTTCCAATAAGGGACTTTGTTTTTAAAGGTAGGAAGAGTCATACTTGCCCCTGAGTAGCTTTGTAACAAGTTGATCCGAAAAATGAACTACCTCTTTGTTAAGGTTTCACTATTTAAAAAATATATAAAAATATGTACCTTAAAATGATGCCAAAACAGTGGGATAGAGAAGAAAAAAATATAGAAAATATACTAGTGCACTCCATGTGGTATCTATTCCTCAGTTATTTAAGATAGAAAAAAAAAAATTATGAGTAGGGTTGCCAGATAAAATAGAGAACACACAATTAAATTTGAATTTCAGATAAGCAAATATTTCATGGTACACACTTATACTAAAGAATTATTTGTTATTTATCTGAAATTCAAATTTAACTGGACACAGCTGACTTGTTAAATCTGGCAAACTTATTCATGAGAGGAAAATGTAAAGTTCTCAAGAATGTAGTGGAGAGTATTCAAGGTAATTTGGATTTTATATTAGAAATCACAGATGTTAAGTGCATCATGCCCAATAGGTAATAACTTATTTAGGGAATAAACAACTTCAGTCTCTTTTAAAAATATTTATGTGTTTTATTTTATGCCTAAATATTCTCATTGAGCTAAAATAATTTACACAGCTACAAAACATGAAAACATTCCCCGTAGATATAATTCAAGCAAGTGTAAGTATCACCTGTCACTTAGCTGTTATGAAAATAAATTATAATTAAAACAAACTCAGATTAATTCAATTTCTTTAAAATTCTCTGCAAATATAGTACAGGTATTTGGAAATGAAAACTAATTTGACTTCCATTATTCATAATTAGCATTTGTTAATAAGGCAATAACTTTTTTTTTTTATTGTACTTCAGGTGAATGTTTACAGAACAAATAGTTTCTCATTAAACAGTCAGTGCACATATTGTTTTATGACATTGGTTAACAACCCCATGACATGTCAACCCTCTCCCTTCTCGACCTTTTTTTTTTTTTGGTGAAAATATACATAGTAAGGCAAAAACTTTTAAGCAAGCTCTAGCATCTTCACTTCCAAGAGTGAAAGAACTGACTTTATTAGATTTAAAACACAATTGTTTAGCTGAGGTAATTCGCCTAAAATGACCTAGAGTTATGAAATTTTGAAAAGAACTTGGGCACTATGGGTGATAATCTTCCCGAAGATAAAAAAACTCTATTTTTTGTTCCCAAATATCTCACCTTAAATACCGTGACTATCTATTAACCCCAATTTCATAATAATTGAAACATTTTATCTTGTTTTTGTATAAAAATTAACATGTAATAGACAGGGAAAATATAATCTGCTCCTTCAATTCTGCAAGTGCATAAAAAGTTCTTCTATACCTTCATAGAATGAGACTAAATAGAATCAGAGTCATTTTCTGCCTAATGTACGGTTAGAAATTAATTTTAGGTTTACATTTACCTTGGGCAAAGGAAACTTAACTACACTGTGTTACTCTATTGGATTGTCACATACTTTCCTCATCTCTCTAATTGTTCTACTCACAGCATTCAGGGAACCCTGTTCACTGTTTCTGTTGTTCAGACGTGTCATTCTTCTTCTCTGTTCTTGTTCAAAGGCTCCAAAAATCCCATTCATTAATACAGATTCTGATGACCAAGAAACAGAAAAGAAAAAAAGCTAATTTTTCCACTCCTATTTTTTTTTTCTCACTGATACATGTTTACCATATAGTAAAATCACTCTTGGATTAGTGCTTGTATTTTAGTACTTTTCTATCAGCACTTGCATTAAATGAGCCGTAAATGCTTCATGAAAATAGGTGGTGACTTTTGAGACTTTATGTAATAGCTTTCTTTTATATGTTAAACCATGAAAGTTCTCTTCGTTTGAGATACCTTGAAATCAGGGACATTACCATTTTGAAATAATTTTATCTACCCTATAGAAGATGTCTGTGTGGCATAATAAACAGTAGGGTATATAATTTGGTTAAAAACTGCTAAGCACAATATATGAGAGTTCACAGAGACTTAGAGCTAAACTGCCTACTGGTACTTCTACTTGATTTAAACTGATAGCAGTTGCTCATGTCTTAAACTAAGTGAATGCCCATGTTGTTGATGCATAGTTTCAGAAAAGCTACAAAAATTACACTCGTAAAGTTCTGTGTCAGTAAATTATAAAATCTAGAAATTGAGATGGAAGTCAAATACATTGAGTTTTACATTGGCCAGATGATAAAATGAAGGTTGGCTTTTTTGCAAGTGAGAGTTTATAAAAAAGGAGGGAGGGATAATTTTAGGCTTTCAGGTGAAATCCTACAATATCCTATTGCATTTCAAAAATAGATGTAATTAATTTCCCTTTGCTATTAATTTTCTCAGGTATGTTGTATCAAATATCTTCCCAAAAGTTAAAGTTCACAGCTATCCCCAGGTACTATCGTGGATATCAAAGGCTCTGAAGAATCCATTGGTTCATATGGTACAAACAGGTCCGCGTGCATTTTAGAAAGCTCACTGTAGTTCAAACATCAAAAGTAACAATCTAATAACAATTTACTAAGACAACTAAATACTGATATTTTTACATTCATTGTACAATTTAATCTTCGTAATAGCTGAAGCTAATAGATACTGTTAAATATCTACATTTTATAAATCAAAAAATGGATAGTGAGAAAGGATAAGTAATTTGTCTAAAATTATATTTCCTAAGAATATCAGGACTGAGATTTCAATCCAGAGTCTGAATTTTTAGACACTATGCCTGACTGAATCTCAAAAGCCTTTGCTAGCTTGTGACATCATAGAAAAAACTCCAGGAATCAGTCTCTCTACTGAAATAACTATTGAGCCCCTCCCCACAAAAAGTCAAAATCAATTATTTTGGAACTATGAAGTTAAGCCAAACTCTTGCAGCAACAGGGAAGTGTGCTTGATGAAGATACAGAAAAATTTTTGTGAATTTTGGCATTTTGCTTAGCAGCTACCATCCCTCACCCTAGCCCCAAGGCAAACAGCTTTGGGGGCAACAGCCTGCATTTCTGGTGTGGCTTGCTGGTGCAAATGTGGGCAGTAAGGACCTTGTCCTCCAAACTGGTTTTTTGTGTTTTGTGATCCAACTGGTAATTCACTTAAGGACCAACAACTGGTAATTCACTTAAGGACCAGCACAGAGACCGGCCATGTTTCAACCCCACTGGGTTGAAGCAGCTTCCCAGGAAAATCAAAATCAAAATCAAAAGAGTTTAAAGAGATAGAACACCTTTTTTGTTTCTTTTCTTATTGGATTGAGGCATTTAAGAAAATGCTTGTCAAATTTCTGATTGACAATGTAGATAACAAAACAGAGATTCTGGTAACCACACAAGATAAAGAATATAGTCTTCGAAGAAAAAATAGTTTGAAAAAGCCACTAAAAAAATGGATGTCTGCAGACCTCAACAACCAAAAACTGTAAACGGTAGAGAGGTGGGGGAAGGCGAATCTGTTTTTCCATAGTTACCACATTACAATATTCAAAATGTCCATGTCTCAACAAACTATTACAGTGCATACTAAGAAAGAGACAAGTATGGCCCATTAACAGGGTAAAAAGAAATCAACCATCCCTGAATAAGTTCAGAAATTGAAATTTAGTAGACTAAGAATTAAAATTAATGATCTTTGAACTCAAAATATGGACCCTTCATGGTGTAGTGGTTAAGCACTCAGTTGTTAACTGAAAGGTCAACAGTTTGAACCCACCAGCCACTCTGTGGGAGAAAGATGTGGCAGTCTGCTCCTATACAGATTTACAGCCTTAGAAACCCTGTAGGGTAGTTCTACTCTGTCCTGTAAGGTTGCTATGAGACAGAATCGACTTGACAGCAATGGGTTTAGTTATTTTTTAAGCTCAAAATGCTGAAGGATCCATGAACAAAGAACTAAAGGCAATCAGAAGAATAGTTTATGAAGAGGTAGGAAATATCAATAAAAAATATAAATGATACAAAGGAATCAAATAGAAATTTGGGAGCTTGAAATTATAATAGCTGAAATGAAAAATTTACTAGAGAGGTTCAACAGCTAATATTAGCAGGCAGAAAAAAAGAATCAGCAACTTAAAGTTGTTGTTGTTGTGCACTATTGAGTCAATTCTGACACATAGTAAACCTATATGAGAGAGTAGAACTGCCCTATATGGTTTCAGCTGTAATCTTTACAGAAGCAGATCTCCAGGTCTTTTCTCCTGCAGAGGAGCTGGTGGATTCAAACTGCCAACCTTTCCTTTAGCAGTCAAGCACTTAACCTTTGCACCACTAGGGCTCCTTAACTTGAAGATAGGAAAATTGAAATTATCCAGGCTGAGGAACAGAAAGAAAAAATAATGAAGATAACTGAACAGATCCTAGGTGTCATATAGGACACCATCAAGAAGACCAACATAGAGTCTGTACAAACAGTAACAAAAAGAGAGCTTGGGTGGCTGTACTAATGTCAGACAAAATACATGTTAAATAAAAAATGTCATGAGAGACAAAGAAAGGCATTATGTGTTGATAAAAGTGTCAATTCATCAAGAATATACAAAAAGTATAAACATATGTATACTAAACAACAAAACCGAAAATATATGTAGCTAAAACTGACAAAATTAAAGGGAGAAATACAGTTGTGCAATAGTAGTTGAAGACTTCAGTGCCTCACTTGCAATAATCGATAGAATATCCAGACAGAGATATGATTTTGGCTTATTATAAAGATATAGAATTAAGCCATCAAAGAGCAGGACAAAGTCACATTCTTATAAATATAGTATGGCTGAAATTGTCCTAAAGTCAACAGAAGAGAAAAACAGCACATTGCTGATATTCATGTTAATTCTTTCTAATTTCCAAAGCTATTAATTTTAGTTGTTAATAACTCTTAGATTGAAGATTCTAGTCAAATAAAAGTTACAATGTTTCCCTTACTTATGTACTCAACATTGCTTAACAAAAAACAAAGATGTTAATCTGAGAATAGGATTGAAAATGGAAAATTAATCATGAATTTGCAATATTTTCTTCCCATTTAAAAATTAAAAAAAAAAAACTTTTTATGGCTCTGGACATTGACTAGTAGTCATATATATTATATAACAAGGTAGCTAATATCTTAGATTTCCTTTCATTTCATTTTCCATTTGACCTTAGTACATAATTAATTTCCTTACTATGGGATAAGGAAAATATCAATACAATAGGTTTGAATTATGGACAATAATTTCCAATTTTCCCTCTTTTATTTTTCACCAAACCAGGACACCTTGTTATAATAAGTGTTTTAATTCAGATGATGTAGGGGAAACCAGAAATTATACATTTCTAACAATTTCCTTGGTATTGCCAATGCACTTAGTCCATGTATCATACTTTGAATAACAAGGCCATAGAACCATTAAAGAAATATTCAATTTTTATTTCATTAAATTTGTACTGATTGCAATGATTATACAGCTATATAATATTAACCCCAACAATATCCACACACACACACACACACACACACACACACACACACACACACACACACACAAAATCACACAAAGGAAACACCCACACAAATAGGATAACTAGAGTTTTTAAAACCCCATTTTTTTTCCCTTTGAACATGTTTTGCATATTCTAGCTGTACAAAAAACTACCTTGGTAGTTGAGCTAACACATTCTCAACTATAATATTTCCTTGCATCTTGCTCATTTATTTATTTCTCATATTTTCAGTGTCTACAAGTACTCTTGGCAGCTTAGCAAGAGCTCATCTCTCATTTCACAGCCATATGCTGCTTAAGTCATAACAAAGCCCTTTTATACAAATGGAAATATGAACAATCTTAAAAGCTTCTCCTTGGAGCTCTGATCAAAAAGTACAGCTTTTTGGATCATGTTCAACCTAGCTTTGAAGAACATTTACCTGATTTTCTGTCGTATAGTCATTGAACTTTGTCACAATGTTATCCATAAAAGATCAACTATCCAAGAGATGACTTACTTATCCAAGGAAAATTTACTGGAAGTCACAGTTTAACAATTCACTTGAAGAAAATTATGCTCCTTAGAAAGCATATTTATTTATAGCTACCTGTATGTATGAGTACAGTTACATACAAAATAAGTTTTCAAATAGGGAGTTTAAAAGTAGGGTGCAAAACTTCAACTGTTAGTAACAGAAATGTTTAACAGAAGCATTTAATAGCCTTTTGCACTTTCAAAATAGTATTTCTTTGTATGTAACTAATAATAACAATATGCTTAACTGGAAGCAGCAGTGGCATAATGGTTAAGATATTTGGGAATCAGACGGCTTTAGTCTGAATCCCAGTTCTAATAGCTATGTGACCTAGGACGCTTTACTTAATCATTCTGTGTCTTGTTTTTTTTTACAATTACTTCTGCTTCAAAAATTTGAATTAGTCAGATTTTCTGCTTAGCAAACAACCATGAAATCTCAGAGAAATAGAAAAGTAAGCATTAATTTCATAGTCACAGTTCTGTGGGTTTGCCAGTTGGCCTGGGGGCTCTGCCGTGGATTAAGTTTAGGCCAGTTCAGAGTGCCTTGTTCCGGAGCCTAGGTTGGAGGGACAGTGGCTAGCTCAGGACATGTTTTCCTCATGGTAGCATTCTAAAGCTTCCAGAGGGGTGAGTAGTAAAATGTCTTAAGACCTAGATTCTAAACAATGTCACTTCAGCTCACATTTCAATGACCGAAACAAATCACACTCCAGGTTCAACATCAACCACATGGGTAAGGAAACTTTTCCCACAGAGGTGGGGAGGGGAGAAGAAGTGACTGTTATTTGTACAATAATCTAATTTTCTCCAAGTTTCCTGTGAGGATTTTAAAGAGAACAATGCACTTCAGAAGCTTATAGACAGACATACAAGTACTCAGCAAATACTTAGAAAAGAATGATATGTAAAGTTACACAGCGGCAAAGGCTAGTTGATAGACACAGCTCGACCACATTTCACAGCTTCCATTGCCTTTAGGTGCAGCCATTTGTCTGAGTTCTAGACAATGGAATGTGGATATATCTGATATACTACATCTCAGCCTGGCTCACAAAAATATTCCAGACAATTCTCCATGCTCTCTTTATCTTGTCTGCAGGCATGAAGCAGAGGATCTAGAGGAAGACCTAGATATGCTAGGCCATTTTGTACAATATAATTTTCTGTGATGATGGAAATGTCCTATATCTGCACTCTCCAATATGTAGCTGCCCTGGTGGCTAAATGGTTAAGTGTTCGGTTGCTAACTGAAAGGTCAGGGGTTAGAACCAATCAGCTGCACTATTGGAGAAAAGACCTGGTGAACTACTCCCATAAAGATTACAGCCTAGGAAACACTATGGGGCAGTTCTATTCTGTCCTACAGGGTTGCTATAAGTTAGAATCAACTCAATGACACAAAACAACAAAAGACAAATGTGGCAATTCAGCCCTTGAACTGTGGTTACATAATTGAGGAACTGAATTTTAAACTTTAATTCATTTAAATTTAATAGCCACATGTGACTAATAACTATTACCTTAAAGTATGCAATTCTAGATAATGTCAAATACATTATATAGAAGGAGCCTAGGTCCCTGAAACATTGCCTGCAAGGCTGCACGTCAATCATCTGATTAAGCTTTGACACAATCTAGCAACAAACCTTTATTTTGTTAAACCACTGAGATTTGTAGGTTGCTTACTGGAGCAGTTAGCTTATTCTGACTAACAAAGGCTACCTATATAGATACAGAGATCTATATCTCATCACACAAAGCAGGGTTTGATTGCTGGCATCACAATTTACTAACAGCATGACACTGTGCAAGCTACTTAACCTGTCCCTTAGTTTATTAAATAGGGATATTACCAGGACGTACCTCATGGGGTTGTGTGAAGATTAGATGTTATGGCAATTAATGTTCTTAGAATAGTACCTGAAACACCATAAGAGCTTAATAAATGGCAGCCATAATTATTGGTGTAGCTGTTGTTGTTTCATTACCAATGGTAGTCCTAGTGAAATAGCTGAAAATATGCAGTTCATGAGAGTCATCCTAAAATCCCTTCCTACCTAAACAAAAGAATGCTCCTTAGAAGCAAGGGTGCTGTGACTTCAGGAGGGATCAGTCCTTGGAGAAGGACATCATGTTTGGTAAAGTAGAGGGTCAGTGAAAAAAAAGGAAGACCCACAACGAGACGGATTGACATAGTGGCTGCAACAATGGGCTCAAGCATAACAACAATCATGAGTATGGCATCGGATTGGATAGTGTTTTGTTCTATTGTACATAGGGTCTCTATTAGTCAGAACCGACTCAATGGCACCTAGAAAAACAACAACCTAAAAGAAATATTTATAACAAATTTTTATATAAGAACAAATAAATTTATATAAATCAAATTTTGATAAGATAAATTATAGAAGTATAAAGCCACATTTCAGAATTATGTCTGAGAATTTAGTAAGCTACACAGAAACAAGCAAATGAAAGAAACTCCAAGTTATGTTATAAAAATGATTAAAAGGAGGGAGTGACTTAAAGAGACATACTAATTAATGATAATTAAATTTAAAGTTATAATGGAAAAACCACTCAAGAGGAAATAATTTAGCATGAAAATTGAAAAGAGATGTGTTTGGTTCAAGAATGGTTCTCTACTAACCCCACTATCTCACCTTGACTATGGTTTACTTGGGATCTTCAGCATCAGGGAAAATACAAATACGTGTAGGTGCACATGCATTTGCTGAGAAAAGAAGGAATGAATGTGAAGATGGAGTGGGTAGTTTATGACAGGACACTTACCCTAGATCAAATGTAAATTATATTATTGCCGAAGTATGAAATTTCCATAATAATTTAACAAATTACCACCAGTCAAATTTTCTTCTGCACTTTGAAGATACATTCATCATAGATTTAGAAATGCCTTATTTCATCTAATTAAAGCAAAGCTTAATATATGTTGTGATAGAAATTTATAGCATCAAACAATAAAATCTAAAATCATATTTATTACATTTTAAAGCTAGTGACATATTTCTAGGCAGGGAGAGAACAACTTATTCCAAGCAATACTTTCTTCAATTTCAACCACATTGTTAAAACTTGAAGAGTCATCAGGAATTTCTGTCTTATGATGATGTGTAATCTCGAGTAAGGTATTTCATATTTTGGTTTATTTATATACTCATCAACAACCAATACTTTTTCAGTGTCGCTGTCAAGTACTCGTTTACCAACTTTTGAAATCAAACTCACCTAAACATTATAGAAACAAAGACAAAAATGCCTTTTTATCCATAAATTTTAAAAACTTAGTTTCTTTGTGTGTGTGTGTGAGCCCATTTCTCAACATAAAAAAGCAACAGGAAATCTTCATCTCCCTTAGATCATCTCATCTTGTCTCATGGCTTTAAACACAATCAACATGCCATAACTTCCAAATTTGTATTGCCATTCTTGACTACCTTAGTCAGCTTTGCTGAGATAACAAATAACTGTAATATCTTCTGTGGCTCAGTAACAAACATTTATTTCTTTTGCAAATTACTTAAATGCTCCAGATCTGATGGGTTTGGCTGGGAGCATGTGCCATGTGTCTTCTTATCTCAGATTCCAGGTGTGAGGTAGAGAGACCTGTTGGGATATGCCACTCTCTGAGTGGGAGACAAGAGAAAGGCACCAAACTAAACCATTCAAGCACATTTAAAATGTTTGCTCAGACATGGCAAATGTCAAGTCTGTTCAGATCTTATTGGCCAAAGACATACATGTGGCTGAACCCAAAGTCATGGCGTGGGAAGAATTTTTTGCCTATAGAAAAACATAGCAAGGGTGAGGATGGAATAAATATTTGTGAACACACTATCCTCTTTCTTAACTCCAGATTCATATGTACCCCAGAGCTACTTGATAACTCAGTTGTGTAATAAACATCTCAACCTTACTATGTCCAAAATGGAAACCTTGATTTCTAGGGCCTTCTCCAAATTGCAATCCCTTGATCTGTCATTCCATTCCCAATAAGTGGATGATCATCCAGTCTCTATTCCCGACCACCACTCCCTAGCATCCTGTCCTATTAACTTTTTCCTTTCAGTGAGGAGCAGTATTTACAAACCTAAATCTGGGCATTAGGTGTACTTATTCCCCTGGGGGAAAGTACTATTTTTATTTATATTTTAACATTTTATGTTACAAAAATGTTGCATATATAGAAAATGAAGTGATGGTATAATGACTCCCATGTACCCCACTTCAATAATGATCAAATGTATAGCTGATCATGTTTCATCTGTACCTCACCTGCTTCTCTTACTCCCACCCACTGGCAAATCCCAGATATCATATTATTACAGTTTTTAGAGCAGTATTTCAAAATCATCAGACAAATTAATTTAGTTCCTTGTTTTAAATCCTATAACAGTTAGAATAAAATCCAGTTTCCCTGACACCTATATATCAGCCCACACTACCTCTCTATGTTGCCATCACTCTCACCTAGTAGAATTTCTTGCAACTAGTGTTCTCTTTGCCTCCAATGGTCTCTGACAATATCTTCACAAGGATATTTCCTTCTTGTTATTTAGGCTTAATTTAAATGCTGACATTTCAGAGGGACATTCTCTGACCATCGCTCTGAAGTAAACACCCAGGCATTCTATCAGAAAATCTTTGTCTTAGTTATCTAGTGCTACTATAACAGAAACACTGCAAGTGGATGGCTTTAACCAAGAAAAATTTATTCTCTCACAGTTCAGGAGGCTAGAAATCCAAATTCAGGGCACCAGCTCCAGGGGAAGTCCTTTTCTCTCTGTTGGCTCTGTAGGAAGGTCCTTGTCATCAATCTTCCCTTGGTCTAGGAGCTTCTCTGTACAGGAACCCTGGGTTTAAAAGGCAAGCTCTGCTCCCGGTGCTGCTTTCTTGGTGGTATGAGGTCCCCCTGTCTCTCTGCTCACTTCTCTCTTTTATATCTCAAAAGCGACTGGCTTAAGACACAACCTAATCTCGTAGATTGAGTCCTGCCTCATTAACATAACTGCCACTAATCCCACCTCATTAACATCATAGAGGTAAGATTTACAACACATGAAAAAATCGCATCAGACGACAAAATGGTGGACAATCGTACAATATTGGGAATCATGGCCTAGCCAAATTGACACACATTTTACAGGGGACTCAATTCAATCCATGACAATCTTGTTTTATTTTTTTCATAGAATTTATCATGATATGAGCTGTCTTTTAGCTTATTATAATCTGTTTCTCTCTGCTAGTATGTGAGCTTCTTGAGAGACAGACTGGTGTCTTTTACTACTACATCTCCATGGGTAGAACAGTCTCTTTTAAGAGTATGTGCTCAATTAATATTTGTTAAATGAATATTTTTGGTTGAATAGAATAGTGAGCTTTCTCCTATTTGGACTAACTCCCTAGTATTTTCATTTGAGGAGTTCAAGCAGATTCATTAAGCAGTATGATTTGCATTTCTTACTACACGTCCCTAACATTCAGAGTTATTGAAGACAGTTGTCATGGAGTTCACTCGGATTTGTGGCGACCTCATGTATATCAGAGTAGAATTGTGTTTCATAGGGTTTTCAATGGCTGATTTTTCACAAGTCGATCACCAGGGCTTTCTTCAAGACACCTCTGGGTGGACTCAAACCGCCAACCTGTAGATTAGCAGTCAAGTGCATTAACCGTTTGCACCACCCAGAAACTCCTAGTAAAGATTACTTTAGTGCCTTGTTTTAAATCCTACAACAGTATAAAATCTGATTTCCCTAGTACCTATATATCAGCCCACACCCACCTCTCTATTGGCAGCCAAGCTCTTAACCACAGCACCGCCAGGGCTCCTTATTAAAGAGAAGCACCACAGAAATAGAGAAATGCTGCCTTGCCATATGCTTTTGTAAGATTAAATACAGTGATATCCTTGTGTCTTATTTAAGTGAAGAATGAGGTGTAAGAGTTGAATTAGGGAATGCACAGCACACTGAAGAACCAGAAAAAGCAGATCTAGAATGCCTCTTGTGACATGAGTTAAGACAGCCTGAAAATAAGAATAAAAGATCAAAAGTTTCCTTTTTATTTTGTTTTTGAGGTATCTAGACATAAATTCACTTCTATCATATCCAAGAACTTTCTACGGACTTTTTATTTGTCAACATATTTCTCAACATAAAACCACAGGGAATCATTATGTCTATCTAATCCTTGACCAGATTTGAAGCGGAATGGACTAGATATTAAATAAAAGATATAAGCAGAAAGCAGCACACAAGAAGAGCTTGTAATCAAAAGTTGTGTCACCAACCCCTACATTTGAGTGTGACATTGGTTGGGGGGTGCGGGTGAGTGGACTCTGTTAACTTTCCTATAATGTCTATCCAAATAATACATGATGTGTCAGTGTGCCACCTATGCAAATGCAGCCACCTTCCCCAGCTTCCAGCTTGACTGTCACCTCTAAGCATCTTGATTAGAAAAATTTAGGAGCTGCCACAAGTAAAAGCATTTTATAATCCCCAAAATCATTACCTGAAAAAGATTTTACATAGTAACAAGTTTCTTTCTACTCATCTGATAGTGAGAACTTTCCTCAAATCATTTTCAAGTGGATAAACTTTTCTTTGTGGCATCAAACCATGAGACTAAAGAGATTTGAGACTTACTCTTGCAGATAAACTTGTTGTTATTTGCCACCAAGCCAATTCCAACTCATGGCGACCTGATGTGTAACACAGTAGAACAACTCCATAGTGTTTTCTTGGCTATAATCTTAACAGAAGCAGATCACCAGGTCTATTTTTCCCTGGTATTGCTGCATGGGTTCAACCCGTCAATCTTTAGGTTACCAGTCTAGGGCAAGCCGTTTGCACCATGCAGGGACTTAGCACATTTAACGGACAGCAAGGAAAAACTTGTTAGGGTGATGCCTTTTACTAGTTTTCTCATATTTCTCTATTTTATGTTTTATACACAGTAATACCTGCAGTCTCAGTCATCTAGTGCTGCTCTAACAGAAATACCACAAGTGGATGGCTTTACAAAGAGAAGTTTATTTATTCTGTCACAGTTCAGTAGGCTACAAGTCCAAATTCAGGACATCAGCTCCAGGAGAAGGCTTTCTCTCTCTGTCGGCTCTGGAGAAGGGGCTGTGTCATCAATCTTCCCTTGGTCCGGAAGGTCCTTGTGATGTATTAGTCTTCCCTTGGTCTGGGAGCATCTCAGCGCAGGAACCTCAGGTCCGAAGGACGCACTCTGCTCACGTCACTGCTTTCTTTGGTATGAGGTTCCCATGTGTCTCTGCTCGTTTCTCTCTTTTATATCTCAAAAGAGATTGGATTAAGACACTATCTAATCTTGTAAACCTCATCAGCATAACCTCAGCATAGTGATAGAGTTTACAACATATAAGGAAATCACATCAGATTACACAATCGTATAATACTGGGAATCATGACCTAGACAAGTTGCTACACACATTTTTCGGGGGACACAATTCAATCCATGACACCTGCTAAAGCCAAACTCTGTGTAAGATGGAAACCTGTCAGAAAAGGAAAACTAAAATATTTTACTCTAAAATGAGTGATAGAAAAGTGGTAAGACCACACTCTGTCAAAGGCAGAAAACTTTCGAGACCTGGAAAAGCATGGCAGTCCTGAGATGGTCTCTAAATTCAGATGGAATATACTCAAGGTCATACTTTGGCTCTCATGGACTTGTTTTAATTTCCTTCAACTTTAACTTGAACTTGTGTAAGAACAATTGATGGTCTGTTCTGCAGTCAGCCCTTGGCTTTGTTCTGACTGATGATATTGAACTTCTCCATCATCTCTTTCCACAGATGTAGTTGATTTGACTTCTGTGTATTCCATCTGGCGAGGTCCATCTGTATTGTCACTGTTCATAATGTTGAAAAAACGTATTTCCAATGAATAAGTCTTTGGTCTTTAAAAATTCTCTCATGCAATCTCTGGCACCATTTCTATCACCAAGGCCACATATTTCAATAACAGATCCTTCTTTTTTTCCAGGTTTCGCATTTCATTCACTAGTAATTATCAAAGCATCTTGATTGTATATTTGATCAATTTCAGACTGTGGAAGCTGTAAAAAATTTTCAATTTCTTCATCTTTGTCATTATTGTTTGGTCTGTAAATTTGAATAATAGCTGTATTAGCTAGTCTTCCCTGTAGGCATATGAATATTATCCTGTCACTGACAGCGTTGTACTTCAAGATCAGGATAGATCTTTTTGACTATGAATGGGACACCATTCTCTTCAATTTGTCATTCCGGGTATAGCAGACTATATTGTTGCCTGATTCAAAATGGCCAATACTAGTCGTTTTCAGCTCACTAATACCTAGGATACCGATCTTCATGCACTCCATTTCCTTTTTGATGATTTCCAGTTTTCCTAGATTCATATTTTGTACATTCCACATTTTTATTATTAATGGATGTTTGCAGCTGTTTCTTCTCATTTTGAGTCATGCCACATCAGCAAATGAAGGTCCAAAAGCTTGACCTGGTCACATCATTAAGGTTGACTCTACTTGGAGAAGGCAACTCTTCCCCAGTCGTATTTTGAGTGCCTTCCAACCTGAGGGGCTCATCTTCCAGCATTATACTAGACAGTGTTTTATTGCCATTCATAAGGTTTTTTCTGGCCAGTTTTTTTTTTTTTTTTTTTGGAAGTAGATCACCAAGTCCTTCTTCCTAGTCTACCTTAGTCTGGAAGCTCCCCTGAAAACTGTCCACCATGGATGACCCTGCTAGTATTTGAAATACTTATGGGAAAGTTCCTAGCATCACAGCAACTCACAAGTTACTGTGGTGAATTCCATGTTAAGAAGAGAAATCCATCATTGTGTTTACAAAACTAGTGTAGTAGGTACATTACTGTCAAACTCAATTGTGGAAAAATTGCAGTTATCTTTATTTTTCTATAATTCAACTTAGTTTCCATCTTAAACCCCACTCTGCCTAGAAGAAAACATGCTTTTGCCAATATAACTTAAGAAATTCAACTGTTTTTACTCTAGGCTTGGCACATGAAAAACCTATTTAACCATTTTACTTCTTTTCTACTCTGTCAAGAAGGTTGTTGTTGTTGGTGGTGGTGGTGGTGGCAGTGTTTTTGATTCCTACCCATGGCCACACTATAGGCCAGGCCTTCCAAGGTGCCTCTAGGTGAGTTCGAACCCCTAAACTTTCAGTTAGTAGTCAAGCATTTAATAATTTGCACCAACCAGGGAATCTTGTAAAAGGCAAGAATGTTAAGTCTTTGCCTTTGTTCTGATTTTCTCTTGAGACTGACTTCCTCTAAAACAACATATGCTTCTTGGATAGCTGACGGGAGTGAGGAGGAAAAGTGCTTCAGTAGACAAGTAAACTTAATATTAAATACTTGAAAACATTTCCATATTAATTCTCAATAATAGGCTAGTTTCTGAACTTAAGCATTTAATTAATGGCAGCTTAGTAAAGTGGTAAGTTGTAGTCCTTATATTACTTGCCTATAAAACTTCTTATAAAGATGTAGTTTGAGTTTGCTTCTTACAGGATTTTCCATTTGTTTATATGAAAAATAACATCTACTAATTTAAAATCTGTCATATCTAAAATTCTACTATAATGGACCACAACTACCACCACCTCCACCAGACTGAGTCCAGTATAACTAGATGGTGTCTGGCTACCATCACTGACTGCTCTGACTGGGATCACAACAGAGGGTCCCAGACAGAGCTGGAGATAAATGTAAAACAAAATTCTAACTCACCAAAAAAAAAAAGACCAGACTTACTGGCCTGACAGAGACTGGAGAAACCCTGAGAGTATGGCCCCCGTACGCCCTTTTAGCTCAGAAATGAAGTCACTCCTGAGGTTCATTGTTTAGCCAAAGAGATCAGACAGCCCCACAGAACAAAGTGAGACTAATGGGGCAAACAGTCCAAGGACAACGACTAGAAGGCAGGAGGGGACAGGAAAGCTGGTAATAGGGAACCTAAGGTTGAGAAGGGAGAGTGTTGACATGTCGCAGGGTTGTTAACCATTGTCATGAAACAATATGTGTACAACTGTTTAATGAGAAACTATTTGCTCTGTAAACCTTCATCTAAAGTACAATAAAAAAAAATTAAATTAAAAAACATTTTGACATTAAACATTTAATTTAAACAGTAAAAAATAAAATAAAATTCATGCTATAATAATATAATAGTAAATGTTGCCTTATTGAAATGTGCTCTTAAATACAACTGATGTGTTTAATTTGCAGACTGGGAAGTGTTTGAGAGCTCAAATGAGGAAACATTATTTTTTCCAAGATTTTAGTGATATTTATTCATGAATAACCACTTGTTCAAATATTTTTAAGTGAAACTGAGAATTATCCAGTATACTGCAGCCAAGGCATTATAAAAGCTGTTTCATACCAGTTACAGTTTTATAGACAAGCTAGCACAAGCCATTGTGTTCCTTGCCATACAAAACTCAAAAATTCAAGACAAAATCATCTTTTGATTTTATAATAAATGTAGTCTATTAGAATACTGTTGGTTTAGAATTTTCAAGGTGGCTTTCTGTCTCAAACTCATTCAACTCTCACATGTAACTGATGTATGTACAGTGATGTATTTTCATTCATATTCAAGTGATAAGCACTTAGACTCAAAAGAGGTAAATTATTTGCTTGAGGTCATGATTCTCAGGTATTCAAAAGTGGATTTAGAACTAGATGTTCTGAATGCTAATACAAGTGGTTTTTCTACTTAGTATCCCCCTTACAATTACAGTAGCAAAATTTGGATGAGAATCTTAACTTTACTTCCAGATAGATTCTACATATTAGCAGCACAATTTAATTAAGCATTCTCATTAAAGCTGTGATGGGGATCATAGATTGCAGATTGCTAAGGCCTCAATAGATTGCTTTATTTTCTGAGTAGCATGCTGTTCTAGAATATTTTAAAAGAGAGTTTATTTTTAATAACACTTCCACAATCTTATTTATATTACTAAAATGCTTACTAAAATTTTTTCTGATATTTTGCAAAGGTAAACATATACCTAGTTCTTTCTGAAATACCATAAATCCTTAGTTGAATCATGATTGAGGATTTATTGTATACCAACATATGAGTCTCCTATATATGATGCTTATTCTTTTTAATTGGATTGCATGACTCAACGATGAATAATAGAAACTATCACGAATTGCATGCTAACATGATAGAGATCCAAGTGACTATATTGTCCATACAGATCTTCAAAGATGTGAGCAAATACAGAATTCATTACAGCAGTTATTCAAATAAAACTAAAGGAGGAGGGAAAAAAAGATCAGTTCAATTTCTATAAGCGAGATGTTGGAATTACTTGAAACAGGCTTGTGGTAGCTATTCTCTAGGGAAAAATGTTGTTAACTCAATAGAATCAAGTCCTGAGATGGAGGGTGAGAAAAACAAACCAATCAAGGCTAATGGATCCTGATGAACTCAGATTAAACACAGAGATTGGTCTGGCTTAAATATACTCAAGGGAACGGTCCTTCAGATAAGAGTATCAATTTTCACTCTGGGTCAATAGGATGAAGAGTGTGTGGTTAAAAATCAAATATTGCAAATGTATACAGTTTGAGTCAGGATGCCTGTTGTGAGAAAAACTTGACAATCAGAAGAAATCCTGAGAGTATGAATAATTATAATGAATACAGTCAAGTAAAAAATTTTTCAAAAGAATTATCACAGTTTTTGTCCACTACTTGCCAACATGTTTATGTATATGTGCATTTATTTATTTTATAATATTGTGTCATTGCCAAGGTTTCCAGCAGGAAAAGAAGGTTGAAAAACATTATGTTCAATCTGTAATCATGAAACAAAATTGGAGAAAATATAAGAAGTATATTTGGTCAACAGCAGTCAAAAGAAAATTACTTGTAGTTAGTTTTGCAGTGCTCATGATTGTGTGGTGGGGTTATGAATGCTTTTCATTTTCTTCTTTGAGCTAATCCATGGTATCCAAATTTTGTACTCTTGGCATGTAGTGCTTCTGCAGTCAGAAAATCCACAATATTTGTTATTGTTTTATTACCCCTAATAATGTTCCCAAAGTAACCATGGAGCCCTGGTGGCACAGTGGTTAAGAGCTATGAGTGCTAACGAAAAGGTCAGCAGTTCAAATCCAACAGCTGCTCCTTGGAAACCTTATGGGGCACTTCTACTCTGTACTATAGGGTCTCCATGAGTTGGAATTGACTAAATGACAGTGTTTTTTTTGGTTTAAAGTAACTAGTATTAGGGTTTTTCTTTTTTTAACAGTGATGCAATATTTAAACTTAATATATAACCCAAATTCTAATTTCCTTAATTCTTTTAACAATAAATTTATAGCTGCTTTATTTTATTTTATTTTTTATTGTAGATCAGGTGAAGGCTTACAGAACAAATAGTTTCTCATGAAACAGTAGTACACATATTGTTTTATGACATTGGTTAACAACCCCACAACATGTCAACCCTCTAACATCTCCAAATTTTTTTTTGTGAAAATACACATAGCCAAAGATACACCATTTCAAAAATTTCTACATGCACAGTTCAGGGACATTGACTACGCTCTTCCGTTTGTGCTGTTATTCTCACTTAAGATGAAGGCTTACAGAACAAAATAGTTTCTCATTTAACAGTTACTACAAATGTTGACCTATGACAATGGTTAACAATCTCACAACACATCAACAATAACCTTAGACAAACATAGGTTCCCTATTACCAGCTTCCTTGTCCCTTTCTGCCTTCTGGCCCTTGTCACTGGACTCCTGTACCTCGTTAGTCTCATTTGGTTTTAAGGGGATGTCCACTCCCAGGCTGAACAGTGAACCTCGGAGATAACTTCAGCACTGAACGAAAAGGGTATCTGGGGGTCATACTCTCGGGGTTTCTCCAGTCTCCTTCAGGCCAGTAAATCTGGTCTTTTTTTGTGAGTTAGAATTATGTTCTACATCCTTCTCTAGCTCTGTCCAGAAACCTCTGTTGTGATCCTGGTCAGAGAAGTCAGTGGTGGTAGCCGGGCACCATCTAGCTCTACTGGACTCAGTCCGGTGGAGGCCTTGGGAGGTGTGGACAATTAGTCCTTCAGACTAATCTTTTCCTTGCATCCTGTTCTCTAAATTCTCCATTGCTCCCGAAGGGGTGAGACCAGTCGAGTATCTTAGATGGCCGCTCACAGGCTTTTAAGACCCCAGACACTACTCACCAAGTTAGAATGTAGAGCATTGTCTTTATAAGCTCTGTCATGCCACTTGAGCTAGATGTTCCCCGAGACCATGGTCCCCACAGCCCTCCTCCCAGCAATTCAGTCCCTCAGGGACTTTGGATGTATCTATTGGGCTTCCACGACCTTTCCTTGCACAAGTTGTGCTGGTTTCCCCTGGATTGTGTACTGTCTCACCCTTCACCCAAGATACCACTTATCCGTTGCCTATTTAGTATTTCCCACCCACCCCTCCCATCCCTGGTACCCAAGAAAGATGGCTACATTTTCTGTGTGAACTTTATCATGGGTTTTTACAATAGAGGTCTCATACAATATTTGTCCTTTTCTGATTGACTTATTTCACTCAGCATAATGTCCTCCAGTTTCATCCATGTTATGAGATGCTTCAGAGATTCATTGTTCTTTCTCATTGCATAGGACTCCATTGTGTGTACATACCATAGTTCGTTTATCCATTCATCTGTTGATGGGCACCTACATTGTTTCCATCGTTTTGCTATTGTGAACAATGCTGCCATGAACATAGGTGTGCATATGTCTATTCGAGTGATGACTCTTATTCTCTAGGATATATTCCTAGGAGTGGAGTTGCTGGATCAAGTGGTATGTCTATTTCTAGCTTTCTGAGGAAGCGCCATAGCATTTTCCAAAATGGTTGTATCATTTTGCATTCCCACCAGCAGTGCATAAGAGTTCCCATCTCCCCGCAGTCCCTCCAACATTTGTTATGTCCATTGTTTTTGATTTGTGCCAGTAGTGCCGGGGTGAGATGGTATCTCATTGTGGTTTTAATTTGCATTTCTCTAATGGCTAGTGATCGCGAGCATTTCCTCTTGTGTCGGGTGGCTATTTGAATGTCTTCTTTGGTGAAGTGTCTGTTCATTTCCTTTGCCCATTTTTAATAGGATTATTTGTCTTTTTGTTGTAGAGGTGTTGGATTTTCTTGTAAATTATGGAGATTAGACTTTCTGTGACTTTTACTGTCCCAAAAATTTTTCCCAGTCTGTAGGTTCTCTTTTTACTCTTTTGCTAGTCTTTTGTAGAGCATAGGTGTTTGATTTTTAGAAGATGCCAGTTATCTAGCTTATCTGTTGGGGTTTGTGTGTAGATGGTTATGGTTTGTATCCTGTTAATGCCATGTATTAAGACCTGAAGTGTTGCTCGTAATTTTTCTTCTATGAACTTTATAGTTTTAGGCTTTATATTCAGGTCTTTGATCCATTTTGAAGTAGTTTTTGAATATGGTGTGAGGTATGGGTCCTGTTTCATATTTCTGCAAATGGATATCCAGTTTTGCCAGCACCATTTGTTAAAAAGACTGTCTTTTCCCCATTTGATGGACTTTGGGCCATTGTCGAAGATAAGATGACCGTAGGTGGATGCATTTACATCTGGGTTCTCAATTCTGTTCCATTGGTCAATGTATCTGTTGTTGTACCAGCACCAGGCTGTTTTGACTGCTATAGCTGTATAGTAGGTTCTGAAGTCAGGTAGTGTGAGTCCTCCTACTTTATTCTTCTTCTTCAGTAGTTCTTTACTTATTCCGGGCTTCTTTCCTTTCCATATAAAGTTAATGATTAGTTTTTCCATCGCTTTGAAGAATGTTGTTCGTATTTGGATCGGGATTGCATTGTATTTGCAAATTGCTTTGGGTAGAATTGTCATTTTCACAATGTTGAGTCTGCCTATCCATGAGCATGGTATGTTTTTCCATTTATGTAGATCCCTTTCTGTTTCTTGCAGTACTGTTTTGTAGTTTTCCTTGTATAGTCTTTTACATCCCTGGTCAGATTTATTCCTAAGTATTTTGTCTTTTTAGGAGCTATTGAAAATGGCATTGTTTTCCTGATTTCCTTTTCATCGTCCTCCTAATTGGTGTAGAGGAATCAAACTGATTTTTGAATGTTTATCTTGTATCCTGCTATTTGGCTGAATCTTTCTATTAGATCCAGTAGATTTCTTGTGGAGTCTAGGTTTTTCTATGTATAGTATCATATCATCTGCAAACAGGGACAGTTTAACTTCTTCATTACCAATTTGAATGCCCTTTATTTCTTTTTCTTGCCTTATTGCCCTAGCTAGATCTTCCAGCACAATGTTGAATAGGAGTGGTGATAAAGGGCATCCTTCACTTGTTCCTGTTTTCAAGGGGAATGTTTTCAGCCTCTCTCCATTAAGAATGATGTTGGCCGTCGGTTTTGCATAGATACCCTTTACTATGTTGAGAGATTTCCCTTCTATACCTATTTTATTGAAAGTTTTTATCAGGAATGGGTGTTGGACTTTGTCAAATGCCTTTTCTGTGTCAATTGAGATGATCATGCAATTCTTTTCTTTCCTTTTATTTATGTGGTGGATTACATTGATTGATTTTCTAATGTTGAACCATCCTTGCATACCTGGTATGAATCCTACTTGGTCATGGTGTATTATTTTTTTTATAGGATGCTGAATTCTATTGGCTAGAATTTTGTTCAGAATTTTTGCATTTATATTCATGAGAGATATTGGTCTGTAATTTTCTTTTTTTGTGGTGCCTTACCTGGTTTTACTCTCAGCATAATTCTGGCTTCATAGAATGAATTTGCAAGTGTTGCTTCCCCTTCTATGCTATGAAATAGCTTGAGTAATACTGGTACTAGCTCTTCTGCAAATGTTTTGTAGAATTCTCCAGTGAAGCCATCTGGGCCAGGGCTTTTTTTGGTTGGGAGTTTTTTTTATTACCTTTTCAATCTCTTCTGTTGTTATGAATCTGTTCAGATTTTCAATATCACTTTGTTGTAGTTTGGGTAGGCCGTGTATTCCTATAAATTTATCCATTTCCTCTAGGTTTTCAAATTTGTTGTATAGTTTTTCATAATATTCTGTTATACTACTTTTTATTTCAGTTGGGTCTGTTGTAATGTCCCCATTTCACTTCTTATTTGGGTTATTTGTGTCCTCTCCTGTTTTTCTTTTGTCAGTCTGGCCAGTGGTTTGTCAATATTGTGGATTCTTTCAAAGAACCAACTTTTGGTTTTCTTGATTCTTTCTATTGTTTTTCTATTCTCTATTTCATTTATTTCTCTACAGTGGTTGTGGGCTTTTTTTGCTGTTCTCTATTTGTTTGAGTTCTGTAGTTAATGTTTTGATTTTCTCCCTTTCTTCTTCTTTGATATGTGCAGCTACTGCTATAAATTGTCCTCTGAGGACTGCCTTTGCTGTGTCGCAAAGGTTTTCGCATGATGTGTTTTCATTCTCATTTGATTCTAGGAATTTTTGGATTCCATCTCTGATTTCTTCTATTACCTACTGATGTGTAAGCAGGGTATTATTCAGTTTCCATGTAATTGATTTTTTATCCTTGCTGTTTCTGTTGTTAATTTCTACCTTGATGGCATTGTGGTCAGAGAAGACACTTTGAATTATCTCAGCGTTTTGGTTCTTGTTGAGGATGGCTCTGTGGCATAAGATGTGGTCTATTCTGGAGAGCATTCCATGTGCATTGGAAAAGAATGTGTACTTTGCAGCGGTTGGATGGAGTGTTCTATATATGTCTATGAGGTCAAGTTGGCTGATTGTGCCCTTTAGGTCTTCTGTATCTTTGCTGAGTTTCTTCTTAGTTGTTCTGCCCTTTACTGAGAGTGGTGTGTTGAAGTCTCCTACTCTTATTGTGGAACTGTCAATTTCTCTTTTCAGTGTTGTTAGAGTTTGTTTTATGTACTTTGGAGCTCTGTCATTGGGTGTGTAGATGTTTATTATGGTTATGTCTTCATGATGGATCATCCCCTTAATCGTTATATAGTGTCCTTCTTTGTCTTTTATGGTAGATTTTGTTTTGAAGTCTATTTTACCTGAGATTAGAATTGCCACTCCTGCTGTTTTTTGGTAGTTATTAACTTGATATAATTTTTTCCAACCTTTGACTTTTAATAAATTCACATCTTTGTTTCTAAGGTGTGTCTCTTGTAGACAGCATATTGATGGATCTTGTTTTCTTATCCATTCTGTCACTGTCCGTCTCTTTATGGGTGCATTGAGTCCATTTACATTCAGTGTAATTATTGATAGATGTGAGTTTGTTGCTGTCATTTTGTAGTGCTTTTTTTGTGGTGTGAAGTTTTCTTCATTCTTCTTACTCTCTTGTGCTGAGTTACTTTTATCTGTGAATTTTTTTTCATTTCTCTTGTATTTGTAGATTTTGTTTTTGCTGAGACTTTATGTTTTTCCTCTTTTTTTATGAGTACGTTTGTTAACTTTCTTTGTGGTTACCATGAATTTTACCCTTATCTTTCTAAGTTTGAAGCAGTCTACCCTTACTTGATATCGCCTTGCCTGCTTCTCCATTAGAAGGTTCTATACCTATGCCGTTTATTCCCTCTTTTATTGTTTTGATGTTGTTGTCATTTACTGATTAACTACTCTGATATCCTGTTTTATTTCTTTTGGTTTTGGATAGTCATGGAGAGATCATTTCCTAGATTGGTATCTGGCTGGTACGATCCTGCATCCTAGATTCTGCCTGTGAGCTGAATCTGTTTGTCCTCAGATCAAAGAACTCACTTTAGTAATTCTTATAAGTTTGGTTTGACTTTTACATATTCACTTAACTTCTGTTTATCTGGAAATGATCTAATTTCACCATCAAATTTGAACGAGAGTTTGGCAGGATATATTATTCTTGGCTGGCAATTTTTTTCTTTCAAGATTTTATATATGTCATCCCATTGCCTTCTTTTCTGCTGAATAATCTAAGCTTAATCTTATTGTTTCTCCTCTGTATGTGACTTCTTGTTTTTCATGAGCTGCTCTCAGGATTCTTTATTTGTCTTTTGTTTTGGCAAGTGTGATTATGATGTGCCTTGGTGATTTTCCTTTTGCGTCTCTCGTATATGGGGTTCGTTGAGCTTCTTGGATGGCCAGCTTTTCATCTTTCATGATATTGGGGTAGTTTTCTGTCAGCAGTTCTTCAATGATCCTCTCTGTGTTTTCTGTTTTCTCCCCCTTTCTGGAATTCCAATCACTTGAAAATTTTTGCTTTTGATTGTATCCCACATAACTCTTAGGGTCTCTTCAGTTTTCTTTGTTCTTTTCTCTGAGTTTTCCTTAAGCAGAGTTGTATTTAAGTGTTTGTCTTCAATTCCACTGATCCTGTCTTCCACTGTTTCAGAACCTCTTCTCAGCCCTTCTATGACACCGTCCATTTCTGAAATCTTGTTGTTTATCTTTTGGATTTCTAATTGTTGTGTTTGGATAATTTCTAGTTGTGAATTTTTTTGGCATTTTGTACCTGCATTATTTTCCTGAATTCTTCCAAATTTTTGTCTGTATTTTCCATGAATTTGTCTATTTTTTCCTCATGTTTGTCAGCTTTTTGCTTCAGCTCTTAGAGAATTCTGAGTCTTAGAGATTTGAATTCTTTATCAGGTAGTTCCAGTGCATTTTCTTCCAGAGGAAAGTCATCTGGTGTTTTACTTTGGATGCCTACTGGAACCATCCCGTCCTGTTTTTGTAAATGTTTTGATACTGTCTGCTGTCTTCCAGGCATTCAGTAGTTATTTTTCTCATTTATTGATTGTAGATTTGTTTGTTTTGTCCCTTTTAAAAAAAATAATTATTTGACTATGTCTGAGCAGGCGGACTGTGTGTTCTTTGTTGTTTGCTCGTCTGTGGGCACAATAATTTTTGCCTCCTTCTCCAATTGGCAGGGTCAGTCACTCAGATATGGTACTGCAGGGTAGGTCTAGTTGAAGAGGAGTTACTGGGATGGGTTGTTCGTGGCACTTACTACAGCCACTAGAGTGGATGGGTAATCAGTGCAGGGCAGGTTCCAGTAGGCCATGCCTGTGCTGCTTGGTGGTGTGATGTCAAGCACACTGTGCAGGTAGGCAGAATGAAACAAGGAGATTGTTACGTGTGGAGCTAAGATGGATATGGGAGAGAGCAGAGAGGAACAGCAGCCAAAAACATGCAAACAAACAATGAAGAATTCTAAGGGAGCTTGCCATTGGAGTGGAGAGATGAGAGGCTGTGAAATGGAGAAAAACAGAAAGGGGATGAGGAAGAAAAGTATGAATAAATAATAATTGGAAAGGTTAAAGAACTGCAAAGTTCTCAGGGATCTCACCAGTGTAGCTATGAGGTCTGGGAAAGTTGCTCCCATATGTTGCAGTACAGCCTGGCTAGAAGGCGTAGAGGTATACAACGCCAGGTATTCAGGGAACAGATAGAGAAGGAAGATATACAGAGATGAGAAACTGAGCAATAAAGAAAGACAAAAAGGGAAAAAGAGGGAAAAGAAAGCAAACCAAATTATAAAATATAAAAAGAACAAGTAAGGTCCCCAAAAAAAACAGGAAACAAAAAAAAAAAAAAATGAAAAACGAAATGCTCTCCGGGATCCTTCTGCACGTCTGTGCAAGCCGAGAGGGACATCTCCTTGCCACGCAACACCACCTGGCCAGAAAGGGCTCCCAACTCAAGAAAATGAAAAGAAAACAAACAAAGAATTCAAAACAAACAAAAACCCCAGGATCCCACTAGCACAGCAGCCCAGACTGGGAAGAAGCTCCACACTCAAACGGAACTCCACAGACCCTCAAGAAGAAGCAAAGATGGCGCACAGAGCCAGGTCTTTGAGCGAAAGGAGGGGGTGGTGGTGAGAGTTAAGGAAGAAATCAAAAGAATCAGGAAAAAAGCAACACTAGCAGCCAATAAATGGAACTCAGAGAGCCAGCTAGTGCAGGTTGGTGTTTCTGGACAAGAGACTGTGTCTGCGGGAAACAGAGGAGGCCCAGTATGGGTGAAGAAGGGTAGGGAGTGGGAAAGCTTTATCACAAATTACCGGAGCTCTGCAGCCCCTCAGAAGAAGCAAAGATGGCACACAGAGCCAGGTATTTGAGCAAAAAGAGGGGTAGTTGGTGAGAGGTAAAGAAGAAATCAAAGAAGTTGAAAAAAGCAACACCAGCAGCCAACAAACGGCACTCAGAGACCCGGCCTGTTCGGGTGTGTGGAATCCAAGCAGCCGGTGTTTCCCGGTCAAGAGATTGTGGCCGCGGGAAGCAGAGGAAGCCGAGTCAGGGTGAAGAAGGGTGCGAGGTGGGAAAGCGTATATTTCAAATTACCAGTGTTTTGTCTCCCACTGGATTCTCCATGAGGCTGCTTTCTCGTACCCCTTGTTTGCTGGTCTCCGATAGGAGTCCAAGATGGTGGATCCATGCTGCGTTAGCTGGTAGGGGACCTCTGCATGAATCTCTCCTGGCTCTCCGTTCTCTGTCAGTTTTCTCACTCCATTTGGTGCTTGGTTGAGTTCTTTATCTCTTCATTTGATGTTTTAGGGTTTCAGGATTGTTGTATTCTCTGTTCAGCTTAGTTTTTCGGCTCTTTGCTGTGGAGGGATGGCGTGGTGCTTCTGCCTAGAGTGCCATTTTGCCAGAACTCCCAGGAGTAATTTTTTAAAGTACAGAAAAACTAAGTACATTCTGAAAAAAATATGTATTTTTTTATCTTAGATAAGATACAGGAAGAAAATGTAAAATTTCCTAGCTAGAAATACACTCAAATGTGTTCCACTGCTAATTTATGAGGGTATATTGTACTCACTGAACGCAGTACACATAATCTCTTTCTGAATAAAAACTGAGTCCAATGTATTTTTATTCCCTCCTGTGCAGCTAGAATAGGTTCTTACATATAGTAGATACTCAATACAAAATCAAATTAAACTCAAGTATTTTAAGACAAGTTTACTACCCACCTCAATCCCAAATCATCATCTACCTGGTCAATCCTAGGTTGATACTTTCAGTGCATATGCTTAACTCTCTAAGAATATTTTTTAAGAAAGTTTTTTTTTTTTTAAGTATTAGTCTTCTTGTTGAAGACAAGTAATTTCAGGCATGCTGTGCAATTGTTAATTATAAGTTCTTTGATTCAGTAACTGAAAAGCAAACAAATAGTATCTAATACTCCAATGCTCTGTCAGCTGATACATAAGCTCAAATCATTCATCAAGTGCTTGAAATCTCAATGATCCCATTATTTGATTTTTTTATCTTTAAAAATATTTTTCAATCATCACTTCAGAATAGAAAAAGTTGTTTGCTCTTACAGCACATAGCTCCATGCAAAACTGATTATAATGTAGTGCTATTGTCTTCTTCATGTTTTGAAAAGATATTTTTTTTTTGTTTTTTTTCTCAGTCCCTAAGATGTTAAAACAAATGTGACAAGCCATTTACTGTTCTCAGACCAGAGAGTCATTCCTTCCCCAAAGGGGCTCAAATTAGACTATTAAGGAAATTGGATCTCTGGGCCAAAAATTGTCATTAAAGGGTATACATTTACATAGGACTCAGGGGACTACTGAGTGTTGTTTCGTTTTGTCTTTTTTAGGATGTGAAATCATGCAACATAAATGAGTAAGAGCCTGTGATCTGTTCCTCTATTCATTTTGTTGGCCTGCATATACTATGAAGATGAAAAAATTATATCTGCTGAAAATATGTACATTCCATGTAAGATTCCAGCAACTAAGTATGAGAAAAAATCTAATTTGTCTGGTCTGCTTATTGATTTCCTAAAGTCCCGTTGCTTTTGATTTCTCAGAGATGACATATTTCCTGCAGTCAATATGCATCTCTTAATTTGTTTGCAGGAAAATTGGCCTCTTTTCCCTCTCAAATCATACTTTGTAATCAATAGCTGAGTCCTAAATGCAATACAGAAATGTCTTTAGAAATCCAGGGCAGTTTCAATAAATTATTTTTAGCCTGCTCTCCTTCTAAGAACATATTATTACCATAGTGTAGCAGTGAGTTATTTTTTTTCTTCCTCCCTGCATCTGTAGGTTAACACAGATTCTACTCGTACAGGACAAAATTTACAGAGCAGTCATTTGCTATGATCCTATCTTGTTTAAAAAAATCTATTCCCAAGACACTTCTTAGAAACATGCCATACTTCCATGATTGTTATGATATTGTTGTGGTTAGGCACCATCAAGTCAGTTTTGACCCATGTCAATCCTATATACAACAGAATGAAACACTGCCTGGTCCTTCATCATCCTCACAAATTATTATGATTGTTCCTATATTTTAAAATATAGAAATGGATACTTCAGTCATATGACATACTTAAAGCAAATCTTCAAAATCTGCACATGGAAAGTAGTCTTAGTTTTGAGGAAAACCAAGGGGCTTTTGAAGCTATTAAAAGATTCAAGATAAATTTTTAAATCTTAAACTTAGGTTTGAGATTTAAAATCAGAATTAGATTACTGTGATAAATAATAATTAAAACCTACAGTAAGTTATTTTATTTATATTTGGGTGCTTCCTGTTCCAAAAAAAAATCTGATCTTTCCCAGATATTGATCAATATATTATATCATCATTTTAATTTCAAGTATGATATATCAGTACCATATCAGTTATCCAGTGCTGGGAAAAGCCCATCTGTGAGTAGATCTCTGAATCTGAACACAGTAGCTTAAGATGTCATTCTCATTCTTGATAGGTTTGTACTACAAACCATTTCTTATAAGCAATGACAAATGCCATGACCTTAAAATCCAACAGTAACAGTAGAAAGAGATCTTACATTAACATCTATATCTTACATTAATTAATAACACAATCTCATAGTTAATTCACTGGGACAAAAGACACAAGAAGCGATTAAGAACCAAAACCACAATGAAGCTGCTGCCAGAATAATTACCAAAAGGTTACGGTTCAAGGCTCTCAGTAGGGTGGACTTAGGTAAGTCTTAGAGTTTACCAAGACTGAAACTCAGCTGTAAGAGCTGCCATTGATCATCCACATGATGCTTCATTCACTCACTGACCTTGCACCAAAGCTGCTCCAGGCACTGTTCAAAGAAATGGGATACAGGAGTGAACAATATAGTCAACTATACAATAGATGAGTGGTAACTTTGGTGAAGGGTAAGACAGTACACAGTACAGGGGAAGTCAGCACACCTTGACCAAGGAAAGGCCATGGAAGCTTCATTGAATAATCCAATCTCCGTGAGGGAGCAAATAACTGGGCTGAAGGCTTTGAATCATAGTCTTGGGGGACATCTAGCTCAATTAGTGTAACATAGTTTATAAAGAAAATGTTCTACAGAAAAATCTACAGTCAGTGAACGAGGAAAATAACTACTGAATGCCCCAAAGACAGCAGACAATATCAAAACATACAAAAACAGGACAGGATGGTTCCAGTAGGTGTCCAAAGTAAAACATCAGATGACTTTCCAGTAGAAGAACAGGCACTTGAACTACCTGATAGGAAATTCAAATCTCTAATATTCAGAGCTATCCAAGAATTGAAGCAAAAAGCAGACAAAAATGAGGAAAAAATAGACAAATTCATGGAAAATGCAGACAAAAAAATTGAAGAATTCAGGAAAATAATACAAAAACAAAATGCCAAAATAAATTCACAACTAGAAATCATACGAAAACAACAGTTAGAAATCCCAAAGATAAATAACAACATTTCAGAAATGGACAGTGTCATAGAAAGGCTGAGGAGCAGGTCTCAAACAATGGAAGACGGGATCAGCAAAATTGAAGGCAAACACTTGAATACAACTCTGAGGAAAAATTAGAAAAAAAAGAAGAAAAATGAAAAGACCCTGAGAATTATGTGGGGTACAATCAAAAGCAAAAACATGCAAGTGATCAGAGTTCCAGAACAGGGAGAGAAAACAGAAAACACAGAGAGGATAATTGAAGAACAGCTGACAGAAAACTTCCCCAATATCATGAAAGATGAAAAGCTGACCATTCAAGAGGCTCATCGAATCCCATATAGAAGAGAACCCAAAAGAAAAAAACCAAGGCATATCATAATCACAGAACAACTAAAAAGTAACTCAGCAAAGATACAGAAAACCTAAAGGTCACAATCAGCCAACTTGACCTCAAAGATATATATAGAACACTCCATCCAACAGCTACAAAGTACACATTCTTTTCCAATGCACATGGAACGTTCTCCAGAATAGACCACACCTTAGGTCACAGAGCAATCCTCAACAAGATCTAAATACTGAGATAATACAAAGTATCTTCTCTTACCACAACACCATCAAAGTAGAAATTAACAACAGGAAAAGCAAGAAAAAATTATCAATTACATGGAAACTGAATAATACCCTGCTTACAAACCACTGGGAAATAGAAGAAATCAGAGATGGAATCAAAAAATTCCCAACATCAAATGAGAATGAAAACACATCATACTAAAACATTTGGGACACAGCAAAGGCAGTCCTGAGAGGACAATTTATAGCAATAGGTGCACATATCAAAAAAAAAGAAAAGGACAAAATCAAAACATTAACTACAGAACTAAAACAAACAGAAAGAGAACTGCAAAAAAAAGTCCACAGACACTAGAATAAAGGAAATAATAAAGATCAGATCAGCAATAAATGAAATAGAGAACAGAAAAACAATAGAAAGAATCAACAAAACCACAAGTTGGTTTTCTGAAAGGATCAACAAAATTGACAATCCACTGGCCAAACAGACAAAAGAAAAACAGGAGAGGATGAAAATAACGCAAATAAGAAATGAAACTGGGACATTATAACAGACCCCACTGAAATAAAAAGGATCATATAAGAGTACTATGAAAAACTATACTCCAACAAATTTGAAAACCTACAGGAAATGGATAAATTTCTAGAAACACATGGTCTACCCAAACTACAACAAAGTGATGTTGAAAATCTGAACAGACCCATAACAAGAGAAGAGATTGAAAAGGTAATTAAAAAAAAAAAATCCCAACCCAAAAAACAGCTCTGGCCCAGATGGCTTCACTGGAGAATTCTACCAAACATTAAGGGAAGAGCTTATACCAGTACTACCAAAACTATTTCAGAACACAGAAAAGGAAGTGACACATCCGAATTCATTCTATGAAGCCAGCATAATGCTGATACCAAAACCAGGCAAAGATGCCACAAAAAAGAAAATTACAGACCAATATGTCTCATGAATATAGATGCAAAAATTCTCAACAAAAGTCTAGCCAATGGAATTCAGCATCATATCAAAAAAATAATACACCACAACCAAATAGGATTCATACCAGGTATGCAAGGATGGTTCAACATTAGAAAAACAATCAATGTAATCCATCACATAAATAAAACAAAAGAAAAGAACCACATGATCTTATCAATTGATGCAGAAAAGGCATTCGACAAAGTCCAACACCCATTCCTGATAAAAACTCTCAATAAAACAGGTATAGAAGGTAAATTTTTCAAATTAATAAAGCGTATTTATACAAAACCAATGGCTGACATCATCCTTAATGGAGAGAGGCTGAAAACATTCCCTTGAGAACATTAACAAGACAAGGATGCCGTTTATCACCACTCGTAGTTAACATTGTGCTGGAAGTTCTAGCTAGAGCAATAAGGCAAGAAAAAGAAATAAAGGGCGTCCAAACTGGTAATGAAGAAGTTAAACTGTTGCTATTTGCGAATGAGATGATAATATACATAGAAAACCCCAAAGACTTCACAAGAAAACTACCGGAACTAATAGAAAGATTCAGCAGAGTAGCAAGATACAAGATAAACATACAAAAATCAGTTGGATTTCTATACACCAGTAAGGATAACAATGAAAATGAAATCAGGAAAACAACACCATTTCTAACGGCCCCTAAAAAAAGAAAATACTTGGAAATAAATTTAACAAGGGATGTAAAAGACCTATACAAATTAAACTACAAAACCATACTGCAAGAAACCCAAAGAGATCTACAAAAATGGAAAAACACACCATGCTCATGGATAGGTATACTAAACATTGTGAAAATGACAATTCTACCCAAAGCAATTTACAAATGCAATGCAATCCTGATCCAAATACCAGCAACATTCTTTAAAGAGATGGAAAAATAATCATTAAATTTATATGGAAAGGGAAGAAACCCTGGATAAGTAAAGCACTACTGAAGAAGAAGAATAAAGTAGGAGGACTCACACTACCTGACTTCAGAACCTACTATACAGCTATGGTAGTCAAACTAGCCTGGTACTGGTATGACAGATACATTGACAATGGAACAGAACTGAGAACCCAGATGTAAATCCATCCATCTATACTCACCTGATCTTCGACAATGGCCCAAAGTCCATCAAATGGAGAAAAGACAGTCTTTTTAACAAATGGTGCTGGCAAAATTGGATGTTCAACAGCAAAAAAAATGAAACGGGACCCATACGTCCCACCATATGCAAACACTAATTCAAAATGGATCAAAGACCTAAATATAAAGCCAAAAACTATAAAGTTCATAGAAGAAAAAATAGGATTAACACTAGATGCCCTAATACACGGCATTAACAGGATGCAAACAATAACCAACAATACAAGCTCCAGAAGATAAGCTAGATAACTGGGATCTTCTAAAAATTAAACACCTATGCTCTTCAAAAGACTTCACCAAAAGAGTAAAAAGAGAACGTACATACGGGGAAAAAATTTTGGGACATTACAAGTCAGACAAAAGTCTAACCAGTAAAATCTACAAGAAAATCCAACACCTCTAAAGCAAAAAGACAAATAATTCTATTAAAAAATGGGCAAAGGAAATGAAGAGACACTTCACCAATGAAGACACTGAAGCGGCCAACAGACACTTGAGGAAATGCTTGCGATCACTAGCTATTACAGAAATGCAATTTAAAACCACAGTGAGATACGATCACACTCCGGCATTACAGGCACAAGTCAAAACTGGAAATAATGAATGCAGGAGAGGCTGCGGGGAGATTGAAACCCTTATGCACTGCTGGTGGGAATGCATAACAATACAACCATTTTGGAAGATGATATGGCTCTTCCTTAGATAGCTAGAAATAGAAATATCATAAGATCCAGCAATCCCACTCCTAGGAATATATCTTAGAGAAATAAGAGCTGTCACACGAATAGACATACGCACACCCATATGCACTGTAGCATTGTTCACAATAGCAAAAATATGGAAACAACCTAGATCCCCATCAACAGATGAATGGATAAACAAACTATGGTACATACACACACTGGAGTATTATGCAAAGATAAAGAACAATGATGAATCTGTGTAGCATCTCATAACATGGATGAAACCAGAGGACATTATACTGAGTGAAATAAGTCAATCACAAAAGGACAAATACTGTATGAGAACTCTACTGCAAAAACTCATGAAAAAGTTTACACAGCAAAAGAAATAATCTTTGTTGGTTATGAGGTATGGAAGGGATGCAGAGGAATACTAAATAGACAACAGATAAGTGGTAACATTGGTGAAGGGTAAGATAGTACACAATACTGAAGAAACCAGCACAACTTGTATAAGGAAAAGTCATGGAAGCTCCACAGACACATCCAAACTCCCTGAGGGACTGAATTGCTGGGTGGAGGGCTGTGGGGGCTATGGTCTCAGGGAATATTGAGCTCAACTGGCATAATATAGTTTAAAAAGAAAATGTTTTACAGTCTACCTTGGTGAGTTGCATCTGGTGTATTAAAAGCTTTTGAGACAAGGATGCCCTTTATCACCACTCCTATTTAACATTGTGCTGGAAGTTCTAGCTAGAGCAATAAGGCAACAAAAAGAAATAAAGGGCATCCAAATCGGTAATGAAGAAGTTAAACTCTCCCTGTTTGCAGATGATATGATACTATACATAGAAAACCCTAAAGATTCCACGAGAAATTGACTGGAACTAATAGAAAGATTCAGCAGAGTAGCAGGATACAAGAAAAACATTCAAATATCAGTTGGATTCCTATACACCAGTAAAGGGAACGATGAAAAGGAAATCAGGAAATCAATACCATTTTCAATAGCCCCTAAAAAGATAAAATACTTAGGAATAAATCTGACTAGGAATGTAAAAGACCTATACAAGAAAACTACAAAACACTGCTGCATGAAACCCAAAGAGATCTACATAAATGGAAAAACATACCATGCTCATGAATAGGCAGACTCAAAATTGTGAAAATGGCAATTCTACCCAAAGCAATTTACAAATACAATGCAATCCCGATCCAAATACCAGCAACATTCTTCAAAGAGATGGAAAAACTAATTATTAACTTTATATGGAAAGGGAAGAACCCACGAATAAGTAAAGCACTACTGAAGAAGAAGAATAAAGGTGGAGGATTCACACTACCTGACTTGAGAACCTACTATACAGCTACAGTAGTCAAAACAGCCTGTTACTGGTACAACAACAGATACATTGACCAATGGAACAGAATTGAGAACCCAGATGTAAATCCATCCACCTACGGTAACCTGATTTTCAACAAGGGCCCAAAGTCCATCAAATGGGGAAAAGACAGTCTATTTAACAAATGGTGCTGGCAAACTGGATATCCATTTGCAGAAAAATGAAACAGGACCCATACCTCACACTGTATACAAAAACTACTTCAAAATGGATCAAAGAGCTGAATATAAAGCCTAAAACTATAAAATTCATAGAAGTAAAAATAGGACCAACACTTCAGGCCTTAATACATGGCATTAACAGGATACAAACCATAACCATCAACACACAAAACCCAACAGATAAACCAAATAACTGGGATCTTCTAAAAATCAAACACCTATGCTCTTCAAAAGACTTCACCAAAAGAGTCAAAAGAGAACCTACAGACTGGGAAAAAATTTTTGGACAGTACAAGGCAGACAAAGGTCTAATCTCCATAATCTACAAGAAAATTCAACACCTCTACAACAAAAAGACAAACAATCCTATCAAAAAATGGGCAAAGGAAATGAACAGACACTTCACCAAAGAAGACATTCAAATGGCCAACAGACACATGAGGAAATGCTCACGTTCACTAGCCATTAGAGAAATGCAAATTAAAACCACAATGAGATACCATCTCACCCCGGCATTACTGGCACGAATCAAAAATACTGGAAATAACAAATGTTGGAGGGGCTGCGGGGAGATGGGAACTCTTATACACTGCTGGTGGGAATGCAAAATGATACAACCATTTTGGAAAATGACATGGCGCTTCCTCAGAAAGCTAGAAATAGACATACCACTTGATCCAGCAATCCCACTCCTAGGAATATATCCTAGAGAAATAAGAGTCGTCACTCGAATAGACATATGCACACCTATGTTCATGGCAGCATTGTTCACAATAGCAAAACGATGGAAACAACGTCGATGCCCATCAACTGATGAATGGATAAACAAACTATGGTACGTACACACAATGGAGTCCTATGCAATGAGAAAGAACGACGATGAATCTGTGAAGCATCTCATAACATGGATGAAACTGGAGGACATTATGCTGAGTGAAATAAGTCAATCAGAAAAGGACAAATATTGTATGAGACCTCTATTGTAAAAACCCATGAAAAAGTTCACACACAAAATGTAACAATCTTTGTTGGTTATCAGGGATGGGAAGGGTTGGGGGGAAATACTAAATAGGCAATAGATAAGTGGTATCTTGGGTGCAGGGTGAGACAGTACACAGTATAGGGGAAACTAGCACAATCTGTACAAGGAAAGATCATGGAAGCCCCATAGACACATCCAAAGTCCCTGAGGGACTGAATTGCTGGGCGGAGGGCTGTGGGGACCATGGTCTCGGGGAACATCTAGCTCAAGTGGCATGACACAGCTTATAAAGACAATGCTCTACATTCGACCTTGGTGAGTAGTGTCTGGGGTCTTAAAAGCCTGTGAGCGGCCATCTAAGATACTCCACTGGTCTCATCCCTTCAGGAGCAAGGGAGAATGAAGAGAACAGGATACAAGGAAAAGATTAGTCCAAAGGACTATTTGTCCACAGCTACCAAGGCCTCCACCGGACTGAGTCCAGTACAGCTAGATGGTGCCCAGCTACCATCACTGCCTGCTCTGACCAGGATCACAACAGAGGGTTCTGGACAGAGCTGGAGAAGGATGTAGAGCATAATTCTAACCCACAAAAAAAGACCAGATATACTGGCCTAAAGGAGACTGGAGAAACCTTGAGAGTATGGCCCCCAGACACCCTTTTAGCTCAGTGGTGAAGTTACCTCCGAGGTTCACTGTTCAGCCTGAAAGTGGACATCCCCTTAAAACCAAATGAGACTAATGAGGTACAGGAGTCCAGTGACAAGGGCCAGAATGCAGAAGGGGACAAGGAAGCTGGTGATAGGGAACCCAAGGTTGAGTAAGGATATTGTTGATGTGTTGTGAGATTGTTAACCATTGTCATAAGGCAACATTTGTAGTAACTGTTAAATGAGAAACTATTTTGTTCCGTAAGCCTTCATCTTAAGTGAGAATAACAGCACAATTTGAAGAGTGTAGTCAATGTCACTGAACTGTGTATGGAGAAATTTTTGAAATGGTGTATCTTTGGCTATGTGTAGTTTCACCAAAAAAAAAAAAAGGTTGAGAATTTAGAGGGTTAATATGTTGTGAGGTTGTTAACCAATGTCATAAAACAACATGTGTACTACTGTTTAATGAGAAACTATTTGTTCTGTAAGCCTTCAGCTGAAGTGCAATAAAATAAATAAATAAATAAATAAAAAATCCTTTGAGCAGCTGTCTAAGATACTCAACTGTTCTTTTGGGAACACGGGAAAATGAAGAAAACAAGACACAAAGGACTACTGGACCGCAGCTACCACAGCCTTTACTAGACTGAGTCTAGTACAACTAGATGGTGTCCAGCTACCACCACTGACTGCTCTGACTGGCATCACAATAGAGGGTCCCAGACAGAGCTGGAGATAAATGTAGAACAAAATTCTATCTCACCAAAAAAAAAAAAAAAAAAAGACCATACTAACTGGACTGACAGAGACTGGAGTAACCTTGAGAGTATGGCCCCCATATGCCCTTTTAGCTCAGAAATGAAGTCACTCTCGAGGTTCGCTGATCAGCCACAGATTAGACAGCACCACAGAACACAATGAGACTAATGGGGCACAACAGTCCAGGGACAAGGACTAGAAGGCAGGAGAGGACAGGAAAGCTGGTAACAGTGAACCTAAGGTTGAGAAGGGAGGGTGTTGACATGTTGTGGGGTTGTTAACTATTGTCATAAAACAATATGTGTACTAACTCTTCAATGAGAAGCTATTTGTTCTGCAAACCTTCATCTAAATACAATTTTTAGAAAAGAAAGGAAAATTATAATGAGCTTAATAAAAAATTGAATATTTTCTACATCCTACTTTGGTGAGTAGTGAGTATCTGGGGTCTTAAAAGTTTGTGAACAGCCCTCTAAGATACCGCACTGGTCCCTCTCCTTTGAGAGCAAGAGAGAATGAAGAAAACCAGAGACATAAGAGAAAGATTGCTCCAAAGAACTAATGGACCACTTCTACCACAGCCTCCACCAGACTGAGTCCAGCACAACTAGATGGTGCCTGGCTATCACTGCGAGTGCTCTGACTAGGATCACAATAGAGGGTCCTGGACAGAGCTGTAGAAAAGTGTAGAACAAAATTCTAGCTCACAAAAAAGACCAGACTTACTGGTCTGACACAGAATGGAGAAACCCTGAGAGTACAGCCCCTGGGCACTCTTTTAACTCAGTACTGAAGTCACTCCTGATGTTTACCCTTCAACAAAAGATTTGACAGGCCCATAAAACAAAATGAGACTAAATGAACACACCAGCTCAGGGGCAATGAGAAGGCAGGAAGGGACAGGAAGGCTGGTAATGGGGAACCAAAGATCAAGAAGGAGAGAGTATTGACATGTTGTGGGGTTGGCAACCAATGTCACAAAACAATGTGTGTATTAATTGTTTAATGAGAAACTAATTTGCTCTGTAAACCTTCATCTAAAGTATAATAAAAATACATATATAGTCAAAGTCCTTTCACTAAAGTGTTACGAAGAAAAATCAATGTAGAGAATTCTCAATCACATTATACCACGTCTCATAGATATATATATAGTTTAAAACAACTTCAATATAACCTTATTAGAATTATAAGAAAAGAAGAAAACAATTTTCCCAGAAATCATTTATAGTCATATTTATATAGTTTTTCCACAGTTATTATTAGGAAGATTAGTGTAAAATCCAACATTTTTTTAATTCTAGGCTTGGGCTTGGTTGTATGACTTAGTTTTGAGTTTTTAGTAACCATGCTGTTAGGTTGTTAGGTGTCGTTGAGTCACTTGTGATTCATAGTGACCCTATGTTCAACAGAACGAAACATTGCCTGGTCCTGCACTGTCTTCACAGTTGTTGTTATGCATGAGCCCATTGCTGCAGCCACGGTGTTAATCCATCTTGTTGACGGTCTTCCTCTTTTTTACTGACCCTCTACTTTACCAAGCATGATGTGCTTCTCCAGAGATTGGTCCCTCCTGATAACATGTTCAGAGTATGTGAGACAAAGCCTCACCATCGTTTCTAAGGAGCAATCTGGCTGTACTTCTTCCAAGACAGATTTGTTCGTTTTTTTGGCAGCCCATGATATACTCAATATTCTTCGTCAACACTGCAATTCAAAGGCATCAATTCTCCCTTGGTCTTCCTTATTCATTGTCCAGCTTTCAGATGCATATAAGGTGATTGAAAACACCATGGCTTGGGTCAGGTGCACCTTAGTCCTAAAAGTGACATCTTTGCTTTTTAATACCTTAAAGAGGTCTTTTGCAGGCTACATTTAATTTTAAGTTTTATAGTGTTATATTAAGAAGAACATTAGAATAAAACTCAGTAATGGAGGATTCTGGAGCTTCTAAAGATCATGAGATCACGAGTTACTCTTAATCTCTTTGTGTTGGTTTACTCCAACTAGCAAACGAGGATAAGATCTTTCAAACAAACATAAAAAATTAGTTTAAAATTTCTATTCAATTTAATTTAGCATATCATGTACAGGCACTCTGATAAACATTATGGGTACGTTGAGGAAGATAACCAAATAATTCATTACATGTGTTAGAAAAGTAGAACCCTACCCTAGCCTAGAAGAAAGATAAACTACTCTAATACTTAAGTGGAGACTTAAAGGATGGATATACGTTAGTGCATATACTAAGCGGTTTATCTAAATTTTTTGAGGTTCCCTAGAAGACAGTTGATGAATACTTCTATGACAAAATATTCAAGGTCATATTATTATAACTTGATAATGGAAAGTTTACAATACACCAAACACTCCAAATGAATGATCTATATGAAAATAAGTGCAGTTTTAGAAAAAAAAAAAAATCTTCCCCACGAAAGTCTTGGGTGAAATGTAATCCAGCCAATTAAAAACTTAGGACATGGCTAAATCTTACAGGTACTCTCAGAACATGTTTCAAGCCTTTTCCCTGTCTCCTCCTTTGCCCCTCAGTTTTTCACTTGCTTAAGTCTCTCTTTTCTGTACAAACACCCACACTAGTTACTAAGCATCATGGTCAACATAAAAATGTGCCTGGAATTGTTCATCTCTGTACTGAAGTCATTGAGAACAGAGTGAATATTTGCAAATAGTTTTTTCTTTTGAAAGTCATCTAGTTAGAAAAGAGAAAAGACGAAACATTTTATCTGTTAACATTATTTTTGCTCACTGTGAAAACAAATTTTCGCAAATAGTGTAAGGCTGATCATTATGCTGAAAAAGCCCTTTAATTTGATTTAAATATCAAGTTTTGATGATGAATCTTTATATACAGTGCAGTGATAGAACAAAGAAATAAGATTTCCAGGGCTCACAAAAACTACATCAATTTTCCATTAAAAGCTTCAGAATTTTGCTGATCTCATTTAGTAATAATCTAATTAGTGAAGCTAAGGAAAATAATAACATTCATTAATCTATTATCTTTATTTATATAATGAAATTCATTCACAGCCATAGGAATGTAGTCTATAAATGACTCCGATTATGTATTAGCACACTGAGAAGCCCAACTGAACTTGTGCATATTTCTTCACTGAAATTGTACTAACTTCTTTCATCAGATTGCTCCATCTTCATTTTATTTTCTATTAGTAGAGGAACAAAGTGGAAGAATGAAGGGGAGGAGTATAAGAGAAGAGAGAAGGAAGGAAGGAAAGAGAAAAGGGAGGCAAGCGTTCATGATATAGTTCTACACCAAGAACAGAGCATAAAAAAAGATGTTTTTGATAAAGCATACTAACTTACAGGAGAATTACCAAATGCACGGTATAATCAAACTCAAGAGGTTAAAAAACCTGGCTTGGTTCCTCTTACCTGCCTATTTCTATTTGTGTGGATAAGAGTTTCAAGACAAGGAATCCTCAATGCCCCCTGATGTGCCTTTGGATTCTTCTCAGTAACAATTCACCTTATCTTAAAAAAAATTGAAAAACAAAGCCAGTTTATCAATCCACGTGCCGTAATTATTTTATCTTCTCAAAATTAACATTTTTGCAGTAAAGACACGGGACTACTGTTCCAGTATAGTCCAAAATTACTTCCACTGCTAATTCCTTACATCTTTTATTTTCTATAGCAGTGCAGAGCTGCAGCAGAGAAGGAACCATTGAAGCCCTGTGAAATTCTAAGGAGAGGACAGAATTTGTTGCTGTTGTTTTTTTTTAAAGATGTGGGGTTTTTGTTTTGTTTTATTTGACATCTAACAATCTCAGGAAAATGGAAGATCTCACTACCAGAAGAACGTAGCAGACAAACAACTATTGTGAACGTTCCCCCTGATGATCTCCCACGGTATAACAATCTCCAAGTAATTGAGCATAGGCCAGAGACCTACCTCAACATTCAAATTGTTTGAAATGTGCATCATTTTAATATTTGTGTAAAATTTGCATTTTACTCTTTTAAATATCCAGCTGTTTTCATTTATTTAAAAAGAATTTTTTTTCCCAAACCTTCTAGCAATGTTAAAGCTTCAGGAAGCCATAACTCTCATGTGGTTTACAGAATCCCTGGCATACCACTGCATGCTCCAGAGGGATTTATAACCAAGTCTGAGATGCATAAGTTGATGTTCTGGATAAAACATATTAACTTTCAGCAAAATTATCAAATACAGTATAATCAGAATTAAGAGGTTATATAGCCAAACTGCAGTTTCTAGGTAAGAGTATATTTGGCTTATGCCATTCAAAAATACAGTAATGTCTCCTTTTCTTTAAAATCGCCAGAAGCAGAGATTACACATCCTACTATCTAATAATTATAGTAGTCAGGGCATTATTCAAATCCAAAAAGCCTCTTTCCAATTTGTGTCTTCTCTTCCTATCTACCCTAGGTTGTGACTAAGGGACGGCTATTAACTACTACTACATCACCACTGTTGTCCCTTTTAATATGAAAACCTAAAAGAAGGTTCTGTAACAAAAGAAGATTGTGTTATAAAGACTCCGATTTTTACTCTGAACCATACAAGACCTGTGGGATAATAATAGCATTACAGATAGTAACAATCTTGAAACAACCTTGACAATACCTTGGCAAGCTCAGGAGGCCAGAGAAACCAAGGGATTGCCCAATCCAAGGTCATGTAGAATTAAAAAAACAAAAATGCAGCAATAGCGGGCAAACCCAGGACTTGCAGTCTCCTGTTCTTACTGCTTGAACAATCTCACTATCGTTAACATTGTTTTCCATTCAGGTAAGACAGAGCCCCAGGGGATTCATTGCCCCTTGTGCCGGTTGCTTGGCTGAGCCATACATTTCTATTAGCCCTATTGATTAGGCATCTGCTTCCTCTGTGAGGATGGTTTGCTCTTGTGGAACCGTGTTTAGCAGCTGTTACAGTTCAGATGAGTGTTGACAGGATGAAAATTAAATTAACACCCAATAACATTTTAACACCTGGTCCAACAACTGCAATATCATTGAATTTCACCTTTTCAAAATTGCTTTGGGAGTTAATTCATCCTTACTTTGACTTTGACCTAAGTAGACACTTCTATAATTTTGCCACAAAACACTCTGTCTTGGCTATTCACTTATGATTTCCATGAGGCTTCCCTCTGATCCATGTTCACAAATTACATGGACAGTCCCTGGAAAGTTCTCAGCAGAAATATCCCATTGGAAGACAGGCCACCCTCTTGATTATCAATAAAGAGCGAGCACAAACAGAAAACTCTAACTGAGGAACTGTGATGCACTATAGCACAAGCCAGATTGATAGGCAAAAAACCATCTACGAACGGAAAACAAAGTTGGAAAGAATGCAGACTTCACACAGTTGTGCCTTCCATAGTCTAGATTGGCTGGTAGGGTAATGTTGGAGGGAGGTTGTAGACTGTGGGCTTTAAACTAGTAGACTTGGGCTTTAAACCAGTAAACAACCTGGTTTAAAAATATAATTCTGCTTATCCCTAAGTATGTGACTTTGTGTAAGATGTTTAACTTTCTACACTTCAGTTTCATCATAAAATCACAACAACAATCATACCTGCCTCACAGGGCTGTTGTGATGATTACATAATTCATGTAAAACACTTAAAGTGATAGTGCCTTATAGGGCACTTAGACACATACTAAGTCCTAAGAAAATCTTGTCTTAAAACTGGTTGCTGTGGACATGGTTCTGACTCATGGTGACCCCATATATTGCAGAGTAGAACTTTGAACTCCATAGGGTTTTCATGGCTGTGACATTTCAGAAGAAGATGGCCAGGCCTTTCTTTCAAGGCACTCTGAGTTGGTTTGAACCACCCATCTTTTGTTTGCACTTAACCACTTTTGCCACCAGGGACTCCAGTTTTCTCTTAGGTACCATCATTATTTTAAAAACTCCCTGAAACGGAGCTTTGGGATCATCTAATCTTGCCCTCTCATTTTACTGTTAAGTGAGCATGAGGAGATCCAGGAACTTGTTCTAGGATATATCTATGTAGTTAGTGCTGAGAAACAAACCTAGGTTTCCTCATCAGGACTCTCATTTCTTTTTATCAGATCACCAAATCAAATAGGCTATTTATTGAGAAAAGATCCTGTGTTCATGCTATCTAACTCATTCACTTAAGCTCTTTCCATCTGTGTTGCTCTTTCTCCTTTGGGAGAAGGAAATGTTGTTGCTTGTTATTTGCCAGTGCTATTTAAGATGTGTAGATAATAAAACTATCATACTATTACTTGCTGTTCAGAATTCTTATCAGATGCTAGCTGTTCTATGGAAGATAAATATAATGGAGTACCTTACCTATAGGAAGGCAAGGAAAAATGTTATTCGATCACATTACAAATGCAGTACATTAACAGTTGTTAGAAAATGATAATCCATTTTGTGAATTTTCCGGAATCTCCGATTCTTTTCTTGTTTCTGTTGAGTTCAATTCTTTTGCCAGTTATACTTTTAGAGAAGGGGGGTTAACAGAAAGGACAATTGTAACTTTTAATTTGGTAAGTGTTAGCACATGTTACCAATTTTTGGCAAAAGTTTAGTATCCCTGAAATTCCTCAACATAATTAAGGGCGTTTATACGAAGCCAACATCATCCTAAATGGAGAGACCTTGAAACGGGAACCAGACAAGGATGTCCTCTATCTCCACTCTTATTCAACATTGTGCTGGAGGTCCTAGCTAAAGCAATTAAGCTAGAAAAAGAAATAAAGGGCATCCAGATTGGTAGGGAAGAAGGCAAAGTATTTCTGTTTGCAGATGATGTGATCTTATACACAGAAAGCCCCAAAGAATCCACAAGAAAACTACCGGAACTAATAGAAGATTTCAGCAAAGTTTCAGGATACAAGATAAACATACAAACAGCAGTTGGATTCCTTTACATCCACAAAGAGAACCTCAAGGAGGAAATCACCAAACCAATACCATTTACAATAGCCGCCAAGAAGATAAAAATACTTAGGAATAAATCTAACCAGAGACGTAAAAGATCTATACAAGGAAAACTACAAGACACTACTGTAAGAAACCAAAAGAGACCTGCATAAGTGGAAAAACATACCTTGCTCATGGATACGTGGACTCAATATTGTGAAAATGTCAATTCTACCCAAAGCAATCTAGAGATACAATGCAATTCCAATCCAAATTCCACTGGCATTTTTCAATGAGATGGAGAAACAAGTCACCAACTTCACATGGAAAGGGAAGAGGCCCCGAATAAATAAAGCATTACTCAAGAAGAAGAACAAAGTGGGAGGCCTCACACTATCTAATTTTAGAACCTATTATACCGCCACGGTAGTCAAAACAGCCTGGTATTGGTACAAGAACAGATACGTAGACCAATGGAACAGAGTTGAGAATCCAGACATAAATTCATCCACCTATGAGGAGCTGATATTTGACAAAGGCCCAAAGTCCATTAATTGGGGAAAAGACAGCCTCTTTAACAAATGGTGCTGGCATAACTGGATATCCATCTGCAAAAAAACTGAAACAAGACCCATACCTCACATGATGCACAAAAACTAACTCAAAATGGATCAAAGACTTAAATATAAAATCAAAAATGATAAAGATCATGGAAGAAAAAATAGGGACAATGCTAGGAACCCTAATACATGGCATAAACAGAATACAAACCATAAGTAGCAATGCACAAGCACCAAAAGAGAGGCTAGATAAATGGAAGCTCCTAAAAATCAAACACTTATGTTCATTGAAAGACTTAACCAAAAGAATCAAAAGACAACCTACAGACAGGGAAAAAATTTTTGGCTATGACAAATCCGATCAGCATCTAATCTCTAATATCTACAAGATACTGCAAAACCTCAACAACAAAAATACAAATAACCCAATTAAAAAATGGGCAAAGGATATGAACAGGCACTTCACCAAAGAAGATATTCAGACAGCTAACAGACACATGAATAAATGCTGATGATCATTAGCCATTAGAAAAATACAGATCAAAACTACAACGCGATGTCATCTCACCCCAACAAGGCTAGCATTAATCCAAAAAACACAAAATAATAAATGCTGGAGAGGTTGTGGAGAGACTGGAACACTTCTACACTGTTGGTGGGAATGTAAAATGGTACAACCACTTTAGAAAAAGATTTGGCACTTCCTTAAAAAGCTAGAAATAGAAGTACCATATGATCCAGCTATCCTGCTCCTTGGAATATATCCTAGAGAAAAACAAGCCATCTCACGAATAGATATATGGACACCCATGTTCATTGCAGCACTGTTCACAACAGCAAAAAGATGGAAACAACCTAGATACCCATCAACGGATGAATGGATAAACAAATCATGGTGTATCCACACAATGGAATACTATGCAACAATTAAGAACAACAACGAAGCTGTGAAACATAACATGGAGGAAGGTGGAACTCATTATGCTGAGTGAATTTAGTCAGTCAGAGGACAAATAGTGTATGAGACCACTATTATAAGAACTCAAGAAAAGGTTTAAACACAGAAGAAAACATTCTTTGATGGTTACAAGGATGGGGAGGGAGGGTGAGGGTTATTTACTAACCATATGGTAGATAAGAATTATCTTAGGTGAAGGGAAGGACAGCACACACTACAGGTGAAGTCAGCACAACTGGACTAAAACAAAGCTAAGAAGTTTCCTGAATACTTTCAAACACTTTGAGAGACAGAGTAGCAGGAGTAGGGGTCTGGGAGCTATGTTTTCAGGGAACATCTAGGTCAGTTGGCATAACAAAGCTTGTTAAGAAAATGTTCTGCATCCTACTTTGGTGAGTGGTGTCTGGGGTCTTAAAAGCTTGCAAGCGGCCATCTAAGATAATTGGTCCCAACCACCTGGAGTAAAGGAGAATGAAGAACACCAAAGACACAAGGAAAGTATTAGCACAAGAGACAGAAAGGGCCATACAAACCAGAGACTTCATCAGCCTGAGACCAGAAAAGAACTAGATGGTGCCCGGCTACCACCAATGACCGCCCTGACAAGAAATACAACAGAGAGTCCCTGATGGAGCAGGAAGAAGGTGGGGTGCAGAACTCAAATTCTAGTAAGAAGACCAGACTTAATGGTTTGACTGAGACTGGAGAAACCCCAGAAAACATGGCCCCTAGATTCTCTATCACCCCAGAACTAAAAAAATTTCCAAGGCCAACTCTTCAGACAGGGATTGGACTGGACTGTGGGACATAAAGTGATACTCGTGAGGAGTGTGTCTCTTAGCTCAAGTAGATACAAGTGACTAAATGGGCAGCTTCTGTCCGGAGGTGAGACCGGAAGGCAGAGAGTCTTAGGAGCTGGTTGAATGGACTTGGGGAATCAGGGGTGGAAAGGAGTAGTGTGCTGTCACAGTATGGGGAGAATAATTAGGGTCACAAAACAATGTATGTATAAAATTTTGTATGCGAGAGTAACTTGAAATGTAAACTTCATTTAAACTACAACAATTAAAATAAATAAATAAATAAAAAGTTTTGTATCCCTAGAGATTGATATTATTAACTATAATGAGGTTTTTAGATTAACTGTAAATTGTATTTATTCATTTCCATTTCCCACTTGTCTTTTCCTGTACCATAAGCAATGACAGACTTGAGAGTTTCTTTTCTGATAGACTTGAAGATTTCTTCTCTTGCTGATTTATAATAAATTATTTTCCCTTTTTGCTTCTCATTCTGAATATTACGTAGTGATAATGTAGGCATAATTTGTGAATACAATTTGGGGGTGATTATTACTTTCACAAAACACTTTAAAAATGATTTTCTGTTAACTCTTTTAAACAAAACCCCCAGTTCTATACTGTTAAATTTGCAAAATTCAAAGTAACATTAATTTTACAAAAAATGTATTTTATAAAATGAGGTTATAATTTCATAAAGAAAACAATGACAAATGGGAGGTAGTGTGACGGATCTACTCTAATCTCCTAGAATGGGAAAGGCAGTCTTTCCGAAGTGAATATCAAACGGTGAGAAATATTGAATAGTTTCAAAATGTTATATAATTGCTTAATTGACTTACTCTCTCCTGTGGCCCTCAGGCAAATGAAGTATTCATTACTCTAACTCTAGAAAAGAGCTAATCACCCAGGAGTGAGTGGGTATAATATAATTTGAAATATATAAGAATTAAAGATATAATAATGTGGTCATGAATACATGTATTGCTGATTCTTTCTATATTTCCCATGTGAAGTTATACATATCCTGAGACAGTGTGTTTTCCACTGAAAATAATAAGACTAACAAAGGTAAAGAAAATTATTTCTAACCACCAAAGTATGCATTTTACAACAGAAAAAAAAAAGATAATAAAATTCTCAAAATCTCATAACTATAATAGTGATTTTTGTCAACAATTTCCAGGACTAATTACGTAATGTCTGAAAGGAATCCTACTATAACTAATAAATTTGCACCATGGTCAGGATTAATATTTTAGTGTTTATGTGAGCAAAGAGAAAACAGAATTTTTATAAGCTGTCAAGTTTAACTAGATGGATGAACATTCTTAAGTGGCCTTGGCAGTAAGTGACACTTTGCTTTTGAACATTTTAATTATTCTACACTACAATGGGATGTGATCATCTGGGAGAGAAATATGACTATCCTATGAGAAACAGACAACAGAAAAGTGTAATAAAAATCAGGAAAATTTCCCATCCGTTTCAACATCAGTATATGGAGTTATCGAGTAGTATTTCATAGAGTCACAGATCTGGAAGGGCCCTTAATATATAATTCAGTACACACCATGTCTCCTGGAAGGAAACAGAAAATCAGAAAAAGGGGAGAGAACAACTACAGCATCTTGAATCAAAAAGCAATTCATCTTCCCTGAGGGACTGAATTGCCGGGCGGAGGGCTGTGGGGACCATGGTCTTGGGAACATCTAGCTCAATTGGCATAACATAGTTTATAAAGACAATGTTCTACATTCTACCTTGGTGAGTAGTGTCTGGGGTCTTAAAAGCCTGTGAGCAGCCATCGAAGATACTCCACTTGTCTCATCTCTTTGGGAGCAAGGGAGAGTGAAGAGAGCAGGATACAAGGAAAAGATTAGTCCAAAGGACTAATGGACCACAGCTACCGAGGCCTCCACCAGACTGAGTCCAGAGCAGCTAGATGGTGACGGACTACCACCACTGACTGCTCTGACCGAGATCACAGCAGAGGGTTCTGGACAGAGCTGGAGAAGGATTTAGAACAAAAGTCTAACTCACTAAAAAAAGACCAGATTTACTGGCCTAAAGGAGACTGGAGAAACCCTGAGAGTATGGCCCCCAGACACCCTTTTAGCTCAGTGGTGAAGTTACCTCCGAGGTTCACCGTTCAGCCGGGTAGTGGACAGCCCCATAAAACCAGCTGGGACTAATGAGGCACAGCAGTCCAGGGACAAGGACTAGAAGGCAGAAGGGGACAGGAAAGCTGGTGACAGGGAACCCAAGGTTGAGTAAGGATAGTGTTGATGTGTTGCGAGTTTTTTAACCATTGTCATAGGGAAACATGTGTACCAGCTGTTTAATGAGAAACTGTTTTGTTCTGTAAACCTTCATCTAAAGTGAGAACAGCAGCACAATTGGAAGAGTGTAGTTGATGTCACTGAACTGTGCATGTAGAAATATTTGAGGTGGTGTATCTTTGGCTATGTATATTTTCACCAAAAAAAAAAAAGGTCAAGAAGGGAGAGGGTTGACATGTCGTGGGGTCGTTAACCAATGTCATAAAACGATATGTGTACTACTGTTTCATGAGAAACTATTTGTTCCCTAAAGCTTCATCTGAAGTACAATAAAAAAAAGCAATTCATCAGCCTCTGGTACTATTTAGAAATATTCCAGACACTGGAAAAATCACATTACTTTAAATGCTCATCATATTTCTGATCAGTTTACCCAATTGTGCAGAATATGATCACTTTGGCAACCAGAGCAGGTAGAGCTCCCCCTCTGCCATTTCATCAAAGGCAAAAAAATAAAAATAAAAAATCAGTCAATCAACCAATTGACTAATTAAAAATCCATAGAATCACCAACCTGGAATTGATGCTGGGTATCATCTGATATAAGGACTTTATTTTACAGATGAGGAGACTACAACTGTCAAAAGTGACATATGTTGCCCATGATCACATTGGTAGGGAATAAAAGGCCAGTATTCAAACAGAGGGACCTTACCTGGTCGGTTGACATTGATTCAGCTATGCCAGGATAATCTTACAGGTTGCTTTATTATTTCTTATCAGCAACTCAGTGGCAGAAAAAACTACCAGATGTCTGAAAATGTGGGACATTTTCTTGTATTTACCAGAGAGAATCAGGCTCCTACCCTGTAGGGCATGTGTCAAACGTGGTACAGGAGAAGCCATTCATTTTAATGTCTTAATCACTCTTACTGTGTCTTTACCTGCTATGATAGAAGACTCCTAATAACAATATCCAAACCAAGAAGAGTTTGAAAGTGAAAGGTCCTAATTGGTGGATTTGATTTTAATATGTATTCAGATAGGAAAATTAACCAAGATATAATTTTTGCATGTATAAATAGTTAATGTACTAACTGTCAATGTAAACCATGGCCACTATTGCTCTCTAAACTTCTGCTTTGAGGATTCTGTAAGAAAGATGAGACTCATATCCTCTGCTTAGGTATTGCTTTGCCCTCATCTCTACAGACTTTTTAGATATTTCCCTGATTTCACTTTTAATGTAAATTCCCATTAAAACAAACAAATAAATAAAGATTCACATGGTGAATGAAATTCAATTCTCTCTGCCACAGATCACCAAGAAAGCAAAAGGGGTTTCATTTTCATGAATGCCTAGGATTAGAATTGCAAGAATATAATGTCATGACCTTGGAACTTCAGTGAGAATATTCTTTAAAGTAGTATTGAATAGATTGACCTAATCAAGATGTTATGTTTCTGTGGCATATCATGCTCACAGCCATTCAAAACACAACCTGTAGAAGGAAAAAGCAGAGGACACAGAGTCATTTTTTGGCTGATGTCTTATTTATTGCATCACCACCAAATGTTAAGTAAACAGAAAGGCAAATTTTCTCTTATTTCCCCATATGGGAAAAGTTCTTTACTTAGAGATTTTGTTTTAAAGCTTTATTACCAGACTGGGAAAGAAGAAATGTAGTCACATTTGCTTTCAGAGAGGAATCAGTCTTAATATATTTATACAAATGTAGTCTTCCTAAGAAAATAGATATTGAAGCTGGGGCTCTTAGGAATTCATAATACTCAGGCTAAAGGCACTATCCCTTTGGAACCAGTTACAAACCCAGGATGAGCTACAGAATTAACTAAATGAGTAATAAAAACAGAAATATAGCCTATGTCTGAAATTATATTAAGTATAATATAAAAAGAAACCAAAATGCATAACATTGCCATCCAGTAGAAAACTTACAAACTAAAATCTATTTGATTTCTTTCCATGAGCATATTCCAATTTGGAAATGTGGTTAATTATATTATATAATTATTAAAATATTTCCCATCTAAGATATTGATATTTTAGCCTAAGAGAGGCTGAATATTCCCCTCTCTTGTCACCAGCCATTTGGGTATGTGGTGGCAATGATAGCAGTCGTAGAAATAGTAGTTTTTTTCTGTCCTTATTGCAGCTATAGTGTTGTGATCTCATAACAAAAAGTCCATTGGAAACCTCCTGCAATGATTTTGCAAATGCCTAATTCCTTTTCATGAAAACGTAATTTCCTGTAGTAAGTTTCTCAATGCTTGGTTTCAGTTTCCTGAACATAAACCTTAACTGATACAATGATCATAATAGAAAACTATGTGTTGGATAGGTAAATGGACTAAAGTCACAATAAGGTTGAGAGCTATAGAATGGCCATACTTGCACTGAGAAAGAAAGTTACTAAGGAAGAATCATGATGCTGTTTATTGGAGACTAGAGACCTTCCAGAGAAAGACAACTTAGGTGGAAAATTCTGGGGAAGCGAAATCTTGATAGGGAATACCGTTATGTGTAAAAACTCACTGGTAGGTTTTGATGGTGGCAAAATAAGTGAGGGTTCCAGGGACTAGTTCCTATACTTAATGACAGTGCATCCTTGTACTATATAGCATTTTGGAATTGACAAAGTGGTACCATCTGAGCATTTTTCAACTAATGCTTCAAATTTGTAAGCCACATAAAGGAAATGTTATCTCTGCTTTGTAGATAAGGAAACTGGGGCTCAGAGAGGTTTCAAAGGGCAGAGAGTAGACTCTGGATAAAAACTGGTTTTTGGTTCTCAGTACATTTTCTCCAGCACAATGCAGCCTCTCGGTATAATAATCTCTCCTATCCAACAAAAGTAAAGTTTAAAAAAAAAAGTTACTTGAACTCATAGATGAAATACTTAAGATTAGAAATGAGAAGAAATCTGTAAAATCTTTTATATTTGCTAAAATAAATAATAAAGAATACACTTATCATTAATGTTTCAGTGCAACAACTAAAACTTGCATCAATAGCCCTAATAGCAACCTCATTTTTCATGTCTAATGTCATCCTGAGAATGTGTCCAAATTTGCTTTTATTTTTGTCTTCCAAAGACATGGCACCTCTTGTTCTCTTGGGGTATTGTCATTACCCACCTTTTCCTACTCTTGGTGATCTCATCTCTCAATTCCACACTCATTTATGGAGATTCATAATTATTCTACCACTCATCTGTCAGTTTATCATACTGGTGGTTTTTGTGTTGCTATGATGCTGGAAGCTATGCCATCAATATTTCAAACACCAGTAGGGTCTTCCATGGTAGACAGATTTCAGCAGATCTTTCAGACTTAGACAGACTAGGAAGAAATCCTGACCATTTAGTTCCAAAAATTAACCAATGAACACTGTTTGGGTCACGTTGGAATATTGTCCGATATAGTAATGCAAGATGATCCCCCTAGATTGGAAAGCACTCAAAATACAGCGGCCACATACCAATGATCTTGACAATGGCACGAGACATGGCAACATTTTATTCTGTTGTACATGGAGTTATCATAAATTAGAGCTGACTCAATGACAACTAAAACAACAGTATAGTTATTAAAATTTTACATCATTGCATATAATGCAATATTATTATATGAAATTTAAGTGCCAGGAGGTAATGTGCACAGCACATAGGTAATGTGTTTTATGAAATATATCATCATAAATGTGGTTGATTTCAAGATGAGCCACAGAATAGAAGTAAAGGACACAGCAGTGTGCAATCCACCTTGTAGCAGCCTATCTTGCACGAACAACCCAGACTCAATGCTTTTGATAACACAATACAAAGTAACCTGTGACTTACATTTATTCAATTTAAAAATGATTGCAATTTAATAATTAAATATTATGAGAAATGGACATATTAGACTTTCATTAAGAGACATTTGCTGTCAAGAGGGATTACTACATTCTATATTTAGACTCACTAATGAAAACAGCTTTGCTACCATTCAATGAACATCAAATATGTCCAAGAACTGTACTAGGTACTTCATGTAGTTATCTAATTTATTCTTCACAGTAACCTTATACAGTGTTTAAATGCATGTTTTTAGATAGATAAACATCTGAGAAAGTAAGAAATCTTAAGAGCACTTGATTAATAAGTGGTAGAACTAAAATTTGAAACTGAGTACTTCTATTCATACTACTACTAGGGAAGACTACTTCTCTAGTCTCAAACTGGCTTTGAACTAGGTAATCTGGTTCACTTTTAAGGTACAAATCACAGCAAACACTTTCTCAGCTCCTCCTATGTTTAAGCCATTTGGAACACTAGGAACTTTGAAGAACGAAATTAGTAAATTAGACATAAGTCCTGCTCCAAAGGTGCTGAAAGTCTGGTAGGCAGATAAGACCCACGCTAACAATGATACAATGAGCAAAGTGACATGAGCCTTAAGAAAAGAACAAATATAATCCCTTGGAAGTCCAGACAGTAAATTAGTCTGTTTTACTGGTGAATCAGAAATGGCTCTGTAAAAGTGATAGTATATGAATTAGACCAAGAGAGATGACTAGAGTTTAAAATATCAAGAAATAGGGAAAAAGGTCTCTCTACACATAAGGAACAGCATGAGCCCTCAAAGAGGATTTAGCAGTTGTGTTTGTTTTTGTCTTGCACTATTGCTGCTACTGTTTTTATAATGTTCAATGTGGTTTTAACAACATGGAGTATAGAGTTCATGTAAAACAATGTTGCCGCTTCACAAATTAATATTTTTCCTTACTTATACCATTAAGACATAACAAGACTTAAAATCCAGATGAAATTCTCTCTTAAACCTTCCCTTCCATACTTAAATTATAGTTACTGCTTTATTGTTTTAATCTGATATATAGTCATGTTTTCTGGTGTGCTTTTTTCTAGTGTTTTGTAACAAATTTCCACAAACTCAGTGACTTAACACCTCTTTATTATTTATTATTTATTTCACAGTTCTGTAGGTCTTAAACTGGGCAAATATAGCTGAGTTCTCTGAACAGATCCAGGCTAGGCTCTTGCCTGGAGGCTTTAAGGGAAAATTCTCTTCTAAGATCCTGCAAGATGTTGGCAAAATTCGATTCCATGCCATTGTATGAGTGAGGTTTTCATTTCTGTGCTGGCTGTTGGACAGGAATCAGTCTCAGCTCCTGGAGGTCACTCTCTGTCTTTGCACGACCCCGTCCTTTTTCAAACCCAGCAACTCAGTGGCATACACATCCTTTTTGTGCTTTGAATCTCTCTGACTTCCTTTCTACCACTTGCAGGAGAAAACCCTCTGTTCTTGTATGTCTCCTACGACTAGGTTAGGCCCACCTGGATAATTTCCCTTTTGATTAATTCAAAGTCAACTGATTGATGACTTTAATTACATCTGAAAAATCCCTTTGTCATGTAAGGTAACATAATCAGTGTGTGATACCTCATCATCTTTATAGTCCCAGGGATTAGGGGAGGAAACTTGGGGGTCCCTTTTAGAATTTGGCCTACTCTACCTGGTTTAGATGAACAGAGGTCTAGGGACAAGAAAACTTGGGTAATACTGTCTAAGGAATGATGAATAGATTTCTTTGCTCTACAGGACTTCTCCATACTTTTAACAGGTTTGTATATATTGTGATTTTCCAAGAAGAGAATACTCTATAATAATGTTTTTTAGGTTGTACACAGTTGGATATCATGGGCCATTACATCAATTTAGTACATTATGACCAATACTGGTCGCAGGAAAATGAAACTGAATAGAAAACATCACAGTGAATCACAAGAAGTAAAGACATTTTTGCGTAAGATTTATTATTCATCACACATTTTTGTGTTTATCATTTTCCAGGTAGGTTTTAAGAATTTTACCAAAATTAACACATTTTGTCTTTATAATAACCTTTACTGTGAAAGAAACAGAGGCACAAAGAGCCTGGCCCAAGATAATGCAATTGGTAAATGGTGGATGGAGCCAGGCTATGAACCCAAGCAATCTAGCTAATTTAGGCCAGTGTTCTTAAGCCCTACACTACTGCTTTAATTTTTGCTCTTCTTTCACTGGTTTTATGTCAAAAAATATTTGATAAATACAGTAGCCAAGCTCTTAACTACTGTGCTACCAGGGTTCCACGGTACTATATAATGTTTCTCAAACATAGATTGCAATGAAATTTCTCTGTTGAGCCCATCTGTTCAGTTCATCATCTATTTTTAGTAAAAATGGCTTTATGTATATAGTAGATGCCACACAGATATTTCTTTTCTAAGTCAATTTCAATAATTTAAAAATCAAATCTATAATCTCAAGTGTTGCAAAAAATATTTTAGAACTCCATTTAAATAGTCCCTTTTATTTGAGTATTTTGTGGAGAGAATCAGATTAAGATTGTTTAGTTTTATAAAGCAGTCCAGAAATTCACTGAGGTCAAGAAATTCTCATTTCCCAGATTCAAACAACTACACTCATAAAAACCAAAGTAAAAGGTAGAAATACATTCCATAAGATATTAAGCAGCATATAGAATCATTGAGCTGGATTACTTAGACAAACATGAAAGAATTTAAAGAAACATATTGTTGAGTTAAAAAAAAAAATAGAAACGAAAAAAAAAAAAAAAAGCCTAAAACACAATACTATTTCAGTAAAGAGAAAGGGTATACATACAGACAAATGAAAATGCCACTATATATTTTTTAAGAATACATACATATCTACAATGTAATGGATGCCTCTAAGGTTCAAAAATACTTAAAATATTAAAGGTACCACTAGCAGTAGTTTGCAAATTATATCATGCTGTCAGATCACATGCTTCTTCCATGGACTGTTGCCAAGTCCCAGGTGTCTTGTGCAAACTGCTAGTGACCTTCATTCCTGGGAGGAACTCTGGATGTTTCTTCATGTACCCAACTTTTCTCCTTGACCCACATACCACTGCCATTGATTATTTAACTCATTAGTTAAATGTAAGATTAGTTATTGCACTGCCTTATTTCGATGATATTGAGCTCTTTAGAAAAACTTCCATGTAAAGCATAGGTCATAGTATTTGCAATTGCTAAATTGTAACTTAAGTGATTGTTCCCTCTAGAAGCGAGGCAACGGTTGTTCAGAAAAGAAATTTTCTATGGTAACATGGCTTCTGTAGGAATATCTTCTCAAATTTCAGTTTTTGAAGCATTTTTCTGTGAAGAAAAATTATAAATATAATAATATAAATACAATAAGTGTACTTAGATCTTTGAAGGCTAAAAAATAAATACAGTTTATACTTTACACTGTCTCTTGCTTATTTTATAAGGAAAAAAATTAAGGTCATTCATGAGGATTCACATCAAATGTCTGTATCTGTCCAAAGCATTCTTCATTAATAATGACTTAAGAATTTCCTGAATGAATTTCTAGAAATCTCTTATATCAATTATAATATGTAAACCCAATTGCAAAAGAGAATTTCCCAATCTCAAAAGCAAAGAAATAGCAGCCACGTCAACATCTATTATTTCTGTCATTCATTTACTATTTATAATAAGTAACACTTCAAATTTGTGCTATGCAAAATTTTGATTAGGTTACTATTTTTTTCTTGACTGAAGTCATATGGGAAATGTATATAGAACTTATAGCTAAGGGACTGCTAAAACACCGGCTATGTCAGCCAATGATGACCTTAAAATTGCCCAAGTTAGTAGTGAGTCTCCATGTTGCTGGACACAGTATTACTCACTGCAGTAGGAAGGGTGTACTCTTCCTTAGCTTACAGTTTAAGTCATAGGTATGTAAGCATCTTACTAACATTTTCATTTAACATTGAAAAAAATCTTTCAGATTATATTAAAGATTTTTTTCTATGGTTTTAAAAAAATGAAAGTTTGAATAATAAATTTTTTTTTACATGAATCTTTGATGAAAAAATGGAAAACAAAATCTTAGAATAGTTGAAACCTGAAATGATTCCCTTATCCATGCAGGCAGATGCATAATAAGTTAACCTGAAGAAGTTGAGTTACCCATAGGTGGCCCCAGGTTTTATTATGCTGTGATAGCTCACTATAATGCTATACCCTTGACTAGCTATAAGTGTATTCTCTTACACAATAAAAAAAAGTTTATGGACAATAACATGAAGACAGTTTCATTAAGTAAAAAAAAAAAAAAGTCTTATGAATAATATTTCAAAAATAAATATAATTTGGTATACCAGGAAATAGATGTGTCCAGCACTCCGTGTTGCAAAACTTTGGTTTAATATCTATTTTGGTTGATAAGTTTTAGAAAAAAATCACATTTTCATCAATACTTGCCTTAATTAACTCTTGTACATTTTATCTCTCTCTTCAGATGGATTTTACAGCGCTATCCTATAAATTGACTAAAGAGAAGGACAATTGATTGAAACTCAGAGAAACAGGCTTCCCTGAGACAAAATAATTCATAGACCAAGAAGTTGAAAAGTCCTAAAATGTTTGAGATACTTCAGCACAGATTCAAATCAAAAGTTAGTCACAGTTACAAAAGAATTACTGGGATTCAACAATGATTGCTTTCTTGTACATATTTCAGTGTTATTTACAGCCAAATTTCTCTAAAGAATAGTCTACCCCAGCTATATTACCTTGCTTGCCACTTGCTCTTTGTGGTTGTTAGTTGCCCTGGAGTCACCTCCAAGTCACAGCAACCCCGTGTATAGCAGAATGAAACACTAACTGGACCTGCACCATCTTCACTGTGTTGTGGCCATTGTGTATTTTGAGTGCATTCCAACCAAGGGGGCTTATCTTCCAGTACTATATATGACATTATTCTGTAGTGATCCATAGGATTTTCACAGGCTAATTTTCAGAATGAGATCACCAGGCCTTTCTTCCTACTCTGTCTTAATCTTGAAACTCTGCTTAAACTTGATTTTCCTATTGTATTCCTGATTTCAATTAGTCATATGACCATTTTTCCCAGCCATCCAAACTTGAAACTTAAGAATTTCAATTATTTAATCCATAGACCTTGCCTTCCACCAATAGTCAGTTGAGAGGAAATGTTAATTCTTATACACACTATTTCACATCTCCACCACATGCTCCATTTTGCTATTACTGCCATCATTACCTCTTGCCTGCTACTATGTCCTTACATTTTGTCAACACTGAGGTAAATATGGCACTTTTATTCATGTATTCTGTGTAATACATTTTCAAACCTCTCTTGAGCTTGGTTTCTTTCTTTGGAGCACATATCTTAAACCACATTAATCTCTTCATTTCTAGTAATTCACAGAGGTGAGTATAAAAATTTTAAATGGAACTGTGATTGCTACCTCAAGGGGAGATATTTAGTAGTGTAAAGATGGAAGTAGTTTAGGTTTAAACATATCTTCACTATATGAGAAATTTTATAAGGCTGCCCTAAACCTGAAAGCCCTGTTCTCTCCATTTAGTCAGTTAGGATTCACTTAATCAACAAACCTTTGTTAAGCACTTCCTGAGTGCCAGGAACTGTTTTAGGCACTAGTTACACAGCAGTGAACAAAACAGACAACTTCCTGCCTTGAGGAAGCTTATATTCTGTGAGGAAACAGACAGAAAATAAGTAAGTTAGAGGTTACCAACAAAACCCTGTATGCCACCACAGTGCAGCATGGATCAGAGCGCGATGGAGCTCAAAATGACAAAATATCACAGGATATAGAGTGAAACCAATCCCTCAGGAAGAGCAGGCATCCTACAGACCGCACATGGAAGAACAGAAACACTGCTTTCATTTCAGCATTATACATTTTATAATAGTAGAACATGAGTTAAAGCAGTAGCTAGAGCTATAAAAATAAAGTCTGTACTTCAAGTGAGAGCTTTGTACAATTACAGAATGAAAGATTGAAAGACTAGTAGTTCTCAGCTGTTGGTATATGTTTTGATACAAGAAAGTTACCATCCTAGAAAAGGCATTAGAAATTGCCAAATGATACAAGACAATATTCTACCAAAATAACTTTTCCTTTTATCACACCTATATACATACCTATACCTATACACTTACAGCTATACCTATACCTATACCTGGGGCCTGATGGCACAGTGGTTAAGAGCTTGGCTCGTTCAAATCCACCAGCTGCTCCTTGGAAACCCTATGGGGCAGTTGTGCTTTGTCCTATAGGGTTGCTATGAGTCAGAATCTCCTTGACGGCAACCGGTTTGATTTTTACAACTGTACCTATACATACGTATATGCACATACACATACATATACAAATATTGTTGTTAGGTGTCATACATATATATATACATATGTTGTTGTTGGGTTTCCAACTCATAGTGACCCTATGTACAAAAGAATGAAACACTGCCATCCTCACAATTGCTACTATGCTTGAACCTATCATTGCAGCCACCGTGTCAATCTGTCTCATTGAGGGTTTTCCTCTTTTTTGCTGAACATCTACTTTATCAAGCATGATGTCCTTTTCCAGAAACTGGTCCCTCCTGATAATATATCCGAAGCATATGAGACAAAGTCTCATCATCCTCATGTCTAAGGAGCACATATATATGTACACAAATACATATACATACATATTTTTATCACACTTGTATACATATACAGATATATTTTACATGTATGCTTACGTATATTAATCACACCTATATATATATATATACATATATATTTCTTTCACTGTCTGTATGCATGTTATGCATCTATCCATTTATCTACGTATAGTTCTTAAAACCAAGAATTCAGACATTAATTAATGATTTTATTGTCTTTGTAAACCCCATAATAATAGAATATTTTCATCTGCTGTTAATATTCAATAATGAGGCAAAGTGAACCACAACTGGAAATTGTCCAGAATCAGTAGCAGAGGGAAGTAACCCCTCTTATATTGCCTTTTAAGGTTCCTTTTCCTACTTATTGTTACTTTTAAAAAAAAGTATCATATCATTTAATCTCTAGTCCATCTCTCTGAAATCAAATCTATCCCCCTCAATCTAATCTATGATATGTTGTTAGTCTTCATTAAGCATACTCCACAGTTCTCTACTCCCTGAAGAATAGAATCTCTATAACCTGGGTAACCTAAAGCTAAAAACCATGCTATATATTATGAACCATGCCAAGTGAAATAAATATTGTTCCTCATTCATAATTGTTTACCCTATTTCTTCCTTCTATAAAGTAAGCACCTTCTAATTTTACATATCTAAAAATCTTCCCAAGTCTTAGAATTCAATTCAGGTATTTATTCCATGAAGATTTTCTTCTCAGAATAACCTCTCTTTATTTTACACAAAACAGTCTCTCCATATTATGCACACACAGCGCTCTCACCAAATCAGCCTCCTAATATTGGAAGCTCTGGTGCTCAGTCCTCAATCACATCCCCGCCTTTATCTGCACTCACTTCTTCCGTGAGCCCATCTAACCTCATGGGTTTAAATATCATCTATTTGTCACTGATTAATAAATTGATTTATCCTACCCAATTCTATCTTCAGGTTCTCAGACTTATATGTCCATCTGCATGCTTGATATAACCACAAAAATGTTTAATAATTTTTTTTCAGAATTAACATTTCCAAAACTGAACTCCAGATCTTCACTCCAGCCTGCTCCTCCCACACCCTTCTACATCTTAGTAGGTGAGAATGTCATCCTTGCAGTTGCTCAGGACGGAAACTTGGAATAGTCCTTGATACACTGTCTTACCCAAACCCTGTCCAATCAACCAGGAAATCCTTTTGGTTCCACCTTCAGACTTCATTTAAATTAAACTACCTCTCAATAATGCCATTGCTATCATCTAGTCTTATCCATCATCATATCTTTGTGTGGAATTTTTGGAATAATAACCAGTGTTAACTCTTATCATTTGTAATACAATACAGCAGCCAATATCCTACAAAGATCTACATGATGTGCCCTACCCATTTCCTCTCTGTCATCATCTTTTTCCCTTACCTTCCTTGCTCACTCTACTTCAGCTGCACTGGCCTCCTTGATCTTTCTCATATACACCAGGCGTACTCCCCGTATGGGACGTTTGTAGTGGTTAGTCTCTATGCCTAGAATGTCACTTTTTCAGATACTTTAGTGGCTAACTTCCTCATCTATATCATGTTTACATAAATACTACCTTCTCCATGGGCCCTACCTTGGCTACCTTATTTAAAATTTCAACTTGCCACACCCTACACTCTTAATCACCTCTACCTGTTCTATTTTTTATCCATGGTACTTATCTTCTTTCTAATATACTATATAGTTTACTTATGCATGTTTTTTACTATCTCTGTCAACTAGGATCTTACATAGAAGTGATTTTCTTATATTTTAATCACAAATGTCTCTCAAGTACCTAGATCAGTGTTGAATAAGTGAATCATCCTCTTTCTTAAGCTATTATATATACTCTGTAGTGCAGTTATTTGAGTATCTTTTATTTCCCTTCTAAGTGTGTAGTCTTCATTAGAAAAAGATCAGTGTCTGATTTACCTTTGTTAACCACTTTTCTATCTTCACATAACACATAAGTCTTAGGTCATACAACTATTTTGGTATGAAACAAGTATAATTTTTTTTTTTAAATTGGGTATATTAATTTTTAGGATATGGGTGTGTCATGGATTGAATTGTGTCCCTCAAAATTATCTGTCAACTTGGCTAGGCCATGATTCTCAGTATTGTGTGATTGTCCCCCATTTCATCATCTAATGTGATTTTCCTATGTGTTGTAAACCCTACCTCTATGATGTTAAAGAGGTAGGATTATCAGCAGTTATGTTAATGAGGCAGGACTCAACCTGCAAGATTAGGTTATGTCTTAAATCAATCTCTTTTGAGATATGAAAGAGAGAAGTGAGCAGAGAGACATGGGGAACTCATACCACCAAGAAACAAGAGCCAGGAGAATAGAGTGTCCTTTGGACCCGAAGTCCCTGCACTGAGAAGCTCCTTGACCAGGAAAGATTGATGATAAGGACCTTCCCCCAGAGCTGACAGAGAAAGAAAGCCTTCCCCTGGAGGTGAGACCCTGAATTCAGACATCTGGCCCCCTAGACTGTTAGAAAATAAATTTGTCTTTGTTAAAGCCATCCACCTGTGGTATTTATGTTATAGCATTACTAGATATCTAAGACAGGGTGTTTCACAAAAATGTATCCACAATTAATAAATAAAAACAGGAAATGAAAAGCCATTGAGAAGTCAGGTAGGGCCTCCTTTCCATCTCTCTGTGGAGCCAGGTAGTTTTTTGTCTCAGGTTCTCTGAATATTTGCTAAATTTTCCTCTTCCTCCATCTCTGTGACTTGTTGTCTCTCCACCTCATCGCCTCAAGCCCAAATCCCATCTCCAGATTTCACTGCTTCTTCATGTTCATGACAAAAGACAACTACCCACAGTTCCTTAGTGTAACACTCTCTCAAAGAATAAATGACCCATTTCATTTGAGCTTTGACCTAGCTAAAATGAGCTATAAAAATTTAACCTATCATGGCCCAAAGTCCATCAAATGGAGAACAGTCTTTTTAACAAATGGTGCTCGCAAAACTGGATGTCCATCTGCAAAAAAATGAAACAGGACCCATACCACACCCTATCTACAAAAACTAATTCAAAATGGATCAAAGACCTAAATATAAAGCCAAAAACTATAAAATTCATAGAAGAAAAAATAGGATCAGCACTAGAGGCCCTAATGCACGGCATTAACAGGATATAAACCATAACCATCAACACACAAACCCCAGAAGATAAGCTAGATTACTGGGATCTTCTAAAAATTAAACATATATGCTCATCAAAAGACTTCATCAAAAGAGTAAAAAGAGAAATTACAGACTGGGAAAAAATTTTTGGACAGTACAAGTCAGACAAAGGTCTAATCTCTAAAATCTACAAGAAAATCCAACACTTCTGCAACAAAAAGACAAATAATCCAATTTAAAAATGGGCAAAGGAAATGAACAGACATTTCACCAAAGAAGACATTCAAGCAGTCAACAGAAACATGAGGAAATTCTCACGATCACTAGTCATTAGAGAAATGCAAATTGAACCCACACTGAGATAGTATCTCACCCGGGCATTACTGGCACAAATCAAAAAAACTGGATATAAAAAATGTTGGCGAGGCTGTGGAGAGATCGAAACTCTTACGCACTGCTGGTGGGAATGCAAAATGATACAACCGTTTTGGAAAATGATATGGAGCTTCCTCAGAAAGCTAGAAATAGAAATACTATATGGTCCAGCAATCACACTCCTAGGAATATATCCAAGGGAAATAACAGCAGTCACATGAATAGATGTATGCACACCCATATTCATTGCAGCGCTGTTCACAATAGCAAAAAGATGGAAACACATCTAGATGCCCATCAACAGATGAATGAATAAACAAACTATGGTACATACACACAATGGAGTATTACACAATGATAAAGAACAATGATGAATCAGTGAAGCATCTCATAACATGGATGAAACTGGAGAACATTATGCTGAGCGAAATAAGTCAATCACAAAAGGACAAATAGTGTATGAGATTCTACTGTAAAAATTCATGTAAAAGTTTACACACAAAAAAAAGTAACAATCTTTGTTGGTTAAGAGGGATGGGAGGGGTGAAGGGGGAAACCAAATAGACCATAGATAAGTGGTAACTTTGGTGAAGGGTAAGACAGTACACAATACTGGGCAAGCCAGCACAACTTGAACAAGAAAAGGCCATGGAAGCTCCATAGACACATCCAAACTCCCTGAGGGACTGAATTGCTGAGCAGAGGGCTGAGGAGACCATAGTCTGCAGAACATACAGCTCAATTGGCATAACACAGTTTATAAAGACCATATTCTACATTCTACTTTGGTGAGTAGCATCTGGGGTCTTAAAAGCCTGTGAGCAGCCATCTAAGATACACCACTGGTCTCACCCCTTCGGGAGCAAGTGAGAATGAAGAGAACAGGATACAAACAAAAGATTAGTCCAAATGACTAATGGACCACAGTTACCGTGGCCTCCACAAGACGGAGTCCAGCACAGCTAGATGGTGCCAGCTACCACCACTGACTTTTCTGACTGGGATCACAACAAAGAGTCCTGGACAGAGCTGGAAAAGGATGTAGAACAAAATTCTAGCTCTCAAAAAATACCAGATTGAGGACTTCTGGCAAAATGGCACTCTAGGCAGAAGCACCACGCCGTCCCTCCACAGCAAAAATCCGAAAAACTAAGCTGAACAGAGGAAACAGCAATCCTGAAACCCTAAAACATCAAATGAAGAGATAAAGAACTTAGCCAAGCACCAAATGGAGTGAGAAACTGACAGAGAACGGGGAGCGAGGAGAGATTCATGTGGAGGTCCCCTATCAGCTAGCACAGCACAAATCCGCCATCCTGGACTCCTATCAGAAACCAGCAAATAGGAGGTAGGAGAAAGCAGCTTGACGGAGCTTTCAGCAGGTGACAGAACAACCAGTAACTGGCGATATACACTTTCCCACCCCCTACCATTCTTCACCCCCACTTGCCTTCTTCTGCTTCCCTTGGCCACAGTCTCTTGGCCAGGAAGCACCGGCTGCTTGGATTATACCCGCATGCACTGGCCGACTCCCTGAGTGCCATTTGTTGGCTGCTGGTATAGCTTTTTTCCACTTCTTTTGATTTCTTCCTTAACTCTCACCACCTCCCCCTCCCTTCACTCAAATACCTGGCTCCATGCACCATCTTTGCTTCTTCCTAAGAGTCTGTGGAGCTCTGTTATAGTGTGGAACTGCTTCCTGGTCTGTACCACTACACTGGTGGGATCCTGGGGCTTTTTTTGTTGTTTTGAATTGTTTCTTTGTTTTATTTTTCTTCTCTCAAGTTGGAAGCCCACTCTGGCCAGGCAGTGCTACCCGGATTGGGACCTATCCCCTCAGCTTGAGCAGACACGCAGAGGGATCCCTAAGGGCATTTCTTTTCTCTTGGTTTTTTTTTTTTTTTCTTTTCCTGTTTTTTTGGGGGCCTTTTCCCATTCTTTTTTTTATTTCTTTTGTTTTCTTTTCCCTCCTTTTCCCTTTTTGTCTTTCTTCATTACTCATTTTCTCATCTCTCTATACCTTCCTTCCCTTCCTGTATACTAAATACCTGGCACCGAATACCTCTACACCTTCTAGCCAGGCTGTACTTCAACACCTAGAAACAACTTCCCCAGACCTCGTAGCTGCACTGGTGGGATCCGTGGGAGCTTTGCTGTTCTTTATTCTTTCTAATTTTTATTTATTCATTCATTTCTTTTATTTTTTTTCTTTCTGTTCCCCTTTTTGTTTTTCTCCATTTCGTAGTTTCTCATCTCTCCACTCCAACAGCAAGCTCCCCTAGCACTCTTTTTTGTTTGTTTGTATGTTTTTGGCACCTGTTCCTCTGTCCTCTCTCCTATACCTGTCTTTGCTCCACACATAACAATCTCCCCCCTCCATCCTGCCTACCTGCACCATGAGCTTAACATCACACCACCAAACAGCAAAAGCACAGCCTACTGGAACCTGCCCTGCACTGACTACTGACCTGCCGTGGTGGCTGTAGTAAGTGTCACAAACAACACATCCCAGCAACTCCTCTTCAGCTAGACCTGCCCTGCTGTACCATATCTGAGCGACTGACCCTGCCAATTGGAGAAGGAGGTGAAAAGTATCATGCCCACAGATGAGCAAACAACAAAGAACACACAGTCCACCTGCTCAGACAGAGCCAGATTAACAAAAAGATGAATTAAACAAATCTACAATCAATAAATGAGAAAAGTAACTACTGGTGCCACAAAGACAGCAGACAATATCAAAACATTTACAAAAACAAGACAGGATGGTTCAAGTAAGCATTCAAAATAAAACACCAAATGACTTTCCAGTGGAAGAAAAGGCAAACTACCTGATAGGGAATTCAAATCTCTAATACTCAGAATTATCCAAGAGTTGAAGCAAAAAGCAGACAAAAATGAGGAAAAAAATAGACAAATTCATGGAAAAGGTAGAGAAATTCATGGAAAATACAGACAAAAAATGGAAGAATTAAGGAAAATAATGCAGGAAAAAATGCCAAAATAAATTCACAACCAGAAATTACACAAAAACAGCAATTAGAAATCCAAAATATAAACAACAAGATTTCAGAAATGGACAGTGTCATAGAAGGGAGGAGGAGCAGATTTGAATTCGTGGAAGACAGGATCAACAGATTTGAAGCCAAACACTTGGATACAACTCTGTTGAGGGAAACTCAGAAAAAAGAACAAAGAAAAATGAGACCCTAAGAATTATGTAGGATACAATCAAAAGCAAAAATTTGTGAGTGATCAGAGTTCCAGAACAGGAGGAGAAAACAGAAAACACAGAGGATCATTGAAGAACTGCTGACAGAAAACTTCTCCAATATCATGAAAGACGAAAAGCTGGCCATCCAAGAAGCTCAATGAAACCCATATAGAAGAGACCCCAAAAGAAAATCACCAAGGCATATCATAATCACACTCTCCAAAACCAAAGACAAACAAAGAATCCTGAGAGCAGCACGAGAAAAACAAGAAGTCACATACAGATGAGAAACAATAAGACTAAGCTCAGATTATTCGGCAGAAACCATGCAGGCAAGAAGGCAATGAGATGACATATATAAAATCTTGAAAGAAAAAAATTACCAGCCAAGAATAATATATCCTGCAAAACTCTTGTTCAAATTTGATGGTGAAATTAGGTCATTTCCAGATAAACAGGAATTAAGGGAATATGTAAAAGTCAAAACAAATTTACAAGAATTATTAAAGGGAGTTCTTCAATCTGAGAACCAACAGCTTCAGCTCACAGGCAGAATCTAGGACGCAGGATCATACCAGCCAGATACCAGTCTAGGTAATGAACTCTTAAGGATTATTGAAAACCAAAAGAAATAAAACAGGGAATCAGAGCAGTTAATCAGTAAATGACAACATCAAAACAATAAAAGGCGGAATAACTGGCATAGGTATATTGCCTTCTAATGGAGAGGAAGGCAAGGCAATACCAAGTAATGGTAGACTGCTTCCAACTTAAAAAGATATGGGTAAATTTCACAGTAACCACAAAGAAAGTTAACAGACATACTCATAAAAATAAAGAGGAAAAACATGAAGTCTCAGTAAAAACAAAACCTACAAGAACAAAAGAAATGAAAAAAAATACTCAAACAAAAGGAATTCAGCACAGGAGAGTAAAAAGAACAAAGAAAATGTCAGCAACACAAACAAAAGCACTACAAAATGACAGCAATAAACTCACATCTATCAATAATTACACTGAATGTAAATGGACTCAGTACACCCATAAAGAGATGTAGAGTGACAGAATGAATAGAAAAACAGACTCCATCAATATGCTATCTACAAGAGACACATCTTAGAAACAAAGACATGAATTTATTAAAAATCAAAGGTTGGAAAAAATATATCAAGCTAACAACTACCAAAGAAGAGCAGGAGTGGTGTCATGGATTGAGTTGTGTCTCCCAAACATATCTCTCTGCTTGGCTGGGTCATGATTCCAAGTGTTGTGTGACTGCGTAATCTGATGTGATTTTTTACGTGTTGTAAACTCTATCATTATGATGAGATTATATGTGATCTCCTTGTGTGTTGTAAATTCTATCACTGTGATGAAGTTATACTGATGAGGTTGACAAGATTAGATAGTGTCTTAATGCAATCTCTTTTGAAATATAAAAGAGAGAAGCAAGCAGAGAAACATGGGAACCTCATACCACCAAGAAAACAGTGCTAGGAGCAGAGTACATCCTTTGGACCTGAGGTTCCTCTGCAGAGAAACTCTGAGACCAAGGGAAGATTGATGACATGGACCTTCCTCCAGAGCCGACAGAGACAGAGAGAGCCTTCTCCTGGAGCTCCTGCCCTGAATCTGGACTTGTAACCTACAGGACTGGGAGAGAACAAATTGCTCTTTGTTAAAGCCATCCACTTGTAGTATTTCTGTTGGAGCAGCACCAGATGACTAAGACAAGTGGCAATACTAATCTCAGATAAAATACACTTTAAAACAAAATCCACCATAAAAGACAAAGAATCATTAACAGTATGATACATCATAAAGACATAACGATAATAAACATCTACGCATCCAAAGACAGTGCTCCAAAATACATAAAACAAACTTTAACAGCACTGAAAAGAGAAATTGACAGTTCCACAATAATAGTAGGAGACTTCAACACACCACTCTCAGTAAAGGACAGAACAACTAAAAAGAAACTCAGCAAAGATATGGGAGACTTAAAGGTCACAATCAGCTAAATTGACCTCATAGATATATATAAAACACTCCATCCAACATCTACGAAGTACACGTTCTTTTCCAACACACATGGAGTGTTCTCCAGGATAGACCACATCTTAGGCCACAGAGCAATCTTCAACAAGATCCAAAACGTTGAGACGATACAAAGTATCTTCTCTGACCACAATGCCATCAAGGTAGAAATTCACAACAGAAAGAGCAAGGAAAAAAAATCAATTACATGAAAACTGAATAACACCCTGATTACAAACCCCTGGGTTACAGAAGAAATAAGAGATGGAATCTAAAAATTCCTAGAATCAAATGAGAATGAAAACACATCATAGCATAACCTTTGGGACACAGCAAAGGCAGTCCTCAGAGGACAATATATAGAATTACATACACACATCAAAAAGGAAGAAAGGGACAAAATCAAAACATTAACTACACAACTCAGACAAACAGAAAGAGAACGGCCAAAAAAGCCCAGAGCCACTGGAAGAAAGGAAATAATAAAGATCAGAGAAGAAATCAATGAAATAGAGAATAGAAAAACAATAGAAATAATAACAAAACCAAAAGTTGTTCTTTTAAAGAATCAACAAAATTTAAAAACCACTGGCCAGACTGATAAAAGAAAAACAGAAGAGGACTCAAACCAAATAAGAAAGGAAATGGGCAACATTACAACAGAACCAACTGAGATAAAAAAGATCATAACAAAGTATTATAAAAAACTACATTCCAACAAATCTGAAAATCTAGACGAAATGGATAAATTTCTAGAAACACACTACCTACCCAAACTACAACAAAGTGATGTTGAAAATCTGAACAAACCCATAACAAGGGAAGATATTAAAAAGGTAATAAAAAAAACTCCAACAAAAAAAAATCCCTGGCCGAGACGGCTTCACTGGAGAATTCTGCCAAACATTCAGAGAGAGCTTCTACCACTAAAACTAAAGCGATTTCAGAGCATAGAAAAGGAAGCAACACTTCCGAATTCATTCTATGAAGCCAGCATAACCCACATACAAAAACCAGGCAAAGATGCCATGAAAAAAAAAAAAAAAAAGGAAATTACAGACCAATAACTCTGATGAGTATAGATGCAAAAACTCTCAACAAAATTCTAGCCAATAGAATTCAGCATCATATCAAAAAAATAATACACCACGACCAAGTAGGATTCATACCAAGTATGCAAGGTTGGTTCAACATTAGAAAATCAATCAACGTAATCCACCACATAAATAAAAGGAAAGAAAGAATCACATGAACATCTCAATTGATGCAGAAAAGGCATTTGACAAAGTCCAACACCCATTCCTGATAAAAACTCTCAATAAAATAGGTATAGAAGGGAAATTTCTCAACATAATAAAGGACATCTATGCAAAACCAATGGCCAACATCATTCTTAATGGGGAGAGGCTGAAAACATTCCCCTTGAGAACAGGAACAAGACAAGGATGCCCTATTTAACATTGTGCTGGAAGTTCTAGTTAGAGCAATAAGGCAAGAAAAAGAAATAAAGGGCATCCAAATTGGTAATGAAAAAGTTAAACTGTCCCTGTTTGTGGATGATATGATACTATACATAGAAAACCCTAAAGACTCCACAAGAAATCTACTGGAACTAATAGAAAGATTCAGCAGAGTAGCAGGATACAAAATAAACATTCAAAAATCAGTTGGATTCCTATACACCAATAAGGAGAAGGATGACAAGGAAATCAGGAAAACAATACCATTTTCAATAGCCCCTAAAAAGATAAAATACTTTGGAATAAATCTGACCAGGGATGTAAAAGACCTATACAAAGAAAACTACAAAACACTACTACAAGAAACCCAATGGGATCTGCATAAATGGAAAAACATACCATGCTCATGGATAGGCAGAATCAACATTGTGAAAATGACAATTCTACCCAAAGCAATTTACAAATACAATGCAATCCTAATCCAAATACCAACAACATTCTTTAAAGAGATGGAAAAACTAATCATTAACTTTGTATGGAAAGGGAAGAAGCCCCGAATAATTAAAGCACTACTGAAGAAGAAGAATAAAGTTGGACAACTCACACTACCTGACCTCAGAACCTACTATACAGCTACAGTAGTCAAAACAGCCTGGTACTGGTACAATGACAGATACATTGACCAATGGGACAGAATTGAGAACCCAGATGTAAATCCATCCACCTACGGTCACCTGATCTTTGACAAGGGCCAAAAGTCCATCAAATGGGGGAGAAAATAGTCTTTTTAACAAATGGTGCTGGCAAAACTAGATATCCATCTGCAAAAAAATGAAACAGGACCCATACCTCAAACCATATACAAAAACTACTTCAAAATGGATCAAAGACCTGAATATAAAGCCTAAAACTATAAAGTTCATAGAAAAAAAAAAAGGACCAATACTTCAGGCCTTAATACACGACATTAACAGGATACAAACCATAACCATCAATGCACAAAAGCTAGATAACTGGGATCTTCTAAAAATAAAACACTTATGCTCTTCAAAAGACTTCACCAAAAGAGTAAAAGAGAACCTACAGACTGGGAAAAGATTTTTGGACAGTGCAAGTCACAGAAAGGTCTAATCTCCATAATCTACAAGAAAATCCAATGCCTATATAACAAAAAGACAAACAAATCTATTAAAAAATGGGCAAAGGAAATGAACAGACACTTCACCAAATAAGACATTCAAATGGCCAACAGACACATGAGGAAATGCTCGGGTTCACTGGCCATTAGAGAAATGCAAATGAAAACCACAATGAGACACCATCTCACCCCGGCATTACTGGCACGAATCAAAAACACCAGAAATAACAAATGTTGGAGGGTCCGCGGGGAGATCGGAACTCTTATGCACTGCTGGTGGGAATGCAAAATGATACAACCATTTTGGAATATGATATGGCGCTTCCTCAGAAAGCTAGAAATAGACATACCATTCGATCCAGCAATCCCACTCCTAGGAATATATCCTAGACATATGCACACCTATGTTCATGGCAGCATTGTTCACAATAGCAAAATGATGGAAACAATGTAGATGCCCATCAACAGATGAATGGATAAATAAACCATGGTACATACACACAATGGAGTACTATGCAACGAGAAAGAACAACAATGAATCTGTGAAGCATCTCATAACATGGATGAAACTGGAGGACATTATGCTGAGTGAAATAAGTCAATCAGAAGAGGACAAATATTGCATGCAACCTCCATTGTAAAAACCCATGAAAAAATTCACACACAAAATGTAACAATCTTTGTTGGTTACCAGGGATGGGAGGGGTGGGGGGGGATACTAAATAGGCAATAGATAAGTGGTATCTTGGGTGAAGAGTGAGACAGTACACAATACAGGGGAAACTAGCACAACCTGTACAAGGAAAGGTCATGGAAGCCCCATAGACACACCCAAACTCCCTGAGGGACTGAATTGCTGGGCGGAGGGCTGTGGGGGCCATGGTCTCGGTGAACATCCAGCTCAAGTGGCATGACACTGCTTACAGCTTATAAAGACAATGCTCTACATTCTACCTTGGTGAGTAGTGTCTGGGGTCTTAAAAGCCTGTGAGCGGCCATCTAAGATACTCCACTGGTCTCATCCCTTCGGGAGCAAGGGAGAATGAAGAGAACAGGATACAAGGAAAAGATTAGTCCAAAGGACTAATTGTTCACAGCTACTAAGGCCTCCACCGGACTAAGTCCAGAACAGCTAGATGGTGCCCAGCTACCACCACTGACTGCTCTAACCAGGATCACAGCAGAGGGTTCTGAACAGAGCTGGAGAAGGATGTAGAACATAATTCTAACTCACAAAAAAAAAATACCAGATATACTGGCCTAAAGGAGACTGGAGAAACCCCAAGAATATGGCCCCCAGACACTCTTTTAGCTCAGTGGTGAAGTTATCTCCAAGGTTCACTGTTCAGCCTGGGAGTGGACAGCCCTGTAAAACCAAATGAGACTAACGAGGTACAGGAGTCCAGTGACAAGGGCCAGAAGGCAGAAGGGGACAAGGAAGCTGGTGATAGGGAACCCAAGGTTGAGTAAGGATATTGTTGATGTGTTGTGAGATTGTTAACCATTGTCATAGGGCAACATTTGTAGTAACTGTTAAATGAGAAACTATTTTGTTTCATAAGCCTTCATCTTAAGTGAGAATAACAGCACAATTGGAAGAGCATAGTCAATGTTACTGAACTATGCAAGAAGAAATTTTTGAAAAGGTGTATCTTTGGCTATGTGTATTTTCACCAAAGAAAAAAGGTTGAGAAGTTAGAGGGATGACATGTTGTTGTTAACCAATGTCATAAAATAACATGTGTACTTCCGTTTCATGAGAAACTATTTGTTCTGTAAGCCTTCACCTGAAGTACAATATAAATAAATAAATAAATATCACATAAACAAGTATATTATATATGAGGGATTTACAGAATTATAAAGTAAAATGTGGTAAATGTCAACAGTTGTAGAACCTAAGTGTAAAATATAGGATGGTTCATGTGTGTGTGTGTGTATTATTCTTGGAACTTTTGTGTAACTTTTAAATTGTTTACAAGTAAAAAAAATAATAGTTTTAATAAGTGCTAGGGTTCCCTGGGTCGTACAAACAGTTAAGCGCTCGACTACTAAGAGAAAGGTTGGCAGTTCGAACTTTGATAACTGACGTCTTGCTTTCATGGAGAAATATTCACGGGACAAGACATTTTAGGAAAATAACATCTTTGCATTTTTCCTGACAAATCACAGCTTCTTAACACAAACTGCTATGTTCTGAAATGTGACAGATGATAAAAGAAGTCTCTTCAAGAGAAAACTAACTTCTTTTCTTGGTAAAAGTAGCAAAGTCACTACTCTGAGACTAACATGGGGTCAGTCCACATTTTAAATCTAAACTGTGGGACCATTTCATCTGCGTTCACTTTCCAGGGATGCAAACTTCTGTGCGTGAGGATTAAGAAGAACTAGACTACGGATTTAAACAACTTCCTTAGACATTCATAAAGGATTTTGTACTGCCACTGCTATATAATTTCTCCGTCTCATAGGACTCTGGCCTGGAAGGAAATTCCTCATAAAGCTTTTAATTCCTCTTCAATTATCTGGCAGCATCTGATTTCAACTGTGTAACAATCCTCTAAGGTATTGATATAGCTATTAATTAACCTTCAGAAAAGAGAATGTCCTCCAACTTTTTTAATGACAATATTTGGAATCATACCTAACTTATCAAGGCTATATTAAAATTTACTTGCTTCATTTTCACACGCACTCAAAAAAAAATCAGTTGGATTCATACACGTCAATAAAGTGAACAATGAAAAGGATATTAGGAAAACAATACAAATTATAATAGCCCCTAAAAAAATAAAATACATAGGAATAAATCTAAACAGGGATGTAAAAGACCTATACAAAGAAAACTACAAAACACTACGGCAAGAAACCCAATGGGATCTACAGAAATGGAAAAACATACCATGCGTATGGATAGGTAGACTCAACATTGCAAAAAAGACAATTCTACCCAAAGCAATTTACAGACACAATGCAATCCCTACCCAAATACCAACAACATTCTTCAAAGAGATGGAAAAACTAATCATTAACTTTATACGGAAGTGAAGAAGCCCCGCATAAATAAAGCACTATTGAAGAAGAAGAATAAATTTGGAGGACTCACACTACCTTACCTCAGAACCTACTATACAGCTACGGTATTCAAAACAGTATGGTACTGGTACAATGACAGACACATTGACCAATGGAACAGAATGGAGAACCCAGATGTAAATCCATCCACCTACGGTCACCTGATCTTCGACAAGGGCCCAAAGTCCATCAAATGGAGAAAAGACAGTCTGTTTAACAAATGGGGCTGGCAAAACTGGATATCCATCTGCAAAAAAATCAAACAGGACACATACCTCACAACATACACAAAAACTAATTCAAACTGGATCAAAGACCTAAATATAAAGCCCAAAACTATAAAGTTCATAGAAGAAAAAATAGGACCAATGCTACAAGCCCTCATACATGGCATTCATAGGATATGAACCATAACCATTGACATGCAAACCCCAGAAGATAAGCTAGATAACTGGAATCTTCTAAAAATCAAACACTATGCTTTTCAAAAGACTTCACCAAAAGAGTAAAAAGAGTACCTATAGACTGGGAAAAAATATTTGGGCAGTACAAGTCAGGCAAAGGTCTAATCTCCATAATCTACGAGAAAATCCAACACCTCTACGACAAAAAGACAAATAATCCTATTAAAAAATGGGCAAAGGAAATGAACACACACTTCACCAAAGAAGACATTCAAGCGGCCAACAGACACATGATGAAATCCTCACGATCACTAACCATTAGACAAATGAGAATTAAAACCACAGTGAGATAACATCTCACCATGGCATTACTGGCACGAATCAAAAACACTGGAAATAAATGTTCCAGGGGCCGTGGGGAGATCGGAACTCTTATGCACTGCGGGTGGGAATGCAAAATGATACAACCATTTTGGAAAATGATATGGCACTTCCTTACAAAGCTAGAAATAGAAATACCATACGATCCAGCAATCCCACTCCTAGGAGTATATCCTAGAGAAATAAGAGTTATCACTTGAATAGACATAGGCACACCCATGTACATGACAGCATTGTTCACAATAGCAAAAAGATGGAAACAACCTAGATGCCCATCAACAGAAAAATGGATAAAGAAACTATGGTACATACCCACAGTGGAGTACTATGCAATGATAAAGAGCAATGATGAATTTGTGAAGCATATCATAACATGGATGAAACTGGAGGACATTATGCTGAGTGAAATAAGTCAATCACAAAAGGACAAATACTATATGTGACCTCTATTGAAAAAACCCATGAAAAATTCACACACAAAATGTAACAATCTTCGTTGGTTACCAGGGATGGAGGGGTAGGGGGGAAATACTAAATAGGCAATAGATAAGTGGTATCTTGGGTGAAGGGTGAGACAGTACACAATACTGGGGAAACCAGCACAACTTGTACAAGGAAGCTCCCTAGACACATCCAAACTCCCTGAGGGACTGAATTGCTGGGCGGAGGGCTGTGGGGACCATGGTCTCACGCAAAATCTAGGTCAGTTGGCATAACACAGTTTATAAAGACAATGTTCTACATTCTACCCTGGTGAGTAGGGTCTGGGGTCTTAAAAGCCTGTGAGCAGTCATCTAAGATACTCCTCTGGTCTCACCCCTTCGGCAGCAAGGGAGAATGAAGAGAACAGGATACAAGGAAAAGATTAGTTCAAAGGACTAATGGACCACAGCTACCAATGCATCCACCAGACTGAGTCCAGTACAGCTAGATGATGCCCGGCTACCACCACTGACTGCTCTGACCAGGATCACAACAGAGGGTTCTGGACAGAGCTTGAGAAGGATGTAGAACAATATTCTAACTCACCAAAAATATATCAGATTTACTGGCCTGAAAGAGACTGGAGAAACCCTGAGAGTATGGCCCCCAGACTCCCTTTTAGCTCTGTGGTTAAGTCGCTTCTGAGGTTTACTGGACAGCCCCATAATACAAAATGGGACTAATGAGGCTCAGCAGTCCAGGGACAAAGACTAGAAGGCAGAATGGAACAGGAAATCTGGTAATAGGGAACCCAAGATTGAGTAAGGACAGCGTTGACATGTAGTGGGGTTGTTAACCATTGTCATAGAGCAACATGTGTACTAACTGTTTAATGAGAAACTATTTTGTTCCGTAAACCATCTAAAGTGAGAACAGCAGCACAACTGGAAGAACATAGTCAATGTCACTGAACTGTGCATGTAGAAATTTTTGAAATGGTGTATCTTTGGCTATGTATATTTTCACCAAAAAATAAAAATAAAAAGGTCAAGAAGGGAGAGGGTTGACATGTCATGGGGTTGTTAACCAATGTCATAAAACAATATGTATACTGGCTGTTTAATGAGAAACTATCTGTTCTGTAAACCTTCAACAAAAGTACAATTAAAAAAAAAAAATTCCAGATTTGCTGGCCTGACAGATTGCAGAAACCCTGAGAGTATGGCTCCCGTATGCCCTTTTATGTCAGAAATGAAGTCACTCCTGAGGTTCATTGTTCAGCCAAAGATTAGACAGCCCCACAGAACAAAATGAGACTAATGGGGCACAACAGCCCAGGGACAAGGACTAGAAGGCAGGAGGGGACAAGATAGCTGGTGATAGGGAACTCAAGTTTGAGATGGGACAGTGTTGACATGTCGTAGTGTTGTTAACCATTCTCATAGGGCAATATATTTACTAACCGTTTAATGAGAAACTATTTGTTGTGTAAATATTCATCTAAGGTACAAAAAAAAAAGAATTATCTATGTGAAATCAAATTGATAACAGCAACTCAAAAGGTTTGATGGGAAGCCTAGGGGGTAATGAGTTGAAGACAATGGTGATGGAATAATTTGGAAAAGGATAGTGAGAATAGCAGCACAACTGGAAGAATGTAATTGATGTCACTGAACTGTACATGTAAAAACATTTGAAATGGTGTAACTTTGGCTATGTATATTTTTACAAAAAAAAAAAAAACAAAACAGGTCCTCCAACTTCAAGAAGGGAGAGTGTTAACATGTTGTGGAGTTGTTAACCAATGTCATAAATTTGTGTACTGACTGTTTAATGAGAAACTATTAGTTCTGTAAACCTTCATCTGAAGTACAATTTAAAAATATTTTAAAAAATAACCTATCAAATTTTATTCAAGTTTTTTCCTGACTATTTAAGTGACCCTTCTACAGGTCAAAATCTCCTACTTCAGGAAACCTACTAGTTCGGCGTCCTGCCAACTAAGCAACCAAACTCACTCAACCAATAATAAAAAGAATCTTGACTAGATTGAAGGATTCATTCTGACTAATTAAATTGATTCCTTTGGCCCATTCATCATTCACTGTCTTTAAATAGCTATGCCAATTTAGCTTGTTTTACTATAAGATATATAGCCTTGCATGTTTATAGTAGAAAATAAATGGAAGTAGAAAGGTAAAATAAAGTTTCAAGCCCAAGAGGCAAAAAGTATACCTGTCTAATTTTCACTTATATCCATTTAAAATTCTTTAGGCAATGAAGGCTGAAAGTTATACCAAAAAAAAAAAAAAAAAACCACATTGCCGTTGAGGCTACTCCGACTCATAGTGACCCTATAGTGCAGAGTAGAACTGCCCCATAGAGTTTCCAAGAAGCACCTGGTGGATTCAAACTGCTGACCTTTTGGTTAGCAGCCATAGCACTTAACCACTATGCCACCAGGGTTTCCCTGAGAGTTACAGTTTTTAAAAATTCACTATGGACTAAATTCTCCCTTTTTTCCCCCTCCTGAAATGTTCATTTCTTGTCATTGCATTTGTTGTCAGAAAGATACCAGATTCCAGCTTTCTACATAAACTCTGGGGAGAAAACATTACTGAACACAAAAACAAAAATTTAAAGACAAAAATCACATCACTTTGATATTTTTCTTTTTCCTTTTCCTTTATTTCTTTTAAATGGAAAATAAGTGTTCAACAACTAGAGAAATTTTATGATTAATGCCATTGCTAGTCCAGGGTTTATACTCTCTCACTGCATTCCTTCCCTACTCCATTCCACCCATTCTTGAAACATGGCCATAAATTCTTTGACACTCTTTCCATTGAGAGGTAGGGTACATGCTACCGCCTCTTGAATTAGGCCAAAGTATGGACTGTTTTTTTATTTTTTAATTTTATTGTACATCAGGTGAAGGGTTACAGAACAAATAGTTTCTCATGAAACAGTAATACACATGTTGTTTTATGACACTGGTTAACAACCTCACAACATATTAACCCTCTAAATTCTCAACATTTTTTTTTTTTTTTTGGTGAAAATACACGTAGCCAAAGATACACCGTTTCAAAAATTTCTACATACACAGTTCAGTGACATTGACTACACTCTTCCAATTGTGCTATTATTCTCACTTAAGATGAAGGCTTATGAAACAAAATAGTTTCTCATTTAACAGTTACTACAAATGTTGCCCTATGACAATGGTTAACAATCTCACAACACATCAACAATATCCTTACTCAACCTTGGGTTCCCTATCACCAGCTTCCTTGTCCCCTTCTGCCTTCTGGCCCTTGTCACTGGACTCCTGTACCTCGTTAGTCTCATTTGGTTTTACAGGGCTGTCCACTCCCAGGCTGAACAGTGAACCTTGGAGATAACTTCACCACTGAGCTAAAAGAGTGTCTGGGGGCCATATTCTTGGGGTTTCTCCAGTCTCCTTTAGGCCAGTATATCTGGTATTTTTTTTTTGTGAGTTAGAATTATGTTCTACATCCTTCTCCAGCTCTGTTCAGAACCCTCTGCTGTGATCCTGGTTAGAGCAGTCAGTGGTGGTAGCTGGGCACCATCTAGCTGTTCTGGACTTAGTCCGGTGGAGGCCTTAGTAGCTGTGAACAATTAGTCCTTTGGACTAATCTTTTCCTTGTATCCTGTTCTCTTCATTCTCCCTTGCTCCCGAAGGGATGAGACCAGTGGAGTATCTTAGATGGCCGCTCACAGGCTTTTAAGACCCCAGACACTACTCACCAAGGTAGAATGTAGAGCATTGTCTTTATAAGCTGTAAGCTGTGTCATGCCACTTAAGCTAGATGTTCGCCGAGACCATGGTCCCCACAGCCCTCTGCCCAGCAATTCAGTCCCTCAGGGAGTTTGGGTGTGTCTATGGGGCTTCCATGACCTTTCCTTGTACAGGTTGTGCTAGTTTCCCCTGTATTGTGTACTGTCTCACCCTTCACCCAAGATACCACTTATCTATTGCCTATTTAGTATCCCCCCCCACCCCTCCCATCCCTGGTAACCAACAAAGATTGTTACATTTTGTGTGTGAATTTTTTCATGGGTTTTTACAATGGAGGTTGCATGCAATATTTGTCCTCTTCTGATTGACTTATTTCACTCAGCATAATGTCCTCCAGTTTCATCCATGTTATGAGATGCTTCACAGATTCATTGTTGTTCTTTCTCGTTGCATAGTACTCCATTGTGTGTATGTACCATAGTTTATTTGTCCATTCATCTGTTGATGGGCATCTACATTGTTTCCATCATTTTGCTATTGTGAACAATGCTGCCATGAACATAGGTGTGCATATGTCTATTTGAGTGATGACTCTTATTTCTCTAGGATATATTCCTAGGAGTGGGATTGCTGGATCGAATGGTATGTCTATTTCTAGCTTTCTGAGGAAGCGCCATATCATTTTCAAAATGGTTGTATCATTTTGCATTCCCACCAGCAGTGCATAAGAGTTCCTGTCTCCCCACGGCCCCTCCAACATTTGTTATTTCTGGTGTTTTTGATTCGTGCCAGTAATGCTGGGGTGAGATGGTATCTCATTGTGATTTTAATTTGCATTTCTCTAATGGCTAGTGACCGTGAGCATTTCCTCATGTGTCTGTTGGCCATTTGAATGTCTTCTTTGGTGAGGTGTCTGTTCATTTCCTTTGCCCATTTTTTAATAGGATTATTTGTCTTTTTATTATAGAGGCATTGGATTTGCTTGTAGATTATGGAGATTAGACCTTTGTCTGACTTGTACTGTACAAAATTTTTTTCCCGATCTGTAGGTTCTCTTTTGACTCTTTTGGTGACGTCTTTTGAAGAGCATAGGTGTTTCATTTTTAGAAGATCCCAGTTATCTAGCTTATTTATTGGGGTTTGTGCATTGGTGGCTACGGTTTGTATTCTGTTAAAGCCATGTATTCAGGCCTGAAGTGTTGGTCCTATTTTTTTTTCTATGAACTTTATAGTTTTAGGCTTTATATTCAGGTCTTTCATTCACTTTGAAGTAGTTTTTGTATACGGTGTGAGGTATGGGTCCTGTTTCATTTTTTTTTGCAAATGGATATCCAGTTTTGGCAGCACCATTTGTTAAAAAGACTGTCTTTTCCCCTTTGATGGACTTTGGGCCCTTGTCGAAGATCAGGTGACCGTAGGTGGATGGATTTACATCTGGGTTCTCAATTCTGTTCCATTGGTCAATGTATCTGTCGTTGTACCAGCACCAGGCTGTTCTGACTACTGTAGCTGTATAGTAGGTTCTCAAGTCAGGTAGTGTGAGTCCTCTAACTTTATTCTTCTTCTTCAATAGCGCTTTACTTATTCGGGGCTTCTTCCCTTTCCATATAAAGTTAATAAGTAGCTTTTCCATCTCTCTGAAGAATGTTTTTGGTATTTGGATTGGGATTGCATTGTATTTTTAAATTGCTTTGGGTAGAATTGACATTTTCACAATGTTGAGTCTGCCTATCCATGAGCATGGTATGTTATTCCATTTATGTAGATCCCTTTGGGTTTCATGCAGTAGTGTTTTGTAGTTTTCTTTGTATAGGTCTTTTACATCCCTGGTCAGATTTATTCCAAAGTATTTTATCTTTTTAGGGGCTATTGAAAATGGTATTGTTTTCCTGATTTCCTTTTCATAGTTCCATGTAGTGGTGTATAAGAATCCATCAGATTTTGGAATGTTTATCTTGTATCTTGCTACTCTGCTGAATCTTCCTATTAGTTCCAGTAGATTTCTCGTGGAGTTTTTAGGGTTTCCTATGTATAGTATCATATCATTTGCAAATAGGGACAGTTTAACTTTTTCATTACCAATTTGGATGCCCTTTATTTCTTTTTCTTGCCTTATTGCTCTAGCTAGAACTTCTTGCACAATGTTAAATAGGAGTGGTGATAAAGGGCATCCTTGTCTTGTTCCTGTTCTCAAGGGCAATGTTTTCAGCCTCTCTCCATTAACAATGATGTTGGCCATTGGTTTTGCATAGATGCCCTTTATTATGTTGAGAAATTTCCTTTCTATGCCTATTTTATTGAAAGTTTTTATCAGGAATGGGTGTAGGACTTTGTCAAATGCCATTTCTGCATCAATTGAGATGATCATGTGATTCTTTTCTTTCCTTTCATTTATTTGGTGAACTGTGTTGATTGATTTTCTAATGTTCAACCATCCTTGCATCCCTGGTATGAATCCTACTTGGTCGTGGTGTATTATTTTTTTGATATGATGCTGAATTCTATTGGCTAGAATTTTGTTCAGAACTTTTGCATCTATATTCATGAGAGATATTGATCTGTAATTTTCTTTTTTTGTGACGTCTTTGCCTGGTTTTGGTATCAGCGTTATGCTGGCTTCATAGAATGAATTTGGAAGTCTTGCTTCCTCTTCTATGCTCTGAAATATCTTGAGTAGTACTGGTACAAGCTCTTCTGTCAATGTTTTGTAGAATTCTCCAGTGAAGCCATCTGGGCCAGGGCTTTTTTTGGTTGGGAGTTTTTTTTATTACCTTTTCAATCGCTTGTCTTCTTATGGGTCTGTTCAGATTTTCAACATCACTTTGTTATAGTTTGTGTAGGCCGTGTGTTTCTAGAAATTTGTCCATTTCCTCTAGGTTTTCACATTTGTTGCAATATAGTTTTTCATAGCATTCTGTTATACTCCTTTTTATTTCAGTTGGGTCTGTTGTAATGTCCCCCATTTCATTTCTTATTTGGGTTATTATTGTCCTCTGCTGTTTTTCTTTTGTCAGTCTGACCAGTGGTTTGTCGATTTTGTTTATTCTTTCCAAGAACCAACTTTTGGTTTTGTTGATTCTTTCTATTGTTTTTCTGTTCTCTATTTCGTTTATTTCTGCTCTGATCTTTACTATTTCCTTTCTTCCGGTGGTTGTGTGGGCTTTTATTGCTGTTCTCTTTCTATTTGTTTGAGTTCTGTAGTTAATATTTTGATTTTGTTCCTTTCTTCTTTTTTGATATGTGCATCTATTGCTATAAATTGTCCTCTGAGGACTGCCTTTGCTGTGTCGCAAAGGTTTTTGCATGATGTGTTTTCATTCTCATTTGATTCTAGGAATTTTTGGATTCTTTCTCTGATTTCTTCTATTACCTACTGATGTGTAAGCAGGGTATTACTCAGTTTACATGTAGTTGATTTTTTTCCTTGCTCTTTCTATTGTTGATTTCTACCTTAATGGCATTGTGGTCAGAGAAGATACTTTGAATTATCTCAACTTTTTGGATCTTGTTGAGGATTGCTCTGTGGCCTAAGATGTGGTCTATTCTGGAGAGCATTCCATGTGCATTGGAAAAGAATGTGTGCTTTGCAGCAGTTGGATGGAGTGTTCCATATATGTCTATGAGGTCAAGTTGGCTGATATGTACCATTTAGGTCTTCTGTATCTTTGCTGAGTTTCTTCTTAGTTGTTCTGTCCTTTACTGAGAGTGGTGTGTTGAAGTCTCCTACTATTATTGTGGAACTGTCAATTTCTCTTTTCGGTGTTGTTAGAGTTTTTTTTATGTATTTTGGAGCCCTGTCATTGGGTGTGTAGATGTTTATTATGGTTATGTCTTCATGATGGGTCATCTCCTTAATCATTATATAGTGTCCTTCTTTGTCTTTTATGGTAGATTTTGTTTTAAAGTCTGTTTTGTCTGAGATTAGAATTGCCACTCCTGCTCTTCTTTGGTAGTTGTTAGCTTGATGTATTTTTTTCCAACCTTTGACTTTTAATAAATTCACATCTTTGTTTCTAAGGTGTGTCTCTTGTAGACAGCAAATTGATGGATCCTGTTTTCTTATCCATTCTGCCACTCTCTGTCTCTTTATGGGTGCATTGAGTCCATTTACATTCAGTGTAATTATTGATAGATGTAAGTTTGTTTCTGTCTTTTTGTAGTGCTTTTTCTTGTGGTGCTGAAGTTTTCTTTGTTTTTCTTACTCTCTTCTGCTGAGTTACTATTTTTTGTGGTTTTTTTTATTTCTTTTGTTTTTGTAGGGTTTTTTTTTTGCTGAGATTTTATGTTTTTCCTCTTTATTTTTATGAGTTGGTTTGTTAACTTTCTTTGTGGTTACCATGAATTTTACCCTTATCTTTCTAAGTTTGAAGCAGTCTACCCTTACTTGATATCGCCTTGCCTTCCTCTCCATTAGAAAGTTCTATACCTATGCCATTTATTCCCTCTTTCATTGTTTTGATGTTGTTGTCATCCATCGATTGACTGCTCTGACTCCCTGTTGTATATCTTTTGGTTTTGGATAGTCCTCGAGAGCTCATTTCTTAGATTGGTATCCCACTCGTATGATCCTGCATCCTTTGTTCTGCCTGTGGGCTGAAGTTGTTTGTCCTCAGATCGAAGAACTCCCTTTAATAATACTTCTAAGTTTGGTTTTACTTTTACATATTCCCTTAGTTTCTGTTTATCTGGAAATGACCTAATTTCAGCATCAAATTTGAACAAGAGTTTTGCAGGATATATTATTCTTGGCTGACAATTTTTTTCTTTCAGGATTTTATATATGTCATCCCATTGCTTTCTTGCCTGCATGGTTTCTGCCGAATAATCTGATCTTAGTCTTATTGTTTCTCCTCTGTATGTGACTTCTAGTTTTTCACGAGCTGCTCTCAGGATTCTTCATTTGTCTTTGGTTTTTGCGAGTGTGATTATGATGTGCCTTGGTGATTTTCTTTTGGGGTCTCTCCTATATGGGGTTTGTTGAGCTTCTTGGATGGCCAGCTTTTCATCTTTTATTATATTGGAGAAGTTTTCTGTCAGCAGTTCTTCAATGATTCTCTCTGTGTTTTCTGTTTTCTCCCCCTGTTCTGGAATGCCAATCACTTGTAAAATTTTGCTTTTAATTGTGTCCCACATAACTCTCAGTGTCTCTTCATTTTTCTTTGTTCTTTTTTCTGAGTTTTCCTGAAACAGTGTTGTATCCAAGTGTTTGTCTTCAGTTCCACTGATCCTGTCTTCCACGGTTTCAAATCTGCTTCTCAGCCCTTCTATGACATCATCCATTTCTGAAATCTTGTTGTTTATCTTTTGGATTTCTAATTGTTGTTTTTGTATAATTTCTAGTTGTGAATTTATTTTGGCATTTTGTTCCTGCATCATCTTCCTGAATTCTTCCAATTTTTTGTCAGTATTTTCCATGAATTTGTCTATTTTTTCCTCTTGTTTGTCAACTTTTTGCCTCAGTTATTGGAAAATTCCGAGTATTAGAGATTTGAATTCTCTACCAGGTACTTCTAGGACATTTTCTTCCACAGGAGAGTCATCTGGTGTTTTAATTTGGATGCCTACTGGAACCATCCTTTCCTGGTTTTGTAAATGTTTTGATATTGTCTGCTGTTTTTGGGGCATTCAGTATTTATTTCTCTCATTTATTGATTGTAGATTTGTTTGGTTCACCCAATTTAAAAAAAAAAAAATTGAGTATGTCTGAGCAGGTAGACTGCGTGCTCTTTGTAGTTTGCTTGTCTGTGCACTCAGTATTTTTCACCTCCTTCTCCAACTGGCAGGTTCAGTCACTCAGATATGGTACAGCAGGGCAAGCTAGCTGAAGAGGAGCCACTGGGATGGGTTGTTTGTGGCACTCACTACAGCCACCAGGGCAGGTCAGTAATCAGTGCAGGGCAGGTTCCAGTAGGCCATGCCTGCACTACTTGGTGGTGTGATGTGAAGCTCACAGTGCAGGTAGGCAGGATGCAGCGGGGAGATGGTTATGTGTGGAGACTGTGGCCGCGGGAAGCAGAGGGGGCTGAGCCGGGGCGAAGAGGGGTGGGGGGTGGGAAAGCGCACACCGCAAATTACCGGCTGTTTTTGTCTCCCGCTGGACCCTCCGTGAGGCTGCTTTCTCATACCCCCATTTGCTGGTCTCCGATAGGAGTCCAAGATGGTAGATCTGTGCTGCGTTAGCTGGTAGGGGACCTCTGCATGAATCTCTCCTCACTCTCCGTTCTCTGTCAGTTTTCTCACTTCATTTGGTGCTTGGCTGAGTTCTTTATCTCTTCATTTGATGTTCTAGGGTTTCAGGATTGTTGTATTCTCTGTATGGCTTAGTTTTTTGCATCTTTGCTGTGGAGGGACAGCGTGGTGCTTCTGCCTAGAGCGCCATTTTGCTGGAACTCCGGTATGGACTGTTTTGACCAACAGAATATGTTATGTGACTTCCAAGGCCAGGTCATAAAAGGCCTTGCAGCTTCTACCTTGTAACTGGAACACTCACTCTTGGAACCCTGAGCAACTGTGTAAGAAGTTCAACTACTGCAAGACTACCATACTGGAGAGGAATCACAGTGGTCCACCAAGTCAACATGCCTAGCTGAGCCCATTCTTCTGTCATCCCAGGCTTCGCACCAGACATATGAGTAAGAAAGCCATCTTGGAAATGAAGCTTTCAGCCCAAATTGTTTCAGCCCTCAGCCTCATGAATCACTCCTAGTTATTGAGATATTCCATGTTGTTGTTGTTGTCAGGTGCTGTCTAGTTGATTCCGATTCATAGCAACCCTATGTACAACAGAACGAAACATTGCCTGGTCCTGCACCATTCTCACAATTGTTGCTATGCTTGAGCCCATTTTTGCAGCCACTCTGTCAATCCATCACGTTAAGGGTCTTTCTCTTTTTTGCTGACCCTGTACTTTACCAAGCATTGTGCCCTTCTCCAGGGACTGGAGCAATGCCTTAATTTTGAAGAATAAGCACCAGCGGTGGTACTGGTAAGGGAATATATATAGATTATTGTACTTTAGATGAAGGTTAACAGAACAAATAGTTTCTCATTAAACAGCTAGTACATATACTGTTTTATGACAATGGTTAACATACCCACGACATGCTGACACTGTCCCTTCTCAACCTTGGGTTCCCTATTACCAGCTTTCCTGTCCCCTCCTGCCTTCTAGTGTAAGGAAATAATTTGATTTGCAAAAACTGATCTTAAAGATTTTCAGATATACAATTAGGTTGTAATCTTCATCAGTTTGCTCCAAGATTAATGTTAGAGACTATCTAGGTCCCTGAGTGATGCAAATATTTTGCATTTGACTACTAACTTAAATGTTGGTGGTGTGAACACATCCAGCAGCACTGTGGAAGAAAAGCCTGGAAATTTGCTTTATAGCCATTGAAAACCCTATGGAGGGCAGGATCGACTCCACAGCAATGGATTGGAAACTATGTTAATTCAATACTTCTTAAGTGGGTGGGTAGATATCTACATTTTTTCCTTAATTACTCTTAAACAAGTTGTGTGATTTCTTTGGATGAAAAGTCTAGATATTTTCTTTTCCCACAGTAATACAGAGGAGCATTTCTCTGGACCACCCTGACACCATTAAATGGATGGAATATTAGATTGAGAAATATTTCTTTATATGCTCTGGAACCATAAAAACCAAACCTCTTGTCATTGAGTCAATTCTGACTCACAGCGACACAGGCAAATAAAAATGTCTGGGAAGTTTCCTAAGAATCAGATTTGTTCAAGCAGTACTTTACCCCAAAGCATTCTTTTGTCCATTCTTAAAAATGGCAGTATATTGCTGCATTATTTTCTTCTTTAAACAAGTAATTCTCTTCCCTAGTTGCAGTACGATGTATCACTTTTGTGCGGCCTTTCTCTCCATAATCTTGTAACTCCCACCCAAATGATTGAGTGGGACTGTGTAATAGGGTAACTGTGGTCCACCAAAGGAATTGGTCGATCTTGCCATCCTGCTGGGCTTGAAACGAGCGACCGCAGAGGCAGGAAAGAGAAGATACCACCGCCACCAAGGAAGAACAGCCAAGAGCACATGCTTTGGACCCAGTATCCCTGCACTAAGAAACTCCTGGAAGCACAGACAGGAAGAGAGAGAGAGCTGTAACCCTGAAGATGTTGAGAAGTGTGGCAGGAGAGACCCGGCAGCAGAGACCCCACAGCAGGAGATGCATGATGGGCTTCCCGGCCCATGGAGCTAGAAAGCTGAGTGTCCCTGGACAGAGGCCTAGGGCCAGGGAGAGGTGTGCCTGCGAGTATGGCTGGGAAGAGGATATCCTGATGGAAGAACTATATCCCTGAGAGTTCCTGAGCCTGAATTGTAACCTCTTACTTCCTTAATAAAACCCACAATCATGAATACTGTCTGTCAGTTCTGTGTGGCCATGGAAGTGAATTATCAAACCCAACAGAGAAGTAGAGAGTGCCATCGTGGAGACAGTTGGTGACAGAACTGGTAAAGATGGTGGAGAGAGGAGACATGTCTGACTTCTGCCTCATAGGAATCAGCCTTGGGCTGTTGATCTTGATTCTCCTACCCCTCTTGAAGTGAGAGGAGGTCAGACTCTGCCTCTAAGCCATTTTTTACACTAGTTATTTGTTCATTTAATCAGGTCTTAGCTGAATAATTTCTAGATTTTTTTTTTTTCTCTCTCCCTTCTGGTCAATAGAACACCCTCCCTTAGTAAAGGAACCAGTGAATTCAGGTCAGTAAGATCTGAATGGAAACACTGTGGCAGCAAGTTATATTAGCCTTTAAAGTTCAAACCTATTCTTTTCTGAAAATCCTGAAGTAATCCTCACACCACAGTTTGCATGTGTTGTTCCTTTGGAATTGAAGAATGACATTAGAATAATTATGAAATTATTTTTGATGGAGAACATATTGAAACTTATCATTATCCAACTATGGTGCTTTGACTAAAATGTAAAACACTTTTACTGAAGCATTGAAGTTCTTACTAAGTAACCCTAGCTTAGTCAAAGGCATGATTGTTGACCTTCTGTGGTTAAGGCATGTGCTGTTCCATGCAGATAGAGACTTTTCTGCCACACTCTTCTTGAGAGTGCACAATGGTAGTTACATGTGCATATCAAGAGGAGAATAGACCTTAATTTGGGATATTAAGTAGCATAGGCACATAAAAGCCTTCATTAAAATTTTAAAAGTTTGCTAAACCCACAAGGGCTAAGAGATGCCTTCCTACAGGAGAAAAACTCCAACCTCAAACTCCCTCCTTATCTCAGTTTCTCACATTTGTTAATAAGAAAGAATATAAACTTAGAAATTCACTTTTATCTAGTGGCTGCTGAAGCGTACTAGACTAGCAAAGGATTAGCTCACGCTTTGCTTTTTTGCAAAACACAACAGGCAGGTACAATAAACAATCATCTTATCCCTGAAAATACCAAACCAGAGAGACTTCAAGGCTCATTTTGCCATCTTGAGCTAAGTGGGAAAAAATGTTCTTACACTAACTATTTTCACCGAGACTTTGACAGTCTCATCAAGGTTTTGGTACTATAGCTACGTCAACTGACAACCGAATATTCAAATTCTAAACCAATATTTAGGAAGCACCTACCCTATGAAAACACCTGGAACATAGGACTTTGAGGTTCCAAATTTGACTTTTTAAAACATAAAACAATAAACTACCTAGATAAACTACTTAGATAAACTACCTACTTATTTTTATACATTAGAGTCATAAAATTTATGTTTTCTATGTTTAAAGAAAATTCCATTTCCAAATACTTCTTAAAATTTAATGTTAAAATAAATGTTACTCTAAATACATAAGTTTCTCCCCCTTCTTTAGTGTTAGTGTCATGAAGAAATTTACTATAATTTACTATGCAACAGATGTCAAAAAATGGTGGCAATAGACTTCCGGCAAAATGACACTCTAGGCAGAAACACCACGCTGTTCCTCCACAGCAAACATCTGAAAAACTAAGCTGGGCAGAGAAAACAACAACCCTGAAACCCTAAAACATCAAATGAAGAGATAAAGAACTCAGCCAAGAACCAAATGGAGTGATAAAACTGACAGAGAATGGAGAGCGAAGAGAGATTCATGCAGAGGTACCCTACCAGCTAACACACCATGGATCCACCATCTTGGACTCCTATCGGAGACCAGCAAACAGGGGGTATGACAAAGCAGCTTCACAGAGCTACCAGCAGGAAACAAAACAACCGTCTCTCATCTCTTCACTCCAATGGCAAGCTCCCCTAGCATTCTTTTTTGTTTGTTTTTATGTTTTTGGGTCCTGTTCCTCTCTCCTCTCTCCCATATCCATCTTAGCTCCACACATAACAATTTCCCTACTACATCCTGCCTACCTACACCATGCGCTTGACATCACACCACCAAGCAGCACAGGCATGGCCTACTGGAACCTGTCCTGCACTGATTACCGACCCACCCTGGTGGCTGTAGTAAGCGCCACAAAAAACCCTTCCCAGTAACTCCTCTTCAGCTAGACCTACTCTGCCGTACCATATCTGAGTGACTGACCCTGCCAGTTGGAGAAGGAGGCAAAAAGTATTGTGCCCACAGATGAGCAAAGAACAAAGAACACCAGCCCGCCTGCTCAGACATAGCCAAATTAAAAAAAAAAAAAAAAGGGGGACAAAACAAACAAATCTACAATCAATAAACGAGGAAAATAACTACTGAATGCCCCGAAGGCAGCAGACAATATCAAAACATTTACAAAAACAGGACAGGATGCTTCCAGTAGGCATCCAAAATAAAATACCAAAAGACTTTCCAGTGGAGGAAACGGCACTAGAACTACCTGATAGGGAATTCAAATCTCTAATACTCAGAATTCTCCAAGAGCTGAGGCAAAAAGCTGACAAACGTGAGGAAAAAATAGACAAATTCATGGAAAATACAAACAAAAAATTGGAAGAATTCAGGAAGATAATGGAGGAAAAAAATGCCAAAATAAATTCACAACTAGAAATTATACAAAAACAACAATTAGAAATCCAAAAGATAAACAACAAGATTTCAGAAATAGATGGTGTCATAGAAGGGCTGAGGAGCAGATTTGAAACGGTGGAAGACAGGATCAGCGGAGTTGAAGGCAAACACTTGGATACAACCCTGTTTGAGGAAAACTCAGAAAAAAGAACAAAGAAAAATGAAGAGACCCTGAGAGTTATGTGGGATACAATAGAAAACAAAAATTTGTGAGTGATTGGAGTTCCAGAACAGGGGGAGAAAACAAAAAACACAGAGAGGATCATTGAAGAACTGCTGACAGAAAACTTCCCCAATATCACGAAAGATGAAAAGCTGGCCATCCAAGAAGCTCAACGAACCCCATATAGGAGAGACCCCAAAAGAAAATCACCAAGGCATATCATAATCACAGTCTCCAAAACCAAAGACAAACAAAGAATCCTGAGAGCAGCTCATGAAAAACAAGAAGTCACATACAGAGGAGAAACAATAAGACTAAGCGCAGATTATTCAGCAGAAACCATGCAGGCGAGAAGGCAGTGGGATGACATATATAATATCTTGAAAGAAAAAAATTGCCAGCCAAGAATAATATATCCTGCAAAACTCTTGTTCAAATTTGATGGTGAAATTAGGTCATTTCCAGATAAACAGAAATTAAGGGAATATGTAAAAGTCAAACCAAACTTAACAGAATTATCAAAGGGAGTTTTTCCATATGAGAACCAACAGCTTCAGCTCACAGGCAGAATCTAGGACGCAGGATCATACCAGCCAGAAACCAATCTAGGAAATGAACTCTCAAGGATTATACAAAACCAAAAGAAATAAAACAGGGAATCAGAGCAGTTAATCAGTAAATGACAACAACATGAAAACAATAAAAGAGAGAATAAATGGCATAGGTATAGAACTTTCTAATGAAGAGGAAGGCAAGGCAATATCAAGTAAGGATAGACTGCTTCAAACTTAGAAAGATAAGGGTAAAATCCATGGTAACCACAAAGAAAGTTAACAAACATACTCATAAAAATAAAGAGGAAAAACATAAAGTCTCAGCAAAAAAAAACCTACAAAAACAAAAGAAATGAAAAAAAAAATCCACAAACAAAAGTAACTCAGCACAGGAGAGTAAGAAGAACGAAGAAAGTCAGCACCACAAAAAACGATGGCAATATTTATTGATACCTAAGCGCTAGGTTACTAACCAAAAAGCTGGCCGTTCAAACCTAACCAGAGGCACTATGGAGAAAAGGCCTGGCAATCTACATCCTAAAGGTTTTAGCCATAAAAACCCTGTGGGGCAGTTCTATTTTGAAACACATAGCTTGCCATGAGTTGGAAGTGACTCAATAGGAACTGTTCTTTTATTTTTATCTTTAGATATTGTTTTTTCTAATGATTTATAATTGATATTACAACTTGGGTTTCCCATAGTGATTGAAAAGTATGTAGTACACAATAAACAATCAGGAACTACTTGTTTAATAGGTGAATTTGTTGAATGGTTAACTCTTGCTGGAAATACTGTAACTGTTGCGAGGATAAACATGGTGTGGAGCAGAAAGGTATTGTCAATTGCAATGTTAAAATAGGTATTTTAAAACAAACTGATATTTCATATGTTGGAGAATATATTAGAGAGTCTTTGATGTCCTTAACCCATTAAAACCCACAGCCGTCTAGTCGATTCCGACTCACAGCAACCCTATGGGAGAGAATAGAACTGCCCCATAGAGTTTCCAAGGAGTGCCTGGTGGATTCGAGCTGCTGACCTGTTCATTAGCTGCTGTAACACTTAACAACTATGCCACCAGAGTTTCCCTGAAGTCCTCAGAAATCCAGAAAATATGATAAATTTGTGAAGGTACAAGGAAATTATGTAACCAATAGAAGTAGGTCATGTGTAACTGAATGATGATAAAAATAATGGCATGGTTTTATACTACAAGAATAAGGTGTTACTCTGCCAGAAATAGGTTCTCTTACTTGGGAAAAAAGAAAGAACAAGGTATGAGCTTGAGTAATAATCCATTGCTATATATGAAATCTTTCTCCTAGAAGACAGGTGTAGGGAGTTTGGGAGGAAAGACAAAGTTAAATGCTAATTATTATCCTAAGGGTTACCAGCCAGTTCAAGCCATCCATCCTTCCTTGGCAAACCCTAGATCCCAGTCACCAGTATGGTCATGTGGCCCAGTTTGTCCAGGACTGTCCTAACTTATACCTGTTGTTTCCCGGCATCATTTCCAGTTAGCATCCATTCTGAATCTCAAAAGTATCCCAGTTTGGACAATATGATTGCATACCTATTGCTATAGTTCCTTGTCCCCCAACATGTGTATAACTCACACTGATAGCAGGCACTTGAGATTCGAATGACCTGGTCTCCCTATCTTCAATAGACAGCTCCTCCTACCTACACTTGTACACCCTACCTCCTACTCTCTTGAGCAGTGAGAAGAAGCTGACAGATCTTAAGTTCTGTTTTATCCATCCTTGATAATATAACCTGGGTTCTGAAGAGGAAGGAGAAGAGCTACTGCAAGATTTTTCAAATTACCTCATTTAATCTCAAGAAGCATTGAGGTATAATAAAAGGGATCTGGGCAAGAGACAATATCAGAATCTGGCCCCTGCTTTGTCAATTTGTTTCTTTTTTTTTTTATTTTATTTTATTATTTTTTTAATTGTACTTCAGGTGAAGGCTTACAAAACAATAGTTTCTCATAAAACAGTAGTACACATGTTATTTTATGACATTGGTTAACAACCCCACAACATATCAATCCTCTAACTTCTCAACCATTTTTTTTTTTTTTTTTTTGGTGAAAATACATATAGCCAAAGATACACCATTTCAAAAATTTCTACATACACAGTTCAGTGACATTGACTACGCTCTTCCAGTTGTGCTGTTATTCTCACTTAAGATGAAGGCTTGCGGAACAAAACAGTTTCTCATTTAACAGTTACTACAAATGTTGCCCTATGACAATGGTTAACAATCTCACAACACATCAACAATATCCTTACTCAACCTTGGGTTCCCTATCACCAGCTTCCTTGTCCCCTTCTGCCTTCTGGCCCTTGTCACTGGACTACTGTACCTCGTTAGTCTCATTTGGTTTTACGGAGCTGTCCACTCCCAGGCTGGTGAACCTCGTAGGTAACTTCACCACTGAGCTAAAAGGGTGTCTGGGGGCCATACTCTTGAGGTTTCTCCAGTCTCCTTTTGTCCAGTAAATCTGGCCTTTTTTTTTTTGTGAGTTAGAATTACGTTCTACATCCTTCTCCAGCTCTGTCCAGAATCCTCTGTTGTGAACCTGGTCAGAGCAGACAGTGGTGGTAGCCGGGCACGATCTTAGCTGTACTGGACTCAGTCCGGTGGAGGCCTTGGGAGCTGTGGACAATTAGTCCTTTGGACGAATCTTTTCCTTGTATCCTGTTCTCTTCATTCTCCCTTGCTCCCAAAGGGATGAGACCAGTGCAGTATCTTAGACGGCTGCTCACAGGCTTTTAAGACCCCAGACACTACTCACCAAGGTAGAATGTAGAGCATTATCTTTATAAGCTGTGTCATGACACTTGAGCTAGATGTTCCCCGAGACCATGGTCCCCACAGCCCTCCGCCCAGCAATTCAGTCCCTCAGGGAGTTTGGATGTGTCTATGGGGCTTCCATGACCTTTCCTTGTACAAGTTGTGCTAGTTTCCCCTGTATTGTGTACTGTCTCACTCTTCACCCAAGATACCACTTATCTATTGCCTATTTAGTATTTCCCCCCCCACCCCTCCCATCCCTGGTAACTAACAAAGATTGTTACATTTTGTGTGTGAATTTTTTCATGGGTTTTTACAATGGAGGTCCTTTTCTGATTGACTTATTTCACTCAGCATATTGTCCTCCAGTTTCATCCATGTTATGAGATGCTTCACAGATTCATTGTTGTTCTTTCTCGTTGCATAGTACTCCATTGTGTGTATGTACCATAGTTTGTTTATCCATTCATCTGGTGATGGACATCTAGGTTGTTTCCAATGTTTTGCTATTGTGAACAATATTGCCATGAACATAGGTGTACATATGTCTATTCGAGTGATGACTCTTACTTCTCGAGGATATATTCCCAGAACTGCGATTGCTGCATCGTATGGTATTTCTGTTTCTAGCTTTCTGAGGAAGTACCATATCATTTTCCAAAATGGTTGTATCATTTTGCATTCCCACCAGCAGTAGATAAGAGTTCCCATCTCCCTGCAACCCCTTCAACATTTGTTATTTCCAGTGTTTTTGATTTGTGCCAGTAATGCCGGGTGAGATGGTATCTCATTGTGGTTTTAATTTGCATTTCTCTAATGGTTACTGATCGTGAGCATTTCCTCATGTGTCTGTTGGCCATTTGAATGTCTTTTTTGGTGAAGAGTCTGTTCATTTCCTTTGCCCATTTTTTAATAGGATTATTTGTCTTTTTGTTGTAGAGGTGTTGGATTTTCTTATAGATTATGGAGATTAGACTTTTGTTTGACTTGTACTGTCCAAAATTTTTTTCCCAGTCAGTAGGTTCCCTTTTTACTCTTTTGGTGAAGTCTTTTGAAGAGTATAGGTGTTTGATTTTTAGAGGATCCCAGTTATCTAGCTTATCTATTGGGGTTTGTGCATTGATGGTTATGGTTTGTATCCTGTTAATGCCATGTATTAAGGCCTGAAGTGTTGATCCAATATTTTTTCTATGAACTTTATAGTTTTAGGCTTTATATTCAGGTCTTTGATCCATTTTGAAGTAGTTTTTGTATACGGCGTGAGGTATGGGTCCTGTTTCATTTGTTTGCAGATGGATATCCAGTTTTGCCAGCACCATTTGTTAAAAAGACTGTCTTTTCCCCCATTTGATGGACTTTGGGCCCTTGTCAAAGATCAGGTGACCGTAGGTGGATGGATTTACATCTGGGTTCTCAATTCTGTTCCATTGGTCAATGTATCTGTTGTTGTACCAGAACCAGGCTGTTTTGACTACTGTAGCTGTATAGTAGGTTCTGAAGTCAGGTAGTGTGAGTCCTCCAACTTTCTTCTTCTTCTTCAGTAGTGCTTTAATTATTCAGGGATTCTTACCTTTCCATATAAAGTTAAAGATTAGTTTTTCCATCTCTGAAGAATGTTTTTGGTATTTGGATCAGGATTGGATTGTGTTTGTAAATTGCTTTGGGTAGAATTGTCATTTTCACAATGTTGAGTCTGCCTATCCATGAGCATGGTATATTTTTCCATTTATGTAGATCGCTTTGGGTTTCATGCAGTAGTGTTTTGTAGTTTTCTTTGTATAGGTCTTTTACATTCCTGGTCAGATTTATTCCTAAGTATTATCTTTTTAGGGGCTATTGAAAATGGTATTGTTTTCCTGATTTCCTTTTCATTGTTTTCCTTACTGGTGTATAGGAATCCAACTGATTTTTGAATGTTTATCTTGTATCCTGCTACTCTGCTGATTCTTTCTATTAGTTCCAGTAGATTTCTCATGGAGCCTTTAGGGTTTCCTATGTATAGTATCATATCATCTGCAAACAGGGACAGTTTAACTTCTTCATTACCAATTTGGATGCCCTTTATTTCTTTTTCTTGCCTTATTGCTCTAGCTAGAACTTCCCAAACAATGTTAAATAGGAGTCGTGATAAAGGGCATCCTTGTCTTATTCCTGTCCTCAAGGGCAATGTTTTCAGCCTCTCTCCACTAAGAATGATGTTGGCCATTGGTTTTGCATAGATGCCCTTTATTATGTTGAGAAATTTCCCTTCTATACCTATTTTATTGAAAGTTTTTATCAGGAATGGGTGTAGGACTTTGTCAAATGCCTTTTCTGCATCAATTGAGATGATCATGTGATTCTTTTCTTTCCTTTTATTTATTTGGTGAACTGTGTTGATTGATTTTCTAATGTTCAACCATCCTTGCATCCCTGGTATGAATCCTACTTGGTCGTGGTGTATTATTTTTTTGATATGATGCTGAATTCTATTGGCTAGAATTTTGTTCAGAACTTTTGCATCTATATTCATGAGAGATATTGGTCTGTAATTTTCTTTTTTTGTGATGTCTTTGCCTGGTTTTGGTATCAGCGTTATGCTGGCTTCATAGAATGAATTTGGAAGTCTTGCTTCCTCTTCTATGCTCTGAAATAGCTTGAGTAGTACTGGTACAAGCTCTTCTGTCAATGTTTTGTAGAATTCTCCAGTGAAGCCATCTGGGCCAGGGCTTTTTTTGGTTGGGAGTTTTTTTTATTACCTTTTCAATCTCTTGTCTTCTTATTTGTCTGTTCAGATTTTCAACATCACTTTGTTATAGTTTGTGTAGGCCGTGTGTTTCTAGAAATTTGTCCATTTCCTCTAGGTTTTCACATTTGTTGCAATATAGTTTTTCATAGCATTCTGTTATACTCCTTTTTATTTCAGTTGGGTCTGTTGTAATGTCCCCCATTTCATTTCTTATTTGGGTTATTATTGTCCTCTGCTGTTTTTCTTTTGTCAGTCTGGCCAGTGGTTTGTCGATTTTGTTTATTCTTTCCAAGAACCAACTTTTGGTTTTGTTGATTCTTTCTATTGTTTTTCTGTTCTCTATTTCATTTATTTCAGCTCTGATCTTTACTATTTCCTTTCGTCCGGTGGTTGTGTGGGCTTTTATTGCTGTTCTCTTTCTATTTGTTTGAGTTCTGTAGTTAATGTTTTGATTTTGTTCCTTTCTTCTTTTTTGATATGTGCATCTATTGCTATAAATTGTCCTCTGAGGACTGCCTTTGCTGTGTCCGAAAGTTTTTCTCATGATGTGTTTTCATTCTCATTTGATTCTAGGAATTTTTGGATTCTTTCTCTGATTTCTTCTATTACCCAGTGATGTGTAAGCAGGGTTTTATTCAGTTTCCACGTCATTGATTTTTTTTTCCTTGCTCTTTCTATTGTTAATTTCTACCTTAATGGCATTGTGGTCAGAGAAGATACTTTGAATTATCTCAACTTTTTGGATCTTGTTGAGGATTGCTCTGTGGCCTAAGATGTGGTCTATTCTGGAGAACATTCCATGTGCATTGGAAAAGAATGTGTACTTTGCAGTGGTTGGATGGAGTGTTCTATATATGTCTATGAGGTCAAGTTGGCTGATTGTGCCCTTTAGGTCTTCCGTATCTTTGCTGAGTTTTTTCTTAGTTGTTCTGTCCTTTACTGAGAGTGGTGTGTTGAAGTCTCCTACTATTATTGTGGAACTGTCAATTTCTCTTTTCAGTGTTGTTAGAGTTTCTTTTATGTATTTTGGAGACTATCTTTAGGTACGTAGATGTTTATTATGGTTATGTCTTCATGATGGATCGTCCCCTTAATCATTATATAGTGTCCTTCTTTGTTTTTTATAGTAGATTTTGTTTTAAAGTCTATTTTATCTGAGATTAGAGTTGCCACTCCTGCTCTTTTTCGGTAGTTTTTTAGCTTGATATATTTTTTTCCAACCTTTGATGTTTAATAAATTCACATCTTTGTTTCTAAGGTTTGTCTCCTGTAGACAGCATATTGATGGATCCTGTTTTCTTATCCATTCTGTCACTCTCTGTCTCTTTATCTGTGCATTGAGTCCATTTACATTCAGTGTAATTATTGTAGATGTGAGTTTGTTGCTGTCATTTTGTAGTGCTTTTTATTGTGGTGCTGAAGTTTTCTTTGTTCTTCTTACTCTCTTGTACGGAGTTATTTTTGTTTGTGGATTTTTTTTTCATTTCTTTTGTTTTTGTAGGTTTTGTTTTAGCTGAAACTTTATGTTTTTCCTCTTTATTTTTATGACTATGTTTGTTAACTTTCTTTGTGGTTACCATGAATTTTACCCTTATGTTTCTAAATTTGAAGCAGTCTACCTTTACTTGGTATCCTTTGCCATTACTTGGTATCGCCTTGCCTTCCTCTCCATTAAAAGGTTCTATACCTATGCCATTTATTCTCTCTTTTATTGTTTTAATGTTGTTGTCATTTTTTTATTAACTTCTCTGATTCCCTGTTGTATTTCTTTTGGTTTTTAATAGTCCTCAGGAGTTCATTTCCTAGACTGGTATATGGCTGTTATTATCCTGCGTTCTAGGTTCTGCCTGTGAGCTGAAGCTGTTTGTCCTCAGATCGAAGAACTCCCTTTAATAATTCTTTTCAGTTTGGTTTGACTTTTACATATTCCCTTAATTTTTGTTTATCTGGAAATGATCTAATTTCACCATCAAATTTGAACAAGAGTTTTGCAGGATATATTATTCTTGGCTGACAATTTTTTTCTTTCAAGATTTTATATATGTCATCCCATTGCCTTCTTGCCTGCATGGTTTCTGCCGAATAATCTGAGCTTAGTCTCATTGTTTCTCCTCTGTATGTGACTTCTCGTTTTCACGAGCTGCTCTCAGAATTCTTTGTTTGTCTTTGCTTTTGGTGAGAGTCAATATGATATGCCTTGATGATTTTCTTTTGTAGTCTCTTTATATGGGGTTCATTGAGCTTCTTGGATGGCCAGCTTTTCATCTTTCATGATATTGTGGAAGTATTCTGTCAGCAGTTCCTCAATGATCCTCTCTGTGTTTTGTTTTTTCCCCTGTTCTGGAATTCCAATCACTTGCAAATTTTTGCCTTTGATTTTGTCCCACATAACTCTCAGTGTCTCTTCATTTTTCTTTGTTCTTTTCCTGAGTTTTCCTCAAACAGAGTTGTATCCAAGTGTTTGTCTTCAATTCCACTGATCTTGTCTTCCATCGTTTCAAATCTGCTTCTCAGGCCTATAATGACACTGTCCATTTCTGAAATCTTGTTGTTTATATTTTGGATTTCTAACTGTTGTTTTTGTATAATTTCTAGTTGTGAATTTATTTTGGTATTTTGTTCCTTCATTAATTTCCTGAATTCTTCCAATTTTTTGTCTGTATTTTCCATGAATTTTTCTATTTTTTCCTCACGTTTGTCAGCTTTTTGCCTCAGCTCTTGGAGAATTCTAAGTATTAGATATTTGAATTCCCTATCAGGTAGTTCTAGTGCATTTTCTTTCACAGGAGAGTCATCTGGTGTTTTATTTTGGATGCCTACTGGAAGCATCCTGTCCTGTTTTTGTAAATGTTTTGATATTGTCTGCTGTCTTCGGGGCATTCAGTAGTTATTTTTCTCATTTATTGATTGCAGATTTGTTTCGTCCCCTTTTTTAAAAAAAAAATTTGACTATGTCTGAGCAGGCAGACTGTGTGTTCTTCGTTGTTTGCTCATCTGTGTGCTCAACACTTTTCACCTCCTTCTCCAACTGGCAGGGTCAGTCACTCAGATGTGGTACTGCAGGGCAGGTCTAGCTGAAGAGGAGTTACTGGGATGAGTTGTTTGTGGCACTTACTACAGCCACTAGAGCAGGTGGGTAATCAGTGCAGGGTAGGTTCCAGTAGGTCATGCCTGTGCTGCTTGGTGGTGTGATGTCAAGCACATGGTACAGGTAGACAGGATGCAGCGGGGAGATTGTTATGTGTGGAGCTAATATGGATATGGGAGAGAGGAGAGAGGAACAGGACCCAAAAACATACAAACAAAAAAGAATGCTAGGGGAGCTTGCCATTGGAGTAGAGAGATGAGAGACTGTTATTTTGTCTCCCGCTGGATGCTCCATGAAGCTGCTTTCTCAAACTCCCTGTTTGCTGGTCTCCAATAGGAGTCCAAGATGGTGGATCCGTGCTCCGCTGGTAGGGGACCTCTGCATGAATCTCTCCTCACTCTCCATTCTCTGTCAGTTTTCTCACTCCATTTGGTGCTTGGCTGAGTTCTTTATCTCTTCATTTGATGTTTTAAGGTTTCAGGATTGTTGTATTATCTGTTCGGCTTAGTTTTTCAGATCTTTGCTGTGGAGGGACGGGATGGTGCTTCTGCCTTGAGTGCCAATTTTTGCTTTGTCAGTTTTTAATCTTGACAGACTTTTGGCATGTCTCTTAAACTCTTTCAGCCCCACTTTCCTAATTTATATGAAGACAGTATAGTGAACAGGGAAGTGTAAAATCCATTCTGCCTACCCCATTGTCTGAAAGAAGCAAATGAAATACTAATTCCTCATCGCTGTTAAGTCAATTCTGACTCATAGCCACCCTATAGGACAGAGTAGAACTGCCCAAGAGAGTTTGCAAAGCTGTAGCTCTTTAGGGAAGCAGATTGCCACAAGTTTCTCCCACGGAGCAGCTGGTGCTTTCCAACTACTGACCTTTTGGTTAGTAGCCAAGCACTTATCCACTATGCCACCAGGGCTACTTGAAATACTAACTAAACACTTTGAGATTCTTTAAGTACAATACAGATGCTAGTTATAGTTATTCATATCTTCTGATAGAGAAACAGTATAATAAGTAAATAAGTATATTAAACTAGCCTGTCCATGGTACCAGTGATATATTCTAGGAGGCACATTTTCTTATTTCTAGAATACTGCCCTTTTCACATTATTGTACCTGACACCATGAAGATTCATATGAGGAACCTAGGAAAAGGTGAAAGTTTAAAACCTGAATTATGGATTGTGTGTGCCTGAATATATTGCCTAGTGAAGAATGTATGATTAAGGAACCTAGAAGTTCAGAGGGACAGGGAATGATGAAGTTATATTAAGCGTGGTAATACTTCATAAGCTTCTCAGTCAGATTTCAAAGAGTATTTGAACATTTGAGAAGCGATATGTTGGGTAGCCTATGATTTTTATACTTGGTTGTGGGGAGGGGAAGTTGGGGAATGAGCAGAGGGAGAATGAGAGAGGAGAAAGGAGATTATAAAAACAGGAATGTGTAGATAATTAGCTGTTGCTTCACCCCGTTTCTGACTTTTTATTAAAAGAGGACATAAGAGAGAGTACAGGAAAATAAGAATGAAGATATGAGACTACATTAATCAACATAGACCTGGATGTTTGAGCTATCACTTTGACTTACAATATTCATTGTTTCTAGTATATGCATTTTTTTTCAAGAAAAAAATATAAAAACTTGTGTTTTTGTACCTGAAAAGGCCACTGAATATTGGCTAATTCTCAGTCAGGTGAAACAAAATAAATTTAAATAAGAAGTACATGATCAACCTGGGAAAAAATATAAGGCCTTACCAACCTACAACTAAGTATTACACTTTTCCACTTTGTAACTCCCACCTTGTTTCATCTTCTTATCTGTGCTGAAATTGCCACCATTCTCATACCCAAATTACACATTAATCTGGAAATATGTCTGGTTGTAGGTAGAATATACGTGCTCTGATTTTCCAAGATTAATGTCTATACTCAGAAAGAATAAGGTCAGCATGATTGAGAAGACACTCAATGACAATGCCTGCAATCATTGCAAATCATTGCAAAATTGTTCTTCAAACAACACTCACATCAAAATCATCCCTGTGTTTGAATGTGGTGCTGTGACGCAAGGTTCCTCTGGCAGAAAGTTATTTGTTTGCTTGTTTTTTAAAAAACAAAACTATCTCACAGTCTGTATTGAATCTGTTTGATATTTGATATTTTCAAAAGCATTTAAATTTGCTGATGGCTCTTCTCTCAATGATGACTCTTGGCCGTGACTAGGTCTAGTTGAGGAAAGTAGAGTGAGAGTTAAGATTATTGCCAGGATGTTGTTACCCACACAAGTACAATAACAAAGCAGTTTCACCTTTTTCATACCCGTAGCAGTTATCCATTGCCACAGTAATGTTCTGGAACAAATAAACAGAATGCCTCAGTGGCCTACAGCAGTAAACATTTATTTAGCTCAGAAGTCCACAAATTGATGATTTAGGCTGCTCTCGGCCAGGCAATTTTTCTTGTCTCAAATGAGCTCACCTGCAACTCTAGGGATCTGTTGGCTGCCGGCTTGGGCTTATACATCTGGATTGGCTGGCTCTAATCTGGAGCAATTCAACTCTGCTTTGTGCATCTCTGACTTCTCTCCAGCAGCCTATACTGGTTGTGTTCTCTTGGCAAAGGCAGAGGAACAAAAGCAAAAGTGGAACTGCATAAGTCCATTTTCAAGCCTCCTCATGTATCATATCTGCTGACTTCCCACTGGCCAAAGCATATCATGTGACTGAACTCAAAATCAAAGGGCAGAAAAGTAAACTCCACCATTTAATGCAAAATCACATGGCAAAGAGAAGTGATGTAGGGAGAGACAAAGAATTGAAGCTATTCATGTAATCAGTGTACCCTAAATCTCATTTGAATGTTTCCCCAGTACCCTGTTGCCATCGAGCTGATAGTGACTCATGGCAACCCCACATGTGTCAGAATAGAACTGCGCTCCATGGAGTTTTTAATGACTGTAATCTTATGGAAGTATATCACCAGGCCTTTCTTCTGCAGTGCTGCTGGGTAGGCCACCAGCCTTTCAGTTAGTAGCCAAGGACAAACCATTTGCACCACCCAGGGACCTTTGCCTAGAACAGAGAGAGTCAGAACTTTTTCTTTTTCCCCTGAGTAATTAGATGCTCTGTGAAAATAAGCTAACTCCTATGATACATCCTCTTGTGTGGATATAACAAACATCATACTTAGATAAATAACTTCACAGGGCTTTGGGGGCATCTTCACATAGTCTCAGTGGCATATTCTGTTAATAATTCCCAATCATCTTTCTCCAGCCTACCTTCACACCACCATGAACTCTATTTCAGCTGCATAAATGTTCCACAGGTTTCTCAAACTCAACATTTTCATTACTGATTTCATTATTCTTCTCCACACCATTACTAATATATTTCTTCACTTATATTCCTTAACCTTGATAAGTGATCTCGCCAAGCACCAGGTCGATGAAGCCAGAAAACTAGATAGCTCTCTGCCTCTCAATCTTATCCCTACACTTTCAAGTTTTACCATGTCCTATAAATGGTACCTTTTTAATATTTCTCTTATCTGTCTTATCTTTTCCATTCCCACTGCCACAGTTTAATTTAGGTTTTACATTTTATATCTGAACAACTGAAATAACTTACTTTACTTTCCATTCAATCTTGTCCAATAATAATCTTTCTAAAGCAAATATCTCCATAGAATGTTCTAGCTTAAATGTCTTCAATGTTATGCTATTGCCAATAAGATGTGAGATGTGAGGCCCTTCATGATTAAGCATCTTCTTACTCTTCCCTCTCACTCAGTTACCCCTAATTTCAGGTAATACCAATCTGGAATCATTTAGCCTTGTTTTGACAAGTCTTTTTGCTTCACTTATATACCTCATCTGATCTGAAATGTTTCATATATCTACAAAAATATACACACATATAGTAAAACACTCACATAAACCAGCTGGTGTAATGTAATGATTAAAAGCACAGACTTTGAAATAAGGGAGGCTGAGTTTGAATCCTGGCTACTTCGCTTAGTAGCTATGTGAATTTGGGCAGATGAACTAAACTTCCTTAGCCTTAGTTCCGTCATCTGGATGATAATATTTTTGTGTAAAAATATAATCATACTAACTCCTAGGGCTTCTGATGGGGTTTAATGAGACTACGTTGATGAAGCAGTTTGGTACATACAAAAAAAAAAAAAGACAAAAACAAAAAAACTGTTGTTGTTGAGTCAATTCAAGCTCATAGTGACCCTATAGTGACACTGTAGGACAGGATAGAACTGCCCCATAGGATGTCCAAGGCTGTAATCTATGTAGAAGCAGACTGCCACACCTTTCTCCTGCAGAGTGGCAGGTGGGTTCTAACTGTTGACTTTTCAGTTAGCAATCAAATTCCTATCCACTGCACCACCAGGGCCTCCTTGTTTGGTGTATAGCATGGTGCATAGCATTTAGTAAATTCTCAATCAATGGAGGCCATATATTTATCAGGTCTCAGTTCAAGAACAATCTCCTATATGAAACTCCTTCTAAATCGCCTGGAGTTCCTCCCACTCCATTCTTCGTGCTTCACTATATTCTGGTAAGATCTCTATCAAAAACAGGTACAGAACATCAATATACGTATTGGCTTGCATCTGCCTGCATTTTATTAAGACTATTCTCATATTATTTAGATGACTTTTCATTCATCTTTTTTAATTCCAATATCTAGCATATAACAGATTGGATGCCTGAATATACTCAGGATTTGCAGTAGGAAAAGTTTGTTCAGGATGCATGCTATGTTCTCATAATATTAAATAAAACAGATTGAAGAAAATTGACTAAGCTTGAATTCTTCCTGACCCTCCTAAAAAAGATTCCAGGCAATATACCACTCACTCCTTTTTATTCAGTGATTTCTTCCTAGCGCTCTCTTCAGATGTATAAAATGACTTTGGTTAGTGAGTCTTACAGAGTAAAGGCCAGAGCCATCATTCCAGATGGTATTGAATTCATCAGTAATGACAGCATGGAAGTGTTGAGGCCTTCATTTTCTTTTACCTGATGCACCAAAAAAATTAAAGCATGCCAACTCTACCCTGCTGTGGCCTGAGTCTTTCAAATGCACGATTTACAATGGATGGGCCAAGGACTAAAACAAGAATATTCCTGTGTTGAGAAGTACTGGTCAGTCATTAAAAATTTCATTCTACCTCTAGAGATAATCCCTTTTTTCTGCTTAAAAATATTGTTAATCATGAGGAAATACAAAAAGAAATTATAATATTTAATATAAATTATAATGGACACAGTACAACATATTAAATATTTATTGACTTCAACAAACTGTGTACACGGGCTTAAATGCTACACATTCAGATACCATTCAGTACCTCCATGTTAGAGTGGCCAATCACTAAACAAAGCAAAAGAAGAAGTTTTTGTGTTTTCAAAATTTTCTTTTTGAAGGGTCTTTTTCCCTTCTGCCTTCTCTGCAGCATAATAGATACTCAACAATCATTTCTTAAGGTCAGAATGTACCATATGAGAATTACTAACAGTGAATTACATAGTAGAGTTCTGGGAAGCTGTCTATGACCCTGAGTTTGTTCCATAACCCCTGTCTCCATTGAAAAAAGTTACTGGAAGCTGGCCAGCAGAGTAGATGGTGTCTTGATTTGAGTATTTTAAACTTATAAGATCACACTAAAATTGACAATGGCTCACCAGTCCAACTGGAGAAAGGCCAGAAAGTGGAGGAATTTCAGTGACTCACAGAAATAAATTAATAAGTAAGATCCATAAGAAAGTGGACATCATGAGTAAGGAGAAGCCAGGAGGTAAACATAGAAAAGTAAGGAGAGGTAGATGTAGACACAAGTAGAAGCAGAGAAAGAAATGGAACAACAGAGTGACTTTAAAAAAAAAAAAAAAAAGGAGCAATGGACACTTGCCTCCAATAAAACCACTAAAAGTTTCTGGGGACACACAAAAACTCCTTGAAACCTGGACATTTGGTTGCTGAAGAAGCTCCTTACGCTTTCCTTCTTCTCCATGTAAACCTACAATAAGCTCCGATCATGAGTAGAGAGCTGAACACATTTATGTTTCTTACAACCTGAAAGTAGCTTACTAATGCAGTGGGAAAGCTTAAAGAAGATGCATGTGTTTGGAGTGGGCAGAATTTACAAGTAAATTTTTTCTGAAATCTAACCAACATCAGAGATTAAGGTTCTTAACCCTCAGAATCACTTTCATTTTGCTATGAATACATTGTTAACTCTAACTTTTATCCATTATGGTCCAACATGCCCAAGTAGTATTCAGTCTGCCAGAAAAATGTGAGATATCAAGATAATATCATATCTCATAAGTATGTCAAAGTGTCCTCTTAACTCTTTAAAGTAAAACAAAATAAGTATAACAAACCACTAGTCACAAAAACAACAATCAAAACAAAGCACAAATATAACATAGTTCTGTAACATACTTCCTGTGACTATTCTCTAACTAGTATTTGACCGTCTGTAACTCTCAGACTTCAACTGATTTATATTTACTACTTTGAACACCTCCCATAATGAAATTCAGAATGTTTACAGAAGCATTTCTTTCACTTATCCTAGAATCACCCTTCTACAGGATTGAGCAGCTCTTCTTTGATCATTGACTATGCACAGCCATCACTTCTGCCATAAGTCATGGACCAGTCATGAAGTCTGCCCAGATCCAAGGACTAAGGAAATAGACTCTATGTCTTTACGGAGATGTGTCAAAGTCACATTTCAGAACAAGATATATAATGGATGATATGATTGTGGCCATCTTTACATACTACAGTATACCAGACTCCAGACATATATTTTTGAAATATCTTCCACATCTTTTCCACCCACATAGTGTTACCATACCACTGGGAACTTAGTGGATATTTTTATACAAAATTTATTTGTCAAACGTATTTGGATATTTCTAGTACTACCACTCAGTATACAAAAAATAGAGGTGTTATTTCTTGTTTGGGATTAATATAGACGAGAGGATACTACCTATAAAAAGGGAGATACATTTTCACCTGCAGTAAGATTATTGTCTGCTTTGTGTTCACCCTGGTGGAAGAGGTCAGGGTGACTACCGTTCGGGAACTCAACACTCTAAAATCCCCTTTTGGTGAGTAAGATTTTTATTAGTAAATGAATAAACTTAATCACTCGATGTGGACAGTGCATATGCTTAACCTGAGGTTGATTTCTTTCCCCAAAGGATGCATAAAATTTGTTGTAAAAAGTTCCCATAGCACTTTTATCAGATAAGTTTTGTGTTAGTGGGGAAAAAACAGTTTTCAGTATTCTAGATAAAGGGCCTTCCTTCGATTGTTGCCAAGGAGACTTCACCTGAAGCCTCCCTCTGTGTTCAACATGCATTGGATCATATTCATCACTACTGACAGTCTCATATATGTTCACTGTCCAACAAAAATCCTATCTGTTACTATTAATAAGCTACCTTTTGCCATATTGATTAGTTGCTTATCTGAGCTTTACAGACAACAACCCCCCTGCTTGTCTCAAAAGCCTCATATTAGTCAGAATGTTACCCCTAACTCTTTGTTCCCTATCTTCATGACTTTTAAGTGCACACAGTTTGACCTTAGATATTTTCTTTGTACTTCTGTCTTAGCACTGAAATCCAGACATTTTTCTATATCTCATTTCAGTATTAACTCTCAGTCAACCGAACTGTGCTCTGTCCATACCCTATGACATTCTCTGGTATTTGTTTGGGTACAGATGCTCTACCTGATGGAAATAGTGGAAATCTACTGAGCTAAAGTGTCTGTCAACAATATGCACAGAAGAAATGTTACAAAACACACCCAGATACTCCATTTTCCACATAAACTAGCCCCATTTTCTGAGAACAATAATATGAGTTAAATGAAAACTGAATAAAGCCAATAAATCTGGATATGGTAAATCAGCTTTGTGGCACATGAACTACATATTAGGAGAGAAAGGAGGGCCTTTTCCCAGCTTAGGTGTATGGTGTACTGAAACAAAGATTCAGATATTACAGAAACTTCTTACGGAACGACTAGGTTGATGCCAGCAGGAATTTATTTTGTTGACCTCTCTACTTAGGAAATACTTTATCCCAAAGAGTGAGGCAGGCCAGCTCAATGAGAATGATGTCTCAATTTTAAAATAAAGAGGCAGTTATGAATAGATGCTTTATATCTTCATCCCAATCTCATAGCCTCACATCTGTATCTTAGGGAAAGGATGGATTCAAGTTAAAATAAGAAGGGCAATTCTCACTCCATGACATACTGGCAACACAAAGTAGCAACTCTCTGGGACACTTGTATGTAAGTGCAGCACAAAGGCTGGCAAGAAGCTTCTCTATCCTTAAGCATAGAGCAGAACGGCTACATGGAGCTGCCTCAGCATCAACAGGAACTTTAATTTTGCCAGAGAATAAGAGCTTCAGCTCAGTAGAGCATTGACATAGCTCCATTTCCATGGTGATCATCAAGAGACCATGGTAATATCAGAAGTCTTACTGTTCTAGCGAAGGCTTGTGTGAGTATTAACCATTTTAGCAGCATTACCTTAGAATATGGAGCCAGATCCAGAGCAGGAAGGAGAAGACAAAATGTTATTCCAGAGGTCCCAAAATAATTGGAGGCAACTTTGAGAGGTTCTGCAAGTCCCACAATAAGAAACCGAGGGAAATGCAGAAAAACACTAAGTGCTATTTTTGAAGGTTAACTCGTTTTTGCTCCCATATAAAACTAATTTAAAAAATAAGAGCTAAATTAATATATCAAACCAATAAAATCCCCAGAGGTGTACAGTACAGATAGATAGCTGGTATAGAATAGAGCACAAGCCAGCCCTGGCTTAATCTGCTGTTTGCATCGAGGAAAATAGCAATAGTGTCAAAGTATAATTTTCATCAGATGAAATCAGCAAAATGGATTATGCACATAACACAGTGCCTAGCACACGGGGATTGTTCAATGAATGTTGGATTCCCCACCCCTGCCCCTTTGTTATCTCTTCCTCGTCCACTTGTCTCTCTTTCCCTACTGTGTTTATACACATCAAGGCTATTGGATAGGGCCATTGACCTGTGCCTTTACACAAAATAGCCCTGATATATACGTACAGAATAGAAAAAATTTAAAAAATACACTATGCATAAAATTAGTATACAAAGTTCCAGTAGATATTCAGCCCAAGTTGCTGTTTCTTATTTAGGATGCTGTTATAGCTTCTTGGATAGAATGTTGATTTCTAGAATTGTTTACTGTTAGCAAATCACCATAAAATTCCAGAAGTGTGTCACATAAGAGATTTCATCAAATAGAGGAGTTAATCAGATTCTTTTAATTCTCTGCATACATTTTCTTAAAATTTCCTTAAGAAAATGAGTTATAAATATGACCAAGTAAAAATAACCTGTTCCCTATGGAAACACAGAGGCTCTAGCAAGTACTTTTCTAGTTTGTGTAAACAAAGACAAATAGGTTAATTTTGCTTATTTTTTTAATGGCTCTCAGGCAAAATCTCATTTACATATATATATACATTTTATTAAAACTCTCTTTTAAAAGGTGTTTCCTCAAGACAAAGAAATCTCATAGCCTAATTGGCATGAGTATATTATGTGAAATTGAATTATGTTAGCTAGCATTCCTTTAATTAACATTTTTTCATGGGCATCCATTTTTCAACAAAAATATTAGAAAATAATTAATACCTTCAGGACAAGGACCTGAACTTTATGCAAATACAGATTAGAGAAGTCCAAATTATTTTTTAACGAGCTATATGTGTTATATCTTCCTATCTAGAGTTCATCTGGACCATGGCATTAAATAAGCTTAGAGTTAATTAAGCATATTATAACTATTCCTGACTTTTGCCTTTATTAGTATGAATCCATCAGCTCAGAGGCACTCAGCAAACAAGGAAAGACTTTATCAACACCCCACTCCAAAACACCTTGAAATATTTCAATCTACTTTACACTTGAAATAATTCTAGAAGCTCAAACCTATTGGACCCTTTTTGAAATCCACTACTTTTCTATTTATATAAATATGAATTTCAGGAATAGAAGAGGCTTTCTTTGTAGATGTTGATTTACATTAAGAAGAGCTATAGTCAAACAATTGCTCTTGAGAGCATGCACACACCAAGGTAGGCTATCTCTTGTTGCAGAGATATTGGCTCAGGCATCAGCTGATTAAATGAACAGATTTGCTTCATATTTTAGTGTGCTAAATTAAATACAAGTCATAATAGAAAATCTCAATATGCCAATGAAAATCAGAAGAGCTTTTCAAATTTTCAGGAAGTGAATGAAAGAATCACTTTTCCAGCTAAAAATAAATAAATAAATCTGCAGACCACTCATTAATAGCTTACCACATTTTGGCACTAGCCAAACTAATTTAACTTATCCCTACTCAGACGCTGTGTTAGGTAGTAGAGAAAATCCTATTGGGACTAACCCTATTGAAATCTATCCAAGATTTTAAAGAAATGTCACTTACATGAGATAATCCTAGAGGGGGGGTGGGGGGAGGAAACCATGAATATCAAGAAAAAGCAATAGACATTTATTTTCTACTAGGCAGTGAGCAGGGAAAGAAAAACGAGCAGGATCAGAATATATTTTCCGTGGATCTGGTTCACTTTATATTATACACCCTAAGGCCGTATTTCCACAGCTGTGGCAAAATCTTTTATAGGAGAATGATTTGACATTTGAAGAGTTACCTTCGCAGTCTCTTCCATGTAATTCTATGATGAAACAACAAACTCAGAGACTCTGGAGATGGGGGTAGAATATAAAAAGAAAAGCAATGGATTTTGGATTCAGACAAACTAGACTTTAAACACAAGCATTGGCATTCACTACTTTACTTACCTTGAACAATCAGTTTACTTCTCTCTGTCTCAGTTTCTTCCTTTCCTTTGCTTTCTGAGAATTTACTACCTGGAGTCTTTGAAGGAAAACTACCCAGCAGATTTTCTGGAACATAACACATGAAATAATTTTTAATTTACTTGTTACCCTTTCTTCAGGCCTTATCTCCACTTTCAATTTTCTGTGCTATTTACTGCTACACAAAGATTTTTGTTTTGTTTTTTTCATGTGATTATGGATTTAGTTTGATTTTTTTTTTTTTTTTTAATTATTCTACTTTACTCCTAGGTAGTCCCCAGTTTGATCACATACCCTATTTTCTGGAAACCCTCTTCCCACCGCCACCTCCTCCACTCCTCCCCTAGGTCTAGGGGTAAAAAGAGAGTAATAGTCAAACAGAGGGGAAAAAAGCAAACAGTATTAGACTAGGCCTCTGTGCTAGAAGGTGGAGTTTCTGTCTGAAAGAATAAAGGAAGTATGGAGATCCCAGGACTCAGGTAACATACTCTTGGCTTTCTTGAATCACTTTTCTTTTGGAATGCTCTCCTTTTTGGAATTTCTTGTTTTGGGTAGGACCCCTTCCTTACTGAAAGAGGAATTCGTCTCCATACTCACAGCCCTCAAGAAAGAGCCCAGGAGAAAGGAACTCAGGAGCAGGCTGCTAAGACTTGCCTATAGTTTAGGCCAATGTAGTCCTCATGATGCATATGAAGTACAGACTTGTTCTCCAGAGAGCTGAACACATAAGCATTTCAAAGCCAAACAAGTAATCTTCTTGGTTACCTTTGGCTAACTTTTTTCAAAAAGGCATCCAGAATGTAAAATCAAAGTTTTATAAAATTCATAAACTTTTAAACAGGACTTAAATAATAACAAACTGTAAGAATTTAAAGATAATACATAGGATAAAAATACCTTAACTATCTGAAAGTGATTCTCAATCGCATTCTATGTGTTACATATCAAAACTATTCCATTGTTCTGCCTTGTTTTTATATAATAAAGATATTGTTATTATACTCATTATATTGTGTTATTACATACTGTAAACAATGATCCTGTGTAACAAGTTACATATACAGTACTATTTCCATTTTACAAAAGAAAAGAATCAATAGCTGAATTGAGGAAGGATTTCGTGTCTCTAGAGTCCAAATCATTACATGCTCCAACTGCCTCTATTTCCCTACACAGGAAAGACAAACAATATCCACTAAAGCTTTGTTCTCTTCAACAATGAGCACTTCTCTTTAAAACACACTCATACTCATAGAAATGTGAAATTCTTCTTTGAAAGAAAGCGCATAGATCATTTGTCTTTAGCAGCCTTATTTTTCCAGTGACTTGCTTGCTATGAATATTTATATTGTCCAGTCATGAGGTCTAAGGTTGTTTTTTTTTCTTCTTCTTAATGATTTTAATTCAACATATATATGAAAACCTTATACTTAGAGAGAAGTTTTTACTAACCTTGTATGCATTTTAGTCACAGTATGTCTAATAGAAATGCATCCCAAACAAAACACTTCCTCCAAACAGAAGTGCATATCCTGGGATCTTTTGCACCTGTAAATCTGAAAGCAAAATTTGGATCTGAAACTTTATTTTTTTATTTTTATCTGAGCAGTTTTTGCAGCTGTTCAAACTAGTATGCTAATACAAAAATCAAATATCATTTATTCAGAAGGGAATTAACTTTCATAATAACACACATTTCAGAAATTCCCTATGTAGATAAATATTGTTTTTCCCCATATTTAGATTTCCTTTACAAAGATTTGTTCTGTGTCACTGAATTCTTCTTGTCCCCAGTTTGGGAGTTATATATGAATATGCAAATAAGCTGGAGTAGCAGAGCCATTCATTGCAAACCTGGCCCTTACTGCCATTAGTATCTTACAAGTTTCCAAAGTTAATAGATAGTCATGTAAGTCTAGTGAAAGGCCAAGGAAAAAATCCTAATTGGAAGGCTAATGTGTATATTTACCATTATCTAAAGAATATAAATCCAAATTAAGTAAATTCTCAACTGCACATAATATTTAAAAGTATTTCTGCCTCAATATAATCAAAGCTGAATTTGAAAATATTTAGAGCACGGAATCCAATTTCAAACATTTGTAATACTTCACAAACTACAGTTTAAGAAATGCAGTTTGAAGAGTTTCTCTTTTATATTATTAATGCTTTTTCTACTTCTTAAGTTGCCTCAATTTCCTCTGCACTCCTAAAAAAGGAAGTATTAGTTTCTCCTGATGCATACTATAAGGATTTGGGGAAAATAAATCAGGTTATATGTTTGAAAGTGTTTCAAAAGTTTTAAACAGAAGTTTCATGACAATTTAGGGTCATCCCATTACCACAGGGTTTTCTAGGCTGTAATACTGACTGTGGAGCCCTGGTGGCATTGCAGTTAAGAGCTCGGCTGCCAACCAAAATGTCGGCAGGTCAAACCACCAGCTGCTCCTTGGAAACCCTATAGGACAGTTCTACTCTGTCCTATAGGGTCCCTATGAATCAGAACTGACTCGACGGCACCTAACAACAACAATATTGACGAGAGCAGATCGCTGGGTCTTTCTCTCGTGGAGTCCATGGGTGGGTTCAAAGTGCCAATATTAGATTAGCAGCCGAGCCCTAACCACTGCACCACCGGGGTTTAGAAGCTTACTGTAGATAAGTGTGAATCTAAGAAAAATTCAAAAGAAGAATTTTTTTTTCCAACACCAATAAGTAGAGAACAGAAAACAGGCATCAACCTAGGTCGTAGATTCTAGAGAAGCCTGGAAAGCCAGCACTCACCACAGATCTATGCTTCACTCTCTCTGCCACACTGCCTCACCTCCTTAATCCGTCAGGGTAAAGCGTTGCTGTTGATATGCTGTTATTATCTGAGATGGCTCATTCTTAAGGTACTGTTATCCATTAACACCCTAGGATAAAATAGCCTAAAAGATTGGTTAGCCATTAACAAATGCCTCCCTAAGGAACTGCACAAATTTTGATTGGGATCAGGAAAAGTGTCAGAAGAAATTTGGCCAAGATATCTAAGGGGATTCTTATCAAGTTCTAACTTCAATCAGTCAGGCTTAGAAATGTCAATAAGTGATATGAGTAAGGAGTGAGTGATGAGAGAGCTCCAAATATACAATGAGACACCAGTTCTGGAGTAGAGTGTAAAGTATAGAACTGTCAAGATCAAGAGCTGGCACTAAAAAAAAGAAAAAAAACACAGAATGGTAATCTTGATCTTCAAGTTGATCCATTAGAAGGGCTGTATTAAGATCTTACTTTTTTAGAGTTAAAAAGATCATCAAATCGTTTTCTTACTCTGGTTCGTCAAGGTAATACTGGAAAGGGTTACATTTCTGTTAAGGTCACATCTTTCCTGGAAGTTAGACCAGGAAAAAAAAATTAAGTTCGAAAATTGTAAAAAACTAACCAACCAGCCCTGTTGCCACAGAGTCTATTCTGACTCATAGAGACCCTCTAGGACAGAGTAGAATTGCCCCATAAGGTTTCCAAGGAGTGGCTGGTGGATTCAAACTGTCAACCTTTTAGTTAGCAGCCATAGCTCTTAACCACTGTGCAATCCTACCTTCCTCTTTCTTTTAGGGGTAAGAGAAAAACTACAACAAGCCAATTTGGAGATTGTGAAGAAATTGTTAACAATCACTCTAAATTTCAACAAGGACTCTATAAGCCCATTTGAGCCGCAGAATTCTTTGTATGAGTGGCTCTGCCAGATTTTTGTGGTTTTGGTCTCAGTCTGGCACCCCTGATGTTCACACAGGCTGTTTCAAAAGGAAATTTGCAAAACAAAGAAAGATCAAAGTACACTAAATATGTGGGTGAGGTTGGAGGATCTGTTAGTGGAAAATACCTCCAAGATAGAAACTGCGATCTTCAAAAGACAGCTACTGTTCACCAACAGAACCCAAACAAAACATCATTCTGGCCCAAAAAATGAGGCTGGGGCATTTGTGCAATTAGATTTGGATTATGGGCTTCTGAATTACTTTCCAATACAAGCTCTTTATGGTGATTGTTTCTAATCCATTCCTTGAAGAAGGATAATACAAGATGGAAGGTCAAATTTATTAGGAAGTCACATGTTAGAGCTGGATGGGACTTTAAAATGTATCTAGTCCAACTGTTTCACCCTCAGACATAGGAACTGAGGCCTAGAGAAGGAAACTGACTTGCCAAAGATTATACAACTTTAATGTTAAAGAGGGGGTACAGATCCCACAGCTCCTGATTCAACGCCAAATGCTCTTTTCCCCAATATCATGATGCTTCCCCCTTGAAGCACAACAAAAAGCAACGAACAAAATGGGAGAACGATTTATCATATGTCATACTTGAGTTTTGGCAGCATCTCACAATTGTTTAAAGCTATAGTCATCTGAGTTACTAAAGATTGACAGTACTATTTCAGTGAAGTTTATTGTTCATATAAAACCATTACAAAATATAGTAAGAGGTAGAACAAATTTGATTTTGAAGTTGACTTTTTGTGCTTAGAGCATGTGATGAGGGAAAATGTACTGACAGTTCAAGCTTACTCAAGCTTAATGACAGATCTAAATTGGAACTTGGAGATAAAAGAAATTCTTTAGTGACACCTCAGCTGTCATTGATTGCTATGAGCAATTTTAAAGCTATTCAAGATGAGAATTGCCAGCATGGTTCTGAAAGAGGAGAAAGTGGTACATAAGATTAGAGGCTGGTACAAATGCTGTCTTGTATCACTTACATACATAGGTGACAATCGTGACTACATATAGACATTTGTCAGCAGGAAATAACTCAATGAATGTTCGGGGTAGTGTAAGCACCAGCTGTGCTAAGAAAAATGAAAATGAAAGGTGGTTTGTAGCAAGATGGCTGGGGAAAAGAAAGCAGTAGCTGAAGCTGAGCACCAATAAAAAATAATAATAATAAACTATCCTCATAAATTATAAGATATCTTCCTCCACTTGCTGAAATCTTTGAATTAAAAAGATACAGAGTCCATTTTGAGAAATTCAATGTCATTAAACGAAAAGTGAAAGCATCTCCATTTCTACATTTACTCTGAAGCCTTCATGCCCCATTTGCACTACTCATATTGAATCCCATAAGTTTCTACCTATTGATTCCAAATAAATGGCAGTTATCAAAATGTTCTATTTTTAACTGATCTTTAAAGTCACTTCTCTCTAGCATTTTGTCCTTATAAAATATCCTAAGTCCTTAAGTATATTAATTAATAGATGTGCTTTCCCCCTAAATAAGATAATAGTATTAATTTAAAGGTAGAAGACAGAAATAGAGAAATTCAGCAGTCACAAAGATATTTTTCTACAAAAAGTGTTCTATCTATAGGTAGGCTGGATGAACAAAGAGAAAATATAGCCCAAATAGATTTTTCCTCTGGAGTGCCCTTCTCTTAACTTTTTGTCATCCCCTAAATACACTGTGCATATACACACTGTTTTTTTTTATGTTGTACATCTACATGAAATGTCTCTTCCTATATTCTTCATTTAGTGTATACAACGCATTCTTTAAGCCCTAACTCCAATATCATTTCAGTGATTGGAAATTCACTTGTCAGAAATAAGTACTCCATCTCTGTATTTCCGCAGTACTCACCACCAGCATAACAGTATCACATACCATTTGATTATTTGCCTATGTACTCCATTATAGGGTAGGGACTGCCCAATAGTGTATTATTTGTTTCTGTATAGATCCCAGTATTTATATTTTTAAAGTGCCTAGGACATAGCAAGTATTGTGAAATATTTGTTGACTCAATTAATGAAATTATACATTATCGATATTGTTTAATAATTCTTTGTCCTATAGAGATTACAACAAAATATAAAATTCAGCTGCAGACAGCCCTGCCAGTAAACTTTTCATATACGTATTTCACCAAAATGTACATTTTTATCCTAACATGTCCTATAGAGGAAGGAGCCCTGGTGGTGAAGTTGTTAAGTGCTTGGCTGCTAGCTGAAAAGTCCGCAGCTTGAACCCACCAGCAGCTCCTCGGGAGAAAGACATGATCTGCTTCCGTAAAGATTACAACCTTAGAAACCCTATGGGGGAGTTCTAATCTGTCCTATAGGGTTGCTATAGTCTGAATCAACTCGATGACAGCAAGGTTTTCTGTTCATTTGTTTTTGCTATGTCCTATAGGAAAGAATTTCATACGATTTCCCATCTAAGTATTTATTGTCTGTACTATGGAGTAGATAACATTCCTCTTCTTGTTTTGCAGAAATATACAATTCACCAAATATGATATTTTTGTTGGCATAGATCATATGTGGGATTGATATATATATAGAAATGGAAAGATAGTGTTACAGAAATTTCAGTCTTGAGATGGGCTTCCATTTTGCTTTCAGAACCATACGTGGTCTGGGGAGAGGAGGAAGCGAATACACGAATATCTATGTATGCACATCCATTCATACCTGGCCCATCACTGACATCCTTACCTGCAGTATCTTATGCTGTTTGCCCAAGTATCTTTTTTTTTTTTTTAATAGGAAGTGAAAACTCCTCTGTATACTTATTTTTATTTTTCTGAGTGGACCTAGGCAAGAAAATCTTGATGACTTTGGTAAAGTGAGCTGGCAAAATCCAGTCTAAATCTCCAAACAAACAAAAGTAAATATTTAGGTTGTAAATTGTGTCACATCAAAGGAAATCTCATAGTACACAGATGTTACAACTTTAATAGTAATAATAATATACCCATCCTCAACAATCTGGGCATCTTTGTTTTTTTGTTTTTGTTGCTAGAAATAACCCTACTGGCAAAATATGGTAGCTTTTCACTCTGAATTGAGGTCTGTAGAGTCTTGCATTACTTTCTAAGAACAATACTACATTCATGTTCATTTTTTCATGCTGAAATAAGACAGGAAAAAAAAAGATGCATTTACATATCCTCTCATGTGGGTTTTGTTCTCTGTGAAGGTACATGTAATGATAGTAACTTGAGCCAGAATAAAAACAATGTGTAAAAATACACCTTCTAGAGAATTATATAATCAGTGTAAAAATGAGATACTTACACTTACTTAATATGCCTATTTTCATTGAAATAGACATGAAAAGGATAATAGGATATTTGATATTCTACCACAGGATATTTTTCTAGAAAAATAATCTCAATTGTTTTTATTGCAATGTTTGTTCACATTGCAAAATTACTGAGAAACAAAACATATTAGCATTCACATTTGTGTAAAAGATCACATTTCTCTTTTCTAATAATCCTTTGAAATTATTTCAAGACTGATATTGATGATATAACAAAGTGATACTAAAATTGAGAAAGTAGGGTTGCAATCTGGGTCTTGTAATAATAAATTTGCCTTGTAGTTTTCTGACATAATGAGGTAAAATCTTCCAGTGCTCTAGTCACTCAGGAGAGCAAGTTACTCTGCTTTGGAAGAACCACTGATTGCTACAAACTGCAGGTAATTTAGTAAATTAAAAAAGAGAAGTGTGAATATTATGTAGAAACCTGAAAGAGACTACTTAGTTTATTAACTTATTTCTAGGAACAAACTTAAACACCAGCTCCACACAGAACTAATCACTGACAATTAAAAACAAACAAACTTTCATCTTCTGATATATTTCTGGCCACTAACCATCTTACCATTCTGGTCTGTGCCCTTGCCTAGCTTAACAAACAATAGGCACTCAATAATGTGTTGACTGAATGATTGCTTGCTAGCTTGCTTTCTTGTTTGATTGATTTGGGCTCTGTTTCCTCCATGAGTCTAAACATTCTGGAGCTGACTCTGACTCTTACCCTGAAATTGGTCAACAACCCAGAAAGGCAAAAAGCCTAAATTATAGAAATAAACCCATCAAAATGTTTATATCTATCTATCTATCTATTTATCTATCTATCTATCTATATAAATGTTTTATAAACTTTAAAGAAGCAACAATTATATTCTCAAGTTCTTTGTTTCACTCCAATCTAGTTGCTATGGAGTTGATTCTGACTAATAGTGACCCCATGTTGTCAGAGTAGAATTGTGCTGTACAGGGTTTTTAAAGCTATCTTATAGTTATCTAGTGCTGCTCTAACAGAAGTACAAGTAGATGGATTTAACAAAGAGAATTTTATTTTCTCACAGTCTAGTAGGCTAGAAGTCCAGATTCAGGGGTTCAGATCCAAGGGAAGGCTTTCTCTCTCTGTCGGCTCTGGAGCAAGGTCCTTCTTCACAATTTTCCCGTGGACTAAGAGCTTCTCTGGGCAGCTACCAGGCCAACATGCTTTGCTCCCAGCAGTGCTTTCTTGGTGGTGTGAGGTCTCCACTCTCCGTTTGCTTCTCTTTCCTTTTATCTCTTGTAAGATAAAAGTGGCTCAGGCTACACTCCAGGGAAACTCCCTTTACATTGGATCAGAGATATGACCAGAGCAAGGGTGTTACATTCCACCCTAATCCTCTTTAACCACAGGCAGAGATTATGATTTATAACACATATTTTTGAGGGACACAATTCAATCCATGACAATGGCTCATTTTTCAGAAGTAGATCACCAGGTCTTTCTTCTGAGACACCTCCAACGTTTTGGTTACCACCCAGGGACTTCTGAAAATGTGTTTTTTGGTTTGCTTGTTTTTGTTTTTAACAGTAAAACATTGTTGGTTTACAGGGAATGTAATTTTCCCTCCATTTCTTTGCCTTTGTTATTTAAAAGAATAGAAAGCACTTTATCTTGCATATATTAAAATGGTTTATTTATTCTTATAATAGGTTCATTCTTTGTTGCTTTTCTATATATGATAAATTATTATATATTCTTATGTTTCCCTCTAGGGCATATTAATACATGTATTCTCAAGTAAAAAAAAAAAAAAGAGAAAAGCATTCTATCATGTCCATCATGTCAAAGGACACTCGTATTTTTAAGATTATTAAAGTTTAGTATAACCCAAAAGTCATCTGATTATTATGCTTTCAATGACAAGAAAGCATACAAACCTCAACTTTTTAAACAGTAACATACTTTTTATGTCTAAACTAAATGAAAAGGCTAAGGTTTATAAACAGAGCAAACTCATATCAAACATAGAACAATTGGATTGATAACTGTAACCAAATGATAATCTGACATTAAATTGGATTTTTAATTTCAATGACATTTAAACTTTAGTTTGCATAACAGTATTCAAGATTCAAGCATATATGAAAGTATGGTTGAAGTGATTGCTCTGGGAAAAGAAAGCATTATAATCAGCGATTATCAAGACATTACTGTGAGTGATTTTATTTTTTATTATGACAAAGTGCAGTAGAACTTTTACTATACTCTAGGGAGCACTCACCAACCCAAGACATCATGAAAGAGACCCTGGGGTCTGTGATTTTTTGCTTAGTCACTAATGTGACCTAGCAAATATACAACCCTGGAGAGAGAATTTTTCTTAATATGAGAAAAATATCAAATATTCTATTATTTTGCGTAGCATTTTAATTTTTAAAAATGGAGACTAAACTACAGAATATGCTAGACACTGACAGATCTCAGACTCCTCCAGCCAAAATGTTGCAATCATCTCTACATTTTTTTTTCTTGGTTTTTTGTCCTCTCTTGTATCCTAATGTTTTTATTTATACAATCTCCTTTTTCTCTTCATCAGATTTGGAAAAATTTTAGCCATTTTTTAGTTTTTTTCAACAGACTTGTTTTGATTTTGTTGGTCTTATTTGTTGTTTGCTTCTTTGTATGTTTGTTTTTCATTTTCCCGAAGTTTAACTTTATATTTATCGATCATTTCTTTCTGAATTGTTTGCATTTTTATGTTTTTTTTCTTAATTTTTTTAGTTGAATGTCAAGCTCATTTATCTTCATCTTTCCTGTGTAGTGCACCATTACAGGTAGCTTGTAAGCCTATATTTTCCCCTTTAAATACTATTTTAGTTGTCTGCCATGAGTGTTGTGCAGTGAGTTCAATTCCAAATATTTAGCAATTCCCATTATGATTTTTTTACCATATACTTTTTAGAAGTTTTTATATTTGCAAGTATTTGGCAGGATTTTTGTTTGTTTGTTTTTGCTTATTTGTTGTTTAATTTTAACTTTTGCACTATGATCAGAGAACATGATCTTAAACATTGATCATTTGAAACTTATCAAAATGTATTATCTGACATAATACAATACCAAGTTATATAAACAATTCATATAGTCTTTATATTTGATTATAAAACAGACAGACACAGCTATAGAATGAAATGCTATGTATATATTACGTATGTACTTAAATATAGCTTTTATTTTTCTTATTTAAATCTCCTATTTACTTAGTATTTTCATCTGTTTGATCCATCTATTTTGTAGAATAATTTTATTCAAACTTATAAAATATTACTCAATTTTTATAGCCAGTATTAATTTAGATTTATCACAATTTCTTCCCTCCTATTGCTTCTCAGATTCTTCTAGGTTCATGTTTCTCCTTGCTGAAGTACTTCCTTGAGTATTTGTTTCTACTCTGCTGATGGTAAACTAAATTCTTGTTAATCTGCAAATGCCTTTTGGTTTTATTTACAAGTTTTAACAACTGTTTAGAAAAATTAATTTATCTTATCCTCACTTTTAGCTGCTTATGTGTCTATAGTCACAGTTACTTTAACTTGTGCATTTATTTGCAAATCTGACTCTTTTTCAAAGTGTTCTTAATTCTGTACCTACTATTTAATGAAAAAAAAAATACTTCTTCAAAGAACACTGTTACTCTAAACTGCCAATAAGAAAAAATAATATTTTCAGAAATGTCTGTAGCCTTTCACTATAGACTGGCAATCTTACTTCTGAATAGCATTTGTCATGTTGTCTTTTATTTATGAGCAATGTTTGATTAATGCCAGAATTGCAAGTTCATCAATTCAAATCAAGTTAAGTAGCATTTTGGGTTGAATTGTGTCTCCAAAGCGATACGTTAAAGTCCTAATTCCCCATACCCCTAAAGGTGACTATATTTAGAAATATGGTCTTTGCAGATGTAATCAGGTAAGATGAGGCCATCAGGGTGAGCCCTGAATCCACTATGATGAACATCCTTATAAGAAAAGAAGAGACACAGACACAGGCATAGAAGAAAGACAGTGATGTAAAGATGGAGAGAGAGATTAGAATTTTGCTGCTGCAAAGCAAGGAATGCCTGGGGCTTCCAGAAGCTGGAATAGTCAAGGAAGGATTCTTTTGAGGCTTTTGAGGGAACAAAGCCCTGTCAACACCTTGATTTCTGACTGCTGGGCTCTTGGAACCATAAGAGAATAAATTTCTGTTGTTTTAAGTCACTCAGTTTGTGGTACTTCATTATGGCAGCCCTAGGCAACCAATATAAGTAATATGACAGATGGAAGCTTACACTACTGAGTTCTATCAGACATTCTAACTGCTTTGGGGTGTTTTGATTCTTTTTCCTAGTGTCTCTGCCCATTTTATGCATCAATATGTAATAAATATGAGTCTCTGGTCACAAATTCAAGTGTGCACAAGATGTAACTTTATCCATAGCTGTAAATTTTCTTTGTAGACATTTTCCACCTGGGGTTACTTAGAGTGGAACTTAGGCTAAACTCAAGAAAGATATGTACCTAGTCTTTTTTTTTTTTTTTTGCATTGATATTGTCTATTTCTTTCTGGTACATATTAAAAAAAAAAATCAGCTATAGGCTAAACTAGTCTCTAGTACATTTACTCCAAATTCAAAATACCGTATGTATGCATATATTTTTTGACACAGAGGATAAAAACAACTTATTTTAAAGTTTTAATTTTTATCCTAGAGATAGAGATTCTTACACCTTGTTTTGCTGTCATTCTCAATGTTTAAGTAGCACTAATTACTGAAAATATTGCATCTTCCACATAGTCCTTCTAGAAGATATGCTAACATGCTTTAAACATATCACAATTTATAGAGCTATAGAGAAACATTGATTATATAACTCTTTTGGATCTGGAGGCTTAGTATTGACAAAGATGACACATTTTTATTTAAAATCTTGAAATAGTTATTAAAGATGACCCACAAATAAGTCACTGCCATTTTTTTTTTTTTAATTTGGTGTTTGCCTGGCAAGTGTAACACATAATCTGTACCTTATGGACTTTGTATATTACCTTTATAAGAACAGAATTTTACGTTTGGGAATAGAACTTCATTTAATTCTAAATGGATTATGTCTTTTACATACAGTTAAGAGAGTTTTGAGATCTTTATTTATACAAGTATATATCTTTTTTGGGTTTACCTAAGCTCTGAAAATCGTTCTTTGGCTAAGACATCCTGAAATGGAGATTGGAATTGGGTTTAAAAATGTTTTAATTATTATGAATTTTCTTTAACAGAAATAACAGGACATTTCTATTAACTTCATGTTGTATCTTGCAAGATAATATTTTAATTTATTGACTATTATGTTTCTTCCAGAATTCTTTGTTACCAAAAACTACCCTCCCCTTCTCCCATTTCGGGTTATACGTCAAAGAGTCATTAAAGTTTTTAACATCAGATGCCTCTTATGAGGTATAAGAATATGGTACTTTTGATCTTCAGAATCTTAAGCCCTGAAAGATTCTGCACATAAAATTCTTCCCATAAACAGTAGATGCAAAAGACAAATGCAAGACCAGTCAGAGAAAATTCCTACCCAGCCACCCTCCCACCAAGATTAAATACAATTTCAGTTGTCTTTGGGAGAGCAGAGTAGGAATAAACAAAGGAGGAACTCTTAGATATTGATGTGTGTGTCTGAGAAATGGGCCTTTGTTCTGATCATCTTCTTCACAACAACCAAACTACTATAATCATTCTAGCCTCAGAGTTTTTCCTTTACTAGTATTATGAATTGAATTGTGTATCCTTAAAATATGTGTTGTAGGAGCTTCCAGGCAACATGGCACTATAGGCAGAAGCACAACGCCGTCCCTCCACAGCAAAGATCTGAAAACCTAAGCCAAACAGAGAAAATGGCAATCCTGAAACCCCAAGCATCAAATGAAGAGATAAAGAACTCAGCCAAGCACCAAATGGAATAAGAAACTGGAAGAGAACAGAGAGTAAGGCGAGATACATGCAGAGGTCCTGTATCAGCTAACACAGCATGGATCTGCCATCTTGGACTCCTTTCAGAGACCAGCTAACAGGGGGTAGGAGAAAGCAGCTTAACGGAGCTTCCAGCAGGAGACAGAACAACTGGTAACCAGCTATATACACTTTCTCACCCCCCACCCTTCTTCACCCCCACTTGGCCTCCTCTGCTTCCTGTGGCACTTGTCTGGGAAACATTGGCTTCACCCCAGTGTCACTTGGATTCCACCTGCCCACACTGGCCAGTTCCCTAAGGGCCATTTGTTGGCTGCTGGTGTTGCTTTTTTCTGCCCTTTAGATTTCTTCCTTACCTGTCACAACCTCCCCCTCTTTTCTCTCAAATACTGGCTACGTGAGCCATCTTTGCTTCTTCCTGAAAAGTGGTGAAATGCCGCTCGAATGTGAAACTACTTCCTGGTCCGTGCTGCCTCACTGGTGGGATCCCGGGGCTTTTGTTTATTTGTTTTGAACTGTTTGTTTTATTTTTCCTTTCTCGAACTGGGAGTACATTCTAGCCAGGCAGTACTGAATGTCTTGGGACCTACCCCCTCAGTTCATGCAGATGAGCAGAGGGATCCCTGAGGGTATTTCTTTTTTCTTGTTTTTTGGGTTTTTCTTCTGGTTTTTTTTGGGGGGGGTTCTTGTTCTTTTTTTAATTTGATTGTTTTGTTTTCTTTTCCCTTTTTTTTCCCTTTTTGTCTTTCTTCATTACTCAGTTTCTCAGCTCTCTGTACTTTCCTTCTCTTTCTGTCTCCTGAATACCTGGCGCTGAGTGACACCTCTATGCCCTCTAGCCAGGCTGTCCTTCATAGCCTGGGAGCAACTTCCCCAGACCTTGTAGCCACACTGGTAGTAATCCTGGGAGCTTTGCTGTTCTTTTTAGTTTCTAATTTTTATTTATTCATTTTTTTCTTTTCTTTTCTTTTTTCTTCTTCTTCTTCTTCTTCTTTTTTTTGTCCTCCATTTCATAGTCTCTCATCTCTCCACTCCAACAGCAAGCTCCCCTAGCACTCTTTTTTCTTTGTATGTTTTTGGCTCCTGTTCCTCCCTTCTCTCTCTCCTCTTTCCCATACCCATCTTTGCTCCACACATCACAATCTCCCACCTACACCCTGCGTACCTGCACTATACACTGAACATCACATCACTAAGCAGCCCAGGCACAGCCTACTGGAACCTGTCCTTCACTGATTATTGGCCCGCACTGGTGGCCATAGTAAGTGCCACAAACAACCCATCCCAGCAATTCCTCTTCATCTAGACCTGCCCTGCTGTACCATATCTGAGTGACTGACCTTGCCAATTGGAGAAGGAGGCAAAAAGTATGTAACCATAGATGAGCAAACAACAAAGAACACACAGCCTGCCTGCTCAGACATAGCCAAATAAAACAAAAAAACAAGAGAAAACAAACAACTACAATCAATAAACAAGAAAAATAACTACTGACAATATCAAAACATTTACAAAAACAAGACAAGATGGTTCCAGTAGGTGTCTAAAATAAAACAAAATAAAATAAAATAAAAAAAAACACTGAACGACTTTCCATTATAAGAAAAGGCACTAGAACTACCTGATAGGGAATTCAAATTTCTAATATTCAGAGATATCCAAGAGTTGAAGCAAAAAGCAGGCAAAAATGAGGAAAAAAGTAGACAAATTCTTGGAAAATACAGACCAAAATATGGAAGAATTCAGGAAAATAATGCAGAAACAAAATGCCACAATAAATTCACAACTAGAAATCATACAAAAACAACAATTGGAAATCCAAAAGATAAACAACAAGATTTCAGAAATGGACAGTGTCATAGAAGGGCTGAGGATCAGGTTTGAAATGGTGGAAGACAGGATGAGCGAAATTGAAGACACACATTTGGATACAACTCTGTTGAGGAAAACTCAGAAAAAAAGAATGAAGAAAAATGAAGAGACCCTAAGAATTACGTGGGATACAATCAAAAGCAAAAACTTTCGAGTGATCAGAATTCCAGAACAGGAGGAGAAAACAGAAAACACAGAGAGGATCATTGAAGAACTTCTGACAGAAAACTTCCCCAATACCATGAAAGATGAAAAGCTGGCCATCCAAGAAGCTCAATGAACTCCATATAGGATAGACCCCAAAAGAAAATCACCAGGGCATATCATAATCACTCTGGCTAAAACCAAAGACAAACAAAGAATCCTGAGAGCAGCTCGAGAAAAACAAAAAGTCATATACAGAGGACAAACAATAAGACTAAGCTTATATTATTCAGCAGAAATCATGCAGGCAAGAAGGCAATGGGATGACATATATAAAACCTTAAAGAAAACAATTGCCAGCCAAGAATAATATATCCTGCAAAACTCTTGTTCAGATATGATGGTGACATTAGGACACTTCTAGACAAACAGAAATTAAGGGAGTGTATAAAACCCAAACTAAACATTCAAGAATTATGAAAGGGAGTCCTTTGATCTGAGAATAAATAACTTCAGCTCACAGCCTGAATCTAGGATACTGGATTGTACCAGCTGGATACCAATCTAGGAAATGAACTCTCAAGGACTATCCAAAACCAAAAGAAACACAACCAGGAATCAGAGCAGTTCATCTGTAAATGACAACAACATGTGAACAATAAAAGAAGGAATAAACGGTGTAGGTATAAAACCTTCTAATGGAGAGGAAAGCAAGGCGATACCAAGTCATAATAGACTGCTTCAAACTTAGAAAGATAAGGGTAAATTTCACAGTAACCACAAAGAGTGTTAACAAACTACTCATAAAAATAAAGAGTAAAAACTCATGAAAAATTTACACACAAAAAGTAACAATCTTTGTTGGTTATGAGGAATGGGAGGGGTGAGGCAGAAATACTAAATAGACAATAGTTAAGTGGTAACTTTGGTGAAGGGTAAGACAGGACACAATACTGGGCAAGCCGGCACAACTTGTACACCACAAGGTCATGGGAGCTCCATAGACACATCCAAACTCCCTGAGGGACTGAATTGCTGGGTGGAGGGCTGTGGGGACTATGGTCTTGGGGAACATCTAGCTCAACTGGCATAACACAGTTTATAAAGACAATGTTCTACATTCAACCTTGGTGAGTAGTGGCTGGGGTCTGAAAAGCCTGTGAGCGGCCATCTAAGATACTCCACTGGTCTCACACCTTTGGTAGCAAGGGAGAATGAAGAGAACAGGATGCAAGCAATGATTAGTCCAGAGGACTAATGCACCACAGCTACCAAGGCCTCCACCAGACTGAGTCCAGTAGCTAGATGGTGCCCAGCTACCACTAGACTGCTCCGACCGGGATCACAACAGAGGGTTCTGGACAGAGCTGGAGAAGGATGTAAAACAAATCTATCACACAAAAAAAGACCAGATTTACTGGCCTTACAAAGACTGGAGAAACCCTGAGAGTATGGCCCCTGGACACCCTTTTAGCTCACTGGTGATGTCACTCCTGAGGTTCACCATTCAGCCAGGGATTGGACAGCCACGTAAAACAAAATGGGTTTAATGAGGCTCAGCAGTCAAGGGACAAGGACTAGAAGGCAGAAGGGGACAGGAAAGCTGGTGATAGAGAACCGAGGGTTGAGTAAGGAGTGTTGACATGTAGTGGGGTTGTTAACCATTGTCATAGGGCAATATGTGTACTAACTGTTTAATGAGAAACTATTTTGTTCTGTAAACCTTCATCTAAAGTGAGAATAACAGCACAACTGGAAGGACATAATCTAGGTCACTGAATTTTACATGTAGAAATTTTTGAAGTGGTTTATCTTTGGCTATGTATATTTTTACCAAAAAAAAAAAAAAATAAGTCCTCCAAGGTCTAGAACGGAGTGTTAATATGTCATGGGTTGTTAACCAATGTCATAAAACAATATGTGTACTGACTAATGGGAAACTATTTGTTCTGTAAACCTTCACCTAAAGTTCAATAAAAAAAAAAAATTAAAAAGTTTGTGTTGTAAATCCTAAATCCTATACCTGTGAATAACACTTTACTTTGTCTTCTCAAACCTGCCTTTGAAATGTTCTGTTCAGCTCTTCTACTTTATTATTTCTTCCATTCGCTTTGGCTATTCTACATTCAACAGCAATTTTCATAGTCTCTCCTGGCATCCACTTTGGTCTTTTCTTTCTTTCTTGTCTTTATATGGCCTTTTGCTTTCTTTATGTATGATGTCCTTGATGTCATACAGCAACATATCTGGTATTTGGTCATTAATGTTCAATCTGTTCTTGAGATGGTCTCTGAAGTCAGGTGTGATGTACTCAAGGTTTTACTTTGGATAGATGTCAGAAGAGACTCTGAAACTCACTCATGAATGTAGAGTAGCTAAAGCAAATGGAGGAAATAATGAAGAAAAAGAGATAAGCAGAAGATTTCATAGGGCAGCTCGAGAAGACAAAGTAAAATATTACAATGAAATGCACAAAGACCTGGAGTTAGAAAACCTAAATGGAAGAACATGCTTAGCATTCGTCAAGCTGAAAAAATTGAAGAAAAAAATTCAAACTTCCAGTTGCAATGATGAAGGATTCTATGGGCAAAATATTGAACAATGTTGTTGTTATTATGTTCCATCCTGTCGCTTCTGACTCATAACAAACCTAAGTACAGCAGAACGAAACTCTGCCAGGACCTTAGCAATCCTCACAATCGTTGTTATGCTTGAGCCCATTGTTGCAGCTACTGTGTCAATACATCTCGTTTAGGGTCTTCCTCTTTTTTGCTTATCTTCTAATTTACCAAGCATGATGTCCTTCTCCAGGGACTGATCCCTCCCAATAACTTGTCCAAGGTACATGAGCCTAAGTCTCCCCATCCTCGTTTCTAAGGAGCAGTTTGGTTGTACTTCTTCCAAGACAGATTTGTTCCTTCTTCTGGAAGTCCATGACATATTCAATATTCTTCACCACCTTCATAATTCAAATACGCCAATTTTTCTTCAGTCTTCCTTATTAATTGTCCAACTTTCCCATGCATACAAGGCAATTGAAAATACCATGGTTTGAGTCAGGTGCACCTTAGTCCTCAAAGTAACATCTTAGCTTTTTAAAACTTTATAGAGGTCTTGTGCAGCAAATTTGTTCAATGCAATGTGTCATTTTATTCCTTGACTGCTGCTTCTGTGGGTGTTGATTGTGGATTCAAGTAAAATGAAATCCTTAACAGCTTCAATCTTTTCTCCATTTATCGAGATGCTGCTTATTGGTCCAGTTGTGAAGATTTTTGTTTTCTTTATGCTGAAGTATAATCCGTACTGAAGGCTGTAGTCTTTGATCTTCATCACTAAGTAATTCAAGTCCTCTTCACTTTCAGCAAGCAAAGCTGTGTCATCTGCATATCGAAGGCTGTTAATGAGTCTTCCTCCCATCTTGATTCCGGACTGATGCAGTAAGCATCAAAAGAAGACGGAAAGAATACACAGAGTTACTGTAACAAAGAAAATTGGTCAATGTTCAACCATTTTAGGAGGTAGCACATAATCAAGAACTGATGGTACTGAAGGAAGAAGTCCCAGCTACACTGAAAGCATTGGCAAAAAATGAGACTCCAGGAATGGACAGAATACAAATTGAGATGTTTCAACAGATAAATGAAACGCTGGAAGTGCTAATTCATCTATGCTAAGATATTTGGAAGACAGCTACCAGGCCAACTAACTGGAGGAGATCCATATTTGTGACCGTTCCACAGAAAGGTAATCCAACTGAATGTGGAAATTATCAAACAATATCAATATCTTACACAAGTAAAATTTTGCTGAAGATAATTCAAAAATGGTTGCAGCAGTACTTTGAAAGGGAGCTTCCAGAAAATCAAGCTGGATTCAGAAAAGGACATTGAACCAGAGATATCATTGCTGATATCAGATGGATCTTAGCTGAAAGCAGAGAATACCAGAAAGATGTTTATCTGTGATTTATTGACTATGCAAAGACATTGTATGTGTCCATATGTGTGGATCATACCAAATTATGGATAACATTGTGAAGAATGGGGATTCCACAACACTTATTGGTGCTCATGTGGAACCTGTACTTAGACAAGAGGCAGTTGTTCAAACAAAATAAGGGGACACTGTGTGGTTTAAAATCAGGAAAGTTGTGCATCAGTGTTGTATTCTTTCACTATACTTATTCAATCTCTATGCTGAGCAAATAACCCAAGAACCTGGGCTATAGGAAGAAGAATGTAACATCAGGATTGGAGGAAGATTCATTAACAATCTGTGATATGCAGATGACACAACCTTGCTTGCTAAAAGTGAATAGGACTTGAAACACTTACGGATGAAAATCAAAGATTACTGCCTTCAAAATCCTCACAAATGGATCAATAAGCAATATCATGATAGACGGAGAAAATATTGTTGTCAAAGTTTTCAGTTTACTTGGATCCACAGTCAACACCCGTGGAAGCAGCAGTCAAGAGAAGAGACATATTGAGTAAGTCTGCTTCAAAAGACCTCTTTAAAGTATTAAAAAGCAAAGATGTCACTTTGAACCTAACCCATGCCTTGGTATTTTTAATCACTTCATACGCATTCTAAAGCTGGGCAATGAATAAGGAAGATGGGAAATAATTGATGCCTTTGAATTATTGTGTTGACAAAGAATATTGACTATGTCGTGGATTTCCAGAAGAAGGAACAAATCTATCTTGGAAGAAGTACAACCAAACTGTTCCTTAAAAGCAAGGATGGCAAAACTTTGTCCCATGTACTTTGGACATGTTATCAGGAGGGACCAGTCCGTGAAGAAAGACATCATGCTTGGTAGAGTAGAGGGTCAGTGAAAAAGAGGAAATCCCTCGACAAGATGGATTGACACAGTGGTTGCAACAATGGGCTCAAACATAGCAACAATTGTGAGGATGGCACAGGGACCTGGCAGTGCTTCGTTCTGTTGTACATAGTGTCACTATGAGTCAGAACTGAGTCAAAGGCACCTAAAAACAACATACCTGTGAATGTAAAACAATTTTGGAATGCTGTTTACCTTGTTATCTTAATGAGGCCATATAGTGCAAGGTGTGTTTTAAACCAATCACTTTGAGATTTAAAAAGAGTAGGTTAGGACAGACGAAGGACAACACAGGAGGAATACCAATATTATCTGAAGACAAAAGAGGTTGACAGTCTACAAGTATCAGGAAGCTGAGACAAGTATTTTTCTCTAGAGCAGACAGAGACAGGGCCTTCCCCTAGAGCCAGTGCCTGTATATTCAGACTCCTAGCCTTCTAAACTGTGAGAAATTTAAATTTCTCTTTGTTAAAACCACCCATTTGTGGTATTTCTGTTATAGCAGCACTAGGTAACTGAGACATCTAAAATAATGTGGTTACACTAGAGAATATGAATGCATGATGTGACTACGAATATCTGCCTGAGACAGGCTCAGAATTTCAAATGTCTGTGTGTGTGTGTGTGTGTGTGTGCAAGAGGATGCAGGCATAGCTAAGAGAAAGCACAACCCAAGAAGCTTTGTGTTCATTAATATAGAACATGCTTAAGCCTGGACAAGCAAATGAATGAGGACCACAGGGGATCAGGAACAGGGACCTCTCAGCAACTTGTGTGGATTGAAAGTTCAGTACAGGACGGAATAATTGCTGACATTTACTGTTTACTTGACAGACACTAAGTATTCTAGGCATTTTATACGTACTATTTCACAGACACAACTTTCTCTACTTTAGGCTTCAAGAACACCATGACTTTGTCATGCTTTTGAGATTTTTATAGTGTGAAATTAACATGTAACATTGGTTTACTTGTAGGGAGGGCCAGCCAAAACTAAAAAATTTAATCATTTCCTAACCTCTCACCACTCTCCATAATTTTTCAAGCAATTCCCTCCTTATTTGACAAGGACTGTTTTACTAGGCAATTTCCCGAACCGACAACTTCAGGATATCATTCATTTCTGGGAGAAGAAGGGTACACTTTAAGAAGAATCTAGCCAAACTGGAGCTGGTTTATCTATGAGCTCAGGATTGTGAAAGAAGGTAAAGCTATGCTGAATTATAAATGGTTAAAGAAATTGGAAGTATTTAGCAATGAGGAAACTTTGGGGACCAGGAAATTCATGGTGTTCAAACATTTGAAAGATTGTGAGGTTCCAAAAGGACTATATTTGTACTAGTACTGGTGGTAGGCAGGTAAAGAGTTAAGATCTCAGTTCAATATAGAGAACTAGGAGCTATTCAAATATAGAATGGGTTCCACAGTTCAGCCCATGTGGAAATCCTCACCATTTATGTGTCACTGGACTTATCCAAGTGTAGGCTAGAAAACCACTTGGGGTCGATGTAAGGCAATTCAGTCATTACATTGAGATTCAGGCTTCTCAGCCTTTAAAGTCCATTCCAACCCTGAGATTCACTGAGACTCTGAAACCCACTCCACTGGGAGTGCTGTCTGCCAAATTAGCCTTTGCATGAGAGGCACAAAATGATGTCAGTTGTTGCAGCTGCAGTGAGTCTGCTGGAAACTGCTCCACAAAGACAAAGTTCAACCTAGTTACTAAACCCCAACAAATTTTGAACGATTTTAGCTTTCTTAGATGGTTCCAGAATTACACACTCAATTAATGCTGTTGATTTCAGTCAAGTCTCCACAAAAAGAAGTGGAAAGTAAGACAAGTACTTGGATAAATAAAACCAAAGAAACTAGATCTTTCTATTTTAACTCTATTGTCAATGATCCTGAAAATTCAGACCAAAAGGATATCACAGTTCAGGACATAGAGGGCTAAACTGGAAAATAGGAGCTCTCAGAACCAGTCCCTGCCATATTTTACTGTTTTCGTAAAACAAGAGGTTTCAGAGTTAGATCTAGATTTGAATATTACTTTAGCTGTAGGGCTTTGGGGGAACTACAAAATCTCTGAATTTCAATAGTCTTATCTATAATAATAGTAACAGAAGCAACTACTATTTATTGAGAATCTGCTATATGTACATCACTATACTAGTATAGTATAGGAATTCCTTTTTTATTGCTGTAATTAAATGAGGTTCACATTTCACATTAATCTCCCATACAAATTTTTTTTTACATGCATTGTTATGAAACCCTAATTGCTCACCCCATTCTGCAACAGCACACGCCTCCTTTCCGCGCCTCATTCCCCATGACCATTCAACCAGCTCCTAACTCACTCTGCCTTCCCATCTCACCTCTGGACAGAAGGTGCCCCTTTGGTCTCTTGTGTCTACTTGACGAAGAGGCACACTCTTCACTAGTATCACTTCATATCCCACAGTCTAGTCCGATCCCTGTCTGAAGAGTTGGCCTCGGAAATTATTTTAGTTCTGGGCTGATAGAGAGTCCAGGGGGAATGCTTTCTGGGGTGCCTCCAGTCTCAGTCAGACCATTAAGTGGGGTTTCCTTACTAGAATTTGAGTTCTGCACCCCATCCTTCTACTGCTCCATCAGGGACCCTCTGTGGTGTTCCCTGTCAGGATGTTCATTCGGTGGTAGCCGGGCACATCTAGTTCTACTGGTCTCAGGCTGATGAAGTTTCTGGTTTATGTGGCCCATTCTGTCTCTTGGGCTAATACTTTCCTTGTGTCTTTGGTGTTCTTTGTTCTCCTTTACTCCAAGGGTTTGGGAACAATGATGCATCTTAGATGGCCACTTGCAAGCTTTTAAGACCCCAGACGCCACTCACCAAAGTAGGATGCAGAACATTTTCTTAATAAGCTTTGTTATGCCAATTGACATAGATGTCCCCTGAAAGCATGGTCCCCAGACCCCCCATCCCTGCTACTCTGTTTCTCAAAGTATTTGATTGTATTTAGGAAACTTCCTAGCTTTTGTTAAGTCCAGTTGTGCTGATTTCACCTGTAGTGTGTGCTGTCCTTCCCTTCACCTAAGATGATTCTTATCTACTATCTAGTTAGTGAATAACCCTCACCCTCCCTCCCCACCCCCGTAATAATCAAAGAATGTTTTCTTCTGTGTTTAAACCTTTTCTTGAGTTCTTATAATAGTGGGCTTATACAGTATTTGTCCTTCTGTGACTGACTAAATTCACTCAGCATAATGAGTTCCAGCTTCCACCATGTTATACGATGTTTCACAGCTTCATCTTTATTCTTTATCATTGTGTAATATTCCATTGTGTGGATATACCATAGTTTGTTTATCCATTTGTCCTTTCATGGGCACCTGGGTTTCTTCCATCTTTTTGCTGTTGTGAACAGTGCTGCAATGAACATGGGTGTGGATATATCTATTCATGTCACGGCTCTTGTTTCTCTAGGATACATTCCAAGCAGCGGGATAGCTGGATCATATAGCACTTCTATTTCTAGCTTTTTAAGGAAGCACCAAATGGATTTCCAAAGTGGTCGTACCATTTTACATTCCCACCAACAGTGTAGAAGTGTTCCAGTCTCTCCACAACCTCTCCAGCATTTACTGCTTTGTGTTTTTTGGATTTATGCTAGCCTTGTTGGGGTGAGATGATATCTCATTGTAGTTTTGATCTGTTTTTCTCTAATGGCTAATGATTGTCAGCATTTATTCATGTGTCTGTTAGCCACCTGAATATCTTCTTTGGTGAAGTGCCTGTTCATATCCTTTGCCCATTTTTTAATTGGGTTATTTGTCTTTTTGTTGTTGAGGTTTTGCAGTGTCTTGGAGATTTTAGAGATTTGACGCTGATCTGATTTGTCATAGCCAAATTTTTTTTCCCAGTCTGTAGGTTGTCTTTTGACTCTTTTGGTGAAGTCTTTTGATGAACAAAAGTGTTTGATTTTTAGGAACTCCCAAATATCTATTCTCTCTTCTGGAGCTTGTGCATTGTTACTTATGGTTCCTATTGTGTTTATGCCATGTATTAGGGTTCCTAGCATTGTCCCTATTTTTTCTTCCATGATCTTTATCGTTTTTGATTTTATATTTAAGTCTTTGATCCATTTTGAGTTAGGTTTTGTACATGGTGTGAGGTATGGGTCTTGTTTCAGTTTTTTGCAGATGGATATCCAGTTATTCCAGCACCATTTGTTAAAGAGACTGTCTTTTCCCCAATTAATGGACTTTGGGTGTTTGACAAATATTAGCTGCTCATAGGTGTATGAACTTATGTCTGAATTCTCAACTCTTTTCCATTGGTCTATGTATCTGTTTTTGTACCAGTACTAGACTGTTTTGACTACTGTGGCAATATAATAGGTCCTAAAATCAGGTACTGTAAGGTCTCCCACTTTGTTCTTCTTCTGACTAATATTTTATTTATTCGGGGCCTCTTCCCTTTCCATATGAAGTTGGTGATTTGTTTCTCCATCTCATTAAAAAATGCCGGTGGAATTTGGATCCGGATTGCATTGTATCTGTAGATTGCTTTGGGTAGAATTGACATTTTCACTATGTTGAGTCTACCTATCCATAAGCAAGTCATATTTTTCCACTTATGCATGTCTCTTTTAGTTTCTTGCAGTAGTGTCTTGTAGTTTTCTCTGTATAGAACTTTTACATCTCTGGTTAGATGTATTCCTAAGTATTTTATCTTCTTGGGGGCTATTGTAAATGGTATTGATTTGGTGATTTCCTCTTCAAAGTTCCTCTTTGTTGGTGTAAAGGAATCCAATTGATTTTTGTATGTTTATCTTGTATCCTGAAACTTTGCTGAAATCTTCTATTAGTTCCAGTAGTTTTCTTGTGGATTCTTTGGTGTTTTCTGTGTATAAGATCATATCATCTGCAAATAGAGATACTTTGATTTCTTCCCTACCTATTTGGATGCCTTTATTTTTTTTTTCTAGCCTAATTTCTCTGGCTAGGACCTTCAGCACAATGTTGAATAATAGTGGTGACAGAGGGCATCCTTGTCTGGTTCCTGTTCTCAAGGGGAATGCTTTCAAGGTATCTCCATTCAGGGTGATGTTGACTGTTGGTTTTGTATAAATGCTCTTAATTATACTGAGGAATTTCCCTTCTATTCCTATTTTATTGAGAGTTTTTATCATGAATGGGGGTTGGACTTTGTTGAATGCCTTTTCTGCATCGATTGATAAGATCATGTGGTTCTTGTCTTTTGTTTTATTTATGTGATGGGTTACAGTGATTGTTTTTCTAATGTTGAACCATCCCTACATACCTGGTATAAATCCCACTTGGTCATGGGGAATTATTTTTTGATACGTTGCTGAATTCTATTGGCTAGAATTTTGTTGAGGGTTTTTGCATCAATTTTCATGAGGGATATTGGTCTGTAATTTTCTTTTTTTGTGGTGTCTTTACTTGGGTTTGGTATCAGGGTTATGCTGGCTTCATAGAATGAGTTTGGGAGTATTCCATCCTTTTCTATGCTCTGAAATACCTTTAGTAGAAGTGTTGTCACCTCTTCTCTGAAAGTTTGGTAGAATTCTCCAGTGAAGCAACCCAGGCCAGGGCTTTTTTTTTTTTTTTTTTTTTTTTTTTGAAGTTTTTAAATAACCTTTTCAATCTCTTCTTTTGTTATGGGTTTATTTAGTTGTTCTACCTCTGTTTGTGTTAATTTAGGTAGGTAGTGAGTTTCTAGAAATTTGTCCATTTCCTCTAGGTTTTCAAATTTGTTGGAGTACAGTTTTTCGTAGTAATCTGTTATGGTTCTTTTAATTGCAGTTGGGTCTGTTGTTACATCACCCATCTCGTTTCTTATACGAGTTATCCGCTTCCTCTCCTGTTTTTTTTTTTTTTTTTATTGTTTGTTTGTTTTGTTTTTGTTTTTTGTCAGTTTGGCCAGTGGTTCATCAATTTTGTTGATCTTTTCAAAGAACCAGCTTTTGGACTTGTTAACTTCTTCAATTGTTTTTCTATTCTCTATTTCATTTAATTCTGCTCTAATTCTTATTATTTCCTTCCTTCTGGCACCTGAGGGCTTCTTTTGCTGCTTTCTTTCTACTTGTTCCAGGTGTAGGGTTAATGCTTTGATTATGACCCTTTCTTCTTTTTGGATGTGTGCATTTATTGCTATAAACTGACCTCTGAGCACTGCTTTTGCTGTGTACCAAAGGTTCTGGTAGGATGTGTTTTCATTCCCATTTGATTCTATGAATTTCTTTATTTCATCCTTAATTTCTTCTATAACCCAGTAGTTTTTGAGCAAGGTGTTGTTCAGTTTCAGTGTGTTTGATTTTTTCCCTTGCTTCTTATGTTGTTGATTTCCACTTTTATGGCTTTATGGTCAGAAAATATGCTTTGTAATATTTTGATGTTTTGGATTTTGTTAAGGCTTGCTTTATGGCCTAATATGTGGTCTATTCTGGAGAATGTTCCATGTGAGTTGGAAAAGAAAGTATACTCAGCTGCTGTTGGGTGCAGTGTTCAGCATATGTCTATGAGATCAAGTTGGTTGATTGTAGCATTTAGCTCTTCTGTGTCTTTGTTGAGCTTCTTTCTGGATGTTCTGTCCTTCACCAAAAGTGGCATGTTGAAGTCTCTTACTACTATTGTGGTGCTGTCTATCTCTCTCTTCAGAGCTGTTACAGTTTGTTTTATGTATTTTAGAGCCCTGTTGTTGGGTGCATAAATATTTATTATAGTTATGTCCTCCTGGTGTATTGACCCTTTAATCATTATATAGTGCCCCTCCTTATCCTTTATGGTGGATTTTACTTTAAAGTCTAGTTTGTCAGAGATTAATATTGCCACTCCTGCTCTTTTTTGAGGGTTGTTTGCTTGATATATTTTTATCCATCCTTTGAGTTTTAGCCTGTTTGTGTCTTTAAGTCTAAGGTGCATCTCTTGTAGGCAGGATATAGATGGATCGTGTTTTTTTAACCAATCTGCCACTCTATGTCTCTTTATTAGTGCATTAAGTCCGTTTACATTCAGCATAATTATTGATAGGTATGAGTTTAGTGCTGTCATCCTGATATCTCTTTTTGTATGTTGTTCACAGTTTCTTTATTCCCCTTAATTTTCTGTGCTGAGTTGTTTTTCTTAATGTATTTTTTTTTCATCGTTTTCACTGTTGTAAATTTTGTGTTTGCTGGGTCTTTATGTTTTTCTACATTTTTATTTTGATTTGTAAGATTGTTAGATTCCTTTGTGTTTACCTTAATATTTACCCCTATTTTCTAAGTTTATGTGAGTCTTTTATGACTTTATATTTCCTTAACTCCCCCTCAATATGAAAAATCAATGTCTGCATTTTTTAAGTCCCTTTTTTTAATATTATCCTTTTTTATTTTTAAATATTGATATCTGTTTCCCTATTTTCAATGTTTTAGCTTTGATGTAATTTCAGTTTCTGTATCTGAGTCAATATCTGGTTGCTCTGTCCTGTGTTCTACTCTTGTGTTGTTAGCTGGTGTTATTGATTTTCTAACCAGAAGACTCCCTTTAGTATTTCTTGCAATTTTGGTTTGGTTTGGTTTTTGCAAATTTCCTAATCTTCTGTTTATCCAGAAATGCCCTAATTTCACCATTATATTTGAGAGACAGTTTTGCTGGACATATAATTCTTGTCTGGCAGTTATTTTTCCTTCAAGGCTTTATATATGTCATCCCATTGCCTTCTTGCCTGCCTGGTTTCTTCTGAGTAGTCAGAGCTTCTTCTAATTGACTCTCCTTTGCAGATGACTTTTCTTTTATCTCTAGCCACTCTTAAAATTCTCTCTTTATCTTTGATTTTGGTAAGTTTGATTATAATATGTCTTTGTGACTTTGTTTTGGGATCTAACTTATGTGGTGTTCAATGAGCATCTTGAATAGATATCTTGTCATCTTTCATGATACCAGGGAAGTTTTCTATCAACAAATCTTCAACAATTTTCTCTGTATTTTCCATTCCCCCCCCCCACCATTCTTGTACTCCAATCACTCGTTGATTATTTCTCTTGATAGAGTCCCACATGATTCTTAGAGTTGCTTCTTTCTTTTTAATTCTTTTATCTGATTTTTCCTCAAATAAGTTGGCTTCAAGAGCTTTATCTTCAGTGTCACTAATTCTAACTTCTACTGCCTCAGTTCTGCTCCTATTACTTTCTATTGAATTGTCTAATTCTGAAATTTTATTGTTAATCTTCTGGATTTCTAATTGCTGTCTCTCTATGGATTCTTGCAGCCTATTAAATTTGGCATTATGTTCTTGAATAACTTTTTTAAGTTCTGCTACTACTTTGTCTGCATGTTCCCTGGATGTTTCTGCATCCTGTTGAATTTCCTTTTTAATTTCTAGGAGAGTTCTGTATATTAATCTTTTGTATTCTGTCTCTGGTAATTCCAAGAAATTCTCTCCCTTCAGAGAATTTATTGATTCTTTATTTGGGGAGCTTGCTGAAGCCATCATGGACCGCCTCTTCATGTGATTTGATATTGACTGTTGTCTCTGAGTCATCGATACGTTATCATAATTTTATTTTATATTTGTTTAATGAGTCCTAGCTTCTTGTTTTGCTTTGTTTTGATATGCCCCAATAGGCTGCCCGTGTTTGCTGGTTTAATTATTGATGCCTTTGAAGCTCTAACGTCATATCACTAGGTGGTTAGTTCTGTATCTAAGTATGTGCCCACAGGAGTCCATTAAATTTTCCTGTATTGGTTCAACTCAGGTGACCAAGCAGTCAGTCACCAAGTGTATGGTGCAGGCTCTCACCTATAGTCCTAGAGAGGCATGGGTGATTGGAACAGGCCCTGGACTCTGGCTGTGGTAGGGGATCACATGCTGAGCCAAGCAGGGGGCTGATGGCTGCCCCTGAGAGTCTGAAAGGAAAGAATGTCCCTATTCTCTAGGGGGAGTAAGTAGGTGAGTTTTGCAGCTGGACTATTATCACCCCACTCTTTAGGCTGTAAAGACTCGAGGGCACCACTTTTTCTTGGACTCCTATAGCTGGTGACTAGGAGGTTTATGTGAAGCCACCAGTCCTCAAGCCCCTGTTGCGGATTGATAACAGTGCCTACTTAAGGGACAGGGCTGTTTCAAGGGTCACAAACCTGCCGCTTCACAGCTGAATCACTTGAAGTTAAACTTCAGATGTTTGCCCTGTTGTACTGTGGTAGTGAGGGCTAACGCTGTTGAGATGGGTCCCCACAAGTATATACAGGGGTGTAAAGGCACTCAGAGTCTGCAGACCCCTTATACCTGTGCCTAGCAAAGGAGCTGCGCTGACCCTGTGTTCCTGGCTTAGGGGAGTCAGTAGCTTATTTGTTCCCTCTTCAAGCCAGGAGAATGGGTCAGGGTGCCTTTTAGGATCTACTTCCGGCCCAGCGGACTCCCGGTGCAGAGCACAGAGGGAGGAGGTAAAAAGGAGAGATGTTTTTCCCAAATGGGCCTATTTTTTTTATCCCCAGGAAAGGCCACACACATGTACTTATCCTTAGCCACTTGGGAGCTGCTTTTCACTGGTTCGGAGTGTCCAAGCAGAATCTCTTGGGCTTGAAGTCTCTTGATTTGGAAACTGCTTTCCGAGTGCATCCACAGCTGTTTGACTGCTTCACTGCGGACCTGGCGCAGCTGGGAAGTTGCCGGTGTGGCTGAAGACTTGCCGTCTTGCCGCCGCTGCTCTGGTGCTGCTGGCTTCTTCCAAACTGTCTTCATCTCCCCGCTCCACTCAGTATGATGACTCAACTTTGCCTTGTTCAGGGCTCCTAGATATTCATATATAATCTAATCACTTGTTTTTCCAGGTCTTTGTTGTAAGAGGGATATAGGAAGCATCTTACTACACTGCCATCTTGGCTCTGCACCAGTATAGAACTTCTATATGCTTATTTATAATCTTTATACCATTTCTATGAGGTGGGTATTATTATATACATTTTAGAAAAGAAGAAAGTAAATTTTAAAGAGATACAGTAACTTCTTTTCCTCAGGCCAGCCAATTAGTAAAATTTTTATCAAGTTGAGAGCATTGTTTTTGCATCTCATTATAAGTTTTTACAGAAGGGGCCATGCCTCCTTCCTGCTCTGTAGAAGATTATCCATGATAGCGAGAGCTGTAGTAACTGGCTTGGACCACAAAGAAGATGGCCATATCCAGGGATGGAGGAGTCATGAGCTAGAAACAGTCTGAGTCCCTGATGATTTTGTGAAACAGCCATATCTGTCTTAAACACCCCATATCCGAATTTATTTAACATGAGAGAAAAAGGTACTTCTCTCATCGTTTTCAGCATTGTAAGACACTAGTGATTTGGGTTTTAGTTATATGCTGCTGAGTGATATACCACACATACAAATAACTTCTGTCTCTCTGTCAGAGGGTCCTACTGGAGTATAATGTGAGAGAGATTTAGTTAAATAATGTGCTGGTAGTAACTTACCAAAAAGGTAAGCTAAGATACTGACTTTCATCTATCTAGCAATGAGAAATTATTAAGTAGCAGAACATGGTAAATGTTTTGGCAAATTTAACTAAGAAGTAGTCTATATATGAAATAGGTTGGAGTTGAGGACACAGTTGGTCTTAATAAGCTAGAACACCAGCAAATCAATCCTTACTCTGATGTTCTTCTAGGTAAACCAGTCATTATTTCACATAAAGGGCAATAATTTCATCCTTCGGGTGAGTCATTCATTTAAATAGTTGTGCCATATCCTCTTATGTGCCAGACCTGCTACATACGCTCAAGTCCTAAGGGCTGACTGAAGACAGAAACAGGAAATCATAATCCCTGTCCATGATGTCTCAAAGTCTAGTGAAAGAGACTTAAAATTAAATGAATAATATGATAGACCGAAAAGAGTGCTGTGACAAAGTATGCACAAGATGCCTTGGAAGCTGTTATGGATTGAATTGTGTTCCCCCAAAATGTGTGTCAACTTGGTTGGGCCATGATTCCCAGTATTGTGTGATTGTCAACCATTTTGTCATCTGATGTGATTTTCCTCTGTGTTGTAAGTCCTATCTCTATGATGTTAATGAGGCAGGAGTAGAGGCAGTTACATTAATAAGGCAGGACTCAATCTACAAGATTAGGTGGTATCTTAAGTCAATCTCTTTTGAGATATAAGAGAGAGAAATGTGCAGAGAGACAGGGAGACTTCATTACCACCAAGCAAGAAGAGCATGAGTGCACGTCCTTTGGACCCAGGGTTCCTGTGCCCAGAAGTTCCTAGACCAGGAGAAGATTAATGACAAGGATATTTTCCCAGAGCCAACAGACAGAGAAAGACTTCCCCTGGAGTTGGCACCCTGAATTCAGACTTCTAGCCTCCTATACTGTGAGAGAATAAATTTCTGTTTGTCAAAACCATCCACTTGTGGTATTTCTGTTACAGCAGCACTAGATAACTAAGACAGAAGCCCAGAGGAGAAGCATATCCTACCCAGATAAAGTGAGGTATAAGGATAAAGACTTTTCAAAAAAAGTGACAGTTGACCTGAAGCCTCAGTGATAAAAAGAAGTTAGCCAGGCATAGAGCAGGTGGACATTCTAGGCAGAGTGAACAGGATGCACAAATGTACAGAAGTGACAGGTGGTGTGGAGGAAAATAAGATTAGAGATGTGGGATAAAGGGTCATATTCTGAAAAGCTTATTGTATTAGCCAGAAGAGCTTAATTTTTATCCTCACAGGAAAGGGAAAACAGTAAAGGTTTTTAACGAGTACTGAAATTATCAATCATATGTTTTCAAAAGAACACTCTGGGAAGAGTTTGGAGGGCAGATTGGAGAAGTTAAGACTACCAGCAGGAAAACAAGTTTGAGACTATTGTTATAATTGAATACAAGGAATTATGAGGACCACAACTAAAGCAAGTGCAATGTGGATGTAAGTTGACGTGCACTTGAGAGTTACTCAAAAGAACTGAGAAGTGTCTACAAAAATTAGCAACCTGAGGTCATTTGGTTCCATAGTGAAAGAATTTCAGGGTTGAGTGAAAGCAAATCCTGGACTGACATAATACAGCATTGAATATGCAATGAGTTTCTTGAGTTGGGGCAAATTTCTAAGTGGTATTTAAACGATAAAAGGGGTGTGTTTTTCCTAAAGTAGAACGACGTGAAGATGTTTATGTTCTTGGGAAGTGAGGAGGACTTGTGGAGGAATGAGAATAATTGAAGTGAGGATCAGGAGGAGTTAAAAGGGAAAGGGTCTCACACAAAATGTATGTTTAGGGAACTGAATTATTCATGTGAAAGGATCACAGATATGAGGGATACATTCAGGCTTGAGGAAGTTAAGAATTTACATCATTTGCCACCTTATCCCAGGGATGAGCCAGTCAGGACAGTAAAAATAAAAATAAAAGAGTCATAGGAAGATTTGGACGGTCGTATTTTCTGTGAGACAATTTATAATACATGTTTTAAGAACACGCGCAATGTTTTGTATCCTTTTCTTTCCCCTTCTCTATCTTCTTGTTTATCATAGTTCAGTGGTAGAATTTTTGCCTTCCGTGTGGAAGACCTGGGTTTGATCTCTGACCAATGCACCTCACGTATAACCACCACCTGTCTGTCAGTGGAGGCTTGTATGTTGCTATGAAGCTAAACAGGTTTCAGCAGAGCTTCCAGACCAAGATGGACTAGGAAGAAAGATCTGGTGAGCTACTTCTGAGAATCAGACAGTGAAAACCCTGTGGATTACAATGGTCTGAACTGCAATTGATCATGGGGATGACACAAAACCGGTTAGGGGTTCCTTCTGTTGTGCCTGGGGTCACCATGAGATGGCAGCTGACTGTATGTCAGCTAACAACAAATTAACTGAGACGCAATTTATAAACGTTCTAAGAACCAGAACAAAGTTTGTATCTTTTTCTTCCCCCGTTGGAATATATTCTTATTTTTTGTTTTCCAGGTAAATAGAGGCTTGGATAGGAGTAAACCACACCAAACCTGTTGCCGTCCAGTCGATTCTGACTCACAGCAACCCTACAGGATGGAGTAGAACTGCCCCATAGGGTTTCCAAGGACCAGATGGTGCATTCAGACTGCTGACCTTTTGGTTAACAGCCTGAGCTCTTAACCACTGCACCACCAGGGCTCCAAGACAGGAATAAACAACCCTCAAAGACATTTTCTTAACCCCTAGGTAGGGATTCAGTGAGACTACAAATTAGGGTTTAAGTGTTAAAACCCAGCACACAAGGAGGGGGAGTGATTTACAAAGAAACAGTCGATATTGTTCATGAAGGCAAAGAGGTCAGCTGTCAGATCATCTGTAGGTAAATTAGACCTGACTCTGTGAGATTAACAACTGGCAAAGAAAAAGCCTCAGGATTAAGGCTGAGTGATTAGGAACAGTATTCTCAAGACACAGATGTGGTAATGGCAAAGATGAGCATGTTTTCCATCATTGTATCCTCCATACCTAATGCCGTGCCTACATGTAGCAGTCATGGATCACCCCTATTTGAATTTCTTAATGGAAAGTATAGCATGAGCCTCATCCCTACTGTAATATGCTTAACTGACTTCTCAGTACAGATAAGTGTGGGCTATTAGATTGTGCCACTTTCTACAGTGAGTCTACAGATTTCTGAAGGTGTCAGGAATACAGCCCAAAATCTAAAACCTAGCCTACTGCCTTTGAGTCAATTCTGACTCATTGCAACCCTATAGGACAGAGTAGAATTGCCCCTCAGGGTTTCCAAGGAGAGGCTGGTGGATTCAAACTGCTGACCTTTTGGTTAACAGTCAAGTTTCTTAATCACTGCGCTGCCAGGATTCTGCAAGGGTATATATATATATATATGTATATATGTATATATGTATATATATATGTATATATATATATAGGAAGCATATATAGGAATTTTGTTTTAAAAAGTTTTACTGTATGATATTCAGTCTTCTTTCTGCATCCTTTTTTAGTGTTCTTTTGCTTGTTTGTTTTCTACTGCAGTGGTCAATTTCTATTTCTATTGGAAAGACTATACAATGGATGCATTCTTCAAACAAAGATACACTATAAATCACTGATTCCTATGAGTATCCAAGTATTTTTTTAATACACTTGGACTATAAATACTGTATCAATTAGTTCCTTCAAGAAAATTTTTCAGTGATCTATTTTTTATTATTATTAAAGCATTATTTCATTAGAATTCGGGGAAGTGGGGTGGATAAAATACTTTATTTTATCCTGACAGTTAAATTGTTCTACTTTTTTAGTACTTAATTGGAATGATCTCAGATGTCTTTGGGATAATAAATTTGTTTTGATATTCTAAGAAACTAGACTAGATGAAGCTGAATTTTTTTTTTATTTAAGGTACTATTTTTTAGAGCTTCCAAGAAGCCTAAAATTGACACTCTAAGGTTTTACACACTTAAAAAACTCACAGAATCTATTGCCCAACCAACAACTAACACTTTCTCTGAGTACCTGACATTAAATCCTTTTGACTGGTGGCCCACCTTAATTTTAATAGCCCATTCCCTGGTTTCTAAAGCCTTACATCATTGTTCTGTGCTTTACTCTTTACCTGACACTTCAGCACATTCAGGGATTTGATTTTTTAACTTTGAATTTGACTGTCCCTTGGGTTGGATCCATAATACCTGCTACTACTGCTACTAAATTATCAATGTTACAATCTATTTTCTGTCTTAATAGTTAGATACATTGATTTTCAACTTAAGTTAGAATTTTGACAAATCTTTACAATCTGCATGCATTTTCCAAAACAGATTGATTTTCTCAATTATGTTTTATTTTTTTAAATAAATAAACAATGCTCAATTAACCATGCACATGCCTTTTCCCATATTCTGGTATAAATTCTTTATTTGATAATAGAGACCTGCCTTTCCCGCACATCCTCCTCCCCTTGTCACCAAATCTGCGCCACCTCTCTGTCACTCCATTCTTGGTTCTGAAGCTGAGGTCCCTTCTTTCTTATTTTTTCAAAAAAAAAAAAAAAACTATTGAACATCTACACTGTCCAATGAACGATTCCATAGACAAGGAGACACAAGACAGTCTGTATCCACACAGAGTTTATTGTTCAAATACTATGATTCTATCATATACGAATACAGATTAAAACGATTTTGAACTATATTTTATTCCTATTTTGAAATTTTTTAAAATAAGTCTTTTTTAAGCTCATTATTTGATAGAGGCCTAATTATAATTTTCTGAATGCATTCTCAGATATCTGTAAAATGTATTAGTTCCAAATCCTTCTAAGTGTAACCACCTGTTCAGTTTATATGAGAAAATACTCTATAATCATTCTCATAAAATCCTAGATGTAAAATTCTTTGTAAAGCCCTAATACAACACCCTGCACCCAAGCAAAGAACATATTCTTCAGTGTCTGTGTGCATCATCTACCTTTCGCTCAGATGTGCAATAATTGGGACTTTCTTATTTCATAAGGTGAGCTCACATTGTTGGTTCTCTAATTGGTGCTATTGATACACTCTGAACCAACAAAGGAAAATATTGTCATAAGACAACCTTCAAATGTTTTATCACAACCATCCTATCTCCCCTTAATCCTCTCTTCTCTAAATTGAAGAGTTCCAATTTAAACCAGGGTGTACAGATCCCACACCATACTGATCCCTAGCCTCTGTATACACTCCATTTTATAATATTTCTCTAAAAATGTAGTATTCTTAACAGGACAAATAATCCAGAAGGACCAAGACAGAGTACCATAAAACTACCTTCTCCTGAGACCAGGATAACCTAAGACTACAAGTGTATCACATCTTCAGTTTATACGGAGCTGATGGAAACAAAATCTTTTTCCACATGAACTACAAGCTAGCTCTCCCCAAATCCTGGGCTACATTAACCAAATCTTAATGTGTAAGTAGAGTAAATTACATTTTTCCTTATTAATTTTTTCTTGTTAGTTTCAGCCCAATATTCCAGTTCTGATGAAGTCAAAAAAAAGTTGACTAAATCAGCTATGTTACTAACTATCCCTCCCAATTTTTTCCGTCTGAAAGTATGATAAACATGTCATGTATAACTTCACCCAAATAATTGATAACATTTTTCCACTGTATAAAGGCAGAAGACAAAGGCTTGTGGCACTCCCAGATGGCAGCAAGCCATTAATCTTTTTTTTCTATTTCTCCCCTCTGTAAGTATTTTCTTTACAAAACTAACACATGTTTATAAAAATTTAAACAATACAGAAATGAATAAAGTGGACATTGAAAGTACTCATTGTAATCCTACTCCCCAGAGGATAACAGTTTTTAATATTTTTGTACATATGTTTCTATCTAGTAGATTTATTTACCAATTTCTAATGTTACCTATTTATAATTTTTAATAACAAGTTTATACTGTAAATATTGTTATGCAACTTTTTTTAATTTATCATTAGCTTTTTTTTTTAACAAGTCAGAACATTTCAAATCACCTTACTGTTTTTAATAGTTGCATTCTATGGCATCTTATGGTAATACCACAATTCATTTAACTAGTCTCTTTTGATAGACTCAATTTAGCCATAATTTTTGCTATTATAAAATATACTTCAATGTATATTCATTGTAACGTACATATTTCTTGTGCAGTTATAACAGCATTTCTGTAGAATTTATTCTGTAAAGTAGAAATGCTGGGTGAAAAATTTTAAACATTTTCAGATTTATTTGGTACTGCTATATTGTCCTCCAAAAAGAAATGACACTAAAGTGTTGTTATTGTTCTTAGATGCCATAAAGTTGGTTCCAGTTCATAGTGACCCTATGTACAACAGAACAGCATAGGTTCCAGCATCACAGCCACCACAGTACAACGAACTCACAGGCACGTGGTAGGATACTAAATTACACCTCAACAAACTTTTAATGAGTGTTCCCATTTGCCTATGTACTTGCCAAATATAAACATCAATCTTTTAAATTTCTGTTGGTCAATAGGTAAAATCTTATCAGAATTTAATTTTTCGCTTACTAGTTAATTTATGTTTTTTAATACTTAGTGATAATTTAAATGTCTTCTTTAAATGTAAATTGTCAGAGTCTGTCTTTTGTATGTTTTCCTATTGTGTTAAATTGTTAATTGATTTTTTAAGAGCTCTTTAAATTGCAGAGTTATTACTCTTATGGCTGTAATGCACTTTCCCCAAGGATGAATATTGTCTTCTTTCATGTTGTTTTCATTGCCATACATAATTTTTAATTTTCACTTAGTTAAATTTTTAGTATTTTTCTTTATCTTTTCTGAGTTTTACAGTATGCCTTAATAAGTCTTCCCTCACTACATAAGTATTAAAGAAAAAGTATTTTATTCTGATACTTTGTAATTTCATTGTATATAACTAAATGTAAATTTGTATTGGTGTAAAGGACTTAAAGAGCCATCTTCATTGTTCTCAAATGGATAGTTAGTTATCCCAATGTCATTTAATAAATATAGCATTCTATACTAATCTGAGATGACACTATATCCTTCTAAATTCCCATACATACTTGGATCTATAACAGGATATTATTTGACTTGCCAGTTTCATGCTGTTTTAAATACAATACCTTCTCTCTCTTTTTGGTTTTCCTATTTATTATTAATTGCTATTAATATTTAGCAATTATTATTTGTTCAGCATCATCATTAGTAGTATTATATTAGCAATATTAAGGTACTATTTCCCATTGAAAGAAAAAATAAAGGAGAACGGAAAGATAGTGGAAGTAAAGAATGAACAGCTGGTTGTGACTATTCCTCTAGCCTCATGGATGCCTGAGGACGTGGGCCTTGATCAAATTCTTCTTTCAACAATAACTCAAAGAAATTATAGGAATACAAGATCTGATCGAGGTTACTATCTAACCAGCAAAGCAGTTGTACCTTACAGAAAAGTCTTTTTATCAAGTAATGTTTAACCAGTAGTAATGAGATGTTTTGTACCAAAAATTAGAATAACTTTGACATACTTACGTGACTAACCCAAAAACCAAACCCATTCCCGTCGAATCGATTCTAACTCAAAGCTGAAGAGACTCAAGACCTAATTAATTCCTTGAGCTGAGATGGGTGGCACCTGCTGAGTCTCAACACTCAGAAGTACAAGAATCTCAAGCATAGACAGACAAGATTCTAACATTAAAGGCATAAATACATAAACAAACATGATATTCCTTAACTCCCCTCTTCTTTAATTTGTAGCTCTATCATTTGATATATAAAATGGCCAAAGTGAAGGCATATATTTTTCAAAAGGAAAATAAAACATTTTTTTCTCTCTGACTGGCTTTATTATTATGTATGGATACAAGATGTTCTCTATTTGAGCAAGAAAATAAGGAAAGTTTTTTACTTTTACATAATAAACAATCAAGTTTTCCTATTAAATCTATTAAATCTACCACTTAATTAAATACACAAAATACCTATTCTTCAGGCAGTCCCCAGTGATTGCAAGCAATAGCTTTTTTTTTTTTCCCCTATCCAATTCTTGACAAACTCCTAAATGAAACCAATAATTCTTAGGAAAGATAATCTAAAACAATGATTGTCAAATTTAGATGATCATGGGATCCTTTGGAGAGTTTCAAAAATAAAACAAACCCAGAAATCTAGGACTCAAGACTGGAAATTCTGATTTAGTAGGAGTGGCATGTGGCATTGAATCTATGTATTTAAAAATATTTTCAGGTGATTCTGATACCTACCCATATGTTGTACATGTTTTCCATCCATCCTGTAGCATTTACATTGTAGATTCTTAGACCACCACCATTAGATTATCTGGGGAGATAATTTTAAGTGCATATAACTAGGCCACATTTCAGATTCACTAACTCAGAACCTGAAGAAGGACCTAGAAAACTGAATATTTACAAGCACCTAGATGATTCTTTGGCAGTTTGGAAATCACAGATGAAAGCTCCGTACTGTATGAGGCCTAACGACTCAAGCTTAAGAATCAAACAGGTAAGTGCTCAGCTACTAACCAAAAGGTTCAATCACTCAGACATCCTTCAGAAGAAAGACATGGCAATCTAATTCTGAAAAATCAGCCATTAGAAACCCTATGGAGCACAGTTCTATTATGACATACATGAAGTTGCCAGGAGTTAAGACTGACTCTACGGTAACTTTTTTTTTTTAATGATATAAGCTTAGTATGTGCCAAAAAGAAAAAAAAAAAAAAAGTAGACATTAATCTACTTAGCAAAAATAAAATTCCTGGATGTAGTATCACCATCAAAATACAGAGAATCTAGACTGCATTACATTCATTCTATGATGAAATTAGTATAAAAACAGGAGTTTTATAATCTGTGTACAAATTATATTGTTTTATCATAAGAAACCATATAAAATGATTCTGCTTCTTTTGTAAAACAGCTATTAAAGACACTGTTCAACATGTATTTCAATATATTACTTTTAAAATCAAATGATAAACTTCTTGTTGAGTTTAATGAAAACGAATTCCGTATCCTCACTACGTACTAGATTTCCTTTATTTAGAAAAATAAAACTGTGTTTCAACTTGTTTTCTTTTTTATTATTTGAAGATAAACACCATGATAAGTATGTCAGAAAGGGGTGACTAATTGTTTAAACATGTGCTTACCAAGTAGCAGAACCTTGGTGGAGTGACCACAGTTAAGGTTCTGAACCACAGGAAGGCCAGAAACTTAGCTCTTATCACTATAGCCAATTGAATAGACCCATTAGAATTGTGTTCACTGATTAGATTATATTTTGTCCACTGCATTCTCTTTCTGTTACCATATTAGCCATAAGAATATGGATGGTTGAGCATAGGCTGACAACAAGAAAATTAGATGGCTTTGTGGTGAATTTCCTCCAGGCCATAGGGTGAACCAATGAATTATAACTTTCCCATTGTAGAAGATACTCTTCTTGCAATGAGAACATTCTTGTCTGTTAGATTAAGAAGCTCTCCTACTTGAATAGTGTCGGGTAAACTGTCACAAATTATGACCCTTAGGCATCCTCTTTTTTTTTTTTTTTTTCGGATTTATTAGCTATGTAATTAAAGGAAATATAGAATATTGTAAAGATAGGAAATTCCTATCACTTGCATTAAATCCCCGTATCCCTTTTGCCTAATTCAATAGGGATTTTAATATGCTGACTTTTTACATATAGAATATTTAACATAATGGGAAAAAATGTCTTTAATAATCCTTTTAGAAAAAAAAAGAGACTTTGTGCATCTTTTATCTGCCAGTAAAAGCCAGTTAATAGCTATAGAAAGGCAGAAGGAAGCTGCCAGAAAACAGTGGAGAAATGTATGGAGAGAATTTACAAGTTCTAGTTATCCTTAGCTGTACCTCTTGCTTTCTTGAATACATGAGCCAATAAATTCCATTTTTAACAGTAAAATAGCAGAGGAAACATATCTGTCAATTACAGCCAAAAATACCATGCCTAATAAATCAACCAATACTTCCTTATTGGATAAAATTTGTTTTAGAATAGCTGTTGCCTGTTTTTGTCTACTTTAGCAATGTTGAGTTAAAAAAATAGCAAATCTAAAATATATATTTGGCCAATGATTTTTCAGTGATGAAATACTCCTCCATTATGATATATGGCTTCTACCATTATTATAATTTACATGAGGAATGCATCATCAATTTCATGTATGTGACAAGGAAACAATACTCTACAACAATATTATAAATTGTGTTCAAGCTGCCACTCTCAAATTTTCATGAATGCATGCATGTACTTGAAAAAAATTAGTTACTTCTTAATAAATGTGTAACTGAACAATGGTTTATGGATTTCCATTGTGACCACAGAATCATAATTCCCTAACTACTAAGTTTCAGCATACTTACTCTAATACTAAGAAGCAGTCTCTACATTAGCACCATTAAAATAAGAATGCGATATAAATTAGAGTAATGGCCCTGGATTTTTATTTATTCTCACTTATTTGCAGCAAAACAACATCATCTTTCATCAGTTAAATCAATGTTGTTAATTTTAATTCGCTGATATTGTGTTTTTGTTTCTATCTAATTTGAGAATTTGGTTTGGACATAAAATTTTCAAAGCGCTAAAACTTAAGGCATTTATACTTAATTATACATTTGAATGTATTTAAATATGATAAAGTAAAATTGATCCAAACTGACATTAGAGATCCATGAGAAATTGTGTTTTCCTTATAATTCTCAAGCTTTAGAAACATTCTTACATGTTGTGCTAATCTTTGTGGCTACTCTTAGCTAAATGCCAAGGAGAATGCCGTATGTGTTTGTAGATCCTTTTCTTCTTAACATGTGTTCTTAACTCTGTGCCCATTAGTCTTTGTCTTTATTTTCTATCTCCGAATAATAAGAAATTGAAGTTGCCAATCATTTTATTCTACTTAGACCAGCAATCAATGTCCGTGGATACAGCAGTCAAGAAATTGAATAATACATTGTATTGGGGAAATCTGCTGCAAAGGACTTCTTTAAAGTTTTAAAAAGCAAATTTGTATCTTTAAAGAATAAGGTGTGCCTGACCCAAGCCACGGTCTTTTCAATTACCTCATACTCATTCAAAAGCTGGACAATGAAAACTGAAGACAGAAGAACTGATGCAGTCAAATTGTGATGTTTGTGCAGACTGTAGACTAAACCATGAATTGTTAGAGAATGAACAAATCAGTCGTAGAAAAATTAAAACCAGAATGCTTCTTAAAAACAAGGTTGGCAAGACTTCAGCTTGCACACTTTAGATACGTCATCAGGAAACACCAATCAATAGTAAAAGGACATCATGGCTGGTAAAAAGAGGGTCAGTGAAAATGGGAAAACCCTCAATGAGATGGGTTGACACAATAGCCACAACAATGGACTCAAATACACCAAAGATCATGACAACAGAACAGGACTGGGCGGTGTTTCTTTCTGTTATACATAAGGCTGCCATGAGTCAGAGTATACTCGACAGCAACTAACAACAAAATAATAACCATCCTCCCTACCTGTCATGAGTGATTGTGTAACCCTTAGACGCATTTATCATCTTTGATGGCCAACTGACTCTATACAATGAAGCCATTCAGAAAACAGACAATTCTCTAAGAAATTATAGCATTACTCACTTTTTATCACCTTCCAGGACCTACTATAAAACAAGCTCCACACTTACCCACTATCAATCTGAGGTGTTAAGGCACAGCTGTGCTCTTCCTTACAGCAATTTCAGAATTTTGCTCAAGTTAAAAAGGGTCTTATCTCTAACGTATATTTTTCTCTCCTCCCAAAATAATCCTGTGCTTACTTGATCAATGTAGAGGTACCAAAATGGATAACATTTTGATGAAATGAGGGTTGAATTGCTTTTTGAATTACATCAGATCTTCAATTTCCTTCTTTCTCGTAGTAGCAATAACTCAAAAAAGTTCAATTTTTTAAATTTTGGATTACAAGGCAATCAAAATATTGTCTTAGGGCTCCGGTTCCAGGTAAGATGGAGTAAGCATACTTCTCCCTGTCTCTCCCAATAAATACAAGACCTGAGCAGAAAACAGAGAGTAGATATTTGAGGACTCTGAAAAGTAAATAGGGGCAAGCAGATCAGGGAAGAACATGAGAATCTACTAAACCAGTGGTAGATTGAATATTTTTTCTTTATTTTTCCTATGGCTATCTCCCAGCTTGAACTTAATGCAGCCAGAAACCTGACAGTGAGAATTGTAGCACAGAGAGAACTTCAGGAAAAGCCCTCTACCTCTGACTCAAGAAGCTGGAAAGGGAATTCCTAATGATCAGAGAGAGTGCAGAAATTCCCCGAAATGTTTCTTATGTTCTTATGCTCTAGCCACATCAAACCATGACAAGGGTGTCAGGATCCCAGAAGAGTCAAAATTCTAAGGTAGGGATGCTTCCTCTCTCTTTGGTGGAGCTACGGATCCAAGATGGTGGAGTCAAACTCCAACACTTTTTTCCTCTCTCTGTGTTCACCCTACTTGGTCCTGGATGTGAGCTCAGCATCTATAGTAACTAACATACCCACCAAGGACTTAGGACTGTAGGGCTTTAAGAGGATCCCTAGGGATTTGGAAAGTACTGGGGAAATAGCAGAGAGCAAAAAGCACAAGGAAAGCATCCCGTAAGGTTGTTTATAAACTTCAGGGCTAACACGAGCTGCATATGTATGCATCTGATCCTAATTAGCATACAAAACACTTTGAGAAATGAACCAATGGTGAGTTCGAACCACTGACCTTTCAGTTAGCAGCCAAATGCTTAACTACTGCATCACTAGGGCTCATATATATATATATATATACACACAAAACTAAAACCCGTTGCTGTCGAGTCAATTTGGACTCGTAGCAACCCTATAGGACAGAGTAGAACTGCCCCATAGGGTTTCCAAGAAGCAGGTGGCAGATTCGAACTGCCAATCTTTTGGTTAGCCTGAGTTCTTAACCACTGTGACACCAGGGCTCCATACTATATACAGGGTTCATATATATATATATGTATAAAATATACTATATACAGGTAGTCCCCAGGTTAAGAACAAGATCAGTTCCTGAGTGTATCTTTAAGAATTTGTAGGTTAAGTCATAACAGGCGCATACAGCTTTTATTTAGCCTTACTTTAGTGCAAGAGAAAGCTAGAAGACTTTTCAGTGATTTAAAAGCTGCATGTGAAGCAAGTGAAGGTGACTGTGATGAAAAATTTGTTGTGAGCAGAAGTTGGTTCAAACTTTTCAAAGTGAGGACAAATTTACCTAATATTAAAGGGCAATTAGAAGTTGTCAGTAAACTGGACATTCATAACGCAGGGACTGCCAGTATAAATATATATACATACTATATGTGTGTATGTGTATATGTGTGTATGTATATACATATATATGTGTGTATATATATATATATATATATATATATATATATATATATATATATATATATATATATATATATACACACACACACATATATATGAAGCCCTGGTGGCGTAGTGGTTAAGAGCTTGGCTGCTAACGGTTGGCAGTTCAAATCCACCAGCCACTCCTTGGAAACCCTATGGGGAAGTTCTACTCTGTCCTATACGGTTGCTATGAGTCGGAACCAACTAGACAGCACCTAACAAGAACAGATACATGTATACAAAATACAGAACCTTGGTGGCACAGTGGTTAAGAGCTCAGGTTTAATATATATTATATACATATTCTTCACTACCTCTGCCTTTAATTTGCATAAGAAAATTTCATATGTAATATTTAGAAAAATATCTGGAGAATTTACTTCAGGAAAACACATTTAAATAAGCAAAAGATGAAAGCAAATCCGGAGAGGTTTATGCCTTAAAATTTTTGAGATTAACATTAATATTAAAATTTTTTAGATTTTCGTCTCATTTTAAAAGCAAAACCATGGTTAGCTAGGAAAAGATTTTGTCCTTGCCTTGGTTAAGTTGTCGATTTCGGTAGGGTGGTTTTGTTTGTTTTTCATATAACTTGTTTATAAAGCACAGAAGCCTTATTTACAATAGGTACCATACACCACCACGTACAGATTGAAAGCTACAAGACAATTACTACATGAGAAAGACAAGTATATAAATGTATTGAAAGTAAGTTTTCCTTTATAATATTATCAACTACCAAATGTCAGGAATTTTGAAGAAAGAAGAAAACGAGCGATTCTTCAATTAAAAACCTCACATGAAGCAAAATAATTTGCAAGTTTAATTTGACACTTACAGACATCTGGAGAAGCATTTGGTAAATTTAGAGAGTTCCACTGGATGTTTCAGAACTACTTACTGCATATTTCTCTCATTAAATTCAAAAGCAAATCGTTATTTAAAATGATAGCATTTTTCTCCCAGTAATTAAAACTAAAATCTAACTTTTAATAACATTTAAACGTACTTTTTTTTTTTTTCAATAACCATTATCTCTTGGTAGGTACAAAATTCCAGAAAGTTATACCAGTCAGACATAAAGGCAAATTGACTTCACTCATTAACATCCTAATTAGCCTGCCCAATTAATGTTGTGCTTAGCCATGTTGTTTGCTTTGGCTAATAGAATGTGAGTAGATGTGAAGTATGTCATTACTGAACATAAGCTTTGAGTACTTGAGTGGGTGGACTCACTCACTAGCCCTTTTGTTTATACCATAATAACTACATCGCTCAAACAGGGACTGTTCCTTCCACCTAGATCCTCAAATGAAAAAAACACATAAAGGAAGAGCAGAGTTACCGCTGACCAGCAGTGGCCTGCAGCTGACATGCAATGAGAGCAACTAATATAACTTTCTTGTTATAAGCAATTGGGATTTAAGAGATGTTTGTTACACATTGTAACCCAATGCAACTTGAATAATACATGGACTGGTCCTCCTTGTGCTTCACCCTACCCCTTCAATGCTGCATATTATGTATTACTTGTAAAAAAATTATAATAATGAGAAAGAGAATATCTTAATCCCAGTATTCCCAGCATAATTCCTACTATTTCTTCTACTTAAAAGAGCTTATGTCACATGCTACCTCTAAATTAGCCACCAAGGCTGGGGGTATGAAATGAGATACTTATTTTAGCCTACATACTCCACTCCTGAAGTAGGGGATGGAAGCAAATTCCCTAAAACCGCAAGGACTACCAAATGGAAATGTTTGGTAAACAGTCAGTAAGTATTCATTACACTATGAAACACTTTCTGTTGCCTTCTTACAAACAGTATGCAACTTTTAAAAATGTATATACAGTTGATATTTAAAGATGTCTAAAAAGTGGTTAGAAATATAATTTATATATACTATTTATTAAATGATACATGAGTCATCTGTAATATGATTGCACTAATTCCAATAAGAGTAAAGAGGTAAATTTATGCAACATTCAAGCAATATAAATGAATTTGAATGTTATTGGAAAAAGTAAATGCTAATGAACTTCAAAGATACCCTAGATTTATTTCCACTACAGATTTAACCACTAAAGGGTTATGTGATTTGTTTGAGACATAAGTCACTAAAATATAATTTAATCATTGGGAAGGTTATAGAGAAAATCTAGCTATCAGTACATATATTTCAGTCTGTGGTGCATTTCAAATAAACTAACTTATGGAGATAGCTAACAGAGAACTTTTCATCACTTACATCTTTAAAACATATGTTGTCTTATCCAAATATTAAATACATAATATATCATGCAGTATGTCTACCTCACTTTATTTACCAACATTATCCAGAATGAGAGTGTGTATGTTGTTTGTATTTTCAGATTCACTAGCAGTTTGTTGAGTAAGATTTTAACTATATTTAACTATTTACACAAAAACAGATAAGTATAGAATCAAAAGAGGTGTGTGGCAAAATATATTAATAAATAACTGAAGACTTCTCAGGAATGGATATAATAATTTGGATGCGTACCCTTAAAAGATTAAAAGGGAAAGAAACACAGTGAAGACTGGCAGAAAAGCAAGTGCCTTAATTCTTCTGCAAGGATTAAACGCTGGTAATAATAACATTGAATTAAAGAATCTAAAAATTTTTTTTCCCTTATGTCACATCAAATTATGTCCACTTCTCTTTCTATGGAAATTATAAAAAATTTTTCAGGAAAAAAAGTGCAGTCATACCAATGCCATATAGTTGTCTTATGTTTTTCTAAAAGCATGCAATTCTGAGAAAAGCTATAAGTAGAAAAAATAGGAAGAATGCTTTCCTTAACATAGTTTTTCAGGATGGATGTTTTTCCAACTTTTATTACACAAGAGAAAATTAAAACAAAATTTGATTATGAAAATGCCTGCCTATACTTCAAAAAATGCCTCTTCCGTGAAATAATTAGTAAAAACTGGCTCTTTTGCATCATCTACTATAAACAAACAGCTGCATCAATAATGCTTTTTACTTTATTTTTGGCAAAGCAAAAGCAACATTCTCAGGCAAGAGGTAGAAAGGCAGGGCAAGTAATTTTGTTGTATTGTTTCCCTTTGGGGTTCAATGAGCTTACAAAACACAAAAAACAAATCAAAAAACAGTTGCAACAGGTAACATATGGCCAGCATTATAGATGCTGCTCTAATTACTTCAAGAGAAACCATGCTATGGAATTAGGCTTGTACCTCATGATTGCCTGAAATCAGCTGTCATAACCAGAACTATCAGCAGAAGTCAGAATGCCCTGGTTTCTCTTCTCTCAAACCTATTTTTACTTCTTTACCAATTTTCTTTATTGGCATTACTGAGAAAAGAATTTGTGCAAGGCTTTACCTTTGGGCAAGTGAACTCTCACTTGGGACCAGGGGTGCCATATTGCAAGATTCCAAGGGCTATCATTCAAAATGTAGCAAAAATGAAGATATGGATTTATTGAAGTTCCTGGAGCTCCGGAGGGTGTTATTCACATAGAAAATAATGTAAATTCTGGCTCTTGGGGTTGAGGAACGTGGTAGCATTAGCTGGGGTATGTTATGTGAGCCCCTCCAAACTTCAAGCTCCAAGGAAATACAGGGAGTGCAAGACCATAGTTTTACAGTGGCAGTATCGAGAGTAAAGTCTGGGATAAGAGCAGAAATCACTGGAAAAAGTTGACATTCTAACAGTTTACTCCCTTGGCCTTTTTACCTTATGGCAATTGCTTTGGAGAGATCATTAATACAGGAGCTCAATATGAACAATAAAATAGCAAATCATTCTGCTGATAGAGAATGGCAAATTGATAGACTGTATTAAAAGAGGAAAGGGATCTTAGGTAGTCAAGGAATTGAGAATAGTAGATGAGGAAATGGCGTTGGTAGACATTTTGTTCAGTAGCTTCAATTTATCAATGAGAAAACTGAAGCCCAAGGGATTAGGGACCATAATGTAGGATTCTAGGTGCCTGTCTTGATTATCTAGTGCTGCTGTAACAGAAATACCACAAATGGATGGCTTTACAAACAGAAGTTTATTCTCTCATAGTCCAGTAGGCTAGAAGTCTGAATTCAGGGTGCCAGCTCCAGGGGAAGTCTTTCTGTCTCTGACAGCTCTGGAGGAAGGTCCTTGTCATCAATCATCCCCTTGACTAGGAGCAGAAACCCCGGGTACAAAGGACTTGCTCCCATCCTGGCGCTGCTTTCTTGGTGGTATGAGGTGTCCCCACTGCCCCCCAACCATCTCTGCTTGCTTCCCTTTCCTTTTATCTCTTGTAAGATAAAAGGTGATGCAGGCCACACCCCATGGAAACTGCCTTTACATTGGCTCAGGGATGTGACCTAAGTTAAGGGTGTTACATCCCATCCTAATTCTCTTTAACATAATTTAATCTTGCCTCATTAACCACAGGCAGAGATTAGAATTTACAACACATAGGAAAATTATATCAATCACAAAACAGAGGACAACCACACAATACTGGAATCATGGCCTAACCAAGCTGACAAATATTTTTGGGGACACAATTCAATCCATGACAGTGCCTACCCTGCTTCAACCAGAGAAGCTCTACTTCTCTCTGTTTTAATTAAGCATAGTTTCATGTAAAATGCATTTTTCACACAAGATTCCCACTGACCTGCACTGCACTGCCTTCCACCCAGTCCAAGGTACACCTTACCTCATCAAAGGAAATTCTAAACGAGATACTTTAGGCAGAAGGACTAGGATCCCAGGAATAAAGAACAAAGCAAATAAAAAATGAACAAATGGCAATATAAAACAATAATAAATATGTTTTTCATAGTTAGAAATTAGAATTAAAATACACAAAACAACATATAAGTCTGGGGAAGAGTCAATAAATGGAAATAAAACTCTCTATGGTTCTTATTCTGTCTGAGAAGAGGACAAAAGTATTGAATATATTTGAACTTTAATGAATTAAGTGTGGAAATTCTGATCTCTAGTGTAATCATTGAAAGAATAGAAATAGTATATTTCCAACTAAGCAGAGAGGACATAAATTATTTAACTGTTTTGCTATTTACTTTCATATTTCTAAATGTGCTTTATGTTACATGGCTGCTTTATCAATTTTAGACACTATCTACTTTTACACCATCACCACATCATTTCTTCTTCTTGCCTTCTCCCAATGTGCTTACATCATGGTTCTGAGCAAATCAATATTTAAATTTATATAAATAATATTAGTTGCAGAGCCAAGTTGATTACTGTTGCATTTCCTTTCTTTTCTAACTTGTTGTCTTTTTCTGCAGCAGATAATGGACTCCTTTTTCCTTTGCATGGTTCTCTGTTACTTATCACTAATCCTTTACAATAAAATTGAAAGTAATTGATTCTGGGAAATGAGAATTGGGGATGGGGAGCAGCAGGTTAAATTTCAAAATATTTAACACACAATAACATATAGACACCAACTAATCCAATAGATTCTGTTCATGAACAACCAGTAAGGCCAACCCAGGGTGTACTCACTGAACATTGGCCCCAGGCAGAGGAATTTGGGAAGAATCTCAGCTAGGAGATTGTTACTGCTTTGTTACAAGCCTTGTAGTATTATTTGACCTTTTAAACTATATGCATAGATTATGTCAAATGAAAATAATTTTAAAAATAAGTACATTTGTTATATTTAGTCTTTTAGCCCTAGCAGATCTTTTTGACGCTAAAAAATTCATTATGTAAAATGGGCACACAAAACGAAATGCAAGTGTTTGAAACAAAAATCCATGGACAGAAAATATTTCTGCTGTGTACCAGGACTGCTTGACAACCAAAGAGCTTGCTTTCTAATCAATAAATATTTTTGCTTCTGTTTGGAGCCAGAAGCTGAATAATATACATCAAATTCTTTGAAGAAAGTGAATTGAATTAAAAAGATAAGGCAGTTTTCCTCTTGAGGAAACAGTTAAGTAATCGCACCCTATTAAGTGTTAATTTTCAACAGGTGCTGCTTAAATGTAATGTAGTATCATCCTTGTATTTAATAAGGGCTCTGGGTTGAGAGTCCATGTGCCAAGTGTTACACAAATTCATTTAACTTGGATGGTATTGCTACGCCTTCCCCAAAACAAATCGAGATAAACATGCCATTTAGTAACTGTGAGGGGCACCACATTAATTATCATTCTTAATTTCCCTCCAGAAATCATTTCTGTCAATAATTCCATTTCAACTAAGATGAATGGGAGTCAAGTGCTTTAGGTTTAAGCAGCAGGTTGCTGATAAACTGGTTTTGGGACTACAGCTGAGATTAGATCATGAAACTATAATGTAGGAGAAAATAGTCTTCTATTTTGTGGTGTACAAACATATAGAAAAGAAAGGCCAATAATCTTTCTTAACATTAAATTATTATTGAAAATATAGATTATCTATGAATACAGGAACTTTTGGAGGTTCTCAGTAAAAGTTTTCTTATAAATGGATTATCAAAGGAAATTTATCCCCTAATATTTTAGAGTTTAAGGGTAAAGCCTTGAGGCAAGACCTAGGAAGAAGAATTCAGAAGTAAAAAATGCAAAGTTGGGCATTGAAAATAATATTGTTATAGAGAAAATATTAAAACTGTGAATATCAAGCAATAAATAAAAATAAATTAGCAGTACTGGTGTGTGCAAGTTACAAAGTAATAGAAAACTGTTAAACATTATATACTTTTTTCAATTCAATAGATATTTAAAAGAGGGGTGTCTTAGGCTGGATTTTCTACAGAAGCAAAACTAGTGAAGTGTACATATATAGAGAGTGAGAGTAAGAGAGATTTATTTCAAGGAAAATGGCTCACATGGTTGTAGAGACTGGCAAGTCCCAAGTTCATGGTTCAGTCATCAGTCTGGAGGCTTCTCTTGACTCACGTGTCTGCAAGAGCTGATGAATCCAAGAGCAGCAGGTCAGATGGCAAGCTGTTGGCTCACAGGCTACAGAGGCTGATGAACCCAAGATCAGTAGGCAATACAGTAGGCCACTGGCTCAAGTCCCAAGAACAGGAGGTCAGATGATGTTGAGCTACATGCAGGATCCAAAGTGAGTAAAAGCCTGCAAGCTTTGCCAGAATGTCTATATATATTGGATCAGGCCACACGCCTGAGGAAACTATCCTTACAGCTTATTGGCTCTTCTAATCAGATCATATCATGGAGGTGATTACATTATATCACAAAATGGAGGATGACTACATCATTACATAACCACCAAATTATATTATTACATAACTGCCAAACTACATTGTTACATAACTACCAAAATACATCATTGCATAACTGCCAAACCACTGAGGATCATGGCCCAGGCAAGTTGACACACAACCTTAACCATTACAGTCCACCTCTTGTCAACTTGGCATCTATACACATCTCATTAAACAATACACAATCTCTAAAAGACAATTGCAAAGTCATACTTGCAACTAGCATGAACAACTAACACATGTACAACAGAAAACACACTAGCCCTGTTTACATCTTATGTTTTATAAGTGAAGAAAACACAAATATTTGATGCACACATAAAAGGAAGAAATACTGTAACAATTACAGTCCTCATTTCTGCAACTGACCATGTGGTAGTAACTGGTATTTATAACTGCCTTCTTCCACCGCCCATTCCATATTCCCTTTACCCTCAGCAAGCACATCAGCAAGTCGTGGTTCTTTGCCTGGTGAAGTGACACAAACCTTCATTCCTGAAGGGTCTGGGCCATTAGTAGTCATGTCGGAATTGGGTTGCTGTAGTTTCCCATTGACTTTAATCACAGGGTATGGTAGTACTAAGAGTTACCCTAGGGATCTCCTGTATTCCAGGCATACTCTTTTCTACATCCATTATGCAACAACAGTTCAATTTCCCCTTGGTAGTCAAGGCCAATCACACCAGCCAGTACAGTAACTCTTTTCTTTGTCTGTTGATCCAGAGGTATAAGGAGCCAAAAGTGGCCAGGTGGCATTTTTAACTTCCAGTTCAATGGAGTCTGTGATCTGTCTCCAGGTGGGAGCCTTCATCCCTTTGGAACTAAGACCTCTAGACCCACAGAGTATAGGGTCGCAGGGACAGGAAGCAAAAATTCCACGAGTGGGTCACTAGGGGTAATAGTGAGTGGTGCCACTCCAATTTCCACCCCTTGATTCCTGGACCCATGAATCCTAGCTATGGCAGAAACAGCACCATATATTGGATGTTGGTTTAGACCATATATAGCCTCCTGAAGAACATTGATCCAATCCTCTAAAATGTTGCCACCTAGCTGACACCATAATTGTGACTTTAGAAGGTCATTCCATCATTCTGTCAAGCCAGCTGCTTCAGGATGATGGGGAGCATGGTAAGATCAGTGAATTCCATGAGCACGGGCCCATTGCTGCACTTCATTTGCAGTGAAGTGAGTCCCTTGTTCTGAGGTGACGCAGTGTGGGATACCATGATGGCAAATAAGGCATTCCATGAGTCCATGAATGGTAGTTTTGTCAGAGGCATTACATACAGGGAAGGCAAACCCATATCCAGAGCAAGTGTCTATCGCAGTGTCTTAGGCTGGGTTCTCTAAAGAAGCAAAACCAGTGAACCATATATATATATATATATATATATATATATATATATATATATATATATATATATATATATCACAGAGAGAGAGAGAGAGAGAGAGAGAAAGGGAGAGAGAGAGATAGAAATGACTCATATGGTTGTAGACACTGGCAAGTCCTAAGTCTATGGATCAGACTGAAGACTTCTCCTGACTCATGTAGCTTCAGGGGCTGATGAACCAAGATCGGCAGGTCACACAGAAGTCCTCTGGCTCAGAGCCTGCAGAGGCCAACAAATCACAAGACCAACAGGTAAGCTGGCAGTCCTCTGGTTTACAGAATATGGAGGCTGATGAATCCCAAGATCAGCAGGTAAACTGCTAGCTCAAGTCCCAAGAACACAGGTCAGATGAACAGGAGCCAACTGGAGGTTCCAGAGTGAGCAAAAGCCCATGAGTTTTGACAGAAAGTCCACCTGTATTGGTTGCAAACTCCCTTTAAACTGACTGGATGTTAATAAAGATCTCATCCTGGAGGTGACCACATTATATTAGATCTCATCATGGAGGTGATTACATCACCACACAGCTGCCAGACTACATCATAACTGCCAAACCACTGAGAATCATGGCTCAGTCAAGTTGACACACAACCTTAACCATCACAGCCAGTAAGAACAAAATGCAGTCCTTTTCATGATGGAAGGTCCAATGTAATCAAACCGCACCTATGTTGCTCACTGATCACCTTGAGGAATGGTGCCATATCTGGGACTCAGTGTTGGTGCCTGCTGCTGGTAGAGCTGGTAGATTGGGCATTCAGCAGTTGCTGAGCTCATTCAAAACCTCCATCTTTGCCACCATGGCCACTTTGTTCATGAGCTCATTAGGCAATGATAGGAGTGGGAGGGTAAAAAGGAATGACTGGTATCCACAGAACACGTCACCCTATACACTTGATCATTAAAATCTCCTTCTGCCGAGGTCACCAGTTGGTGCACATTCACGTCACACACTAATATCTTCACTTCTTTGGCCCATTCAGAAAGGTGTGTCCGCATACCTCTTCCCCATACCCCCTTGTCACCAATTTTCCAATCATGCTCAAATCCCTGACTATCAAGCTGAACCATTGTATACAACCTATGAATCACTATACAATCACATATCTGGACATTTCTCCTTCTAAGCAAAGTGGACAACCAGGTTCACTGCTCAGAGTTCTGCCTATTGGGAGGATTTTCCTTCACCACTGTACTTCAGGGAAGTCCTGAAAGGGGCCGTAGTGCTGCCTCTGTCCACTTTCAGGTGGTGCCTGCATAGCACACAGAAGCATCTGTAACCAGGCACGCGTTTTCTCTTCCTCAGTCACTGCTCAGAAGAAACTCTCTATGAAGCCATATGTGCAGACTGGCAGAGGGCAGGTAATGTGACAGGAGTGGAGACCCTGGGCATTTTGGCTATTTCCACATGAAACTTACTGGTGCCTTCACATCCTGCTAGGGTCCCAATCTCATATATATCACTTCCATTTAATGATGGAGTGCTGCTGTGCATGTTCAACTTTATAACTCTGACAACATCCAGTTCATTATAGGCAGCTCAGGCCTCATGGTGACTTGGTGCCCCATGGTTAAGCGTTCAGTCTCTACTAAGGCCCAGTAACAAGCCAGAAGTTGTTTCTCAAAAGGAGAGTAGTTATCTGCAGAGGATGGCAGAGCTTTGCTCCAAAATCCTAAGGGTCTGCACTGTGATTCACCAATATGGGCCTGCCAAAGACTCCACACAGCATCTCTATCTGCCACTGACACTTCAAGCACCATTGGATCAGCTGGATCATATGGCCCAAATGACAGAGTGGCTTGCACAACAGCCTGAACTTGTTGCAGAGCCTTCTCTTCTTCTGTGACTCACTCAAAACTAGTAGCTTTTCGAGCTGCTTGATAAATAGGCTGGAGTAGCATACCCAAAGGAGGGATATGTTGCCTCCAAAATCCAAAGAGGATCACCAGGCATTGTACCTTCTTTTTTAGTTGTGGAGGAGCCAGATGCAATAGCTTATCCTTCACTTTAAAAGGAATATCTCGACATACCCCACACCACTGGACCTCTAGAAATTTCACTGAAGTGGAAGGTGCCTGAATTTTTTTTGATTAATTTCCCACCCTCTAGCACGTAAATGTTTTACCAGTAAGTCCAGAGATATTGACATTTCTTCCTTACTAGGTCAAATCAACATAATGCCATCAATGTAATGGACCAGTGTGACATCTTGTGGAAGAGAAAGGTGATCAAGGTCACTAAGGACTGAATTATGACAAAGGGATGGACAGTTGATACACCCTGAGGTAGGAGAGTGAAGGTATAGTGCTCGACTTACCAGCTAAAGGCAAACTGCTTATGCTATCCCTTCAAACCAGAACTGAGAAAAAGGTATTGGCCAGATCAGTAGCTGCATACCAGGTCCAAACCAAACTTAATGCTGTTGAGTCAATTCCGACTCATAGCTTCCATATAGGACAGAGGAGAACTGCCCCATAGGGTGTCCAAGGCTGTAAATCTTTATGGAAGCAGACTGCCACATCTTTCTCCCATGGAGCAACTGCTAGGTTCGAATGACCACCTTTTGGTTCACAGTCAAGCTTTTTAACCACTGCGCCCCCAAGGCTCCTCTGCATCCAGGTACCAGGAGATATATTAATTCATTCAAGCAATGAAACCACATCTGGAACAGCAGGTGCAACTGGAGTCACCACTTGGTTAAGTTTGCAATAATTCACTACCATTCTCCAAGATCCATCTGTTTTTTGCACAGGCCAAATAGGCTAGTTGAATGGGGATATGGTGGGAATAACCATTACTGCATCCTTCAAGTCTTTGATGGTGGCAATAATCTCTACAATCCCTCCAGACATGCAGTATTGCAATTTGTTTGCTATCTTCATAGGTAGGGGCAGTTCTAATGGCTTCCACTTGGCTTTTCCTACAATAATAATAGCCCTTACTCCATTTGTAAGGGATCCAATGTGGTGGGTTTGCAAGCTGCTGAGTATTTCTATTTCAATTATGCATCCTAGAACTGGGGAAATCACTACAGGATGGTTTCAGGGATCCACTGGACCTACTGTGATATGGACATGAGCTAAGACTCCATTAATAACCTGGCCTCCTTATGCCCCTACTCGGACGGTTGGGCCACAGTGATGTTTTGGGTCTCCTAGAATTAGTGTCAGTTCAGAGCCAGTATCCAATAATCCCTGAAAATTCTGATTATTTCCTTTTCACCAATGAGCAGTCATCCTAATAAAAGGTCGTAGATCCCTTTGGGGAGGGCTGGGAGAAAAATTAACAGTATAAATTTTTGACAATGTAGTGAGGTCCTTACTCAAGGGGACTCGGCCTCCTCTTCATTCAAGGGATTGTGGGTCTTTAAACTCACTCAAGTCTGGAAATTGATTAAAACCAAAAAACCAAACTCGTTGCTATCGAGTGGATTCCAACTCATAGTGACCCTATAGGACAGAGTAGAACTGCCCCATAAGGTTTCCAAAAAGTCACTCTAACATGAAAATTTTCTTAAGCCTTTGGATACCTTCTTCTACAGTACATCAAGGCAGTTCTGGTACTTCAACTTGATTTAGTGTTGACCATTGCATTATCCATGCTTCAGTGAACAAACCAAATATACTATTAGATCCTTTCCTAACCTCTCAAACTGAAACATTGAATAAAGAATCTGTGCTTAGTGGGCCCATATCAATAAACTTAGACTGATCTAACTTTATGTTCCTTGCACATTATCCCACACCCCTAATAGCAATTCCCATACATATTCTCCAGGTTTCTGTTTGTACATATTAGAAAAGTCATGCAGGTTTTGAAGTGTAACATACCTCCTCCTGGGTCACATGTTGTACTTCACTTTTTAGGGATCACTGGGTGTGAAGTCTAGTAACAGGTCTAGAAGGAAAAATGGGTGGTGGGATGTTTTCTGAGAACATTCAGCAATGTCTTGTAAGGCATTTGCCTCATGCAAAACCCCAGGCAATGATACAGACATCTCCCCCAGAGGAAGACATAGAAATAGGCTCTTTAGACACAGCTGGGCTAATCTCATCAAATGGGGTAGAGGGGATAATGGTTTTACTGGGAAGGGTTGCTTAGCATACAAAGATAGAGTAATCTTTTCAGATGGGAGGGAGATGGCTGGTTCTGTTGGCAGAACTGATTCGACATAATTTATGGTTTCAGCTTCCTGATTATCTGCCCATATGTTCTCATCTCAAGATTCAGGATTCCATTTCTTCCCAATCAATGCCCTCACTTTAACTTCAGATACCATTCAAGGTTGGGAATTCAATTGGCATTGTAATTCACCCCTTTTATAATAAGACTTGGATTTGGTTTTTGGCAATATCAGCTCTGTAACTACAAGAAATACGGCTTTCTTTCGGGGCATAAGTGGCAACTTTGAGATCATTTATACAGCGCTTGACCCTGAAGCCTGGAGTCCATCTCTTTCTTTCATCACTTTGTCTAGCAAAAGTAGGACCAACCAACCAGCTTCTTTATACTTCTTTTGCTGACTTAATTGTAGAAAAGTATCAAACGTGATCACTCAGAGTCTCGTCTCCCACCAGTATTTGGTCTATTGGTGGTGACATTTTGTATATTTCTATCATCACCTCATGCCCTCTTTACTACTGGAAGCAGAGTCATCAATGTCTTTAAGACTAACTAGACTTGAGAACCAACTTAGAAAACTCATCCTTACAATTTTGTTTCTCTAGAACCACTCTCAGTACAAAATATCTTACACTGGGTTCTTTAGAGAAGCAAAATCACATATATATATATTTATATGCATATATATATGGAGAGAGAGGTTTATCTCAGGGAAATTGTTCACATGGCTGCTGAGGCTGGAAATTCCCAAGTCCATGGGTCAGGCACTAGTCTGGAGGCTCCTCCTGACTCACATAGCTGCAGGGCTGATGAACCCAGGTCAGACGGCAGGCTGCTGACTCATGGGCTGCAGAGGCTGACAAATCCAAGATTAGCAGGCAATATGGCAAGTCTCTGGCTCAAGTCCCAAGAACCAGAGGTCAGATGATGATGAGCAAGATGCAGGATCTACAGTGAGCAAAAGCCAGCAAGCTTTGCCAGAACATCCATATATATTGGATACAGACCACATTCCCAAGGAAACTACCCTACAACTGATTAGCTGACCACATCAGATCTTATCAAGAAGGTATTACATTATATCACAAAATGGAGGATGACTACATCATTACATAACTGCCAAACCACTGAAAATCATGGCCCAGCCAAACTGACACACAACATTAACCGTTACAAGGGATTAGAGATAGGAAATCACATGGGGTCTGAGTTCATGTAAATATAATTTAGAAGTAGAGACAGACACTCTCTCAAAACATTGGTGCCTCCTATCAGAAGCTATTACAGTGTCAATAACATATTTTTCGTTTTTTTAACTCTGTAGCAATCCATGCCATATTATCAACATGCAATATCAACCAAGCAAAACTAAAATTGAAATTTAGTTATTTTTTACCACATCATCCAAAAAATAATCACAGGAAGTCCCTGGGTTACAAACGTCCAACTTATTGACAGCTCATACTTGCTCTTTAATCTTATGTAAATTTGCCCTTGCCCTCACTTTGAAACAACTGAACCAACCCATACTCACAACAAATTCTTCATCACAATCACCTTCACTTGCTGCACATGCAGCTTTTAAATCATTGAAAAGGCTTTGAGTCTTTTCTTGCACTAAAACCAAAAAAACCAAACTCATTGCCATTGAGTCTATTCTGACTCAAATAAGGTTAAATAAGAACTGTATGCACCTGTTCCAAATTACCTACAAATTTGACTTAAAGACACTGTTAGAAACGAATCTTGTTCATAACCCAGTGACTGCCTGTATTGTCCTCAGTGCATTTAAACCTTATTTCAGAGATTTTTTAAAACTACAAAAATTCATTCCATTAGAGTAAGTTGTGGGAGGGATGTTACTCAGCAGGGATAAGATAAGGAAAGATCTTATTTTTTGTATACTTGTCATCCCTTAGAAAAAGAACATCCTTTTTCAAGTGAATAAAAATATACTTAAAAGATTTTCCCTGTTTATTATGATGGCTCTCTCACCCATCCCACATCCAATATATCCTGACTTGACACCTTGAAGCCAACATTCCTGATTGTACATGACAAGTCTTAATTTTTTTAATCTACATTGCCAACTTATCCAAAATATCAATAAAAATTAAGTGAGTCTTTAGGAGTGTCTTAGTTACCTAGTGCTGCTATAACAGAAATACTACTAGTCGATGGCTTCAACAAAGAAAAATTTATTCTCTCATAGTTTCAGAGGCTAGACGTCTAAACTCAGGGTGCTAGCTCTAGGGGAAGGCTTTCTTTCTCCGCTGGTTCTGGGGGAAGATCCTTGTCATCAATCTTCCCTTGGTCTAGGAGCTTCTGAGTGCAGGAACCCCAAGTCCAAAGGATGCGCTCTGCTCCTGGCACTGCTTTCTTGGTAGTATGAGGTCCCCATGTCTCTCTGCTCGCTTCTCTCTTTTATATCTCAAAAGAGATTGACTTAAGACACAACCAAATCTTGCAGATTGAGTCTTGCCTCATTAACATAACTGCTTCTGATCCTGCTTCATTAACATCATAGAGGTAAGATTTACAACACATAAGAAAAGCACATCGGATGACGAAATGGTGGGCAATCACACAATACTGGAATCACGGCCTGGCCAAGTTGACACATATTTTTTGGGAACACAGTTCAATCCATGACAGGGGGTATATATTTTGACTATTGCTTGGATAAAGAGAATTCAGGTGACTTCTAACTTTTGATAACTGAATATTCAGTCTTTGCTTTTGTGACCTTGTTCTCATGTACAAGAACCCCACAAATGTCATGCTTATAATTATATTAACTGTGATAACATTAACACTCCTAACCCTGAATTATGGAAACTATCCTTCTCTAAGCATTTAAAATTTGAAAGTTTTCAGATGTATTTGTGTTCTTTAAATGTTTTCAATAAGGTGACTACAAATTTGAAAGCCAAGTATTTGACAGCCCTGGTTTCTGAAGAGCCTTCTGAGATAACCATGAGTGTATGTGAGGAAAATGTTCCAATCTCTGAGGAAAAAATGGGTCAGTCTTTACTTTCTTTGTGCTAGGGTTTACCAGCTGTAAAGACAACAAAAAGGGAATAACTCGACAACACTTAAATTAAAACCTGTGGATATCCATGCTTCCTGAATAAATTGAGAGGACAAATATTTTAATTAAAATTTAAGGAGAAAATGTTTCTAATATTTTAAATGTGGAATTAGATCATCAACTCTGCATCCAGATTGTCAAACATTTGCCAAAACTTCCTAGATTTTTAGAAAACTAATTTCATGTAAAGCACTTGAGGAAAATGTCAACTTATATAAATTTATGAGCTAATTATTGTCCAAATTATTCTCTAATTATCATCATTTTAAAATTATAAGGAAAAGAGAAATTTTTTATTGTTTGAATTGACTCATTGCCTGAGCTATGAACAAAATAGGATTTGGAAAACAAATTACCTATTAATTATCACGTATCTATGGAAATGTTTGCATTTTAATATTTAAACAATCATGCAATAATTTGGAATCATATTAGAATTCCAAAAACAAACCAAACCCGTTGCCCTCTAGTCGATTCTGACTCATAGCAACCCTGTAGAACTGTCCCAAAGGGTTTCCAAGGAGAGGCTGGTGGATTTGAGCTCTTAACCAGTGAGCAACCAGGGCTCCATATTAGAATTAGGAACAAAAGAACTCTTGCCAAAATCTGGTGCAAATCCACTAGGATAGCTATCATCCAATGATGATACTTAGAAGCTTAATACAGAAGGGATTTATCTCTCCAGTCAAAGAAGTTCAATGAGACTGTGCAACTATTACCTTCCCCTATAAGCCGCCAACTCTAGTATTAAGAATTCTTATCCAGACTCTTAACCACAATAAAATACAAAGGAAAATATGATACTCAAAGAGCATTTTTAATGATGTATTTCACGAGCAATTTAATTGGTCTTCTGTCTGAGAAAAAAATATAAACTTCATTTAAAACTGAATTTTAGCCTTTTTTAAAAAAAGAAAGCAAAAAACCACCTCAAATTTTTGAAATTTATTTCTAGATGCCAGGATCCAAGAAACTCCATAATAATACAAAAAAGGCATAAAGTACTAACAGAAAACAATTAGAAATGACTGATATCATGATTAAACTGTATGGTCATGTAAAGGGCTATGAAACTAACTAGTGTTATAAAAAGAATCATGGAATTCTGCAGTCCTAAAGTTTATTTTAAGCATGTACCAGCAATCAGAAGTGAGGCTCAGGGTAATTTTTATATGATTATTTGATTTTACTGGAGTTCATAATGAAAGTATCTATTATGCTTCACTTTGTTACCACAGGGAATATAATAAATAAAACAGTCACATCTCATGCCCTCAAGTAAATAACTATCCATGGTTTTATCTTCATTTCACATGGCATGAACTAGAAAGTTATTAGATATCTAAGACACCTCTAGACTGCAACAATGTGACTGGCATTTTTATTTCCCAATCGATGGAGTTCTTTTCAATTAATAGGAAGGTGAGAAGGAGAGAGGAGAGAAAGAGAGGATAACAGAGAAGAGAAGTGGAGAAAGACTTTATACAAGCAACTATGCTACCAACTTTTATGTGAAACTAGTAGAAAATAATATTTGCTTTTATTGAGTTTTCCCTACGTAGCATCATGCAAACATAATAAGTTACAAAAGTCTTTAACAAAAGAAATCTTCAAATTTGTTTTCTGAAGAGCTATCTTTATAAGTACAAAATATTGTCAAGTGGTTCAAATAGACAAACAAACAATTTAAAGTTTATTTTTAAAGATTTTATCAGTTAATTTTAACATTAGAGAAAATAGGAAATCACCAATTCTATCGCCATTCAATAACTTAAAAGAATTTTAAAATTGTTTCTTAAAGATATTTTAGCAAAAAATATCTGAATTCTTTTAAAGAATCAGAATTTTAAAGGAGGATGTTATTTGTAATTCTCAATGGCATTTAGGCTAATATTTTAAATATATTTATGCTAATTAAAAACAAAACTCATATAATAACATAAGGTTTTCTTCTATTTGGAAATATATTTTAATCTTTCATTGTTATTCAAATTATTTAAAAATCACTTGACTATAATTATAGATATTATTTTATCCATTTGTCTGTGACTTGGACCCGTAGACAAATGATCATAATTAAATCATAAAATGATTATAATTACTAAAACTGAAAATGACCCCTGAAATTGGTGCTAAATATTCTCTAGCTAACGGAGCATGTGGGTAGCTGTGTGTTAACCAATGATTCAAAAATTTGTCAAAAGTAGTAATTTATACTAAACCTTAGATATCACTGCAAGTCAAACTGCTATCTTCTCATCATAGCAAGCCATCCAATGTCTTAGTTTTTCCTCTGATTCAGCATAATACCTAATAAACAACATGCAAGACACAATTAACACAAAAAAACTAATTCAAGTCCAATACAAGAATTTCAGGGGAAACATACTGCTTTAGTTAGCCTTTTGTTTCATATTAAAGAGACAGACATAACATGGCACTTTGGAAGTTTGATTTTTCATTCCCAAATTTATCATACCCATAAAAATACAAATGGGGATAGAAATGATCTTAGATATACCACATATCTTCTAAAATTACTTCCACAGTGTAAAAGAGTAGTACAAACATGGCTGACTGAAAGAAATATTCAGTTTTGCTATTCTGATCAAAGTTTTCATCTAGGCAATGTAAAGAACATATGAAATGGAGTATTGGTAAATTATGGCAATGTTCTTAGAAGGGAGGACTTAATGCCACTTCACAATCTAGACTGAACTACTTGGGCAATGGCTATAAAGAGAACTAGAAACATACAGTCCATTCTCTTATTTCTTCTTCTTCTCAGGAATGTACTCCTTTCTTTTCAACTACCATTATCCCTCACAACACATACTTTATTCAGCTTTAAAACTTGCAGGTTTTTTTGAAACAGGAATTTAAAATTCATTAAAATGATGTATTTCTCATTCACTTTCCCACTGGCCCCTCTGACCTTCTCTCTGATCTACTCTTTACATGGCTAATAATATTGCACAATGTTCCTCCAATCCTATAATTACCCTGACTTCTTATAATATTAGCCAAAACATCTTTGCGTCTCCATTCTTTGATTACAATATAAATTTACTTTTCTGTTAAATAACCCCCATTGCGGGTCCTCAGCTACTTATGAGAGATTTGCTTCTTGTCGGGGATATTTTTGAATGTCTTGTGGTAGTCAGGGATATTTCTTTGCCTTCAGTCCCCCTAACCATGTGGCCCCACTGCTCACACTGCTGTTGATGGCCCTCCTGAGACCATGTATTCATTAGTCATAAATCTCCTCAGCTTGGACCATCACTGTTACCACCACTCTGGAATCAAGGGAGAAGTCAGAACTATCCCTCAGGTAACTCAGTTCCAGTTCTGTAATACTCTCTTTCCAGTTCCATCTGGTTCAGCAAAGACAAAACTATGCATTTAAATAATATATATTTTACTACTATTTGGGTAAAGTGGAAGGCATGTATGACATAAAGAATTCCTTATAAGGACTACTGGATGTCACTCCTCACAGAGCTAGCAGGCCCAGAGCTTTCCTCAGTAGCCTTCACCAAGTCTTCTCATTCATTTCCAATGCTGTCATAATGTGATAGGAGTCAGTTTACCCCTTACAAGTGGAACTACTTTGAATATTTCCACTACTCCAAATCCAAAATGAAACTATCATGATGATACCAAAAAAAAAAAAGAGAGAGAGAGAGGCTTTTGTTTCCTTCTCAACAGGGTCTAAGGTCTATTTCTGGAGAACCTCTTCTGAGATGACAGACAGGAAGAATGTGCAGTCTTTTCAACCAAACCCCTTCTACCTTTCACAGAAGTCTATTTTTATTTGGTTTCAAGAAGATGATAACATTAGAATACAGAATTTAACATCAGAAAATCTGTATTAGACAGTCTTAAAAATAACACCACCTGTGGAACATCAACAATCCAAACTGTGTATGACTATGCCATGATGCAATCAGTCCCATGGAATTTTCTCCACTGGGAGCTGGAGAATTTGCATACAGAATCACCAACACAGTTTCAATTTATACCTAGAAAAGCTAGACTTTACTTCTTAGTCCATGACATCTGCACTCATGTAACTTCAGCCTCCCTAAAACTATTACTTTTCTCATTCAAAACTAAAAGGCTTCTGTTGATATGTTGCTTGTAGCTTTGAAATAGATATTTCTCTGGCGGCTATATCTATGCTGCAGGACCAGGTAGTGTTCCATTGTCTTTAGGGTTGTTAGGAGTCGGAACCAACTCGATGGCACCTAGTGACAACAACAACATATCTGTGGAGGAGGAAGGGTGATTAGTTTTAGCCAGGGCAACTTCTTTTTTCCCAGTTTAAACGAAGTTTAAGCTTAAGTTAGTCTCCCATATAAAAACTTATACATACATTATTATGTGACCCTAATTGCTCTCCCCATACTGCGACAGCACACTCCTCCTTACCAACCCTGATTCCCCATGTCCATTCAACCAAATCCTAACCCACTCTGTCTTCCCATCTCATCTCCAGACAGAAGCTGCCCATTTAGTCTCTTGTATCTACTTGAGCTAAGAAACACACTCCTCATGAGTATCACTTTATATCCCACAGTCCAGTCCAATCCCTGTCTGAAGAGTTGGCCTTGGAAATTGTTATATTTCTGGGCTGAAAGAAAATCCACAGGCCATGCATTCCAGGGTTCCTGCAGTCTCAATCAGACCACTAAGTCAGGTCTTCTTACTAGAATTTGAGTTCTGCACCCCACCTTTCTCCTGCTCCATCAGAGACTCTAGGTTGTGTTCCCTGTCAGGGCAGTCACTGGTGTTAGCCAGGCACCATCTAGTTCTTCTGGTCTCAGGCTGATGAAGTCTCTGGTTTATGTGGCCCATTCTCTGGGGCTAATCCTTTCCTTGTGTCTTTGGTGTTCTTCATTCTCCTTTACTCCAGGTGGTTGCGACCAATTGATGCATCTTAGATAGCCACTTGCAAGCTTTTAAGACCCCAGATGCCACTCACTAAAATTAGGATGCAGAACATTTTCATAGTAAACTTTGTTATGCCAATTGACCTAGATGTCCCCTGAAAGCCTGGTCCTCAGACCCCTACCCCTGCTACTCTGTCTCTCAAAGAGTTTGATTGTATTCAGAAAACTTCTTAGCTTTGGTTTAGTCCAGTTGTGCTGACTTCCCCTGTAGTGTGTGCTGTCCTTCCCTTCACCTAAGGTAATTCTTATCTACTATCTAGTTAGTAAATAACCCTCACCCTCTCTCCCCACCCTTATGACCATCAAAGAATGTTTTCTTCTGCGATTAAACCTTTTCTTGAGTTCTTATAATAGTGGTCTTATGCAGTATTTGTCCTTCTGTGACTGACTAAATTCACTCAGCATAATGAGTTCCAGCTTCCTCCATGTTATGTTTCACGGCTTCATTGTTGTTCTTTATAGTTGCGTAGTATTCCATTGTGTGGATATACCATAATTTGTTTACCCATTCTTCAGTTGATGGGCATCTAGGTTGTAACCATCTTTTTGCAATGGTGAAAAGTGCTGCAATGAACATGGGTGTGCATATACCTATTCTGTGACAGATCTTATTTCTCTAGGATATATTCCAAGGAGCGGGATAGCTGGATCGTATGGCACTTCTATTTCTAGCTTTCTAAGGAAGCACCAAATCGATTCCCAAAGTGGTTGTAGCATTTTACATTCCCACCAACAGTGTATAAGTGTTCCAGTCTCTCCACAACCTCTCCAGCATTTATTATTTTGTGTTTTTTGAATTAGTGCTAGCCTTGTGTGGTCAGATGATATCTCATTGTAGTTTTGATCTGCATTTCTCTAATGGCTGATGATCATCAGCTTTTATTCATGTGTCTGTTAGCTGCCTTAATATCTTCTTTGGTGAAGTGCCTGTTCATATCCTTTGCCCATTTTTAATTGCGTTATTTGTCTTTTTGTTGTTGAGATTTTGCAGTATTTTATAGATTTTAGAGATTAGACGATGATCAGAATTGTCGTAGCCAAAATTTTTTTCCCAGTCTGTAGGTTGTCTTTTGACTCTTTCGGTGAAGTCTTTTGATGAGAATAGTGTTAGATTTTTGGAACTTCCATTTATCTAGTCTGTTTTCTGATGCTTGGGCATTGTTACTTACGGTTCGTATTATGTTTATGCCGTATATAAGGCTCCTACCATTGTCCCTATTTTTTCTTCCATGATCTTTAACTTTTTTGATTTTATATTTAACTCTGAAAATTTTGAGTTAGTTTTTGTGCATGGTGTGAGGTATGGGTCTTGTTTCGGTTTTTTGCAGATGGATATCCAGTTATGCCAGCACCATTTGTTAAAAGAGACTGTATTTTCCCCAATTAATAGACTTTGGGCCTTGTCAAATATCAGCTGCTCATAGGTGGATGAATTTATGTCTGGATTCTCAACTCTGTTCCATTGGTCTATGTATCTGTTGTACCAATACTAGGCTGTTTTGACTGCTGTGGCAGTATAATAGGTTCTAAAATCAGTTGGTGTGAGGCCTCCCACTTTGTTCTTCTTTTTATTTTTAAATATTTTATTGTACTTCAGGTGAAAACTTTGAGAACAAATAGTTTCTCATGAAACAGTAGTACACATGTTGTTTTATGACATTGGTTAACAACCCCACAACATATTAACCCTCTAACTTCCCAAACTTTTTTTTTTTTTTTTTTTTGGTGAAAATACACATAAGCAAAAGATACACTGTTTCAAAAATTTCTACATACACAGTTCAGTGACATTGACTACGCTCTTCCAATTGTGCTGTTATTCTCACTTAAGATGAAGGCTTTCAAAGCAAAATAGTTTCTCATTTAACAGTTACTACAAATGTTGCCCTATGACAATGGTTAACAATCTCACAACACATCAACAGTATCCTTACTCAACCTCAGGTTCCCTATCACCAGCTTCCTTGTCCCCTTCTGCCTTCTAGCCCTTGTCACTGGACTCCTGTACCTCATTAGTCCCATTTGGTTTTATGGGGCTGTCCACTCCCAGGCTGAACGGTGAACCTTGGAGATAACTTCACCACTGAGCTAAAAGGGTGTCTGGGGGCCATACTCTCAGGGTTTCTCCAGTCTCCTTTAAGCCAATATATCTGGTCTTTTTTTTTTTTTTTTTTTTTGAGTTATAATTATGTTCTACTTCCTTCTCCAGCTCTGTACAGAACCCTCTGTTGTGATCCTGGTCAGAGCAGTCAGTGGTGGTAGCTGGACACCATCTAGATGGACTGGACTCAGTCTGGTGGAGGCCTTGGTAGCTGTGGACAATTAGTCCTTCGGACTAATCTTTTCCTTGTATCCTGTTCTCTTCATTCTCCCTTGCTCCTTAAGGGATGAGATCAGTGGAGTATCTTAGATGGCCGCTCACAGGCATTTAAGACCCCAGACACTACTCACCAAGGTAGAATGTACAGCATTGTCTTTATAAGCTGTGTCATGCCAATTGAGCTAGATGTTCCCCAAGACCATGGTCCCTACAGCCCTCTGCCCAGCAATTCAGTCCCTCAGGGAGTTTGGATGCGTATGTGGGGCTTCATGACCTTTGCTAGTACAAGCTGTGCTAGTTTCTCCTGTATTGTGTACTGTCTCACCCTTTACCCAAGATACCACTTATCTATTATCTACTTGGTATTGCCCCACCCCCACCCCACCCATCCCTGGTAACCAACAAAGACTGTTACATTTTGTGTGTGAATTTTTTCATGGGTTTTTACAATGGAAGTCTCATACAATATTTGTCCTTTTGTGATTGACTGATTTCACTCAGAATAATGTCCTCCAATTTCATCCATGTTATGAGATGCTTCACAGATTCATTGTTGCTCTTTCTCATTGCATAGTACTCCATTGTGTGTATGTACCATAGTTTGTTTATCCATTCATCTGGTGATGGGCATCTAGGTTGTTTCCATCGTTTTGCTATTGTGAACAATGCTGCCATGAACATAGGTGTGCATATGTCTATTCGAGTGACGACTCTTATTTCTCTAGGATATATTCCTAGGAGAGGAATTGCTGGATCAAATGGTATGTCTATTTCTAGCTTTCTGAGGAAGTGCCATATCATTTTCCAAAATGGTTGTATCATTTTGCATTCCCATCAGCAGTGCATAAGAGTTCCCATCTCCCCGCAGACCCTCCAACATTTGTTATTTCCAATGTCTTTCATTTGTGCCAGTAATGCCGGTGTGAGATGGTATCTCATTATGGTTTTAATTTGGATTTCTCTAATGGCTAGTGATTGTGAGCAATTCTTCATGTGTCTGTTGGCCATTTGGATGTCTTCTTTGGTGAAGTGTCTGTTCATTTCTTTTGCCCATTTTTTAATAGGATTATTTGTCTTTTTGTTGTAGAGGTGTTGGATTTTCTTGTAGATTGTGGAGATTAGAACTTTGTCTGACTTCTACTGTCTAAAAATTTTTTCACAGTCTGTAGGTTCTCTTTTGACTCTTTTGGTGAAGTCTTTTGAAGAGCATAGGTGTTTGATTTTTAGAAGATCCCAGTTATCTAGCTAATCTGTTGGGGTTTGTGCGTTGATGGTTATGGTTCGTATCCTGTTAATGCCATGTATTAAGGCCTGAAGTGTTGGTCCTATTTTTTCTTCTATGAACTTTAAAGTTTGAGGCTTTATATTCAGTTCTTTGATCCATTTTGGATTGGTTTTTCTATACGGCGTGAGGTATGGGTCCTGCTTCGTTTTTTTTGCAGATGGATATCCGGTTTTGCCGGCACCATTTGTTAAAAAGATGGTCTTTTCCCCGTCTGATGAACCTTGGGCCCTTGTTGAAGATTAGGTGACTGTAGGTGGATGGATTTACATCTGGGTTCTCAATTCTGTTCCATTGATCAATGTATCTGTCGTTGTACCAGTACCAGGCTGTCTTGACTACTGTAGCTGTATAGTAGGTTCTGAAGTCAGGTAGTGTGAGTCCTCCAACTTTATTCTTCTTCTTCAGCAGTGCTTTACTTATTCGGGGCTTCTTCCCTTTCCATATAACGTTAATGATTAGTTTTTCCATCTCTTTGAAGAATGTTGTTGGTAATTAAATCAGGATTGCATTGTATTTGTAAATTGCTTTCGGTAGAATTGACATTTTCACAATGTTGAGTTTGCCTATCCATGAGCATGGTATGTTTTTCCATTTATGTAGATCCCTTTGGGTTTCATGCAGTACTGTTTTGTTGTTTTCTTTCTATAGGAATTTTACATCCCTGGTCAGATTTCTTCCTAAGTATTTTATCTTTTTAAGGGCTATTGAAAATGGTATTGTTTTCCTAATTTCCTTTTCATTGTTCTCCTTACTGGTGTATAAGAATCCAATTGATTTTTGTATCTTAATCTTGTAACCTGCTTCTCTGCTGAATCTTTCTATTAGTTCCAGTAGATTTCTTGTGGAGCCTTTAGGGTTTTCTATGTATAGTATCATATCATCTGCAAACAGGGACAGTTTAACTTCTTTATTACCAATTTGGATGCCCTTTATTTTTTTTTTTCTTCCCTTATTGCTCTAGCTAGAACTGCCAGCACAATGTTAAATAGGAGTGGTGATAAAGGGAATCCTTGTCTTGTTCCTGTTCTCAAGGGCAATGTTTTCAGCCTCTCTCCATTAAGAAAGTTGTTGGTCATTGGCTTTTGCATAGATGCCCTTTACTACGTTGAGAAATTTCCCTTCTATACCTATTTTATTGAAAGTTTTTATCAGGAATGGGTGTTGGACTTTGTCAAATGCCTTTTCTGCATCAATTGAGATGATCATGTGATTCTTTTCTTTCCTTTTATTTATGTGGTGGGCTGAGTTGATTGATTTTCTAATGTTGAACCATCCTTGCATACCTAGTATGAATCCTACTTGGTCGTGGTGTATTATTTTTTTGATATGATGCTGAATTCTATTGGCTAGAATTTTGTTCAGAATTTTTGCACCTATATTCATGAGAGATATTGGTCTGTAATTTTTTTTTGTGTGTGAAATCTTTGCCTGGTTTTGCTATTAGGGTTATGCTTGCTTCACTGAATGAATTCAGAAGTGCTGTTTCCTTTTCCATGCTCTGAAATAGTTTGAGTAGTACTGGTACAAACTCTTCTCTGAATGTTTGTAGAATTCTCCAGTGAAGCCATCTGGGCGAGGGCTTTTTTTGGTTGGGAGTTTTTTTATTACCTTTTCAATCTCTTCTCTTCTTATGGGTCTGTTCAGATGTTCAACATAACTTCGTTGTAGTTTGGGTAGGCCGTGGGTTTCTAGAAATTTATCCATTTCCTCTAGGTTTTCAAATTTGTTGGAGTATAGTTTTTCATAATATTCTGTTATAATACTTTTTATTTCAGTTGGGTCTGTTGTAATGTCCCCAATTTCATATCTTATTTGGGTTAGTTGTGTCCTCTCCTGTTTTTCTTTTGTCAGTCTGGCCAGTGGTTTGTCAATTTTGTTGATTCTTTCCAAGAACCAACTTTTAGTTTTGTTGATTCGTTCTATTGTTTTTCTGTTCTCTATTTCATTTATTTCAGCTCTGATCTTTACTATTTCCTTTCTTCCAGTGGTTGTGGGCTTTTTTTTGCTGTTCTCTTTCTATTTGTTTGAGTTCTGTAGTTAATGTTTTGATTTTCTCCCTTTCTTCTTTTTTGATATGTGCATCTTTTGCTATAAATTGTCCTCTGAGGACTGCCTTGCTGTGTCCCAAAGGTTTTGGTATGATATGTTTTCATTCTCATTTTATTCTAGGAATTTTTTGATTCCATTCCTGATTTCTTCTATTACCCAGTATTGTGTAAGCAGGGTATTATTCAGTTTCCATGTAGTTGTTTTTTTTTTTCCTTGCTCTTTCTGTTGTTAATTTCTACCTTGATGACATTGTGGTCAGAGAAGATACTTTGAATTATCTCAACCTTTTGGATCTTCTTGAGTTTTGCTCTGTGGCCTAACATGTGGTCTATTCTGGAGAACGTTCCATGTGCATTGGAAAAGAATGTGTACTTTGCAGTGGTTGGATAGAGTGTTTTATATATGTCTCTGAAGTCAAGTTGGCTGATTGTGCCGTATAGGTCTTCTGTACCTTTGCTGAGTTTCTTCTTAGTTGTTGTGTCCTTTACTGAGAGTGGTGTGTTGAAGTCTCCTACTATTATTGTGGAACTGTCAATTTCTCTTTTCAGTGTTGTTAGAGTTTTTTATGTATTTTGTGGCCCTGTCGTTGGTTGTGTAGATGTTTATTATGGTTATGTCTTCTTGATGGATCATCCCCTTAATCATTATATAGTGTCCTTCTTTGTCTTTTATGGTAGATTTGGTTTTAAAGTCTATTTTATCTAAGATTAGAATTGCCACTTCTGCTCTTTTTTGGTAGTTGTTATCTTGATATATTTTTTTCCAACCTTTGACTTTTAATAAATTCACATCTTTGTTTCTAAGGTGTGTCTGTTGTAGACTGCATATTGATGGATCCTGTTTTCTTAACCGTTCTGTCACTCTCCGTCTCCTTATGGGTGCATTGAGTCCATGTACATTCAGTGTAATTATTGATAGATGTGAGTTTATTGCTGTCATTTTGTAGTGCTTTTGTTTGTGGTGCTGAAGTTTTCTTTGTTCTTCTTAATCCCTTGTGCTTAGTTACTTTCGTTTGTGGATTTTTTTTTTCATTTCTTTTGTTTTTGTAGGTTTTGTTTTTGCTGAGACTTATGTTTTTTGTCTTTATTTTTATGAGTTTGTTTGTTAACTTTCTTTGTGGTTACCATGAATTTTACCCTTATCTATCTAAGTTAGAAGCTGCCTACCATTACTTGGTATCGGCTTGCCTTCCTCTCCATTAGAAGGTTCTATACCTATGCCATTTATTCCCTCTTTTATTGTTTTGAAGTTGTTGTCATTTATTGATTAACTGCTCTGATTCCCTGTTGTATTTCTTTTTGTTTTGGTTAGTCTTTGAGAGTTACCTTCCTAGATTGGTATCTGGCTCATATGATCTTACATCCTAGTTTCTGCCTGTGAGCTGAAGCTGTTTGTCCTCAGATCGAAGAACTCCCTTTAATAATTCTTTTCAGTTTGGTTTGACTTTTCCATATTCCCTTAATTTCTGTTTATCTGGAAATGATCTAATTTCACCACCAAATTTGAATGAGAGTTTTGCAGGATGTATTATTCTTGGGTGACAATTCTTTTCCTTCAAGATTTTATATATGTCATCCCACTGCCTTCTTGCCTGCATGGTTTCTGCTGAATAATCTGAGCTTAGTCTTATTGTTTTTCCTGTGTATGTGACTTCTTGTTTTTCACAAGCTGCTCTCAAGAGTCTTTGTTTGTCATTGGTTTTGGCTAGAGTGAATATGATATGCCTTGGTGATTTTCTTTTGGGGTCTCTTCTACAATGGGTTCATTTAGCTTGTTGGATGGCCAGCTTTTCATCTCTCATGATACTGGGGAAATTTTCTGTCAGCAGTTCCTCAATGATCCTCTCTGTGTTTTCTGTTTTCTCCCCCTGTTCCGGAATTCCAATCACTCATAAATTTTTGCTTTTAATTGTGTCCCACATAACTCTCAGGGTCTCTTCATTTTTCTTTGGTTTTTTTTTTTTTTTTTTTTTTTCTGAGTTTTCCTCAAACAGATTTGTATCCAAGTGTTTGCCTTCAATTCCAATGATCCCGTCTTCCACTGTTTCAAATCTGCATCTCTGCCCTTCTATGACATTGTCCTTTTCTGAAATCTTGTTGTTTTTCTTTTGGATTTCTAATTGTTGTTTTTGTATTATTTCTAGTTGTGAATTTATTTTGGCATTTTGTTACTACATCATCTTCCTGAATTCTTCCAATTTTTTCTGTATTTTCCATGAATTTGTCTATTTTTTCCTCATGTTTGTCAGCTTTTTGCCTCAGTTGTTGGAGAATTCTGAGTATTAGAGATTTGAATTTCCTATCAGGTCGTTATAGTGCCTTTTCTTCTACTGGAAAATCATCTGGTGTTTTATTTTTGGTGCTTACTGTTTTTGTAAATGTTTTGATATTGTCTTCTGTCTTCTGGGCATTCAGTAGTTATTTTTCTCGTTTATTGATTGTAGATTTGTTTGTTTCATCCCTTTGTTTAAAAAAATTTTGACTATGTCTGAGCAGGAAGACTGTGTGTTCTTTGTTGTTTGCTTGTCTGTGCGCTCAATACTTTTCACCTCCTTCTCCAACTGGCAGGGTCAGTCACTCAGATATGGTACAGCAGGACAGGTCTAGCTGAAGAAGAGTTACTGGGATGGGTTTTTTGTGGCACTTACTACAGCCACGAGGGCAGGTCAGTAATCAGTGCAAGGCAGGTTCCAGTAGGCTGTGCCTGTGCTGCTTAGTGGTGTGATTTCAAGTGCACAGTGCAGGTAGGCAGGATGCAGCGGGGAGATTGTTATGTGTGGAGCTAAGATGGATATGGGAGAGAGGAGAGAGGAAATAGGAGCCAAATACACAGAAACAAACAAAAAAGAGTGCTAGGGGAGCTTGCCTTTGTAATGGAGAGATGAGAGACTATGAAATGGAGAAAAACAGAAAGGGGAAGATGAAGAAAAGAAAAGAATGAATAAATAAAAATCAGAAAGATTAAAGAACTGTAAAGTTCCCAGGGATCCCACCGATGCAGCTATGAGGTCTGGGGAAGTCACTCTCTGGTGTTGTAGTACAGCCTGTCTAGAAGGCGTAGAGGTATACAATGCCTGGTATTCAGGGATCAGAAAGAGAAGGAAGATATAGAGAGATGAGAAACTGAGCAATGAAGAAAGACAAAAAGGGAAAAAGAGGAAAAAGAAAATGAAACCAATTAAAAAAAAAAAAGAACAAGAAAAGACCCCCAAAAAAACAGAAAAAAAGAAAACTAATGAAAAAGAAATGCTCTCAGTGATCCCTCTGCGCGTCTGTGGAAGCTGAAGGGGAGTCTCCCTGCCACACAGCTCAGCCTGGCCAGAAAGGGCTCCCAACTCAAGAAAAGGAAAAGAAAACAAACAAACAAACAAAAGCTCCAGGATCCCACCAGTGCAGTAGCCCAGACTGGGAAGCAGCTCCACACTCAAACAGAGCTCCGCAGACCCTCAGGAATAAGCAAAGATGGCGCACGGAGCCAGGCACTCGAGCAAAAGGAGGGGGAGGCAGCGAGAGGCAAGCAAGAAATCAAAAGAAGCAGAAAAAATAAAAAAAAAGCAACACCAGCAGCCAACAAATGGCACCCAGACAGCTGCCTGCTTGGGTGGGTGGAATCCAAGCAGCCAGCGCTTCCTGGTCAAGAGACCGTGGCCGCGGGAAGCAGAGGAAGCTGAGCAAGGGTGAAAAGGGGTGGGGGGTGGGAAAGCGCACACCGCACATTACTGGTTGTTTTGTTTCCTGCTGGAAGCTCCGTGAGGCTGCTTTCTCATACACCCATTTGCTGGTCTCTGATAGGAGTCCAAGATGGTGGATCTGCGCTGCGTTAGCTGGTAGGGTACCTCTGCATGAATCTCTCCTCACTCTCCATTCTCTGTCAGTTTTCTCACTCCATTTGGTGCTTGGCTGAGTTCTTTATCTCTTCATTTGATATTTTAGGGTTTCAGGATTGTTGTATTCTCTGTTCGGCTTAGTTTTTCAGATCTTTGCTGTGGAGGGATGGCGTGGTGCTTCTGCCAAGAGCGCCATTTTGCCGGAACCTCTGTTCTTCTTCTTGAGTAATGCTTTACTTATTCAGGGCCTCTTCCTTTTCCATATGAAGTTGGTGATTTATTTCTCTATCTCATTAAAAAATGCTGGTGGAATTTGGATCCGGATTGCATTGTATCTGTAGATTGCTTTAGGTAGAATTGACATTTTCACTATGTTGAGTCTACCTATCCATGAGCAAGGTATGTTTTTCCTCTTATGCAGGTATTTTTTGGTGTCTTGTAGCAGTGTCTTGTAATTTTCCTTGTGTAGATCTTTTAAGTCTCTGCTTAGTTTATTCCTAAGAATTTTATCTTCTTGGGGGCTATTATAAATGGTATTGATTTGGTAATTTCCTCTTCGAGGTTCTTTTTGTTGGTGTAAAGGAATCCAATTGATTTTTGTATGTTTATCTTGTATCCTGAAATTTTGCTGAAATCTTCTATTAGTTCCAGTAGATTTCTTGTGGATTCTTTGGGGTTTTCTCTGTATAAGATCATATCTTCTGCAAATAGAAATACTTTGACTTCTTCCCTACTAATTTGTATGCCCTTTATTTCTTTTTCTAGTCTAATTGCTCTGGCTAGGACCTCCAGCACAAAGTTGAATGAGAGTGGAGGTAGAGAGCATCCTTGTCTGGTCCCTGTTTTCAAGGGGAAGGCTTTCAAAGTCTCTCCATTTAGGATGATGTTGACTATTGGTTTTGTATACATACCCTTAATTATATTGAGGAATTTCCCTTCTATTCCTATTTTTTTGAGAGTTTTTATCATGAATGGGTGTTGGACTTTGTTGAATGCCTTTTCTGCATCTATTGATAAGATCATGTGGTTCTTGTCTTTTGTTTTATTTATGTGATGGATTACATTGATTGTTCTTCTAATGTTGAACAATCCCTGCATACTTGGTATAAATCCCACTTGATCATGGTGAATTATTTTTTTGATATATTGCTGAATTCTATTGGCCAGAATTTTGTTGAGGATTTTTGTATCAAAGTTCTTGAGGAATATTAGTCTGTAATTTTCTTTTTTTGTGGTGTCTTTACCTGGGTTTGGTATCAGGGTTATGCTGGCTTCATAGAATGAGTTTGGGAGTATTCCATCCTTTTCTATGCTCTGAAATACCTTTAGTAGAAGTGATGTTAACTCTTCCCTGAAAGTTTGGTAGACTCTGCAGTGAAGCCATCTGGGCCAGGGCTTTTTATTTGTTGGGTGTTTTTAAATAACCTTTCCAATCTCTTATTTTGTTATCAGTTTATTTAGTTGTTCTACCTCTGTTTGTCTTGGTTTAGGTAGGTAGTGAGTTTCTAGAAATTTGTCCATTTCCTCTAGGTTTTCAAATTTGTTAGAGTACAATTTTTCATAGTATTCTGATTTTTTTAATTTCAGTTGGGTCTCTTGTGATACACCCATTTCATTTCTTATGTGGGTTATTTGCTTCCTCTCCTGTTTTTCTTTTGTCAGCATGGCCAATGGTTTATCAATTTTGTTGATCTTCTCAAAGAACCAGCTTTTGGTCTTCCTAACTCTTTCAATTGTTTTTCTATTCTCTAATTCTGAAATTTTATTTGTTAATCTTCTGGATTTCTTTTTACTGTCTCTCTATTGATTCTTGCAGCCTATTAAATTTGTCATTGTGCTCTTGAATAACTTCTTTAAGTTCAGCTACTAGTTTGTCTGTATGTTCTTTGGAAGTTACTGCATTTTGTTGAATTTCCTTTCTAATTTCTTAACGAGTTCTGTATATTAATCTTCTGTATTCTGCCTCTGATAATTCCAAGAAATTCTCTTCCTCTGGAGAATTTATTGATTCTTCATTTTAGGAGCTCACTGAAGCCATCATGGACTGCCTCTTTATGTAATTTGATATTGACTGTTGTCTCTAAGCCATCACTAAGTTATTATAATTTTATTTTATATTTGTTTAGTGTGTCCTAGCTTCTTGTTTTGTTTTGATATGCCCAAATAGGCTGCTTGTGTGCGCTAGTTTGATTACTGGCCTCTTTGAGGCTCTAACATCCTGTCACCTGGTAGTTAGGTCTGTAACTAAGTATGTGCACCTGGGAGTCAGTTAAATTTTCTGTATGGATTCAGCTTAGGTGTCCAGGCAGTCGGTCACTAAGTGTGTGGTGCAGGCTCTCACCTACAGTGTTAGGGAGGCATAGGTGATTGGTGTAAGGTATCTGGCTGCAGTAGGGGGTCACACACTGTGCAAGGCAGGGACTGACGGCTGCCCCTGAGTGTCTGAATGGAATGTGTGTCCCTGTTCCCTAGAGCGATCAGGTAGGTGAGTTTTGCAGCCAGACTATGAGCACCCTCCTCTGTTGGCTGTAAAGACTCGGGGGCATCACTTATTCTTGGATCCCTATAGCAGGTGGCTAGGTGGCATGGGTGGAGCCACCAGTCCTCAAGCCCCTGCTGTGGACTGGTAAGTTGCCTGCTTAAAGGGCAGAACAGTGGCAGGTGTCACAAATCTGCCACTTCATAGCTGAAACAGTTGAAGTTAGACTGCTGGTGTTTACCCTGTTGTACTGTGGTAGTGAGGGCTTACGCTGTTGAGATGGGTCCACACAAGTCTATACAGGGGTGGAAGGCACTCAAAGTCTGCAGACCCCTTATGCCTATGCCTAGGCAAAGGAGCTGTGCCAACCCTGAGTTCCTGGCTTAGGGGAGCCAGTAGCTTATTTTTTCCGTTTGTTAATTTGTTCCCTCTCCAAGGCCAGGAGATTGGGTCAGGGTGCCTTACGGGATCTACTTCTAACCCAGGGGACTCAGAGATCTCTGAAGCCAGCTGGAACGGTGCAGAGTGGGGAGGGAGGAAGTGAATGGGAGAGAATTTTTTCCCAAATTTTTTTTTTTTTAAATCCCTGTGAAAGGCCACATGCAGGTACTTATCTTTAGCCATTCCGGTGCTGCCTTTCACAGCAGAATGTGTCCAAGCAGAATCTCTGCTACCGGATCTCTCTCAATGTGGAAACTGCCTCCCAAATGAGCACACAGAGCTGTATGCCCACCTCATTGTGCACCCCAAGCCAGTCCAGGCTGAAGAGCTGCGGCTCCCGCAGAGTCAGATCTGGCAACTCCTCACCTCCTCACTTCTTCCGAACCGTCTCTCTCTCTCCCCCGCCACTCAGTCTGATTCCTCAACGTTGCCTTGTTCAGGGATCCTAGATATTCATATACAATCAAATCACTTGTTTTTCCAGGTCTTTGTTGTAAGAGGGATATAGGAAGCCATCTGACTACTCTGCATCTTGGCCCCACTTCCCAGGGCAACTTTTAACCCAGGATACCTGTTACATGATAAAGCTTCTAAAATTAAATCCTCAAGTTAATCTTCAAGATCATCCAAAAACTTTCTATCATTTAATTCATCAATATCTTGCTCCTTCCTTACATGATAGTGAAGGTAATTTTCACGATCCTACGTAACTTGCTGATTGCCATATCACTCCTTCTGCCTGGAATCCTACCTGATCTTCTCTACAAGTCTGTAATCTTCACTTCCTTAAAAGCCATATGCAGCCAATGTTTGTTGGTTGACTTCTCAGCACTTATTCTCCTTTTCCCCTTCCTAATAGCCTCTTATTTCCATTTGTGATACAGGGGCTTCAGAGGAATTTGAAGGGGTAGCACATATGCATTCCATCCCCCTAGCCACAGATTGATTCAGAGAGAATTTGAGCCCTTGCAGGATAACTCATGCTCAAGAGAATGAGATGAGTGTATAAGGTCTAGAACTTCGTCAATCATTGTTATTACCTAAACAGGGGTGTATGAACATGACATCAATACACTGGAGAGCAGAGAATCAAAAGACAGCAAAGAAATGAAGCCAAAGCCATCATGACATTATTCATCTCAGGATCAATTACATTTGGAAGCCAGATCTACCTTTGAACTCTTCTGTTACAGGAGCCAATAAATCCCCTTTACTTTTAAAGCCAAAGGGACATGAGTTTTCTGTTGATTGCAATGGCAAGTATATTACCTACAAAACATAGAGTAAGCCTCCATCTTCTCTGGGAAGGCCTTTCATTCTTTATCCTGCCTGACTGTTTCTCTTCTACTTATTTCCTCCTCAGCTGCTAAACAGTAGTCTACCAGGGTAATCTGCAATAATCCACATTAATAGCAATTCAAATTACAGAAAATCCATTTTGGTATTTAAAGTGACCCTAATTAGATTACAAGCTTCTAAAGGCATAAAGAAGGTCTTCTGCTGCATTTTTTTCTTTCAAGAACCACATACCATGCTTCTCTCTAAAACATGAATTTGGTAAATGTTGACAAACACTAAATACAGTGAATGGTGAAAATACTAGGATTTTATTTTACAGATAGTGACTTAGTAATATGCATCTCATGGTTAACAGAATATCTAAACACCTGAAACCACACTGGAGGGATATCAAACTTGCCTGTTGGTTTAGTGATTCTCTTCTTTAAATAATGTTAAAATAATGCATATTTAGTGTTTGATAGAGTTTCTTTGGATTTATAGCCAACAAGTTCATCATTTTGCCTCAATATTTTAGTGACAACTTGCTTCAGCATGAGATTATAAAATGAAAGGTAGACGCCCTGGCTAAGGATAAAAAAAAATCAGCTTGTACTTTTACCACCTATCTTCACAAATTACAATCACAAGGAAGAGCAAATTGTAGTGAGACAAATTCAGCACTCATAGGATATTTTCGATGTAACTGTGTAAAACTCGTAAGTCAACTATAATAGCAGAAAAAAATACTAAATTAGCTCAGTATTTCAACAATTTTACTCTCTACAGGAATCAAACTCAGGGCGACTAAAAATGTTGATCTATGAACCTAATGTCCAGTAATAACACAGATTCGTTTCTAATTCCTCATAATATTCTTTCTTGAAATGTTGCAATCAATGTGTTGCTAAAGAGTATTTGAATACAGTGGCATTTGTTTCCTAGATCAAAAATCAAATATACTGAAGTTTTAAAGGTGCCAAAAATCGTTTGCTCTGCAAGCAATCAAATCACCTTTAAAGACATTATTTTGCTCAACAAAGATCTAAAAAATTATAATTAGCCTTTGAACACTTTTGTCTCTAGTGCATAGCTTCCAAAGAAATTATACTCCACCTTTATACATCACTGGTTTATTTTGTTTCACTAGACTATGTTTATGTCTATTACTAAAATCAGGAAAACTGGTGTAAAATACTTCTTGGATCTCTTGAGTTTTTTCAAGGATGACAGGTTAGTCTGAGATTTTATTACAAATATGAAAAATTGATAATTTTGCTGGTGATAAAACTGTCTAATTACATAACAGTGAATGTTTTCACAAGGCATCATCTAGCTTTTCTTCAGAACACTAAACCCTCACACAGAGAATGAATAGGCTAAATAGTTTAAAAGTCAAAACAGTCTCTCAAACACTGAGTTTATGATTTAGATGTGCATATTTCTCTTTCCAGATTTTACTGAATTAAATTCAATAGTAAATCCTTTTCTTTTCCTAATGAGCTTCAATTTCACAAATATTAATTGAATATTGACACTGTACTGTGAATGATGTATAGAATTAGGGAGACAACTATAAACAATATAGCATGACCCTACCCTCAGGGAGCTTACTGCCTAGTACCCACTGCCCTTGAGTTGATTCCAACTCATACAGACCCTGTAGGAGGTTTCCAAGGAGCAGCTGGTGGATCTGAACTGCAAAACTTTTGGTTAGCAGCCGAACTCTTAACCACTTGAGCCACCAGGGCTCCTAATGCCTAATAGGAAGTTAGATATATAAGGAAAGTAATTTTAATACAACTTGAGAAATACCTTAAAATGAGAAGTTCGGGGTGCTATGAAAGTACATGGAAGAGGGTAAATATATACAGAGGTTTGGAAGTATCAAAAAGGACTTCCTATGAAAATAAAGTCTAAATTAAGAACTTAAGGTTGAGTAGGGTTTAGGCAAATAAACTGAGGAGAGTGCTAGTGCTAAAGGAAGAATGCTGAAGAAGAGAATAGGTTTTGCAAAAGACCCAGACAAGAGCATTAGACAATAATGATCTGATCATTTGAGTAGTTGGGGTTAATAAAACCAAATGGAGTGCATGGAAATGCAAATACAAATTTCCTGACTTTCGAATTTTCTATGTGATACATACTTTATTTCTCTCAGTAAGCCAGAGCATTAAGGGCTAGACAACAGATAAACAAAATGGAGAGTTGGGTTTGGGGGCTCTCCTAGTGTTGCACTTGAGATTACACTGTTTGTGTGGATTCTTTTGGTTAACTGTTTTAGTAGGCTAATATCTTCAAAAGCGAAAAATAAATTACAAATTCATTAACTTCCATTATCCCCATATCAAACACTAAAACCTATTATTTGTGTGGGTCAGCTTCAGATTATCCTACTGTTGCTTTATACTTTGCATCCAGTGCAAGTGGGTAAGCCATTTAAGCAAGGAAAAAAAAAAAAGAGAGAGAGAGAGAAGAAAATGTCTACGTGCTTACTGCATGAAAGTGAATTTTATATATGCAGACTTACTTAATCACAGTAAGAAAATTTTTATTATTCCTAATGTATATGAGAATAATAAAGCTTGGGGATTTAAATTGTTTAATTAAACAGAAAATTTATTACATATATGTTAAAATAACACATTGTAAACCACCAGTGATGGACTTACAGAGCTAAGATAGCCCACTTCACAATAAAGCATGTATTTGAAGCTCTTATGGTTGGATCATTGATTAAGAAGGTTGTGGCTCACATCCATGTATTTAGTATTCAGGCTTGCACGTCTTCTCATATAAAATTGTACAAATGTGTACACTAAAACAACCCCCGTGTATCATACTTGATTGAAAGTCAAGCTTTGCATACATACATGTATTTATTTAGCACATGTACAGAGGAAACTGCCAATTGTAAAACAAGTAAACACCTAGCCTTGGAAATCATAACAATATCATATCATATCTTACTAAAAATAATTTTACTTGTTTATGCTTATGACAAAGATATGGGGTGTTATAAGATACTTTTCTCTAAATGGCTAGCAAGTTGATCCAACAACGTTATTGGATATTTTGTCCTTTCCTCTATCCTGCTAGAGAGGTTAATATTATTACATAAGTTCTTTATATTCATGGTTCAATTTCATGCACTATTGTTGTCATTGATCTGCTTGTTCTATTTTTATAGTTTAAAATTATCAATTTTAATACCCTTATTTTTCAAAGAAAGAAGCCCTAGTGGTACAACGGTTAAGTGCTCTGCTACTAGCAAAAAGGTTGGTGGTTCGAACCCACCAGAGGCTGTTTGGGAGAAATGTCCTGGCAATCCGCTCCTGTAAAGATTTTGTTGTTGCAAGGTTGCCCTCAAGTCAGTTCTGACTCATAGTGACCCTATATACAATAGAACCAAGCAGTGCCAAGTCTTGCACCATCCTCACAATCATTGCTATGTTTGAGCCCATTGTTGCAGCCACTGTTTCAATCCATCTCATTGAAGGTCTTGCTCTCTTTCCAGGACCCTCTACTTTATCAAGCATGGAGTCCTTCTCCAGGGACTGATCCCTCCTGATAACATATCCAGAGTATGTAAGATAAGTCTCACCACCCTCGCTTCTAAGGAGCATTCTGGCTGACTTCTTCCAAGACAGATTTGTTTGTTCTTCTGGCAGTACTCGGTATATTCAATTTTTTTTTTTTTTTTTTTTTTGCCAACACCATAATTCAAAGCCATTAACTCTTCTTCTGTCTTCCTTGTTCATTGCCACGCTTTCACATGTATATGAGGCGAATGAAAATACCATGGCTTGGAGCAGGCGCATCTTAGTCCTCAAAGTGATATATTTGCTTTTTAGCACTTTAAAGAGGTGTTTCACAGCAGGTTTGCCCAATGCAATACATCATTTGAATAATTGACTGCTGCTTCCTTTGGCATTGATTATGAATCCAAGTAAAATGAAATTCTTGACAACTTCAATATTTTTTCCTTTTATATTTTGAAGATTACAGCCTAGAAAATGCTATGGGGCAGTTCTACTCTGTCATATAGGGTCACTGTGAGTCAGAATCAACTCAAGGGCACACAACAACATTTTTCAAAGATCCTTTGGTTATTCTACTGTGATTATTATTTCACATATATAGTATAACCATTTGTCAAGTTTTACCCACAATAAAATGTATCTACATTTTGTCTAAAACAGCAAGGAAGTTTTAAGTTGTTTAACTTTGATGAAATAAAAAAAGATGAGGCAGGAATGACCCTATTCATTATGGAATTCCTTCTGCAAAACACTATGATTTTTCTCCTTTCTGAAATAGAATCAAAAAGTTCTATGCTCATGGAGGGTTCAAGAAGTATGATGTTCTGGTTCAAAATATGTTATAAATATAAAATATTTATATTCCACTGTTATAATTACTGGTGGCGCAGTGGTTAATAGCTTGGTTGCTAATCAACAGGTCTACAGTTCGAATGCACCAGCCATGCCTTGGAAACCCTATGGAGCAGTTCTACTCTGTCCTGTAGGGTCACTACAAGTCAGAATCTGCTCAATAGCAACAGGATTTTTTGGAGAGTCTCATATTGTATGCTGTGTTTGCCTAATTTTTGTTTTACCAATTTAGATTACTAATTATCCTAAATTTAATTCCTATTGTGAGTGTTTTAAAAATGGGTATAAATTGATTTTATTTTCGGGTAAATAGTATAACTCTCCCTAAATAATAATTTTTCTCCACAAATTTGAAAAACCACCTATAATGTATCATTTATATTTCTTGTTAAGTTTATTATATTCGGTTAAAGGATTCTTTTGTAGTTGTATTTATCAAATGCATTTTCTATTTATATTAATTATAAATTTTTGGTTTTGTCTTCTTTTAGTTTTTACATGTTAATCCTGTAGTAGGCCACTTTATAGGACTCTCATTCATATTTTAGTGATCATTTTGATTTAAACTTTAGCTAAATGACATAACCTCATTTACTTATTACTACTGTTAATATAATTTCATGTTTTCTTGTGGATTTTGCTTTCTTAATGTATTTATATTTTTTAAATCACCGTGTTTTCCAAGTATCTTCTGCAAAGAGTATACGGTCATTTTAAAAAAAATTAACTCAAACTGAGATCATGTCTTTTAATAAGTAACTATATCTCATTCACATTTATTATTATAATTGATATATTTTATTTTATTTTATTTCAATTTTTCTTAATGTACTATTTTTTCTAATTGTACATTCTCTAGTGTTTTAGAAGAAATATATCTTATTTTTAATTTTATTGTTGAGTACTTGTAAGGTTTAATAACATTTTTAAAGTATATTTTTCCATTATCAGAACCAAGGATTAATTCATACCTTTTGGATTCTGCCTATCATGACAATAGATTTCATATATGCAGCCCTAAAATTACTAAATATGTAAATCTTTTGAGTTATTAACTAGTCTGTATACACACCATTGATTTCCTTTTACATTATGACATCTTTATTACTGAACTCTTGTTTTTTATTTGTTTTTACAGCATTTGGAAAACATCAGATATTATTTTTAAGTTTAGTACATGAATAGCAATCTGGAAATGTTTCTCTGATGTATTAAAATAATAATGATATTATGGCTGGGCATAAATTTTTAAACTGCATTCTCTTCATTGAAAAATTCAACAGACCTTATAGCATTATCTTCTAGAATTTTGTGTTACACAAAGACGTGTATGTGTGTTTGTGCACATGTGTGTATTGTTGGATTTTTAGAACACAGAAAGTCATTTCAATCTCTGTGCACAGTGTATTTTATGTAAAGTTATGTCTATTAGACATTTAAATGTGGTTTCTAATTTATTTATTCTTTCCTTTTCTTTAAGAGTCTTAAATTTGAAAAATGTCATCTCTCTGTTGGCTTATTTCTCTTTCTATCTATTGCCTTTTGCCTCATCAGTTTTATCTCTTGATCATGTTCTTCTATATTCCTGGAAAGTTGATCAAAATACTTTTCCACATCACTAATTTGTATACATCATGAATTCTTCTTATTATCAATTTGAAAGTGAATTTTTATTTTTGTTTTAATTTCTTTTTAACCCTGGTCCCTTTTCTGTCTCTCCTTAATCACATTTTGTTGTTGTTGTTGTTGCATTTTGTTTTTCCTTCAAGTTTCATTTTATTTGTCGAAAATGGCACAGATTTCCATCAATATCTTTTATGTATCTTTCATTTGATGATTTTAAGTGACAACCTATCCATCCAAGTATTATGTTAGATATTCTCTTTCTGCTTTTTCATAGGCTACCTGTAATTATTTTTGTTTTGCTCTGTATTCCTGAACAATAGAAGATCTGTCTACACAGGCTATTCGTCAGTTAATAGGACCAGTAGATTGCTTTGGTCCTGTTTCATGACAACTAATTGAGTCTTCTTTACAAATCCATAGCTGGATTAGTTGGAGAAGTCAAACTTTCTGTTTTACCATTTCTTTTTTTCCTACCATGCATGTTTCTCAGATTTTTTTTTTTTTTTAGCTGATTTTCAGGGAGTATGCTTATCTACATTCTTTCATTCTGTGTTGCTTGCCCATTGACTCAATGATAGACTGTTTTCATGGACACCGGAGCCACATCCAGTTTCCCTCTACTTTCTTCACAGGTGTTTTGATGGATGTTCAGAATCTTTCTGATTATAATAACTTCACACTAGAGAGTGGAAACCAGTCAGGGCAAACAGAATTCCACCTTGTGGAATAGCTCTCAGGAAATAGAAAGGTATGTCTTCCAAGTTTTCTTACTGGTCTAGTCTTCCTTCTCTAATAGAAGATTGATAAAATGAGATAAAAGGAGATATAAAGCTTTCTCTTGACTTTTTCAACCATCTCTAACTTTACACAAAGCCAGGATATGCTGTGAGCTAAGGCTTGCGTAGCTTTTTCTTCATCCCCATTTCTGTGTTATGTGTTGTTACTCCAGGCATCAGTTTTACCTTTCATGTTATTGGAAGTGCTCATCTCATCCACCTTCATGGGAATTAACTGAAAAGTTAAGTGAAACTACAAGCCAGTATCATTTTCATAGAGAATTCTTCTATACTATAATTTTGAATTTTAAATAATTTCTTTAAATTTGATGGAAGTTTTGACAATCTTCTCATTCAAGTTGGTAATTCCAAATATAGAGATTTACAACAAAAAAGACTATCCTGTAGTTGGTTTAAAAATGTACTACTAACACCATATATTTCAAAATAACTCATTTCTAGACTTGTGGCAAAATGGTGCTCTAGGCAAAAGCATCATGCCTTCCCTACACAGCAAAGATCTGAAAAACCAAGCCAAACAGAGAAAATAGCAATCTGAAACCCTAAAACATCAAATGAAGAGATAAAGAACTCAGCCAAGCACCAATGGAGTGAGAAAACTGACAGAGAATGGAGACTGAGGAGAGATACATGCAGAGGTCCCCTATCAGCTAATGCAGCATGGATCTGCTATCTTGGACTCCTATCAGAGACCAGCAAATAGCGGGTATGAGAAAGCAGCTTCACGGAGCTTCCAGCGGGAGACAGAACAACTGTTAATTTGCGACATACACTTTGCCATCCCCAGCTCTTCTTCACACCCACTCAGCCTCCTCTGCTTCCTGCAACCACAGTCTCTTCTCCGGGAAGCACCAGCAGCTTGGATTCCACCCGCCCGCACTGGCTGGCCCTCTGAGTGCCATTTGTTGTTGCTTTTTTTCCACTTCTTTTGATTTCTTCCTTACCTCTCACCAACTCCCCCTACTTTCCCTCAAATACCTGGCTCCGTGTGCCATCTTTGCTTCTTCTTGAGGGGCTGCGGAGCTCCGTTCGAGTGTGGAACTGCTTCCCGGTCTGGGCTGCCATGCTGGTAGGATCCTGGGGCTTTTGTTTCTTTGTTTGTTTTGAATTGTTTCTTTGCTTCTTTTTCCTTTTCTTGAGGTGGGGGCCCTTTCTGGTTGCCCAGTGCTGTGCTTCTTGGAACCTACCCCTCGGCTTGCACAGACATGCAGAGGGATCCCTGAGGGCAATTCTTTTTTCAGGGTTTTTTTTTTTTTTTTTTTTTTTTTGCTTTTTGGGGGATTTTCTTGTTCTTTTTTTTTAAATTTCTTTTGTTTTCTTTTCCCTCTTTTCTCCTTTTTGACTTTCTTCATTACTCAGTTTCTCATCTGTCTATAGCTTCCTTCTCTTTCTGTTCCCTGAATATCTGGTGCTGAATACCTCTAGGCCTTCTATACAGTCTGTACTGAAACACCTAAGAACAACTTCCCCAGACTTCATACCTGCACCAGTGGGATCCCTGGGAGCTTTGCTATTCTTTTTCTTTTCTGATTTCTATTTATTCATTCTTTTCTTTTCTTTTTTTTGTTCTTCTTCACCTTTTTGTTTTTCTCCATTTCATAGTCTCTTGTCTCTCCACTTCAACAACAAGCTTCCTTAGCACTCTTTTTGTTTGTTTGTATTTTTTTGGCTCCTGTTCCTCTCTCCACTCTCCCATATCCATCTTAGCTCCACACATAACAATCTCCCCCCTATATCCTGCCTACGATCAGAATGTGCTTAACATCACACTATTGGAACCTGCCCTGCACTGGTTAATGACCTGCCCTGGTGGCTCTAGTAAGTGAAACAAACAACCCGCACCAGTAACTCTTTTTCAGCTAGACCTGCCCTTCTTTACCATATCTGAGCAACTGACCCTGCCAATTGGAGAATGAGGTGAGAAGTATGTGTCCACAGACAAGCAAACAACAAAGAACACACAGCCCGCCTGCTCAGACATAGCCAAAAAAAAAAAAAAAAGGATGAAACAAACAAATCTAAAATCAATAAACAAGAAAAATAACTACTGAATGCCCCAGAGACAGCAGATGATACCAAAACATTTACAAAAACGGACAGGATAGTTCCAGTAGGGGTCCAAAATAAAACACCCAATGACTTTCCAGGGGAAGAAAAGGCACTAGAACTACCTAATAGGGAATTCAAATCTCTAATACTCACAATTGTCCAAGAATTGAAGAAAAAACCAGACAAAAAAGAGGAAAAAATAGAAAAATTCATGGAAAATACAGAGAAAAAATTAGAAGAATTGAGAAAAATAATGCAGGAACAAAATGCCAAAATAAATTCACAACTAGAAATTATACAAAAACACCAATTAGAAATCCAAGAGATAAACAACAAGATTTCAGAAACGGATGGTGTCACAGAAGGGCTGAGGAGCAGATTTGAAACTGTGGAAGACAAGATCAGTGGAAAGGAAGACAAACACTTGGATACATCTCTGTTTCAGGAAAACTCAGAAAAAATAACAAAGAAAAATGAAGAGATCCTGAGAGTTATGTGGGATACAATCAAAAGCAAAAATTTTTGAGTCATTGGAGTTCTAGAACAGGGGGAGAAAACAGAAAACACAGAGAGGATCATTGAGCAACTGCTGACAGAAAACTTCCCTAATATCAAGAAAGATGAAAAGCTGGCCATCCAAGAAGCTCAGTGAACCTCATATAAAAGATGCCCCAAAAGAAAATCACCAAGGCATATCATAGTCATACTCACCAAAACCAAAGATAAACAAAGTATCCTGAGAGCAGCTCACGAAAAACAAGAAGTCACATACAGATGAGAAACAATAAGACTAAGCTCAGATTATTCGGCAGAAACCATGCAGGTAAGAAGACAATGGGATGGCACATATAAAACCTTGAAAGAAAATAAATGCCAGCTAAGAATAATATATCCTGTAAAACTCTCATTCAAATATGATGGCAAAATTAGGACATTTCCAGATGAACAGAAATTAAGGGAATATATAAAAACTAAACCAAAATTACAAGAATTATTAAAAGGAGTTCTTTGATCTGAGAACAAACAACTTCAATTCACAGGAAGAATCTAAGATGCAGGATAGTACCAGCCAGATACTAGTCTAGGAAATGAACTCTCAAGGATTATCCAAAACCAAAGAAACACAACAGAGAATCAGAGCACTTAATCAGTAAATGACAACAACATCAGAACAAAAAAAGAGGGAATAAACAGTGTAGGTATAGAAACTTTTATCGAGAGGAAGGCAAGGCAATACCAAGTAATAACAGACTGCCACAAACTTAGAAAGATAAGGGGAAATTTCATGGTAACCAAAAAGAAAGTTAATAAACATACTCATAAAAATAAAAAGGAAAAACATAAAGTCTCAGCAAAAAAAAAAAAAAAAAAAAACAAAAAAAAAAACTACCAAAAATTAAATAAATAATGAAAAAAAATCCACAAACAAAAGTAACTCAGCACAGGAGAGTAAGAAGAACAAAGAAAAAGTCAGCACCACAAACAAAAGCACTATAAAATGACAGCAACAAACTCACATCTATCAATAATTACACTGAATGTAAATGGACCCAATGCACCCATAAAGAGATAGAGAGGGACAGAATGGATAAGAAAACAGGATCCATCAATATTCTGTCTACAAGAGACACACCTTAGAAACAAAGATGTGAATTTATTAAAAGTCAAAGGTTGGAAAAAAATATATCAAGCTAACAACTACCAAAAAAGAGCAGAAGTGGCAATTCTAATCTCAGATAAAATAGACTTTAAAACCAAATCTACCATAAAAGACAAAGAAGGACACTATATAATGATTAAGGGGACGATCCATCAAGAAGACATAACCATAATGAACATCTACGCAACCGACAGGGCCACAAAATACATAAAAAACTCTAACAACACTGAAAAGAGAAATTGACAGTTCCACAATAATAGTAGGAGACTTCAACACACCACTCTCAGTAAAGGACAGAACAACTAAAAAGAAACTCAGCAAAGATACAGAAGACCTAAAGAGCACAATCAGCCAACTTGACCTCATAGACATATATAGAACACTCCATCCAACCACTGCAAAGTACACATTATTTCCTAATGCACATGGAACGTTGTCCAGAATAGACCACATGTTAGTCCACAGAGCAATCCTCAACAAGAACCAAAACGTTGAGATAATTCAAAGTATCTTCTCTGACCACAGTGCCATCAAGTTAGAAATTCACAACAGAAAAAGCAAGGGAAAAAAAAGTCAACTACATGGAAACTGAATAATACCCTGCTTACACATCACTGGGTAATAGTAGAAATCAGAGATGGAAACAAAAAATTCCTAGAATCAAATAAGAATGAAAACACATCATACCAAAACATTTGGGACACATCAAAGACAGTCCTCAGAGGACAATTTATACCAATCGATGCACACATCAAAAAAGAAGAAAGGGACAAAATCAAAACAATAATTGCACAACTCAAGCAAATCAAAAAAGAAAAGCAAAAAAAGCCCATAGCCACTGGAAGAAAGGAAATAATAAAGATCAGAGCAGAAACAGGTGAAATAGAGAACAGAAAAACAATAGAAACAATCAAGAAAACCAAAATTTGGTTCTTTGAAAGAATCAACAGATTGACAAATCACTGGCCAGAGTGACAAAAGAAAAACAAGAGAGGACACAAATAACCCAAATAAGAAATGACATGGGTGACATTACAACAGACCAAACCGAAATAAAAAGGATTATAAAAGAATATTATGAAAAACTATACTCCAACAAATTTGAGAACCTAGAGGAAATGGAAAAATGTCTAGAAACACACTACCTACCCAAACTATAACAAAGTGATGTTGAAAATCTGAACAGACCCATAACAAGAGAAGAGATAGAAAAGATAATAAAAAAAAATCCCAACAAAAAAAAAAGCCATTGCCCAGGTTGCTTCACTAGAGAATTCTACAAAACATTTACAGAAGAGCTAGTACCAGTGCTACTCAAGCTATTTGAGAGCATAGAAGATGAAGCAACACTTCCAAATTCATTCTATGAAGCCAGCATAACACTGATACCAAAACCAGGCATAGATGTCACAAAAAAAGAAAATTACAGACCAGTATCTCTCATGAAATAGATGCAAAAATTCTGAACAAAATTCTAGCCAATAGAATTCAGCATCCTATAAAAAAAATAATACACCACGACCAAGTAGGATTCATACCAGGTATGCAAGGATGGTTCAGCATTAGAAAATCAATCAACGTAATCCACCACATAAATAAAAGGAAAGAAAAGAATCACATGATCATCTCAACTGACACAGAAAAGGCATTTGACAAAGTCCCACACCCGTTCCTGATAAAAACTCTCAATAAAATAGGTATAGAAGGGAAATTTCTCTACATAATAAAGGGCATCTATGCAAAACAAATGGCCAACATCATTCTTAATGGAGAGAGGCTGAAAACATTCCCCTTGAGAACAGGAACAAGACAAGGATGCCATTTATCACCACTCCTATTTAACATTGTGCTGGAAGTTCTAGCTAGAGCAATAAGGCAAGAAAAAGAAATAAAGGGCATCCAAATTAGTAATGAAGAAGTTAAACTATCCCTGTTTGCAGATGATATGATACTATACACAGAAAACACTAAAGATTCCACGAGAAATCTACTGGAACTAATAGAAAGATTCTGCAGAGTAGCAGGGTACAAGATAAACCTTCAAAACTCAGTTGGATTCCTATACATTAATAAGGACAACGACGAAAGGGAAAGCAGGAAAACAATACCATTTTCAATAGCCCTTAAAAAGATAAAATACTTAGGAATAAATCTGACTAGGGATGTAAAAGTCCTATACAAAGAAAACTACAAAACACTACTACAAGAAACCCAAAGGGATCTGCATAAATGGAAAAACATACCATGCTCATGGATAGGCAGACTCAACATTGTGAAAATGACAATTCTACCCAAAGCAATTTACAAATATAATGCAATCCCAATCCAAATACCAACAACATTCTTCAAAGACATGTAAAAACTAATCATTAACTTTATATGGAAAGGGAAGAAGCCCCGAATAAGTAAAGCACTACTGAAGAAGAAGAATAAAGTTGGAGGACTCACACTACCTGACTTCAGAACCTACTATACAGCTACAGTAGTCAAAAAAGCCTGGTACTGGTACAACGACAGATACATTGACCAATGGAACAGAATTGAGAACCCAGATGTAAGTCCATCCACCTATGGTCACCTGATCTTTGACAAGGGCCCAAAGTCCATCAAATGGGGAAAAGACAGTCTTTTTAACAAATGGTGCTGGCAAAACTGGATATCCATCTGCAAAAAAATGAAACAGGACCCATACCTCAAACCGTACACAAAAAGTACTTCAAAATGGATCAAAGACCTGAATACAAAGCCTAAAACTATAAAGTTCATAGAAGAAAAAATAGGACCAACACTTCAGGCCTTAATACATGGCATTAACAGGATACAAACCATAACCATCAATGCACAAAATCCAACAGATAAGCTAGATAACTGGGATCTTCTAAAAATCAAACACCTATGCTCTTCAAAAGACTTCACCAAAAGAGTAAAAAGAGAACCTACAGACTTGGAAAAAAGTTTTTGGACAGTACATGTCAGAGAAAGTTCTAATCTCCATAATCTACAAGCAAATCCAACACCTCTACAACAAAAAGACAAATAATCCTATTAAAAAATGGGCAAAGGAAATGAACAGGCACTTCACCAAAGAAGACATTCAAATGGCCAACAGACACATGAGGAAATGCTCGCGATCACTAGCCATTAGAGAAATGCAAATTAAAACCACAATGAGATACTATCTCACCCCGGCATTACTGGCACGAATCAAAAACACTGGAAATAACAAATGTTGGAGGGGCTGCTGGGAGATCAGAACACTTATGCACTGCTGGTGGGAATGCAAAATGATACAACCATTTTGGAAAATGATATGGCACTTCCTCAGAAAGCTAGAAATAGACATACCATTCAATCCAGCAATCCACTCCTAGGAATACATCCTAGAGAAATAAGAGTCGTCACTCAAATAGACATATGCACACCTATGTTCATGGTAGCATTGTTCACAATAGCAAAACAATGGAAACAACCTAGATGCCCATCAACAGACGAATGGATAAAGAAACTATGATACATACACACGATGGAGTACTATGCAATGGGAAAGAACAACAATGAATCTGTGAAGCATCTCATAACATGGATGAAACTGGATGACATTATGCTGAGTGAAATAAGTCAATCACAAAAGGACAAATATTGTATGAGACCTCCATTGTAAAAACCCATGAAAAAGTTCACACACAAAATGTAACAATCTTTGTTGGTTACCAGGGATGGGAGGGGTGGAGGGGGATACTAAATAGTCAATAGATAAGTTGTGTCTTGGGTGAAGGGTGAGACAGTACACAATACAGGAGAAACTAGCACAACTTGTGCAAGGAAAGGTCATGGAAACTCCATAGACACATCCAAACTCCCTGAGAGACTGAATTGCTGGGCAGAGGGCTCTGGGGACCATGGTCTCAGGGAGCATCTAGCTCAGTTGGCATGACACAAGTTATAAAGACAATGCTCTACATTCTACCTTGGTAAGTAGTATCTGGAGTCTTAAAAGCCTGTGAGTGGCCATCTAACATACTCCACTGGTCTTATCCCTTTGGGATCAAGGGAGAATGAAGAGAACAGGATACAAGGAAAAGATTAGTCCGAAGGACTAATTGTCCACGACTCCCAAGGCCTGCACCGGACTGAGTCCAGAACAGCTAGATGGTGCCCGGCTACCACCACGACTGCTCTGACCAGGATCACAACAGAGAGTTCTGGACAGAGCTGGAGAAGGATGTAGAGCATAATTCTAACTCACAAAAAAAAAAAGACCAGATTTACTGGCCTAAAGGAGACTGGAGAAACCTCGAGAGTATGGCTCCCAGATACCCTTTTAGCTCAGTGGTGAAGTTACCTACGAGGTTCACTGTTCAGCCTGGGAGTGGACAGCCCCATAAAACCAAATGAGACTAACGAGGTATAGGAGTCCACTGACAAGGGCCAGAAGGCAGAAGGGGACAAGTAAGCTGGTGATATGGAACCCAAGGTTGAGTAAAGATATTGTTGATGTGTTGTAAGATTGTTAACCATTGTCATAGGGCAACATTTGTAGTAACTGTTAAATGAGAAACTATTTTGTTCTGTAAGCCTTCATCTTAAGTGAGAATAACAGCACAATTGGAAGAGCATAGTCAATGTCATTGAACTGTGTATGTAGAAATTTTTGAAATGGTGTATCTTTGGCTGTGTGTATTTTTACCAAAAAAAAAGAGGTTGAGAAGTTAGAGGGTTGATATGTTGTGGGGTTGTTAACCAATGTCATAAAACAACATGTGTACTTCTTTTTCATGAGAAACTGTTTGTTCTGTAAGCCTTCACCTGAAGTACAATAAAAAAATAATAATAATAAAAAAAAAAAAAAAACGAATACTCTATAGACTACACCTAGATTACTCTGCTCCAAGGCCAAGGAAAATGTTTACAATTCCAGGATCCATTCAGAAGGCTGTATCTGCAATGCGTAAGCTTTTCATTGGCAAGATCAATCAATATCAGAAAGCATGTAATGTTTAAAAGTTCAAGTCATTGAAGGTAAAATAAACAAATAATCAATTCCAAAAAAAAAATAAAGTGAGAATAGCAGCACTATTAGAAGAGCGTAGTCGATGTCACTGAACTGCGCATGTAGAAATTTTTGAAATGGTATGTCTTTGGCTATGTGTATTTTCACCAAAAAAAAAAAGGTTGAGAAGGGAGAGGGTAGACATGTCGTGGGGTTGTTAACCCATGTTATAAACACTATGTGTACTTCTGTTTCTTGAGAATCTATTTGTTCTGTAAACCTTCACCTGAAGTACAATAAAAAAAATTTTTTAGAAAACCTCATTTCTAAATTTATAAATTGAAACACACAAGTAATTTTTAATTAGAATTTTTCAGATAAGATGAACTACAACAGTGAAATATATTTCTGAAGTAAAAATTATGTATAATTTCTCTGTGTAGTGTACAGGTTTGTAATATGCCATGTTTTTGTTTGTTTTTTAATTATTTGACATGATCTTTTTTTTCAAACTATAATTTTGCCAGAGTAAGAAATTGAAGTCAATCTAAATGCTTACATCATATATTATTGACTAAAATCAATCTGAAATATAATAATTACCTTATAATTTAAATATTTCTGAGTCTAAAAGAAATTTCTGTAATATATTATTCAATTGTGAAAAAGAATCAAAGAGGAGGTGGAGGAAAATGTAAATACTTCATATTAATCAAGTAATCAAGTATATATTCTATCTTGATTTAATAAACTGTGTTATCATTTTAGGATTATTTAGAAAATGTTATTAATCTCAATTTCATGTTAACTTTGCATGCATTCTCTCTTTATATTTTTTACTTCTCTCCCTCTTTATTTCTCTCCTTTACATCTTCCTTTTTTCCCCTTTTTCTTCTTTCTTCTCTGCCTGACACAACTTTTATTTCTCCACCTTGACTGCATCTTCTTCTCCAATATCATCACTCACATTGTGAGACCACCATACAGATGGCTAGAAGGCTTTAAGACTTTATTTCTCTTAAATAAACCTATCTATATAAAAACAATAGTAAGGATGGTGCAGGACCGGGCAGTGTTTCGTTCTGTTTTACATAGGGAGCTATGAGTTGGAAGCGACTCCAGGCATCTAACAACAAACCTATCTATACTCAACCAAAACACCCAAACCAAACCGCCTGCTGTCTAGTTGATTCCGACTCATAGCAACCCGGTAGGGTTTTTAAGGCTGTAAATCTCTACAGAAGCAGGCTGCCACATCTTTCTCTCACCGAGCTGCTGGTGGTTTTGAACCGCCGACCTTTTGGTTAGCAGTCAATTGCTTTAACCACTGCACCACCAGGGCTCCTTAACTATATTCAGAGGTAGCTATATTTCTAATTTAACCCTATTACTATTAACCAGAAAGCTTGGCATTAAACTAATGCACAGCACTTGTTTAAATGGTAGTAAAGCAATGGAAAGATGTTGGCTTCATTCACCTGCCATCTCAGGAGACAGCACAATGTTGTGAGGTGAAAACACCTTGGTGGTAGCCACAAGGTTTGAATAATATTCCTAGTAAAGCTCCACTAGTACAGGAATGAAAATGGCTATACGCACCACGGAATCTCCAAAACCTAGCCCAGTTCTCATGCAATTATAACGTTAAAACTTACAATAAAACCAAAATCCAAACCAGTTGCTGTCAAGTCCATCCTGACTCATGATGACTCCATGCCTGTTAGAGTAGGGCTGTGCTGCATAGGGTTTTCAATGGCTGGTTTTTCCGAAGTAAATCACCAGGCCTTTCTTCTGATGCACCGATGGGTGGGTTTGAACTGCCAACCTTTCAGTTAATAACCCATTGCTTAACCATTTGCACCACCCAGGAACTCTCAAAACTTACAAGACATACTTCAAATTCAAACAGGATACAGCATAATTTGGCAACATTTGACATTACTTAATACAAATAATTATTTGTTCTTCTGAAATTAAATCAAGGTACATATGAAAAGTATTATTATGCTTTAAGCTCTGTTTTTTGTGCCATGTGATGATTTGATTCTCTCTCCACTTTTCCCTTTGAGCTCTGTGACGCCTTCATTCTCACAGAACAGCATGGCCTTCATTTGATGAGGATGCATTTTTTATATGCTAAGTCCACCTCTGTTCTTTTTTCATTAGCTAGTGACAATTGAACTAGTACCATGTCTTTTTTATGAGTTCAAATCAATGTTTTCATGTACTGAATAACTTAAGAAACTAAAGTTTAATTCTATGAAAGTATCTTTTAATTTGCAAATATATTTTGCGAAAAATAAATGATGTGCTTATAATAGGTTAAATAAAATTTAAAAAAAAAGCCCATTGTCATTGAGTAGATTCCGACTCATAAAGCAGAGTGGAACTGCCCCATAGGGTTTCTAAGGAGTGCCTGGTGGATTTGAACTGCCCATTTAGTTAGCAGCCAAACTCTTAACCACTATGCCACCAGTGTTTCCACAGGTTAAATAATTCAGGAAGAATATTCATGATATCATTGTTGTCATTTTTACATTAAGGTATGTTATGTTAATGGCAGCCCTTCTTGTTTATCAGCTCAATAATATTAAATAGTGCCTTTTTTGGTGATCATTTGACCTATGACATCATAAATATGTATGCAAATCCAGGAATTGAAATCATAAACCAGAATGTGATTGCATGAGTTTTTAGGTTATCATTAAAATAAAAACCACAAAATTTTAAATTCCTGTATAGTACTCATGAACCATGAAATTATATTCACTGACCCCAGTTCAAAAAACAGTGCAGTGTACCCTGCTGACGATTAAAGGTGTGAGGGGCATAAACGATTTTGATGTAAGAATGAGCTAGAAATAGGCAGGCTATAGCCGAGTCATCAGTGAACCAGACATCTGCTAGAAGTCTCATTTTGCTGAAAATTCCATCCCTCAGCTAGTTGACGAAGCAATGAGGGAGACTGTTTCTCTGGACTTAACTTTGACCATAAAAAGAAAGAACTGGTTTATGAAATTCAAGTGACAGGAACCTTGGGAGAAAGTCAACTTGTCATCTTAGTGCTTGAAATAGCCAAGAAAAGAAACACTTGGCACAGTCTGACAGGTACTGTGTGTGGACTTTAGAAAAGCAGATTTCAAAAATTTTAGGAAGCAGAACTATCTGTGTGTTTCTACAACTTTATCTTTTAAAAGGATTGGAAACTTGGCAAAACAAAGTCTGATAAGAAAATTATCAGAATGCTTTCAACAAGGTAGAAACAAAAGGGAAGATATATAAAAGAAACTAACGTATCTACATATATTTTGCTGTACTGTAATAGTGGGAAAAGGAAAGGAACTTACCTTTTGAAACGTGTTTGTATGGAAACAAGTTGCTATGTTGTTCACATAGATAATGTTAAGGAAAGTGGTTATATATCCATTATTGTGATGAGGAAACTGAGGTTCAAGGAGACTGAATAGAGTCCATAAATATAAAATCCAGTATAAAAAAACAAAAAACCAAACCTGTTGCCCTGAAGTCAATTCCAACTCACAGCGATTCTATACGACACAGTAGAACTGCCCCATATGGTTTTTAAGAAGCAGACTGCCACATCTTTCTCCCGCGGAGCCACAGGTGGATTCAAACCGTTAACCTTTCGATTAGCAGCTGGGAGCTTAACCACTGCACCACCAGGGCTCCTAAAACTCCAGTACAGAGCAATTAAAACAAACTAAGGATATTAAAAAAAAAAAAGCTGTCAGTTATATGCAAAGCATTTTGAAAAAATAGAAATGGTTAACTCCAGTGCTTATAGCTAATCATTTAATTTTATCCAAAAATAATAAGTAAGCATAAGTAGTTAATTCCCACATTCTCTATGCTGGAAACTTATCTTTATACCAGTAAAGATAAACCAAATGCAGTAATAGATAACTAGATAGCTATACCTATAATAAGAGATAAGTTTAAGTACCCATGAATAGATAAATCATCCATCCCCTATATAAACAGAAACATCAGTCAGTATGTTTGCCTTGCCTTTGTGCCCTTCTCAGCAATGGTGTTCTAACCAAAAAAATCAATCTACCCACTGGCAAATAGTGACTAAGTAGATTCTCTTTCTTGAGTATCTAAATTAAGAGACTCAGAAACAGTAACTAGTCAGATGAAGGTAAGAAGTAGAAATGAAGAGTCATGTTAAGTCAGACCAGGGTCAGTATTATGGCATATTTGAGCCATTTGCACACTGATGTCATGGAGGAGCAAAGGTCATGAATAGTTATAGAGTAAAAGTATTCTGAGCACAGCAAGACCATCAGACAAACCTACAGAGAAAAGCAGGGAGGAGATAACAGATGGCCCAGAAAATACCGGGAGTAGCCTTAGATCTTGGCTTTCAAATTCCAGAAGGCATGTGTCCAGACTGCCCTTCATTTCTCATCTTTAGATAGCTGAATGAGACCTCATGTGTATTAGGATTCTCCAGTAAGGGATATATATGTATATATATATATATATATATATATATATATATATATATACACACACACACACATATAAATACTTACATATCCTCATTACATGTATATATATGTGTGTCTGTGTGTGTGTATGTATGTATACATATACATACATATGTAGAGAGGGAGAGCAATTATATATGTATATAGAGAATATATATATGCATATATGTGTATAGAGAGAGAGACTATATATATTCATAATGTATGAATATATATTCATACATATATACAGAGAGAGAGAGATTTTAAGGAATTGGCTCACATGATTTTGTGGGCTTCCAAGTTCAAAAATCCATAGGCTAGGAAGATTGGAAACTCTGGCAGGATATCTATATTACAGTTCTGAGTTAGAATTACTATTCCTTCAGGAAACCTCAGTTTTTTGCTCTTAAGGCCTTCAACTGTTTGCATGAAGAACACCTATATTACAGATGGTAATCTGCTTTACTTAAAGTCAACTGACTGTAAATGTTAATCATGTGCAAATACCTTCATAGCGACATCTAGACTAGTATTTGAACAAACAACTGGACGCCATAGCCTAGCCAAGCTGACACACAGAATTAACCTTCATGATCCACCCCTGGTCAGCCTGACACTCATACACATCTCCTTAAACCAAAAAGTGGCATTAACAAAGTATACTTCCACCCAACATACAACCAAAAATGCATTAACCCTTTCCCTGAAAGAAGATGAAAAGTCTTTGGGTGATGTTCACTCTTCTCCTTGATATCCTGTAACTTAAATACCATGATGTCAAATTAACACTACTTAAATACTATGACATAGTGTTAATACATCTTATGTTATGTAAGGGAAGACACTATGTGTAATGAATACCTACTGGGTGGTCTGTACATCATCTCTAGTTCTAGAAATTGTTTCTCCACCTGACCTCCTACCATACACTTAATTAAAGAGTACTCATAGTCACACATATAACTCCACTCCCTGAAAACAACTGGTTAGTTCAAGCATGGAAATCTTAACCAAGTGAAACAAAACCCTTTCTGTATGGAACATGAAATAAGAGATTTCATCCTAAATTAGGCTACCTTCTACTATGAAAAGAATATAAATTTGAAAGTTATTGGTAGTAGCCATTATCTACTATGTGGAGTAGGAAACAAAGAAATCGTCTCTGGAAAAAAAAAAAACAAGCAAAAAGGTGATGTGAAGAGTAAAGCAGAGATAGCAGATGGAGGGAACTTGCTGGGTTCTCTCCAAGCTGACTAATTGCAGTTCATTTCTGAAATACAATAGCATTCCTGCCCTTGGGTTCAAAAAAACAACCCTGATTCCCTATGTAGTTGTAGCAATAATGTAAGCAGTATCTGGATAATCATCACGGTGACTAGGGAGTGTGCTAGAAAATAATATATATGCCAATATTTTTCTGATATCCAGGTAAAATAAACATGTACATGCAAAAATTATACATCATAGAGCATTCCTTCAATTCCTAGCAAAATTCCACAACATATAATTAGACAGATGGCTCGTAAGCACCTAGAAAAGAAAGTGACAATCACCAAGGGCCACTTTAAGTTCACTAAGAATACATTATACCAAATTAATCAAATTATATAGACATAGTGAATCTGCATTTCAATGAGACATTTAATGCAGTGTTCAGCTGATGTTTTTGTGGACAAGGTAGATGTGGAGAGGATGTTTATATATTATGTGGATTTGTGCTTAGTTGAACAATTATTCTGAAAACATGCTGATTATGTTGTTTATTTTTTAACCTGTTGTGAGCCTATTCACAATTTTGAGTTTAAGAAAATGGATTTAGACGTAGAGAAGATGTGTATCAACTTGGAGAGATAAATACTGAATGACAGAAAGGGGTTGAAAAATCAATATTTTTTTTTTATTATTCAGGGTTGTAACATGGATCAAATTGAGCAAGAAGAATTCTAGAAGATAACTATAAAATCTAATACTTAGGTTTAAAAAGTCAGTCAATGCCACAGGATGCTGGATGGAGTTGAGAAACTGGACTCTACATTGTAGTTCCATATTCACAACTCCTAAAAATTCCTGGCACAAAACAGAATGTTTAATTTAGATATTTTTTAATTAATAAGAGTTTTAATATGAACTGACAGATATAGTGCACACTTATATTGCATTTCCATAAGGACAATGTTTAAGCAGGGAAGTCACAATATTTTTGTGCCTTGCATTGATTAGAACACATTTGGAATACTATGTTCTGCTTGGGAGCCTTCTACTAACTGAAACACTTATAGATTACAGTGGGTTCCAAGATGGGAAATAGGATGGTGAAAACACAGGACTCCATTGTTGTATGAGAAATGAATAAGAAGGAGAGAGATATTTAATTTGAAAAAGAGAAAAGTTAGGGAGGTATGTGACACCTGTTCTAAAATATTTTAAATATCAAAATAAAGACATGATTAGACTTAGACACTGCATGCAGCATAAAAGGTAAAAATGAACCTAGAGAAAATTATTTTGAAATAGTTACACTATCTAATTGAGGAATAGGATACAAATATAGAAAGAAATACATTACAAGGTACCTATCATCCAGAAAATTTACAGTTTAATTGAGAAGACAAATAATCATATGTAAATTAAAAATCATGCGAACAAATATTTTTGATCACCTACCATGTGCCATGCACTTTACCAAACATCAGGGATACAATAGCAAACAGCAACATTCCTTTGACTTCGTGAAGTTTAGATTCTAGTTGAAAGATAGAGAAAATGAATACAATATATAGTTATAATACATAGCATGTTAAAAGTGATAACTGCTTATGAGCAAGAAAAGAAGATAAACAGTGATAGGGAAGGGGATATGATAAGGTGGTCAGGCAACTGAGAAGGTAATAGTTGAGCAAACACCTGGAGGAGATGAGGGAGAGACCCATGTGGATATCTGGGAAAGAGCACAGCAGGCAGGGAAATAAAGACCAAGGCCCTGAGGAGGGGGACAGGCCCTGCTAGGCATTGGCCAAATGTTGAATATGCAACTGTAAATGGAATACATAAGGATTTGCCTCCACATTCCTTCTTTTCTACTAAGAAAAAAAAAAAAGATAAGTAGTTATGAGTGAGAAATGCTGTGACTGAAGAAATGTAAGGATGCTTTGGAGTACCGAAGTAGAGGTGCCAAACGATCATGGAGTGGTCATAAGAGGCAGCCCTGAAGACAGGATGGTTAATCAGCAATAAGAAACAAGAAGAAGTGTCAGAAAGAGATTCAAGATGGAAAAAAAAAAAAAAAAGAATGATCAAGTAGAGAAATCATGCTTCACAATTTGAGGTGGTTTCTCTAACATCATAGTCTTTGAGTAGTGCAGTGAACAGCTTGTGAGGCCCTGCATGATGGCCCAGAAATCAGAAGATAAAACCAACATACTGGCTTCAGGAAACTGAGACCTTCAATAAGACTAGAATGTAGAGTGACTTAGGGAGTGTAATAGTGAAATCAAGAGGTATGCAAAGTTTTAAAAGAATAAAAAAATAAATAAATTGCTGAAACATTTTAAACAAGGATAAAATTTATTTTTTAATATAACTGATTCTTATAATGTGATAAGTGATCATAGGGCAGCAAAAGAAATTAAAAGATTATGGTAAGATGTATATTTGTGGTCTGGACTATGGTCATGAAAATCAGGCTGAAGAAAATCAAATAGAAAGAGGTAGAAGCAAAAAGGTTTGGAGGTTAATGGAATGTGGATGAGAGAAGGAGAAGTCAATGACTACCCCCTGGTTTTTATTTCAACTCTTGTGGTGCCATTTCGGACATAGGGAACAAGAGCAGATGACTGGATATTGTACAAAAGATGATCACATTCATTTTGGGCTTTATACATTTCAAGTGCCTACAGGAGATCCAAGTAGAAAAACAAACAGGAAGAAATGTTGATAGATATTCCACAAAAGAAGGGTTCCCTTGTCTGATATATTTGGGAAATACTACATATTTTATCCTCCTCTTTAGGATCCATTCAACAACCTGTATTTTGTAGTTCCCACTTTGTGCCATAAAGTGTTTCACCTTGGAATATAGAAGTGAATAGGATGAGCATGTTCCCTTCCTTCAGAAGCTTACAATCCATGGAGGATATACACATTAAACACATAATTATTTAAATTATAATTGGGAGAAAGTTGCAAAAAAGGAGTATAAATGCCAGGAGTGAGGAATATAAAGGACCATATCTAGCCTGGGGAGCCCCCATGTTATTTGCATACTAGTGTATTTAAATCTTACAATTGTCAAACCTATTGAAATTTATTTAAATAAAGATTTCCAAGGGTTGCTAGATAGTTTAACCATGGAAGTTAAACAAGAGATTTTAATGAGATTTTAATATACACATACACAAAATATCTGGTAAACCTTGGAATGCAGTTTGGAAAATCCTCAGTAAGAGGACAAAAGAAAGTGTAACAAGCAGCTGAGTTTTCATTGCCAGCATGGAGCTTTCCACTTCTGCAAAGAAAGAACAGCAGGAGCAAAGGTGTGGAGGCAGGATACACAAGGCATGTTTGGAACATACATTGCAGAGTAGCCTGATGAGAGAAGGGACAATTCTGATAGATTGGGCACTAAAAGAGTAACTACGGGAACTACTTGAACTGAGTCAGTTGATCAAATTGCCTCCGTTTCTACTTCACACACTAAAAATGATTATATTAATTTTTCTCTTTTCCTTCCATACTAAGAACACAGCAAGGCTGTCATAGATGCGTTTAATGAATGAAGGAACGAATGAACTCTGATCTCTTTGGTGTGTGCAATGAATAAAGTATTATTGGTATTAATAATAAAATACAGTTATTTAACATTTAACTGGTGCAGATTGAGATTTCATTTCTGATGTCAGGAGCTGTGCTTTGAGTCATCAAAAGACTTTAAATCAGTTGGAGAGTCAGGCTGAATATATACATATATATACAATTTTTTTTCTTTTTTTGGTAAGATTATGAGTCGGATATGAGAGCTAGAAATATGTCCTGAGAGGACACAGGATTTAGTGTGCCCTCTCAAATACTCTCCCTCTCCCTCTCCCTGCTACTCCTGTCCTCCCAGATACATTCTACTAAATTGCTGATGAAAATTTTTATATGACAATTTATGTAAAAGCCGCTTAAGATAGCAAACATTTTAAATTAATTAAAAAAAAAAACTAGAGTAAATCACTGAAAATAGATAATATTCAATGATTCAAAATAATATTGCATTTAATGGTGTAGGAAGATGTCTAAATATGTTGTTAGCTTAAGAAGCAGATTTATTGTAAGATCCTATTTTTGTTAAAAAAAATATGCATCTATGAAGAAATGTATAGACAGTGTTACCTTCTGGATAGTAACATAAAAAGCAACTGCTATAGAAAAAGATGTCATTAGTGAGGTGAGCAGCTAGGGAAAATGCCAGAAAATTTCTATTCAGGATAGGGCATTATTGGCCAGACTGGGGTCATACTGCCTGTGTTTTTGTCCATCTATATTTTCAGAATTTTATATTTATTGCTTTTAATAAATTTTTTTTGAAAAATTAAATTAAGATTTCAAAAGTCTTTTTGGATGAACAGGTGCATTTTTAGGTGATACATATGCAATTTCATTAATAATAGCTTTATTGGATTCATAAGCAAGTTTGGGTTTTGTTGATTTTTAGCTTTATATCTAGCCAAAGCTTTTCTGAAATTTAGTAGATATTCTTTTTAATACTCCTTCTATACCTGCCTTTCCAAACACCCTCCTCTCACTACTTTCACTACTCACTAGTAGAAAAGAAGTAGCAGTGGCAACCACTAACTAAGTTCCAGTGGTTCAAGTACTTAAGTTCATCAAGATATCAGCTTCAGGCTGTATATTCTGAAAGATCTAGGTGAGTGGTCTTAAGCAGTGAAGGCTAGTTGATATGTGAGTATCAGGCACATTATACAGACTTTTGAAAAGAGGGTTGATGAGCACATCCCTTTGAGGGAACTAACCCTCTCTCTCTCTCTTTTTTTTTTTTTTCCAAACTATCATTTTGTCTGTATATCACTCTGCATGAAAGAGTGGTACATTGAAGTGCTGAGATGATTGATTTTATGTGTCAACTTGGCTAGGCTATGGTGCCCAGTTGTTTGGTCAAATGTAGTCTAGATGTTGCTCTAAAAGTATTTTGTAGCTGTGATTAACTTTAGAATCAGTTGCCTCTACTTAAAGGAGATTACCCTGGATAATGTGGGTGGGCCTCATTCAATCTATTGAAGGGCTCAAGAGCAAAACTTGAGTTTTCCAGAGAAGAAGGAATTCTGCCTTAAGACAGTAACTTGGAAATTCTGTCTGAGTTTCCAGCCTGCCAGCCTGGCCTACAGATTTTGGATTTGCAGCCCTCACAATCAGTTTCTTAAAATAAATCTACTTGGTAATTTATCAGTGACAGGGGCAAGAGAGATGAAAAACTGAAAGATAACTGAGGTTTCTTGTATATGTGGCTGGTAAGATGGAGTACCAGCTCTACAGTATAATTTTAATTTGGCTTTGAGATATCAAGCAAATTCCTGGGAGTTAGGATGGTATTTCAGGAAAAAACATGTATGATTGCCAGTTATTTTCCAAAAGCCAGCACAGTAGATTACTCAGGGAAAAAATGTTGAGAAATAAAAAGGCCTATAATGGAAATACTGGAAAAGCTTACATATCTGAAGGTTGATCAAAGAAAACAGAACCAATGATACAGACAAATAATGGATGAGAAGAAAACTAAGAAGCCTAATAGTGAAACCTGTAAGTATCTGCTTTAAAATTAAGAATAACAAAATATAATATTTTTACCTCTTTGATTCAAACTTATGTAAGATTTCCTAAACAGTGCAAGAATATAAGAAATATGAAAAAACTAACTTAAGAGCATCAGGGAATCAAAGCATCCAGTACAGAAAAAAAGGTTAAAGAATGAGAAACAATCAACAACAGACAACAGCAGAAAAGTTAAAGAGAATAAGAAGAATTGTTAGAAATGGCAAATCATAAATTACTGGTGATGTCTGAAACAGTAGTTTCAGTAAAGTGTGTAGTATGGAAGCCATAAAGAAACATTTTAATGGATGACAAAGACATGGAGACAGCAATTTAAAATATTCTTTCAAAAAATTCAATAAAGTTAAAAGGTATGAGGTATCAATTTGATAGAGAAGCAGGGCTTCGGAAAGAGTTTATAATTTTGTTTATATTTGGAATATGGGAGATTTGATAGTGTTTGTTCACTGAGGAAAATCTGTTGAAAATAAAGAACTTACGATATAAATTAAATGATAAATTATGAGACAAGAATTGTAGAAAAAAGAAGAGTAAATTCAATCGACAGCCAGAATTAATTCAATCAAGGATAAAGGGACTAGCTTTGAAAACCAGAAGAACTTTTTCCCTAAAGGAAGGACAAATGAGGTGTAAGTCAGGACACAAATCAGTAAATTGGAAGGGAAGGAAGTTGAAGGCGATAATGTTGGTCTGTTTCTTTAGTGCCAAGGCAACTAGCAGCCCTATGGCTTAATGTAATTCAGGAATTTAAGGATTTTCTATCATGTAAGTGGTTCACACAACAGTCTCAAAACCTCAGCAAGTTTTACATGGATAAGAAGATTGATGGACCCCAAGGAGACTGATCATTGTTTGTAATTGGGTTTTTTTAGGAAACATCTTTTCATTAAGTGAACAGAGTGAATTTATTTAGTGCCTGCAAAATTCCAGCTGCTACACATGGTTCATTGGACTGCACAGCATCATACCACTACTTACATGTAAACTTGCTTTCACAAACCCTAACTGCTATAGAAAAAGATGTCATTAGTGAGGTGAGCAGCTAGGGAAAATGCCAGAAAATTTCTGTTCAGAATAGGGCATTATTGGCCAGACTGGGGTCATACCGCCTGCTTTTAAAATCCAACTCTGCCACTTGATGTGCCACCATCAGCAATTTCCTTGACCTTCTCATGTCTCTTTTTCCTCAGTAGTACCTATCTGATAAGTTTGTTGTGAGAATTAAATGAGTAACACATAGTAACCCCATTGCCATAGAGTCGATTCCGACTCACAGAGACCCTATAGGACAGAGTAGAACTGCTCCATATGGTTTCCAAGGAGTGCCTGGTGGAATCGGACTGCCGACCTTTTGGTTAGCAGCTATAGCTCTTAACCACTACCCCACCAGGGTTTCCAACACATAAAAGGAGTTCATAAAAAATAGGTCTACATCCTCCTTCTCCAGTTCTTCTTCCTCTGCCTCCTCCTCCTCCTCCTCCTCCCCCTTCACCACCTGTCCTTCTCCATCTCCCTCCTTCTTCTCACTCCTCCTCCTCCTTCTTTTCCCTCCTTTTTCTCCCTCCCCTGCTCCTCCTCCTCCTCCTTCAACAGGATTCTTGTGCTTTTTGAGTCTGCGAACTAGTTCAAAAGGCTAATACTAAACACTTAAAAATCTAATAAATATATGACTACAAATCGTGCTCAGTACAATGAAGGAAAATAGCAGAGAACAAGGAAAGAAAATGATACATACAAAATTCCAGTGAAGATCTAGGGAAAGGCCTCTCTGAAAACTGATAGTTAAGTGCAGATACAAAATCTCAAAATTTTAAAAGCATAAATATTACTAAATCTCCCCCAAATTATCTAAAATTGTTTTCTTACCAATCAATTCAACCAGTGAATAAGCGATAAATACATTTTTTATTTGTGTTGTCATTGAGAATATACACAGCAGAACATAAGAATTCAACAATTTCTACATGTACAATTCAGTGACACTGATTAAATTATTCGAGTTGTGCAACATTCTCACCCTCCTTTTCTGCGTTGTTTGTCTCCCATTGACATAAACTCACTGTCCTCTAAGTTTCCTATCTAATTTTTGAGTTGTTGTTTACAGTTTGGTTCAGTATAGATAGATCTTAAAACAGCACAATGCTCAAGGCAAACATTAATTACTAGTTAAGCTACAATATTGTTTGGTTTTAAGGAGACTTCAGAGGATGTTTTTGGTTTAAGGTTTAAGGTATAATGATTATTTCAGGGCAATAGATTTAGAAGTTCATCCAGCCTCCATGGCTGTAGAAAATTTGGATTCTATGAGAATTTGAAATTCTGTTCTGCATTTTCCTCCAGATTAGAATTCCTCTGTAGAATGTCATTAGCCGTCAGAGAGATGCAAATCAAAAGCAAAATGAGACACTATTTCGCTCCCACTGGTATGGCTCAGTGTAAAAAAAAAACAGAAAATAACAAATGTCAACGAGGATGTAGGGAAATTGGAACCCTTATCCATTGCTAGTGGGAATGCAAAATGGCACAGCCATTGTGGAAAGCAGTGTGGTGGTGCCTCAAAAAACTGAAAATAGAACTACCATAAACCAAACCAAACCAATCCATTGCTATTGAGTCAATTCTGATTCATAATGACCCTACAGGGCAAAGTAGAACTACCCCATAGGGTTTCCAAGGAGAGGCTGGTGGATTAGAACTGCTGACCTTTTGTTTAGCAGGTGACCTCTTAACCACTGAGACTGTATGGCTTACCACATATTATACATCTATCAGAATTTCAGTGATTTAAAACAAAAATATTCTTTGGTTGAAGTTTAAGATTATTTCTATAGAAAAACTAATTGACCACAAAGTAGTAAGTCCCATTAAAGCAAGTAGACAAAAAAAATTAAAGCATCCCTTTTAATGAGTGTTACCAGCTTTACTAAATTAAATTTAATCAAGCTAGTTTGTGTAGTAGATAAAATATAAAACTACATTGGCTAAATATATAACTTTGAGAAATAAATATTTGAGAAAGAAAAGGGCAAGTAAGTATAGTTAATTTGTACAATATCTAAAATATCCAGTGGTCTTGCTATAAAGTTGTCTGATGTGTCAGGGAAAGGCTCTTAGCTATTCCTGCTGGGATATTATGAGAAGCTTAATTATTACTAGGCTACAAGATTGGTGAAAATGCCAATGCTAAATCATTCCAAGAAGGAGCTAGCAGAATACTTGGGTGAGATTATACAAACTTCAGGATTTGGGGTGAAGCAGAAACAGCAAAAGGAAGCAAGTTCAGGCCAAACTAGAGGTGAAAATCAATAGAATAAGAAGACAAATACGAGCCAGGTAGTTAAGTCAAGAGGGTTGACTTTTTTTACTTCAATCAGATTATCAAGTAGGTGGTAGATTATAGATAAATGGTAGAAGTAAGGCAATAGACACATTTCAGTCTCACAGTTCAAACAGAGAAGAGGAGAGAATGTTTATGACCCAACTGACTCTACCTGGTGGGTGTCTTCACTGCCATATGACTCAAAATATGCAATAAATGGCAAGTCTATTTCCTTCACCTCAAGGACTTGCCATTTATGATTAATTGTATAGATCTCTTGGAGAATGAATTTGACTCCATAAAACCTTTGTTTTGTATAGCAGCTAATATCAATCCATAGAAAAGAGTGGCATGGCAAGGTTTTGGTAGGTATATTACAGCTAACAATTGAGCTGAAGTCAGAACACCATAGATAGCCAGTTGTCGATTAAATTGTGTCCCCTAAAAATATGTGTACCAATTTGGCTAAGCCATGATTCCCAGTGTTGTGCAATTGTACACCATTTTGTCATCTGATTGGATTTTTCTATGTGTTGTAAACTTAACCATAATGTTAACAAGATGAAATCATTTATGAGATCTATAAGACTAGATTGTGTTTTAAGCCAGTATCTTTTGAGATGTAAAAGAAAACCAAGCAGAGAGACATGGGGACCTCATACCATCAAGAAAGCAGCCCCAGAGAAGAGCATATCCTTTGGACCCAGAGTTACTCTGTAGAGAATCTCTTAATCCAGGGGAAGATTGATGACAAGGACCTTCCTCCAGAGCCAAGAGAGAAAGTCTTCCCCTGGAGATGACGCCCTGAATTTGGACTTCCAGCCTACTAGACGGTGAGAGAATAAACTTCTGTTTGTTAAAGCCATCCACTTGTGGTATTTTTGTTACAGCAGTACTAGATGATCAAGACACCAATTAATGATTCAGGTTTGAATATGCAATTTATGTACTGTCATGGGTAGTTTAAGCAAGACATTTTAAGTGAAAGAAGGGTATATAAAAATATTCAGTATACTTGGTTCCCTACTTCAACAAGTAAAATGTATGCAATTCAAATGTACTTGGTGAAAAAATCAAATATATTTAAACACAGGCACAATTTTTTTTTTAATGAAGGTAGACCTTAGCTGCAAAGTAGAAATGATTACCTCTAACAACAAATGTGTGAAGTAGATATACAGCAAATTAACTTGCTTTCATTACCTTATGACATTAGCTTTAATTCTGTATTTATCTGTAATATGTAGTTTTCTACATTACAAAAATTATCCATTGCTGACTGCCATATAAAAGAAGTTTTTAGGTTTTTTCTTGTATTTTTTTTTTTCACACCTCTGTTGACGACCCTTCTTAGCAATTACTGATTTCAAAAAAATCGTGACATATTTATTTGGAAAATTTGTAATTACAATTCATACCTTTAAATAATATATATGCACTTATGGAAATTTCACTATGAGAAATTAAGTTGGTGAGTATTTACTTTGTACATTGTCAATTTTAAACAATTTAGAGACAGTATTTTTTGCTTTTGCTAAATGGTACCAGAAATAAAAAGTTCAAAATATTTAACAGTTTTAAACTTTTCTCTTTTAGACATAATACAAACCATATCAAATCAGGGGTGGGGAAGGGATTCTCAGGGAAGCAAACCTAAATTCAGGATTATACCATTTCTATGCTGAAATTTGGTCCACAGTGGTATTGCACACATACTGACTTCTCATTGAGATAAAAATCAATAAATTGATTGACCTGAGAGATAAAGATTGATTTTAGCCAGCCCAAGGTCTATATTTGTATCAGACAATTCTTCTTGATATTTCCGAGGATGAAAAGTCAGTAAGTGAAGTGCTATATTTATATTCTGAATAATATTCCAAGCCTTCAGGAAAGTTAGGTTTTTCATTCCTTTACAAAGACATGCTGACCAATTTACATCTATATTCAGTGAATGCTCACTAAAAATGTCCAAATGAAGTATCCCTTATATTTGTTGCTCTAACATTTGACTCATTTTATAACTCTGAATATTATTCCAGTTCAGTGCTATTTCTTATATTCAGCATCTTTTCATTTGCTAGATTTATTTTTGTATGCCACCACTGTATTCAAGCTGCTTTGACATGAGGTCAGGTAGCCGAGAAAAAAATAAAATTTACTTGTTGGATCAAGTAGTCTGTTCTAATTGTTCATTTGACTGTAGTTAAAATAAGTATAAAGATGTTTACATGAATTGCTTTTAACCTAACTGAACAAAGTTTCCATTATTTTACACATGAACATAAGATTCCTTTCTGTACCAGGGATATTGCATTGTCTTCCTTGTCACCTAGGTTTCTTGGCTTAAGTTAAGGAAAAAGGGGATGATAGCAGTACTAGGTCCATGCTCATGAGATTTAAACACGCATCAAAGCACCCACTTAAGAATAAATTCAGACTCATGAGGATGAGAGCCTGAATTTCTGAATACCAAATTCATTATAATCAATGACCAGTTAGTGTAATTAACCTAATGTGCATTTGTAATAATGCCTCAAAATATTGTTATCCTTTTGCTTCCACGTTGATTCTTGATTCCAAGGCAGGCAGCATGATACAGTTCTTTCTCAACATTGTGGAAAAATGCCTGTTGCCATTGAGTCAGTTGTGACTTATGGTGACCCATGTGTTACAGAGTAGAACTACTCCATGGGATTTTCTTGGCTGTAATCTTTACTGAAGCAAGCCTTTCTTCCATGGAGCCACTGGATGGGTTCAAACCATCAACTTTTAGGTTAGTAGTCGATGGCAACCTATTTGCACTACCCAGGGACTCTTCAGGAAAGAATATGGTGGTGTAATTGAGGATGCACCTACTCCTCACTTATCAACTATCTCATTATCTGACATTTTGAATTTATGAAAATAGTAAAAATCTACTATCTGACTATTTTGTGCATTAATGAAGTACTGCCGGCAGTAAGGAATGCCAAGGTGTGAGATGAGAATAATGCTGGCTGTAATGGTTGAGATTATGTGTCAACTTGGCTGGGCCATGATTCTCAGTGGTTTGGCAGTTGGTTAATGATGTAATTTGGCAGTTATGTAATGATATAATTTGGCGGTTATGTAATGATGTAATTTTTTGTTATGTAATGATGTAATCGTCCTACATTTTGTGATCTGATGTGGTCATTTTCCATTTTCCGTAACGCCAATTTTCACATAAGACCTGGTCTTTGGAACCTGACCATGTCGACAAATGAGGACTGGGTGAATACATAACTACAGTAAATACAGCACATCTTTCTTGAGTATCATTTTTTTGTGGGTGGTAGGCAAAGAAAATAATTGTTTTTATTGAAAAATTACCATGGATATGTTATGGATAGAATTAAAATTTCCATGGTTTATATACATGACTCCTCATGTATATAAAAAGACAAAAACAGGCAAGAGTACAGAGACCAAAGTTTATTAGTGATTACCAGGACTGAGGGGGTGGTGAGAAGGGAGGATTATTGCTTATAAAGCACTGAGTTTCAGTTTATGGTAATGGAAAAATCACATTGATTAAGGGTAGGATTGCACAGCAGATGAATGTAATTGCTGTCAATAAGTTGTACACCTGTCAAGTTTTGTGATAGATCCATTTACAACAACAAAAATAGAAAAAGAGTAGCTGCTGAGGCTGCCTATGTCCAAACAAACACCTCATGAAATTTAGTTTCTTGTTTTATAGGTCAGGGTCATGGTTTCATAGGCTATCCCAGTTAATTGTCCTAATATCATGTTTAGTGTTTCTGTTCTACCTCCTAGTTTGTTGCATAGTTGCAAGTAAAAGCTTGCAAGTGGCCATTAAAGGTACAACAATTGGTCTGTTTATCTTACACATCAAAGAGAGAAGGAAAGTCAGAAATAGGAGGAAGAAATGGAATGGATGGCTAATTGCCTCTATGGTCAACTGCTTCCTTTGCCATGAGACCAGAAGAACTGGATGGTGACTGGCTAGCATTACAGAACCTTTTGATCAAAGATTCTGTAGAAGAATCTTTGATCAAAATGGGGAAAATGCAGAACAGATTTTCAAATTCTCATGAAATCCAGATTTCCTAGAGCCATGGAGGCTGAATGAATCCCCTTGAATCTGTTACCCTGAGATAATCTTTATACCTTAAAACTTAAACCAGAAATATACCCTGAAGTCTTAAAACGAAACAATACTTTAGCTTATCTAGTAAAGAATATCAGCCTGAGCATTGTGCTCTTTTAAGGTCTATGTATACGGGATCAAATTGACAACAGCAACTCGAAAGATAAGGTAGGAAACATAGGGTACAGTGAGTTTATCTTAATAAGAAGGAACAGTTCAGAAAAGAAGGATGAGAATGGTTACATAATTCCAAGAATGTAATCAGTGTCAATGAATTGTACAAACAGTTGAAATGGTATATGTTCTGCTGTGTATATTCTCAACAATAACAATAACAATAAAATATTTTAGAAGTATATAAATGACTCCAAAAATATTTGTAATATGTTTCTGGAACTCCAGAGTATTGAGTTCTCTGCTCTAATGACATTTCAGCGGCAACATTAAAGAAGCACTGACAGTGAAAAAATAATGAACTTTAAAGTTAAACAATCCTGTGTCCAAATCCTGACTTCACTACTTGGCTGTGTAATATTTTGGCAAACTATTTGTGAATGCTAAGGCTCAGTGTTTTCTCCAATAAATATGAATAATATTGTTGTTAAGTGCCATTGAGTCATCTCTGACTCGTTGCAACCTACCACAACAGAATGAAACACTGTTCAGTCTTGCGCCATCCTCACAATCGTTGCTGTTTGTGCCCATCGTTGCAGCCACTGTGTCAATCCATCTTGTTGAAGTTTATGAGTATTACCAATATCTAGTTAATAGAAGTGCTGGAAACAATGAACATGCTCAGCTGCCTTACCAAAAGGTTAAAGGTTCAAATCCACCCAGAGGTGCCTTGGAAGAAAGGTCTGATGATCTACTTCCAAAAAGTCAGCCATAGAAAACCCTGTGGATCACAGTTCTACTCTGAAACACGTGGCATCATCACAAGTCAGAATTGACATGACAGCAACTAATTTTAATAGAGGAGATACGATTACATTGGATTATATTATAAAATAATGAACACACTTAGGACCTGTACACCCATTAGATTTCCTTTCAAGAGCACTATTACACGTCTTGGTTTGAAAAATAAAATCAAAATATGAATTTAACCTAAAAACTATCAGGGAGGAAGTTGCATTTAATAAGATGGTAAAAAGTATAGGGACACAGAACAAGATATAAAGATGCTTGTTTTAGGTCTACTTCATTACATAGATGTTAAATATTAGAAAAATAAATTCAAATTTTAAAATTAATACACTAAGGAACTGATGTACTATGTCCTTTTTAAGAACTTCAAGTTTTCTTTGCTTTTAATTTTCTGCAAATATAGATATAGATAGACATCATGGATTGAATTGTGTCCCTGAAAAATATGTGTATCCATTTGGCTAGGCCATGATTCCCAGTATAGCGTGATCGTCCACCATTTTGTCATCTTATGTGATTTTCCTGTGTCTTGTAAAACTTTTTGTTTTTGTTTTTCTTTTTTTTTTAATTGTACTTCAGGTGAAGGTTTACAGAACAATTAGTTTCTCATGAAACAATAGTACAGATATAGTTTTATGACATGGGTTAACAACCCCACTGCATGTCAACCCACTCCGTTCTCGACCTTTTTTTTTTTTGGTGAAAATATACATAGCCAAACATGCACCATTTCAAAAATTTCTACATGCACAGTTCAGTGACATTGACTATGCTCTTCCAATTGTGCTGCTGTTCTCACTTTAGATGGTTTATGGAACAAAATAGTTTCTCATTAAACAGTTAGTACACATGTTGCCCTATGACAATGGTTAACAACCTCACAACACATCAAAACTATGCTTATTCAACCTCAGGTTCCCTATCACCAGCTTTCCTGTCCCCTTCTGCCTTCTAGCCCTTGTCCCTGGACTGCTGTGCCTCATTAGTCCCATTTGGTTTTATGGGGCTGTCCACTCCCAGGCTGAACGGTGAACCTCGGAAGTGACTTCACCACTGAGCTAAAAGGGTGTCTGGGGGCCATACTCTCGGGGTTTCTCCAGTCTCTTTCAGGCCAGTAAATCTGGTCTTTTTTTTTGTGAGTTAGAATTTTGCTTTAAATCTTTCTCTAGCTCTGTCCAGAACCCTCTGCTGTGATCTTGGTCAGAAGAGTCAGTGGTGGTAGCCTGGCACCATCTAGCTGTACTGGACTCAGTCTGGCGGAACCTTGGTAGCTGTGGTCCATTAATCCTTTGGACTAATCTTTTCCTCGTATCCTGTTCTCTTCATTCTCCCTTGCTCCCAAAGGGATGAGACCAGTGGAGTATCTTAGATGGCCACTCACAAGCTTTTAAGACCCCAGACACTACTCACCAAGGTAGAATGTAGAACATTGTCTTTCTAAACTGTGTTATGCCAATTGAGCTAAATGTTCCCTGAGACCAAGGTCCCCAGAGCCCTCCGCCCAGCAATTCAGTCCCTCAGGGAGTTTGGAAGTGTCTATGGCGCTTCCATGACCTTTCCTTGTACAAGTTGTGATGCTTTCCCCAGTATTGTGTACTGTCTCACCCTTCAGCCAAGATACCACCTATCTTTTGCCTGTTTAGTATTCCCCCCCACACACACCCCTCCCTTCCCTGGTAAACAACAAAGATTGTTATTTTCCATGTGTGAACTTTTTCATAGGTTTTTACAATAGAGGTCTCATACAATATTTGTCCTTTTGTGATTGACTTCTTTCACTGAGCATAATGTTCTCCAGTTTCATCCGTTATGAGGTGCTTCACAGATTCATCATTGTTCTTTCTCGTTGCATAGTACCCCATTGTGTGTATATACCATAGTTTGTTTATCCATTCTTCTGTTGATGGGCATCTAGGTTGTCTCCATCTTTGTGCTATTGTGAACAATGCTGCCATGAACATAGGCGTGCATATGTCTATTCGAGTGATGACTCTTATTTCCCTAGGATATATTCCTAGGAGTGGGATTGCTGGATCGTATGGTATGTTGATTTCTAGCTTTCTAAGGAAGTGCTATATCATTTTCCAAAATGGTTGTATCATTTTGCATTCCCACCAGCAGTGCATAAGAGTTCCGATCTGCCTGCAGCCCCTCCAACATTTGTTATTTCCAGTGTTTTTGATTTGTGCCACTAATGCCGGGGTGAGATGGTATCTCATTGTGGTTTTAATTTGTATTTCTCTAATGGCCAGTGATCGCGAGCATTTCCTCATGCATCTGTTAGCTGCTTGAATGTTTTTTTGGTGAAGTATCTGTTCATTTCCTTTGCCCATTTTTTAATAGGATTATTAGTATTTTGCTGTAGGGTGTTGGATTTTCTTGTAGATTATGGAGATTAGACCTTTGTCTGACTTGTACTGTCCAAAATTTTTTTCCCAGTATGTAGGTTCTTTTTTTACTCTTTTGGTGAAGTCTTTTGAAGAGCATTGGTATTTTCTTTTTAGAAGATCCCAGTTATCTAGCTTATCTTCTGGGGTTTGTGTGTTGATGGTTATGGTTTGTGTCCTGTTAATGCCGTGTATTAAGGCCTGTAGCATTCGTCCTACATTTTCTTCTATGAAATTTATAATTTTTGGCTTTATATTTCAGTATTTGATCCATTTTGAATTAGTTTTTGTATAAAACGTGAGGTATGGGTCCTGTTTCATTTTTTTTTTTTTTGCAGATGGATATCCAGTTTTGCCAGCACCATTTGTCAAAAAATACTGTATTTTCCCCATTTGAAGGACCCTGGGCCCTTGTCGAAGATCAGGTGACTGTAGGTATATGGATTTACTTCTGAGTTCTCCACTCTGTTCCATTGGTCAGTGTATCTGTCATTGTACAAGTAGCAGGCTGTTTTGACTACTGTAGCTGTATAGTAGGTTCTGAAGTCAGGTAGTGTGAGTCCTCCAACTTTATTCTTCTTCTATAGTGCTTTACTTATTTGGGGCTTCTTCCCTTTCCATATAAAGTTAATGGTTAGTTTTTACATGTCTTTGAAGAATGTTGTTGGTATTTGGATCGGGATTGTGTTGTATTTGAAAACTGCTTTGGGTAGAATTGTCATTTTCACAATGTTGCGTATACCGATCCATGAGCATGGTATGTTTCTCCATTTATGCAGATCCCTTTGGGTTTCATGCAGTAGTGTTTTGTAGTTTTCTTTGTATAGGTCTTTTACATCGCTGGTTAGATTTATTCCTAAGTATTTTATTTTTTTAGGGGCTATTCTAAATGGTATTATTTTCCTGATTTCCTTTTCATAATTCTTCTTATTGGTGTATGTATTTTTGTATGTTTATCTTGTATCCTGCTACTCTGCTGAATTTTTCCATTAGTTCCAGTAGATTTCTCTTGGATTCTTTAGGGTTCTGTATGTATAGTATCATATCATCCACAAACAGGGACAGTTTAACTTTTTCATTACCAGTTTGGATGCCCTGTATTTCTTTTTCTTGCCTTATTGCTCTAGCTAGAACTTTCAGCACAATGTTAAATAGGAGGGGTGATAAAGGGCATCCTTATCTTGTTCCTGTCTCAAGGGGAATGTTTTCAGCCTCTCTCCATTAAGAATGATGTTGGCTGTTGGTTTTGTGTAGATACCCTTTATTATGTTGAGAAATTTCCCGTATAAACCTATTTTATTGAGATTTTTTATCAAGAATGGTTGTTGGACTTTGTAGAATGCCTTTTCTTCATCAAGTGAGATGATCCTGTGATTCTTTTCTTTCCTTTTATTTATGTGGTGGATTACGTTGATTGATTTTCTAATGTAGAACCATCCTTGCATCCCTGGTATGAATCCTACTTGGTCATGGCGTATTATTTTTGTGATATGATGCTGAATTCTATTGGCTAAAATTTTCGTCAGAATTTTTGTATCTATATTCATGAGACATATTGGTCTATAAATTTCTTTTTTTTTTTTGTGGCATCTTTGCCTCATTTTGGTATCACTGTATGCTGGCTTCATAGAATGAATTTGGAAGTGTTGCTTCATCCTCTCTGCTCTGAAATATCTTGAGTAGTACTGGTACAAGCTCTTCTGTGAATTTTTTGAAGAATTCTCCAGTCTGGGCCAGGGCTTTTTTTCGTTGGGAGCTTTTTTATTCCCTTTTCAATCTCCTCTATTTTTATGAGTCTCTTCAGATTTTCAGCATCACTTTGTTGTAGTTTGGGTACTTAGTGTGTTTCTAGAAATTTATCCATTTCCTCCAGGTTTTCAAATTTGTTGGAATATAGTTTTTCATAATATTCTGTCATGATCCTTTTTATTTCAGTTGTGTCTGTTGTAATGTCACCCATTTCATTTCTTATTTGTGTCTTTGCATCTTCTCCTGTTTTTCTTTTGTCATTCTGGCCAGTGGTTTGTCGATTTTGTTGATTCTTTCAAAGAACCAACTTTTGGTTTTGTTGATTCTTTCTATAGTTTTTCTGTTCTCTATTTCATTTATTTCTCCTCTCATCTTTATTATTTCCTTAATTCCAGTGGCTATGGGCTTTTTTTGCTGTTCTCTTTTGATTTGAGTTGTGTAGTTAAAGTTTTGGTTTTGTCCCTTCCTTCTCTTTTGATGTGTGCATCTATTGCTATAAATTGTCCTCTGAGGAGTGCCTTTGCTGTGTCCCAAAGGTTTTGGTATGATGTGTTTTCATTCTCATTTGATTCTAGGAATTTTTTGATTCCATCTCTGATTTCTTCTATTACCCAGTGATGGGTAAGCAGGGTATTATTCAGTTTCCATGTCACTGATTTTTTTTTCCTTGCTCTTTCTGTTGTTAATTTCTGTCTTGATGGCATTGTGGTCAGAGAAGATACTTTGAATGATCTCAATGTTTTGGATCTTGTTGAGGTTTGCTCTGTGGCCTAAGCTGTGGTCTATTCTGGAGAATGTTCCATGTACATTGGAAGAGAATGTGCATTTTACAGCTGTTGGATGGAGTGTTCTATATAAGTCTATGAGGTCAAGTTGGCTGCTTGTGCCCTTTAGGTCTTCTGTATCTTTGCTGAGTTTCTTTTTAGTTGTTCTGTCCTTTACTGAGAGTAGTGTGTTGAAGTCTCCTACTATTATTGTAGAACTGTGAATTTCTTTTTTCAGTGCTGTTAGAGTTTGTTTTATGTAGTTTGGAGCCCCATCATTGGGTGTGTAGATGTTTATTATGGTTATGTCTTCATGATGGATTGACCATTTAATCATTATATAGTGTCCTTCTTTGTCTTTTATGTTGGATTTTATTTTAAAGTCTATTTTATCTAAGATTAGTATTGCCACTCCTGCTCCTTTTTGTTACTTGTTAGCTTGATATATTTTTTTCCAACCTTTGACTTTTAATAAATTCACTTCTTTGTTTCCAAGGAGTGTCTCTTGTAGACAACATATTGATGGATCCTGTTCTCTTATCTAATCTGTCACTCTCTGTCTCTTTATAGGTGCATTGAGTTCATTTACATTCAGTGTAATTATTGATAGATGTGAGTTTGTTGCTGTCATTTTGTAGTGCTTTTGTTTGTGGTGTTGAAGTTTTCTTTCTTCTTACTTTCCTGTGCTGAATTACTGTTGTTTGTGCATTCTTTTTTCATTTCTATTCTTTTTTGTAGATTTTGTTTTTGCTGACACTTTATGTTTTTCCTCTTTATTTTTATGAGTATGTTTGTTAACTTTATTTGTGGTTACCATGAAATTTACCCTTATCTTTCTAAGTTTGAAGCAGTCTATTACTTGGTATCACCTTGCCTTTCTCTCCATTAGAAGGTTCTATACCTACACCATTTATTCCCTCTTTTATTGTTCTGATGTTGTTGTCATTTACTGATTAACTGCTCTAATTACTTGTTGTATTTCTTTTGGTTTTGGTTAATTCTTGGGAGTTCATTTTCTAGATTGGTATCTGGCTGCTATGATCCTGAGTCTTAGATTCTGCCTGTGAGCTGAAGTTGTTTGTTCTCAGATTGAAGAACTCCCTTTAATAGTTACTGTAAGTTTGGTTTGATTTTTACATATTTCCTTAATTTCTGTTTTTCTGGACATATCCTAATTTTACCATCATATTTGAATGAGAGTTTTGCAGGATATAGTATTCTTGGCTGGCAATTTTTTTCTTTCAAGGTTTTATATATGTCATCCCATTGCCTTCATGCCTGCATGGTTTCCACTGACTAATCTGAGCTTAGTCTTATTGTTTCTCCTCTGTATGTGACTTCTTGTTTTTCTTGTGCTGTTCTCAGGATTCTTTGTCTTTGGTTTTAGCGAGTGTGATTATGATATGCCTTGGTGATTTTCTTTTGGGGTCTATCCTATATGGAGTACAGTGAACTTCCTGGATGGCCATCTTTTCATCTTTCATGATATTGGGGAAGTTTTCTGTCACTGGTTCTTCAGTGATCCTCTCTGTGTTTTTTGTTTTCTCCCCCTGTTCTGGAACTCCAATCACTTGAAAATTTTTGCTTTTGATTGTATCCCACATAACTCTCAGGGTCTCTTCATTTTTCTTTGTTCTTTTTTCTGAGTTTTCCTCAGAGTTTTAACCAAGTGTTTGTCTTCAATTTCGCTGATCCTGTCTTCCACTGTTTCAAATCTGCTTCTCAACCCTTCTATGACACTGTCCATTTCTGAAATTTTGTTTTTTATCTTTTGGATTTCTAATTGTTGTCTTTGTATAATTTCTAGTTGTGAATTAATTTTGGCATTTTTTTCATGCTTTATTTCCTGAATTCTTCCAATTTTTTTTCTTTATTTTCCATGAATTGTTCTGCCTTTTCCATGAATTTGTCTATTTTTTCCTCATTTTTGTCTGGTTTTCAATTCAACTCTTGGATAATTCTGAGTATTACAGATTTGAATTCCCTGTCAGGTAGTTCTAGTGCCTTTTCTTCCACTGGAAAATCAACTGGTGTTTTATTTTGGATGCCTACTGGAACCATGCTGTCCTGTTTTTGAAAATGTTTTGATATTGTCTGCTGTCTTTGGGGCATTCAGTACTTATTTTTACTGTTTATTGATTTTAGATTTGTTTCTTTTGTCCTTTTTGTTTTATTTGGTTATGTCTGAGTAGGTGGGCTGTGAGTTCTTTGTTGTTTGCTCATCTGTGGGCATGATACTTTTTGCCTCCTTCTCCAATTGGTTGAGTTAGTTGCTCAGCTATGGTATAGCAGGGCAGGTCTAGCTGAAGAGGAGTTGCTGGGATGGGTTGTTTGTGGCACTTACTACAGCCACCAGGGTGGATCGGTAATCAGTGTAGGGCAAGTTCCAGTAGGCCATGCCTGCGCTGCTTTGTGGTGTGATGTTAAGTGCACAGTGCAGGTAGGCAGGATGTAAGGGGGAGATTGTTATGTGTGGAGCTAAGATGGATATGGGAGAAAGGAGAGAGGAACAGGAGCCAAAAACCTACAAACAAATAGAAAAGAGTGCTAGGGGAGCTTGCTGTTGTAGTGGAGAGATGAGAGACTATGAAATGGAAAAAAACAAAAAGGGGAAGAAGAAGAAAAAAAAAAGAAAAGAAAAGAATGAATAAATAGAAATCAGAAAATAAAAAGAACAGCAAAACTCTCAGGGATCCCACCGGTGTGGCTATGAGGTCTGGGGAAGTTTTTCTCAGGTGTTGCAGTACAACCTATCTAGAAGGTGTACAGGTATTCAGCACCAGGTATTAAGGCAACAGAAAGAGAAGGAAGGTATACAGAGATGAGAAACAAGTAATGAAGAAAGACAAAAAGGAAAAAAGAGGGAAAATAAAATAAAACAATGAAAAAAATAAAAGAACAAGAAAAGCCACCAAAAAGACAGAAAAAAAAAAAAACCATGAAAAAAGAAATGTCCTCAAGGATCCCTCTGCAGGTCTGCACAAGCCGAGGGGTATGTTTCAAGCCAGGCAGCCCCGCTGGGCCAGAACAGGCTCACAGCTCAAGAAAAGGAAAAGAAAAGAAAAGAAGCAAACAATTCAAAACAAACAAAAGCCCAGGGATCCCACCAGCTTGGCAGCCCAGACCGAGAAGCAGTTCCACACTCGAATGGAGCTCTGCAGCCCCTCAGGAAGAAGCAAAGGTGGGGCATGGAGCCAGGTATTTGAGCAAAACGAGGGGGAGGTGGTGAGACATAAGGAAGAAATCAAAAGAAGCAGAGAAAAAGCAACACCAGCAGCCACAAAATGGCACTCAGAGAGCCAGCCAGTATGGGTGGGTGGAATGCAAGCAGCTGTGCTTCCCAGACAAGAGACTGTGGCTGTGAGAAGCAGAGGAGGCCGAGTGGGGGTGAAGAAGGGTGGGGGGTGGGAAAGCGTATATTGCAAATTACCGGTTGTATTGTCTCCCAATGGAAGCTCCGTAAAGCTGCTTTCTTGTACCCCTATTCGCTGGTCTCTGATAGGAGTCCAAGAAGGCAGATTCACTCTGTGTTAGCTGATAGGGGACCTCTGTATGAATCGCTCCTTGCTCTCTGTTCTCTGTCAGTTTTCTCACTCCATTTGGTGCTTGGCTGAGTTCTTTATCTCTCCATTTGATGTTTTAGGGTTTCATGATTGCTGTTTTCTCTATTTGGCTTAGTTTTTCGGATCTTTGCTGTGAACGGATGGCTTGGTGATTCTGGCTAGAGCGCCATTTTGTCGGATGTCCTGTCTTGTAAATCTTATCTCTATGATATTGATGAGATGAGATTAGTGGCAGTTATGTAAATGAGGGAAGACTCAGTCTACAAGATTGGGTTGTGTCTTGAGCCACAATCTCTTTTGAGATATAAAAAAGAGAAGTGAGCAGAGAGACATGGAGACCTTATACTACCGAGAAAGAAGCACTGGGAGCATAGCGTTACTGCAATAATGTGGATTGGAGCCACCTGCCGCAATAGTCAATTCTGAGACTGGGTAAGGTGAGCAGCAAGAGTTTTATTATATATTGATATATAGGAGACAGAGGGGAATAGATTCCTCCAAAAAAACAAATCTCCCCAACTGGAGATTGGCTGAAGGCTTTTATAGGGACAGGATTATGGGTCTTAGAAGTTAGTGTTAGTTCCGCCTTGAGGTGGTCATATCTCAGATGAGTTAATCTTCTACTGATATTCCTGGGGATTATCTGGCAACATCCTTGGTTTTCTTGTCACAAGATGGGTGCTCTGTTTGGTTTTTCATTCTTAGATCGTTATCACTTGTTTTCCACCCTCCAAGGAGGAATATCAGTTAATTTTAAACCTTTGGTAGAGACTGGAGCTAGAGGGAAAAACAAGATCATGAGACAATGTGACGGTTAGCAATGGGGAGTAAATAATAGTGAGCCAGACCTATGCAGGCTCTTCCAATTCCCCCTTTTATTGGAAGTTTCTCTGTCTTGGGAAACAGAGCGTCGCTTCTGTTCTGGCTACTTCCTGCTGGTTAGGGGCACTGGCTGGGGTGAGAAATGTCCCAATATCGATGGGGGGCCATAGAAGGGGGTGAGTTGGAGTGGAAATTGGCTGCACCTTGGTAAGTTAGATGACGTGCTTCCCCAGAGCCTGAAAAAGGGGCATCCCGACTTACCAGGGTAAAAGTTTCTCCAGCCTTAAGGGTATTTTCAGTTCTTCCTGCCAATATATTCATAAAACAGGGAACACAAAAACAGATTAGAATAATCACTATTCCTGAGGTTATTAAGGGGGTTAACCAAGATCCTAAGGAAGGAAAAATGCTGGAGAACCAGCTCCATGCATCTTCTTGTCTCAATTTGGGGTCTGTCCATCTAGTTACCTTATGAATGGCGTCTAAACCTATTTCAACTTCTCCTGTAGTATTTATCCAAGTGCAACAGGTCTTATTTATTACAGCACATACCCCTCCTGACTTTGCCAATAAGAAGTCCAAGACAATTCTGTTGTAAAGGACCACCTCAACCAGGGAGTTCAAAGAGGTTTGTTGAGCTTTGAGTGCTCTCTCTGTCCCAAGAGCTAATAGGTGAAGGGTATCCAATAAATTTCTGATAGCCATTTACGTGTGGTATACTCCCAGTCCTGGAATAATTGTTCTTAGGAACCACCACCCAAACCCAGTCTTTTCTAGGGAAGGGTTCTTATTTATCCCTGTCACCTCCAGGTAGACAGAATCTATGGAGAAGATATCCTGTCTCTTCAGAGGGACCTTTACAATTGCCTGAGTGGGTGATGGATGAATCTGAGTAGGGAAAGTTAGAAACCTCAAAGTGCATTGCCCCACATAGTGAATTCTAGTCAGATACAGGATAGCCTACATATAGGGTGATGCCTTTGGGATGGGGTTCTCACTAATGGGGTACAGTTTCCCCAGCATAGAAGGGAGTACCCTGATGGGGCACACAAGGACCAATTTCCATTAGAGCTGTCTGGGATGCTAGAGTTAATATGGGACAATTGGGGTACGACTAGAGATTGATTACATGATGAGAGAGGCTGAAAATCTCGGAAAACTTGTTGGACTACCTTTGTCCGGGGATCTTGTGATTTAATTTCCCATTTGTGCCCTGAGTATGGTTATAGAGCTCAGTGAGAGAGAAACGGGTATAGAAAATGGGTACTGAATGAGCCTTTCTCGTATCAGAGCTGTTGGGGAACTACAGGTTAGGATGCAATTGGGTATATCTTTGTTATAGTTGAAAACTGGGGCCACTAATGGACTTAAGGGGGTTCCTGACTCGCGGAGATGATGGCATACCCAGCAGCTGCTAAGGTTCCCTCCAGTAGCCACTGCTTGGGACATGGTGACTAGGTCATTGGATGACCAGTCCCATCCATCTGGAAGATGGGCAGGTTTTTGATATCCCACAACAACTTGGATTCCCTCTCCCCTGCTGATCTCTGCATCTTGGGGTGACCCCTTTTTATACTTTACACAATAGTATGTCCCAGTGTCAGATAAGGTAATATCTGAAACCGTGATTGAAAACTCCAGATTGTGTGACTGAGTGGTATCAGCCATAGGTGTTACCCTGTTAGAGACAGTGGTCCTAAACTGTTATCTGTCCTCTTTCAGGATCTTCCATGATCCACTCAACTGGACCTATTGGAGCTAGGGATAATACTACACATGGAAGGGTTAAAGTGTCTCCAACCTGTAGGGTTAGAGCTCCCCTGGCTTATAGGACCACCAGAATTTTTCCCATCTACACTTCCTGGAGAAGTAAAAAGAAAACAAAAAACAGGGTTAGGATCATTATTCTGTAAGTTTCTTGAACTTGTATTTCAGATCTCAAATTGGAGTGCAGGAATATATGCAGGTGGTTCTTTGACGCTTCCTCCTTCTGGTGGAGCTGCTTTCACCCTCGAGTGATGCACCCACGCAGCTACTTCTGCTAATTTCAGAAAGCAGTGAGTGGTCAGGAGAACTTCACAAGGTCCTTCCCACTTAGGGTCCAGTAGATCCTCTGGGTGTAGATTCTTCCAGGTTTTCAACAGGACTCAATCTCCTGGGTTGAACCTATGAAGGGGAATGTCAGAAGGAAAAGACAAGCAGGAAGAACCATATTGATTAACAGGGTTTATGATGGTTCCCAGAGAACGGACCCAGTCTCTTTTCACCACCTCAGTCATTAAGGAGGTGGGGAAAGTTGACTTTTTCAGGAATGGTTTCCCATATATTAATTTATACAGGCTTAACTTGAATCTGCTTCAAGGGGCTACCCGGATTCTGAGCAGGGCAGTGGGCAAAACTTGTATCGAAGTGGAGTTTATCTCTTGGCAAAGTTTTGCCAAGGTCTTTTTCAGAGTATGATTCATCTTTTCAGTTTTTCCAGTTGATTGAGGTCTCCAAGCTGAGTGTAATTTCCAGTTTATATCTAAAGCCTTACTGACTTCTTCTGTAATTTTTCCATAAAAGCTCCTCCATTATCACTTTGGACTGATATTGATAAACCGAAACAAGGTACGATTTCTTTGAGTAATGCTTTGGTCACTTCTTGTCCACGAAGACCAACAGATACTGAAGTTCCTGGGTGCCCAGGGCATCACTGTGAAATCTACTTGCCAGTCTTCTCCCATGTTTGTTCCTTGGTGTTGGACTCCTGGTTCCATTCGGTGGGGCACAGTCTTCAGGTTGTTTCTTGCACGTAGGTGGTATCTCTTTGCAACATCCCGGATGGTTTTTAGAATATTTGGCCCAGTGACCACCTGTTGGATCCATTCGAGACCGGCATCTCTCCCATAGTGAGTCGCTTCATGTAGAGCTGATACTATACCGTATAGTTGGGCCTCTGGTAACAGTATTTTCCCTTCAGAGTTCATCAGTCATTTAGCACGAGAGGCGAGGTGATAGCCCCATTCTTTAGCCCTATCCAGGTCCTGGGTGGTGTGGATGGGTGTGGGAAGGTCAACAGGGTCCAGATGAGGGATGAAGGCCATTTCTGTTCCCATCCCATCTCCTAGCATTGCAGCCTTCTTTGCCTCTGCATCTGCTTTTCAGTTCCCTATTGCCTCAGAAGATTGTCCCTTCTGATGTCTGGGACAATATATTACCCCCACCTCAATGAAGTCATTAACTGCCTTCATAAGTTCTAGGATTTCTGGTACATGTTTTATTTCTTTGTTGGCAGATGTCAGGAGTCTCCTTTCTTTCCACAAGGCACCGTGTGAGTGAAGGACGAGATGGGCATATTTACTATCTGCATACACAGTTATGCGTCTTCCTTGTTCTAGTCGCGGGGCTCGCCTGAGGGCTATGAGTTCTGCCTTCTGAGCCAAAGTGCCAGCAGGAAGTGACCACTGCATATCTTGTCTTGCAACATCCTTCATATAGAAAATTACTGCCATCCATATACAATTCTATTTCTGGGTCAATCAAAGGGACATCTGAGAGGTCTGGTTTGCTAGAATAAACTTCTTCAATTATTTCCAAGCTATCATGTATAGGAGCATTTCATAGATGGGCAGTAGGGTAGCAGGGTTAAAGGAAGAGACGACCTTTAAGGTTACATTTAAGTTATCTAGCAAGATTGCCTGATATTTTTCCATTCGTCATGCTGTGAGTCAACCCCTCCCCCATTTGTTCTAAGAGGGGTAGAACAGTATGTGGTGTATTTATTGTTACCTTTTGTCCAAGGGTGAATTTTTCAGCTTCTTGCAGCAGGTCGCATGTCACAGCCACAGGGGGGCCATCCCTGGGCCACGCCATCCAACTGTTTGGAAAAATAAGCCACTGGCCACCTGGCTGGTCCCAAGATTTGAGTTAGTACCTCCACAGCAATTCCCTGTCTTTCATGTACAAACAATTCAAAAGGTTTTTGAAGGTCAGACAATCCAGTGCTGTGGTTGTTATTAATTTGCACTTAATTTTCCCAAAAGTCTGTTGGCATTCTTTGATCTATAGTAAAGTCTCTTTTTCTTCTCTTCTTAGGGCCTCATGTAAGGGTTTTGCCTTAAGTCTGCACCTTGGTATCCAAATTCAGCAAAATCCAGCCATCCCAAGGAAACCCCTAAGCTGCCACCCAGAGGTGGGAGGTGCCACTCACATGATAGCTTCTCATCGATCCTGGAGGAGACCTCATTGTCCCTGTGACATTTGAAATCCCAGATATTTTACTCGTTGTTGGGATATCTGGGACTTTTTCTTAGAAACTCGATACCAACAGTCGGCCAAATGATTCAAAACCAATATAATATTTTGGTCAGTTTTCTTTAGTCTTACTTACTATAAGGATATCATCCACATATTGTAGGACAAGACCTCTTTCTAGCCTTAATGCCCTCATTCTTTGGCGAGTATTTCCCAAAAAATAGTGGAGGAAACTTGAATCCCTGGACCAGAACCTGCCATGTGAGATGTCTCTTAGTCCCAATCTTAATGTCAGTTCATTCAAAGGCAAACAGAAGCTGAGACTCGGGGTGTAGAGGAATGCAAAAGAAAGCATCCTTTAAGTCCAATACTGAAAACCAAGCACACTGAATAGGTATAGTAACCAAGAAGGTATATGGTTGGGTACAACCAGATGAATATCCTCTACTATTTGGTTGATTGTCCTTAAGTCTTGAACAAATAGATATTCTCCTATCCCTGGTTTCAGTACTGGTAGGATAGGGGTGTTATATGGAGACCAGCAGAAAATTTTAAATGTCCAATTTCTATGTATTGATAAACCAATGGTGCAATTCCTTCTAAGGATTCTTTATGAGGGGGTATTGCCTTTGGTTTATAACAGGTGCTCTGGCTTTTAAAGTTATTTTAACCAGTGCGTCTGACTTAGCTTGCCCAGGCCTTTCTGATGCCCAAACCTCGGGATTCACCTTTTGTTGAATATAGAAAGGAATGTTGCTAGGTGTCACTACTTCCTCTTGTAACAGTGTTGCCTGCAAGGTGCATGCATTTTCAGGCCAGACCTGCACCAGTATTTGGGATGGTTCGAAAGTGATTTAGGCCCCCAGTTTCTATAGGAGGTCCCTCAACAAAAGGGGGACTGGGCATTCTGGCATATAAAGGAACTCATGACGTTACAATTTCTTTCAACTTCACAATTTATGGATTGGAGGAAGGGTCTGGTGGCAACCTTCTCTGAGACCCCCACCACCGGAGCGATGTACAGACTAAGAGGAGATTCAGCAGTGTTCAAAACCAAAAAGGTGGCCCCTGTATCCAGAATAAAGTCGATAGGGCACACTCCCACCTTTAGGGTCACCTGAGGCTCACAGTGGGAGATTGGCAACAAAGGTTCTAGCCCCAGGCCCTGTCATTCTGAGTCATCTCCCTGCAGCGGCCCCTCCTGATAGGCTTGGAGGGTGGTGGGTCCTGGATGCCTTCCTCTGGGTTCCAGACAGTCTCATTTCCAGTGTCTGTGTTTTTTACAATAAGCACACTGGTCAGATCCCAGGGTGACCCCATCCCACGCCCTGGGATTGTCCTTCTCCTGGCCTCTTGTTTTTCCCCTGGACCTGGAGGGGCTAGGGAAGCTGCCAGCAAAGTGGCTTTTTGCTTCATTTTTTTGTTTTTCCTTTAACTCCACTACCTGATCTCTATTATTGAAGACCTTAAAAGCAATCTCAAGTAATTTCCCTATGGGCATCCTGAGTCCTCCCTCTAACTTTTGCAACTTCTTCTGAATATCGGGAGCATTTTGGGAAATGAAAGTCATATTTAGGAGCTGGGAATTGTTAGAGTCCTCAGGATTTATATGGGTGTATTGGCAGAATGCATCTGTCACTCTGAGAAAGTGGACGGATCTTCCTTTTCCCCTTGAATGACTTCCCTAACCTTTTGCAAGCTTTTGGGCTTAGGGTCCCCATTTCTCAGTCCAGTAATCAAACAATCCCTGTATAGTTGAAGTCTATCTGCCTCCTCCTCTTGGTTATGATCCCAACCAGTGTCTTGTGTTGGAATGGCCTCCATTCCCAAAGGTCGAGTTAAAGGGTTTAGATTATGGAGACTATCAGCCTATTTTTGAGCCTGTTCTAACACAATGCAGCTCCCCTCTGAAGTCAATAAAGTTGTTTAAAGGGGTTGTATGTCTGCCCAACTGGGGAAGTGAGTAGAGAAAATGGAGAGGAATAATTCTGTCATTTTATTCGGGTTATTCAGGTATAGGGGGTTGTGATTCTTTCAATTATACAAATCGGAAGTAGAGAATGGAGTGTGTACTAGCATTGTTCCTCGAGGCCGTCCCTTAGCATCCATTCCAGCTGGGGTCTCTCTTAAGGGAAATTGCCTTGCTGAACCCCAACAGTGCCCTTACTGAAAATAGTACCCGGACGAGTGTGATGGGGGGAGACTATACCTGATGAATTCGGACTCTTACTTCCCAATTCCCTTCCTTGGCTGGTTTCTCCCTAGCTGGCTGAACTAGAATCAGACTCAGCCCTTCTGGTGGGGGATTCTGCCATCATTCCTTGACCCAACCTGTCGGCTTCTACTGCACCTTCCCTATATGGGGGAGGGGGAGCCGAAGCAGTTGTCGGGGTTAGTCCTTCCAAGAGAGAATCCTCCAGTGAGGATTTGGGAAGCACTTTTGCCTTTGGCTTTCCCTGGAAAAGAACCTGGTTAGAGGGATTCAAAGTTTGATAGAGAGACAGAAAACTTGAATATAGGGAACTTCGTTCCATTTCTTTTCCCTTCTACAAAACAAGTTAAGCTGAAAAATCATGCTGTAAGCCAAAGATTCATTTTGGGGCCAGTGTTCCTGGTCTCCCAGCTGGTATTGGGGCCATACATTGTTACATAAGCATATCCTTTTTTTCTTTGTCATAGGCTCATAGCTATACATCTTCCAGTTTGCTAGAATGCAGCCTAGAGGAGATTTGGCTGAGATAGAGAGGCCTCCTCCCATAATGGGTGTTTTTCTTGAGTGTGCCTTTTTACCAATGGGTGAGTCCTTCTTTTCTGAGCACGATGGTGATTTATTATAAACAGTCTGTCCAAAAATCCACCTCTTTTCCAATTATGCTGGATTCAGTCAGAATTCCCCGAATTCCTATTCTGTGCCCACCCCCAACATCCTTGGAGACTTTTTTCTCAGAACTAACAAAAACTGGAACCAAAAATATTCACTAACCTGCTGACAGGTTTTATACAGGTAAGGGTTAACGTGACACAACACAAGAACACTGGGGCTTCACAGGGACAAGTACACATAAACAACAGTAAACAAACACAAAACGTGATCCCACTGAGATGACAAAGGTGATTTCGGCAACCTTGACTTCTCAGACAACCCCCACTGGGCTACAGAGGTGCTCTTGGCAGCCTTAACCTCCCAGACAATCCCCAAGTAATTTACACGCTACACAGTACAAACAGACAAAAATCCTGAAAGAAATTACAGAGATAACCTTGGCAGCCTCAACCTCTGAGACAACCCTTTTCAGATGACAGAGGTGATCTTGACAACCTCAACCTCCCAGGCAATCCCAGGAGGATTCACACACCCCAGAACCAGGACTCTAGAGTCACCAGGAATCCCTTCTTGCAAGCCTACTCATGGGGTTGGTCATCTGGGGTGCCTCCCGCCCCAGAAACCAAGGGCTCAGGTCCAACTCCAGAACCTTCGGGCCTGCCCTATCTGCCCCGGCCCTGAGCGCAACAGGGAGAGGAGTCGTGGACTCACCTTGGGATCCCTCCTATGCGGATCTTGCTTTCTTTCACCCGCCTCTTTTGGCAGGGTTGGGGACCAGTGGTGCCATGGCAGACCCAGGTCTGGCCGATAGTCTCCCCAGGGGCAAATGAAATCTCTCTTGGCCACTTGTTGGGAGAGCTGTTGATCAGCCCCAGGCCCTGCCCTGGGGCTGCTGCATCTCAAGTGGCTGATGTTCCCTGTATGGACCACCAAATCTGTTACCTCAATAACGCAGATTGGAGCCACCTGCCATAATAACCAATTCTGAGACAGGGATGAGGTGAGCAGCAAGAGTTTTATTACATATCGATATATAGGAGACAGAGGGGAATAGATTCCTCCAAAAAACCCTGTCTCTCCAACTGGAGATTGGTTGAAGGTTTTTATAGAGATAAGATTATGGGTCTTAGAAGTTTGTGTTAATTCCCCCTTGAAGTGGTCGTATCTCAGATGAGTTAATCTTTTCCTGGTATTCTTGGGGATTATCTGGTGACATTCTTGGGGATTATCTGGTGACATCCTTGGTTTTCTTGTCATAAAATGGGTGCTTTGTTTGTTTTTTCATCCTTAGATCGTTATCACTTGTTTTCCACCCTCCAAGGAGGAACATCGGTTAATCTTTAACTTTTGTAGAGACTGGAGCTGGAGGGAAAAACAAGATCATGAGACAACGTGGCGTTTAGCAATGGGGAGTAAATAACCGTGAGCTGGGTCTATGCAGCCTTTTCTAATAGCACGTCCTTTGGACCCAGGGTCCTTGCACTGAGAATCTACTCAACTGGGGAAGACTGGTGACAAGTATCTTTCTTCCTCAGAGCCGACAGAGAAGAGAAAGAGTTCCCCTGGAGGTGATACCCTGAATTTTGACTTGTAGCCTACTAGACTGTGAGAGAATAACCTTCTCTTTATTAAAGCCATTCACTTGTGGTGTTTCAGTTATAGTAGCACTACATGACTAAGACAATAGATATATACACACATACATATACATTTGACTCACTGAGGTATACATATATGTACATATAGAGTATATATATACATATATACAGAATATATGAGTCTTAGAAGAAATACAACCAAAATGCTCCTCTTTATATATTTATTTTTTTCCCAAACAAAAATTTATACATACATTGTTATGTGACTCTAATTGCTTTCCCCATACTGTGACAGCACAATCCTCCTTTCCAACCCTGATTCCCCGTGTCCATTCAGCCAGCTCCTAACCCTCTCTGCCTTCCCATCTCACGTCCACACAGAAGCTGCCCAAGTCTCTTGTATCTACTTGAGCTAAGAGGCACACTCTTCACGAGTATCACTTTATGTCCCACAGTCCAGTCCAATCCCTGTCTGAAGATATGGCCTTAGAAATTCTTTTAGTTCTGGACTTATAGAGAATCCAGGGGCATGCTTTCCAAGATTCCTCCAGTCTTAGTCAGACCATTAAGTCTTGTCTTACAAGAATTTGAGTTCTGCACCCCACCTTTCTCCTGCTTCATCTGGGACTCTCTGTTCTGCTCCCTGTCAGAGTGGTCATTGGTGGTAGCTGGGCACCATCTAGTTCTTCTGGTCTCAGACTAATGAAGTCTCTGGATAATGTGGCTCTTTCTGCCTCTTGGGCTAATCCTTTCCTTGTGTCTTTGGTGTTCTTCATTCTTTTTTACTCCAGGTGGTTGAGACTAATTAATGCATCTTAGATGGCTGCTTGCAAGCTTTTAAGACCCCAGATGCCACTCACCAAAGTAGGATGCAGAACATTTTCTTAATCAGCTTTGTTATTCCAGTTGACCTAGATGTCCCCTGAAAGCATGGTCCTCGGATCCCTAACCCTGTTGCTCAGTCTCTCAAAATGTTTGATTGTATTCAGGAAACTTCTTAGCTTTGGTTTAGCCCAGTTGTGCTGACTTCCCCTATAGTGTGTGCTGTCCTTCCCTTCACGTAAGATAATTCTTGTCTACTATCTAGTTAGTAAATAACCTTCACCCACCCTACCCACCCTTGTAACCATCAAAGAATTCTTTCTCCTGTGTTTAAACCTTTTCTTGAGTTCTTATAATGGTGTTATTACACAATACTTGCCCTTCTGTGACTGACTAAATTCACTCAGCATAATGACCTCCAGCTTCCTCCATGTTATGTTTCACGGCTTCATCATTGTTCTTTATCATTGTGTAGTATTCCATTGTGTGGATAAAACATAATTTGTTTATCCATTCATCCGTTGATGGGCACCTAAGTTGTAACCATCTTTTTGCAATTGTGAAAAGTGCTGCAATGAACATGAGTGTGCATATATTTATTTGTGTGATGGCCCTTATTTCTCTAGGATATATTCCAAGGAGTGGGATAGCTGGATCGTATGGTACTTCTATTTCTAGCTTTTTTTTTTTTTTTTTGCCATTTCAAGAATTTTTACATGTATAATTCAGTGAAATTAATCACTTTCATCATGTTGTGCAACAGTCACCACTATCCATTTCCAAAATTTTCCATCACCCTTAACAGAAGCTCAGCACACCCAAAGCATGACTTCCTTCACTCCCGCCATGGTAACCACTAATAGACTTTGGTTTCTATGTATTTGCTTATTCTACATATTTCATACAATTGGGATCAAATAATATTTGTCCTTTTGTGACAGACTTAGTTCACTCAAGAAACACTGGTGGTGTAGTGTTTAAGAGCTACGGCTGTTAATCAAAAGGTCAGCAGTTTGAATCCACCAGGTGCTCCATGGAAGCTCCACAGGGCAGTTCTACTCTGTCCTATAGGGTTGCTAAGAGAAACAACTCGATGGCAACTGGTCTGGTTTGTTTTTTAGTTCTCGCAGCATAATGCTTTCTCCTTGCTATTATTTCCTTTACCTAAAAAACACATCTAGGTCAAGACACACCTCAAACTTAACTGCATGCGAAGTTGTCATGACCTGTCCTTTGCCCTCAGGCAGTGTTTATCATTCCTGTCTCTGGGCCATCAATGTGCACACATCTCGCACAGTATTTCTAGCTTCTTAAGGAAGCGCAAAATCTATTTCTAAAGTGGTTGTACTATTTTACATTCCCACCAACAGTGTAAAAGTGTTCCAATCTCTCCACAACCTCTCCAGCATTTATTATTTTGTGTTTTTTGGATTAAGGCTAGCCTTGTTGGGGTCAGATGATATCTCATTTTAGTTTTGATCTGCATTTCTCTAATGGCTAATGATCATCAGCATTTATTCATGTGTCTGTTAGCTGCCTGAATATCTTCTTTGGTGAAGTGCCTGTTCATATCCTTTGCCCATTTTTTAACTGGGTTATTTGTCTTTTTGTTGTTGAGGTTTTACAGTATCTTGTAGATTTTAGAGATTAGAAACTGATTGGATTTGTCATAGCCAAAATTTTTTTCCCAGTCTGTAGGTTGTCTTTTTACTCTTTTGGTGAAGTTGTTTGATGAGCATAAGTGTTGGATTTTTAGGAGTTCCCATTTATCTGGTCTTTCTTCTGGTGCTTGCTCATTGTTACTTATGGTTCCTATTGTGTTTATGCCATCTATTAGGGCTGCTAGCATTGTCCCTGTTTTTTCTTCCATGATCTTTATCGTTTGATTTTATATTTAAGTCTTTGATACATTTTGAGTTAGTTTTTATGCACGTTGTGAGGTATGGGTCTTGTTTCAGTTTTTTTGCAGATGGATATCCGGTTATGCCAGCACTGTTTGTTAAAGGGACTGTCTTTTCTACATGCACAGTTCAGTTACATTGATAACATTCTTCCAGTTGTACAGCTATTCTCACTTTAGATGAAGGTTTACAGAACAAAATAGTTTCTCGTTAAACAGTTAGTACACATATTGCCCTATGACAATGGTTAACAACCCTGCTACATGTCAACACTGTCCTTCCTCAACCTTGGGTTTCCTATCACCAAATTTCCTGTTCCCTTCTGCCTTCTAGTCCTTGTCCCTGGACTGCTTTGCCTCATTAGTTCCATTTTGTTTTATGGGGCTGTCCAATCCCCAGTTGAATGGTGAACCTCGGAAGTGACTTCACCATTGGGTTAAAAGGGTGTCTGAGGGCCATACTCTAGGGGTTTCTCAAGTTTCTTTCAGGCCAGTAAATCTGGACGTTTCCCGTGTGTTAGAATTTTGTTCTACATCCTTCTCCAGCTCTGTTCAGAACCCTCTGTTGTGATCCCAGTCAGAGCAGTCAGTGGTGGTAGCTGGGAACCATCTAAGTGTACTGGACTCAGTCGGGTGGAGGCCTTGGTAGCTGTGGTCCATTAGTCCTTTGGACTAATCTTTGCCTGTATCCTGTTCTCTTCTTTCTCCCTTGCTCCCAAAGGGATGAGACCAGTGGAGTATCTTAGATGGCTGCTCACAGGCTTTTAAGACCCCAGACACTACTCACCAAGGTAGAAGGTAGAACATTGTCTTCCTAAACTGTGTTATGCCAATTGAGCAAGATGTTACCCGAGAGCATGGTCCCCATAGACCTCCGCCCAGCAGTTCAGTCCCTCAGGGAGTTTGGAAGTGTTGTTTCCTTTCTGCATCAATTGAGATGATCATGTGATTCTTTTCTTTCCTTTTATTTATGTGGTGGATTACGTTGATTGATTTTCTAATTTTGAACCATCCTTGCATACCTGGTATGAATCCTACTTGGTCTTGGTGTATTATTTTCTTGATATGATCCTGAATTCTATTGACTAGAATTTTGTTGAGAATTTTTGCATCTATATTCATGAGAGATATTGGTCTGTAATTTTCTTTTTTTGTGGTGTCTTTGCCTGGTTTTGCTATTAGGGTTATGCTTGCTTCACTGAATGAATTCAGAAGTGCTGTTTCCTTTTCCATGCTCTGAAATAGTTTGAGTAGTACTGGTACAAGCTCTTCTCTGAATGTTTGGTAGGATTCTCCATTGATGCCATCTGGGCCAGAGCTTTTTTTTGTTGGGAGTTTTTTTTTTATTACCTTTTCAATCTCTTCTCTTGTTATTGGTCTGTTCAGGTTTTCAACATCACTTTGTTGTAGTTTGTGTAGGTAGTATGTTTCTAGAAATTTATTCATTTCCTCTAGGTTTTCAAATTTGTTGGAGTATAGTTTTTCATAATATTCTGTTATGATCCTTTTTATTTCATTTGGGTCTGTTGTAGTGTCCCCCATTTCCATCCTTATTATTGTTATTTGCTTCCTCTCCTGTTTTTCTTTTATCAGTCTGGCCAGTGGTTTGTCGATTTTGTTGATTCTTTCAAAGAATGAACTTTTGGTTTTGTTGATTCTGTCTACTATTTTTCTACTGTCTATTTCATTTATTTCTGCTCTAATCTTTATTATTTCTTTTTTTCTGGTGGCTGTGGGCTTTTTTTGCTGTTGTCTTTCCATTTGTTTGAGTTGTGTAGTTAATGTTTTGATTCTGTCCCTTTCTTCTTTTTTGATGTGTGCATCTATTGCTATAAACTGTCCTCTGAGGACTGCCTTTGCTGTGTCCCAAAGGTTTTGGTATGATGTGTTTTCATTCTCGTTTGATTCTAGGAATTTTTTGGTTCCATCTCTGATTTCTTCTATCACCCAGTGGTTTGTAAACAGGGTGTTATTCAGTTTCCATGTAATTGATTTTTTTCCTTGCTTTTTTTGTTGTTAATTTCTACCTTGATGGCACTGTGATCACAGAATTTACTTTGTATTATCTCAGAGTTTTGGATCTTGTCGAGGATTGCCTTGAGGCCTAAGATGTGGTCTATTTTGGAGAACATTCTATGTGCATTGGAAAAGAATTTTCACTTTGCAGATGTAGGGTGGAGTGTTCTATATATGTCTATGAGGTCAGGTTGCCTGATTGTGCCCTTTAGATGTTCTGTCCTTTATTGAGAGTGGTGTCTTGAAGTTTCCCACTATTACTGTGGAACTGTGGAATTGTCAATTTCTCTTTTCAGTACTGTCAGAGTTTGTTGTATGTACACCCTGTCATTGGGTGTGTAGCTGTTTATTATGGTTATGTCTTCATGATAGATCATCCCCTTAATCATTACATACTGTCCTTCTTTGTCTTTTATGGTGGATTTTGTTTTAAAGTCTATTTTATCTAAGATTAGTATTACCAGTCCTACTCTTTTTTTGGTAGTTGTTTGCGTCATACATTTTTTTCCAACCTTTGATTGTTAATAAATTCATGTCTTTGTTTATAAGGTGTGTCTCTTGTAGCTAGCATACTGATGGATCTTGTTTTTTTATCCATTCTGTCACTCTCTGTCTCTTTATGGGTGCATTGAGGCCATTTACATTCATTGTAATTGCTGATAGGTGTGTGTTTACTGCTGTCATTTTGTAGTGCTTTTGTTTGTGGTGCTGACTTTTTCTTTGTTCTTCTTACTCTCCTGTGCTGAGTTACTTTTGTTTGTGGACATTTTTCTCATTTCTTTTGTTTTGTGGGTTTTGTTTTTAGTGAGACTTTAAGTTTTTCCCCTTTATTTTTATGAGTATGTTTGTTAACTTTCTTTGTGGTTACCATGAAATTTACCCTTATCTTTCTAAGTTTGAAGCAGTCTATTATGACTCGGTATCGCCTTGCCTTCCTTTTCATTAGAAGGTTCTATACCTACACCGTTTATTTCCTCTTTTATTATTCTAATGTTGTTGTCATTTACTGATTAACTGCTCTGATTCCCTGTTGTATTTCTTTTGGTTTTAGATGTCCTTGAGAGTTCATTTCCTAGATTGGTAACTGACTGGTACAATCCTGTGTCCTAGATTCTGCTTGTGAGCTAAAGTTGTTTGTTCTCAGATCAAAGGACTCCCTTTCATAATTCTTGAAAGTTTGGTTTGGGTTTTACATATTCCCTTTATTTCTGTTTATCTGGAAATGTCCTAATTTCGCCATCACATTTGAGCGGGATTCTTGCAGGACATAGTATTCTTGGCTGACAATTTTTTTCTTTCAAGGTTTTATATATGTCATCCCATTGCCTTCTTACCTGCATGATTTCATCTCAATAATCTGAGCTTAGTCTTATTGTTTCTCCTCTTTATGTGACTTCTTGTTTTTCACGAGCTGTTCTCAGGATTCTTTGCTTTTGGTTTGGCAAGTGTGATTATGATATCCCTTGGTGATTTTCTTTTGGTGTCTATCCTATATGGGGTTTGGTGAGCTTCTTGGATGGCCAGTTTTTCATCTTTCATGATATTGAGGAAGTTTTCTGTCAGCAGTTCTTCAATGATCCTCTCTGTGTTTTCTGTTTTCTCCCCCTGTTCTGGAACTCCGATCACTCGAAAATTTTTGCTTTTGATTGTATCCCACAGAATTCTCAGGGTCTTTTCATTTTTCGTTGTTCTTTTTTCTGAGTTTTCCTTGAACAGAGTTGTATCCAAGTGTTTGCCTTCAATTCCACTGATTCTGTCTTCCACTGTTTCAAATCTGCTCCTCAGCCCTTCTATGACACTGTCCATTTCTGAAATATTGTTTTTCTTTTGGATTTCTAATTGTAGTTTTTGCATAATTTCTAGTTGTGAATGTATTTTGGCTTTTTGTTCCTGCATTATTTCCCAAATTCTTCCATTTCTTGTCTTTATTTTCCATGAATTGGTCTGCCTTTTCCATGAATTTGTCTATTTTTTCCTCATTTTTGTCTGTTTTTTGCTTCAACTCTTGGATAATTCTGGGTATTAAAGTTTTGAATTCCCTATCAGGCATTTCTAGTGCCTTTTCTTCTACTGGAAAGTCATCTGTTGTTTTATTTTGGAAACCTACTGGAACCATCCTGTCCTGTTTTTGTAAATGTTTTGATATTGTCTGCTGTCTTTGGGGCATTCAGTAGTTATTTTTCTCTTTTATTGATTGTAGATTTGTTTGTTTTGTCCTTTTTTAAAAAAAAGTTGGCTATGTATGAGCAGGCAGGCTGTGTGTTCTTCATTGTTTGCTCATCTGTGGGCACGATACTTTTTGCCTCCTTCTCCAACTGGCAGGGTCATTCACTCAGATGTGGTGCAGCAGGGCAGGTCTAGCTTAAGAGGAGTTGCTGGAATGGGTTGTTTGTGGCACTTACTACAGCCACCAGGGCAGGTTGGTAATCAGTGCAGGGCAGGTTCTAGTAGGCTATGCCTGTACTTCTTGGTGGTGTGATGTTAAGCTCATGGTGCAGGTAGGCAGGACGTAGGTGGGAGATTGTGATGTGTGGAGCTAAGATGGGTATGGGAGCAAGGAGAGAGGAACATGAGCCGAAAACATACAAAGAAAAAAGAGTGCTAGAAGAGCTTCCCCCAGGAGTGGAGAAATGAGAGACTATGAGATGGAGAAAAAGAAAAAGGGGAAGAAGAAGAAAAAAGAAAAGAAAAGACTCAATAAATAAAAATTAGAAAGAAAAAAGAAAAGAAAAGCTTCCCAAAATTCCACTGGTGTGGCTACGACATCTGGGGAAGTTGTTCTGAAGTGTAAAGTACAGCCTGGCTAGGAGGCATAGAGGTGTCACTCAGTGCCAGGTGTTCAGGGGACAGGAAGGGAAGGAAGTTACATAGAGATGAGAAACTGAGTAATGAAGAAAGACAAAAAGGGAAAAAGGGGCAAAGAAAGCAAAACAAATCTAAAAATAGAAAAAAAAAAAAAAAGAACAAGAAACCCCCCCTCCAAAAAAGCATAAAAAAAAAAACCATGAAAAAAGAAATGCCATCAGGGATCCCTCTGCACATCTGTGCAAGTTGAGGTGGTAGGTCCCAAGCCACACAGCACTGCCCAGCCAGAACGGGCTCCCAACTCGAGAAAAGAAAAGGAAAACAAACAAACAATTCAAAACATACAAACAAACCAAAAGCCCCGGGATCCCATCATTGTGGCAGCATGGACTGAGAAGCAGTTTCACACTCGAGTGGAGCTCCACAGCCCCTCAGGAAGAAGCAAAGATGGTGCACGGAGCGAGGTATTTGAGCAAAAGGAGGGGGAGGTGGTGAGAGGTAAGGAAGAAATCAAAAGAAGCGGAAAAAAGCAACACCAACAGCCAACAAATGGCACTCAGGGATTTGGCCAGTGTGGGCAGGTGGAATCCAAGCAGCTGGTGCTTCCTGGCCAAGAGACTGTGGCCACGGGAAGCAGAGGAGGCTGAGTGGGGGTGAAGAAGGGTGGGGGATGGGAAAGTGTTTATCGCCAGTTACTGCTTGTTCTGTTTCTTGCTGGAAGCTCCATGAAGCTGCTTTCTCATACCCCTTATCTTCTGGTTTCTGATAGGAGTCCAAGATGGTGGATCCGTGCTGCATTAGCTGATAAGGGACCTCTGCATGTATTTCTCCTTGCTCTCTGTTCCCTGTCAGTTTCTTATTCCATTTGGTGCTTGGCTGAGTTCTTTATCTCTTCATTTGATGCTTAAGGTTTCAGGATTGCTGTTTTCTCTGTTTTACTTAGTTTTTCAAATCTTTGCTGTAGAGGAATGGCGTGGTGCCTCTGCCTAGAGTGCTGTGTTGCTGGAAGTCTCCTTCCTAATTTCTTGAAGAGTTCTGTATATTAATCTTTTGTATTCTGCCTTTGGTAATTCCAATAAATTTTCCTGCTCTGGAAAATTTCTAGTTTCTTTATTTTCAGAGTTTGCTGAAGCCATCATGGATTGCCTCTGTATGTGGTTTGATATTGACTGTTGTCTCTGAGCCATCCATAAGTTATTATATTCATTTATTTCATGTTTGCTTACTGTCTCCTAGCTTCTTGTTTGTTTTGATATGCCCAAATAGGCTGCTCGTAAGAGCTAGTTTGATTATTGTCACCTTTGAAGCTCTAATGTCCTGTCACCAGGTGGTTAGATCTGTTACTAGGTGTGTGAGCTCAGGAGTCTGCCCACTCCTCCTGTATGGATTCAGCTCAGGTGCCCAGGTAGATAGCCACTAAGTGTGTGGTGTAGGCTCTCACTTACTGTCCTAGACAGGCATGGATGATTGATGTAGGCACAGGTATCTGGCTGCTTCAGGGGGGCACACTCTGAGCAAGACAGGGGGCTGACAGCCACCCCTGAGTGTCCAGGGGGAAGGCACATCCCTGTTCCCTAGAGCACATAGGTGGGTGGGTTTTGTAGTCAAGCTATGAGCACCTAATGCTGTTGGCTGTAAGGACTGGGGAGCACCTCTTATTTATGGGCCCCTCTCTCAGGTAGCTATGTGGCATGTGTGGAGTCACCAGTCCTCAGACCCCTGATGTGGGTAGGTGAAGACCCTGCTTAATGGGCAGAGCAGTGTCAAATGTCAAAAACCTGCCACTTCACAGCTGAAAGAGTTGAAGTTAGAGTTCCAGTATATACCCTGCTGTACTGCAGTAATGAGGGCCTACACTGTTGGGATGGGCCCACACAAGTCTTTGCAGTGAGAAAGGTGCTGAAAGTCCATGGTTCTCTTATGCCTGTGCCTAGGCAAAGGAGCTGCGCCTACCCTGGGTTCCTGGCTTAGGGGAGCCGGCAGTTTATTTTTTCCTCTGCTTGGTAATTTGTTCACTCTCCAAGGCAAGGAAAATGGCTCTGAGTGTGTGACAGATCCTACTTCCAGCCCAGGGGACTCGGCAACTGCTGAAGCTGGTCCAGAATCCAGTGCAGAGCAGGGAGAGGGGAGGTAAATTTGAGAGAGCTTTTCCCTAAGGGGGGGTGTGTTTCATCCTCTCATTAGGCCATATGCAAGTACTTTTTTGTCTTCGAGGGCTACTTCTCACTGGTTCTGGGTGACTGTAGACTCTCTGGCTCTGGGTCTCTCATGGTGCAGAAAACACACCTCCCAAGCACAACTATTTGCCTGCCTCACTGCTCACCCTCAAGCAGCTCAGGCCCAAAGAGCTCAGGCTCTTGCTGGCTCAAGTCTGGCAAATCCTTGCTGCTTCTGAACCATCTCTCCCTCCCCCGCCACTCATTTCAGTTCCTCAACTCTGCCTTTAATGTTCAAGGCTCCCAGATTGCCATATATAATTGAATCATTTGTTTTTTCCTGTCTTTGTTGTAAGAGGGTCCACTGGAAGCATCTGACTACTCCGCCATCTTGGCCCTGCCTCCCAAAATGCTCCTTAGAAGTGAGGATGATGAGACTTTGGTATACTTATTTTGGACAGTCATCAGGAAAGACCAATACTAGAAAAAGACCTCATCGGTGGTAAAGCGGAGAATCAGCAAAGGTGAGGGATGCCCTCATTGAGATGGATTGACACATTCGCCAAAACAATGGCCTCAAACATGACTATGACCAAGAAGATGGCACAGGATCCAGCAATGTTTCATTCTGTTATACATAAGGTCACTATGAGTCAAAGCAGACTTGATGGCAACTAGCAACAATAACAACATATATAGTATACATATGTGTATATACACAGTATATGTATTACATATATCATATTATATATATACTGTATATATTGTTATTAGGAGATATTATTAGGAAATAACATTCATAATAAGGGTTTTATATATATGTATACACAGATACATATTTATCTACGCATACATATATAAATATATACATATATTACATATATACAAAACCCTATAATAAATGTTATATACATATATATAACTGCTATAATAAATGTTATTTCCTAATAAAAATATAAGAATTAAAAAGGCTGACGTTAATTAGCATTTACTAATGAGTTAGTTGAGTCCCTGATTGGTACACAGTTAAGCGCTGAGCTGCTAACAAAAAGACTGGCACTTTGAGTCCACCCAGAGTTGCTTCAGAAGAAAGATCTGGCAATCTACTTCTGAAAAATCAGATATTGAAAACATTATGAAGCACAGTTCTACTCTAACACACATGGGGTTGCCATGAGTTGGAATCAACTCAAAGACAATTGTCTTTTGGGGAGAGAGTTTAATGAGTTAGTACATGGAAAGCTCTTAGAAGAGTGGCTGACATCTAGTGAGCAATGAATGGATGTATGCCGTTAGTAGTACCATTATGTATCAGACACCATGCTAAGCACTTTATGTGAGCTATTTCACTTTATTCTCACAATAACCTACGGGGTAGGTACTATTATTATTTGCGTTTTACAGGTAAGCACACTGGAGTTCAAACAGGTAAACTCAACTAGTAAATGGAAGCATAATTCTTCAGGGCAAAGTCTTTCCAAATCCAGAATCCAACTCTTAATGATCTTGGCATACTTCCTCTCTCACACTTCATCATTGATGGTAATTTTCTCAGTAAGCCCTCGTTTGATTTCAAATCTGCGTTGTTTTCAACCCTGCTTCCCCCACCCCCCACACTTTGTTTAGAAGATATCCATCTTCATTCCAAATGATCTCAGGTTTCCAGAACATATTAAATAGTGCCAGCAAATAAAGGAGATCCTGCACCCATTTCTCCTTTCCTATCTATTCATTTTTGGTTTAGATTTAATGAATATTGTGCATTTCTAGGGGAAATATGGTCACATTTGTAAATGATACCAACAAGTCTGCTTGCCTTTCTTATCAAAATTGTATAACCCAGATCATAAGGAAAAGAGGGCCCAAACAGATGCCTATCATGGAACTGCATTTCTGGAAGAAACAATACAGATGAGTGATGACTTATACTATTTTCCTAGTTGCCAATGCATTATGCTTTCCACAATAGCTTGATGTATAGTGAATCTGAATAAATAATTGTAGAGGTCATATATATTTTTGATGGTCCTGACAATTCTTAAAAATTATTTGCAAACTGCCTAAGTTTTGTTTGCAAAAACTAATATGCTATCTTGGGGTTTGAATTTTGACTACCATTTTTTAATTTTTGTTCCTTTTTTATCTGGTTACTTATACTGCCTGCTTTACCTTAGTATGCATGACAATTTCTAAACCTCAAATTTAAAGAGCATATAACAGATTCTCTGAAGCTTTCATGGGAAGACATTAATGAAAAATAGGTTGTCAGTTTAAAAAAAATTGTCACTATTCACCCCAAATCCTCCCTGTTGGATTCCCAAGAGAAAGCCGTCTTGCCACATTAATACATTTTTTGTTTAATCTACTCTCCTAACCTTGGAGAACTTAATTAAGCACTTCTAAAAATACTAGCATATACTTCATAGAAATTGAATTTCCCATTAAAAGTTACCAAAACAAATGGATAAGAGCTTGCACAGTTGTAAAGAAAGACAAAGTGAAGATATCAGCTAAAGGGAGGTAAAAGATGGAAAGAAAACTACTGTGTCATCAAAAAGATAATGAAGTTTAAAAGAAATGAAAAAGATGAGACATTTTGTAGGACATATAAAACAGTTTCACTAGAGCCAATAAAAAAGATATAAACTTTGGTGAAGGAAATGTCACTAATTAGATGTTGTTGAAGCTGAAATGAATAGTTTATTTTATGTTTTTATAGGCTAACAAATAAAAAGAAAGATAACTTAAACAAGCAATGTCTGGTGTTTGCAGAGATCAGGGTACAGATTGTACAACACTGTCTCTACAGGAATACAACCTAATCATGTGGCGCTATGACACCATGAGGCAATGTGAAAACAGGTTTTGGAAAATACCTTGAATATATATAGAAGGAAGCAAATGAGTATTTGAACTCCTGGAAAGGATGAAATGGAAATCACTGGGCTATATGCCTTTGAAAGTAATCTACAAAGAAGCAAAAAAACAATGCTATCCCAAGCCACTCTGACCTAATATTAGTCTCATTATCAGCAGACATTAAAAATAATTGTCAAAAACAATCACTTTATGTTTTCAAAATATGATCTTATACATCTAATAAATGCAATAAAAAGCAACAGTGAGACGGCTTAGTCATAGTCAGATGAACAAAGGTGAGAATATCGTCATTAGCTAGTGCAGGCAGGGTAGTGGGAAGCAGGCAAAGTTGGTGGTAGTACAAAATAATAACATCTTTGTGAAGGACAAAATGAGTCAAAATGTTCAATATAAATATCATTTCACCCAGCAATCCTTTTTGAGGAATTTATTCTAAGCAGAGTTTAGGATAAGGATGTAAACTTATATTCGTAGCAGCATTGTTTGTAATAGCAAAAAAAAAAAAAAAAATCCTCAATATTTCATTAAATGAGTAGTCAGTAGTCTTTAACAAAGAGGATGCTAAGTCTTACTCATTGGCATATCCCTAGGAGATATTTTTGAGAGGAATGAAATAGTATGTTTGTAGGATAATCTTGTACATAATTATGTATTTGTTTGTGAGTGTACGTATATGTATGCACACACACACACACAAATATATAATTATATATTTACTATCCCTGGGGGGTGAAATTTTGTTTTATTTTTTCTTTCTTCTTTTATTATACCTTTTGATATTGTTTACATTTTCTACAAGTATATACTTAACTTTCTAGACAAATAAAGTAAATTAAAAAAAAAAACAGATATTTTATTGGGTACATGGAATGAAGCAGTAGAGAGATTAAATGATTTGCTCCAAGTCTCACAGCTAGTTAAAAACAGAACTAGTACTAAAACTCAGGTTAGTATGCTGCCTCAACAAGAATACAAGAAAGGGTAGAAAAATTTGTCCCCCATTCCCCCAGGCACTGTAATATAGCTTTTTTCCTAGAATGCTGTCTTGACCCAGTTTTGAGGCTCTGGGGAGAAGCTAGTGAGTTCTTGAGCAGTTGATTAAGCCCATTCTCCAACTACTCCTTTAATGAGCTCTCCCTCCTGGGCCACTATGCAACTGCACTAATCACCTGGGGCCAGTACCCAACAACAAGGGACAGCCCCCTATGTCCCCTGAACCTACAGAATCATTCAAAATACCCAATCTCCAGAAAGCCTGAGAAACCCAGCTAACCCCACCCCATTTGTTATACTTAAATTGTGTCCTACAATTCCCACTTGTTATTACTTTGTCCCTGGGTACATCTGCTTGTAGCCCTGCATCATGATGTGCTGTGTTTCCTCATTTTTGGGAACTGTGAGAATATTAAAATACTTCTTTCAATGACATTAATCTCTGTGTCTATTTGCCTTAGCATGTTGTTTTTGTTATTAGGTGTCATTGAGTTGGTTCCAACTCATAGTGACTCTATGTTCAATAGAACAAAACACTGCCTGGTCCTGCTAACATCATTTAGATTGGATTCTGCCTCTAATTAACATAACTGCCTCTAATCCTGCCTCATTAACATCATAGAAGTTCAGATTTGCAACACAGAGGATAATCACATCAGATCACAAAATGGAAGATAATTATTTCAGATCACACAATGGAAGATAATTAGATAATACTGAGAATCATGGTCTAGCCAAGTTGACACATATTTTGGGGGGACACAATTCAATCCATAACATTCCACCCTTTGGCCCCCAAAAATTCATGTCCTTGCCACATATAAAACACATTCACCCCATCATATCATCCCAAAAGTCTTAAATCAACTCCAATTCCAACATCTCATCTTCTGAATCATCTAAATCAAATATGGGTGAAAATTTAGGTGTATTCCATCCTGGGAAAAAATTCCTTTTCATTTGTCAGTTTATCATACTGTGGTGGCTTGCATGTTGCTATGATGCTGGAAGCTCTGCCACTGGTATTTCAAACACCAGCAGGGTCACCCATAGTGGACAGGTTTCAGTGGAGCTTCCAGACTAGGAAGACTAGGAAGAAGAATCCAGTGATCTACTTCTAAAAAATACTGGCCAGTGAAAACTTTATGAATAGCAGCAGAACATTGCCTTACTTTGCCATACCTGATATAAATTAAATTCTGGGTACATTTAAAACACCCACTAACATGCATTGACACACAGGATTACACTGAGCTCTTCCATTTCAAAATCAGCTAAGAAAAAACAGTTGAAAAAGAGAATAAATTCTAGAGATCTTCAGTAATGCAACTTTGCATTTTTATGATTATAGAGCTCACTCTTTGTGTCTGTTATGTGAGCAAAATCTTAAATTGCTAACGGTTAGTAAAGGAACCTAAATCATGTAATGTATTGTGTTGCTTTTCAGTAAAAATAAAAACATTATAGAAAATCAGAATATACCAAGTGTTCCAGGAAGGGATTTTTGTTTCATCTTGTCCAAACTCCACATTTTTTGAAGATGGAGACACTTAGGCTTAAGACTGATTTTCTCAAGTACAATAAAATATAGTACCTTGTTAAATTGTAATTGGAGTATTTCAGCGTTAAAAGGAGTATAGAGAGTATTAGGTCATTATGTCGAATGTGCTTCTCATTCAAAAATAAACATTTATTATCTAGTTTATCAATACGTAGAGCTTCAACCTGCTAATGTTTATTGGTGCTACTCTTTTCCTTTTCTAGAAGATTCCTTTTTATTTTATAACTTCAACTACATCCAAATCTGCATCAAAAAACACAAGCGATCTCTCTGCCTGGAAGAAAACCATTCTGAGAGCCAAATTCAGATACCGATTTTTAAAAGAAAATAGTATATGATCCCTTCCATACTTTTAGCTGTGAGAAGTTAGATGATCATGGCCTACAGGTAAAATAATTTGAAGATTATCTATATTAATACAGCTGAGATTTACACTTAAATCCCAAAAATTTAATTAAACAAAATCAAAATAAAGTATGAGCAGTACTACCTGATATTTAGGCATAACTGGGGCAAGAGGGATGCTAAAAGCAAATTATCTCTTCTCAGTTGATTGTCTAGTTACTCTAATCTTGTCCAAATGTCTCTTGGTTTAACTCTTTGGTTTAGTGGGCTCAGTAATAATGGTGCCAACACCAGAGATTTCTCTTCCAGGGTTGCCCCTCACTTGAGCACTTAGTCCATGTTTACCTAGTCACAACACGGATTCAGAAAGAACAAACAGGCTGAGAACTGAAATAAATCATTTGTGGTTGACCTCATAGAGGAGAATTAGAAGTCCTTCAAAAGGTGCCTAGATCCATAAACCAGGGAGCCCTGTAACTCGGTCTACCAAGTTCTCTGGAAAGGAACACTAGGTATTCCTTAAGCATAATAATCATTTTAGATAACAAGTGCACTCTGAATAGAATATTCAGTACTGGACAGAGTGGTCTCCTGGGACCCACAACACATTCTTGGCCTGGGGAGGGGGACTGGAAAGGAAAGCAAAAGGTGGTTTACTCACTTGGGTCAGGGAGAATTAACCAGGCATCCAATGCAGACACATTTCCTTTTTATTTCTGAAATGCAGATTACTTATGGACTAAGTAATCACATAATATATGAGTCAAGGTACAACAAGGAGGCTTCCCACTTGCAAAGTTTCCCACATTAATTCAAATAATATTTAAGTTAGCAAGAAACATTCCAGTAAAGGTTAATGGGGTGGTATGTGGGGAGGTTAATAAACATTTCAACTTAGATTTATTATGTTTACTGATATTTCTTTCCAACATTTAGCTAAACTTCATGAGAATATTTTGATGAAGGGGACTGAAGAAGGACAAGGTAACTTTGGATTGGGGACACTATAGAAAAAAAAGGCATGCTTATGGAGTACTAGGCAGCTAAAGTCAACAGGAAAACATTCATGTGAAGAAAAAATTGAAGACAACCAGAAGGAAATGGAAAAGGAAGACAGAAAGGTAGGTGGGAGGGTGTGAACTTTCAGACTTTACTGTTGACTAGCCAAGCCCTCTCCCTGTGTAAAATGAAGCACAGCACACAAAGAACATTTGTCAAGAACCCCAGGACCCAGTAATCTTGAGATATATTGTGACGCAGTAAAACCAACAGTAGAGGAAAAGGGAGAAGAGGATCAGGGATCAGGAGACCTTGAATGTTTGAACTCAGCACTGACTTGATCTGGTGACTCTGGGAAACCATGTTACCTCCCTGGGGCCTCATTTCTAAGTCTCCCTCTCTAAGGCAGGATTTCTCAGCTTCTGCACTACTACCATTTTGGACTAGATAATTTTTTGTTGTGGGAGATTGTCATGTGCATTGTGGGACATTTAACAGCATCCCTGGCTTCTACCCACTAGATGCCAGTAGCATATTTCCTCCCAGTTTTAGTAACCAAAAATGTCTCCAGACATTGCCGGATGTGCCCTGGAGAACAACTTGTCCCTGCTTGAGAAGCACTGCTCTAAGTTTACTTGTAAATTTTTAATTCTACAATTTCATGTGCTTGACATGCAGAAGTAATACAAAGCAAATTAGTAAGGAGCACAGACTCTGGAATCAGAGTATTTGGCATGAAACCTCTCTTTGCTCAATTTACTTATCTAGAAAATGGGAATGATAATACCTTCCTCATAATGTTGGCAAGTGTCTTAGTTATCTAGTGCTGCTATAACAGAAATACCACAAGTGGATGGCTTTAAAAAAGAGAAATTTATTGTCTCAGTCTAGTAGGATGGAAGTCTGAATTTAAGGTGCCAGCTCCAGTGGAAGGCTTTCTCTCTCTGTCAGCTGTGGAGGAAGGTCCTTGTCATCAATCTTCCCTTGGTCTAGGAGCTTCTCCATGCATGAACCCCAGCTCCAAAGGATGCACTCTGCTCCCGGCACTGCTTTCTTGACCATATGAGGCACAGTCTCTGGAATCAGAGTATTTGGCGTGAAATTTCCCTTTGCTCAATTTACTTTAACTTATCTGTAAAATGGGAATGATAATACCTACCTCATAATGTTGGCAAGACAAGTAATGTATATAAAGTGCTAAGAATATCATCTTGTTCTTAGCATATATTTTATAAGTGTAGCTATTTTAATTGTTGTAGTACTAATCCCTTACCTGGGACATTGGGAGTCCTTCTTTAGTGATAGATAGAGGACACTTTTGTTTTGTTTCCCCAGGTTAACTGTACATATCAAATCTGAGTACACACATATCTTACATTTGCACAACCATCATTTGAAAGAAATGGTGGCAAGATTTAAACATCATGAAAATAGAAACTTGGATTTATTAATTTATCTCTATAGCTTCAAACCCTCAGCATAAGCTCTGGTATATAGTAGGCATTCAAATAAACAGGTGCTGATGGATGGACAGACTGATGAAAGAATTATGTATCGTACTGATAATAAAGTGTGCTGTCTGAAATGACAAAAAGCCAAAAAGTGAGCAAAGACTTACTTATATATTTAATACTTCTATTATGGCAAAAGATAGAGAAATAGTGTATCAAAAAAGCATATCCACAAGCTTGAGAATTCTACTGAATAGCATTACTCTGGTACAAAAAGTAGTTATGAAAACAAAGAGCTCTATAGCAGTATTTCTTGACAACTGGGAAATCAATAAAACGAACAAATAATTTGTCTGCATCTGTAGCTTGTTTCTCGCTCTACATCAGTGACATTGGATGCTTAAGTTCTAGTGAAACTGTTCAAACAGCTCGTGCTCTCTCTCTCCTCTGCCAAACTGTTCTTCAAAGAAAAAGCTTAGAAAAGAAACTTCTGTAATGTAATTCCTCCCGCAATAAGGATCTTTATTGTCAATCTAAAAACAGCTGACACTGCCTGAAAGTAGGACCATAAAAATAAAATACTGCACACATCCTCCATTTGCCTACACTTGAAGGAAATGAGAAGTTCTCGCAATTGTTATGGCAGCTAATGTTACTGCATTTGGTAGTTTTCAACAAAGAAAAAAGAAAAAAAAAAATCTCCTGAGCCTTAGGATACCTCCTTGATTTTTCAGATTGAAACAGTTCAGTTGAAGGAGCTATACATTAAACATACATCTTCTTGATGAAAATGTATTTCATCTTCTTCATGGTTCTTATTTCATTATCATTCTCTGCTAATTATAGGACCAGAAAAGTAACTGTTGCACAAAGATTGTTTGAAGCATTACCTTTTCAATTTTCAAAACTAAAATTCCTCAGGGCTAAAGCTTTTCAATTCCATCTCCTACAATCTCCTAAAGCATTCCAAACGGTCACACTTTTTCCGTTTTTCTACTCCTCCTCCCTCCAGAGAAACCTTTCTTCATACTTCCCTGAAAAATACAGTCTGCCAGGCATTAAGTGCCTTAATTTCCTGCTTATCACTGTCTCTGTTTTTCGGACATTCACAGATTAGCTATATCTTGTTGCATCACCTTCTCAGAAATAATAATCCATCAAGTCTTCCTTTGCCTGCCCACATGCCCATCCCCTTCTTCTCAATAGACTCTTTTTCTACTCAAAATTCTTATAAAAAACATGTACCCTGCATGGTCCCCTAGCTTTCCTCTGACTGATGCTCTGTTTGTGCCTTCCTTAAGACCTAACAAATTCTGAACAATTAACTCTAAGTATTCTCAGAATTTTCCCATTCCCGCAAAAGGTTTCTGGTTTCACCTTCTCTGTTCCTTTCTCTTATCTTCCCTCCAAGGAAGGTTTTCTCTGGGAGATTTCTTGGGGATTTTGTGATATAGGATCAGGATAAATGAGACAGGAGTGTTAGATAAAAAGGAAGACATCTAAAAATAGTGGAGGAAATATGGGAGAATGTTAAAAGAAGGTGCCAGAGGAAAAGCTACACTAAGGGACATGAATGAGAAAGTTAAGAAGTTTGGGTCTGGTTTTGCATGCATTTTATTTTATTTCATTAGGAACTGATTTTCTTCACATATGCAAATAATGAAAAACACTTTATGAATAAATAATTTTCTTTTACTCTCATTTTTCAGATCAAAATTAAAGACCACTTTCTGAAATAAAATGAAAAAAATTGTGGAAATAAAAAGAAAACTAGTTCCTCTCAATAGTAAATTTCAATAGGAAAGCTGACTAAAATTTTTAAATTTATCTTGACATTGGTAGAGACAATACATCTTGAATAGACGGTAGATTTGTTATTTTGATTGTTACTATTGTTTAGGGGCAAGAAGTAGTGAAAACCCTAGCTGACAGTATAAAATGACATTGCCATATTATAAAGAATCAGAATAAATATTACTCTCTTTGCTAGTCAAGGATAGGATTGTGTGAAGAAACAAAAAACTCTCTAAGACCTTTTGGATGAATTTGGGTCACATCATCGCCCAGTCAATAAGGTCAACTTGACAAGTACTGCATCACTGATTCTGTCTATCAGCAAGTAAAGAAAAGAAATTCATATTTCAGTGTTAAGGTCATTGGAACACTGTTATCTTTCAAAAAGTTGTTTAGTACTTTGATATATTCAAAGATGTGTGGCAATGGATAAAATACGTCTCTCAAATCCAGGCTCTAGAAGCACTTCCTCTCTAACAGGGAAGTTTCTATGTTTATAGGTCCCCGTCCACCTCTTGCAGAATGAAAACTCGGCCACAAAGCTCCTTGTTTTCAACAGCATTCATGAGTGATGGCAAGACCTTGAATCAAAATATTAGCCTTATTCAGAGGACCAACATATCTGCCAAGTAAGCCAATTCATAAATGGACTTCTGTCAAACTGTTCTGTGAATGAGCATTCCTATTATCTCAAGAGAAATGAAACTTTTGCTTAATGTTTAGTTAAACACTTTAAAAGGCAGCAAACTTCTTTAGAGACAAGAAAAGACTTTGTTATACTTGGATTTCTTGACAAAACTTCTTGAAAACTGTATGATTAAAGAACCTGACTCTGAGGAAATTGATATATTTCATAAGAGTAAACAAGATTCTTTTCAGGAATGCTGGCAGGATGTTTGACACTAGTGTAGCCTTATGTCAAAAGCAATGAGGAAAGTCATAACAACATGTGACTTCTCCAAGGCAGGAAATCCAGATACGTGGGCAAGGCTGTTTATGCTTCATTGGGGCATAATGCACTGAGATTTTTGTTTTATTGTTTGTTTTCCTAGCCAAAGGCTTGCTCAGTAAAGAAAATTCTCACTGTTTTGAAAGCATCCTGGCTACTGACATTTCCAAAAGGCACTCACAAATTAGAACACTCTTTCTGATATTTTCAGTGTACACATAAAGAAAACCAGAGTTTGTTAGCACATAAAGATAATAGTAGTGTCATCTGGTTGTACATTGGAAGAAAAATGACACAATTGTGAATTCTTCCCACTTCAGGGGATTAGAAGGTATGTCACCAAGTCTGGCATGTGTGATGTCATTTGTTAAAGACAATGCTTTGATGTTCTTCTGTGGCTTCAATCATAAACCAGATCAACAACTGCCAGAGAATTTGACTGGGCCAATTTTATGTGGCTTCTTATGCTTAGCCACAACTGTCATAAGTGCAAACTTATCTATAGAAAATTATGTCAATCCTCACCCCCACATCCAAGAATCATCAGGAAAACATATGACATCTTTTCATTAACTATCTCTTCTCAATCACCTTGTGGCATTGGTAATTTTTCCTTCTCTGGCTCAGAATCCTTGTGGTGATCAGTGGCAATGTTGTGACATTGTTGCTTATACCTATCCAAGTCATTTTGCCCACACTGTGTGTGATGTCTGCCAGTACCTGTGCCAAGGTGTCTCTTTCCATTACCAAGGGACCTGATACGTGCACCAAATGGGGTTTCCTACTGCTGCTGCCAAAGCTTCTGGAGCTACACTTTACCTCCCTGAGAAGCTATTGGCACAGCCTGTGAGTGTCAAAAGCATGCCAGGTCAGGACTGTGTTTACTATTGAGGTAAATGAATCCCTTACACCCTTGGTCTGAGTTACACACATTCTCCCAATACTCTCTAGAGTGTTTGTGGATACATTCTTTCAATTTTAGTTGAACCTCTAGGACTCAGTCATGAATACTTGGAGGTTAAGATTAGAAGACTATCTCAGTAATACATTGTGCCATGTACAAAATTTGACCGAACATATGTGTCTAACTCTCTGCACATCTGTTCCTCTCCATGTAATCTCTTGATATATCTGACCAGTTCTATGGGAGATACAATTAGATTTAAGGACGATGCCAAAGTAAGCTGTTAACATGGTTTGGGGTTTATCTCCTGGTAGAGTCACAGCACCCATAGCTTTCACTTTAACATTATCATGCAAATATTCTATGAGCAGTTGGATTTTGCTGAGTTTCGGACAAATGCTTCAGCTATCTTCATACACCAACATTAAACAACAGAAATTTAGGCCACTGTTTCTGCAGTCACATTTACACACACACACACACACACACAACAATCATGAAATTATTTGTTCTCACAATGCCTGAAATTGACCAATTCCGTTTGTTTAAATTGCCTTAATCACAGTTATTACGGAGACATGCTCTACCTCCCAAAACACTATTTCAAAAAATGGTACCATTCAGGAAATTAAAATCCTAAAATTCTGGAAACAATTTTATATTCCTCCATCTCCCTCATCCTTCATACCCAGTACCAAAAAAACCAAACCAAATCTGGTGCTGTTGAGTCAATTCTGACTTATACTGTCCATATAGAACAGAGTAGAACTGCCTCCATAGGATTTCCAAGGAGCGGCTGGTGGATTCAAAATACAGACTTTTTAGTTATCAGCCCAAGCTCTTAACCACTGCACCACCAGCCAATTCTTTCTTTGAATTATTTCTCAAATTTATTCTCTTCTGTCCTTTATTTTCCATCTCTACCTTCATCACTACTTGCCTGGGTACTATAAGGACAAGTTAGGTCTCCCTGCCTCTCATATCATCCTCTTCTGTCCCATCTTCCACATTGTTGCCATAAATTTTCTAAAACTGGTAGCAGCAGGTCTTTTCCCTTAGTTTTCTTTGTCCCTGTAACCTCAGAGAATGCCAGATACATAGTAGCAACACAATAATTATTATCGAAAGAGTGAGTTAACAAAAAATAAGTGTTCAAATAAGTTATTATTATGAGAAAAAAATTGTGTTCATAAGCTTTGTTCAATAGAGATCCCATCCCTTCCCCATCAATAAAACTTTCTGATGTTTAGTTGCCAGAATTAGCCATGACTACCCTTTTCCCTGTGAACTGAATATATTGCTCCTAATTTAACCAGGAGCTTCCAGTTTCCAAATTTAGTATTTAAAGGAAAATTTAGGTTTAGGGATCAAGATGTGGGGGCCTACTCTGCTCAAACACAAAGCCAACAGGTCCTAAGTCGATATCGCAATTCATGATAGATAGCAACAAGCACCAGTACCATCGTCTTTAAAGAACGTCAAACAGCTGCCATCCAGAATGGAGATGGAGCTCTGTGACAGCAGGGACCTGTCATTTGTTAATAGTAGACTTTTCCAACCAAGTAGGAAGCAAGTATGGCAGTGCCATAGCATTTCACTGAGGAAGATTCTTAGAGGTAGTTGAGATGGGAACTTAAACACTCATCTACTTCGCTCGTAAGACTCCTTTAGAAGTATTACCCTGCACAGAAATAGAGATTCTATGTTCTTTTGCACTGTATTGCCAAGGCATTAAATTCCCTCTAGGGATGACAAATTAGATTTCTTCTTTCTTGATCTATGTATTAACCTTCATTTTAAGTTGTGTACTGCTAAATCAGACTTTGAAAATATTTGTTAAGGTGTATTTTTTAGCTAACTGTGCTGGAGGCTAGAAGCTGCTAGTACAAAGAACAACTATGTTCCCAGTTACTAGTATCCCTTTGTATCCAATGACAAGAAGGAAGTTTATATTTGGTAACTGGAAAGAATGGAGGAAGTTTGCAGTCAGGACCGTGGGAAAAGAGCAGAACAACAGAGAGGATGATCATGCATCTGTCCCAGACATATTCTCTCGGGTTATTTCAGAACTTCTGCAGACAAAGAGATTGAGGCAGAATCTGACAAGATTTTCAACCTCTCGGCCCAAATAAAGCTACTTTGGATCCAGGGGACAGGGTAGGTCATAAAGTAGAAAAAGAAACACTACCCCACACTTCACATGGAACCATGAATTGCTCAGGCATCCTGAGAAATAGATGTTTAGAAGCAGTTGAAGTGATAACTTTGGCATCTACACTGATGGTCTCATGGTAGATGTTGACAGCAGTGAAGCCACTACAAGCAGCTCGGTAGGCAGCCGATGTGAACAAGTGAAAATTGAAACAGAATAGACAGAACGAGGAGGTGATGGCATGATGAATTTGTTTTATGGCTGGTTTGAGAGACTTCCCCAAAAGGGAATCTTAAAAATAAACAGAGATGCTTGGATGATGCTATTTGCAAGCAGTCAATCCAATGGGGATACATCTCATTACACTTTGGCTAAAAAAAGAAAGATCTACCTTACCTTATAGTCGCAAGCTCTAAGACCTAGAGTATTTGGATTATTTATATGGCACAATATAAACTTTTGATTCAGAGTACAGAAAGATAAGAACCACAGAATCCTAGGTATAAGCATAATTAGAGTGATTTAGAAGACAAGTAGGACATTGTAGCCAAAGTCTTTACTAGAAAACAATTTAAATTTGAAATGTTTTTATGTAAAGGCAAAGATGATAATGTGAATGTGTCATGAACCAAAAGGTAATGAGTAACACAGTTCATCGTTCCTGAAGCTAAAAATGAGAAAAATAAAATAAGTCAAAAGATGACCTGAAGCCCATTAATATAATTGAGGTTTCATTGTTTACTTACATATTATAGAGTTAACCCTTCACAAACTTAAGTATTGCTTTCATGATAGGCCTGAATTACATATAGATATACCGAAAAATTTTAATTATTTTAAGAATTCATGGCATACATGTTGGACTTAAGAATCAAAACAATGTGCATGTTCAAAAGAATATTGAACCTCACCTTTTTTTAGCATCATTTGTTATTTGACCCTATTTTTTGCTACCTCTTTCTAAGTATTGTAATCAAAATGCATTCCATTTACTGCCCCAGAAATTTTTCATATTTACGTTGCCGCTTGAACAGTATCATTGGCAGGTTGTATATGATTGTTTTGAACATTGTAGTAAGTTGGAGCAATGCAAGAGGTAAAGACATCAACATGCAAAGACCTGAGGCTTTTGAATACAGAACTTCTGTCTAATAGGTATCTATGAAGGAAGATCATTCCTCAGGGATTCTAACCAATCTGTGTTGTTTCCTATATGCTATAATGCCCCTGTCCACACACATATGCACCACCACAGCCACCACTGTTGCTTCCATGTTGTCAGGTGCCATGAGACATCTTCTGTGCAGGAAAGAGCAGCACAAGAACACTACAGGGCTCCATGCACCTAATAGGTCACTTCAGGATTATCTTTTGTGTGAGACCCAATAACCTAAAATGGCCCTTGGAGTGGCAGCAAGTAGTTCTCAAGAGCCTGTGCTTCCTGCCAGTGTGACTTAAGTCAAGCTTTGGCGATGTCTTCTTAGGGCTTAGAAAGCTCTAAGAAAAGCCTCCCTGGCATTTCCCAGCTTTGTTTACAATGCATCAACAAGCACCTGGCTGTCAATCTACTCTACTCGGAACTGGGGGAATACTTGTGCATTTCCCCTTCATTGTTTGTTAAATGTGCCTTCATTTTGGCTGCAGGTTTATTGGCTCCAAATTCTAGCCCTGAATTAATTATTGGCACTATTCATGGCCAGATTACCCAGTAAGTAAGGTACCCCACCGCCACCCCCATTTGTGAGTTTATTGCCCTCAGTGGTTTCAAACCGCCAACTTTTGGTTAGCAGTCGACAGCTTTAACTACTGTGCCACCAGAGCTCTTAAGCAAGGTACACATGGGCCCAATTGTGCCTTCCCACTAATCTGCAGTAAACAATTTCACCTGTCCCCTCACTGTCCCCATCATGTGAAACTGCTCACCACAAATTTGGAAGTAAACACAATTTATCCTGTGAGTACCTTGCTCAGTGCAAGCCAGTACATACAGTGCTTACTAGTTAACCCGCCCCTGGCTCTATTAACCTATTATTTAAAACAAATATTTCTGTCTGTACAACACTGATATATGTCTAAGACCTAAGGATTAAAATGCACCCTCATCCAGAGTAAATGTGCACAATACATTGTGCTATTTTATAACAGAATGGCAAGGGACAGGAAGAAAACTTGAGAGTTGGCATAATCTATTTCACTGTTTTGCATTGATCTACTATCATCAAATAAAAATGTCTAAAAAATGTCAATTTCTGTCTTTATTTTTAGTTTTGAAAAAACCATTTAAATTTACAGAAAATTTGCAAGAACTGCCGTATATCACTCACACAGTAACCCCACTCAACTCCCAATAATGTCCTTTGTGAACAGATCCGGTACAGGATCACACCTGTTGCACCTAGCTCTCATGTCTCTTCAGTCCCCTTCAGTCTAGGAACACCAGCCTGGGCTGCTTCCCTGATCATTTGCTTTCCTTTTGGGATTTCCAACTCCTGTAGTACCACTGCCCTTCAGTCACCTTCCTGATGTGGGTCAAGACTTTGTACCAGATTATGTTTTTTTCTTGTTCAAGCCCTGACCCCTACCACCTAGCTTGCTTCTTCACTCATACCTGCCTCATGTGTATTGACTGAATTTATGCATCATATTGTCTTGCTTTAAATGGTTGTATCTTGCTGGCAGAGTTTTATCTGGCTGGCAGTTAAACTACTGCCAGGTCCTCTTGATTCAGTACAGTTTGTTTTATGTTTTGTTGCGTTAAGTCTATTTCAGTTTTGTCTTGGGTCCTAGAATATGGCCCTTTCTTTTCTAGTTGTTTTCCCCAAAAGATGGCCTTTCAGGAATATCACCTGAATGTCTGCATTGTTCCTCAAGGCCTTTCCACACTGCCTGGCACTGAACACCGACATTCCCAGGACTGGGTGATCTTTGGCACCTTGTTTCAGCTACCAGCCCTGCAGCAAAAGCTCTCTGCTAGGCCTCACAGTCTTGCCCTGAACACCTACAGCAATGTCCTCAGCTGTGGACCCATAGGGATACCGTACACACTTCTGGAGCGCCCTTGGTACAGTGCTTCCTCTCATATCAAATTCTACCCGCTTAAGCAATCCCTAACCTGATCCCTACCTGCTCAGCTCAGTGGCATTGCTGCTCTGCTAGGCTCCATGTATGTCCCTGCTCTGCAATAAAGAAAGTGCTCCAGGCAGAAAGACACAGCAAACATAGAGCTCACCTCCCATGTTTCCCTTCTTTCAAAGCTCTGCACTGCCTATTGTCCAATGCCATATAGAAATACAGACTTATAGATATACAGTTTTCACTGAGAACAGTTTGGCACATAAATCTGTGACACTCAGGGGTCTTCTCTGATATTATGGAAGACCTCCCTCTTACAAATTACATTGAGCTGTATTTAATGAGAATCTGACTATGGTGGCTTAACAAAATAGGCAACTACCACAGCTTCCACTAGACTGAGTCCAGCACAACTAGATGGTTCCTGGCTACCACCACTGACTGTTCTGACAGGGATCACAACAGAGGGTCCCAGACAGAGCTGCAGAATAATGTAGAACAAAATTCTAACCCACAAAAAAAAGGCCAGACTTACTAGTTTGACAGACACTGGAGAAACCCTAAGAGTATGGCCCCCAGACACCCTTTTAGCTCATTACTGAAGTCACCCTTCACCCAAAGATTAGTCAGGCCCACAAAACAAAACAAGACTAAATGGGCACACCAGCCCAGGGGCAAGTAAGAGAAGGCAGGAGGGGACAGGAAAGCTGATAATGGGGAACTCAGTGTCAAGAAGAGGAGAGTATTGACATGTCATAGGGTTGGCAACTAATGTCACAAAACAATGTATGTATTCATTGTTTAATGAGAAACTAATTTGCTCCATAAAACTTCATCTAAAGCACATTTTAAAAAAAAGAGTTTAATGAATGAAAGCATTGGGAAAAAAAGGAAATGAGTTTTCTCATGAAATTAGAGGTACAGGAAGAGGAAATCCAGGGTTTATGCAACTGTGCAAGAAAATATTCAGGGTTCTAGAATCCCTTCTCATGTTCTCAAGATGGTTACTTCACCTCTAATGCAACTGTGTCCTAGGCAGGAAGAAAGTGGAAGGATAAAGGGGAAAAGACAAAGAGTCCCTTTAAAGTACTTCCTCAAAGGCCCTTCCTCCACACACAACAACTTCTGAGTACCTCTCACTGACCAGAATTTTGTCACATCATCACCCCTACTGTCAAGGGAGCCAGCCATTAAGTACTTAATTATACTGGGTTCTGTTATTAAACAATTGCAGAATAATTATGGGGTAGGCAACTAGCAATGTCTGCCCTAGAGTCTTTCAGACATGTTTGCATTTCACTGGCTGTGTTTGATTTAATTTTGTTTATCTCTGCAAGATAAATGAAATGTTGGTTCCTGGGTTTACAAAAGCCCAACTACCACTCAATTGATCAGTAGCTATAACTCCTACACTGAATATCAGAAAACTTGGCTTATTTAGTTACCTCTTTCTCTTACCCCACTGAGTGAAAAACAGCTACTTTAGCTAAGGCTTTTTTCTTTTCTTTTATTGTTGTACTTTAAGTGAAAGTGTACAATTCAAGTTAGTCTCTCATACAAAAATTTATACATAGTTATGTGACCCTAATTGCTCTCCCTATACTGTGACAGCCCACTTCTCCTTTCCACCCCTGATTTCCCGTCTCCATTCAACCATCTCCTGACCCTCCCATCTCACCTCCAGACAGGAGCTGCCCATTTAGTCTCATGTATCTCCTTGAGCTAAAAAACACACTCTTCACAAGTATCATTTTATGTCACATAATCCAGTCTAATCTTAGCCTGAAGAGTTGGCCTCGGCAGTAGTTTTAGTTCTGGGTTGACCATGATTTCTGGGATTCCTCCAGTCTAAGTCAGACCATTAAATCTGGTCTTTCTACTAGAATTTGAGTCCTGCACCCCACTTTTCTCCTGCTCCATCAGGGACTCTCTGTTGTGTTCCCTGTCAGGGCAGTCATTGGTGGTGGCCAGGCACCATCTAGTTCTTCTGGTCTCAGGCTGATGGAGTCTCTGGTTTATGTGGCACTTTTTTTCTCTTGGGCTAATACTTTCCTTGGGATTTTGGTGTTCTTCATTCTCCTTTACTCCAGGTGGGTTGGGACAAATCGATGCATTTAGATGGCCACTCACTAGCTTTTAAGATCACAGACGCCACTTACAAAAGTAGGATGCAGAACATTTTCTTAATAAACTTTGTTATGCCAATTGACCTAGATGTCCCCTGAAACCATGGTCCCCAGACCCTCGACCTTGCTACTCTGTCCCTCGAAGTGTTTGGTTGTATTCAGGGAACTTCTTAGCTTTGGTTTAGTCCAGTTGTGCTGACTTCCCCTGTAGTGTGTGCTGTCCTTCCCTTCAACTATAATATTTCTTGTCTACTATCTAGTTAGTAAAAAACCCTCTCCTCCCTCCTCACCTTTGTAACCATCAAAGAACATTTTCTTCTGTGTTTAAACCTTTTCTTAAGTCCTTATAATAGTAGTCTTATACAATATTTGTCCTTTTGTGACTGACTAAATTCACTCAACATAATGCCTTCCAGATTCCTCCATGTTATAAGATGTTTCACAGATTCTTCGTTGTTCTTTACTGTTGTGTAGTATTCCATTGTGTGAATATACCGTAACTTGTTTATCCATTCGTCCGTTGATAGGCACCTAGGTTGTTTCCATCTTTTTGCAATTGTGAAAAGTGCTGCAATGAACATGGGTGTGCATATATCTATTCATGTGACGGTTCTTATTTCTCTAGGATATATTCCATGGAACGGGATAGCTAGATCGTATGGTACTTCTATTCCTAGCTTTTAAACGAGCCACTAAATTGATTTCCAAAGTAGTTGTACCTTTCCACCAACAGTGTATGAGTGTTGAAGTCTCTCCAAAACCTTTGCAACATTTATTATTTTGTGTTTTTTTGGATTAATGTTAGCTTTGTTTTGGTGAGATGCTATGTCATTTTAGTTTTGATTTACTTTTCTGTAATGGCTAATGATTGTGAGCATTTCTTCATGTGTATGTTAGCCGCCTGGATGTCTTCTTTGGTGAAGTGCGTGTCCATATCCTTTGCCCATTTTTTAATTGGGATATTTGTCTTTTTGTTTTTGATGTTTTACAGTAGATTTAGATTTTAGAGATTAGATGCTGATCAGATTTGTCGTAGCCAAAAGTTTTTTCCCAATCTGTAGGTTGCCTGTTTAATCTTTTAGTGAAGTCTTTTGATGAGCGTAAGTATTTGATTTTTAGGGCTTCCAGTTATATAGTTTCTCTTCTGGTATTTGTGCGTTGTCACTTATGGTTCTTGTTCTGTTTATGCCATGTATTAGGGCTCCTAGAGTTGTCTCTATTTTATCTTCCATGATCTTTATCGTTTTAGATTTTATTTTTAGGTCTTTGATCCATTTTGAGTTAGTTTTTGTGCATGGTGCAAGGTATGGGTCTTGCAGATGGCTATCCAGTTATGCCAGCACCATTTGTTAAAGAGACTGTCTTATCTCCAGTTAACGGACTTTGGGCCTTTGTCAAATATCATCTGCTCATAGGTGAATGAGTTTATACTTGGATTCTCAACTCTGTTCCACTGGATCTATGTATCTGTTGTACCAGTACCAGGCTGCTTTGACTACCGTGGCGGTATAATAGGTTCTAAAATAAGGTAGTTTAATGCCTTCCACTTTGTTCTCCTTCTTCAGTAATGCTTTACTTATCCGGGGCCTCATGTTCTTTCCATATGAAGTTGGTGATTTATTTCTCCATCTCATTAAAAAATGCCATTGGAACTTGGACCAGGATTGCATTGTAACTACAGATTGCATTGAGTACAGTTGACGTTTTCACAATACTAAGTCTTCCTATCCATGAGCAAGGTATGTTTTTCCACTTATGCAGGTCTCTTTTGGTTTCTTGCAGTAGTGTCTTGTAGTTTTCATTGTATAGGGCTTTTACATCTCTGGTTAGATTTATTCCAAAGTATTTTATGATCTTGGGGACTATTGTAAATGGTATTGATTTGGTAATTTCCTCTTAGAAATTCTCTGTGTTGGTGTAGAGGAATCCAACTGATTTTTGTATGTTTGTCTTATATCCTGATACTTTGCTAAAATCTTCTATTAGTTCCAGCAGTTTTCTTGTGGATTTTTTGGGGTTTTCTGTGTATAAGATCATATCATCTGTAAATAGAGATACCTTGACTTCTTCCCTATTAATTTGGATGCCCTTTATTTCTTTTTCTAGCCTAATTGCTCTGGCTAGGACCTCCAGCACAATGTTGAATAAGAGTGGTGATAAAGGGCATCCTTGTCTGGTTCCCGTTCTCAAAGGAAATGTTTTCAAAGTCTCTCCATCTAGGATGATGTTGGCTGTTGGTTTTGTATAAATGACCTTAATTATGCTGAGGAATTTCCTTCTACTCTTATTTTGTTGAGGTTTTTTATCATAAATGGGTGTTGGACTTTGTCAAAAGCCTTTTCTGCATTGATTGATAAGATCATGTGGTTCTTGTCTTTTGTTTTATTAATTTGATGGATTACATTGATTGTTTTTCTAATGTTGAACCATCTCTGCATACTTGGTATAAATCCCCCTTGATCATGGTGAATTATTTTTTTGATATGTTGTTGAATTCTATTGGCTAGAATTTTGTTGAGGATTTGCATCAATATTCATGAAGGATATTGGTCTGTAATTTTCTTTTTTTGTGATGTCTTTTCCTGGTTTTGGTATCAGGGTTATGCTGGCTTCATAGAATGAGTTTGGGGGTAGTCCTTCCTATTCTATGCTCTGAAATACCTTTAGTAGTAGTGGTGTTAACTCTTCTCTGAAACTTTGGTAGAATTAACCAGTGAAACCATCCGGGCCAGGGATTTTTTTGTTGAGAGATTTTTAATTACTTTTTCAATCTCTTCTTTTGTTATGGGTTTATTTAGTTGTTCTACCTTTGTTTGTGTTTGTTTAGGTAGGTAGTGAGTTTCTAGAAATTTGTCCATTTCCTCTAGGTTTTCAAATTTCTTAGAGTACAATTTTTCATAGTATTCTGCTATGATTCTTTTAATTTCAGTTGAGTCTGTTATCTCCCATCTCATTTCTTATATGGGTTATTTGCTTCCTCTCCTGTTTTTCTTTTGCCAGTTTGGTCAAACATTTATCAATTTTGTTGATCTTTTCAAGGAACCAGCTTTTGGTCTTGTTAACTCTTTCAATTGTTTTTCTATTCTCTATTTCATTTAATTCTGCTCTAATTCTTATAATTTCCTTTCTTCTGGGGTCTGAGGACTTCTTTTGCTGCTCTCTTTCTACTTGTTAGAGTTGAAGGGTTAATGCTTTGATTTTGGCACTTTCTTCTTTTGGATGTGTGCATTTTTTGCTATAAACTGACCTCTGAGCACTGCTTTTGCTGTGTCCCAAAGGTGCTGGTAGGATGTGTTTTCATTCTCATTCGATTCTATGAGTTTCTTTATTGCATCCTTAATTTCTTCTATAACCCAGTAGTCTTTGAACAAAGTGTTGTTCAGTTTCCACTGGTTTGATTTTTTTTCCTTGTTTTTTCTGTTATTGTTTTCCACTTTTATGGCTTTATGATCAGTAAAGATGCTTTGTAATATTTCAATGCTTAGAATTCTGTTAAGGTTTGCTTTATGGCCTAATATGTGGTCTAATCTGAAGAATGTTCCATATGCATTGGAAAAGAAAGTACACTTCGCTGCTGTTGGGTGGAGTGCTCAGTATATGTCCATGAGAGCAGGTTGGTTGATTGCAGCATTTATATCTCCCATGTCTTTATTGACCTTCTTTCTGAATGTTCTATCCTTCACCGGAAGCGGTGTGTTGAAGTCTCCTACTATTATTGTAGAGATGTCTATCTGTCTTTTCAATGCTGTTAGAGTTTGTTTTATGTATTTTGGAGCCCTGTCATTGGATGTGTAAATATTTATTATGGTTATGTCCCCCTGGTGTATTGACCCTTTAATCATTATATAGTGTCCTTCCTTATCCTTTGTGGTGCATTTTAGTTTAAAGTCTTTTTGTCAGAGATTAATATTGCCAGTCCTGCTCTTTTTTGAGTTTTGTTTGCTTGATATATTTTTTTCCATCCTTTGAGTTTTAGTTTGTTTGTGTCTTTAAGTCTAAGGTGTGTCTTGTAGGCAGCGTATACATGGATCCTGTTTTTTTATCTATTCTGCCACTCCCTGTCTCTTTATTGGCACATTTAGTGCATTTTCATTCAGTGTAATTATTGATAGGTATCAGTTTAGTGCTGTCATTTTGATGTCTTTTTTAAAGTGTTGTTGACAGTTTCTTTGTTCCACTTAATTTTCTCTACTGAGTTGTTTTTCTTTATGTATTTTCTTTGCAGCTTTTTATTATTGTTGATTTGGTATTTGCTGAGTCTCTATATTTTTCTTATTTTTATTTTGATGTGTAGGATTGTTAGTTTCTTTTGTGGTTACCTTTTATATACCCCTATTTTTATAAGTTTAAACTAGTCTTTTATTTCTTTATATCACCTTGCCTTCTTCTTTGTATGGAAAATCTATGTCTACATTTTTTAGTCCATCTTTTTTACTTTAATGTTGTCATTTTTTATATATTGACATCTTTGTTTCCCTGTTTTCAGTGTTTTAGCTTTGATTTATTTTTGGGACTTCTCTATCTGGGTTGATATCTGGTTGCTCTGTCCTGTTTTCTGTTTGGGTTGTTATCTGATATTATTGATTTTCTAACTGGAGCACTCCCTTTGGTATTTCTTGTAATTTTGGTTTGGTTTTTGCAAATTCTCTAAACTTCTGTTTATCTGGAAATGCCCTAATTTCACCATCATATTTGTGAGACAGTTTCACTAGATATATAATTCTTGGCTGGCAATTTTTTTCCGTCAAGGCTTTATATGTGTCATCCCATTGCTTTCTTGCCTGTATGGTATCTGCTGAGTAGTCTGAGCTTATTCTTATTGACTCTCCTTTGTAGATGACTTTTCGTTTATCCCTAGCTGCTCTGAAAATTCTCTCTTATCTTTGGTTTTGGCAAGTTAGATTATGATATGTCTTGGTGACTTTCTTTTGGGATCTACCTTATGTGGGGTTTGATGATCATCTTGGATAGATATCTTATCATCTTTCATGATATCAGGGAAGTTTTCTGCCAACAAATCTTCAGCAATTCTCTCTGTATTTTCCATTACCCCCCCCCTGTTCTGGTACTCCAATCACTTGTAGGTTATTCCTCTTGTTAGAGTCCCACATAATTCTTAGAGTTTCTTCATTTTTTTAATCCTGTTACCTGATTTTTCCTCAAGTAACTTGGTGTCAAGTGCTTTATCTTCAGTCTCACTAATTCTGACATCTATTGCCTCAATTCTGCTCTTATGACTTTCTACTGAGTTGTCTAATTCTGAAATCTTATTGTTAATCTTCTGGATTTCTGATTGCTGTCTCTATGGATTCTTGCATCCTGTGAAATTTGTCATTATGGTCTTCTGTAATCCTATTAAGTTCCTCTATTGCTTTGTCTGTGTTTTTACTGATCTCCTTCCTGATCTCTTGAAGAATTCTGTACATTAATCTTTTGTATTCTGCTTCTGGTAATTCCTTGAAATTCTCTTCCTCTGGAAAATTTCTTGATTCTTTATTTGGAGAGCTTGCTGAAGCCATCATGTTCTGCCTCTTTATGTGATTTGATATTGACTGCTGTTTCCTCCAAGCCATCAATAAGTTAATATATTTATTTATTTTATGTTTGCTTACTGTGTCCTATCTTCTTGTTTTGTTTTGTTTTGATATGCCCAAATAGGCTGCTCGTGTGAGCTAGTCCAATCTTTGGTGCCCCTGAAGCCCCAACATCCTGCCACCAGGTGGCCAGAATTGCCATTAAGTTTGTAAGCCCAGGAGTCTGCCCACTCCTCCTGTGTGGATTCAGCTCAGGTGTCCAAGTAGTTGACCACCAAGTGTATGGGGCAGGCTGTCACCTACAGTCCTAGACAGACCTCGGTGACTGGTGTAGGCACAGACATCTGGCTGCAGCAGGCAGTCATACACTGAGCAAGGCAAGGGGCTGATGGCTGCCCCTGAGTGTCCAAGAGGAAAGTGTGTCCCTGTTCCCTAGAGCACGTACATGGGTGGGTTTTTGCACCCAGTGTTGTTGGCTGTAAGGACTAGGGGATACCACTTATTCTTGGGCCCCTGTTGCAGGTTGCTAAGTGGAATGGGTGGAGCCACCAGTCCTCAGGCACTTGATGTGGATAGGAGAAGACCCTGCTTAATGGGCAGAGCAGTGTCAAGTGTCACGAACCTGCCACTTCACAGCTGAAACATTTGAAGTTAGACTTCAGGTATGTAACATATTGTACTGTGGTAACGGGGTCCTACTCTGATGAAATGGGCCCACTCAAGTCTCTGCAGGGGGAAAGGCACTCAAAGTCCATGGACCCCTTATGGCTAAGGTCTTTTTCTGGTAAATTTAGATGTTAGGTAGCCAAGCAGTGTAATTTAAGCCATTAAAATAAAAAATACAATAACAATTTGTGGCATGATGGCACATTATGACAAAAGTCTTTTCTCAAAAAATAACCTATAAGGATATTTCTGCTGAAGAATTTGTTCAGGATTAAGATTGCTTATATGTTCTTAAGAAAACATCTACAAATTACTAGAAAATGATTCTTTTTCTGTTAAAACAATGCTAAATTAGAACAATTAATTAGCTACCATTCATTCATCTAAATCTTACAATGAATCCAAACAAATCTGGTGTAATTTAGATAGGATGGTGGAGAGCATGTAGCTAATAGCTAATAATCTACTCTGCCTAATTTTTTAAATTTAATTTTTAGAAGAGTTTGTGGTGAGGAGGGAACCCTTAATTTATTATACATGTGTTAAAAGCTATAATAACTTTATAGATAGAAAAAAAACCGGAAAACTGTCTACAGAAGGGTGACATCAACAAGAATTAAAATAATTCTCACAGCAAAATCCTGGAAAGACTCAGGATTTTGATACACCAGATATCTCTGAAAGCCAGCATAAAGGAAGAGGCTGAAAATGAGATTTGGTGGATAATTTGCTTAGCAGTTTAAACCAGATGCTCTTAATTTTTCTGAAGCTGCTCCTGCCCCACTCAGGAAGATCAGATTGGGTTAACCTGTTAGGGAGGTTGAACAAGAGCGCTAGGGACCTAGGGACCTAACACAAAGTTGTAGGCCAAGACATGACCATAGCAGAAACAAGAGAATTAATGAAATCCTGCATTCTAAAAAAAGAGATCCATCCTGGATCCTGGATGACTGATAAACCACCAGAAAAGAGAAAGGAGGCTTCCTCTCTGAAAAAAATAATCAAGCCAAGAAAAAAACATAGATACTACATGTAGGGATTCTCTAATGAGAAGGTCTACTATCACCCAGTCACTCTATACTGAAGCTCCCTAGTGACAAGATCCTTACTGAAAGGTTGGCAGCTTGTACCCACCCAGTGGATCCCTTGGGAGAAGAGACCCGTTGATCTGCTCCCATAAAGATTACCCCAGAAAACCTTATGAAGCAGTTCTACCCTGTCACATGCGATAATCTGAGTCAAAAGTCGACTCAATAGTACCCAACAACAACATGACAAGGTCCAGTTATACACAGAATTTCCAAGCAGTTTTTTAGTGCCGCATTCTTAATTTATAACTATCAGCTTAAGATCTTTGGATATTCAAGGAAAGTGTCTAACTTAAAAGGCAGACTGAAAAAAACAAAGGGAAAATAATTTTTTTTTTAATTGTACTTCAGGTGAAGGCTTACAGAACAAATAGTTTCTCATGAAACAGAAGTACACATATTGTTTTATGACATTGGTTAACAACCCCACAACATATCAATCCTCTAACTTCACAACCTCTTTTTTTTTTTTTTTGGTGAAAATACACAGGGCCAAAGATACACCATTTCAAAAATTTCTACATGCACAATTCAGTGACATTGACTATGCTCTTCCAATTGTGCAGCTATTCTCAATTAAGATGAAGGCTCACAGAACAAAATAGTTTCTCATTTAACAGTTACTACAAATGTTGCCCTATGACAATGGTTAACAATCTCACAACACATCAACAATATCCTTACTCAACGTCAGGTTCCCTATCACCAGCTTCCTTGTCCCCTTCTGCCTTCTGGCCCTTGTCACTGGACTACTATACTTCGTTAGCCTCATTTGGTTTTACGGGGCTGTCCACTCCCAGGCTGAACAGTGAACCTCAGAGATAACTTCACCACTGAGCTAAAACGGTGTCTGGGGGCCATACTCTCAGGGTTTCTCCAGTTTCCTTTAGGTCAGTAAATCTGGTCTTTTTTTTTTGTGAGTTAGAATTATGCTCTACATCCTTCTCCAGCTCTGTCCAGAACCCTCTGTTGTGATCCTGGTCAGAGCAGTCAGTGGTGGTAGCCGGGCACCATCTAGCTGTAATGGACTCAGTCCGGTGGAGGCGTTGCGAGCTGTGGACAATTAGTCCTTCGGACTAATCTTTTCCTTGTATCCTGTTCTCTTCATACTCCCTTGCTCCCGAAGGGATGAGACCAGTGGAGTATCTTAGATGGCCGCTCACAGGCTTTTAAGACCCCAGACACTACTCACCAAGGTAGAATGTAGAGCACTGTCTTTATAAGCTGTGTCATGCCAATTGAGCTAGATGTTCCCTGAGACCATAGTCCCCAGAGCACTCCGCCCAGCAAGTCAGTCCCTCATGGAGTTTGGATGTGTCTATGGGGCTTCCATGACCTTACCTTGTACAAGGTGAGCTAGTTTATCCTGTACTGTGTACTGTCTCACCCTTCACCCAAGATACCACTTATCTATTATCTATTTAGTATTTCCCCCCCCACACCCCTCCCATCCTTGGTAACCAACAAAGATTGTTACATTTTGTGTTTGAACTTTTTCATGGGTTTTTACAATAGAGGTCTCATACAATATTTGTCCTTTTCTGATTGACTTATTTCACTCAGCATAATGTCCTCCAGTTTCATCCATGTTATGAGATGCTTCACAGATGCATTGTTGTTCTTTCTCGTTGCATAGTACTCCGTTGTGTGTATGTACCATAGTTTGTTTATCTATTCATCTGTTGATGGGCATCTAGGTTGTTTCCATCGTTTTGCTATTGTGAACAATGGTGCCGTGAACATAGGTGTGCATATGTCTATTCGAGTGATGACTCTTATTTCTCTAGGATATATTCCTAGGAGTGGGATTGCTGGATCGAATGGTATGTCTATTTCTAGCTTTCTAACTAAGTGCCATATCATTTTCCAAAATGGTTGTATCATTTTGTATTCCCACCAGCAGTGCATAAGTGTTCTGATCTCCCCACAACCCCTCCAACATTTGTTATTCCCAGTGTTTTTGATTCGTGCCAGTAATGCCGGGGTGAGATGGTATCTCATTGTGGTTTTAATTTGCATTTCTCTAATGGCTAGTGATTGCGAGCATTTCATCATGTGTCTGTTGGCCATTTGAATGTCTTCTTTGGTGAAGTGTCTGTTCATTTCCTTTGCCCATTTTTTAATAGGATTATTTGTCTTTTTGTTGTAGAGGTGTTGGATTTTCTTGTAGATTATGGATATTAGACCTTTGTCTGATTTGTACTGTCCAAAACTTTTTTTCCCAGTCTGTAGGTTCTCTTTTTACTCTTTTGGTGAAGTCTTTTGAAGAGCATAGGTGTTTGATTTTTAGAAGCTCCCAGTTATCTAGCTTATGTATTGGGGTTTGTACATTGATGGTTCTGGTTTGTATCCTGTTAATGCCATGTATTAAGGCCCGAAGTGTTGGTACTCTTTTTTCTTCTGTGAACTTTATAGTTTTTGGCTTTATATTCAGGTCTTTGATTCATTTTTGATTGGTCTTTCTATACGGCGTGAGGTATGGGTCCTGTTTCATTCTTTTGCAGATGGAAATCCAGTTTTCCCAGCACCATTTGTTAAAAAGACTGTCTTTTCCCCATATGATGGAATTTGGGCCCTTGTCAAAGATCAGGTGACCGTAGGTGGATGGATTTACATCTGGGTTCTCAATTCTGTTCCATTGGTCATATGTGTCATTGTACGAGTACCAGGCTGTCTTGACTACTGTAGCTGTATAGTAGGTTCTGAAGTCAGGTAGTGTGAGTCCTCCGCCTTTATTCTTCTTCTTCAGTAGTGCTTTACTTATTCAGGGCTTCTCCTCTTTCTATATAAAATTAATGATTAGTTTTTCCACCTTTTTGAAGAATGTTGTTGGTATTTGGATTGGGATTGCGTTGTATTTGTAAACTGCTTTGGGTAGAATTGCCATTTTCACAATGTTGAGTCTGCCTATCCAGGAGCATGGTATGTTTTTCCATTTATGTAGATCCCTTTGGGTTTCTTGCAGTAGTGTTTTGTAGTTTTCTTTGTATAGGTCTTTTACATCCCTGGTCAGATTTATTCCTAAGTATTTGATCTTTTTAGGGGCTATTGAAAATAGTATTGTTTTCTTGATTTCCTTTTCATCCTTCTCCTTACTGGTATATAGGAATCCAACTGATTTTTGAACGTTTATCTTGTATCCTGCTACTCTGCTGAATCTTTCTATTAGTTCCAGTAGATTTCTTGTGGAGTCTTTAGGGTTTTCTGTGTATAGTATCATATCATCAGAAAACAGGGACAGTTTAACTTCTTCATTACCAACTGGGATGCCCTTTATTTCTTTTTCTTGCCTTATTGCTCTAGCTAGAACTTCCAGCACAATGTTAAATAGGAGTGGTGATAAAGGGCATCCTTGTCTTGTTCCTGTTCTCAAGGGGAATGTTTTCAGCCTCTCTCCATTAAGAATGATGTTGGCCGTTGGTTTTGCATAGATGACCCTTATTATGTTGAGAAATTTCCCTTCTATACCTATTTCATTGAGAGTTTTTATCAGGAATGGGTGTTGGACTTTGTCAAATGCCTTTTCTGCATCAATTGAGATGATCATGTGATTCTTTTCTTTCCTTTTATTTATGTGGTGGATTACGTTGATTGATTTTCTAATGTTGAACCATCCTTGCATATCTGGTGTGAAGCCTACTTGGTCGTGGTGTATTATTTTTTTGATATGATGCTGAATTCTATTGGCTAGAATTTTGTTGATTATTTTTGCATCTATATTCATGAGAGATATTGGTCTGTAATTTTCTTTTTTTGTGACGTCTTTGCCTGGTTTTGATATCAGCGTTATGCTGGCTTCATAGAATGAATTTGGAAGTGTTTCTTCCACTTCTATGCTCCGAAATAGCTTGAGTGTACTCGTACTAGCTCTTCTGTAAGTGTATTGTAGAATTCTCCAGTGAAGCCATCTGGGCCAGGGCTTTTTTTTGTTGGGAGATTTTTTATTCCCTTTTCAATCTCCTCTCTTCTTCTGGGTCTGTTCAGATTTTCCACATCACTTTGATGTAGTTTGGGTAGGTTGTGTGTTTCTAGAAATTTATCCATTTCCTGTAGGTTTTCAAATTTGTTGGAGTATAGTTTTTCATAATATTCTGTTATAATCCTTTTGATTTCAGTTCAGTCCATTGTAATGTCACCCATTTCATTTCTTATTTGTGTTACTTGTGTCCTCTGTTGTTTTTCTTTTGTCAGTCTGGCCAGTGGTTTGTCAATTTTGTTGGTTCTTTCCAAGAACCAACTTTTGGTTTTGTTAATTCTTTCTATTGTTTTCTGTTCTCTATTTCATTTATTTCTGCTCTGATCTTTACTATTTCCTTTCTTCCGGTGGTTGTGGGCATTTTTTGCTGTTCTCTTTCTATTTGTTTGAGTTCTGTAATTAATGTTTTGATTTTGTGCCTTTCTTCTTTTTTGATATGTGCATCTATTGGTATAAATTGTTCTCTGAGGACTGCCTTTGCTGTGTCCCAAAGGTTTTGGTATGATGTGTTTTCATTCTCATTTGATTCTTGGAATTTTTTTATTCCATGTCTGATTTCTTCTATTACCCACTGATGTGAAAGCAGGGTATTACTCAGTTTCCATGTAATTGATTTTTTTTCCTTGCTCTTTCTATTGTTCATTTCTACCTTGATCGCATTGTGGTCAGAGAAGAAGGTTTGAATTATCTCAACCTTTTGGATCTTGTTGAGGATTGCTCTGTGGCCTAAGATGTGGTCTATTCTGGAGAATGTTCCTTGTGCATTGGAAAAGAATGTGTACTTTGCAGCGGTTGGATGGAGTGTTCTATATATGTCTATGAGGTAAAGTTGGCTGATTGTGCCCTTTAGGTCTGCTGTAGCTTTGCTGAGTTTCTTTTTAGTTGTTCTGTCCTTTACTGAGAGTGGTGTGTTGAAGTCTCCTACTATTATTGTGGAACTGTCAATTTCTCTTTTCAGTGTTGCTAGAGTTTGTTTTATGCATTTTGGAGCCCTGTCATTGGGTGTGTAGATATTTATTATGGTTATGTTTTCATGATGGATCATCCCCTTAATCATTATTTAGTGTCCTTCTTTGTCTTTTATGGTAGATTTAATTTTAAAAATCTATTTTATCTGAGATTAGAATTGCCACTCCTGCTCTTTTTTGGTAGTTGTTAGCTTGCTATACTTTTTTCCAACCTTTGACTTTTAATAAATTCACATCTTTGTTTCTAAGGTGTGTCTCCTGTAGACAGCATATTGATGGATCCTGTTTTCTTATCCATTCTGTCACTTTCTGTCTCTTTATGGGTGGATTGAGTCCATTTACATTCAGTGTAATTATTGATAGATGTGGATTTGTTGCTGTCATTTTGTAGTGCTTTTTCTTGTGAAGCTGACATTTTCTTTGTTCTTCTTACTCTCTTGTGCTGAGTTACTTTTGTTTGTCGATTTTTTTTCATTTCTTTTGTTTCTGTATGTTTTGTTTTTGCTGAGACTTTATGTTTTTCCTCTTTTTTTATGAGTATGTTTGTTAACTTTCTTTGTGTTTACCATAAATTTTACCCTTATCTTTCTAAGTTTGAAGCAGTCTACTATTACTTGGTATCACCTTGCCTTCCTCTCCATTAGAAGGTTCTATACATATGCCATTTATTCCCTCTTTTGTTGTTTTTATTGTTGTTGTCATTTACTGATTAACTGCTCTGATTCCCTGTTGTATTTCTTTTGGTTTTAGATAGTCCTTGAGAGTTCATTTCCTAGATTGATATCTGGCTGGTACGATCCTGTGTCCTAGCTTCTGCCTGTGAGCTGAAGCTGTTTGTCCTCAGATTGAAGAACTCCCTTTAATAATTCTTCTACGTTTGGTTTGACTTTTACATATTCCCTTAATTTCTGTTTATCTGCAAATGACTTAATTTCACCATCAAATTTGAATGAGAGTTTTTCAGGATATATTATTCTTGGCTGGCAATTTTTTTCTTTCAAGATTTTATATATGTCATTCCATTGCCTTCTTGCTTGCATGGTTTCTGCCAGATAATCTGAGCTTAGTGTTATTGTTTCTCCTCTGTATGTGACTTCTTGTTTTTCACGAGCTCCTCTCAGGATTCTTTGAGTGTCTTTGGTTTTGGCAAGTGTGAATATATGCCTTGGTGATTTTCTTTTGGGTTCTCTTCTATATGGGGTTCGTTGAGCTTCTTGGATGGCCAGCTTTTCATCTTTCATGATATTGGGGAAGTTTTCTGTCAGTAGTTCCTCAATGATCCTCTCTGTGGTTTCTGTTTTCTCCCCCTGTTCTGGAATTCCAATCACTTGGAGATTTTTGCTTTTGACTGTGTCCCACATAGCTCTCAGGGTCTCTTCAGTTTCTTTGTTCTTTTTTCTGAGTTTTCCTGAAATAGAGTTGTATCCAGGTGTTTGTCTTCAATTTCACTGATCCTGTCTTCCACCATTTCAGATCTGCTTCTCAGCCCTTATATGACTTCATCCATTTCTGAAATCTTGTTGTTTATCTTTTGGATTTATAATTGTTGTTTTTGTGTAATTTCTAGTTGTGAATTTATTTTGGCATTTTGTTCCTGCATTATTTTCCTGAATTCTTCCAATTTTTTGTCCATATTTTCCATGAATTTGTCTATTTTTTCCTCATGTTTGTCAGCTTTTTGCCTCAGCTTTTGGAGAATTCTGAGTATTATAGATTTGAATTCCCTATCAGGTAGTTCTAGTGCATTTCTTCCAGGGGAGAGTCATCTGGTGTTTTATTTTGGATGCCTACTGGAACCATCCTGTCCTGTTTTTGTAAATGTTTTGTTATTGTCTGCTGTCTTCAGGGCATTCAGTAGTTATTTTTCTTGTTTATTGATTGTAGATTTGTTTGTTTTGTCCCTTTTTAAAAAATAAAATTTGACTATGAGCAGGTGTACTGTGTGTTCTTTGTTGTTTGCTCATCTGTGGGCACAATACTCTTCACCTCCTTCTTCATCTGGCAGGGTCAGTTACTCAGATATGGTATGGCAGGGCAGGTCTAGCTGAAGAGGAGTTGCTGGGACGGGTTGTTTGTGGCACTTACTATAGCCACCAGAGCATGTTGGTAATCAGTACAGGACAGGTTCCAGTAGGCCATGCCTGTGCTGCTTGGTGATGTGATGTCAAGCGCATGGTGCGGGTAGGCAGGATGCAGCGGGGAGATTGTTATGTGTGGAGCTAAGATGGATATGGGAGAGAGGAAAGAGGAACAGGAGCAAAACACATAGAAACAAATAAAAAAGAATGCTAGGGGAGCTTGCCATTGGAGTAGAGAGATGAGTGACTATGAAATGGAGAAAAACAGAAAGAGGAGGAGGAAGAAAAGAAAAGAATGAGTAAATAAGAATCAGAAAGGTTAAAGAACCACCAAGTTTCCAGGGATCCCACTGGTGCAGCTATGAAGTCTGGGGAAGTTGCTCTCAGGTGTTGCAATACAACCTGCCTAGAAGGCATAGAAGTATACAACACCAGGTATTCAGGGTACAGAAAGAGAAGGAAGATATAGAGAGATGAGAAACTGAGCAATTAAGAAAGACAAAAAGGGAAAAGGAGGAAAAAGAAAACAAAACAAATTTAAAAAAAGAAAAAAACAAGAAAGGCTCCCATAGAAACTGAAGGAAAAAAAAAAAACCAGCTTAAAAAGAAATGCCCTCGGGGATCCCTCTGCACGTCTGTGGAAGCCGAAGGGGAGTCTCCCTGCCACGCAGCTCAGCCTGGCCAGAAAGGGCTCCCAACTCAAGAAAAGGAAAAGAAAACAAACAAACAATTGAAAACAAACAAACGAGCAAAAGCCCAGGATCCCACCAGCACAGCAGCCCCAACCGGGAAGCAGCTCCACACTTGAACAGAGCTCCGCAGCCCCTCAGGAAGAAGCAAAGATGGCGCACGGAGCCAGGTACTTGAGCAAAGTGAGGGGGAGGTGGTGAGAAGCTAGTAAGAAATCAAAAGAAGCAGGAAAAAAATAACACTAGCAGCCAACAAATGGCACTCAGAGAGCCAGCTACTGCTAGCTGGTGTTTCTGGACAAGAGACTGTGTCCGTGGGAAGCAGAGGGGGCCGAGTGTGGGTGAAGAAGGGTAGAGAGTGGGAAAGTGCATATCACAAATTGCCAGAGCTCTGCAGCCCCTCAGGAAGAAGCAAAGAAGGCGCAAAGAGCGAGGTACTTGAGTGAAGGAGGGGGAGGTGGAGAGAGGTAAGGAAGAAATAAAAACAAGTGGAAAAAAAGCAACACCAGCAGCCAACAAATAGCTCTCAGAGAACCACCCATTCGGGTGTGTGGAATCCAAGCAGCTATTGTTTCCCAGTCAAGAGACTGTGGCCGTGGGAAGCAGAGGAGGCTGAGTCAGGGTGAAGAAGGGTGGGGCATGGGAAAGCGTATATCACCAATTATTGGTTGTTTTGTCTCCCGCTGGAAGCTCCTTGAGGCTGCTTTCTCGTAACCCCTGTTTGCTGGTCTCTGATAGGAGTCCAAGATGGCGGATCCTCACTGTGTTAGCTGGTAGGGGACCTCTGCATGAATCTCTCCTCGCTCTCTGTTCTCTGTCAGTTTTCTCACTCCATTTGGTGCTTGGCTGAGTTCTTTATCTCTTCATTTGATGTTTTAGGATTTCAGGATTGTTGTATTCTCTCTTTGGCTTAGTTTTTCGGATCTTTGCTGTGGAGGGACGGCATGGTGCTTCTGCCTAGAGTGCCATTTTGCTGGAACTCTCTTTTTTTTAATTTTTTGAAAATGCACTCATAATTCATAAAATAAAATATTAAGTAAAATAAATATTAAAGTTCCAGGATTGTCATTTTGCTTTAATAGTATAAGCAAAAAAAAAGTAGCAGTAGAAACACATTATTTTGCATGGAGGCAAATACCAGGTTTTGAAAATTACCTCTTTAGTCTACAGTATATTGGTATCATATTTCTATATAATATGGACCTATATCATTCTTTTAATATACATTTTGAAGTCATAATAAGTAGAACAGAGTGCTGTTGGACCAGGAGTCAATACATAGATTGATGTACTACTATCCTGTTGCTGTCCAGTCTATTCCCATTCACAGTGACCCTATAGGACAGAGTAGAACTGCCCCATAAGATTTCCAAGGAGTGGCTGGTGGATTCAAAAGGCCGACCTTTTGGTTAGCAGCCGAACAGTTAATCACTGCACCACAAGGGCCCAATGTACCACTACAGAAATTCAAATATGTTTACAAATGACATTTGTAACAAAGGAGAATTTTCAAAGGATCAAGGAAAGCATGACTGAATGATTAGCCTACCTGAGTAAGTATTATGTGGACAGATAATCTTAGGCCCCGTTGGCAAAACTAAGATAAAATGCCCTCAGTGTATAAAATGAAGTCATGTGTATTTAGTAAATAGCGAGTACTATCTGGTTGATCTTCAAATTTGCCATCAATTTTTAGAGAAGAATGTTCATGGTACTAACATAAAACTTACACGTGCCTCACACAATATAGTTCCTCCTTTCTTATAAAGAAAAAAAAAAAAGCAACATTTTCTTACTCTTTTCTAGCAATTAGGCTGTAAGTCAGAAGGTCCAAGATGAAGTTCCAGCTCTGCACACCAACTCTGTGACTTTGAGTAAACAGCATAATCTCTGAACCTCTGCTTCTCTAAGAAATGGGAATAACTCCAAGGTTGCTGTGGGTGGGAATTGACTCAACGGCAATGGATTTGGTTTTCATTTAATTTCATGGTAACTGTTTTAGTCATCTAGTGCTTCTCTAACAGAAATAACACAAGTGGATGGTTTTAACAAAGAGAAATTGATTCTCTCACAGTCTAGTAGACTATGAGTCCAAATTCAAGGCGTCAGCTCCAGGAGAAGGCTTTCCCTCTCTGTTGGCTCTGGAAGAAGGTCCTTGTGATGCATCAGTCTTCCCTTGGTCTGGGAGCATCTCAGTGCAGGAACCTCTGCTCTAGACACTGCTTTCTTGATGGTATGAGATTTCCATGTGTCTCCATTCACTTCTCTCTTTTATATCGCAAAAGAGGTTGGCTTAAGACACTATCCAATCTTGTATACCTCATCCGTGTAACTGCCGCTAATCCATTTTATTAGATCATAGTGATTGAATTTACAACAGATAAGGAAATCACATCAGATTACAAAATGGTACACAATTATACAATACTGGGAATCATGGCCCAGCCAAGTTGACAAATATTTTGGGTGGACACAATTCAAACTATGACAGTAACCCTATGCAGACATGCTTTGAAAACAACAAAGCACCTAAAAGTTGAAAAATTGGCTTTAGAGTGATTATTGCTTAAAAGGACAAATCTACATGTAACTTTGTGGGATAAAGGATATTCTCAAGATTTGCAAAATATGTATATTCCTTCTCAGGGTCAATGCTCCTGATTAGAGTATATTGCATTTTTGAAGGTTCTGTTTTAGAAAGAACACATCCCAGGAGTGAATTACTCCAGACCAGACTTCCCAACCCCTGCTGGATATATAAATATAAAAATGAGGGAATTTTTATATGTGAATGAGCAAGAGAATGAGTGAGCTAGTGGGCACAGTATTATCTCTTTCTGTTCTCCTCCTTCCTGCCTGCTCCCCAGCACCATCACCCTCCAATGTTGCCTTTGGGGATGGCAGCAGGAAGGGCACGGAAGGCTCCTTTGGCTTAAAGGTGAGAGGGCAGCAACTCTCCTCCTAACTTCCCACCAAAATGCACCCCCACTGGGAGAGCTGGTGGAGTCGTCGCCCCCTCCCTGTAAAAGACACTTTATTAAGGCTCCCTCACCCCATCCCCTCCACTTCCTGAGGGCTAATTCTAGGGAGGAAGAGATTCTTGCTGCCCCAGTCTAGAGTTTTGCCTCTGGCTGGTAGAAAGGAAATTATGGAGTTTTTTAGTGCTTCTTAGTGGAGGGTACCTCAAGCACCAGTCCCCACTCCAGGGTCATCTCTGAGATGGCCACCATCAATATCCCTCCCAGACAGGCCCTTCTCCTGTCCAGTGCTCCCACTGAAGCTCCCAGAGCTAGATACTTTTTTGGTAAACAGTCCTCCAACTGCCCCTCCCCTGGGGACTGAGGAGGAGGTAGAGAACACCCAGGAAGGGCAAGCGGGCAGCCCTGTTTGGGGGTTAATGTTTTAATAATTTTTGCTGAATTCCTTTACAACTAAATAACACAAATATTGTTATAAATAAATTATACAAAAGAGTGAACCATTGTATTTTGCTGCATGAAAGAAATGGATTTCAGAATATATAAGATTTCATTTGCTAAATTCACAGAAACATGTTTAAGTAATAAATATCAAAATTGAGCTATAACTCATAGTAGACAGCTTGTGGTTGTTTTTTGTTTGTTTGTTTTAGAACAGACAATTTTAAAACACTATATTTAGAATCCAAAACATGTTTGGTTTTTAATTTCTTCTTTCCAGTGTTCCCTGTTATTGAAAAAAAATTCCTTAAATAAATTTTAGAGACTATAGAAACCATTTATATGGAGATAATTGGTTCCACGTGATCTTTTGATTTGCTTCGGTTTCAAAAATTCCATAATAGTGGACTTTCAGGAGCTAAATTTTGGATATTGTCAACACCATTTTTTGTTAAAATCAGTTCCTGAAAAACATAGATTTTAGAGGTAAGCCAGTCAGGTTTACTTAGCAGTTTTTGAATTAAATGTCAAAAACTTGGAAAGTTGGGGAAACTTAGGCATCTTTAAGGTTGTTGGGGTTGGAGACAAACTACTTAAGCAGTGTGTTAGTCAGGACACCTTCAGTTTTAAATGGCAGAATCCCAACTCAAACAAGCCTAAAGAAGAAAAAAGGGGTGAAGGAGTATTACATGGCTTGCTAGGAAGAACAGCAATAGATCCAAATATTGGATTAGGTCTCCCTTTTCCTCCTTCCCTGTATCCCTCATCACTCCTCTTATGGTGTTATTTTTCTATCCCTCTCTTTACCCCTTCTTCCTTTGCTCTTCATCTTTGTTTTTCTGTGATTTAACCTAATTTTTTTTTTCCTGAGGATTTGATTCTTCCAAGCACTGGGAAATGGTTGGCCTACAGTTGACTCCAGGCTCAGAAATCCTGGATTAGCTACCCCCCAGAGGAGGGAGACAGCATTTATTTCCCAGAACCTCTATGTAAAATCCCAGTGAAGTCTTCTGACTGGCCCAGCTTGAATCTTGTGCCCATCTCTAGGACAAGATCTGTTGGGACTTGTGGGACAAAGAATTTGGTTTGCCCTAGAGTTTTGACTGAGTTTTACATATATATATATATATAAAACTAGTGAACATGGGTTACATTTCAAATTATTAGGAGTAAATCATATTGAAAATGCTCTCCATATAAAATTTTTAAAAATTTAATTTCTAAAATTAAGTGGAAAATTAAATAGTTATCATTCATTCCATAAATAATTCAGGTTTTTAAATCTTTTTCCCATCTTTGGATGTCTTGGAAGGGTGGGAGTTTGCCCAAATCAATCAACATTCCTTGCCCTGTGTTTAAAATTCAAAACTCAACATGTGATAAATATTTAAATTTTAACAAAGCCCTCAACTTATTTTCAGTAGCCTCTTCAAATTGAGTTCCCTGGAGAACAGACTTGTTTTGATAATGTCTGCTCTGTGAAAAGTAGTCCTTGGGAGTGGTGCAAATGGTTAAGTTTGTGGCTACTTACCGAAAGGTTGGTGATTGGAACCCACCCAGAGGCACCTCAGAAGACAGGCCTAGCAGTATGCTTCCAAAATGTCACAGCCCTGAAAACACTACGGAGCACAGTTCTCCTCTGCAGTACACTGGGTCATCATGAGTCAGAAATAGACTCAATGACAGTTGTTTTTTTCTTGTTTGTTTGTTTTGTTTTGCTCTCTAAAATAATGTCCTGTGCAAAATGACAAGAGACATTGTAAGGTAGAATTGACACTAAATTCAATGATTCCCCAAAGACTTGAAGGATGGTGCTCTTCACAAATGTCTTCGAAATTCTAGTGCATGACCCAGGAAAGCAATCTTGTAGACCTTGTTCACAGTTTCATCTCCCTATCCCATCTCAGTAAAAATGTGAACTCAAGTGACTCAGCTTCTTCTCAGACTCCAGCCTTGCCCATCTCAGGAAAAATCACCAATCTCTTTCCCTCACTCCTGATTTTCCTGTCAATACATTAACAGTTAACTTGTTTACATAGTAATTTGGTTTGATAAACAGCTTGTGGGTAAGATGGGGGGAGAGGAGATTTTAGAGATCTAACACTTCTCGTCCTGTGCAGACTTTTAGTGTTTTTAGTCACAATGGATAAGAGAGAAGCAATACCACCTGCAATCACAAGGAAGCCAACTCAGAGAGACTGACTTGACACATCTTGGTCATTCAAAAGCTGAACTGAATTCAACAGCTCTTGGGTCTGGGATTATAAATAACATCTTAAGTAGGATTTTTCCAATATGGAAGAATTTTTTTTTTTTTCTTCAAGCCTTTGACCTTGGCCTTGCTCTCTTAGGCCCCCAGAGGTCTGGTTCATTTTTGGACACATAATTTTCACTGCTAAATGCATTCTATGCTCATCTGTTCCCTGTTCAACTTCTTTGATTACCTGCATTTCTCTATTTTGACTTGCTCTCTTTCTTAATCTGATTTCAAACAAAACATTTTCCTTGCATCTGTATTTATCTACTTCCATTCAGCACATTTGAGATTTTGGCTTCTACTCCCAGATATACCCCGGCTTTGGGGACCCCTTGACTTAAAAAGGAGTCCTGGTGACACAGTGGTTAAGAACTTGGCTGCTAACCAAAAGGTCAGCAGTTCGAATCCACCAGCTGCTCCTTGGAAACCCTATAGGGAAGTTCTACTCTATCCTATAGGGTTGCTATGAGTCAGAATAGATTTAATGGCAAGAGTTTTTTTGTTTGTTTGTTTGTTTGTTTTTTTTTACTTAAAAAGTAACTAATTTTGAAATATATCTGCCTCTCCTGAGTACGAAAACTAATGGCAGTGGGAAAAAGAATACACAAAAGAAGGCGTCTTTTAATTAAATACTCTCTGTAGAGAGTAATATGCACATACCCATACATAGACAAATGATATAAAAATAGCTAGACAACCAAGAATTGGTTGTATAGAGGGGTGATTTATTTTACCTAATTATTCAGTTTGTTGATTAATATATTTTCATTTTTTCCTTGTTTTTTTCCTAGTATCTAACCTTTCACCGGAAACCCTGGTGGTGTAGTGGTTAAGAGCTACAGCTGCTAACCAAAAGGTCATCAGTTCAAATCCACCAGGCACCCCTTTGAAACCCAATGGGGCCATTCTACTCTGTCCTACAAGGTTGCTATGAGTTGGAATTGGGTTTGGAATCGGAATCAACGGCAACAGGTTTGGTTTTGAGTTTTAACCTCTTACCATTTCACTAAATTGAAAGATTAAGATTTCTTAAATTAATGTATAAAATGAAATTTAGAATTTGTGAATTTCAATGATTTGTGCACTAAGGTTATCAAGCAAGATTTGATTATCTTTGAAGAAATATTAAAATCTAAATAATTCCAAAAGATTTAAATATCTGTCCTTCTAAATTTGAGACTTTCATGACTGGAAATGAGGAGAAAATTGATTGTTAACTTTTTCTTCTGGTACTGGGGAACTTAAGGTACACAATTTATTCATGTCAGTAGCTAAAATACTTCTTTAAGCTAGTATTGTTTCTTTGTAGATAATCCATACATTGCATTATCCACTCACCCAACTTTATCCATTACATTTGTCATTGTGTCTGGATGTTGTTATATGAAATATCTGCTTTAGTGGTCATTTAAAATTCAAGGGAATAATAATAAAAACAAATTCATCTTTCACCCTTTAACATTTCACTGCACTGGTAAGAATATACGGCACTGCAATAAAAACGAGGGTATCATTTATACTTACGTTTTAATTGTATATGTTAGATCTATTCTTATATCTTGAATCAGTTCTTTCTTATAGTTTAAGCTATTTGAGTACGACTGCTTTGTTTGGCAGGATTTTTCCCAGGCTTCCTTTTTCGGTTGCTTTCCAAAGGTGCAAAAATAATCCTGTCACAACAGAGAAGAAGAGCTTATAAAGATGCTTTAAAAACCTTATCACCAGGAAACAGTGCACAGTGTATTGTATAATATAGTGTCTTGAAATACTTCTGCTTACCTCCTCATTGATGCTGCTACAATATTTACGTAACACTGCTAACTAATTCTTCATTATGTAGGTTATTTATCCTTGCTTTTGGAGACTGTCTTCCCAGCACATTTAATGTTACCAAATTGAAGCGTTGTTTTTTATTTCCACCCACTGTTTGGCTATGGTGTGTCTCTTCTCAGTTCTGAGGCTGCATTGGTGGCTCAGGATTCATGTTTACTGCTCTTTGGGGTACTAAGTAAAGGAGTAGGAGGGGGTCTGTGTCAGGACAGAGTCTTGGCTAGCCATCAAGGCAAGTTATTTATGTCTTCAAGATGGGCTGTTTCAGAACAAGAAAAAAATAAAAGAGGAAAAATAAAATAAAATAAAGGAGCTGCTTTTGTTCAGAGAAATAGTTGTCCTGGGAGCAAAAAGTAAAAGTGGAAACTAATATTTTAGAAAAGACTTCAGCAGAAAGACATTTTTAATGCAAGATTTCAGAGGATAGGGGAAATTATTTGAAGTATTAAATGTTTTCAAGACTTTCTATGTTGAATACATTTTTAAACCCTAGGCTAGATGTTTTTGTTAACATTTCACGTTGCAGAGTTGATTCAAATCAGAAAAAAAAAAATCAGATTTACGTGTGACTGAGGAACACTCCAAGGCAAACAAGAATGTAGTGCGCTTCTCTCTACCTAGTTTCAACCTGAAGGTCTATCCGGATGGACAGGGTCTTTGAGTTCCCTCTTTAACATTTCAACACTCTGTTAGGCTTGGTTTTCCATTAATTTCCTTGCACATGTGTCTACCATTACAGCATGGTGCCTCAGGCTGAGATCATCCAGGTTTCAAACACAGTTGTCGGTCCCACTTCACAAATAAGTCACTTCATCAAGCAGCAACCAACAATGTCTTGGCTCATACTCACCCTCTAATCTCCTGGAGCTTAAATACATTGCTTCTCAAATGCATTATTCTTCCAGCAGCTAGGGAAATGAAACTTAGAGGTCACAAACAAACTAGATTTTCCCATATGATTTCTACCAATTCCCCAAGCAACCCCAAAGGTAGATATTTACAGTTACGGAGTTGCTGAACTGCCATAGATTTGTTAGAGAGGGACAAAAAAATCCCAGTTAAAGTCTTTTTTTTTTTTTCTCAGCTGAACGATAAGCACCTAACATTTTAGACGTTCTGGTGGCACAATGGTTAAGTACTTGGCTGCTAACAGAAAGGTGGCAATTGGAACCCACCAGCCACTCTGCAGGAGAAAAGACCTGGCGATCTGCTCTGGTAAACATTACAGTCTAGGAAATCCTGTGGGCAATAGTACACTGTCCTATAGGGTTGCTATGAGTCTGAATTGACTCAACAGCACACAACAACATCAGAAACATGAAGATTTTTCTGTATGCCCTAAACCTGCTGTGTTTATATAAAGTGGCCATTCACTTTTTTCTGAGCAAGCAAAACAATAAAATCAGGATCATTCTGTCAAATAAATGCAGTGGTCCTTGCAAAACTAAACTCATACCATCGTTTAATGAGCAAATTAGATCTCTTAGTGTATGTAAGTAGCTAAATATTAAACTCATGGCTTTTAGATATTAAAATGAAAGCTTTTAGTATACCTTTCCAGAGGAATATAACCCTCTCCTGTTTCTTATAAAAATCATAAATAAACAAATGTTGAATAACTGGTATAAAACTGGTGCTGAACTATGGGCTTCCGTGACGCTATGGGTTGGATTTTATCATCCTCTTATACTGAAGAGCAAAACAGCCTTAGAAAGAGCAGGTAACTTTCCAAGGTCATTTAACACATAGATGAGCTTCACTTCACTTCTCCTAACTCCAACCCCACTGTTATTTCCACTACTTGATGCTGCAACTCTTCATTTGAAAATTTAATCATAAAGAATACTACATCATTAATCTACAAACATGTTTTCGCTCTACCTTGAAAAGCTTGCTGAATACAAAATGCCATCCTCTGTTAAATTGCATAACCCTGGGCAGGGCTAAGGTGAATTTTGATCTACTGAAATAGGTCTGATTAAAAATCTAAATCAAAATATAAGACTGAGAATATGAAAAGCAAAAGTACATTTTCAAGCTCACAGTAAGCTCTATTTTCAGCAAGGATATTTTTTAGGTGATTTATGATGAGTATTTTTCAAATTACTTACTACAATAAAAACATTTGACTGTACTTAGTAACTGTACATAAGCATATTTTAAACCATTTTGAGAGGATGAACATGATTTCAACATCTTTATACTAATTTCTGCCTGATGTAGAGGACTTATGACAGATGCATTAAGGAGATTTAATGAACTTCACCAGGATAAAACTTACAGCAGAGCACTTTCTTTAATGTTGGGCTTTAACTCTCATACAACACTAGTTTAAAGAGTACAGTAATGAGCTTTAAAAAAATGTAAGTAGGTTTAATGTGTTTGGATTTTGTTTTTGTTTTTGTTTTTTTTGGTCTATCCATAATGCGAAGTATGTTGTTGCATATAAAATTTTGTTAAACTGTAGATAAGAAGTCATTTTTATGATCCTGTAAATAACAGTTACATGTTATACTAAAGGTGTTTAGAAGATGTTAAATAATAACTTTGATTTAGTTCCACAATTTACAAGTAATGTATTAGTTTAACTTCTGGACCAAAGAACGGCATGTCATCAGTGTTATTTGACAGTGGGATATATTTGAATGACTACTATTCTGGTAAAAATAAAATTAATGAAGCTAATATTCAGAGATGGCATCGTGGCATGCACAGTGTATTCATCTCTAGATCTTTAGGTTATATGATTTAAGTCATGATATAAACATAGTATGTTTATTCTTTCTCTATGATCTCCAGTGGGCATTTGTTGACATTTTCTCTGTATTAAGTAATTTGCCATTGTTTATGAAGAAGAATCATGGTAGAATAAAGAAAGAGGGGGAAAAGTGCAAACTACCATTGGATTTTTTAAAACAACATAGCATTAATTGTTTTCCATACTTGTCAATTTCTCTAATCAAAAGATAGATTACTTAATCATATCTCCCTTTAATTTTTTTCGTTCTCATGGCTTACTTCTTTGCTACCTGAGCCAATCCCTCTGAAAATTTCAGCACCCTCGGAACATACTTTATAGTTCAAAAATCCTCTTCTGTGTTTTTTATATGCTAGCAACTTGGTTCAGATGGAGCCTATACAGGCTGCATAATCCAATGAAAACAGCTTAAGTGCATATAAAGTGCTTTGTACATTTTAATATTCTTGCCAATACATTAGCACATTTGATCCTCCAAGTCCAAAAAATATTTGGAAAGTTTATGTGACTTACACAAGTGTCATTCACTTAACCACAGTCTTGACCTTAGGACTCTGCATCTTTCAGTGGAAAAGAGGAACCCTGGTAGAAGCATATGTAGTGGTAACTAGAGAAAAATAAATAAGTAGACTAAATCTTTGGGAATTTTGGAAAGACAAAAAGGTACAAATGAGGGTATGACTTGGAATTTAGAAACATCCCCCAGGCTGGCTGCTGACTTCCAAGAAAAAAAAAAAAACCTGAAGTAGTTTGAAGGTTGTCTTACTTTCATGGACAAGTCTCTAAATTTTCTAAACCTTTATTTCTTACCTGTAAAATGGGAGTGATAACTGATACGTTATAAACTTACGTCCTCTTCAGTGTGTCTTCATTTTTCTTAGTCTATCAAGTACAGCCGCACTTGAAGGTAATGTAAATTTCTGTTTACTCATTTATTTAATAAAAAAATAAAATACTTAGAGAGTGACAGACATTTTTGGTTAACATGACACCATCCCTTGTCCTGTGCTCACTTCCATTTAAAATTGGAAAAAGCCAAGTATTTTCTTATCACAGCTCTCTTACAGGTGAGGTGGGCCATGAGACATAGTTCTTAGGATACTATGATTTTTTTCTCCTTTCCATCGTTTTGCCCACATTAAATATAAATGTGACACCTGGCACATAAGCAGCTATCTTGCATCCATGAGTAAAAGGCCTAGAGAATCAAAAAGATGTGGGCTTTGATCTTTGAGCCACTGAACCAGTACCAACAGCCTTCACAGGTTTCTTGCTATGTGGAAAAAAGAAAACAAAATGAAATTTCCATTTGTTTAAACTAGAGTTGAGGTTTCTATTCTTTACAGCTTAATGTTTGCAAAGGGCCTCACATTACGTGTTGCACTGTATTTAATCAATGTGAGAGATTTCAGAGCACTGTGACTTCCGTAAGCCCTGGTAGAGCAGTGGTTAAGCAAGAGTTCAGCTGCTGACCAAAAGGTCAGTGGTTCGAACCTACCAGCTGCTCAGAGGGAGAAAGATGTGGCAGTCTGCTTCCGTAAAGATTTGTAACAGCCTTAGAAACCCTATGGGGCTGTTCTCTTCTGCCCTATAGAGTTGCTATGAGTCGGAATCAACGCCATGGCAATGGGTTTGGGTTGGGATGAGTTGCGTTAACTGCCCTGAAAAAATTTTACAAGCTAAATTTGGAGACAAAACATGCTAAGAGATAAATAACTAAGCAAGGAAAAGTCTAGTTAAAAAACATGGAGTGGTCCAGTCAATAAGTGCTCTATATATTCAGAGGAGAAAGGGCTCAACATGGCCTGCAGTCATGGACAAAGTTTTCATGGAGGAAGCAGTTGAACACAGGAAATGGTTGGTATTTGGATATACAGAAAGAAAGTAAAAGAGAACCCCAGGAAGAAAAAGGAGGAAGTGGTAAAATATCATGTGATCCAAGAAAGAGGAAGGAAATAAGTTTAGTAGATAGGCTGAAAGTGGCAAAACTCTGTTAAGGAATTCCAAAACATTGTCTTAGTTATCTAGAGCTGCCACGACACAAGCACCACAAGTGGATGGCTTTAACAAACAGAGATTTATTTTCTCACAGTACAGGAGGCTAGAAGTGCTAATTCAGAGTGCCAGTTCTAAGGGAGGGCTTTCACTCCCTGTCAGCTCTGTAGGAAGGTCCTTATCTCTTCAGCTTCTGCTCCTGGTTCCTTGGAGATCTCCATGTGTCTTGGCATCTATCTTACCCCATCTCTTTTCTTCACTTGCTTGTTTAATGTCTTTCATATCTCAAAAGATATTGACTCAAGACACACCCTACTCCTGTTTCATTAACATAACAAAGACAACCCATTCCCAAATGGGATTATAACCACAGGCATAGAGGTTGGGATTTACAGCACATATTTTTGGAGAACACAATTCAGTCCATAACAGATATTAAGAGCAGATTTATTTCTGTCACATTGTAGGAATTCCTGAGCTACCAGTCATAGGGTTTAGACTTTATCAGTAAGTCATTAAAAGCTTTTGAAAAAGCAGAATGATAAAGAAAAATTTAATTTTTAAGAAGAATCATTGACAGAAGGATTTCTTTTTTGTGGACCATGACTTACTATCCTATAATGACAGACTCTGAGAAGGTGTTCATCCATTTAGACCTGGAACAACCACACATATCTAGAAATTTTCAAGTTGATCAGTGCCCTTTAAGTGAAATCAATAGGAAAATGAAAAATAAATTTTAGTTTAATATCCCAGATCTTATTGTATAAGATCCCCCCAAAATGACTTTAAAAGATATTTACAGAGCAATACAATTTTAGGTAGTTTTTTGGTTTCTTTGAGTATCGTATAAATATTGTTTCTACACTAGTTGGAATTTCCTTAGACTGGGCATTCGATAATGAACCAAATCCACTTCTACTTTAGAACTATAATCAAAATCTTGGATACTGAAAAAAAAATTACATAAAATATGAAGAAAAACACAAAACTTTGTTTTTATTTTTAATACAGCAAAAGAAATCTGAGGTTATTTACATACAGAATGAAATTTTTAAATGAAAAAAATCAAGATGAAGAGAGACATTAATTAGCAAAATATTGAGATTGCAATTACTGATTGCTATGACAAAAATCTCTCTCTCTCTCTCTTTCTCTCCCATTTTTCCCTAAGAACCCAGGAGCACAGACTTGAGATATCATAATTCACACGGCACAATCATTATTGGAACATGAAAGGAATAAAAGGTAGTTGAATTAAAGAACATGCAGAAAAGAGAGAACAAAGAAGTATAACTAAAAACAAGCATTTAAGAGTGGCTAAGAAGCATAAGAATGATTTTTTTAAAAGACCAATAACCAGAATGCAGTGAAGCCTGCCTGAAATAGGGTTTTGAAAAGCAAAATAGGGTTTTGAAGTTATGTTCAGAGAAAATAAACGTATTACTTCAGAGTTACATTGTTTTTATAACATGACAAAGAATAGCCATACCACTCAACCTTTATTTTATTTCCATCTTCTCTGACAAGGAGATTGAAAATAATGGTGGTAAAAGGAAATTGAAGACCAAGAAATGAGAAGAGATTGAGAGAAAGCAATTCTTTCCCTAAATGACTTTAAATCTTTGCCCCAGATAAATTATATCGCAGGTTATAAAAGGAACTTTCGAATAAAATTTCTGTGCCTTGAACTATTTCTTGGGGAACTGTGAACAATCAGAAAGATATCCAAAATACTGGAGAAGGAAAACAATGTTATGATGATTTTTATTAATTAAAAGACAAAGAATTCTATAATATCCTGGAGAGTTTCAGATTAATTGCATAAAATGTTTTAGAAATTATCACTAAAATATGATTTAGGGACATTTGGAAACACATGATCAGTAGGAACTAACATGGGTTCACTAAATACAAATAATTAGTGTCTTATTTCATATCTTTGCTGACAGATCTAGCTCATTTATGTATCAGGTAATTTCTAAACACACTTTAATATAAGCACATCATCAAACTGTCTCATAATATATTCGTAGACAAAAAGAAGAAATGACCGAATTCCACTATAATTTGCTAATCATTAACTATTGGAATGGTTGCTCTAAAAATACATTCAACATACCAATATGGAAAGACATTTATAGTGGAACAGGATTATGTACTTGGCTCTGTTCTGTTCAAATTTATGTAAAAGCAAATATTTCTTATGACTTGATTGGCCAGAGAAAAAAAAGTGGTACCTCATGACCATAAGAAGGCACCTCAAAGACTTCTAACTGTAGTGAGCATAACTGGCTAAGTGCTGTAGCTGCCTCACTGAAATTCATCAGCGTATTTATGCTGAGGCCATGACTCCCATGGCGGCTCCCAGTCAATGACTGTGCTCAGCAGGGATACTGAGGCAAGCCCAATGAGGCATACTCATTCCTGGGAGATGCAGGGCTTCTCTGACAGGAGACTTTGGCTCAAGGGCTCCCTGATGGGCTTGCTGAAACTTACGTAGACTGCACTACAGTCTAGGACACTTCTACACAACCTTTTTCCCTTCTTTCCTTTACTCAGGATTAGACTTGCATTGTGGTCTAATGAGCTGCCCCCTCTACCTCCACATTTTCACTTACAGGCATTTCCCCAGATAACATTCTTGGACTTGTAATTCCATCTTGACATCTGCTTCTTCTCAGAAAACCAAGATTACACAGGTAATGAGGAATTAGGAGGGATCAAAGTTGATGCTGAGCTTTCCAGCTTGAGTAAATGAATAAAGTTTGGTGTCATGGATTGAATTGTGTCCCCCAAAAATGTCTGTCAGCTTGACTGGGTCATGATTCCCAGTATTGTATGATTGTGTAATCTGATGTGATCTCCTTAAGTGTTGTAAACTCTGTCACTATGATGAGGTTATACTGATGACATCTACAAGATTAGATAGTGTCTTAATCCAATCTCTTTTGAGATATAAAAGAGAGAAGCAAGCAGAGACACATGGGAACCTCATACCACCAAGAAAGCAGTGCCAGGAGCAGAGTGCATCCTTTGGACCTGAGGTTCCTGTGCAGAGAAGTTCCCAGACCAAAGGAAGATTGATGACACAGGCTTTCCTCCAGAGCCGACGGAGAAAGCTTTCCCCTGGAGCTGATGCCCTGAATTTGGACTTGAAGCCTACTGGACTATGAGAGAATAAACTCTTCGTTGAGGCCATCCACTCATGGTACTTCTGTTAGAGCAGCACTAGATGAATGAGACATATGGTATCATTTACATAAACAGAGAAATCTATTAGAAGTAAGCAAGGGAATTTAGGACCAGCAAGGATAGCAAGACCTCAATAACACCTTAAGTTTAGAGAACAGTTACAGCCCCAGAAGGATGAGACTGATGGACTAGACAGGATTAGCTCTCCAATCAGTTCTGAAGGAAGACCTATGCAAATTGAAACTTTAAGGGCTACTGTAGGCAGAAATCATTCCATCACAGTGGCTGAAAATAAAACCAGAGCTGGAGCTCGATATTCTGGTTTTGAGAGTTTGATGGAATTCCAACCTCTGCTTAATGGGAAATGAGAATAAGTATTATCTTCCTCAGAATTGAACAGCATAAGTAGATCCAAATGGCAAAGACAAAAGCAAAGTAAAGGAGGGAGATTTCAACATGTTTGAAGCTATGTTCATCTAAAAGTGGCTCATGTTTCTCCAAAGGACACTAGTTTGTAAGTAAAACTGGGTCACAGAAACAATATCAAAATAGCTGAGTACTGTTTTAAAGAACACAAATATGTGCCCACACACATACACATGCTATTGACTGAAAGAAACAAGACTTCATTTCCTCCTTTAAGAAATCTCAAGGTTCACTTCCCTTCCTCTCCTGCTCTGGGTTTAGTGGGTGTCTCCTGTCTACCACAAGGTAATCTTCTTGATATAGATTAATGGAGCTTACCATCAGGCTGTAGAAGTATTTATCTGCTTGTCTTTTAAGAGTCTTGTGTAGGTTGACTTACACTTGCTTAACATGGAAAATCCTGAATGAAGCTGAGGCTCTCATGCTGGGAGCCAGAAAACATAATGAAAGAGATATTCTGCCCAGAAACCATTTCAGGATATCAGATGGGAACTTAGAGAGAGGCTATGTTTATGAATGTATATTTAAGAACAATCAGCATTAAATTAATAACTAAAGACTCAGAAGAGCTATATTTAAAAAATGAAGGATTGTAGGGAGAGCAGCCAAAGCACCAAGCACTGAATCTTAGAAAATGCTTATGTGGCCTGGGTTTGGGGGCCTACTTGGTCATTCTACAGCTCAGTTCTTAGACCTCTGTATAGGTCACCACCAGCTCCCCATGTTCTCCATTTACTTCTCACTTTGCAGCATGTCCCACAGACTCAGTCTGCTCCACTTGATAGTTCCCACCACCATTCAGCTCTTGAGGATATGAAGAGGAGGAGAGTCTCCCCAGATCCCATTTTCTTTGCTACTTTTGAAAGCAAGAATATAAGCTCTTTATTTTTTCTTTTAAGGCTTTTATCGGTAGCCACTACGGCAAATCACAAACAAATGCACATACATGCACATGCACACACATGAGAGACATCAAAAAGTAAAAGAAACTTAAAAATATCAGTGTGGAGAAGTTGGTCAGACTAGCTAATACTAGCAGTTCCTCTTGTGACTTTCTCTACCTTGTGAGAAATTGGCTATGGCTTTCTCTAGGTTAAGGAATGTGGCTTGTTAAGACCTCAGTAAATCCTCAGTAGTTCATGGAGACACTTGGCTCCATTAGCTGCAAGGGATATGTGCTTGTGTGGTACCCAGTGCAGTCATAACCTGCATGGCAGACAGAACTGAGATTACAATATGATTTTTCCTACTTTATTCCAATTTAAAAAATTTTAGTAGACAAATAGGGAAAGCCTCCTTTTCACCCTGTAACTCTTAAGAAGCTTAATCAAGAAATATTTGCTAGCTGGTATAATTTGCTTTTGACAAGACTGTAATAAAATATGATTCCTTTCTACGAGGAATATAAATAATAACATAGTAAAATTTTTCCTTTTCTTTTATGGAGAGATGATTTTCATATCCCCTTTTCATATCTGAGTGCCCCTCTCATACCTTTACCTTAGTCCCTGTGTGTCACAAATGGTTAAGCACTCAACTACTAACCAAAAGATTGGCAGTAGTTCACACTCACCCAGAAGTACCTTGTAAGAAAGTCCTGGCAATCTGCTTCTGAAAGGACACAGCCATGAGAACCCAAAGAAGCACAGTTCTACTCTGCAAACAGGGGGCTGTCATGAGTTGGAACTGACTCAACTGGAACTGTTTTTTTTTTGTTGTTGTTGTTGTTTTTTAGATTACTTGATTCTTATTTCCAGATCAGCACTATTCAATAGAAATATAATGCTAGACAGAAGTGTGAGACATATATATAATTTAAGATTTTCTAGTTAGTACATTATAAAATAAAAAGAAATTTGAAATTATTTTTAATAATGTATTTTATTTAAACCTAATATATTCAAAATGGTATAATTTTAATATGCATTCAATATAAACAACTATTATATTGAATATTTTGCATTCTTTTTTCTTAATAAGTCTTCAAAACCCAGTGTGTATTTTAGACTTACAGCACATTTCAATTCAGCCTAGCCAAATGTCAAGTTCTCAATAGCCTCATGTGGCTAGCAGTTAGACCATATTGAACAACAAAGTGTTAGAGGGAAAATATTATCAAAAAAAGAACAGGAAAGAATGTTTACTGGGTACCTACTTCCATCCAGACTGCACTAGTAATTTTACATTGATTTAAAATTTAATTCCCATAAAAGCATATGGGATAGCTCTTAATAGTCTCCTATTTCAGATTGGTAACTCCACTCAGAGGTTTAACAACTTGTCAAAAGTTATCCAGGTAACAAGTCTATCTACTTCCAAGGTGTCCTCTTTCCACTCCTCTATTCCTCTTCAAAACAGGCATCTTTACTAAATTTTTCTTTATAACTAAATGCTTAAACAACTAAATATTACCAAATGCATAAATTAGTAACTATTAAGGTAGGGAAAGAGGGAAATTTACTCATTTTCTTTATTACCTTGAAGGAGACAAGCACACTACCATGATATCACTGAAAAATGTAATTGTGGAACCACACATTTGTGTATTTCAAGACATTTTTCACATAGATCATAAATTTGGCATTTCTAAAATGATATCTGAAGCTGGTCTTGTCAGTTTCTATCATTTATCAAATCTGTCTTTTTACCAACTGTGAATTTCTTGGTCTCGGTTGTGAAGGGCATGTGAATATGACAGTGTCAGAGTTTGACATGACTGAAGAAAATATGTTTGTTCAGATTTGTTGTGCATGAAAAATATTAATCCCACAACATGTAGGCTTATATTTACAAGCCATTGCAAATTGATGCTCTGCATATTTTGGTCACAGCTAATTCTGACATAGTTGAATGTTAAATTGGCCATGCGGTGTTAAGAAGATTAAAAAAAAAATTATTGCACTTATTTTGTTGTTTGAATTTAGTATATACTACTAATTGCAGAAGTGTTTTATTTTGATAACTTGCTACTGATAAAAGCAGTTTTGAGAGTTTATAAAATGTTTGATGTTCTCTCTCCTTGAAAAGCAATTTCTCTCAAAAGTAGGAAAAATCATAGAATTCCAGATACATTATTGTGAAAGAATTTACTATTTAAAAAAAAAAAACTATTTTTGAAGTAGAGATTGATTTAATCTTACATAAAATAATGGTAAATGTATCATAATAGACAGGTAAAGATAATTTTGATATTTAAATATTTTAATGTATTGAGACAAGATTATAAGCAGCATAGTACATTGACAAGAATCTAAGATTCAGTCTGAGGACTTGGAATGATTTCTGGAATGTACCAGTTCTTGCCATGAGAATAAGACTCTACAGAATTTGATGAACTGTGAATGTTTGTTTTGTATACAGTCTGTGATTGTCAAATCAAATCTTAAACTGAACCCCAGTGTAGAAGAAGAAAACTAATGAAAATGTTAATTTTTGTATAACCATATTTTGTACACTTAAGTTTAAAATAGTGGCTTAATATAAAGTAATTAGATGATAATGTTTCTATTAAATGAACAATAATAGTGTTTATATAAATTTATAAGACATGAATTAGGGATGAGTCATAGTAGCCTCAACTTCAATGTCCAATTAATTTCTGTATTTTATTTTAGTGTGCATGTATTAGGAAATCTTGGTTCATATACAAAACTAGTTTTTATATGTAAAGGTTTTAAATGGTAGGCCTTGAAATCTCACAACACACTTTAACTGACCCATAAGCATGAAAGAGGATCAATAGGAAATTATTATTTCACAATTAAGTTATTATAAGTTGTAATATAATGGTTAAGTACATAAGGTATGAAGTCTGAAAGACCTTGAACTAGAGTTCTACCTTTCATCATTTAATTACTATTTGACCTTGACCTCTTTAAACCTTTTTCTTGAGATGTAAATTGATTTCTTGAGATACTAATCATACATACCTCATAGGATATTAAGTTAGATGATACTTACAAATGATTAGCTTAAAATACGACATATAGTTAGAGCTGTGTCCATTTTGAAAGAATGTAGATAAAGGGTTCTCCAACAAATTTAAATCTTTATGATGATATGTTCAATTGTATAATTTTCTAACATTTAGATAACTTATGCTTATCTTTGCTAAATTTTCTCACAAAATTTCAAAACAAATTTCATCTTTTTGTTGTGTGTCTGTGATTTACAAAGTCACAAATGCTCTTATAGTCACATATAGAACAAAAACAAGCAAATGGGAGCTTGATATTCATTCTCTTGTCCAGATTATTGCAAAGATTTCACATATGTCAGCCTATAAACTAATTAGTCAAGTAACATGTACACATTTTTGCATTTTTCTCTTACCTTCATTTTCAGACAATGTACTAATTGTATTTTCATAGCTGCCTGCTGATCTAACACAGTATAATTGTTGCAATATAATAGAATGTCATTAATAAGTGCATTTTCAGCATCAGATTCAAATTGTGTTTGCATAAGTTTTAGATAATATTAAACTGTTTCATTTATTCTGAAAGAATTTGAAAGCCTTATTTTTATGCTCACTTTGTCTTGTTTCAAATGAATATTGTAACTTGGCAGAGATTGTAAAATTCTTTTTAAAATTTCGCTGCATAAACACACTGAGGATTTGAGTAATTTTTATTGCTATAAAAATGATCCCGAACAAAAATAATCTGTCTTCAGCTTTCTTGTCATATTTTCTTGTCTTTAAATTTCCAGTGATTTTGTAGAAGAATTTCTGGCATAATGTCTTATTTTCCTATGTTTATGTTAATGTGGATGAATAACCTTCTAAATATAATGCAACATGTTATTTTATCTTAAACCAGATCAATCTCATCACCAGATTTTCATTCCAAATGTTTTATTTTTTGCCAATAATCCAATTTTAGTTTTAAGAATAATTTAAATACATCTGAAAAAGGAGTTATAAATATAACAGTATGCAAAAATGCAAAGCTTGCCTAACACTATTATAAACATTCACAGAAAAAAAAGAAAAACTGAAAATAAATGCTAAAACTATTTAAATACCATGTTATAGACGGAATTTGTTATACTTGCCAGTCCATGATTGAATATTACTCTACGATTAGAGTACTCACCAGTAGCTATGACTGAGTCTTGCCTGACATTAAGTTGAGTACAAAGACACACGTACATGCTATAATAGCATTCTCCTTTTGACAGTTTACAATTATTGACATGCAGGGGTCTGAACATTTTTTGTAACAGTGCAGCATTAAATTACATTACAATGATTTGATAACGTTTTCAAATATATGCACAGAGATGAAAGGACAAGCATTTTTCTGATGTATACAAAAAATAAGTTAAGCTGGCAAAACAAGTTAATTGATGGTCTCTAATATTTTTAATTCAGCATATAATGTCCTTGATATTTTGTGATGTTTTATTTCACTTGTTGTTGTTAATGTTAGCTGCCATCCAGTCAATTACAACTCATAGTAACCCTATATGACAGAATAGATCCGCCCCACAGGATTTCCTAGGCTGTAACCAGGTACTGGGGAGAGGAGGACATCTGCTCCCATAAAGATTACAGCCTAGGAAACGCTGTAGGGGCAGCTCTACTCTGTCCTTCAGGGTTGCTATGAGTTGGAATCAAGGTGGAGGCACACTACAACAACAATCTTTACAGAAGCACATGGCCAAGTCTTTCTCCCATGGAGCCACTGGGCGGGTTAGTACCACCAACCTTTTGGTTAGCAGCCAAGTTCACCAAGCCAAAAAATTAAACCCATTGCCATGGAGTCAATTTCGACTCATAGCAAGCTTATAGGCCAGAGTGGAACTGCCCCACAAGGTTTTCAAGGTTGTAAATCTTTACAGAAGCAGACTGCCACATTTTTCTCTTGTGGAACACCTCGTGGGTTTGAACTGCCAACCTTTTGATTAGCACCAGATCTCCTTATTTCACTCAAAGTTAAAATTATTTTTGATTAAATTTTTACTAACTTTTGCAGAAGGTTTGAGTCCTCTTTATACTAATCCTTAGTAGCCACTTCTTTTGCTCATATTTATGTCACAGATCATTACCTGGAAAGTAGCACTTTGAAAACCAACCCTCCAAAATTCACATTAAAGTCTTCATGAAACCATCTGGAAAGGAAGAATTTTCCATAAAATAATGAAAAACAAGAGTATTCTAGATTGTGGTAGAAATTATACAATCTTTCATTGATGGTTTGGGGTTAAAAATCAATGCCTGTCTGGAACTTTCTCCTTTCTACTTATTTTCCATTTTACCCCCAGTAGTTAGGCTTCCAGATATGTTTGGTACAATCATTTGTCAAATCTACTGTCAGAAGAGACCCTTCTCTACCCATTAACTTTTTGGCTGCACACCTTCTACTTGCAAGCAAACTGTCTCAGGACATATGTGCATTTTGCAATTTTAGTACCTTTCACAAAGTACACAAACAGAAGCATTTGGTCCTAGGCAATATCAGAAGCCTTAGACATAAATACTATTCTTGTCTGCCCACCATGCTTTTGGCCTTTAATTCCCACCTGCAGCCTGAGTAAAATTCAATGAGACCTCCAACCTAGAAGGCCTCATTGCATTTCACGTAGGAGTAAATTAATTTGACATCTAAACTCAGAATAAAGGTTTCTAACCCCTGGACACCTTGTATAAATATGTATGCAAAATTTTGCATGTATGTGCATCTATACACATTTTCCTAGGGAGAGAGTGTGTAGCTTTCATCTGAGTCTTAAAGATGTTCTTTATCCTACATAGGGTTCCAAATAGTTTAAAGCCACTGAACTGTCCTCCAACAGCCTGTTTGAATCTATTTTTCTCTGTTCAAGAAGGATATGAGCTAAACTTTAAAATGAGTTTCCTGGCAATCCTGGGTAATGTCAATAAGACCAACTAGTCAATTTTAGGGATAAGTAAACAGAAAAAAAAATGGTTATGATAAAAAAAGCTGCATAAGGATAAAACAAGGAGATAGAATTTAGAGGTAAATCTTTGCCCTCCAGGTTACTAATTGATTTGCTTCCTGAAATAGGACAAAGTCGTAGAATCTTGCAGACCCAGTTTTCCAAAAATTTATACTGCCTAAATATAAACTAACTAATCACTGCTATTCAGCTATTCTGTCTTTCATTTATTGTTCATTCCATATGAAAATGATTCTTGGGGTTAGGAAAGAAGGAAGGGAGGAGAAAGATTGCAGTTGAAATCATTTTTCCTCAAGATTCAAATATACTTCCTTTGAAAGTTCTGCCCCTCTGGGAAAAATACCTGCTACAATAACTGTTAGAGATAGAGGTACATGGTATACCACATAGATGTCATGCTGACAAAGTCTGAGACTACTTTTCTAGAAGAATCATAGACTTTTTTATAATTGGAAAGCATCTAAACTTTCAGTATACCCAATCTCATCATTTCACAGATGAAATCATGAAGATTCAAGCAAATTCAGAGCATGTCATAGTCCCTCAACTATAGGAGCTATTCCAGACTTTTTCCATGCCCTTCAAGCTTTCCCTTGCCACCTCCCCTTTCCTTCCTTACCTCCTGAAAGCTCATATTAAAGCCTATTTCACCTTTCAAATTAAGACTTCTATATTTTTTTCTACTTAAACTTAGCTCTTTGTTGATGCTTATTTTTTACTTTTCCTTACCCCGTAGAGGAAAACTCACACCTTTTCTTGTCAACACTAACCCCAGTGCATGTTATTTATCTTTCCTTCTCTCTCCCTCTAAGACCTGGTGCCTCAAGGTATGATCTGAGATACCAGCAGGAGAACCACGTGTTTGCTTATTTAAAGTGCTCATTTCTGATCTCCACCCTGATCTACCAAATAAGAATTGTTGGGATGATACTCTGAATCTGCTTTTTTACCCAAAGATTCCAGGTGCTTCCTATGTACACCAAAATTTGAGAAACATTGTTCTTGACCATCTCCATCACTAATTGCCTCTTTCTCTAACAGCTTCAGAAACTCTCTGTTACCTGGCTCTGAAATTGGGCTCCCATTCATTAATATAGCCCTTGGACTTCTCTCATAGGTCATCTATAATCCCCTAAATACACACTAAAATAGCCATTTCCCAGGTCCTATTCTTGCTGACCTCTCTGCAGCAAGATAGAATAGTCACATCATGCAACACTGAACTTCAAAAATTTTAATTATGCATTGTGATGGTTAAGATTGTGCGTCAACTTGGCTGGGCCATGATTCTCAGTGTTTTAATGTAATCACTCCCATGATTGAATATACTGTGAGTAGCCAATAAGATGAAAAGGAGTCTCCTTGGGGGCGTGGCCTGCATCTGTATATAAGCAGACGTTCTGGCTTTTTGCTCTCGCTGGATCCTGCGGCTGCTTCCTGTCGTCTCATCTCCTGTTATTGGACTTGAGCTGTCAGCTTATTTGCTGAACCTGGGATTCACTGATCTGCACAGCCATTGAGCAGGAGCCCTGCTCTCTGACCTGCTGATCTTGGGCTTGTCAGCTTCTGCAGCTGTGTGACTTGGGAGAGGCCTCTACCTTGATCCATGGGCTTGGGACATTCTAGCCTCTACAATCACGTTAGCTGTTTCCTTGATATAATCTCTCTCTATATATATATTTGTACACTTTACTGGTTTTGCTTCTCTAGAGAACCCAGCCTAAGACATTTGGTACCGGGAGCAGTTCTAGAGAAACAAAATTGTAAGGATGAGTTTTCTAAATTGGTTCTCAAGTCTGGTTAGTCATAAAGATGTTGATGACTCTGCTTCCAGCAGTAAAGAGATCACTGCTAGTCCATGGAGCAAGGTGGTGATACAAATACGCAAAATATCACCACCGATAGATCAGATACTGGTGAAAGGTGAGGCACAGGGTGAACGCATGTGTGATATCTTTCTACAGCTTTGTCAGAATAAGAAGTATAAAGAATCTGGTTGGTTTGTCCTACTTTCTCTAGACAAACTGATGAAGGAAAGAGATGCACTTAGGGCTTCAGAGTCAAGGCTCAAGTGCTGCATACATGACCTCAAGGTTTCCACTTGTGCTTTGAAAGAAAGCCTTGTTTCTTGTAGTAACAGAGCCGAAATTGCTGAAAACCAAACCCAGAATCTTACTGTTAGGAGTGGCTGAATTACAATGCCAGCTCAATTGCAAACCTCAAGAGGTGTCTGAAGTTAGAGTAAGGGCATTGATTGGGAAGAGATGGGATCCTGAGACTTGAGATGGGGACATATGGGCAGATAATCAGGAAGCTAGGGACACTGAGCCTGCAAATTCCACTGAATCACTTCTGCCAGCAGAACCAGTCCCGTCTGAAGAGATTACTTCACGTTTGTCTGTGAAACCACCCTGCCCAGAAAAACCATTAGCCCCTCCACTCCCATCTGAGGAGATTAGCCCTAGCCCAGCTGCCTCTAAAGAGCATTTGCCTGAGACATTGCCTGGAGCATCATCTGAGGCAGACACTTTACAAGTTAATGCTGAATGTTCTCAAAACAATTCCACACTACTGATTCTGGCTTCTAGACCTATAACTAGCCTTATGTCCCAGCAAGCCCCAAAAGGTGAAGTACAAAGTGTGACCCAGGAGGAGGTACGCTACACTCCAAAAGAACTACTTGAGTTTTCTAATATGTACAAACAGAAACCTGGGGAATAAGTGTGGGAATGGCTATTAAGGGTGTGGGATAATGGTGGAAGGAACATAAAGATGGATCAGTCTGAGTTTATACATATGGGTCCATTGACCACAGACTGTTCCTTCAATGTTTCAGCTAGAAAAGTTAGGAAAGGAGCTAATAGCTTATTTGGTGGGTTGCTGAAGCATGGATAATGAGGCGGCTGACACTAAATCAAGTTGAAGTACCAGACCTGCCTTGGTATACTGTAGAAGCAGGTATCCAAAGGCTTAGGGAAATTGGCATGCTAGAGCTGATTTATCAAGTTAGACCCACAGACCCACACATGGAGTGTACAGAGGACATACCTTTTACCACAACTGTGAGGAACAAATTTGTGAAGGGAGCTCCAGTATCCTTGAAGACTGCTGTGATTGCTATTTTATGTAAGTCCGATTTGACAGTGGGAACTGCCCTAACTGAATTAAGACACCTAACTACAATGGGGCTGATTGGACCCCATCATAGTAGGGGCCAAGTGGCTGCACTTAATCAACAAAGACAAGGTGAGCATGGTTACAGTAATGGACAGTGGAGTCAAAGCAGTAATCAGAATAGCCTGACTTGTAGGGACTTATGCCATTGGCTACTTAGTCATGGTGTCCCTAGAAGTGAAATAGATAGGAAATCTACTAAATATGTACTTGATCTATACAAACGGATGAATTCTAGGTCAGGTGAAAAGCAGTCTAACTCTAATCACCAGAATAGAGAGTCGAGGTCCTTCAATCAATTCCAAGATTTGAGCAAGTTTAAAGACCCACAACCCCTTGAATGAAGGGGAGGCCGGGTCCTCTTGAAGAAGGACTCCGATACACAGCCAAAAATTTTTACTGTTAATTCTTTCTCTGAGCCTTCCCTAAAGAGATCTATGGCCTTTTACGACAGTGACTGTTCATTGGGGAAAAGGAAATAATCAGACTTTTTGAGGATTACTGGATACTGGCTCTGAGCTGACACTAATTCCAGGAGACCCAAAACATCACTGTGGCCCACCAGTCAGAGTGGGGGCATATGGAGTCAAGTTATTAATGGAGCCTTGGCTCATGTCTATCTCACAGTAGGTCCAGTGGTTCCCTGAACCCATCCTGCAGTGATTTCCACAGTTCCAGAATGCATCATTGGAATAGATATACTCAGCAACTGGCAGAACCCCCACATTGGATCCCTGACAAATAGAGTAAGGGCTATTATGGTAGGAAAAGCCAAGTGGATGCCATTAGAACTGCCCCTACCTAGGAAAATAGTAAACCAAAAGCAATACTGTGTTCCTGGAGGAACTGGAGAGATTACTGCCACCATCAAGGACTTGATGGATGCAGGGGTGGTGATTCCTACCACTTCCCCATTCAACTCGCCTATTTGGCCTGTGCAAAAAACAGATTGATCTTGGAGGATGACAGTAGATTATCGAAAACTTAACCAGGTGGTGACTCCAATTGCAGCTGCTCTTCCAGATGTAATTTCACTGCATGAGCAAATTAATACATCTCCTGGTACCTGGTATGCAGCTATTGATCTGGCTAATGCCTTTTTCTCCATACCTGTTTCAAAGGACCACCAGAAGGAGTTTGCCTTCAGCTGGCAAGGCCAACAATACCCCTTCAATTGCCTACCTCAGGGCTACATTAACTCTCCAGCCCTATGTCATAATTTAGTCCGCAGGGACCTTGATCACCTTTCCCTTCCACAAGACATCACACTGGTCCATTACATTGATGACCTTATGCTGATTGGACCTAGTAAGGAAGAAGCGTCAATGACTCTGGACTTACTGGTAAAACACTTCTGTGCTAGAGGGTGGAAGATTAATCCCACAAAAATTCAGGCACCTTCCACTTCACTGAAATTTCTAGAGTCCAGTGGTGTGGGGCATGTTGAGACATTCCTTCTAAAGTGAAGGATAAGTTATTGCATCTTGCTGTTCCCACAACTAAAAAGGAGGCACAATGTCTAGTGGGTCTCTTTGGATTTTGGAGGCAACATATTCCTCATTTGGGCGTGCTAGTCTGGCCTATTTATCAACTGACTGGAAAAGCTGCTAGTTTTGAGTGGGGAACAGAACAAGAGAAGGTTCTGCAACAGGTTCAGGCTGCTGTGCAAGCTGCTCTGCCACTTGGACCATATGATTCAGCTGATCCAATGGTGCTTGAAGTGTCAGTGGCAGATAGAGATGCTGTTTGGAGTCTTTGGCAGGCCCCTATTGGTGAATCACAGCGCAGACCCTTAGGATTTTGGAGCAAAGCTCTTCCATCCTCTGCAGATAACTACTCTCCTTTTGAGAAACAACTTTTGGCTTGTTACTGGGCCTTAGTAGAGACTGAATGCTTAACCATGGGACACCAAGTCACCATGAGACCTGAGCTGCCCATCATGGACTGGGTGTTGTCGGACCCACAGAACCATAAAGTTGGACATGCACAGCAGCACTCCATCATTAAATGGAAGTGGTATATTCAAGATCGGGCCTGAGCAGGACCCGAAGGCACAAGTAAGTTACATGAGGAAGTGGCCAAAATGCCCATGGTCTCCACTCCTGTCACATTACTTTCCATCTACCAGTCTGCACCTATGGCCTCATGGGGAGTTCCTCATGATCAGTTAACTGAGGAAGAGAAAACTCGTGCCTGGTTTACAGATGGTTCTGTGCGATATGCAGGCGCCACTCGAAAGTGGACTGCAGAAGCACTACAACCCCTTTCTGGGATCTCCCTGAAGGACAGTGGTTAAGGGAAATCCTCTCAGTGGGCAGAATTTCGAGCGGTGCACCTAGTTGTTCATTTTGCTTGGAAGGAGAAATGGCCAGATGTGCGATTATATACTGATTCAGGGACTGTGGCTAATGGTTTGGCTGGATAGTCAGGTACTTGGAAGGAGCATGATTGGAAAATTGGAGAAAAGGATTTATGGGGAAGAGGTATGTGGATAGACTTCTATGAATGGGCTAAAGAAGTGAAGATATTTGTGTCTCATGTGAATGCTCACCAAAGGGTAACCTCAGCAGAGGATGATTTTAACAATCAAGTGGATACTATGATGCGTTCTGTGGAAACCAGTCATCCTCTTTCCCCAGCTACTCCCATCATCTCTCAATGGGCTCATGAACAAAGTGGCCATGGTGGCAGGGATGGAGGTTATGCATGGGCCCAGCAGCATGGACTTCCACTCACCAAGGCTGACATGGCCACAGCCTATGCTGAGTGTCTAATCTGCTAGCAGCAGAGATGAACACTGAGTACCCGATATGGTACCATCCCTCGAGGTGATTAGCCAGCAACCTGGTGGCAAGTTGATTACTTTGGACAACTTCCATCATGGAAAGGGCAGCGTTTTATCTTTAGTGGAATAGACAATTACTCTGGATATGGATTTCCCTTCCCTGCATGCAATGCTTCTGCCAAAACTACCATCTGTGGACTCACAGAATGCCTTATCCACCATCATGGTATCCCACACAACATTGTCTCAGGTCAAGGGACTCACCTCACAGCAAATGAAGTGCGGCAGGGGCCCATGCTCATGGAATTCACTGGTCTTACCATGTTCCCCATCATCCTGAAGCAACTGGCTTGATAGAACAATGGAATGGCCTTCTAAAGACACAATTATGGTGCCACCTAGGTGGCAATACCTTACAGGGTTGGGGCAATGTTCTCCAGGAGGCTGTATATGCTTTAAACAAGCGTCCAATATATGGTGCTGTGTCTCCCATAGGCAGGATTCATGAGCCCAGGAATCAAGGGGTGGAAATGGGAGTGGCACCACTCACTATTACCCCTAGTGACCCACTTGCAAGATTTTTGCTTCCTGTCCCCTCGACCTTATGCTCTGCAGGCCTAGAGGTCTTAGTTCCAAAGGGATGAATGCTCCCACCTGGAGACACATCACTGATTCCATTGAACTGGAAGTTAAGAATGCCACCTGGCCACTTTGGTCTCCTTATGCCTCTGGCTCAACGTGCAAAGAAGGGAGTTACCATACTGGCTGGTGTGATTGATCCTGATTACCAAGAGGAAATCAGGCTCATATTACATAATGGAGGTAAAGAAGAGTATGTCTGGAATGCAGGAGATTCCTTGGGGCGTCTCTTAGTACTACCATGCCCTGTGATTAAAGTCAATGGAAAACTACAGCAACCTAATTCTGACATGACTACTACTGGCCCAGACCCTTCAGGAATGAAGGTTTGGGTCACCCCACCAGGCAAAGAACCATGACCAGCTGAGGTGCTTGCTGAGGGCAAAGGGAATACAGAATGGGTGGTGGAAGAAGGTAGTTCTAAATACCAGTTACGGCCACATGACCAGTTGCAGAAACAGGGACTGCAATTGTTATGAGTATTTCTACTTTGTATGTGTGCATCAGATATTTTTGTTTCCTTCACTTATAAAATACAAGCTGAAAATGGGGCTAGAGCATTTTCGATTGTATGCGTGTTAGTTGTATCATGTTAGGCACAAGTATGACTTTCTAATTTTCTTTATTCAGAGATTATGTATGGTTTAAGGAGATGTGTACATGTGCCAAGTTGACAAGGGGTGGACGTGATGGTTAAGATCGTGTGTCAACTTGGCTGGGCCATGATTCTCAGTGTTTTAATGTAATCACTCCCATGATTGAATATACTGTGAGTAGCCAATCAGATGAAAGGGAGTCTCCTTGGGAGTGTGGCCTGCATGTGTGTATAAGCAGACATTCTGGCTTTTTGCTCTCTATGGATCCTGCGGCTGCTTCCTGTCATCTCATCTCCGGTTCTTGAGACTTGAGCTGTCAGCTTATCTGCCTAACCTGGGATTCACTGATCTGCACAGCCATTGAGCAGGAGCCCTGCTCTCCGAACTTCCGATCTTGGGCTTGCCAGCTTCTGCAGCTGTGTGACTTGGGAGAGGCCTCTACTCTGATCCACGGGCTTGGGACGTTCTAGCCTCTACAGTCGTGTGAGCTTTGTTCTTGATATAATCTCTCTATATATATATATATTTATACACTTTACTGGTTTTGCTTCTCTAGAGAACCCAGACTAAGACATGCATACTTGTCCAAAGAGAAAGGAAGGAAAATAATAACCTTAGCATATGATTTATGTCCTATTCCAGTCAGTGAACATTTTCTCCAGAACAGGTATGAGCTAGGAGACCTGAATCTACTATCTGCTCAGTAGGTCGCTCATAATGTGAGCTCCTTCTTCAGTGAGTGTGAGTCCAGTGTAGAAAAAAAAAAATCTTTTTCCCCAAACATGGCCCCTGCATGAAATCCAATGACTTCATCTTATGCTCAATAGGAAAATAGGGGACTAAAGAAATTTTTTAAAAGATTGATCTGGGGGAAAAAACTGTGTTGCATTTTTATGGAAAAACTGTGTGCCAGTCTCCAAGGTGGCACTTTTCTAATGAATTTTGTATGATTGTTTTGACTTTATGCCATTTTCAGCTTATGTCATAAATGAGAATCTAACCCTTGAATAAGACGAAAATCCACTGCAAAGTTAACTATACTATCCTCATTAAACCACTTCGTTTCTCAGTCTCAACAATTGTACTCTTACATGGTTCTTCTATTTCATTTTACGCTTACTTCTTGAGTCTCCATAACTGGTTCATTTCCATACAAATTAAGATATGTTTAACTTCTACCTCCTTTCTCTTTCCTTTACTTTCTCTAGCTTGTTGAACAGAACCACAAGTCTTCCTGCATTCCCAACTCTGTCATTTAAGTAGATTTGAAATTGAATCCTATTCCTAGTATGGGATCAAATGGCCCAGTTAAAGTGTTAAGATTTCATGTTATTCCCCAAGTTTCCTTGTTATCTTTCATATGCATTAATTTGCTACTTGAGAACTAATGCCCATGTCACTTGAAAGTCACAGAAGTCTGCTCCCTCCTATGCTGACCCGCTCCACAGGATTAAGTTCCTGTCTTGACTTCACACTCAATAGGTTGACTTACTGGCCTATGCTCTATTAAACAAAATCAGTTTCTTTAATTCAAAGTTCTATTAAATGTTAAAACTAAGGAACCGATGATGTGGCTGATAAGATGCATAGACAAAGCCTGGGGGTACAGGTCCAGAAGATCCAGGTGCAGAACTATGCAAGGTGAATGTAAAAGAAATGGACAGGCAGAGAAATTTAAAAGAAACTCTTATTTTGCAAGGTTTAGCCTTTTAGGAATTTTAACTCTCATAACTACTATCCAATATTAGACTGAACTTTAATAGTAATTTTACAATTTATGACATGCTCTGACTCTTTTTAGAAAAGCACACACATTTCTATGTTTGAAAATGCCGAAGAATCACTATGAAATTAGTTCTAATCGGATCCTTGCCATTAGTGAAGTGTGAATTCAGCACATTCAAAGGAAATGTCTTTAGGAACATAAAAGTTAATCTATCACGCTAAAAGATCATTGAAAACACTATTTTGTAAGCCAAATTGATGAAGGCTGTATTAACCAAAATATATTTGCAAGGGAGATTTTTAAGAAGTATATCTTTATTTCCATTAGATGAAAGTGTATGCATCTTTCCACTCATAGACAAGTAAATAAAATTATACAATATTTTATAGTTGAAAAGAACTAAAGTTCATCACTTTTATTTTATAGATAAAGTACCAAGGCTAGGTGAAAATAGACTAAATTATATGTCTAATGTCACACATCTAGTTAGTGGTATTAACAACTCTAGAACTCTTCTCCAGTGCTAATTCACTTATGTAACAACCATCTATTGAACACCTCATCTGTGTATTGGAGCAATGATAAATGAAAGGGTGTAGTCCCCAAAAAACCCACAGTACAAAGGGAAAATCATACCTACAAATAACATAACTCAGATACTAACTGCTTCAGCCTTGGGTTATCACACTTTCCTTAATATTTAAACAAACCTTAATCTTTAAAACTCTATCCTGTATATGTTGGAAAACATAGCCTTCTTTTTCACCTATACTTCTCTGGAGGTTCTTGCTTCTCCAAACTACCTTTCACTCCAATTTCCTGCTCTCGATGAATGTCATATTCATGTTTCGTTTTTTTTGTAACGAAATCACCTTAATAGGTGAATACAGATAATATACCTCAAAATTCCCAAAGTCCTCATAGATGTAAGATCTTTATATTTAACTGAGTTTCCTGAAACGTTAAGTATACTGGATGGCCATTCAGTTGGAGTTGTAACTCTTAGGATTGTTTTGGTTATAAGTAATAGGTGGGAAAAATAATCTCAAACTGTCCTAAACTATTCATTCTTTGAAAAGGCAGTATTAATCCAGGTGCAGGGGAATTAAAAAAGAAAAAGTCAAAAGCCTCTGCTCTTGTGGAGATTTATTCTCCTTGGGGGAGACAGATAATAATCAAGTAAATAAAGAAATATGTATGTGCAGCAATCATACTATAAAGAACAGTCAGACAGAGAAGGACACTATATGGAGTTTACCTGTTTAGATAGGGCAGTCACGGATGACTTGTTTGAGAAGGTGGCATTTAAACAGAAACCCGAAGGAAGAAAGGAAGTGATCCATAAGGACATCTGGAGGACAAGAGTTCTAGGAAGAGAGAAAAGAAAGTGCAGAGACCCTGAACTTGGCATGTTTGAAGAACATCTAGAAGGCAAGTGAGGCTTTAGCAAAGTGACAAAGTAGTAGAAGACACTACTATTAGGAAGATAATGGGGACCCAGTTCATACTGAATGTGATCATATTGATCATAGAGAGCTTTTAAGTCAGTATAAGGACTTGGGCACTTATTTTTAGTGAGACAGGAAGTCATTGGAAGGTTATAACAGAAGAGTAGCATGGTCTGAACTTATACCAGAAGATCGCTACATTTACAGCATAGAGAATAGGATGGCAAGGGTGGAAGCAAAGAGAAATTTGGAAGACTGTGATTATAATCCAAGGCAGAGATGCTGGTGGGTTAGGTTAGGGTGGTAGCAATGAAAATAATGATAAGTGGTGAAAAGCTGGATATATTTTGTTGGAAAAGCTGATAAGATTTGCTAATTGATTAGTGGCTTGTGAGAGAAAGAGAAGAACAATTGGAAGGATTGAGATGCCATTTAATGAAATAAGTAAGAATATAGGAGAAGCAGATTTGGGGGAGAGAGAATCAAGTTTGGGTTTGTTCACTATATAAGATTTATTGGGTCATCTAGTTAGAGAGATTAGCGGTTTGGAAGATGTCTTAGTGCTGCTATACAGAAATAGCAAAAATGGATGACTTTAACAAACAGAAATTTATTCTCTCACAGTCTAGGAGGCTAGAAGTCCAAATTCAGGGTGCCAACTCCAGGGGAAAGGTTTCTGTCTCTGTCAGTTCTGGGATAAGATCTTTGTCATCAATCTTCCCTTGGTCTAGGAGTTTCTCAGCACAGGGACCTCGATCCAAAGGAGGCACTCTGCTCCCAGTGCTTCTTTCTTGGTCGTATGAGGTCCCTCTCCTCTCTGCTCAATTCTCTCTTTTATGTCTCAAAAGAGATTGACTTAACATACAACCTAATCCTGTAGATTGAGTTCTGCCTCATTAACATAACTACCTCTAATCCTGCCTCATTAACATCATAAAGGTTAGGATTTATAACATGGGAAAATTACATCAGATCACAAAATGGTGGACAACTACACAAAACTAAGAATCATGGCCTAGCCAAGTTGGCACATATTTTGGGGGTACACAATTCAATCCATAACAGCAGTCTTCACGGTCATTTTGTTGAACATCTTATTGACAAAACCAAGTCATCAAAGACTCAGTTTATTTTCATTTTTCACTCTCTATTGTTCATAGCAGAGTCTTCATAAAACTGTATATCCCTTTGTGGTCAAAGGATAACTTATCAGGAATTGGAGCTATAGGAGCCCTTCTTCATATGCAGTAGAACAAGGAGGGCAATTCTCAGAACCAGAAGATAAAAAGTCTTGAGACTCTGCAGAATGGATCTTTCCTAAATCAATCCCTGTGCCTCTGAAAATGTTAGGAAAAATATTGACTGGATTAAGCATAGACTACTTTCAAACTAATCACTGTCTAAAGATATTTATGGGATTACCTGATTGTTTAGACCAATTTACTATCACTGTTGGAGAAGCAGGAAAAGTTAATCCCATCTAAACCAAATGGATATTACATAATCAGGGAAGAGTGGAAGGAACGTTGTAAAGACAGGTACCATGTCCACTAAAATTCAGTGAAGAGCAACTGACTTAAAACTGAATATTGGGTGTAATTCTTTTTACAAGCTCTTTATCAATTTCCACCCTGGGAAATTCTCACTGACTGGTTCTTCAGTTGAAGAATGGAAAAGGAATCCCTGTTGCTTCACCTCCTTGCCCTTGATATATATCTCATATTTCTCCTTCATCCTGCATCTAAGGCTCCATAAACGCTTCTCCCTGGTGTTGCCACCAGAAAATTCAAAACTCCCATCTTACCACTTTATAATCCAGAGAAGTTGACTTCAAGTCAGTTTTGCATGTATGCAATACATTAAGGTGGTCTGATAAACAAAGAATGATTCGTGCCGAATATAAACCCCTTAGCATAACGGAAGAATCTACAGAGGTTTAAAATTTTGATCTTTCTCTTTTAAATACGTATAACTTTTTATTCTTCTCCTATAGAACACTGTGAGAGGGATCTGGAAAGATTTTTTTACTTCTTTATTTTTAACCAATATGAATTGCCTTTAGAAAAGAGAAGTAGCAATACAGCCAGGGTATTCTGTGTTTACCTGTTTTGTTTTTTTTCCTGTTTATTGTTTTAAATAAATGTTTTTTTACACTCTTCTACAATAATAATTATTTTTTGAATTGATAAGTCTAAGCTATGTACAAATATGTTGTTGTTAGTTGTCATTGAGTAAGCGCCAACTCATGACAACCTTATGCATCACAGAACTCACCACCCTTCTGTCAGTTTGTCTGACTGTGGTACCTTGCATGTTGCTATATTTCTGGAAGTTATGCCACCAGTATTTCAAATATATACCAGCAGGTCCGTTCTACATAAGGTTGGAAATAATTTAAAGATAATTATCAAGTTAAATTACTTGATGCCTCTCTATTACTTCATAGAAAACTCCCTGTAGAAAATGGGGTGATATCTTTGCAAGCATAACAGTTTGTTATGTTTTCCACATCTTTTCATTGTTTTGTTACGTTATCAGCATCCTTATTCCTTCTTCTATGAACAACAGATGAATTTTGCTCTGAGGAAACCGATCTTCTCCCATTACATATACAGAGTCTACTAAGGTCAATCAAAAGAGTTGGCTTCCCCCATGTTTCTTTACTTAGACCAATAAGATAACATTCTCCCTGGAATTTGTGACAGTGACAAGGAAGGGGAGAGGAAGACTGAAAGGGTTGGATTTGTTTCACCCCATTACCAGCAGCAGGTGATATCCTCCATCCATTGTTGCTACCGAGATTCCAAGAGCTGCTCAGATTCTTATATTTTAGGTTTTTTATGTTTCATGTTGAGTAAACTATATCCTCCCAAGACATTACTTTCTGCCTAAGGCAGTGAGGGTGGTCTTCTATTACTCACAACAGAAGCACTGTAAATAATATAAAGTATCATGAAAACAAATGAGCCAAGATGAAATAGGGTCAGGATAAGAACCTAGGTTTCCAATACTCCTTACGGTGGTTGTCCTAATATATTATGCTGCCTCTAAGTACAGAGCAAGAGCAAAATGTTCTTTAAACGTCGTAAAGACAGTTTCTAATGGAAATGTGCTCTTCAACACTAGAATAGATTATAAGCCAAAAAAGGTTGTAGTAACTGGTTTAGATCTCATACAACAACGGCAAAGAATAAATTGGATATTATAGATTTTTGGCACTTTATGATTGTACAATCTTCTTAGCCATGTCTGCTGTGGATTACATGAAAATATTGAGCAAATCTCCTGCAGTCCTAGAGGTCTTGTAGTGATGGACCTTATCATCAGGATAATTTAGGAATTTCTGTGCTTTCATTGTTGCTATTGCTACAGCTGTTGCTGCAAAATTCCATTTTGTGGTTTCTGGATGAGTTAAAAAAAATCTTCAATAGAGACTTTAATTTAGAGCTTGTGCCAGTAATAAAAGTCAAGGTGGTTAAAATTTAAAATCATCTTCTAGATGTGCAAGAAAAAATTTAATGCTCCTTTCTGTTCATTTTTTCACCCAAGTTTAGGTGATGATCAGACTCCTCTGAATGAACCTCAATATCTCCAGCTTCTGGTGGGGTGAATGGATTCTCTTATTTGCTTCTGCTAAATCAGGAGTATGGCTCCCTCCTCGGTAAAAAAACAAGCTGAAATTTATAATAAAAGAACTATTGGAGGGGGGAAAAAGATGAATTCAAAGAGAAACAAACCAACAGACTGAGAGAACTAAAAGCTGACACATATCAATGCTGAAAACATTGGCAGATTGCCACGAAGCATTTTGGCAGAAGGTATTCAAGTTTAGAAGAGCTAACTTTAGAATGAGGAAAGACAGTTAACTGGAGGTAAAAGCAAAAACAAAAGTGGATACAGGAGGAATAAGTAAAGGATTTATCAAAGTTGAATTCAAGAGGAGACACTATCAGTTCTTTGTTTTAATGAGAAAAAAATGAAAAAAACATTTTCCTTTTTACTTGCTGAAGAATTACTGAAAATGAAGATCCATTGTAACTAAGCAACAACACTGAAGATATCTTTGATTTAGAAGACTGTGCTCTTAACAACAGAGAAATAAGAATAGGAAAGTGTAATTTCCTTGACCCTGTGATTGCAGATTTGAAAACAAAGGGCCATGTCCTCCCATTTATCTATTTACCAAAGCCCCACTGATGGAGGTAAGGCACTAATAGTCTTAGCAGAAGACTCCTTCACTTCACAACTCAGGATGGCTGGGCACCAGATCAATGTTTCTAGCTGTATTATTTACGGTTTCAATTAATTTATTTAAAACATTTTTTTATTAGTTGAGTTACAAAATAAATAATTTGACAAGGAAATTGTGAATAATTGTGTAAAGCATGTGAAAAGAAAAGAGGAAAGTGTATATATATGACGGAAGTATTCTAATGGTATAAAAAGCAGAAACTGAATGAAATTTCCTTGATGACCAATTGCAAAACAAATTCATTTCCTGTATACTGAGTAATTTCCCCTCTATAAAACATTTTCTTTGTTTTCTGCTTATCTGGATCACAATCTGTGTGGCACAGGTGCAATGAAATGTTAAAAATGTGGTTTGGCAGTCACCTCATTTTCATTTTTTAAAAATATTATTATTTTTATGGACTTATGGCAAGTTCCTTTAATAATTAGACAGAAAATACGGTAGATACAAAGCATAAATATAGGTGTGTTCAGACTAGAAGTAGAAAGTTTGAATGACCAAAGTGGGAGAACAAAACTAAATTCTACAGCTGCGCAGTCATGAATTGTCATGTGTTTCTATCTTTAGACATTTAGACTTTTTATTACCAATTTTCTAAGCTTATTGAAGCTTTGTTTCAACAAAAAACATTTTGAAGTATTGATTTTTCTTTTTTAAACTTTCCTCTATTTTTGCTTTTTTGTACATATTTAATTATGTACAATTAAATATTTATTAATTACCATTGTTCACGTAAGGCTGATGTCAACTATCAGACAAAAATCAGATGACTAGAATTTACCATCTTACTAGTATTTTATTTATTTTATTAATTTTCTATAAGATATTGAAGACCTACACATCAAATTTATTCACGCTGCATGAGAGGGTCAAATTTATTAAGCAAACATGCTAAAAACTGATGAGTTCCTTGGCAATTTTTACGCTTGTCATTGTGCAGACAGTGGCGTCTACTTAGAATAGTATTGTTTTAACATTTAGACCTATTTCTAACCTGGATGGAAAAGAAGGGAAAAAATGGAAGGAAGCCACTATACATAGTTCACAGTTTGGGAGTGAGGACGTATGCTCCCCCTCATTGAGGTTGGTATATCTACAAAAATCATCTGAAATTCATCTGCAGAGAAGCTTTGTCTCTTCTTACTAAATTTTTTATTCATTTATTTACATCAGTATGGACTTATGGATATTTCTTTTATACTTTGTGTTATAGCATACTAATTTATTTTGTTGCGCAAATTGTAGGTTTAGCCGCTGGGAGCTCTTTCAGCTGGCTCTTGTGTCCCTTTGGCACAGCCCATCAGTGTGGGCTTTTTTGCTTTTTGTTATTGTTTATTTGTTTGTTGAGCACTTTCTTACTCTCTGGCACTACAAGATGCTCTAGGCTCATCCTATATATTTGTTTCCTCAGTCCTAGAATCTGCCATTTCACCCAGGTGGTGCCCCGGTTCCCTTTATTGTAGAACCCACCATCTGGGTGCTAGGTGTGCTTGTTACTAATGGGGTGCCATTGCTTCTAGGCACTGTCTACTGTCAGAACACAGAACTATATGTGTGTATACTCATGTGTATATACACATGCATTAATATTTCTATATGTAGCCACATGTATCTATATTAATAATTAGACAGAATAATTGGACATGAGTTCAGTACAGATTCTGGATTTAGGAGAGGAAAGCATGCAGAGAAAAAGTTAAGAAACTATTACAGAGGTCCATTTAAAGATAAATGGAGATATGGGTTGAAGTAGTAGAAATTGGAAAAGAATGGAAGAGAAGAAAATGTTAAAGAGATGAAAGAATAAGCACAGAATTTACATACATAGATGTGTTTAAACACACACAAACTCAAGCTCTGGGGCCTGGCTGATAGGTTAACGGGGGTACAATTGACAGAGGGGAACAAAATGTAAAGACCTGCTATTGGAAAATACTGGAATTCACAACACTACTGCCGTAATATGTTTAATATCATAACAAATTATGGATAACATTGTGAAGAATGAGAATTCCAAAACACTTAACTATTCTCATGCAGAACCTGTACATAGACCAAGAGTCAGTCATTCCAACAGAATGAGGGGATACTGCGTGGTTTAAAATTAGGAAGGTGTGCATCAGGGTTGCATCCTTTCACTACACTTATTCAATCTGTATGCTGAGCAAATATTCCAAGAAGCTAGACCGTATGAAGAAGAATGGGGCATCAGGACTGGAGGAAGACTCAATAACAACCTGTGATATGCAGATGATACAACTGTGCTTGCTAAAAGTGAAGAGGGCTTGAAGCACTTACTGATGAAGATTAAAGAACACATCCTTCAGTATGGACTACACTTCAACATAAGGAAAACAAAAATCCTCACAACTGGAATAATAAGCAACATCATGATAAACAGAAAAGATTGAAGTTGTCAAGGATTTCATTTTACTTGAATCCACAACCAACACCTAGGGAAACAACAGTCCGGAAATCAAAAGACATATTGCATTGGGCAAATCTGCCACAAAAGACTTCTTTAAAGTGTTCGAAAGCAAAGATGTCACTTTGAGGACTAAGGTGGGCCTGACCCAAACCATGACATTTTCAATTACCTCATATGCATGTGAAAGCTAGGCAGTGAATAAGGAAGACTCTAGAAGAATTGATGCCTTTGAATGATGTTGGCGAAGCATATTGAATATACCACAGACTGCCGGAAGAATGAACAAATCTGTCTTGGAAGAAGTACAGCTGGAAAGCTCTTTGAAAGTGAAGATGGCAAGACTTCATCTCACATACTCTGGACTTGTTTTCAGGAGGGTCCAGTCCCTGGAGAAGGACATCATGCTTGGTAAAGTAGAGGGTCAGCGAACAAGAGAAAGACTTCAATGAGATGGATTGACACAGTGGCTGCAACGATGGGCTCAAGCATAGCCACCATTGTGAGGATGGTGCGGGACCAGGCAGTTTTGTTCTGTTGTACATAGGGTCACTATGACTTGTAACTGACTCAATGCCATCTAACAACAACAACAATGTCATGATAATGGTGTGTGAAACATGTCAGAAAGCACAAAAGATGGAGAGGCTATCTGCTGACCAAAACTTAGAGTAACTTTTTTATCTGAGTTCTCTTCCTTGCCTTTTAAATAAATACCACTTAAATCTTGGTATTTTAAAATTGATGTTTTCCATACTGTGCTATACGGCATTTCATCAAACAACTTACTGAATCCACAGTATATAGCATATTGATACCCTGTATTCCCTTATCTAAGAAATCCATCATTACATTGAAGAAGGAGGTAGGACTGGTTTGTTATAACCTTTCTTTAATAAATTTGTAATGTTGGGGAAAAAAAAAAAGACCTGCTATTGGAGAGAATGTAATGAACGAGGAGACCTACCGGGGCGTGCTAGCGGAGTGGGATTCCGGCCCCACGGAGCAAGGCGGTTACATTAGGTCTGGAATAGAAATGTTAAATTTAAGGAATTGATGGAACAAACAATAAATTTACACACAAAAAAAACTTCCAGTAAGGAAGTGCTAGCGGTAAAAACAAACACCTTGTAAACTAGTTGCATGAAGGTGACGTCTGAGATCTTAAGAATATTTGAGCTCTCTAAGAGAAAAATAGGAAAGAGCGTGTAGAAGAGAGCGCAGAAGATAGAGCCTTGGAGAAAATTAAGTATAAGAATACATACATAAAAGGGAAAAAGGCATGGAAGGTAGCTGGTAGGAAGAAAAAGGCGAAGATATGGATAAATGGAAATATATGGTTTTGTACCCTACCAGAGACAAACCAGGGAATAAATTCTCTTTATTTTCCCCTTGGTGGAAGTCAGCCTGAAGCCACAGGGCAAGGGAACCTGAGTGATATGCAGGGATAAGTATCACAAGGCAAAGAAGATCAGAGGATTGATCTGAGTAGGGAGTGGGAGTGGAAAACAGAAAGGGTGCCAAAAGAAAGAACAACCAGTATAGAATTTTTTTTCATATTAGTACATATGATCTCTTTTTTATTTTTAAATTACACAAGAATAAAGCTGATGGAATCAACAGGTTAAATTTAAATTTTAAACACCTTGCTAACCTCTACAAAAGGAGCATTGGTGGCACAATGGTTAAGCACTCAGCTTCTAACGGAAAGGTCGGTGGTTTGAACCCACCAGCTGCTGTGCGGGAGAAAGATGTGGCAGTCTGCTTCTGTAAAGATTACAGCCTTGGAAACCCTATGGGGCAGTTCTACTCTGTCCTACAGTGTCACTATGAGTTGGAATCAACTTTACAGCAATGGGTGTGTAAACACTATATCAATTATTTTTGCAATATTTTCCAAATTTAAACTTATTTAGGGCCTGTCATTAGGCACCACAATTTATGTGGCATATGTAAACTTAGAGACTGACATAATGTAAACATCATATAAATCTATAAACCTTATTCCAAAATCAATTTACATAATCTGTAAACAGGCTTTCAATCAAAGTTTCATCAATTTATTATTAAATATTAATATGAAACTGGCATTCATTCTAATTTATGTAACACTGATCAAGAAAAGCTTTGATTTACTTTGTAGTTTCAATCCTCATTTTTCTTCAAGTAACTGGAAAAATATTCTATAGACAAAAATTTTAAAAGTAAATTCACAGAATATAATTTTACTATTTAAACTTATTGTATCTTGAGAAAGTGAATTTAAATCTATAAAACCAGTTTAAATCTTTAAACCAATTAAATCTATAGTTAAATAAATTCTTTTAAAGATACATGTTAAAACTTTTTTAAGGTTTCAAATATACTTAAAGCTCTTATCATTTGGCCAACAAAATGATAACATTTGAAGTATTAAACATTTCTAATATTCTTTTCTGCATAGTTTCACGTTTTGGACATAAAACTTGTTGCCGTCAGGTTGATTCTGACTCATAGCAAACTTATAGGTCAGAGTAGAACTGCCCCAAGGAGCAGCTAGTGAATTTGAACTGCTGACTTTTTGTTTAGCAGCCAAGCTCTTAACTGCTGCGCCACCAGGGCTCCGTCTTAAATGTAAGTACCACTTAAAATGAGTTTTGGAACACCCATGAAAATTCTACTCTGTCCTACAGGGTTGCTATTAGTCAAAATTGACTGGAGAGCAATGGGTTTGGTTTTTTGGTTTTAAAATAAGTTAACAATATTATTTATCATTCAAATAACTACAGTTTTAAGAACAAAAGGGGCATTAATAATAATAATACGATTATTAAAGCAATAAGAAAATGACAGGCATGAACTGGGACTATCCTGAGCAAACCTGGATATATAGTTAAACCTAACCTTAATGAGAAAAAAAAAAATCTATCAATCAAACATTACCAAAAATACTCAAGGTTTATAAAATACTTGTCCTCAAGTGGCACAAATATAATAATCTTTCTATCCTGTATAATAAATAACCTATTTAACAAAGTGTGGATATTTCCTTCATTTTAAATAACAAAACGATTTTATCTCATGTTGTTAAGGAAAGATGGAGAACTAAAAGTAAGGGAGAAAAGTTTTCTTAACTTATGGAGCAATTTTAAAAATAAACCAAAAAATCTTTAAAAGGTTGTCATGCTCCAAACTTACCTACATAAATATTATTTTAAGCTACCCTTAAAAATACTTGCTTTGGTTTAATACTACATTTCCCGCAGTCTGTTCAAGGCATACCAGATTGTTAAATACTACTTGTTATGGTAGCAGCTTAAGAAAATATCCTACTTGGGGGCTAAGAACTTCTGAAACAGACGAGTAACATTTCATTTTCCTTCTTACGGAAAGTAAATGAGATCAATACACCTTAATTCTTGTCTATTGTTTGTAAGCAGTGATAAGCCAAAGTACCTCTTTCCAGAGATGTGATGTGCATCTACAGGAAGGAAGGAAAAAGAGCAATATCTAAAAGGTTTTCTGTCTAAAATTTCCTCTGTTTAGAAATCATGCCTTCTTGCTTTTTATATTCTGATAACATTTAAATTATATTTTCCCTCTGTATAGCAAATAAGACAAAGGAATACTGTGACTGAATTTACAATAGATGCAAGATTTTTGATAGAAATAAACGAGTCAAAAAAAACCGAGGCTAGCAATGTGGGAGAGTGGTTACCATTTCAGGTAGGAAAGGGTAAGAAGAGAACATAGTTAACAGTAGGCAGGGAGAGTAGCTATAAGGGAAGAATTCCAGAAAGATGTGACCTTCATTGGCCGGGGCGGTGGGGCACAATCTTTACCTGGCAAAGACAGAACTGGGGGAATGTTTCAGTTATCTATTACTACATAACAGACAAACCCAAAACTTAGTGGTTTAAAACAACAACTGTTTTATTACTGTTCCTGTTTCTGTGGGTTGACCATGTTCACCTGCGTGGCCCTTCTGATCCACATGTTCTCAAGAAGTGCTGTAGTTATCTGGAGACTCAACTAAGCTGGAGGGTCCAAGATGTCTTACCCATTACATTGAATGTGCATCTCATTCAACAACCACACACACACACATGCACATAAGCACACACACTCAATTATCTTTTCTGTACACACACACACACACACATCTGTACACACCCAACATATAATAGTGAGAAAGGTACATGGCAGACACAATAAAAACCTCCCCTCTAAAAAGGGAAACAGGAGACACATAGCAGTTACTGGTCCATAGCAATTCTGAAATCTAGCAGAGCATGTCACTATTTCCTCTGACTCCAGGGGCAGAAAATGTCTCTTGATTAGGGCCCATTTCTCCTTCCTAAAGTGGTTAGCCATAACTCTGTCTTCTGTGTCATTTTTCCTTTTTTATAAGAAACAGGATATATTTGCTGCTAAACAGCTTTTTCAGCCTGTGGGAGCAATGTAACTGGCTGGTTCTGCCTCAGAGTCTTTCCTGAAGTTGCAGTTGAGATGTTGACTAGGTACGCAGTCATCCGATGAGTGATGGATCCACTTCCAAACTTACTCATGTGGTTGTAGGCAGTCTTCAGTTCCTTACCACATCAACTTCTCCATAGGCTCCCTTACTATTCTAATGACATAGTGACTGCCTTCCTCTCACAGACTGAGTTACCTGAGAGAGAGCTAGTCACCAAGATGAAAACTACAATACACAACTTAATCTCGGAAGTAACATACCATCACTTCTATGGTAATCAATATGTCATATAGGCTAATCCTGGTATAACATTGGAGGGGTCTACATAAGGATGACATAAGCTATGTGAATACCAACAGATAGTGTTCATCAGGTGCCATCTTGGAAACTGGCTACTATAATGATGCACTCACAATGCTGGATGACTGCTAGAATGCCTTGGTTATTACCTTTTTGATTCTTCTATCTACCTTGGACTTCTCACTTCTAGGAGGCTGAGTTCCAAGAGGCAGCAAGTAGAAGCTGCCAGTTCTCTTCTGCCTGGGCTTGGAAGTCCCAGAATGCCCTTCTGCTGCATTCTATTTGTCAGAGCCAGTCACATGCCAGCCCAGATTCAAGGAAAGCAAAGATAATCTCCACTTCTTGATATGAAGAGTGGCATGCATGTGCAAGAAAGGGAGGAATTGTTGGAGGCCACATATGGAGACAATCTAACACAGGGAATAAATTCTCAAATTCATTCATCCTCTGCCTTCCAACCTATGCCATTGAACAATACCATCCAGAAGTAAAAGAGCAAGGGATCCCATTGAATCAATCTTTAGAGGTTGGCCTTCTTAGGCACAGGAAGGGTGTAAAAAAGGAGAGTGAAACTAGAAGGGCACATAGAAAATACTAAGCACAGTTCTAAATATAGGTTATAAGTTGTGGTTAAGTGCCATTGAGTTGGTTCAGACTCATAGCGACCCTGTGTACAACAGAATGAAACTGCCAAGTCTTGTGCCATCCTCACAATCTTTGCTATGTTTGAGCCCATTGTTGCAGGCACTGTGTCAGTCCTTCTTGTTGAGGGTCCTCTTCTTTTTCACTGACCCTCTACTTGACCAAGCATGATGTCTTTCTCCAGGTATTGGTCCCTTCTAATAATATATCCAAAGTACATGAGACAAAGTCTCACCATCCTCGCTTCTAAGGCACATTCTAGCTATACTTCTTCCAAGACAGATTCGTTCGTTCTTCTGGTAGTCCATGGTGTATTCAATATTCTTCGCCAACAGCATCATTCAAAGACATCAATTCTTCTTCAATCTTCCTTATTCATTGTCCAGCTTTAACATGCATGTGTTAAATACCATGGCTTGGGTCAGATGCACCTTAGTCCTCAAAGGTTATAAGTAGTCCCTGTAAAATTTTATTTTTCTGCAAAGGTTGATATAATTAAATCAAAAGTTTTTAATATCTATAAAAGTAGCAAACAAGAGTTTGTTTTTTTTTTTTTTTTTAAACCAGTCCCTTCCTTTTTGGCTTGGCCAATTTCAGGTACAAAAGACCTTCACCCTGAAAATTTAACTCCATTTCAGGCTGAGAAGGGTTTAGAACAACAATCTAATGCTCTTAGGTTTATGGCTGTTGTGAACCCCTGAGAAACTTAATGTTAACACAGCTGGAGCAGCCAGCCACGTTGCATACCTATTTTTCATGATTAGTACCCTGCTTTTGAGTTCAGATTACATTCCAGCTCCCTGCTGGCAGATCCTACTCAACCTTCCAGTTTTCCCAGTCCAAATCTGCAACTTTTCTTTGGAGCCTATCCCTATACTCCTTGATTTGACTGAGGTCCATATTGAACACAGACTTATTTCTTTGGCATTAATTGTTGCCATTTTTCTATCAGAGGGCTTTTAATCATCAGATTTTACCCTTTAGATATTAGCATTAACCCAGGGCCTGCCCAATATATCCATGTTGCCTCAGATAATGTATCTGAGGTCACTCACCTTGGAGTCAGTCCTCTAACCTTGATTTCATTCAGGCCTGACTTGCTCTCCTCTCTTCAGTGACTTGCCTTTGAAGAAAACATTGTGCTAGGCCTTGTTCACTTTAAAAAATGGAAAACTGGTCATTTAGGTGTGCTGCTGGCAGTGACAATATATTTTCATGGCCAGTTGAAAAACTAATGCTGTATGGAGGGTTACCTGTCATCTTCGGAAGTTAACACCGAAAGCTAGCAGCATGGCATTTTGACATTCAGTGCTAACATCCTAAGTAAGAAGGTTACATTTTTGTACTCTGTTCAAACACTCTTGTTACAAATTTGCATGCCCCTGACGGATGTTTTCATCATACAAAAAGCACTATGAAAGTGTTTTCATAGTTTGGTATGTGTTTGAACTTTCAGCTTTCAAAAATCTATATAATTGCTATAATTTTTTGTCTCTTCCATTAAGCTAAATGCTTCATATCATCACTCATAACCAAGCCAGTGATGCTTCAGATTGCCAATACTACCATTACTCATTCAAGAATCTCCATTAGTCAGAAGAAAAGTGTATTTTTATCATATGGTTTTCAATAGTAATATCATATTTTAAAACACAACATGCTACTATTTCAAGTGCAAGGTGTTTTGTAAACATTAATCTTCAAATAAACTGGAATTATCACTGCCAGTCCCTAAACCTAAAAGTAGAAATAGATCTAATAAGTGAATTGCCCAACTCTCACAAAAATCATCCGACTCATAATTAGAATATTATAAATTTTATCTCTATCTGTGTCCTTGGACAACAAATCAGACTTTTCTTAAGGAGTTATATAAGCCACTTACCAAAATATGATTCAACCTATTTTATAGGCTGTCCTGTGTCAGGGTTATTTCTCACGGCTTTAAAAATAGTTTTGTCTGTGAAACATAGAACACATGGAGAAGAGCATGTAAGATGTTTAAGGACAGTTTACAGTATAATAACATGAAAACCCATATAGCCATCACTCAGGTTAAGAAATAGAATAAAACCAAAACCCATTGCCGTCAAGTCAATTCTGACTCATAGCGACTGAATAGGACAGAGTATAGCTGCCCCCTGTGGTTTGCAAGGAGTGACTGGTGGATTCAAAGTGCCAGCCTTTTCGGTTAGCAGCCAGGCTGTTAACCACTGCACCACCAGGGCTCCTAGGAATAGAATAGTACCAGTTAAAACTTCCTATTGCGTCTCCTTGGGTGTATTTCCCTTTCTCCTCCACTAATCAGAGGAAATCACTATCTTTAATTTTATATTAATCATTTCCTAGGTTTTCTTTAGAATTTTACAATCTATGGATGAATTCTTATACATTTTACAACTTATGTTGACTTTTCACACTTTGCATTTAACCTGAATGGAATTGTACTGTATAAATTTTGACTTGCTTTTTACGCTCAACAATGTACTTCAAGATTCACCTGTGTTGATGTATTTGGCTATGTTTCATTAATTTTCTCTGCTCTGTTGATTTCATTGCATAAATACACTACAGTTTTTTATTCTTTTAAAGTTGATGGATATCCCATTTGTTTCCAGATTTTTGATACTACAGCAATGTTCTTACAAACGTTCTTCTATGTGCTTCCTGAGTGCATTGTCAACACGGCAAATATCAACTAATGGAATTTCTGGGTCATAAATACAGGCACGTTCAACATTACTTAGTAATGTTATAGCAATCAGAATGGGCTAGAACAACCTCCAAAATCTTAGTGACCAAAACATCAAAGGTTTATTTGTTGCTCGAGTTATGTTTTCATCTTAGATAGGGGCTTGGTAGGGAAAGGCTCTCCTCCACATCACTCACTCTCAGAAGATGTTGTCAATCCCCATGAAAGAGGGAAAAAAACCTGGTTGACTACTCACCAGCTCTCAAAGACTCCCACTTGGAAGTGACTCGGGTCATATAGCCACACTTAACTTCAAAGTTATCAGTTGCCATCGAGTCAGCCCCCAAGTCATGTCAACCCCTGACTTATGGCCACCTCATGCCCAACAGGATCAGACCATTGTGATTCATAGGGTTTTCACTGGCTAGTTTTCAGGAGTAGATTGCCAGGCCTTTCTTCCTAGGCTATCTTAGTCTAGAAGTTTCGCTGAAATCTGTTCACCATGGGTGACCCTGCTGGTATTTGAAATACCAGTGGCATAACTTCCAGCCTCATAGCAACATGCAAGCCACTACAGTACAACAAACTGACAGATGGGTTGTGGGAGTTTTTTTCTTTTTTTTAACCCTATCATAATCAGCCTAAACTATTTTATATGTAATTTTCCTGTGGGAAAAACATACCTTTGTCTCTTTTTGCTAAGTCATTTTGCCCAATTGAAAGAATTTACTGGACAAGACCTTAACTGACTCACAGATTTTTAATAATTGGGAATATGGCTATATTTCTGGTTTGATCTTTCCCACAGCTTTCTGACTCAGAGTTCTATCAAGGTGTTTTGTTTTGTTTTTCTTATTTAGAGAAGAAAATCAGTGGCAAATTCATACTCTACAGCCCCAAAATGTCTTGACATCTCTAATCTCTTTTATTCTTGCTTCCAAATTAGGCAATTATTTTCTGAGATTATGATATTTTTACAGCACAAACAAATGCAAATACAACCAGTAGCAACTGGGGACTCTACCAAACCAACCAAAACCACCAAACCTGTTGCCATTGATTCTAACTCATAGCGACCTATAGGACAGAGTAGAACTGACCCATTAGGATTTCTAAGGAGCAGCTGGTGGATTCAAACTGCTTACCTTTTGGTTAGCAGCTGTAGCTCTTAACCATTGAGCCACCGGGGCTGCTGGGGATCCTATCAGTATTCTCTTTTACCAAAGGCTGAGGGATGATAGCTTAAATTTGTTGACAGAAAATAACTGTCAATTTAGAATTGTATACCCAGTGAAAACATCTCTCAAGAAAGAGTGCAAAATAAAGAAACATTCAGATACATAAGTACTGAGAGCCAAAAATCCCCCAGCAAATCCTAATTAAAGGAAATCCTAAAGGAAGAAAGGAAGTAGAAAAGTAAAAAAAGTTTAAACCAGGATATCTCAAATTCAGCACTATTGACATTTTGGGCCAGCTAAGATTTTGTTTTGGGTGGTTGTCCTGGGCATTGTAGGATGTTTAGCAGCACCTCTGGCTTGTACCCACAAGATGCTATTCACATCCCCTGCAAGAAGGAAACAGACTTATAAAACATGATAGAAAAGCAATTTTAATATTTGCACATCTGTGTTAGGAACATTTCAAGATGTCTCATTGTCTCCAGCATCACTACCATATTCTCAAAACAAAACAGAACAGACAAATACACAATAAAACCCAGAAAAACTAATGACTGTGCCAAAAGGCCTATTCAGGAAGCTGGGAAATAATGTGTTATGATATCAAAAAACAAGGTATTTTGCAACTTTTGGATAATGCAGTTTCAAAATACTTGGAATATCTATTTTATTGTCTCTTTATTTCCTACTTCTACGCAAGCTTTCATAGACACAACACAGTATTTCCTATTTTACCATTCATCTGAGACATCCTAATACAAAGAGCACAAATATGGCTGAGGCATCAAGGTTTCTCCCTGCTTCAGCTGGTTCCAGATTTCTCTTTCAGAATTAAAAACATTCTAGTAGAGAGAGAGGGAAAAAAGAACAGAAAAGTAATCCCTAGTTTTTAAGTAAAATGCTTAAGAATACTCTAAATAGTTTAATCTTGTGCTAATCAGATATTGAGCATAATTAGCAAACTCCACTTTGTGGCCTTCTAGTATTTTGCAGAAGAGCCTCTGGGATTCTGCATACAGTTGCTTTGAATTTTTGAGCTTTTAAATATATTTTTATCATTTCAAAGCCATGTTAAGAAACTGTCATATTCCATATTTTAATACTTGGGAGACCAGCAATACTTAAATTTGTATTGCCGTATTAACTTTTTTCTGTGTTTGCTTTAGTAAAAAGTTTTTTCTGGGATTTCTATTTAATTGAAGACAATTATAAAATGAACAGAAAATATGCATTTTTAGAAAAATCATTACCAGTTGCAACTTTTCTTTGTAAATTAGGATTTTCTTGATACTGTACCACCGAACAAAATAAATAAACCAGATGCTAAATCTATCATTTACAACCTCTAGTTTTAAATCTTTCCATCCTTAAATGACTTTATTTTTCTCAATAATTAATTTTAAAACAAGTGATATAAATTTAAGTTTACATGGTTGGTAAATTTGTACTAATAAAAGATTCCTTTCTTCTATCTTATAAAAGGATTTTTATTTATATCGGAAAAGGGATTCCACTGCTATAAATTTTGAAAATCACATCCTACATTATATATTTGTATCTAGTTTAGCTTTTATTTTCAGTGTTTGGATGTCTAGAGAGTCTTCTTTGTATGTGTCAGGGTGGAATATTTTGAGAAATATAACTATTAAGTAATATTGCTTACAAAGTTATAATGAAGGTCTTATGTCCATTAAATTGATACACAAATTCAAATGGAATAACTATAATACTAATTTTTTTTGCACTTTCTCTGTGAAGACTATATAACTCAATGCCTGTCTTTATTCGGACGTTATGCCAGTCAAAGGTGGAAACTCACTGACTTCAGAAGGCTTAAGGATCTTAAAACTATCAGAATATGCAGTTTTCCATAAACTTGCTTTTATAAGACCGTGCTAAATTTGAGTGACGAGGAATCCAAATTCTTTCTTATAAATCTAGAAGAAAAATTTATTTTCATTGAATATTAACAGACCTTACAAATGCAGGTAAATGTATTGGCCAAGATCTCAGGCAGGCAACAATGAGTGAAATGGCCGAGTGTAAATGTGAGTGTTAGGAACCGTGGCAAAGTCCCAAGTCAATGTCCAGCCTAAAGAGGAAGCGCATGCTTAGCTTTGACCATTTATTGCCATGTATCCAGATTCTGTGACTTTTATCAAAGGAATGCTGAAAAAGAATTTTTTTTTCTTTTAACATATGAAATCTACCTATTTTTTGAATGTTGCCCCCCAAAATGGAAATCACAGTGCTGGGGGGAAAAAAAGCGTAGCCAGTCTGTAACCTCTGAACTATAGAAAACAAGCTCCCTCAAATTGTTCCTACCTCAAAATGCCAGGGAGAGAACCATGAAATGATCTGAATTATACATATTGGTCTATATGTTATCTGAATTTGGTTTGTAATTATCTCAAATAATTTCATTTTGCATTAATCACAGGGACGTATATGTGTCTGCGTTAGAAAAAAAAAAAAAAAACGTTGCTATCAATTCCGACCCACAGCGACTTTATAGGACAGAGTGGAATTGCCCCATAGGGTTTCCAAGGAGCAGCTGGTGGATTAGAACTGCTGACCTTTTGGTGAGCAGCTGAGCTCTTAACCAGGAAAGCATAAATTCAATATTTAAATTTATGTAAAGAATTCAGGCTTTCATGTATATGTAAAGTAACTTAACCATTTATATATTTTAATCTTATTTCAGTACATTTTATTCTTCTTTCTTTGGCTACCGATTATTTATCAAAAATCTGTTAGTAAATACTCTTCTCCAAAGTAATATATTTAAAATTAATTTAACTATTCAAATCCTTAGAAAGGAATTAAACGCATTTTCTTGACTCCTTAACCATATTTATAGTGTTTTCAAATTACCCTCACAGACAGAACCATAAGTGTTGCTGAACCTTAGAAGGTGGGTTCTGTCCAGCGCACTCAGACCTGCCAGTAATCTGAACACTGGCCTTTGAGAAAGTAACTTTATAGCAATGTGCAGAGCAAGAGCCAAGAGGAAGTTCTTCAGATCTGACTCCCTGGAGCTATGGGGAACTCGTTGCCATCGAGTTGATTCTGACTCATAGCGACCCTATAGGACAGAGTAGAACTGCCCCTTAGGGTTTGATTTGAAAAGTCAACCTTTTGGTTAGCAGCTGTAACTCTTAACCACTGCACCACCAGGGCTCCAAGCTATGGGGAAAGAGGGCTTATCTGTGATTTGGACAGCAAGATGGTGGCTGCAGATGCGTACTGCGGCGGGGAATTCTAGAAGGAAGACGTTGCAGGAATCATGGCAGCCAGGAAACAGGAGGTGATGTGGTTCTTGTCAGACCTCTTTCTTTGGAATGGGGTCCAGGTGATGATTTTCCTTCTGATTTGTTCCACCTGTTGCTGCCTCCTCTGTTGAGGTCAACTAACGGTCATAGCTGGCCCCTCTGCGCTTGCGGGGTGGGCCAGACCTGTCTTGGGCTAGTTTAAGGCAGTCTTTTCTGACTAATGGAAATTTAATGGCATTCATAGGGTCAGGTTGCATAAGGATATTGAAAAATAGTTTAATAAAATTCTTTATGTTATGGATGAGTAAGGTCCAGAAAAGTGAAGTACTTGTCCAACATCATAGAGATAGTTAATGACATGACTGAGAATCCAAAGAGCATAGTGTTACAATGTAACACTTAATATTCCAAACTGAGATAATGAAAAGACTGAAGAACAGAGATAGCATGTGAGAGAATGTAGCATATGTAGTAAGTTAAAATATAAAATGTATAATTGGTATAGATACAGACATCTCAGGGTAAATTTTACTAACAGGTGTAACTAAATAACTTTACTCTTATTTTCAGGAGGATAGCCACTAATATTTTTACTATTGGTAAAGGAGTTTTTAAGTTGTAAACCTAGAGTGAATGAATTCTGAATGGGTACCATTTGTGAGCATCTGGGTGATTTCGAAGAGGCTTGTGGCAGTGGACAGAGCTGGTATCCTGAGAATCAATAGTAATTAAACTCAGTATCTGTTATTCATCTCTGCTTTGCAAATAAGTTGAGAATTCAGAGATTTTTTCATTGACAGAAAAATAGGAATTTAGTGGACAGTTCAATAGAAAAGAGGTTTTAGAAACCGTAAAAGATGAGAACTGTACTTCTGGCTCTCAGAAGAGCTGACAGGATTCAGAAAGGTTCTAGCAGGGGATGATGGCATTTTCTATGAGAACCATGGAGCTGCTTGAGAGACCAAGACTGGATATTAATGTAGCCAGTATGAATTTGCTCCACATACCAAGTAGCCTGATTTATTTGTTCTAAAGCAAATGAAATCGTATTTCAAATCCCTACTCTCCAGAGTTGCAAAAAATTACATTTGTTGTATTTAAAGGAGGGGGCTCTTTTCCTTCCTAGGGTTATCTGAAAATCTGGAGAAGGTTGGTATGTCTTTAGAAATTGAGGGTGGGAGTGTGGACTGATCTTTACCATATGGCAGTTACTGTCTTTACCATTGCTCCTTATGCTACATGATTCTGTTATTGAGGCTCATCTTTTGCTATGTTAGTAACTGGTCCACTGACAGGCTCAGTAATCCCGCCCATGGTGATGCTCCTCACCAAGTGCAAGCTCAGCTACGAGGACCTATAGTACTGCCCTCTACGTCTCAAAGCTTAGAGACTTGTCTTCAACAGTGTCACTCAGCCATTTCCCATCAGGGGAGCTTCATGCAAGTGGTTACTACACTCTAACATTTTATAACTCTCCCGACTCCCAGGTAGACTCTTTTCCCCCTTTCAATTCCAGTACCTACTTCTCTCCACTCACTCCGAATGAGTTCCCCTCTCCTCAAAAACGCTTGGGTGGAGGTGTTGTACTCCAGTTACCTAGTAATTGTTGTTTTGGGGGCCTGAAAAATGGAAACCTTTCACATCCCACTAAAGCAGAAACTTTAGATTCAGAAAACTAAGGCTTGGCTATCTTCTGATAGGAAATATACCTCTCACCCTTATAGTAACATATGTATTAAAGTAATACAAACCAGACAACAGCTCGATAAACTCCTAGCACATGAATTTAGGTAAAGGACCTCAGGTCTCTTAAAACAGAACTCACTTCATAGCCAATCAGCAAAAATGATCTAGACAAAGGACAAGACAAAGAGTTCAAAGATAAAGACATATGATCATTTGAGGCCAGGGTGAAATGGAGGGGTTGAGTTAACAAAATAAGCAATTGCAGTCTTTGGGATTATTTAGGGGAATATGGGAATACATCTGGGGCTCACATGGTTACCACAAAGCATAAAAATTACATAGCTTGGGTCTGGGGTTAGGAAGGGAGAGCTGGAAATAAACCTAGAAAGGAAACAAAGAGACGTTACCTAGCTGTGGGACTATCCCAAATCTATCTCCATCTAATAGCACTTGGCTAAGCATGCCATCAAGGTATATTTGAAGGAAGAAAAAAAGGAAGCAAACTTCATGCTCTATAAACATACAGTAACTGTCTTAGTTATCTAGTACTGCTATAACAGAAATACCACAAGTGGATGGCTTTAACGAAGAGAAGTTTATTCTCTCACAGTCTACAAGGCTAGAAGTCCAAATTCAAGGTGCCAGCTCCAGGGGAAAGCCTTCTTTTTCTGTTGGCTCTGGAGGAAGGTCCTTGCCAATCTTCCCCTGCTCTAGGAGCTTCTCAGCACAAAGACCCTGGGTCCAGAAGACGCATACTTCTGGCTCTACTTTCTTGGTGATATGAGGTCTCCATGTCTCTCTGCTCAATTCTCTCTTTTATATCTCAAAAGGGATTGACTTAAAACACAACTTAATCTTGTAGATTGAGTCCTGCCCCGTTAACATAACTGCCACTAATCCCACCTCATCAGCATCATAGAGGTAGGATTTACAACACATAGGATAATCACATCAGGTGACAAAATGGTGGACAATCACACAATATTGGGAATCATGGCCTAGCCAAGTTGCTACACATTTTGGGGGGACACAATTTAATCCATAACACTAAGTCAATTTATGGCTAAATTTCAGTTAAGTTAGTATATAGGGGGTTGATCAAATTTTTAGTTTTCTGATTTTTCTTCTCTTAGTTTCTAAATAAGCTCTGTTTGAAAAATTCCAGTCTTTATTTAGTATAAGATAAGGGACAAAAGGTTTTATTAGACCAAAGCCAAGGCATAAGGGAAATTTTAGTGCTTATGAAGCTTAGCATGGTGGGAGTATTATCCATTCTGGTTTAGCAGTGAAGGAAGAGCTAATGTGGCAGAGAGATGAAAACAAAGGATGGAAAAGTTTAGAACACTTAAAGTATTTATCCCTCAGCATGCAGACTTTTCCCTCATATGGAGTGGTAGGGTTTCTGGGGAACGGAGGGTGTGTAGGGCATGTAGAAGTCTATAACATAATCCTTAAACTTTGGAGAAGTTATCAGGAGGGACAAGTCTGTGGAGAAGGACATCATGCTTGGTAAAGTAGAGGGTCAGCAAAACAGAGGAAGACCATCAATGAGATGGATTGACACAGTGGCTGCAACAGTGGGCTCAAACAATTCTACTCTATCTTACGGGGTCTACGTGAGTCAGAATCGACTGGACGACAAGGGGATCAGAGCATAAGCACTTTTTGCAGAATAAATAATTAAAGGATTCTGAGAACTGGTGCAGAGTAGTATTTTTTTATTGAGGCAAAATTTACATAACATAAAATTAACCACTTTAAAGTGTACCATTCAGTGGCATTTAGTATACTCACAGTGTTGTGCAATATCACCTCTATCTAGTTCTAAGACATTTTCTTCACCCAAAAAGGAAACCTCATATCCATTAACCAGTTACTCCTCTTTCTCTTCCTCCTAGGTTCTGGCAACCACTAGTCTGCTTTCAGTCTCTGTAGACTTCCATATTCGGGATGTTTCATATAAATAGAATCACATAATAAATGACATTTTGTGTTTGGTTTCTTTGACTTAGCATAATGTTTTTGAAATTCATCGGTGCTGTAGAATGTATTGGTACTTTATTCCTTTTTATGGCTGAATAATATTCCATTGAATGGATATACTACATTTCATTTACTCATCCATCAGTTGATGGGCATTTGGGTTGTTTCCACCTTTTTGTTATTGTGAATAGTACTGCTATTAACATTCATATACAAGTATTTGTTTGAATACCTGTTTTCAATTATTTTGGGTATATACCTAGAGGTGAAGTATCTCCCATGGGTCATATGGTAATTCTATGTTTAACTTTTTAAGGAACAACCAAAATGTTTTCCATAGTGGTTGTGACATTTTACAAACCCACCAGCAACGGATGAGGGTTCCAATTTCTCCAGTCCTTACCAACACTTACTATATTCCTTTTTTTTTTTTTTTAATACCTATCGTAGTGATTGTGAAGTAAGGTCTCACTGTGGTTTTGATTTGCATGTCCATAGCAACTAATGATGTTGAGAAGCTTTTCATATGCTTTTTAGCTACTTGTATATCTTCTTTGAAAAAATGTCTGTTCAAGTCCTTTGCCCATTTCTTAATTGGATTTTATATCTTTTTGTTGTTGAGTCCTTTATATATTCTGGATATTAAACTCTTATCAGATATATGCTTACCAAATATTTTCTCCTATTCTATAGTTTGTCTCTTCATTTTGTTGATAAAATCCTTTCATGGAGAAAATTTTGATGAAGTCCAATGTATCTATTTTTCTTTTGTTACTCTTGCTTTTGGTGTCTTATGGAAGAATTCATTGTCAAAAACAAGATCTTTAAATTTTACCTCTATGATTTCTTCTAAGCCTTGGTGACACAGTGGTTAAGAGCTCAGGCTGCTAGCCAAAAGATCAGCAGTTTGAATCCACCAGCTGCTCCTTGGAAACCCTATGGGGCAGTTCTACTTTGTCCTATAAGGTCGTTATGAGTCAGAATAGACTCAATGGCAATGGGTTTGGTTTTGGTTTTAAGAGATTTACGGTTTTTCTTCTTATATTTAGGTCATTAATTTATTTTGAGCTAATTTTTGAGTATGATGTGGGTTATGGGCCCAGTTTTTTTGTTGTGCATATGGAAATACAGTTGCCCCAGAACCGCGTGTTGAAGAAACAACTATGTCCCCATTGAATGGACTTAGCTCCCTTGTTTAAAATCAATTGACCATAGATGCATGAGTTTATTTCCAAACTCTTAATTTTATTACACTAATCTATATATCTGTCTGTCCTTATGCCAGTACCACAATCTTTTAATTACTGTTGCTTTGTTGTAAGTTTTAAAATCAAGATGTGTGAATCCTTCAGCAATTTTGTTTTTTCTTTACCAAGACTTTTTTTGTCTTTAATGTGGGATCCCTTACAATTCCATGTGAATTATAGAATCGCCTTTTCTTTTGTGCAAAAAAGGTGATTAGGATTTTGATAGGAATAGCATTAAATCTATAAGTGATTTGGGTATATTGCCATTATAACCACATTAAGTCTTCTAATCAATGAACATGGGATGTTTTTCTTTTAGTTCTTTTTGGATGACTAAAGTGTGTCTGACCCAAGCCATGGTTTTTTCAATCACCTCATATATATGCAAAGGCTGGATAATGAAAAAGGAAGACAGAAACATTGATGCATTCAAATTGTGGTATTGATGAAGAATATTAAACATACCATGGACTGTCAGAAATACAAACAAAACAGTGTTAGAAAAAATACAACCAGCATGCTCCATAGAAATGAGGATGGAAAGACTTTTTATAACTTACTTTGGACACATCATCTAGAAAGACCAATCACCAGAATAGGATATTATGGTTGGTAAAGTATAGGGTCAGCAAATGTAAGGGAAATCATCAGTGAGATGGATTGACACAATAACAGAAAAAATGGACTCAAACAAACCAATGATCGTGAAGATGGTGCTGGACCAGGCAATGTTTTGTTCTTTTATACGTAAGATTGTAATGAGTCTGAGCTGACTCGATGGAAACTAACATCAACAGGTTCGGCAATGTTTTGTAGGTTTCAATGTAAAAGACTTGCACCTGCTTGATTAACTTTATACCTAAATATGTTATTCGTCTTGATTCTATTGTAAATTTTTTTTTCTTAATTTCCTTTTGGAACTGTTCTTTGCCAGTGTAGAGAAATTCAACTGATTTTTGTATGTTGATATTTTTGTTTGTTTGCAAGATGTAATAGTTTTTCAAAGTGAATTCTTTAGGATTTTTATCTATAGAGTCATGACATCTGTAAATAGAGATAATTCTACTTCCTTTCCAATTTGAATGCCTTTTATTTCTTTTTCTTGTCTAGTTGCTCTGGCTAAAACTTCAAGAGATGAGTAGCGTTCCAATGTTGGGCACTGTCATTTAATCTTGATCTTAGAGGGAAAGCGTTCAGTCTTTCATGATTGAGTATAACATAAACTGTGAGTTTCTCATAAATGTCCTTTATCATGTTGAGAATGTCCCCTTGTATAATATTTTCTACTCATAAAAGGATGCTGGATATTATAGAATGATTTTTTGCATTAATTGAAAAGGTTATGGTTTTTGTTTTTCTTTTTGATTCCATTCTACTAACGTGGTGTATGATGTAGATTACTTTTTGTATGTGAACCACCCTTGCATTCTGGGATAAATCCCACTTAGTTGTTATATACAATCCTCTTAATGTGCTGTTGGATTCATTTTGCTAATATTTTGTTGAGCATTTTTGCATCTATATTCATAAGAGATATTGGTCTATAATTTTTTTTATTGTGATTTCTTCATTTGTCTTTGATATCAGGGTAATGCTGACATCATAAAATGAGTTAAGAAGTATTTCCTCCTCTTCTACTTTTTGGAAAAGTTTGATAAGGACTTTACGTGGTTGATAGAATTTAGCATTGAAGCCATCTGGCTCTGGACTTTTCTTTGTCGGGAGATTTTTGATTAGTGATTAAATCTCTTTATTTATAGGTCTTCATAATATTCTATTTATTTTTGAGTCAGTTTTGTTAATTTATGTGTTTCTAGGTATTTGTCCATTTCATCTAGGTTATCTCATTTGTTGGCACACAATTATTCATAGCATTCTCTTATAATCTTTTCTTATCTGTAAAATCTGTTGTAAAGTCCTGCTTTAATTTCTGATTTTAATGATTTAAGTCTTCTATTTTTTTCTTGATCAGTCTAGCTAAAGATTTGTCAATTTTATTGATCTTTACAAAGTACCAGCTTTTGGTTTCATTGATTCTCTCTATTGTTCTATATTCTTTATTTCATCTACCTCTACTGTAATCTTCATTATTTCTTTCTACCTGGTTTCGGTTTAGCTTGCTCTTTTTTATGTAGATTCTTAAGGAGTAAAGTTAGTTAATTGATTTGGGAATTTTCTTCTTTTTAATGTACATTTTACATCTATAAATTTCTCTCTTAGCACTGCTTTTGCTGCATCCCATAGGTTTTGGTATGTTGTGTTTTCATATTCATTTGTTTCAAGTACCTTCTAGCTTCACTTTAATTTCTTCTTTGACACATTTGTTGCTTGAGTTTGTTGATTAACTTCCACATATTTTTGAATTTTCTAGTTTTCCTTCTGTTATTTCTAGTTTCATTCTATTTTGGTCACAATAAGATATATTTCCATCTTCTTAAATTTTCTGAGACTTGTTTTACACCCTAACATACAGTCAACCCTAGAGAATACTCTATATGTACTTAAAAGAATGTGTATTCTGCTCTTCTTGGGTGGAGTGTTCTATATATGTCTATTGGGTCTAATTGGTTTATATTATTGTTCAAGGGCTGTATTTCCATATTGATCTTCCATCTAGTTTTTCTATCCATTATTGAAGTCTGCAACCAAAACTGTGCAATTGTCTATTTGTCCCTTTAATTCTGTCAGTTTTGCTTCATATATTTTGGAGCGCTATTGTGAGTGGCGTTTATGTTTATAATAGTTATATCTTCTTGATATCTTGAACCTTTTGTTCACATACAATGCCCTTCTTTGTCTCTTATGAGTCCTTGTGGTGCAGTGGTTAAGCACTCAGCTGCTAGCCAAAAGGTTGGCAGTTCTAATCTATGAGCCAATCTGTGGGAGAAAGATGTGACAATCTGCTTCTATAAAGATTATAACCTTGGAAACCATATGGGGCAGTTGTGCTCTGTCCTTTAGGGTCGCTATGAGTTGGAATTGACTCAGCGACAATGGGTTTGGATCTGTCTCTTATAGCAATTTTTTACTTAAAGTCTATTTTGTTTGAGATTAGTATAGCCACCCCAGCTGTTTTATTTATTATTTGTAAAGAATATTTTTTCTATGCTTTTATTTTCAGCCTATTTGTGTCTTTGAATCTAAAGTAAGTCTCTTATAGAGAGTGTGTAGTGAATCATTTTTTTTAAAATTTATTCTGGCAGTCTCTACCTTTTAGAGATTTTAATCCATTTACATTTTAAATAACACTGATAAAAAATTTTACTTCTGCCATTTTGCTTTATGTTTTCTAATATTTTGTTTAATTCCTCCATGTCTTAGTTATCTAGTGCTGCTATAACAGACATACCACAAGTGAACAGCTTTAACAAGCACAAATTTATTTTCTCGCAGCTTAGGAGGCTAAAAGTCTGAATTCAGGGTGTTATCTCTAGGGGAAGGCTTTCTGACTCTTTTGGCTCTGGAGGAAGGTCCTTGTCTCTTTTGAGCTTCTGCTCCTGGGCAATCTTCATGTTCTGCTCGCTTGTTTAATCTCTTTTATATCTCAAAAGATATACTCTACACTAACCCTGCCTCATTAACATAACAAAAACAACCCATTCCCAAATGGGAATATAACCACAGGCATAAAGGTTAGGGTTTACAACACATATTTTCAGGGGACATAATTCAATCTATAACACTCCAGTACTGCATTCTTTTGTGATTAATTGATTTTATATTGCACCATTTTGATTTTCTGTGTGTGTGTGTGTGTGTGTGTGTGTGTGTGTGTGTGTTTCCTTTGTGGTTTCCTGGAGGTTACAGTTAACATCCAAACTTTATAAAAATCAAGCTTGAGATAATACCAACTTTGTTGCAAAGTATACACAAATTGATCCTTTATAGCTCTGTCACCCCCATATTTATGTTGTTGTCACAAATTAGATATTTACACATTGTGTGTAAATTAACACAGCTTTACAATTATTGTTTTATGTATTTGTCTTTTAAATAATAGAAAATAAAAAAGGAAAAAGAGTTTTTAAAAAGAAGAAGAAAAAATTTACAAACCAAATAAGCAACACTACTGGTTTTTGTATTTGCCTATGTAGTTACCTTTACCCATTGTTCTTTATTTCTTCATATGGCTTCAAGTACTGTCTAGTGTTCTCTCATTTCAGCCTGAAGGGCTCTCTTCAATTTCTTGTAGGGCAGGTTTACTAGTGATGATCTCCCTCAGGTTTTGTTTATCTGGGAAGTCTTAATTTATCCTTCATTTCTGAGAGATAGTTTTTCCAAACGTAGAATTCTTGCTTAATAGTTTTTATTGTTATTATTATTTCAGAATGTTAAGTATGTAATCCCACTACCTTCTGGTCTTGAATGGAAAGTAGTACTAATTTAAAAGTATGTAAAAAGTAGTAACAAGCATTAAATCCCAATTAAAAAAGTGTTATTTAGATGCTAGGGAAGAGGGTGTGGGGGGTTAGGGATGTTGTTGTTAAGTGCCACCGAGTGGGTTTCGACTCATAACAACCCTATGTACAACAGAACAATCAATATTCAATAGCAAAGGGGGAAATATGAACATTGAGGAAGAGGGAGGACTTTCTAAATATTAAAAGATACACAAAAACAAGGTGAGAAGTGGGGGAGAGGAAAAAAACTACATACTTGTCTCAGTTATCTCGTGTTGCTGCAGAAATACCACAAGTGGATGGCTTTAACAAAGAGAAATTTATTCTCTCACAATCTAGGAGGCTAGAAGTCTGAATTCAGCACGTCAGCTCCAGGGGAAAGCTTTCTCTCTCTGTCAGCTCTGGGGAAAGATCCTTCTCCCGGTCAAGGAGCTTCTCAGAGCAGGGACCCTGTGTATAAAGGATGAGCTATTCTCCTGGCTCTTGTTTCTTGGTGGTACGATTTTCCCCTGTCTCTCTGCTTGCTTCTGGCTTTTATATCTCAAATGAGATAGGCTTAAAACACAATCTAATCTTATAGATTGAGTCCTGCCTCATTAACATAACTGCCACAAATCACAACTCATTAACATCATAGAGGTAGGATTTATAACACATAGGAAAATCACGTTAGATGACAAAATGGTGGACAATCACAAAATACTGGGAACCATGGTCTAGCCAAACTGACACGCATATTTTTGGGGGACACAATTCAATCCATGACAATACTGAAAGACTATCAAACAATAGTGAAAGACAATAAAGCACCAGATAAAACTGAGGGCATGTATAGCATTCGTATCAATCAATAGGCTTGATTTACCTATTAAAAGAAAAATATGTTTAGATTGGCTTGCAAAAGAATACCCAACAATAAGTTGTATACTAGAGATGAAACTAAAACAAGGAAATCTAGAGGGCCTAATATTAAAAGAATAGTGAATGTACACAAACAAATAAAAAACATAATAGGAGTTGTAATCTTATTGGCACTATTTTTAAAATGAAAAAAAAGAAAACATATCCTACTTAGCTTTGAGAAGAAAAGGCAAATTGCACGCATTTACAAATTTTTCTACCCCCACAACAGACATGAGGCAGAATTCCTATACCCATAAATATAAACATCCACATGTAAAATGTACATTTCTATAAATAACCTCTATATACTCTCAATTATATGAAATAACACATGGATAAGAAAACATATAATTACATGATTCAAATTATACACTCTTCTGATCAACCACAGAAACATATAGTAAAACTAAAAGATAAAAGTTCAAGGCAGAATCTAGGGATGAGTATGGTAATGTAATTTTATTTTAATATACAATGATGCCGATTTATTTTTGTACTTATAAACATCACTAACATTATTATAAGACAAACAGAACATTTTTATTATTTGACCAATAACAAATTCTGGAAATAGCAAACTATATTAAGAAGAAGCCTTGAGTCATGGAAGCTCCATAGACACATCCAAACTCCTTGGGGGACCGAATTGCTGGCCTGAGGGCTGTGGGGACCATGGTCTTGGGGAACATCTGGCTCAATTGTCATAACATAGTTTATAAGGAAAAGGTTCTACATTCTGCCTTGGTGAGTAGCGTCTAGGATCTTAAAAGCCTGTGAGCAGCCATCTAAGATACTCCACTGGTCTTAACCCTTCAGAGCAAGGGAAAATGAAGAAAACAAGATAAAAGGGAAAGATTAGTCCAAAGGACTCATAGACCACAGCTACCATGGCCTCCACCAGACTGAATCCAGTACAACTAGATGGTGCCTGGCTACCACCTTGACTGCTCTGACTGGGATCACAGCAGAGGGTCCCAGACAGAGCTGGAGAAAAATGTAGAACAAAATTCTAACTCACAAAAAAAGACCAGAATTACTGGCCTCACAGAGACTGGAGAAACCCCAAGAGTATGGCCCCCGGACACCCTTTTAGCTCAGTAATGAAGTCACTCCCGAGGTTCACTGTTCAGTGAAAGATTAGACAGGTGCATAAAACAAAATGAGACTAATGGGATACAACAGTCCAGGGACAAGGACTAGAAGGCAGGAGGGGACAGGAAAGCCGGTAATAGGGAATCCAAGGTCTTGAAGGGAGAGTGTTGACATTTCTTGGGTTGTTAACCAATGTCATAAAACAGTATGTGTATTAACTGTTTAATGAGAAACTATTTGTTCTGCAAACCTTCATCTAAAGTACAATAAAAAAAAAAAAATTTAAAAAGAAGCAGCCTTAATTAGAGATATTAAAAGTTTGTCTGGAAGTCAAGAAAGACTATGACTTATTTGAATAGCAGGAAGTAAACAGCAAATCTGAATAATCCATAATGTAAGTAATTCCTGGATGCTATCTGTGAGCCTATTGTTTATCATTTGATGTTGTATTTCTTTATATTTATAATGCCTCATTTACTGTTTCTTCAATTCACTTCATCTTGCTACATAAGATACTTCCTAATGTAGTCATACTATCAAAATGATTATTTCCATGTTAAACATGAAAAGATACATTTCTAGATTATATTCTAACTCATTCTACCATTATTCTTTATTATTGTAGTAAATATACATATAACAAAACATTTGCCATTTCAGCATTCTTCACATGTACAATTCAGTGACACGAATTATGATGATTATGTTGTTCAACCATAAATATTATCCATCTCCAAATTTTTCCATCAACCTTAACAGAAGCTCAGTGTCCCCTAAACAATGAGCCCCTTCTCCCTTCTACCTGCCCCTGGTTATCACTAATAAACTTTGGTCTCTATATGCTTGCTTATTCTACCTATTTCATATAAATGGGTTTTATGATATGTCCTTTTGTGACTGCCTTATTTCCTTCAGCATAATGTTTTCAAGGTTCATCCATGTTGTAGCATGTATCGAGATTTCATTCTTCTTTATAGTTTAGTAAAATTCCATTGTATATATGTACATTCTATTTATCCATTCATCTGCTTATGGACATTTAAGCTGTTTCTGCCTTTTGGGTGTTGTGAATAGCACTACAATGAACATTGGTGTACAAGTGTCTGTTTGTGTTTCTGCTTTCAGTGACTTCGGGTATATGCTTAGCAGTGGAACTGCTTGATCATGTGGTAATCTTATATTTATTTTTAGGAAACACCAAACTGTTTTTCATAGTGGTTGCACCATTTTACTATTCCACCAACAATGAATTAGAGTTCCTATTTTTTCACATTCTCACCAACATCTGTTGTTTTCATTTTTAATCATAGGCATCTTAGTGGATGTGAAGTGATATCTCGTTGTGATTTTGATTTGCATTTCCCTAATGACTAATAATGTTGAGCATCTTCTCGTGTGTTTGTTGGCCTTTTGTATTTCTGTGGTGATATGTATATTCAAGTCCATTTTTGGACTGGGTTGCTTGTCTTTTTGTTGTTAAGTTGTAGGAGTTCTTTATATATTTTGGATATAAAACCCATAGCAGATATATGGTTCCCAAAATTTTTCTCCCAATCTTTAGGTTGTCTTTTCCCTTTTTTGATAAAGTCCTTTGATGAACAAAAGTTTTTAATTTTGATGAGGTCTCATTGATCTATTTTGTCTTTTGTTTCTCATGCTTTCAGTCTCAGATCTAATAATCTGTTGTTAAAAATTAGGTCCTAAAGCATTATCCCTGTGATGGTTCAGATTGTGTGTCAACTTGGCTGGGCCATGATTCTCAGAGTTTATACGTGATCACCCCCATGATGGGATCTGCTGTGAGTAACCAATGAGTTGAAAGGGAGTTTACTTGGGCAGTAGCCTGCATCCGAATACAAGCGGATGTTCTGGCTTTTGTCCTCACCGGATCCTGCAGCTCCTCCTGTTCCTCTGACCTCCGGTTCTTGGGACTTGAGCTAGCAGCTTACCTGCCAATCTTGGGATTTGTCGATCGTCACAGCCTGTGAGCAAGAGTCCTGCTCTCCACAACCTGCCGACCTTGAGTTTGCCAACCCCTGCAACTACAGGAATCAGTAGAAACCTCTATCCTGATCCACGGACTTGGGACATTCCAGCTTCTACAATTGTGTGAGCCGTTTCCTTGATAAAAATCTCTCTTTATATATATATATTTATATGCTTTACTGGTTTTGTTTCTCTAGAGAACCCAGCCTAAGATGGCCCCTGTTTCTTCTAAGAGTTTTATGATTTTGGTTCTTATATTTAGATCTCTGACCCATTTTGCATTAGTTTTTGTATATTTTTATATTGAAATAATTTTAGACCCAGAGGAGAGGTGGAAAGATAGTGGAAGTTCCCTTAACTTTTCACCCAGCTTCCCCTAATGTTAACATTTTATATAACCATGGCTCAATTATCACAAAGTTCTTTTTATTAAACTATGACAAGTCTAAGTTTCAGATTTATTGTCCTTGAAGTAAGTGCATAAAGAGTGCATTTTATAATATTTAGAAAAGAATGCTGGAAAAAAATCAATGATCCCTTAGAAACCAAGAAAATATACATCAATGCCAAAGAACTTATAATTTTTTCTAATATTAATATATCTCTTTATATATTAAGATAACATATTTGCAAATGGGGTATTGAGATTTGGGGACTTCATGAAATAATATTTTTATGTCTCTCTGTATAAATTGGAACCCTGGCAGTGCAGTAGTTAAGAGCTTGGCTGCTAACCAAAGGGTTAGCCGTTCGAATCCACCAGCCACTCCTTGGAAACTCCATGGGACAGTTCCACTCTGTCCTACAGGGTCACTATGAATCAAAATTGACTTGACAGCAATGGATTTTTTATATATAAATTAATGTGAGATTTTGTAGACTCTTCCTAAACATATCCACCAACAGTGAATTTATATTTATATTACTAAATACATAAGCTTAAATGCTGTTTAAATTTTTGAGTATCCAACTGCTCAGACAGGGATCACAACAGACGGTCCCAGACAGAGAGAGAGGAAAATGTAGAACAAAATTCAAATTCACACACACAAAAAGACTAGACTTACTGGTCTGATAGAGACTGGAGGAACCCCCCAAGACTATGGCCCCTGGACACCCTGGTAACTCAGAACTAAGGCCACTCCAAAAGTCCACCTTTCAACCAAAGTCTAGACAGGCATATAAAACAAACAATAACAGACATGAGGAAATGTGCTTCTTAGTTCAGTCAAGTATATGAGACCAAATGGGCAACACCTGCCCAAAAGCAAAGAAAAGAAGGCAAGAAGAGACAGGAAAACTGGACTAATGGACATGGGGAACCCGGGGTGGAAAGGGAAAGGGGGAGAGTGCTGACACAATGCGAGCATTGCAATCAATGCTACAAAACAACTGGCGTATAAATTTTTTAATGAGAAACTAATTTGCACTGTCAACTTTCACCTAAAGCACAATAAAATTTTTACAAAATTGAGAATCTAAAGTTCAATAAATTGTTTTTATAATAAGTGCAATCTAAGAAAAATATTTCTAATCAATGTCTATTTATAGACCTTATTATATATAGCCAGATCTGGGATGTGAAATTAGGTGATACAGTCTTGTTTTTGGCATATATTTGCTACTATTTTCTTTGTGTTGCATTGAATGAAAAAACAATCAGAATATGTGCATTGATTCTTCATGCCTTGTATCATAAATGACTAAAACTGTTTCTTGAAACCATAGAAAAAAATTAGGCTTTTTAATTAATCACTGCTTGGTTACAATATTTGGATTGTGAAAGTTATAAAGCATTATTTTTTTAAAGTACTTTAAGCTTTCCAAATGCTTTTATAATCATTATGGATTTGATCTTCACAACAATACCTACAGTAACAGGTAGGCTTCAGTGGTAGAATTCTTGACTTCCATGAAGGAGACTTGGGTTCAGTTCCCAAGTCCTGGCCAATGCAACTCACGAGCAGCCACCACCAGTTAGTCTGTGGAGGCTTGCATGCTGCTATGATGCTAGACAGCTTTCAAAGGAGCTTCCAGACTAAGACTGACTAGGAGGAAAGGTCTAGCTATCTACTTCCGGAAAAATCAACAAATGAAAACCCTGTGGATCACAATGGTCCAATCCGCAACCTATCACGGGGATGGTTCAGGACCAGACAGCTTTTTGTTCCATTGTGCATGGGATCTCCATGCATCAGAGGCTGACTAGATGACAGCTAACAGGATAAGTTTTTGTTGATACTTACAGCCAACCGTTGGTGTCCTGTTCATGTCCTCTTGCTTTACCATTTCATTGCACTCTTGCCTGACTTTACATAACGATAAACGTTGTTACACAGGGGGGTGTTCTCCAGCATTTCCAGCCTGTATAATGGTGGAGCTGACTCCAGTCACCAGAAAAAGTTCCAGTCACCAGGAAAAGATGCAAGTTTGGCATTTGAAAGGCTGACAAGCATGCATTGAATTAATGCCCCCTGGAGTGCAGTGGTTAAAGCACTAGGCTGCTAACAAAAAGTTTGGTGGTTAGAAACAAACTGGTTGCCCTCAGGCAATTCCAACTCTTAGTGACCCTACAGGACAAAGTAGAATTGCACCATAGAGTTTCCAAGGAGCATCTGGTGGATTCGAACTGCTAGGCTTTCAGGTAAGCAGACACAGCTCTTAAACACTACACCACCAGGGCTTCCAACACACTCTGTTGAAGTTACAGCCTTGGAAACCCTATGGAGCTGTTCCACCTGTCCTATACAGTTGCTATCAGTCACAATCAACTCGACTACAAGGGGTTTGGTCTTTTGGTTTGGAAAGAGACTTCAGGAGTCCTTGTGTGGTGAAACCAGTTAAGCACTTGATACTAAAAGATTGGCAGTTCAAACCAACCCAGAAAGCCTGAGAAGAAAGACTTGGCGATCTGCTTTGGAACAATCACAGCCAGGAAAACAGCAGTTCTACTCTGCAACACACAGGGTCACCATGAGTTGCAAACGACTCAGTGGCAACTGTTTTTTAGAGATGGACCTCAACAAATGAATTAAAAAAAAAAAAAAAGACCTAAAATACCCTCAGCTTTTTCACCTTTGAAATGGGATAATTATGGGTTTAAAATAGTTAACAGAAAATTCCAGTGAGATTAAGCTCTGCTTACTGGTAGTGATAACTTGCTTGGCAATTCGCCTTTTATTGCCTTCCTTTCTTTCCCTATTTCACGTTCCCATACCCCTACTGTATTTCTTGGAATCATCCAAAATGAACTGCTTGCACTTGAATCTTTTGGTAAAAAACAAACTCAAGAATACTTTCCTAAAGAATAGGCTGAAGGGACACTCAAGCAGAGGGAGTATGTAAGTTCTTTAGTAATAGGCTTGTTGTAGGAAAGGTAGGAGCACGGGGACAAATAAATAGGTTTAGGAATATCTGTGGATATCAACTATCTGTGCTTTCTCTTAAAAGCCAATCATTATCACCAAAAATAGATTATTTTTTTGTCCACAATACTTAGTCTAAAATTTAGGAAGGAAAGAACTTCCAGTCAAAGTTAATAAAAGCTGGGGATTTTTTCTGATTAATATCATTTTCTATCATAGTTGTATATGATTCATAACTCATCAAACTAATTAGCAATGAAAGTCACACAAGTTATATTATGTCTTAAGGTGTTAGAACACATTAAATTAGCAGTCCCAATTGCTTGGTTAATTAAAAAATAAAATTTATTTCTTTTCAGAGAATCAAAAGGTCAAATGCTTCTATTAAATTTTTCAAAAAGTTTATTCAAACAGTTTATTTGTAGCATAAAATGTATATCATGCTGCATATTAATAACCCAGCAGCTACTAAAATTTTAAAAAATTTCTTCAGTTTTATTAGCTGGTAGAAAACGCAGAAAACAATGGGTAAAACATTTATTTTATGTCTATATAATCAGAGTAGTATAGGTATATGTAATATGTAATAAGAATAATAGAGAAATATAATTTAAAAAACACTAGGGAAGGAAGGCTTACTTATAATGTAACTGATCAGATGAGCTTATAGAGGACTGATCCTTAGATGCTCGATCAGGTTCTCTATAATATCTCGGTTCTCTACAATTCCTCATAGCGACCCTATAGGACAGAGTAGAACTGCCCCATAGGGTTTCCAAGGAGCTGCTGGTGGATTTGAACTGCTTACCTTTTGGTTAGCAGCCAAGCTCTTAACCACTGCACCACAAGGGCTCCATACCATAGCTAGGTTACTATTAAGCATACTATCCACATTAAAAATCGTATCTTCTGTTTCTGGGCCCCAAAGGGGTGGGGGCAGTATTTAAAGTCAGAAGAAGGAAACAAGAGAATGGTTAAATAATATAGGAATACCTTGCACTGACTCTATCCCTGTAAGCTTATATCTGGAATATAAGGGTGATTTAACTCAAGAGGTTTATTTTCAGTTTAGCTTACACATGGCAATGACAGAAATATTTTTAGAACTATTTTAGAAATATTTTATTTATTTTCAGAAATATGATAAACTCAGGTTTTCCAATTCTAAAACTCAGTCTTCCTCCAATTCAAATCTACAGTATACTCTGGCCAAGCTATAATGAAATACAGCTTTAAATTATATGTCCTTTGTCTTTTACTGTACCGCAGCAATTTAGTGCCAAATCCTGCTTCTTTTCTCATTTCATTTCATACATTTTAAAACATAGTTTGTACATTTCACAGAACAGTTCACAATGTCTGGCATCTACCTTTATCTTGACAGCCATATACTTAGTCCGAACTGTTTTTGTTGCTGTTGTTGTTTTTACTCACCACAGTTTCCCTTTTACCCAATTCTAATTGGTATGTTGTTGTTAGGTGCCGTGGTGTCGATTTCAACTCATAGCGCCACCAGGACTCCTTAATGTCCTCTTTATTTCGGCGATGAAGTCCATATCATGATTTTGTATTACATTATGTATCAGACCACATTTCCGGGTTTGGTTCATAGTCCTTTACTAATATGCTTTAATATACCTGATTTCCCTTTTTTTCTGGCTCAGTGTATTTTCTTTCGATTTGAGCAAATGGTTTTCATACTACAAATAAGCCTTTATTCTCAAATGAAACGTTATTCTCATTTGTTCAGCAGATTGTCATCTATCTTTCATTTCTTAAAAAGTACCAGAAATCACAATGTCTCCTAGATGCTCTTTCAATTAAGGATGATTTGAGTAGGATTAGTATTCTTAGCCTAGCAGGAAGTGAATTTTACTCTCTTTGATTATTGCTTCTGATAACCTTCTTGGTTAGGATACCACAGAATTACAGTGAAGTCTCCTTAGTCTTAAAGTCTCTTTAGCTTAGTACTAAAGACATCTTTCAGACTGAAGTGTTAGTAAAAATTATAGTGGAGTATCCTCGTTCTAGAAAACTAGCTAATATGCTTATAACTTTTTACAGCTCACAATACACTGCCACACGTATTATCTCATTTGACTCATATGAATTGTGAAAAGTAGAATTGCAGTCCCTGTCTTAAGTGAGAGGGAACCTGAAGCTCCAGTGTACTGCAGTACTCAAAGAAAACAGGCTTTGGAGTTAGGAAGACCTGGGTTTGAATTATTACTACAGTGCTTGTAACTGTGTGACTCTGGGTAAACTACTAATATCTCTAAGCCTCAACTGTCCCACAAAATAGTGACAGTAACAGATACATGTAAAGAGCTTAGCACACCGTGAGCACTTACTAAATGGCAACATGTTAAGAGATTTGCCCAAAGCATACATTTTAGACTATGCCTGCAAGAACATAAACCCAAGACTTCAGATTCCATACTCCATGCTTTTCCAAATCTCGGCTTCTACCACACTGAATTAAACTACTTACTTGATGGATGACCTTGAGCAAAATACTTCACCTAGTCAGTTTACTCACCTATAAAATGAGGAACTTGATTTAGATATTCTCTAAGGTCTCTCAAGAGTCTATTCCAGTTACATTAGATCAGGCTTTTTCTGTACTGTTGAAGGGTTGTGATATAGGTTCATGATATATCCAAGATCTGTATAATCATAATCCGTGCACTTTGCAATTAATTTCATTCCTATATCCATATTTGGTTCAACGTTTAGTCTGTGTACACACACAACCACTGCCTCTCTTTAGTCTGCCTACCAGCGCCTTGTGGAGATCCACACTTAGCAAAATAGCTTTATTTATTTATATCCTGGCTTGCTCCAAAAAAGATCTAAGGCGCCGAGTGACACTATAAGTCCCCAACAGTGTCACACAGTGTGAGTAATAAATACTCTTTTGGTGAAATCAGCCCGTAGAAAATCATCGATAAGTGAGATGCTAACTAATGTCTTTTTACCTAAGTCTTAAAAATTAATGTACCTAGCTATAAATCCTGGAAGCATACGGTTATGATTCTTTCCTTAGCCTTGACGCTATCCCACCCGTTGTCACTGGTCACTCGAATGCCCTTTTCAGACCAGCCACAATCTTCAGCGCTCTAGCCCGAGCTGGACCAAGATCCCACCCCAGCCCTTCGTGCTCTCATCACCCAAGTTTCTTGATTGGGAAGGGGCCTGAAGAGCCTTTCTCACATTTCCATTTTATTGGCTGGCATCGCTGTCAGTAATCTCTTCTTCTCTTCTTCCCGCCTTCCAGTCTAGCTTGTTTCTCGGACCCCTTAGTTTCTGTGACAAGCAGGTTACGTTTGCCTGAGCAGTGTAGCCCGGGACCGGTGACCTTTCACCCCTCCCTTCCTTCTGGAGCGCCCCGGCCCCCGCCCCCGGCGCGCGCCCCCGCGCGCACGCTCACCTCGCGCGCGCACACGCACGCGCGCACACACACTCACACCCCCGTACACCCCCCTTTTCCCCCCCAGGCTGAAGCAGCGGGGCTGGGAGGCGGCGGCGGCGCTGCTGAGAGGCAGGGACCCGAGCGCGAAGTGTGTAGGAGTCTACGAACTCAACTCCTCTCTACCCTCCCCTCGCAGCCCCCCCCCCTCCCCCCGACAAGCGGGAGAAATAATGAGCGAGACCGGGCGGCAGCAGCAGCAGCAGCAGCGCGGAGCAGCCCTGGCAGCGGCAGAACTGCTCCGGCAGCGGCGGCGGCGGCAGCACCAGCAGCGGGAGCGAGCGCAACGCTAGCGCGGCGCCGGGACCGCCGCGCTTTTTCCCGGCTCCTGCCCTCCTCCGCCGCTTGCTTCTCTCTTTGCATCCACCTCCTTCCCCTCCTCCTGCTCATTCACTCTTTCCCTCACTCTCCCCTCCTCCTCGGCTTCTCCCCGCCAGCCCCCGCGCTCCCCCACTCCCTCTGCCCGTCCTCCCCGCTCCCCTCCTCCCGCTCATTCACTCGCCCCTTTCCCTTCTCCACTGTCTCCCCCTCTCTCCTTTCTTCTCCTTCTTTCACCCTCCGTCTTTCACACCCCCCCCATTCCCCAGTCTCCTTTCTGACACTGCACTGCAGCTGCTCCTCAGCCCTGCCCCCTCCCCAGTGAGAACAAACCAGCAACATTGCTTTTTTTTCTAAAGAGATTTCTATCGATCCGATTAAAAAAAAAAAACCTTAAGAAACCCCAAACGCAAAAAAAAAAAAAAAAAAAAAAAAAAAAAAAAAAAGAAGGAACAAAAGAAAACAGAAAAAAAAGAAAAAGCCAAAACAAAAGGGAGAACCTTCTCCCGGTAGCAGCGGCAGGAACTGCAAACATGATGGCGGCAGCTCCCATCCAGCAGAACGGGACCCACACTGTGGTTCCCATAGACCTGGACCCGCCGGACTCGCGGAAAAGGCCGCTGGAAGCCCCCCCTGAAGCCGGCAGCACCAAGAGGACCAATACGGGCGGTGGGTATCGCTTCCACCTCCCCGCTGGCCCCATCCCCCGCCGCCCGCCCCTGCCTCCTTCCCTCCCTCCCACCGCTGTCCCTCCCTCCCTCTCGCGGCCCGGACACCTCCAGCTCCAAGCCGGCGGCTCCCGCGCCCCTGCCCCGCGCCCCCTCTTCAGCACCTGCCCGGCGCCTGGCCGTGCCGGACGCATTTCCATTTCTGTGTTTATCATTCATCAAAATGGCGACCGGTTTTTCGGAGTAGATCTGTCTATTTAATCTGTCGAGAGGCTGACAATTTAAATATCCTACACCTGGGCAAGGGGGTCTGTTGAGGAGGAGGAGGGCTGACCCCCGAGTGAGGTGATGGCCGCCCGAAGATGCGCGCTGCATTTAACAGTCTCATAAAATAAATAAATAAATGGCACTTGGGTAGCGGATTGCAAATGATTGGGGCACAGGAGAGTTTTCCTCTCTCCATCCCCTTGCTTTGGGCCAGAAGTAGTACGCAAAATCTTGACGAGTGCATGCTGTTACCGCACTTATATTGGCGGTGCAAATGTCTCATTGATTTGCCTTCAGGGGTGTGCATACGAGGGTGGGGGTGTCTGGTACGGTGACTTGTTAGTTAACATCCTGCGCTTCCTTGGAAGATGAGTTATAACGGGACCAGTATCGCTTCTTCATTTGTACTGGAGTCATCTTAACAATGCACCCAATGCATCGAGGCAAAGGTGAATTTATCTCCAGCATGTACATTAGAGACGGATGGGGTGGGATGGAGGGGTCTGCTGAACGGTACACATTGCAAAATTTGGGACATTCATTCACATAAGAAAGCTGGGTTTACCGGGCTGTTTCGTATTTAAGACATGATTAGATTGAAGGAAATTAAAGTTTATGGAGTTGGCTTTATTTTCTAAAACATTTCATTTCTCTTGGTTCATCCACCCCCTCTCTATTTTAAAAATTGTGATTTTTTTTGAAAAGGAACATTTTCTAGTAACTTTTAAGTGTATTTAATATGAATGACTCCTAAGCTTTTTGACATTAGCAAAAAATCTTCTTAAGGTCCTTTAATTAATGAGCTTAAACAAGATCATGGTAGACTAAGAAGTGCTAAAGAAATGCACTAGGATTACTTAGATTTGTCAGTTCACATCACATTGAGTTATTTCCTGGCAGTTATTGAAGGCTTGGAATACACCCCTACAGTTTGGGTGGATTATTTGGAAGGGGAATGATTGTTTTGCATACTTTAAGTAGTATATGGGCAGGGGCTAATTATGTGTTTGCTAATGACAGAAAAATAGCTCATCACTATTTACAGTCCTGGATTTTTTTCATTTTTCAGTATTTTAAGTGAAGGTTTGTCATTATACAAGTCTCTGAAGTTTTGTTATTTCGTTTTACCATAGTAACCACAGATAAAATTGGAAGACTCCATGTTTGGAATAACAACTGGAATTTAGTCATCAGTTTCTATAGTGCTGCAAAATAATAGAACACGTTCAGATTTTAATTCCAAGTTTGAAAGTATAAATCCTACAAAATAGGAAACATTTTGTACATATTTAAGTGTAATTGACTTATTTTTGTTCTTTTAAAAGTTTTTAACCCCATATTCTCTGCAGCTATATACCCAATTCTTTAATTGCTGTTTTTCCACTTTTGAGGGTGGAGAGGGGATAGTAAGTTTAAAATATCATGTTAACCAAGTATATTTCTTTGCATTTTTCAGAAGACGGCCAGTATTTTCTAAAGGTTCTCATACCTAGTTATGCTGCTGGATCTATAATTGGGAAGGGAGGACAGACAATTGTTCAATTGCAAAAAGAAACTGGAGCCACTATCAAGCTGTCTAAGTCCAAAGATTTTTACCCAGGTAGGTGCAATGATGAAGAGATTGTTTGATGAATCCCCAAGTAAAGACAGAGGATCTACCTATGTTCTGTGCTGTATTGAAAGAAATTTTTAAACAATTGTGGAGACTTCCTTTATATATTTGCTTTATTAGTGTATATTATGGAAAATATTTCAGAATATTTCTGTTGTTGATTATGTCTAGTTTCTGTAACTGATATGTTATTGATTCTGTGCTTTACACCAATTCCAAGATTATTCTTTTGGGTATTTCTGAATACTTTCTTATTGGCAGGGGGAGGGAGGGGGGATAAGCCTCCAGAATTTAAAGATAGAAACCTGGACAGCTGTCATTAGAAAATAGGATGCTTCTGAAGTTTTGTCATTGTAATCACAGTTAGTCTAGAGTGAATTCAGAAAAAGGGGAGGGGGAAGGGAGACTTCTTAAAGAATGGACCATTTACTTCTAAATCCATTATGTACCTCTTTCTGCTTCATTGCTTTGTTTGTTGGCCCTGGAGTGAAGTAAAGAGGACAAGTGCTGCCTTTTCACATTTTTTAAATATTGCATTTTTAATGTAATTGTAACAAGGAAATCGAATATATTATTATGTAAGAAGTAAAATAATGCTTAATAATGCTTACTTAAGAGCTGTACTCGATTAAAATATATTAACAGTTTGTGTGGTATAGTAACCCACTGGAATATGGCAAGTTTCCTAGGCAGTATTATATTTTTGTTGTTGTTACTATTTAGTGTGCTTTGTTTATATCAAGTGTTACACAGCTTTGCATGTCCATCTTTTTTTATGATTTTGCTACTCAATATATGGATTTTAAGTTTAATGGGAAAACATCCATAATCGAATAATGTATCTCCTAGATAAAACATTGACTCATTCATTTGCTTTTGCTTTTGCTTAGAACTAGCATTTTGCCACTTTTGGGGGTTATTTTATCTTTATGGACATGAAAAAAATAATTCCATGCTGAGGGGACTGATACTGCTTCTTTTTTTTCTGGTAGAAAAACAGCTGATTTGCTTTCAGCGATCTATTTCAGTAAGAGTTCTTTAATACGGCAGAGGCATCTGGCATGGATGTAAGCAGAATATTTGGAGGATTTCTTTTTCATAGTCATTCGCTTGGTGGTAGAAATATACCATTATTCTGGATAAGAAGGTTTTAGAATCGTTGAACCTATCATTTATTTGTATAAATTAAACGCCACATTTTGGTGAACGTGGATTTTATTAAACTAAAATACAGTCTATCAAATACGATGTCCCTCTAGAGTTTGTTTCTTGTAAGTATAGTTTTGCAGATGGCTTTTCTTGTTTCTGAAACTTTCTTTATGCATTAAGGAAGTTTGCTAACATATTCACATTCATATGTTTAAAAGGTATATTATGATGAAAAAAATCAATGTGGAATTGTGAAAACAGTACAAATAAGAGAACTCAAAAGAGCTTGATTGCTGAACTAATAACATGGTAGTTCTAGGAAAAGAGCTGCACTGGTAAATTAAATTCACTATCAATAGATGAAAATGAAATAGCTTTTTTGCATTATACATGAGGTGGTATCAGATGTGCAGGGAAGTTACAGAAAATTGATGTTTATCAAGGATATTGCAAATAGTAAATTAAATACCTTTTCATCTGAATATGGTTTATTTTCAGTGAGTTGGAAAGGGTGCATGGAGAATTCGATCTTTTGTTTTTAGTCCACTTAGTTGTGCATTTTTTTCTTATTACATTGAGATTGCTTATTTTTATAGTTCTGAGGCATGTTATTTGTATAGAGTGAGAATGTTGGAAAAAATGGATAGCTGGAATGACTTGAATAAAATTTCATGTGTCTAGTGACGTAACCTGATCAAGGGTGAATGAAATGTCGGGATAAAAGAAGGCTTATACTCTGTCTGTAACAGGTGGAGACCAATCACACGCTATGAAATCAATTTTGAGGTTAAAATAAGCCTTGTAGTTTATAAGAAGCTTTAAGAATTCTGAACAGTTTGTATTAAAATACAGTTGCAACGAAGCTGTTACCTGTTTGGACAGATACATCTCTCATCTTCTGATAGACTTAGTAATCTTTGTGTTCACACTTGACCACAAGCCTGTGGAATTATCTAAGGTCCTGGTATTGTTCAGTTTAATAACCTCTTAGCTCCTTTCAGCTTCTCTGATTTATATATACATAAGGCATACTTACCTTGCACATCTCAGACAAGCTAAAGTATACAGCTGTGATTTATATTGCCGAGATATAAGGGTATCTTGTAGAGTTATGCAGTAATTCGGAAACCCATTTTTGTGTTTCATATAGTTGTGTGTGTGTGTTTGTATACATATATATGTATATATATGATTTTTGTATTCTATTAGAATGAATATTATTGATGTTTATTCCACGAAGGCTTTTTCTGTTTCCATATTTGGGAAAAGGTGTACTTTAATTGTATAACCTAATAGATTTTCTCAGATTACTTAAGTTTTGAAAAAGAATGTATCTGAGGTTGTGAGTGTAGGTTTTGTTTAAAAACAGGTCAGCATCTTTAGAATGTAACTCTGTTTGTAAGGTTTAGTTAAAATACTAGGGTATTTGTGAAAAACTTTCTTTGGAGTGTATAACACAGAGTATAGACACACTTTGGGGACATTTGAAGAAATTTCAACTCAAATGATATATGCACTGATTTATTATAGTCAATATAACCTCTTCATATTTGTCATATCTGTTTTCCTTTCCCTTTTTTTTTTTTGCTCAGGTTATGTCTTTAAAATATCTTAAGCTACCTTGCTTTTCTGAATTTTTTTAATAATTTAAGGTTGAAATGAAGCATTTATTCCATATTAATTGGTATGAATTTAGAATTCATACAACTGGATATTGTATTGTGTATTTCAACATGTCATATATTAAAATAATTTGGAGGAATTGCATGATGAGAAATTGTAAAGTACGTTTTCCAATTACTGTAATGGGAATAAAATGAACCACAGGTAGATTTAGTTTACTTTTTGCCGTGGTGTGTAATTCATTAACCTATTTTGTTTATCTAAATCTTAAAGAATACTGATTTATTACTGGTTTAGGACTATATCTTTTTCTAACTTGGTTAAAGCGGCCTAAGAAGGCCTAAGATTTCTTTATATATCCTTTTTATAAGTAGTTACATAAAGTTTTTATACCTTGTAGTTAAAAATAGAGTTCTCATTCTGGGGAATATATTACTGTATGAGTTTTCAGAATGGCGATAGTGTTCTTTTATTATTTTATTCGGCATCTTAAGATGTGTTTAGTTTTTCTTAATAAAGAGACAGATTTTATATTTTAAAATTATTTAATGAATGGTTCAGGTACATAACTGGAAAAACTTAATGACTGCATCATTGGTTGGGAATGGTAAAGGATGTATAAAATAAATATTTTCATATGTTTTGAATTTTAGAACACTTCATAGTATACCTGTTTTTATTTCATTGTTGTATGACACTGGAGATGCTCATTATATCAGTCAGATAGGAATCCTTCACTATATTCTTGGCATATATTTGTGTGTATTTTATTTTATACTGTTTTCATGTTTGTGTTTAGGGAAATTGATCACATTTGATACAGATTACTTCTTTTAGGATTCTAAAGTTAAAATTTAAAATTATAATTCCTAAATTCATTATGTCTTTATTTTATTGCTGTCCAACTTGGGTGATGATGCATTTTTTTTTTTTTCAGTCACAAGCCATTGTATGTCTAATTTTAAAAAATCATGAAAAAGCAGAATGTTAGTGAATTTTTCTCTTAGTGAAGGAAATGCCCCAAACTACCTTTATTTTGAGATAGGGAAAATTCAGTGGCCAATTTAGCCTTTAGGGTTGAGAGTATATAAAAATAATTATTTTATGAACATGAGAGGAGTTAATGGAATTTAAGCAGATGATGTTTTCTTGGTTTGTTTTCACGGTTGACAGTACACTGGTAGTATAATGTGAATACCTTTCTTATAGCTTCTAAAAGTTTTAGTATATACTTTTTTCTTTTCTCTTAAATAAAAGCATCTCAAAAATTTGATACATACTTTCAGGCATAACGGCATGAAAATGAATTGTAACAGGTAGAAAATAAGATAGTGTAATTTCCAGCATTGTTGAGCGCAAATGAGATAGCTACCGATTATATTGTGCTATACATTTAATTTTAGTAAAATCAAAGGGTTGTTGACACATTTTTAGTGTTTTTCCTTAAATCCTAAAGTTATTTTGGGCTATTTTATATGTTGTCTCTTTATTTCCTCATTTGAAAGAAGAACCATAGTCTTTTACTCAGACATCTCTGAAAATTTTCTTTTAAAAAAATGATTTATTTTCATACTGTATTTTCTTATTTGAAGTAGTAGACGGTCACAACATATGAAGGAACATTATTGGCATAGCCTGAGCTATACTAACGTTGCAGGTTCCGAAAAATATGCTATTTATACTTGACTCATGCATGCAAATGTTTTGTGACATGGGATTTTTTAAATGATAGAATTAGCTCTAAGTATCTTAGCTATTCATTTTATTTGATTCTTCTGTTTCATTCTGATGTTATGTCTTCTATCATTGATTTAGTATGGTATTGAACATCATTAGTTTTTATGGTACAGTGACACTCTGAAACTTGTTCTTTGAAGCCTTGTGGATTTGGGGAAAAAGTGCTCATTTAAAATTTGTGAAATCATATGGAAATGCTACTAACAACACTGCCTTACAAATATTATCCCCCGACGATTTTAGGAATAGTTTAAAAATAGTGAACACAATTGTTGAAATAGTTCAATATTTATGTATTGAAGATATTTCATATAGTATACCAAGAAGAAAAACAATCTATGTTTTGGAAGCACTGAGAAATATGTGCTATCACTAAAAACCTGACCAACAAACCATCAATCAAAAAAAACCTCAAAAACTCATTTTTATAGTTTGTTTTGGCTCTGGTTTGAGAGACTTAGTTTTTAAAGCTATTAGATGATCCAAATAACATGTATTCATTTATTGAACACTTACTATGTCACCTGTTAACTAAAATTCAGCACCTGATAATTTTTTTTTTTTTTACCATAAACTTTAGCCTTATGTTTCCTGTGCAGTAGAGTCATGTATTAAAGCACAACTTTTATGAGCAAGTGTAGCTTTGTAAAATAAAGTTCTGGGGGATGAGGATGGGAGACTTGTGCTTGATTGCCATCTCATTTCCATCTTTGGATACAGCTCTAGCATAAAGTTAAACAACATCTGCAGAGATCTGACTGGCAAACATCTCTCTGGGATTCATCATTGCAGCCTGCAGCAGGTGCATTCAGCTTTGCAGTCTTTTCCAAAAAGAGGTTAGTTTGTTCTAACATTTATCAGTAGACCACTGGGAGCAAGTGACTAGAGAGAAGAGGTTGGTTGTCACTTGTCCAGTGCTGGAATACTACAGGTAATTGGACTGGACTGGTGGGAATCACAGCAGTGTGTGTCTCACATTGCACTGCAGCTCCTATGGAGCTTAATTAACCTGACTCTCAGAGACTGAAGTGTCATGGTATAAAACACAACATGCAAGAAATGAAACAGTTCTTTTCAGTATTTCTAATGCTTGGGTTGGCAAAGTTTCCATTTCTTCATCTTATTATCAAAAGATATGACATCAACTATTCCATATTTTTAATCTGGAAATATTTGTAACTAAAATGATTTTCCTTGAATCTGATAAAATCCACATAAAAAGGGGATGGGGTGCTATGGGGATAGAAATTTTTAAAATAACCTTAAGTTAGAAGTATTTAAATTTCCTCTTCCTTCAAGTACATTTTCAAAGCAAGAGTGATTTGAAATATGTAGATATACGTTGTAATTCTTTTTTCATTATCTTAGATTAATATGTATGTATTTATTCTCATAGGAGAAATAGTCTATGTAAATTTAAGATGTGTCTTTTTAGCATGCTGGGGGCTATGGCAAGCAAACTGTACTAATTGTTTTGAAGTGTTTCAACAATCTAGACTATTAGAAATATTTTAAGATGTTTCAATTTAATATAGGTGTACTGTTAAAATGGTTCTTTCCCACATTTTATTACAAATAAATTAAAATTTAGTTAAAAACTCTAAGAATTAGTCTGTTATTTATTTCTGTTGTTTTGAATTTCTTAATCTATTTGAAGTACCGACACACAATATACTTCCATGACATATGTAGAAGTTTCTTGTGTGTTCTGTTAGTATTCCCATTTAATATAGGTGTCTCTTATCACAGTCCTGTTTATTAGTTGACCCTCAGATGGAAAACAATTCATAAGGCAAAAATGCCCTTTACTTTAGTTTAGCAAGATATGATATACTATTTTAAAATAATCTAGAATTTTAGAAAATCATTTGGTGTCTTTGTGAAGCAATTTTGTAGTTTTGATTCTTCCATTAACTTTACTAATTTGATTTTTTTGGTATCTATTGAATATAACTTGTCAATTACCCAAAAGTAATTAAGCTTTGAATTTTGCACAGATCTTCTTTCTAATATTTTTTGTAACCTATATACTTCTCTTTAAGGAACTTTCATCAGTATTGCCAATAACTCTTTGATTCTGAAGGTTCTGTTTGTAAGAAAAAGTGTTTTCAATTTAATTATGAATAGTTTATAATTTATTGGCCTTATAGTAATAAAGGGTAATGACACTAAAATAATCATCTCAAGAGGTCAGGAGAAATCATTCCCACACTTTTAAACGTATGTCATTTCATTTTTCAATCTAAATTTTTTCATTTTTGATATGGTGAACTATTATTTTCTTATAAATTCTCATCAGCACAAAAAAGATGCTTTAAAATTTAACTTACATACTTCACCATAATTTTTAAACTTTTGATAAGGAAAACTTTAAGAGTGAACATTTTAAAGACTACAAAGTAGAAAAAGAATGACTATCATATGCATTTACAAACTTTTAGATATTTTCAATGTTTGCTAATTTATGAACCACTATATGGATATTCTTTTTCATGACAAATCTTGATCATGGAAGCACGTAATCTCCATCATTGATCTTTTGCTGCTTCCTGCAGGACCTGTCATAGCATCGTTGACAGGACCAGATGAAAAATGAAATCAATATCTTGAGTTTTTTAACAACGAAATGATTCAGGTAAGATTATTTGGTATAGAAAATAAAATATGTTTGACCATTCTTACACAAATTCTGTTGAATAATTTACATTTTAAATTTACATTACATTTTTTTCTTTCTTATGTCAAGACTTGTTTTATATCTTACTGATGTTCAGTATTTTTGAAATCTCTAATGAATTTTATTCTGAACTCAGTAATTTGAAATTTTTAGACTGTAGTGCTTTTTACTTACCTTATGAAACTGAGCATACTTTTTGAAGTTTTAAGCAATAACTTTTCTCTGTTTTAAAGAATTTTGAGAACACTTATTCATTGAAGCCTCCGTAATTCTATTTGTAGGGAAAATGTTCACAGAATGAACTCATTAATAAGAATTTCAAATCCTACATTCCCCCCTAGAATATAATGCATGCTCATTCCCAGTTTATTTAATTAAAAAAAAATAATCATTCTGATCTTATAGTGAAAGTTTGTCTTCATTTAAATTGTTAATAATTTGCTTCTCTAGGAGTTAGATTGGGTAATTACCCTATTTTAAGATCCAGTAGTTTGGGGGAAGAAAGCAGTAGAAGGAATGGAGTAGTACATTTTACTAGCACAGAATGATGGGGAATGCAGTATGTGTTTTTGTTTTCTTTTTGTTTTATGTTACTGAATATTTTAGAAGAACTGTAGCTTTCAGTTTTGGTAATATTCTGTCTTGAATACATTTTTTTGAAGGAGTTGTTGGAAGCAAGTGAACTCTTAGTTTCCTAAAAAAGTCAGGAAAGCACTTTGTTTTTAATCCTACTTTCATTCTTTAGTGTAAAATTTGTCTGGAAGCTTTTCAGTTGTTAATTATTATGAGTATTTATTAGCTTCTTCATATGAGCCCAGGTGTAGGCAGCTATTTGATCATCATTGTGACTTAAAAGTATTACAGAGCATCTTTGTTTAAAAAGTATAGGCATGCCTTACTTTATTCTGAAAAGTTGAGCTTTAATAGTTACTGTCTTCTAAGTTGTGTTTTAATATTTTATATTATATGGCATCTCTGTCAGAGACTTAATGACAGTCCTTCGGAGTAGCAGAGGCTTTCTGTTTAAAGGAACTGGAGAAATCATAGAATTTTGTGGAACTTAGAAGATGAAAGGAATGGAGCTTAGATATGATCTCAGCCAGCACTTTCATTTAACCCCTTTGAAAACCAGGGTACCAAGAGATTAATGATTTATGCACGGTTTTCCTAATGCTGGTAGTTGTCGTCTTAGTTTTGTTTTCTGGATCTGTGGTAAAATTGTATTAGGTACTTAATTCCCTTTGTGTTTTGCTGTACTCTTTTTTTTTTTAATTATTTTTTTGTATATGACTTCAAGGAAACAAGTCTTCACTTCATCACACGTCTCTCCTAGTTTAAAAATAAGTATTCTCTCCCTCTCTTTTTTTGGGGGGATAATAAGATGAAAGTACAGTAGCCATTTTCAGTAATTTTTATCAGCGAATTTGCTACACCCGAGGGCCAAAAACGCCATGTTCTTTAGAAATTAGCGTACATTAAAAAAAAGATAAGATAGATTATATTGCCTGGAGCATAGCCTAGACATTTTCTGCTTTCCTGTACTCACATAGTTTGAAAATGGCAATGTTTTCATGGTGATTTGATTTCTGCAGCTTGTTCGTTTTCTTCATTTGGAATATATGTGTACATTTGTACATATACATATATGTGTGTGTATTTAATTTTTGGTTTAACAGAATTGACCTTGATTTAAAAAATATGAGATTTGCAAAGTCAGATATTGTTTTCAAGGATGTATTCATTTTCCATATTTTTATGACTTTTATAAAAACTTCCCTAGGTGTCACATACTTGGCTGGGTTTTCATAGCAATTGGTTTAAAAAGGACAACCTACAGTGATCAAAAAAATAAGTATGAGACAATATAAGTAAAGATGTAGATCTATTATGCAATAGTTATTAACTTTAAAATATCAATATATTCTGTTTTTTTGTCTTTATCCATTTCATTAAGTTGGTACACTTAATGAATTAGAATTCTGATGTTGTTTTTAAGGCATTATAGGCTTATGGACTACTTTCCAACATAGTTTTACAAGTATTTAATGTGGTTTTGAAGACTTTTTTTTCTTCTACAGCTTTCTTACTTTAAATCAAAATTAAAAAAAACATTATAATCGTCTTCGCTCACATCAGTTGAGTAACTGGATTAATTTCCATTGGTATGGGCAAATTAATGTCATCCTTCTTGCCTGTTGCCATATGTTCATCATACAACCCAGTGCTTTGTATAGGTGCCACTGGAAATGAAGGTATGAATGAATAAATGACTTGAGGTTACTTCTGTGAAGTGCTCTTTGTAATATCAGTGGATGTAGAAGGCAATCCATCTTTAGTTATTCACTGCATTTTTAGTTTACTTCAATGGGTTGATTGTATATAAAATCTATATTTTTAGATAAGTGAAATAATCAGTTCAAAAATTAAAATAAACAAAAAGTGGCTATAGGAGTGTTAGGACAGGTATGGGCCAGGTTTTAAAAAAAAATCAGACAGGGAAATTTTGCTTTCTACTTAGCACTCTGCCCTGTGTGAGGAAAACGGAAATCCAGTATTATGGAGAGTATTTCAAAGCCATCTTCAGAATGAAGACCATTTTTAAAATACTCTGACCTAAGCAACATGAGCTTAATTAAGATTTAATTATTGATAAAATAATTAAAAGTACCTACATTGTAGGGTTTTATATCTAAATCACATTATAGTTTATGTATGGCTACATGGATAGTATAGAACAGCCTACTCCTGACTTTTCTTGAGATACCTTGAAAACCAAATATTATTAACTATTAAAGTAACATTATTAAAAGTGTGATTACTAAATGTTTTATTCATCATATATTTTAATATCTTCTTCCCCACCTACAGTACACTACTCAGTTCTGTAGTTGACATATATAAATACGTTTTGACTTTTGACTGAACAATTTAATGTTCTTATTTTACTAAGAAAATATCATACCATCTATGTTGTAAAGTAGAATTTATTAGCATAAAGTTTGACTAACTTGGCTATCATGGTATTAGTATATGTGCTTTTTTGTGAAATTAAAATTTCAGGAAGGTTACTGAGTTTGGGCTATTTTAAAAAGTCGTTTTAATACTTGGTAAATATTTAAAATTTAGAGAGATGCACGAAATACTAGCATTTTTCTTGTAGCAGGTACATTGTTTGGATTTCACTATAATAAATCAATGAAACAGCTAAGATTTAATATACTTTTTTCCTGCCTCATACTTAGTCCCTTACATGTTTATAAACTTTACTTACTTACCTACTTGTTTACTTATTTAAACTAGTGGGTTAAAACAACCTTATCATAGTCTGTCTTTACCTGACTGCATCCCCTACCCCTTCCCTGCCTCCACCACGCCCAGACTTTAACAGTTTGATGGACATTTATGTGTTCTCTCCCTTAGAGGTTAGAACTAGTTATACAGTACCCTGAAAATATTACTCTCAAGTAAAAGAGCGAGATGAAACTAAAAAAAAAGAAAGAAAAAAAGATGAATTAACTGTTTATAATTAAGTTTGATAATTGAATAACGGGAAGATTATGTTTAGAAGTTATAATTACCTCTGTTACTGGTACGGTCTTAGAAGGAGAGGTTAAACTTCAAAGAAGACTTCAAAAAGGAATTGACAGTCTTTAGGGTTGAATTTTACTTTGCTTTGTGGACAAGGATAGAAGGACATTTGAAGCAGAGAAAATGCATACATATGGAAATATTAAAAATATATTAGTATATTCAGGGGTCCAAAAGTAGTTTAGTATTATTGGGATAAAAAGTGGATATTGCTGTATGTATGTGTTGGGGAGTGGGGCACTCTAGATGAAGTCATTGTATTGAATATGAAAAAGAAAAAGGCCTGATTAAAAAATTCTCATCTTGGAGAATTTTCATTTGCAAGAATTATTTTAAAGAAAAAAGTATGTTTGTTGTGGTGAAAAAATGACTGACAGTGGTATTGTTAGAATATATGTATCTATCTCTATAGATATAAATATAGAAATAAATATTGATACTTGTACTCTAGGATTGCCCTAGTTGTCGAAAAGTGGAGTTGAGTATTAGATTGAAAAGTCTTGCTTTCTGCTTAGGAAATATAAGTAAAATCAAAGAGAAAACTAACTTGTTTATAAAGGGAAAGGCAGAGGGAACTACAGAAAAGAAATTTTAGGAAATATAAGAGCTGTGTTTTATTAAATAATTATGTGCTGAATATAGAACTAAAAATGTGGAGATCTGTTGAAGGACAAATGTTAACGAAGAGGATTTCGCTGTATGCAGGAAAATTCTGGAGACAGGAATTTGTTTCTGACATGTTCACTTTTACATGCACTATTGCTATCAGTGCCAGTGCATTTGGGAATATGTATATATTTTAAAATTGGTGGCTCAACCGATTCTTTAACTAGTTTGCCTTTAATTCATATCAGTTAAGAAGCATATGCCTGATAAAATTTTCTCATTTCTTAACTTTTATGACTATTTAGGCTTTTTTAGCTCTCTCAGCATATGAACACACACTCATTTTTAATTTAATGAAAATAGTTGTTTGCAGAATGTGTGTTTTTTATGTGTGAATTTGATGCAGGTTAAACACCGAAGCTCTGGTATATAAAGAGACAATGGTGTGTGTTATTTTAATGAATATGTACATTGAACTTATTGTTCATTGTTAGTGAATTCTTTGTTTTGTAGTTAGTCTGTTTAAAATTTTGGTTGGTTATTCAGATTTGGCAGGATTTTTCATCATTGATGGATAATCACTTTATATAAGAATCGATCTTAGTCAATACTCTTATCAAATTCAGACAGATTAAAGAATGGCTTTGTGAAAAATATGTCACTGTTTTTCCATTTAGAAAATGAGATTAAAATTCTGTCTGCCATTTTGCATTGATCTGTGAAATTATTGGCTACTTACATAGCGAAACATTAAAAAATCGAACAGCTGAAGTGACATTAAGCACCAGATGGGGATTTGAAATAAAAATATTCACTGCGTAATCTTTATTTAAATGGTATTCATAATTCAGTAATACCAGTTGTATACCTCAAGGTTGAATTCAACATAAAAAGGAAGCATGCACTAATTCTTGTTGCCTTAAAATTGATATCCCTTTCACGGGATGATTTCATGATTTCTTTTTAAAGGGATAAATAATATAGGTAAGGACTGTATAACTTTTTGAAGAATTTTGGATTTAGGAAGTGTTTCAAAGTAAGTTATCTGAATTTAACATCTTTTACAAATTATGCCTTTAAAAACTTACTGTATTTCATATTTACACATATCTTCTCAACTGAAAATTTCCAAACATATTTTCTTTACAGTAATATTTTAAACTTATTTTTCTGAAGTGCGTGCCTTTTCTGATTAAGGAAAGGTATGTCCGTCTCAAAGATTTATCACATTTTTAGCTACATTGGTGTATTTGATATTTTGTTTAAAAACAAGAATGCTCTGCATATGACAACACAAACTGTGATAATGAGCTAGATATATGCCAAATGTGGCAGTTTGGGTTGGCATATATCTCAGATGGCATGTTTAATGTACTGTATTACTAAGATTAGTAATTTTACAGTGGAAGGCTGCTACTTTTATTACGTAGTTTCCTGCTGATGGGCTTTTAATGCCGACAGACCCTTTTCTTAGTAAACCTATTTTCAGCCATTGTAAAAATCTTTTCCCCTTGAAGTTATCTGTGTGGGGTCTGTCTTAGCAACTTACTGATACTCTGAAGTTTGTGAAAATTAATGATGGTTTGACAAGATTTATGAATGAATGCAAATACTAATTGTGTATATTGTGTTTTTGTTAAGGAAACAAATATATTTGGTATGGCCAAAAATGGTTTAGTATATTAAATAATTAAGAGTTGAAAACAGTATTTTTATTTTTAGAAAATGTACCCATGTTGATTAAGAAAATCTTCAAGGTTCTATAGAGTATTGGCAGTAAAGCTACTATTAGGAAACTGCAACAAATATTGCCCTTTTAGGAAAAAAAAGCTCAACTTTGAAGTCATATTCAGCTTTTTTGAACATTATGATTTTTTTATCTTTAGAATATTGCTTTTGTCAAAAATTTTTATTGAAGCCCCTTCAGACTATTCAGATTGCATTAAAAATAAGTAAAAACTGTAATGCAACATATTTGTTTCTTTTTTAAAACATTTTTTATTGTTGTAGTTTAAATGAAGTTTACATTTCAAGTTAGTCTCCCATACAAAAATGTGTACATACATTGTTATCTCACCCTAATTGCTCTCCCCATACTACGACAGCACACTCCTCCTTTCCACCCCTGATGCCACATGTCCATTCATCCAGATCCTAACCCTCTCTGCCTTCCCATCTCACCTCCAGACAGAAGCTGTCCATTTAGTCTTTTGTATCTACTTGAGCTAAGAGGCACACTCCTCACAAGTATCACTTTATGTCCCACGGTCCAGTCCAATCCCTGTCTGAAGAGTTGGCCTTGGAAATTGTTTTAGTTATGGGCTGATAGAGAATCCTGGGGCCATGCTTTCTGGGGTTCCACCAGTCTCAGTCAGACCATTAAGTCTGGTCTTCTTACTAGAATTTGAGTTCTGTACACCACTTTTCTCCTGCTCCATCCAGGACTCTGTTGTTTTCCCTGTCAGGGTGGTCATTGGGGGTAGCTGGGCACCATCTAGTTCTTCTGGTCTCAGGCTGACGAAATCTTTGGTTTATGTAGCCCTTTCTGTCTCTTGGGCTAATCCTTTCCTTGTGTCTTTGGTGTTCTTCATTTTCCTTTACTCTAGGTAGTTGGGACCAATTGATGCATCTTAGATGGCCGCTTGCAAGCTTTTAAGACCCCAGCCGCCACTCACCAAAGTAGGGTGCAGAACATTTTCTTAATAAGCTTTGTTATGCCAGTTGACCTAGATGTCCCCTGAAAGCATGGTCCCCAGACCCCTACCCTAGCTACTTTGTCTCTCAAAGTGTTTGATTGTATTCAGGAAACTTCTTAACTTTGGTTTAGTCCAGTTGTGCTGACTTCCCTTGTAGTGTGTGCTGTCCTTCTCTTCACCTAAGATAATTCTAATCTACTATCTAGTTAGTAAATAACCCTCACCCTCCCTCCCCACCCTCATAACCATCAAAGAATGTTTTCTTCTGTGTTTAAACCTTTTCTTGAGTTCTTATAATAGTGGTCTTATACAATATTTGTTCTTCTCTGACTGACAGTCAGCACAATGAGTTCCAGCTTCCTCGACATTGTAAGGTGTTTCACAGCTTCATCATTGTTCTTTATCGTTGGGTAGTATTCCATTGTGTGGATATACCATAATTTGTTTATCCGTTCATCCATTCATAGGCACCTAGGTTGTTTCCATCTTTTTGCTATTGAGAACAGTGATGCAATGAACATGGGTGTGCATATATCTATTTGTGTGGCAGCTCTTATTTCTCTAGAATATATTCCAAGGAGTGGGATAGCTGGATCGTATGGTACTTCTATTTGTAGCTTTTTAAGGAAGTACCAAATCTATTTCCAAAGTGGTTGTACCATTTTACATTCCCAGCAACAGTGTTTAAGTGTTTCAGTCTCTCCACAACTTCTCCAGCATTTATTATTTTGTGTTTTTTTTTGATTAATGCTAGCCTTGTTGGGGTGAGATGATACCTCATTGTAGTTTTGATCTGCATTTCTCTAATGGCTACTTTCAGCCGCCTGAATATCTTCTTTGGTGAAGTGCCTGTTCATATCCTTAATGCACATTTTTTAATTGGGTTATTTGTCTTTTTTTTTCTTGAGGTTTTGCAGTATCCTGTAGAGTTTAGAGATTAGATGCTGATTGGATTTGTTGTAGCCAAAATATTTTTCCCAGTTTGTAGGTTGTCTGTTTACTCTTTTGGTGAAGTCTTTTAATGAGCATAAGTGTTTGATTTTTAGGAGCTCCCATTTATCTAGTCTCTCTTCCGGTGCTTGTGCATTGTTACTTACAGTTTGTATTGTGTTTATGCCATGTATTAGGGCTCCTAGCGTTGTCCCTATTTTTTCTTAAATGATCTTCATCGCAGATTTATTTCTGAAGGGATAAATGATATAGATAAGGACTATATACATTTTTGGCCCTTTAAAATATGCAGAGCAAATACAGTTCTATTCTTTTTTCTCAGATAAAAAATATAAATTGAAGAAAAGTTTGGTTTGGGAAGTGTTTCAAAATAAGAGTTAACGTAAATTCAGTATCTTTTGCAAATTCTACCTTCTGAAGATTTGCTATTTTGAAAAAATTTTCAGCTGTGTTTTCTGAGAAAAGTAGAATCTAGCCTCTGTGTCTTTAAAGTATCTGTATCACAGTTAATAGAAAAAGTGATGGTCTTCTTTTTAAGCCTCTAAAGCCATAAAATGAAAAGTTAACTTCTAGTTTATCAAGTATAGCTTAATGATATCTTAACATTTCTATTACTTATTTTAATTCTTCAAATATCAGTGTAGACATAAATGTTTTATTTTACTTTACAGATGAGGAAATTTAAACAGTTAAAATGATTTGTGCTATGGCAAAAGTTTGAGTTTGGAAATAAGTATTCAGAATTTAGGCAAGATTCACTAAATGCCACATTGGACCATCACTGGGAGATAAACAGATATTTTTGATGGAATGATAGATATTTTTCCCCATTCACAAGAAACTCCTACAAATTTAAGTTTTGCCATTGAAAACAAAAGTAATTATTAAGCAAACTGGAGATAATAGAAACAAGTTTTCTTTCCTGATGAGACCTATGTAAATATAGAACCTTGAAATATTCATTGTCTTTTTCCCATGTTCCTATTGATACTAAACCTCTGAGATAGTTTGATATTATGTTTTTATTTTTGAAGTTAATTTATTTACATGAAATGATTCCATTGTTCTTGGTTTGGCACTATAAAGTATTGTCTTTTGCTTTTTAAATCCACTGCCCTGGAGATTTGTTGAATTACAGAGGTTAGAAAGGACTTTAAAGATCTAGTCAATTCACTGCTATTACTCACTATAATCAAAATGTTTATGCTTTGGGTATCATATAGTGGTCTTATTAAGGAATTGTCAGATCAGTTCAGTACTTTTTAATGCCTTCTGAGAAAGTGGAATTGGATACAATAGTCCTAGAGAACATGTGGTTTCAGACAGACCTGCGTTTGAATCCCAGTTCTGCCAGTTAGTAGCTGTATGATTGGTCAGATCTTTTGATCTTCTTGGACCTCTGATTTTCTCATCTGTGCAATGGGAATATTAGTACCTCTCTCATAGTTGTAAGCTTTTGGTCTAAATACTAAAAAAGGAAAACTAAAAATATATTACAGACAGTCCCCAGGTTATGAACGTCTGACTTACTGACAACTCATACTTGCCCTTTAATGTTACATAAATTTACCTTCATTTTAAAATGATTGAACCAACATCTACCTGCAACAAATTCATCACAATCACCTTCACTTGCTACATGTGCAGCTTTTAATCATTGAAAAGGCTTTGAGGCTTTTCATGCACTAAACCCAAAAACCCACTGCCCTCGAGTTGATTCTGACTCATGGTGACCCTGTAGGACAGAGTAGAACTGCCCCATAGGGTTTCTAAGGCTGTAACTCTTTACAGAAGCAGACTGCCATGCCACATCTTTCTCCCATGGAGTGGCTAGTAGGTTTCAACTGCTGACCTTTCCGTTAGCAGTGGAACACTTAACCACGCGCCACTATGGCTGCTTTCTTGCCCTAAAGTAAGGCTAAGTAAGAACCATATGCATCTGTACCAATTTACCTACAAATTTGACTTAAAGACACAGGAACAGATCTTGTTCATAAACCGGTGACTTCCTGTATATAATGCCTGGCGTATAATGAGCATTTTATGGCCCTGGCTTTTTTTCTCATCCCCTCCTTCTTCTTTTCTCGTTTGTTTAATTTAGTAATGCTAAGTTTGTAGCAGTTATTTTTTGTAAAATAAGTTATATTAATATAGCCCTAAAAACGGCAAACATTTCTATAAGGATTTTTGTTTTTTTTCAAAATTGAGGTATTCTTTTTTTCTCATAATTGATTGTTTTAAAAATGTTAGCAATACAGAGAAAGTGAAAGGTGACCTCTCCTTATCCCATCTTTTTAGGATAATTTTTGTTTTCTGTCTTTCTAGACTTTCTAAATGCTTTTTCATGTAAGTTCATATTTTTAGTAGGTAATTACAAGTGATATTTCTTTTTATCTATAGAGATGAGTTTTCATCAAACCACCTTTCTTGGTTATGGGTAATAGAGCTGCTAAATACTCTAAGGTGACCTCCCAATCTCAGCTACGTAGGTATATTTAGTTGCATAGCTTAAAGAAGGTGTTTTGAAATACCTCTAAAGTTATGCAGTGCTTGTTTTTAACACATACAGCTAGGATAAATGATATGAAAATGAAGAAAATGAATTTGTAATATTAAAACATAATAGTATAGAGCTTGACTGCTAACCAAAAGATCGACAGTAGGAATCCACCAGCTGCTCCTTGGAAACCTTATAGGTCAGTTCTACTGTGTCCTGTGTGGTCGCTATGAGTTGGGATTGACTCAATGGCAACAGGTTTGGGTTTTTTTTTTTTTGGTATTAAGCATAGGAGTCCTGATGGCACAGTGGTTAAGAGCTATGGCTGCTAACCAAAAGGTTGGCAGTTGAAATCGACCAGCCACTCATTGAATCTGTCCTGTAGGGTTGCTGTGAATTGGAATCAACTCGATGGCAATTTTTTTCTTTTTGTTTTTTTAATGAAGCGTATAGGCTTATTTGTAGTAAAGCTCTTGAAAACTAACTTAATTCTTCAGGATCTCCCTTCTTCATCCTTGTGCATGTAAATATAAATAAAAAATATTGATTGAACTTCTAACAGAAATTTAACAAGCATACACAACATAGCATACAGGCTATTTAATAGTTTCTATCATAGTTTCTGGATCCCTGGTGGCGCAGTGGTTAAGAGCTTGTCTGCTAACCAAAAAGTTGGCAGTTTGAGTCTACCAGCCACTCCTTGGAAACTCTATGGGGCAGTTCTACTCCGTCCTGTAGGGTCGCTATGAGTCGGAATCAACTCGACAGCAGTGGGTTTGGGTTTTTTTGGTTTTATCATGCTGTATTTCAGGATGTTAGGAAGTCTGAAAATCCTTTACCTATTAGTTAAAATAAATGTCATAATGTATTAAATGGTGAAGTTAGATGTTTAATAATACAGGTGATAATATAAGACTGTTAACTTTTTTAAAATTATTATTTCTGTCAAAGTCTTAAACATTTTAATTCATGTTTCTGCAACTTCCATACAAGATCCAAGAAATTTTAGTGGTGTAGTTCTACTAAGGGTGTCTTTTAGGGGCTATGGTTTATTCCTTTTCCATTCCTTAAGAGTTCACATTTTCCATGAGTTACCACACAAATTTTTGATTGCTGTTAAGCTAAATTTTTAATGATACTCATATTTTTTGTAGTCAGACTGTGTAAACTTAGGTTGTTTTCAAATGTTTATATATTAGATATTATTTATATGTTAAATATTTAATATTAATCTCATACCATAGCAAGAGAGCTGTGAATATCATTTTGTTTTATGTGACTGTGCCCTTGAGGACAATAAATTTAATTAAAATTATACTGATTCTAGGATAGCTTTATGGAAAAAATAAAATCATCATAATAAACAGTGAGTTCAAGTTTATAGTTAGAATGCTAGACTTTTGAATATGTAAGACTACTAGAAGCTATAAGAAAAAGTAAAGTGAGAAACTTTGCTGAAGGTCATTTAATTCCAAAATGAATAAATATTGTGGTCCTAATCTTTAGAGCAAGGAACCCTCATGAAACAATGGTTAAGCACTCGGCTGCTAACCGAAAGGTTGGTGGTACCAACCCACCCAGTGGCTCCGCAGGAGAAAGACCCAGCAATCTGCTTCTGTAAGATTACAGCCAAGAAAACCCTATGGGACAGTTCTGCTCTGTCACATTGTGTTGCTAAGAGTTGAAAATTGACTCAAAGTCACCTAACAAAAACAACAACAATTGTAAGAGAAATGGATGTATATTTAGATAGTTAGAACCTATAGAGATGATGAGAAGTTTGAAGTCTCATTGGAACCAGAGTGATATTGAATGTTGACAGTTCATAGAAGAGGAATCTGTATTAGATATAGGTTAGAGTTGACTAAAGGCTATCTCTATTTATGTTTGGGAATGGCTGTGGGAAATAGAGAAATTGGAGGTAGTTCTTACAGTCCTTTCTATTTCTCTTTAGAAATAAGGAAATAAAGAATATAAATTTAGGTATCAGTTCCAAAATCTTCCTCATTGATTATTTTGTTTCTTATTTCACTGAGGAAGTAAAAGTAATTAAAAGAGGAATTTTATTAACTCACACCACCAGGCCTATTCACTTAACTACATCAGTGCTTCTGTCCATTTTCTCTTATTATACTGATAAACTCTCCCTGCTCCTAGCAAAGGCCAATCCTCTACTTTATTCTAGATTCCTTCCCTCTTACTAATCAGGCATCTTTTAGCCATTCTTCTCTTTCCTGCACTATCAATCTCCCCTACTCTATTGGATATCTTCTGTCAACCCACAAACATGCCATTATTTTTCCAATGTAAAAAAAAAAGCATGTTTCTCTTGATACCACTTTCTGCTCCAGTTACCAAGCCATTTACAATAAAATTCTTAAAACTAGTTGTCCACATTAAGTCTATCTCCAGTTGCTTTCTTCCAGTTTTTCTTTCAAACCCATTCCAGTTAGGATTTTAACCACATCATGCCAATTAAACTGCTCTTGTCAATGTCACCAGTGACTTCCAGGATGCTAATTCTGTAGTCACTTCTTAGTCCTCATCCTTATATTTTTAGTCAGCAGCATTTGACACAGTGATCACTCCCCAAACGTTTTGTTTGGCTTTCAGCACACCTCTACTTCACTCATGGCAGCCTTTCGTTTTCCTGTGCTAATTTCTTCTCATTTCCCTTTGCTCAGTCCTTGGACCACTCTCTTCTTCTTTTAATCCATGCTTGCCATGTTGGCGATCCTATCCAGTATCATGGCTTTAAATAACCATCTGTTCTTTAATGACTCCCAAATGCCGATATCCATCCTGGGCCTTTCACCTGAACTCTAGACTAATGATGCAACTGCCCACTTGATATTATTTGTATGTCTAATATATATGTTAGAATTAAATATTATTTTAAATATTCTGATCTTTCTCTTAAACTCCCAAATCTGTTTCTACCACAGTCTTCTATATCTCAGTTGCAGCTTCATCCTTCTAGTTTGCTAGGTCATCCTTGGGAGTCATCTTTACCTTCTCTCTTTCTGTCAGATTCCACACCTAGTCTGTCAGGATTCTGATTATACTCAAGATATTTGTCTTAAAGAAAAACCAAATATTCAAACCAGAAACAAATATAAAAGCAGTAATGTATGTTGCAAACTGGATTCTATTATGTGTAGCCAAGTAAAAAATTAACCCAAAGATGTGACTGGCTGTGAATGCAGTGTTAGAACTTTCTGGTAAGTGGCAGAAAGTAACCTTTTGTAGTTATTGGGGTAGAGCAGACTAGGCCCCTAAATTATTCATAATTTCAAAAGGAAGAGCATTGGGAAAGCTGTTTTCATATTTAATTTTGTTTTATATGGAAAGCTCTAGGAAATAATCTATATTTTAAGGAATACCTGTATCAATACCTTCATTATGGCAGAATAAGTATTTTTATATGTAAGACAGTTGATTTTTGAAGAATAAATAGGAAGCAGCAGGATTGTTGTTGTCAGTCGCCATTGCATCACTTCTAACTCATGGCGACCCTGCGTATTACAGAGGAGAACTGCTCCGTAGGGTTTTCTTGGTTGTAATCTTCAGAGAAGGAGCCCTGGTGGCACAATGTTTAAGTGATGGACTGCAAAACAAGACCACCTGGCGATTCCATCAGAGAAACCTGGCAATCTAACTTTGTAAAGGTTATAGCATAGGAAACCCTGTGGGGCAATTCTACCCTGTCACATGGGGTTGTTATGAGCCAAAGTCGACTCGGGGGCACTTAACAACAACAATCTTAAGGGAAGCAGATCGCCAGGCCTTTTATTCCACAGTATTGCTGGCTGGGTTTAAATTGCCAACATTTAGGTTAGTAGTTGAGCACCACCACGGTAAGATTAAGAAAAATCTAAATAATACCAGTTTATCAGGATGTATCAAAATAAAATCCATTGTTGTTGGAGGACACATTTGGCTTAATTGTGAACCATGGTAGGTGGTATATGTACACATTGTGGGTGAAAAATAAATACTGAACCATTGAGAACATTGTTCTAAATTAAAAATTCATCATTTTGAGGCTTAAACTGAAATTAGTCACCTTGAAAAAATAAATCGAATGATGATTTTTTCCTCTGAAATATTTTAAGATACTTTTAGGCTTATATTGTTTAAGTTTCCTCATTTTATTGTCAGTGAGCAATTATTCTAGTTGATCAGTTCTACATCCCTCTTTAATTTAAATCAATTAGGTTTAATTTTAATATTTTAATTTAATTTTTTTTCATTCTGTACTCAATTATTAAAAGAAATTGTGTTACTTTCCAGACAAGTAGGAAAATTGTGTGGGTTTTTATAGATCCAATATAATACTTTAATGGAATAATTATGTAATAACAATTTTGACTTTTTTTAAAATCATGTATTTTATGATATGTCTTACTGGCAAAAGATATGTAGTCTCTGAAAATAGACTGCTAGAATAAGACAAAATAAATCTGTAAACTTGATAATATAGAAATGCTACAGTAGGGGAAGCTTGTTTAACCACTGTTGTAAAAAAAAAAGAAAACTGTGGTGTTGTGGCTTGCTGGATTACAAGGGCAAGAGCTTGTATGTCTGCATTCAGTTTCGTTTTCAAGTTTAACATGAAAATTTAATTTTGTGACTTAAACTTCTGGCTTAAAAGTTGTGCCTTAAGACGTTATTTTGGAATGCTTGTTAATTACACACTTCTTTCTTAAACCATACTGTAGTGTTAGCATTTGTATGAGATGTGGGTTTGCTAAAAACTTTCTTACATATTTTTTTTGAAATATCCATATTATTTCACACAGTCATGGTAGATGCTAGAGATAGATTTTATCTGTAGGATATTTTTTTTTACTGTATCTTGTTATGAAATAAAATACTCCTTTGAATAAAAGTAATTTTCCCATAATTGACTTATATTTAACTACCCAGTCTAACATGTTTGAAATTCTCAAATTGAAGTTTTAATTAATTAATTAGTTATACTTTTGGTAGTAGAGCCTAGTGTCTTCCAAACTTCTTTCTTTTTTCTCTTTTTAAATGGTCTTGATTTTTTTAACACTTTTAGGTGTACAGAAAAATTGTGCAGAAAGTATAGAGAGTTCTCATATATTCTCCCTTCCCTTGTACTCTGTTTCTATTATTAATACCTTACATTCATTCAAGTGGTATATTTGTTACAGTTGATGAATCAATATTCTTTATGGTTAGCTAAAATTTATAGTTTATATTAAGGTTCACTACTTGTATTGTACAGTCCTATGAGTTTTGACAAATGCATGATGTTATGTGTCTACCATTACAATATCCTATACAATAGAAATTTTATTTTTTAAGTGTCACTCCATACTCAATTTTCAACATGTTCAAGTCATTCTTTTAATTTTCTTCCTTACAAAATAACTTTACAACTTGTGTATATATGCAGTGAAAACGTATTTGGACTGTGGTCATATTTGATAAAAGTTACATACTGAGTATGAAATTAAATATGGAGTTATAAGATATTTCCTCATTATTAATTTTCCATGTGGTTTCTTTAAGTTTGGTGTTAACCAAATTAAGATGTTCCAGTTTTTCCAACATTTATTCATTTGTCCATGTATTCAGCCAGCAAATATTTGTTAAGTATGGGTTAAATACTGGGCATTTTGCTATTTACAAAGAATACAAATATAAGTAAGACCAAATCTCTTCTCAGTGATAAGGGAGGAGTCTAGAGAGTCAGGCAAGTGCAAGTTTTTAATCTGTGTTAAATAATTTGTACTTTTATTTATATTAGATTATATACAGTATGTTAAAAGAACTTTCTAAATTTTCAGTTATTACATGTTCAAACCTATATTGATGAGCAAAACTCTTTAACTGGTAGTGGATGTTTCCAATTTCCAGAGAATTGTTTACTTAGAATTTACCTACAGGATATCCCACAGTATAATTACAATTTTTCATCATAAAATGGCATTATGTATGGAATGGTCAATTAACTTAAAAATTTTTAAGTTTATAAAGTAAATGAATATCATCCTTTGGAATCAAGTACCTCTTCTGTGAACTGTTTTTTCAGTTTTAATTTAAGTGATCATTAATTGATGTGTCTCTGCTTAAAGCTGGAAATCAAAAATAACTTCTATAAGATACTGTTTTACATTAAGACCCTTTTAGAGAGACAGATGTGTGGGGAAACTGACCGAGTAAAATTATTTAAAATTAAATATCGGATAGTATTTTCAAGCTAATACTGAATGCGTTATACTCTACACTAATCATACCATTACTACTTTACTCTTTTCAATTTTGTGTTATGCATTTCTAATCCTGAGAACATTTAAAGATATGTAATGTTTGTTTGCTTGAACTGTCAGTATTTAAGATATAAATGGAAGGTTTGATGTAGCTCAGCCTCATGCTTTTATTATCATCCACTTTATGTACTTTTGCTCTGAGGTTGCTGAGCATCCCTAGAGAGAAGGATTAAAATTGGGCCAGTTGATTCTACTACCCAGTCTAACATATAATTTCAGTTGAGCTAGGTCTACTGCTGTTATCCTTTTGTATATCTCTATTTAGTTTCCTATCCTGTGTCTACTTTTCAAACATTTTTGGTCACTGTCTGCCTAGAAACTGACCCCCAACATCTGAATATTCTGTAAGTGAACTCAGTTCACAGTTCACTTGATTATCTTCAAGGACCTGTATCAACTTCCTTTTACACTTCAAAATTGCTCTGTAATTTCGCCTTTAATCCTTGTCTACATTTCTAGAGAGGAATTCTTTCACCCTTTTTTGAGGTTATCATTTTTTTTTGGTCTCCTTTTACCCTTTCCAGGCTTTTGTTTTATCATTTACCACATACTTTTAGATCTTACTAATTAAAAAAAAAAATTATTAGATCCTTCTCCTCAACTTAGAAAATTTATTCAATTCTTAGTTATCTTAAAATATAAATCAAAAGCTAAACCTGTTCTTTGATTCTTATATTCTCTTATGGTTACTAGCTCTCTCTTCTTTTCATAACCATCAATTTTCTTGAAAGGATAATCTGTATAGTGAGTTTCTATTTTCTCAGCATTCCACTACCCTGAAGTTATCCAGCTCTCTCAAAGTTCATCTGTATCTTTGTAATTCCTTAATTTACTGAACTAACTTTCAGCCATCTATTCATCACCTTCTTTTAATTCTTTAAAGAATTCCATGTTGATGACCACAGTCTTCTTTTGGGACTCTTCCTCCCTCGCTTTTCTTGACACTTTGTGATCCTGGTTCTCTTATTGTTTGTCTAATTGTACCTTCTCAAGCATTTTTATGAGCTTCTCTCTCTTTTTAAAATCATCTCATAAACATGAATCCCATTAGATTCTGCCCTTGCCCCTGTAGATTCCTCTGTCTTTAATTATTACTTTTATGTAAATAATTCTTAAATCAGTTTGTTCAGCTCAAAACCGTTTTGAACTTTTGTTGTATGTACATCCCTCATGAATATGTTCATGCATTTCAAACAAATCTGGTCATTTAAACCTTATTAAAAATCTTTCTATAAATTACCTTACCCCTAAAGTGCAGGTTCCTTAATATCATTCATGTGATTTGACTTGTTGCTTCTCTTTCCAGGGTATTTGGTTGTCTATTTGCATTAACCCCTTCTTGAAAACACCCTCCCCCCCCCCACACACACACATACACAGGTCACATGTCTACTGTAATATAAAATTTGAATTTCATGTCTGATTTAAAGTTCTCCCTCTTTGTCAGCACAAGTCAGGCTTTAGGTCCTCGAGACTTGAAGAATGGAAGGGCTGTGGTCTATTATTTTTCATTCTCTGTGTATTTTTCTTTGGAATTCAGTAAAGGAACGGATTGATTCCGATATACCTCTCCCGTTTCTCAATTTTGGTTCTAGCTCCTTCAGGTTTAGGGACTGATTGGAAGAAAATGTGCAAAACTTCTTTTGACTTAGCTAGGATTATGATTGAGATATTTTGTTCGGTTTTGTTGCTTTTGTGATTTTCACTAACTAGCCGTTAATGAAGGAACCCTGATGGTGCAGTGGTTAAGTGCTTAGCTGCTAACCAGAAAGTTAGCTGTTCAAACAAACTCACCAGCTGCTCTGCGAGACAAAGATTGACAGTCTGCTTCCGTAAAGATTTACAGCCTTGGAAGCTCTATGGGGCAGTTCTACTGGGTCCTGTAGGGTTGCTATGAGTCAGAATCCACTTGATGGTAGTGGCTTTTTTTGGTTGGCCATTAATACCATTTGTGTGACAGGTCTCCAAATGGTGGCTTTTTGATAGAGTGCATGTTATAAATCTTTGAAGTGCTTTACTGGTGTCTCCTACTACATAGTTACCTGATGTGAAGTATCCTTTAGTGAACTCTCTTTCAGCCTCTCTATGTTCTAACCACTTGGGTATAACAGTTTCCAGCTGCTGCAGGAGCTCCGTTGCCCTCTTTGGCCATTGCTGTTGAGGTATTGGCAGGAGGCTTCAGGACCAGCTGTTTTCTGCAGGGCCCAGGTAACCCACAGCAAATGGTGCTCATGCTCACTGTTCCATTCCCATAGGGTGTCTTATTCCACCATCACAATTCAGTTCTTTTTTTTTTCCTGTACTCAGTCAAGAATAGAGACTTAAGACATAAGAATAGAGAATTCTTAAGTATGCTATTTAAATACTCATCTAAACCAGTTCCTTCTTTCAAGCACCTTCAGTATGCAGGAATCATTTTTTTGGCTTGCAGCACCATAGGAGAGGAGTACTCCCAAAAGAGACTGTCTGGCCTCAGTTGTTTGCGGGTCTCTTTATAATGTGAGGGTGTTTATTTCCTTCTCTTTTCTGCTTTGAGTCCTGGTTTCCAAACCCCTAGCAACAGGAAAAGGATCATTAAACATTCTCTTACATGTGTACCAAAAATGTTTAATTCATGATGTTTTGTCTTTCAACCAAAATATCACATCAACAATCATTGCTCCCCTCCCCCCACTCCACGAGTCTATGAGGCAAATCTGTATGGTGATAGATAGGAAGAGATGAAACAAACTTCGTGATCGATCCAGCTCTGCATATATTTGGGCAGTAGATTAAGCTAGGAATAATACTTTTTCTTAGACATAGTTATAATCTATGAAAATAAGCATTTCACAGAATTGGGGGAAATCAAAGAAGGGAGAACGTGAATGACATTACATTAAATTTATTAAAGACTGGTTGGAATATTTTTTAAAGTCGGATAATACAAAATTTATGGAAGATTTTGCCTGTGCACATTTCAGTGTCATGGCAGTGGTTTCAGAACAATTCGCAAAGGTGATTCAGAAGATGGTTGACCTAGCGGAGTAGTTCTTCCTGTGTGTTGTTTTGGGAACAAAATGCCTTCTGAAACTTATTCATTAGTTTTAAATATATGCGTGTGCGTGTGTGTGTGTATACTATACACATATACATATATGTATATAACAAATAATCATTTTTGATTTTTCCTTAATCTGTTTTAGTAAGAAGTTCATCTTGGCAACTGCAGTTTTTCCAGTGACAGGATTTTAGTAATACAAAACTCAAACCAAACCCATTGCGTCAAGTTGATTCCAATGTTGAGTGACCCTTTGAGACAGGGTAGACCTGCCCCTTAGGGTTTTCAAGGCTGTAAATCTTTACAGAAACAGACTGCCACATCTTTCTCTGGCAGAGAGGCTGGTGGGTTCGAACCACCGACCTTTTGGTTAGCAGCTGAGTGCTTAAACATGGAACCACCAGGTCTCCTCTTTCAGTAATATAACCACAGCAATTGAGGAAGGATTACATATTCAATTCAATTAAAAAATATTTAATAATATGTATCTTTATTTGAATAAAGAAGAAAATGGCTTCCTCCTGTTACTCTTTCTGGCATTTAATTTCACAGATCCTTTAAGGTAAAGAACCAGGAATGGAAGATAAAGAATCATCATTTAGCAGCAAAAGTACTGGATCTTTGTTAACTAAGTATTGAATCAGAACTTCAAAATTAATTAGGCTTCGTTTCATTTATGATACTAAGAGTGAAGATCAACACTAACAAACGGTATACTTCTGAACTAAAGATTTGAAACACAGTCTGGAACTGATTCTTTTCAACTAGAAAATTGCTTTGGGCTATGCTCTCAAGTACACAGTATTTGAAATTGGGTGTGATAATTGGTGATCAATAGTGGACATGTTTTACGTCTTTGATTTCCACTTTGAGCTTTTGGTAATTTGTATATGTAGATCTGAGGCTAATTCAGTTACTTTCTCTGATACAAAGAATTTTCTAGATAAAGAAAAGAATAAGATTACAAGGAAAACATAATTTTTAAAAATTACATTGGAAACATCTTAAACATTCAAATGTATCATCTTCATCCATTCTTCTCTCTCTGTTAATATTTTAATGATCTGATTTGTTGTCAAGAAATATGATTTAATAAACTGCACATAAACATAATTCAGGCTTTTAAATAATTCAGATTATCTGCTCTCCATTTAATCAAAATCTGTGTTGTTGAGAAGAAAAGGGGAAAGAAATGAATTAAAAAGTGTTACGAGATTCTAAATGTAACATACTTTGCGAGGCCCTTTAATTTTAGTTATTTTTCATTTCTAGAAGTGTTTGATTTTTTCTTAGATCTCTTTTATATTTTCAAGCCTCATTTTATATCTTGAAACATATTATGCATACTAATGGTCAATGCTCTCTGATAATTTTGCTGTCTGTTGTGTCTGCTGGCTCTCCCTCATACTGTTTTGCTTCCTTGTTTGTTTTGTGAACTTTTTTTGATGATGTTAATTTTTCTCAGCAATTTATCTGTAGAAATGTTTTGAGCCTTGGGTCAAAGGTGGTTTCCTCCAGAGTGGCTTTGTACTTTTGTCAGATACCTATGGTCTCTCCCAGTTTGGAGCGATTTGAAACAGAATCCTTGGTTTGAGGTTATTCAGACTATCTTTTCAGGCTGAAAACCTGCTTGAAGACAGACTTTTTGTTAAGAATTCCCAGGAATTTTCCCCCCAGTTTTCTAAGTGTGAGGAAACTGTCTAGTGGTGAGCAGAAGTTTCTGTTTAACAGTGGTGGTGTGGCTCATTGGGGTCCAAGCATTATGGAGGTATCTTCTACTTGGCTGCCTACCTTGAACATATTGTGTACTTTTTATCCTGATCCATATAGTCAGAAAGGTCAAAAGACTAAAAGATCAGATGACCACGGTTCATCATATGCCTTCAAGGCAGATAGACCTTTCAGTGCTCTGCTTACCTGTCTAGGTTCTTGCATTTGTTTATGTCTTGATTTCAGTATTTCTTACTTTTTTGCAAGCTATCAGATGAACTGAATAATACATTTTTATTTATTTATTTATAATTTATTTTTTGTATTGTTGAGAATATACACAGCAAACATACGCCAATTCAACAGTTTCTACGTGTACAATTCAGTGACATTGATTAAATTGTTTGAGATTTCCAGACGTTCTGGAGCCATGGAGGCTGGATGAACCCCCAGAACTACTGCCCTGAGATAATCTTTAAACCTTAAACCAGAAAATCCCCTGAAGTCTTCTTAAAACCAAACAGTAGTTTAGCTTAACTAGTAAGAATGTCTGCCTTGAGCATTGTGCTTTTTTAAGATCAGACTGTATGGGGTCAAATTGACAACAGCAGCTGTAAAGATTAGATAGAAACCTTAGAGGATGGTAAATTTATGTTAATGGCGGAGGAACAACTCAGAAAAGGAAGGTGAGAATGATTGAACAACTCGAAGAATGTAATCAGTGTATATGTATATGTAGAAACTGTTGGCTTCATGTAATAATATGTTTCTAATATTTTTTTTATAACATTTTAGTTGTTTCAGGCTAGTTTAATTACCTAGCTTACTATATTGCCTGACATGAAGGTATCCTAGCTTTTGTTTAGAAAAGTTATCTCCTTTATTTTCTGCAGCTACCCTGGATATCTACATTATATATGTATTATACTCATTTTAGAAATGAGGTAACCTGACCAAAGTCATGCAGCTGGTAATTGGAGGAAGAATGATCTGAACTCTGGTTTATCTTACTCCAGAGTCCATGCTCTTTACATTTCATAGCACTTCCTCCATGTTGTTTTAGGTTCTTCATCCACAAATACTTGCATTCCAAGGTAGTGTGTATTTTGTGGATCAGTGGTGGTAGACACAAATAAATGGAATCCTGAATTACTGCCTGGAAGGAATTTTGAGAAAGATGTTATAGTAACAGTTACTGTTTGGTAATTAGTAATATCTGTCAAACAGAGTAAGTAGTACATACATTAAGATTCCCTAAACAAACGTGGATCTTTTCTATCCCCAAATCTCCCAGTGTTATTTGCCGACCTTTTCCAAGATTCCAGCAGCCCCTTCCTCACTGCTACGTTTTCCCTTGACCTTCTCTTTTAGCAGTCCTGTTGGTATTTTTGTTAGATTGAGAAGTGTTATGCAGTAAATATCAAGAAACTCTTCAGAGGTTCCAAGTACAGGTAGAAATGAAGATAATATTTGTTAGGTTTTCCTCAGTAAAGATACAGTAGTGAAGAGAGCTTTATTAGTTACCAAAAGTAAACAACAACTATTTTTCAAAAATAGCTTAACTAGTTCATCTTGAACAACAACAACAAAAAAAAAAACCTTAAAAATGTTATCTGATGCAATGCATTTTGAGATAACTATTTCAGATTTAATAGGTCTGAGAAAATGGAAAGTTAATGAAGCAGGAGAGTGGAAATGAGACAGGTATAGCAGAATAACCATATTGAAAATAGAAGAAATGATCTTATTAATGGTTCTCCAGAGTGGGCTACTCTAACCACTATCAAACTATTCAGATCGAACAAGATATGTAAAAGTCATAGGATAATGCAAATAAGAGAAACTATGAGTAAATTTTTCTGAAGACACTATAAGTTATACTTAATTGAGTATTCTGTATTTTAAACTGGTTTATCAGATTTAATACCTTATTGTATTAGTGTTTGAACATTAACTTGGTATATCTTTGTGAAGTTTTAGGAACAGATGAGTTGAATTGAGGACAAGTGTTTTTATAGGAAATGAAATGAATTTTTAAAAATTGTTTATGTATTTATAGGAGAGATACTTCTAACTACGGCCATATTCTAGCTTTAAGGGAGGGGAAAAAATGGGATGTTTGTCTAAGAATTAGTCTCTAAAGGAAGAATAGCGTTTAGTCTTGTTTTTGCCCTTTTTTACATTTTTAAAATTTTTTCCTATACAGAAATTTATACATACGTTGTTATATGACTCATTGCTTTCCCCATACTGTGACAGCACACTCCTCCTTTCCACCCCTGATGCCACATGTCCATTCATCCAGATCCTAACCCTCTCTGCCTTCCCATCTCACATCCAGACAGAAGCTGCCCATTTAGTCTTTTGTATCTACTTGAGCTAAGAGGCACACTCCTCACAAGTATCACTTTATGTCCCACAGTCCACTCCAATCCTGTCTGAAGAGTTGGCCTCGAAAATTGTTTTAGTTCTGGGCTGATAGGGGCCATACTTTCCAGGGTTCCTCCTGTCTCAGACCATTAAGTCTGGTCTTCTTACTAGAATTTGAGTTCTAGACCACACCTTTCTCCTGCTCCATCCAGGACTCTGTTGTGCTCCCTGTCAGGGTGGTCATTGGTGGTAGCTGGGCACCATCTAGTTCTTCTGGTCTCAGGCTGACGAAATCTTTGGTTTATGTAGCCCTTTCTGTCTCTTGGGCTAATCCTTTCCTTGTGTCTTTGGTGTTCTTCATTTTCCTTTACTCCAGGTAGTTGGGACCAATTGATGCATCTTAGATGGCCGCTTGCAAGCTTTTAAGACCCCAGCCGCCACTCACCAAAGTAGGATGCAGAACATTTTCTTAATAAGCTTTGTTATGCCAGTTGACCTAGATGTCCCCTGAAAGCATGGTCCCCAGACCCCTACCCTAGCTACTTTGTCTCTCAAAGTGTTTGATTGTATTCAGGAAACTTCTTAACTTTGGTTTAGTCCAGTTGTGCTGACTTCCCTTGTAGTGTGTGCTGTCCTTCCCTTCACCTAAGATAATTCTTATCTACTATCTAGTTAGTAAATAACGCTCACTCTCCCTCCCCACCCTTGTAACCATCAAAGAATGTTTTCTTCTGTGTTTAAACCTTTTCTTGAGTTCTTATAATAGTGGTCTTATACAATATTTGTTCTTCTGTGACTGACTGAATTCAGTCAGCACAATGAGTTCCAGCTTCCTCGACATTATAAGGTGTTTCACGGCTTCATCGTTGTTCTTTATCATTGGGTAGTATTCCATTGTGTGGCTATACCATAATTTGTTTATCCGTTCATCCATTCATAGGCATCTAGGTTGTTTCCATCTTTTTGCTATTGAGAACAGTGATGCAATGAACATGGGTGTGCATATATCTATTTGTGTGGCAGCTCTTATTTCTCTAGAATATATTCCAAGGAGTGGGATAGCTGGATCGTATGGTGCTTCTATTTCTAGCTTTTTAAGGAAGCACCAAATCAGTTTCCAAAGTGGTTGTACCATTTTACATTCCCACCAACGGAGTCTAAGTGTTCCAGTTTCTCCGCAACCTCTCCAGCATTTATTATTTTGTGTTTTTTGGATTAATGCTAGCCTTGTTGGGGTGAGATGATAACCTCATTGCAGTTTTGATCTGCATTTCTCTAATGGCTAATGATCATGAGCATTTCTTCATGTGTTTGTTGGTGCCTGAATATCTTCTTTGGAGAAGTGCCTGTTCATATCCTTTGCCCATTTTTTAATTGGGTTATTTGCCTTTTGTTGTTGAGGTTTTGCAGTATCTTGTAGATTTTAAAGATTAGGTGCTGATCAGATTTGTTGTAGCCAAAAGTTTTTTCCCAGTCTGTAGGTTGTTTATTTACTCTTCTGGTGAAGGCTTTTGATGAGCATAAGCGTTTGATTTTTAGGAGCTCCCATTTATCTAGTCTCTCTTCTGGTGCTTGTGCATTGTTACTTATGGCTCATATTGTGTTTATGCCATTTATTAGGACTCCTAGCATTGTCCCTATTTTTTTTCGTGATCTTTATTGTTTTCGATTTTATATTTAAGTCTTTGACCCGTTTTGAGTTAGTTTTTTGTGCATGGTGTGAGGTATATGGGTCTTGTTTCAGTTTTTTTACAAATGGATATCCAGTTATGCCAGCACCATTTGTTAAAGAGAATATCTTTTCCCCAGTTAACAGACTTTGGGACTTTGTCAAATATCAGCTGTTCATAGGTGGATGAATTTATGTCTGGATTCTCAATTCTGTTCCGTTGGTCTATGTATCTGTTGTTGTACCAGTACCATGCTGTTTTGACTACTGTGGCAGTATAATAGTTTCTAAAATCAGGTAGTGTGAGGCCTCTCACTTTGTTTTTCTTCTTGAGTAATGCTTTACTTATTTGGACCCTCTTCCCTTTCCATGTGAAGTTGGTGCTTTGTTTCTCCATTTCGTTAAAAAATGCCCACAGAGTTTGGATCGGATTTGCATTGTATCTGTAGATCGCTTTGAGTACAATTGACATTTTCACAATGTTGAGTCTACCTACCCATGAGCAAAGTATGTTTTTCCACTTATGCAGGTCTCTTTTGGTTTCTTGCAGTAGAGTCTTGTTGTTTTCATAGTATAGGTCTTTTACGTCTCTGGTTAGATTTATTCCTAAGTATCTTATCTTCTTGGGGACTGTTGTCAATGGTGTTGATTTGGTGATTTCCTCTTCAAGGTTCTCTTTGTTGGTGTAAAGGAATTGAACTGATTTTTGTATGTTTATCTTGTATCCTGAAACACTGCTGAAATCTTCTATTTGTTCCAGTAGTTTTCTTGTGGATTCTTTGGGGTTTTCTGTGTATAAGATCATATATGCAAATAGAAATACTTTGACTTCTTCCCTACTAATTTGGATGCCCTTTATTTCTTTTTCTAGCCTAATTGCTCTCCTAGGACCTCCAGCACAATGCTGAATAAGAGTGGTGATAGAGGGTATCCTTGTCTGGTTCCCGTTCTCAAGGGGAGTGCTTTCAAAGTCTCTCCATTCAGGATGATGTTGGCTGTTGGCTTTATATAAATGCCCTTAATTATACTGAGGAATTTCCCTTCTGTTCCTATTTTGTTGAGAGAGTTTTTATCATAAATGGGTGTTGGACTTTGCTGAATGCCTTTTCTGCATCGATTGATAATATGATGTGGTTCTTTTGTTTTATTTATGTGATGGATTACATTGATTGTTTTTCTAATGTTGAACCATCCCTGCATACCTGGTATAAATCCCACTTGATCATGGTGAATTACTTTTTGGATATGTAGCTGAATTCTATTGGCTAGAATTTTGTTGAGGATTTTTGTGTCCGTGTTCCTATGGGATATTGGTCTGATATTTTCTTTTTTTGTGGTGTCTTTACCTGGTTTTGGTATCAGGGTTATGCTGACTTCATAGAATGAGTTTGGGAGTATTGCATCCTTTTCTGTGCTCTGAAATACCTTTAGTAGAATTGGTGTTAACTCTTCTCTGAATGTTTGGTGGAATTCTCCAGTGAAGCCATCTGGGCCAGAGCTTTTTTTTGTTGGGAGTTTTTAAATTATCTTTTCATTCTCTTGTTTTGTTATGGGTTTATTTAGTTGTTCTACCTCTGTTTGTGTTAGTTTAAGTAGGTAGAGAGTTTCTAGAAATTTGTCCATTTCCTCTAGGTTTTCAGATTGTTAGAGTACAATTTTTCATAGTATTCTGTTATGATTCTTTTAATTTTGGTTGGGTCTGTTGTGATATCACCCATCTCATTCCTTATACGGCTTATCTGCTTCCCCTTCTATTTTTCGTTTGTCAGTTTGGCCAGTGGTTTATCAATTTTGTTGATCTTTTCAAAGAACCACCTTTTGGTCTTGTTAACTCTTTCAATTGTTTTTCTATTCTTTATTTCATTTAATTCTGCTTTAATTCGTATTTCCTTTCTTCTGGCGCCTGTGGGCTTTTTTTGCTGCTCTCTTTCTACGTGTTCCAGTTGTAGGGTTAATGTCTTGGTTATGGCCCTTTCTTATGTTTGGATGTGTGCATTTATTGCTATAAACTGGCCGCTGGGCACTGCTTTTGCTGTGTCCCAAAGATTCTGTTGGGGTGTGTTTCTGTTCTCATTTGATTCTTTGAATTTCTTTATTGCATTCATAATTTCTTCTATAACCCAGTAGTTTTTGAGCAATGTATTGTTCAGTTTCCATGTGTTTGATTTTTTCCTTGCTTTTTGTGTTGTTGATTTCTACTTCTCTGGCTTTATGGTCAGAAAAGATGCTTTGTTATATTTTGACGGTTTGGATTTTGTTAAGGCTTGCTTTATGGCATAATATGTTGTCTATTCTGGAGAATGTTCTATGTGCATTGGAAAAGAAAGTATACTTGGCTGCTGTTGGGTGGAGTGTTTGGTGTATGTCTGTGAGATTAAGTTGGTTAATTGTAGCATTTAGCTCTTCCGTGTCTTTGTTGAGCTGCTTTCTGGATGTTCTGTCCTTCACCAAAGGTGGTATGTTGAAGTCTCCTACTACTGTTGTGGAGCTGTCTGTCTCTGTTTTCAGTGCTGTGAGAGTTTGTTTTATGTATTTTGGAGCCCTGTCGTTCGATGCATAAATTTTTTATTATATTTATGTCCCCCTGGTGTATTGACCCTTTAATCATTGTATAGTGTCCTTCTTTATCCTTTTTGGTGGATTTTACTTTGAAGTCTATTTTGTCAGAGATTAATGTTGCCACTCCTGCTCTTTTTTGAGTGTTGTTTGCTTGATAGATGTTTTCCATCATTTGAGTTTTAGTTTGTTGGTGTCTTTAAGTCTAAGGTATGTGTCTTCTAGGCAGCATATAGACGGATCTTGTTTTTTATCCAGTCTGCCACTCTCTGTTTATTGGTACATTTAGTGCATTTACATTTAGCTTAATTATTGATAGGTATGAGTTCAGTGCTGTCATTTTGATATCTTTTTTTGTGTGTTGGTCACAGTTTCTTTGTTACACTTAAATTTCTGTGCTGAGTCATTTTTCTTTATGTATTTTCTTTTCATCTTTTTCATTGTTGTTGATACTGTGTTTGCTGAGTCTTTATATTTTTCTAGTTTTTTATTTTGACTTGTAGGATTGTTGGTTTCCTTTGTGGTTACCTTAATATTTACCCCTATTTTTCTAAGTTTATACCAGTCTTTTATTTCTTTATATTGCCTAGACTTCCACTCCATATGAAAAATCTATGTTTACTTTTTTTTATGTCTGTCTCTTTTGTTTTAGTGTTTTCATCTTTTACATATTGACATCTGTTTCCATATTTTTGGTGTTTTACCTTTCTTTTACTTTTGTGTCTTTCCTATCTGGGTTGATATCTGTTTGCTTTCTCCTGTGTTCTAGTCTTGGGTTGTCATCTGATGTTATTGATTTTCTAACCAGAGGGCTCCCTTTAGTATTTCTTGTAATTTTGGTTTGATTTCTGCAAATTTCCTAAATTTCTGTTTATCTGGAAATGCCTTAATTTCATCATCATTTTTGAGAGACAGTTTTGCTTGATATATAATTCTTGGCTGGCTGTTTTTTTCTTTCAAGGCTTTATATAGGTCATCCGCATTGCCTTCTTGCCTGCATGATTTGTGCTGAGTAGTCCGAGCTTATTCTTATTGACTGCTTTGTAGATGACTTTTCGTTTATCCCTAGCCACTCTTAAAATCCTCTCTTTATCTTTGGTTTTGGTAAGTTTGATTATAATATGTCTTGCTGACTTTCTTTTGAGATCTACCTTATGTGAGGTTTGATGAGTATCTTGGATAGATATCTTGTCATTTTTCCCGATATCAGGGAAGTTTTCTGCCAACAAATCTTCAACAATTCTCTCTGTATTTTCTGTTATCCCCCCCTGTTCTGGTACTCCAGTCCCTCATAGGTTATTCCTCTTGATAGAGTCGCACATAGTTCTTAGAGTTTCTTGATTTTTTAAAATTGTTTTATTTGATTTTTCCTCAAATAAGTTGGTGTCAAGTGCTTTATCTTCAGTCTCACTTATTCTGACTTCCATTGCCTCAAGTCTGCTCCTGTGACTTTCTCTTGTGTTGTTTAATTCTGAAATTTTATTGTTAATCTTCTGGATTTCTGATTGCTGTCTCTCTATGGATTCTTGCAGCCTAAATTTTTCATTATGCTCTTCTCTAATCTTTTTAAGTTCCTCTATTGTGTGTTCTGCATTTTGCTTAATTTTCTTCCTAATTTCTTGAAGAGTCTGTATATTAATCTTTTGAATTATGCCTGCGGTAATTCCAAGAAATTTTCCTCCTCTGGAAAATTTCTAGATTCTTTATTTTGGGAGCTTGCTGAAGCCATCATGGATTGCTTCTTCACGTGATTTGATATTGACTGTTGTTTCCGAGCCATCAATATGTTACTATATTTATTTATTTTATGTTTGCTTACTGTGTCCTGGATTCTTGTTTTCTTTTGGTATGCCCAGATAGGCTGCTTATATGAGCTAGTTTGATCGTTGGCATCTTTGGAGCTCTTATGTCCTGTCACCAGGTTGTTAGATGTGTTACTAGGTATGTGAGCTCAGGAGTCTGCCCACTCCTCCTGTATGGATTCAGCTCAGGTGCCCAGGTAGATAGCCACCAAGTGTGTGGTGTAGGCTCTCACTTACTGTCCTAGACAGGCATGGATGATTGGTGTAGGCACAAGCATCTGGCTGCAGCAGGGAAACGCCCTCGGAGCAAGGCAAGGGGCTGACGGCTGCCCCTGAGTGTCCAGGAGGAAGATGTGTCCCTGTTCCCTAGAGCGCGTAAGTTGTTGGGTTTTCCATCTGGACTATGAGCAGCTAATGCTGTTGGCGGTAACGACTGTGGGGCATCTCTTATTCATGGGTCCCTATCGCAGGTAGCTAGGTGGCGTAGGTAGAGTCACCAGTCCTCAGGCCCCTGATGTGGGTAGGTGAAGACTTTGCTTAATGAGCAGAGCAGTGTCAAATGTCAAGAACCTGCCACTTCACAGCTGAAACAGTTGAAATTAGAGTTCTGGTATATACTCTGTTGTACTGTGGTAATGTGGGCCTACGTTGTTGAGATGGGTCCACACAAGTCTTTGCAGGCGGAAAGGCATTCAATGCCTGTGGATCCCTTATGCCTGTGCCTAGGCAAAGCAACTTTGCGTACCCTAGGTTCCTGGCTTAGGGGAGTCGGCGGTGTATTTTTTCCCATTTGTTAATTCACTCTCCAAGGCAGAGAGAATGGCTCCTGGCATGTGGTGGGTCCTACTTCCAGCCCAGAGGACTCGGTAATTGCTGAAGCCGGTCTGGAACCCAGTGCAGATCAGGGAGCAGGGAGGTAAATGGGAGAGAAGTTTTTCCCTAAGGGGTGTGTTTTTGATCCGCATGGTAAGCAGTACGCACGTACTTATCTTTCGTGTAGGCCTGCTTCTCTCTGGTTCTGGGTGGCTGTGTATAATCTCTGGTACTTGGTCTCTCCTGGTGTGGAAAATGCTCCTCCCGAGCATGGCTGCTTGTCTTCCTCACTGCTCACCACTGAGCTGATCAGGCCTGAAGGGCTTATGCTCTCGCTGGGTCAGGTCTGGCAACTCCTTGTTGTTTCCGAACTGTCTGTCCCTCCCTCTGCCACTCAGTCCGGTTCGTCAACCCTGCCTTTGATTTTCAGGGCTCCCAAATTGCCATATATAATCGAATCACTTTTTTTTTTCAGGTCTTTGTTGTATGAGGGTCCACCGGAAGTATCTGACTACTCTGCCATCTTGCCCCACCTCTAGTCTTTTTTTTTTTAATTTATAAATTAAAATTTTCATTTTACTTTGCTCTAATATTGTAAGTTGTATTTCTCTTATAGTGAATTTTTTTTCATAATTTTTATGTCAGAAATAGCTAATGTCAATAAGAAATCCAAATGCTAAGTAAAAATAAATATATTATCATCAATCCTTTTTCTGAGAATTACAGTTTTTACCTCTGTGGTTATATAAAGAGATTAGTTTCTTACTAGCTAAGAGATAAGGTACTAGATGATAAGAGACAATTGTAAATTGTTGTAAAATTAATAATGGCCAAAATTTATAGACTATTTTCTATTTAAGGCCATATAGTTTTTTTCTCAAACAGAGAAAGACGTATGACAAAGGTGAATTCTCTCTGCATGGACATCTTCCACAAAGTTAAAGAACTCTTAACTCCTACCTAGTTGAATATTTTTTAAGTTTTGTCTCTTACTACCTATACCTTCAGCTACCTCTGCACACTGATGCTTACAGTGATGACTCTGATTCATCAAGAAATCTTGATTACATTTTATGAAGTTAGGCATATGTGTGATACATTTTAGAGAGATTTTCATAACTGTGTTTAAAATTATATGTTTGGGTAGAGTACATAAAGGTGTAACATGTTTGTCTCATAGAAACACTGAACCAGACATACCTGTTGGACATACTTTTATAGCTTAATTAGCCCTTCAACATATTAGGTATATATTTTATGGTGATAGGGTTGGTTACTGCCAGCTCTCTGTCCTAAAATTATCACCCATTTTACTGACACACTCTTTTTATGTAGACGAAAGAAGGCTTTAAATTTAAAGCAAAGCAGAACTGGATTTGAATTTGGTTCTGTGACTTGCCAATTCTGTGATTTTTCGACAAGTTTCTTTTTTTCCACTCTTAATATAAAAATGGATATGTCAGTATCTGTTGCAGGGAGCTAAAGTGAGGATTGGTTTGTGATAGGGTATGTAAAAACTTTATCAAAATACACACTAAGCACTCAATAAATGGTATTGTTTTACCTGTAAAGCAACATTTGGTTATGAAATCATGTAAGCTATTGGTTCTTGTTTTTTCTGTATTTAGCAATTTTTGAGATTCTCTTTTATTTACCAGAAAAATGACTTGGACTACATAGGAAGTATTGATAAAGTTAATTATAATCAACTGTTTCATGTTTCTTTATTTAACACTGTTTATTAATTAAAGTCACTATTGTGCATAGTTTCTGCAATCATGAATCTGAAGTTGTCCATATAGTGGTAAACTTTGGAGCTTTAGTTAACATTGAAACTTTTGTTCATTGATTAAAAATCTTCCATCAGAACTGAAAGTATATTGAGGTTTTATAACCCAGGGGATTTCAAGACAGGGTGTGAGAAACAGCTGAGTAGGGAGCTGAAGAATGACTGCTGACTAATTGTCCCATTTATGCTACCTGGCAACCAGGTAGCTCTACTTTAGTTTTACCTCTTACTCTTACAAAACAAAGGAACACTAAATTCTGTTTACAGAGTGATTCAGCTGGAAGCAGTTGTAGTTTTAAAGAAGAAATTAGTATCAGGTGTTGTCAGATCTCAGGAAAGGGACAAACTGTACAGACTTTCTGCTGAAGTGTGAGTCCCCACTCTGCCACTTACTAGCTGCATGAATTCCGGTAATTTAGTTAGCTTTTCTGTGCCTCAGTTTTCTCATGTATAAAAGAGAGATAATAATAGTACATACTTCAGCAAGTTGTTATGAAGATTAAATTATTCAATAGGTATAAAGGAATTGGTATAGTGTCTGGTAAATCGTTAAGTTCTATATAAGTGTTAGCTACCATGTTTCATCAAACTTGAGTTACCCATGTTTGAAAGATGCACCATTACTTTATGTACTACTAAGAAAGAAAAAAAAATGCCGCCAGTTAAACTGTGACAACTGTACTTCCTTATCATATTGGTTGTAAAACATATCCTAATTTCAGAGATCTTAAAATATAAAAGAATATGTGTCTTAGAATCAATTCAGTATGACATCATGTTATTAAATAGGTAAGTAATATAACTTTTCATATTATGATTATTTTAAGGAAAATGTTTACCTTGTTCCTGTGTGTTATATTGCTTATGTTTAATTGACTTTATAATTACTAGATATAATGGTAATTATTAGTGGAAAAATAGAAATATGCTAAACCATGCATGGAAATGTTCAGTTTACATGAACTATGTATATTGTTTTGTCAATTTATACTTTTTTGCAGGAGAAAATTTTATTTTAAATTTATACAGTGAAAATGTTTTGGTAACTCACATTCTATTAATTTTGAACACACTTTCATATATTTGCAATACAGTAGTAATGATAGTTTATAATTTTGTACTTTAGGCCTTATAAGATCCTAAAGTGTTATCCAAATAATCAAAGTTAATATTGTGTTCAATAGATTAATAATGCTAAGAGTACAGCATAACATTAAGGATTGTAGACTCTGGAACTAAATTGCCTGGATTCAGGTTTCTACTCAGTTACTCACTCACTTGTCAAGTAACATTACCTCTCTGTGCCTTTGTTTTCTATCTGTAAAATGGGGGAAATAATTGTTCCTACCTCACAGCATGGAAGTTTGTATGTAAAGCACTTAGATCAGTGGCACATAGAAAGCCACAATGTAACTGCTTGCTATTATTTTATGTTAATTGATCACCATATTCTAAATATTTTAGAAGTTGTAATCAGTTTTATTAACTGTATTCCCTATAAAACCAGATCATTCTGTTTTTTCTCTTTTTAAAATTATAAACTTAATATATTTTTTTCCTAAACAAAACTGCCCTACTTATAGATCCCTAAATTAATTTATTTTCCTATTTATTAACTTCTTGCCCAGTAAAGTCTCCACACATTTAAAGATATTTATGTATATTTTGAAGTCTCTGAAATAAGGAGTAAGATATATACAAAAATACCATCATTTAACAAACATTCAAATATCTTACAACCTTAATCCTGAATGACACAGCTTTGAATCTGTATTACGAACTCAAAGTTTTATTATATTAGTACTTTTAAAACTAGATTCTGTGGTTTCCAAAAGATTCTAGGGAATTTGTCCTCATGGGGTGCTATAAGTGGTTTGGGTGCTGGGACCCTACCCACTCACTTCGACCAGTACAGCTCTAATTTACCTGTTTACATGTTAGGTATCCCTGTGAGGCTTTGCTAGAAAAAACTAGTTCTGGATAAAACTTGAAAACCACTGGATTAAGGTTATTTCTAGCTCTAAATTCATTTGATTCTTGAATGTAAACAGAATAACTCTGAGACTAGATCTCATAAAGTCCATACATTTATACTTCAGCAACTTATTATGTCAGCTAGGCTCTCAAAATCTATTGATAGCTTTATCCTATATTCATAATATTAATGATAGCTTATATAGTTCTTTAGAGTTCATTTATGCTGCTTTATTTCATCCTCAGAAGAATTCTGCTGGTGTTGTAGCATTATCTTAAAAGTGAGGCAGCAGGCTTGGGGAGTGAGTCTAGTAGAAAAGGTCTTATGTCAGAACCGCTTACTAGTAACTAGGTAAGCCTGATGTCACATTAATTAATTTCTCTAAGCCTTGGTTTTCCTCATTTGTAAAGTGAACTTAATTAAATGTAACAGAATTGTTCGTATTAAATGAGGTGATATGTATAAAGCTTTTAACAGTTCTTACATAGAGTAGTAAAAGTTATTTCTCTTACTAGTAGGGAGCAGGACCAGGAATTGACACTATATACTTCTCATTATAACCGGACTGCTCAATTTTCTGCATACAGTATAAAAACAACAGCTTTGTAAGTTGTAGACATTCTAGATGCAGATGATAGCTTGTCCATGGGGGTAAAAACAGAGACGCTTAAAAAGAAAAAAAGACTGGGGCCATTTAATGTAAGACAGAATATTCTATGTATCTCAAAAGTCCTGATGCCAGCATGATAATTGGTATCCACAGTAATGATACTTAATCGTCAAGAAGGTAGGAATGGTGAGTTACATTAAACAAACTAAACAAAAATCTTTACTAACTGGTGGAAAAAGGAGAGTGTTGTCACTTAAAGGTATAAACGTCAACTTATCTGGGAGATTTTTATTGGAAATAATGCTGCTGCTAGGTAAATGAGATATTGTTGTTGGTGTTAGTTGCCATCAGATTGATGGTGACCTCATATGTGTGGTTTTCAGGACTGTGACCTTTCTGAAGCAGATCTTCAGATCAGTCTTCAAAGGCACCTCTAGGTGGATTCAGACTGCCAGCCTTTCAGCTAGTAGTCCAGGGCTTACCCGTTTGCACAACCCACAGACTCCTAAATGAGATATTGCTAGGTTAAAATTTAGAAATAGATGTCAATCATGTATTATTTTACATTGTAAGAAGGAAATATATCTAATTTACTTCCTGAAGTGGATTTTTTAAAAATTAATGTATAGACAGATTTAAAAAATCAAATCGTATTAAAAGATTTAAAACCAAGTAAAGCAGTTCTCTGTTCCATTGCTCACCATCTCCCACAGCCCTACTCCCCAGCCAGGGTAGTCACTTGGCACTCTTATAGATATTTCTTATGCCATTTATTTCCATATTTATAAATAATATATTTAAACTGTTCTTTATCATTTTTCTGTATCAATTTACTTCTTGTTTTATTAGTTGGGGATTTACTATTCTTACATCTATATCCCTTGTTCTTTCAACATACTTATACAATAATTATGCATTAAATCAGCACTATTCTAACCTAAACATTGTTCCTTTTTGTGCCAAGCAATGCATTAAGATTGTTTTCTTTCTGCTACAATTTTTTCTTTTTTTTCTGGAGTTAGTAATTACTTCATTTTTATTTATTTATTTATTTATTTTAAATTTACATTTCATTGGTTTTTCTAAATGTTTCAACGTAGTTTTGGAAAATGCATATCAATAATTTTTAATGCTTAAGCCTGGTTTCAAACACTATCAGTTTTGCCCTTTTTTTTGTGGAGACCTTTCCACCATGGTCTGTTCTGCAGTCTAGTTTGATTACCTTCCAGGGCTGCTGCATAGCAGACATCTAGAGGTTTTCCTTTCTGTAACCATCTAGAATCTAAATTTGTTGCTTGCTAGGCCTGGTGAATAGTGGACATCTTACGACTTTCCCGAACTGTTCTCCTGTGCTAGATCTTCTGTTTCTTCAATCTCATGCTTTCCTTTTTTTTTTTTTTGATTTGATTGTTTTTTCCTTTGTGTTACAAGAGTATATTTTTTGCAACTTTCTGGGAAAGGATTAATAGAATTTTGCATATTTGGATATGTCTTCATTCCATCCTCATATTTGCTTGGATATTATGTATAGAATTGTAGGCTGCAAATAATTTTCCCTCAGAATTTTGAATGCATTGCTCCCTTCTGTCACTTTTCTGTTCTCTATCTCTGGTCATAGATCATGCATAATTTGAGCTCTTGGATTTGCACCCTATAATTTTCTTATCCTCTCTCCTCCTCTTTTTATTATTTTTTTTAATTTATCTTTTCTTTTTACTATTTGGCAGTTTTGGTAGACTTTCTCTTTTAGTGGATGTTTTATTTCAGCTCTTCTTTTTTTTGAATTCTTAATGTGTCTCTGATTATTCCATTTTTACTTAATGTATTGCTCTTATTTTATGCCTATCATTTGTTATGTCTTTAAAGTGGCACAGTGGTGAAGCACTTGGCTGCTAACCAAAAGGTTGGCAGTTCAAATCCACCAGCTGCTCAGTGGGAGAAAGATGTGACAGTCTGCTTCTGTAAAGATTCACAGCCTTGGAAACAAAATGGGGCAGTTCTACCCTGCTTTATAGAGTCACTGTCAGTTGGGATCGACTCGACAGCAAGGGATTTGGATTTTTTTGTTGTTAGTGAAGATTTCTGATAATAGTTTTTTTTTGTTTTTTTTTTTTTAAGGTTTCGTCTGCTCTTTGTGTTTTTATATTTCCTCTGAATATCTTTTTCTCTTTGTTTATTTTGGTCTTAATCTTTCATCTTGTAAGATTTTCTGAAAGCCTTGGCTTAATGAAGTTCTACAAATTTGTTTGGAAGCTTTATTTCTGAGGGGAGGTCTTGTTGCCTAGGTGGCTTCGTTAGGATGATTAAACAAGGAGCCACAATTTCTGTTTGGAGACCGAGATTGTGGTATCTGTTTTCTGGGGTCTCAGTTTCTCTGATGAGATGGTGTGTATCTTTCCGGGTTTATACATCTTCCTGCCAGCATTTAGGAAGCAGTTCAGGTCCGTTTTAGCCTTGTCCATCAACTCCCCTCTGTGTTGTGCTTGGTGGTTCTGAGTCAGTAACATCTCTGCTTTAGTAGCTCCAGCATTCCAGCTCCTAGGTGTGGAAAAGGGGATCTGGAATGGAGTAGGAAATCTGCGTGTCGAAATATTCTCTGTGTAGACTTTTAGAGGATCCCTTGATATTCAGTGGCAATGTTACCCCTCCCTGTTTTTCTGGGATTCTGTTAGGCAAATTTGTTTCTCATTATCTTCCTTTTTTTTTTTTTGCCACTTAGTTTTTAGCTTTCTCTGCTGTCCTAAATTAGTCACCACTTGTCTGCCTGGTTTTTTCATTTTCTGAAAGTATGTTGAATTTCTTGTTCGTTGTTGTCTCCTCTGCCATTCTCTTTTACCTTGCGGTTTTATGCTTTTATGTATTTTAGTGGAATTTCATAAGGGAGTGAAGTTTAATGCATGTGCTCAATCTGCCACAGTAGAAAGTCAGCGAAAGAGAGGAAGACCCTCAACGAGATGGATTGACACAGTGGCTGCAACGATGGGCTCAAACATAGCAACAATTGTGAGAATGGCCTAGGACTAGGCAGTGTTTTTTTCTGTTGTACATAGGGTCACTATGAGCCAGAACCAACTCAACAGCACCTAACAACAACAACAGCTCAATCTGCCACACTTAATCATAATATTTGGAATTTATGGGCTGCTTTACTATGTACTAGACTTCTGAGTGCTTTAATGTACATTTTCAGTTATTTCTCAAACCAGCACCATTAGAGATAAACCATTGTTATCCTCATTTTATAGATGAGCTAATAGTGATGAAGTAATTTGTCCAATATCATATGGCTAGTAACTGGTTAGATGGATTTGAATCCAGGGTATTTTCTTCTAGAACCTGAGATCTTGGTACTGTCTCTTTATTAATATAGACCAGAAGTCTACAATACTTCTTCATATTTTTAGAGTTACTTAAACTAACATGACATCTTAAAAATCAATTTAAATAGGCAGATCACTAGAATTTCATATAACCAGATTAATGTGTTATAAATATGACACACACATATAGAAATAATTTATTATTTATTATATCAAGAATAATCTGTTAGCATGAAGCTCTAGTATAAACTATTAATTATTACTAACATTTTTCTAAATAATTGTTTTTAAAGAAGTGGCATTTGATGATTGAACTAAGACATAATGCTCTAACACACTAGGGATAATTAGATAAAATCAGAGGATTAATAAATTTTAGTTGATACTAAATTTTTTTCTTTAAAATGTTCAGGAATAGTAGAAATAATCATATTTGCTTTCAAGATTTAAAGATTATAAATTTAAAATAAGTATTCTACGAGAAATCAATGTTCTGGATAAACATTTGAAATTTAAAATAAATTTAACTAATTATAGTGTCACCAGTTAAAAATAAATCCTGTTCTATACTTGTTTGATTTTTCTTTTATAATAATAATAAATCATTTCTATTTAGTGTAATTTTTCTATCCTTGTGTTTCTTTGGTGTAGACAGAATCTTATTGCCTTCCTGCTGAGGATATAATTTCTGAATCTAGGAGATGTACTGTCAGCACAGTGAAGCAGGAAATTATTCTCCTGTGTCAGCTGCTGCTGTTAACAAATAAAGAAGGTTTGGGGTAGGATGCATTTCTATTATCTCTACTCACAAATCTCATATGACATGCAAATAGATTTTAAAATCAAGAGAGTTCAAAGTATGTGGTGACAAAAGATATTTCCCTGCTGTCAATTCTTCCTCTATCCCCCTCTTAACATTCTAATTTATATTCCAACCTTGCTGTTTCTGTTTCTGTGGCGGTAGTCGTGGCTACTGAAAGGTCACAGATTTTAAAACTTTGGAGAGCAGTTCTACTCTGCAACACATGGGTTGCTAATAGTTGAAATTGACTTGACAGAGTTGTAACTAAGTGTTTTCCACATACAGGAATGCCTAGCTTCACATCGGTTTGAGCAACTTCCCACGTCCTATCCATCCATGATCACATAAGGTTATAATAGAGTTCAGAAATCCCGATGGGAGAACGACATGTAGCGGCGATGTAGCGGAAGTACTTTGCAAGAGATACTGTCTGTCTCTCACTAGCTCTCTGGATTCCCTGCCCCCGCCCCCGGGGAGACACAGGGAGAGGGTCCTGGCGCCCCCCCTCCCCCGGGGAGACACAGGGAGAGGGTCCTGGCGCCCATCCACGGCTGCCTACCCTACCACGCTGGCCTCAGGCAGGGACCACACACTTATCACCAGAGCTGCTGAGGGAGATGCTCCCCGTCCCACCCTACTGTCCCGCTAAGGCCCGGATGCCCTGCGTGTGATACTTGGGTCCGAGGCTGAGGCTCCTCCGCAGCGGCAGCCTCAAAATGGTCTGAGCTGCTGCAGTGGCAGAAGAAGCAGGAAAGGCGGCTGGGGGAGGAGATGGAGGAAGGGCTGGTTGGATAGAGGAGTTTAAAGCCCATTAGGGGGAATGGGCAAGGTAGGCAGGGAGGAAGGGAAGGGTGCAGGCTGCCAGCTGGATCGCAAGTACACGCCGAGGTGGGCGGGGCCTAGGTGCTGCTCTCAGAGACCAGCAACGGAGCCAAAGTTTTGGCACAGTCTCTAGGCGTGGCAGCAGTAGGCGCGGCCCTCCCCAGACCATTGACCTTCCTGCGCACCTCTCTCCTGTATATAATCTGGTGTTCGCACAGCATCCGAATCACATGACATCCTATTTCATAGAATGTATCATGGACGTTAAGCGATGTAAACCTGTGTTAGTAGAGTCAGTTCACACAGTAATCTCGTGAGGAAGAGGAAACACAAGAGTTTTAAGTGATTTGCCCAAAGTTTTTATATATGTATGTACATAATATGTATATATATGCATGTATGTATGTGTGGAGCCCTGGTGATGCAATGATTAATAGCTGGGTCACTAACCAAACGGTCGGCAGTTCAAAACCTTGGAAACCCTATGGGGGCACTTCTGCTCTGTCCTTTAGGGTCGCTATGAGTCAGAATCAACTCAACGACATATGTTTATTATGTGTATATTTGTATATATAACTGTCTATGTATTATATATATGTTCGTATTGTGTGTGCATAAGTGTATGCGTGTGTGTGCGTGTAGTGTATAAATTTAGAGGCCAAGGTGGGACTGGCATTTGCTTCCAGACAGTCTGCCACCAGGGTCTGTCGTCATAACCACTGTGCTATATTCATGTGATCTAAATTTTATACAAAATTGATAGCAGATTCTAGTATAGGCAAGTGGTAGGAGTTATCAAATATGTTAAAAATTATATACAATCTTCAATTTTCAATTTTATCTGTTAATTTAATTTGTCTGTGAGTTAAGGATTGCTGTTACTTGATTTTTACCTCCAAAAAGCCTCAGCAAGTTACAGAACACAGCTTTGTTAGACAATCGCTGATCTGTGTGTCTGCATGACATAGGCAGAAAGCAAGTTTATATTTCCTTATTCAATAAAGCCTTCATTTTACTTGATTATTACAATTAATACTTTCAATATTACCTTCATACAACATTTTTGTAGGTGAAACTGTAATAGTCATTCTTTTTATCTGAGGTAATTATTATTTAAGGATGTATATTATTAAACATGACAGATTACTTCATAAACATTTTAAGGAGTTCTGAGAAGCTCATGTGTATCTTAGATGTCCTGAAGTAGGGAGTTGTTGTTAAAGTCTTGATAAAATGTCTGTTTACTTTTATTGTTATTATAAAGTATAAATTTGTTATATGGCCTGTCTTGAATACTATTCACGGATATTTTGATTTGAAAATGTCAATGGCAATTGATAATAAGAGAGTCTCAAACATATGGCTGACCACATCATGTAAAGACATTAAAATTTACAGTTATCTCATATTTTCAAATGAGAGGTTCAGTAACCTTTCTAGAGTTATAGTTACCAGTAGAGTAATGAATGATGAGGGTGAGAATATATTCCACATTTGTTGAATTCCAAATTAAACTTTATGTGTTTAATTATACTTTTTAACACAATTACCAGTACATATTTTCCTTAAATTGATGGTTATTTATCTTTTTAGGAAAGATGCATTATAGTCAGAAGCCTGATTGAGGAGTATTAGAAAATAAATAGGAAAATGATTGCACAGGAGTATGAATAGATCTAAACATTTTTAAAAATAGCCTTTTTGTTTTTTCACTTTAAAATGGGTAAACTATTTCCTTTTCTTGGTAAAAATTCACCTCAAAGTTAATTTAAAATCTGTTTGTCCCTGTAAGTTTTCTGTTGGATGCCCGTGTGGGATTCATAATACGTAAGCAAGAGGAGAAAAAAAAAATTATCCTTCAGTGCTTTTAGTCAGAATTTTTCCATTTCACTTTGCTGAAATTACGTAATTCCATCTTAAGATCATTAGGCCAATAACTAAACCCGTTGCCGTCAAGTTGATTCTAACTCCTAGCGACTCTATAAGACAGAACTGCTCCATAAGCAAGGAGAGGTTGGTGAAATCAAACCATCGACCTTTCCGTTAGTAGCAGAGTGCTTAACCACTGTGCCACCAGGGCTCTTAGATTATCAGGCAGGCTAAGGAATTTTAGAATGATTAAAGTACAGAGTGAATGCTTGACGAATATAACTCCAAACTCTTGATATTGTTGTTTCCATGCCTTTATCTGGGTTTCTGAAATGAAAGTATCATTTTGTTGGAGCTAAAAAAATGCTCTGGCCTATTTAAACCTTGTTTTCCAGTTATAGTATCCCTATACATAGACTTGGATTCCTGGTAGCTTAGTGGTGAAGGGTTCGGCTGCTAACCAAAGGTCAGGAGTTCAAATCCACCGGCTGCTGCTTGGAACCCTATGGGGCAGATCTGTTCTGTCCTATAGGGTCGCTATGAGTTGGAATCAACTCAGTGGCAATAGGTTTGATTTATTTTTGGTTTATAGATAGATTTGGAGCCTGGGTGGCACGGTGGTTAAGAGCTCAGGCTGCTAACAGGTTGGCAGTTCGAATCTACCAGCTGCTCCTTAAAAACGCTGTGGGACAGTTCTATAGGGTCCTATAGGGTCGCTATGAGTCGGAGTAGACTCGATGGCAACAGATTTGGTTTTTTGTTTGTCTGGTTGTTTTATATGTAGATTGCACTTTTCTTGAGTATTGTGGCATGGATTGCCTTTATAAACATATAGCTTAATATGTACATTGATATCATAGCAGATGAAAATGCTACTTGCATGGGATGAGAACAAGTTTGGATAATTGCGTTTTTAGATTAATTTCTTATTTTGAATACATGAAATGCTTCTTACGCTGCTTCATTGTGTTTTGTTTCAAGTGCAGGTAACTTCAAACTGAAAAGTTTTTGTAAGACTAAAAAATACCTTTATAAAAGAATGTCATTGGAAAAGTGAGAAACAACAATAGCATTTACCTTGGTAAACTCATTTGCATATACCAGCCTTAGCAACAAGAATATTACTGTTGTTTACCTGCATTGCAGTCACATCGCTTCATTTTATATTTAGATATAATTTATGTTTTCCATAAATTCCTTTCATTACTATAGCTAAAAAATAATATTGTCACCATTTGCATTTAGATATTTTGGGCTTATTTTTATTTCCATATAATTATACTAATCTCTTTAATTCTTAACTTTCTTGGGATCAACTTGAGGGCAATGGGTTTGGTTTTTTTCTGGTTCTTAATAGAACAGATACTTTTTACACAATTATAGAAATTGTCAAGATAAGTCCTGAAAATAATATAACATTGTGATTGTAAGTTAGGTTATTGGTTTCTGGATATTTATAAGTAATAACTATTGTTTAGTAATTATTACCCAAGCTGAGAAAGCTTAGAATTATTTGGTTACAGCAGAGTGATAGGTTGACATTATTAACTAATAGGAAATTAACATGTAAGATTAGGTAACTTGAGTTTGTATGATTTTCCTTAAACTTTGCATTCTGCTTTTAACTGCTAATATTCCTTTCTACATACTATGAGAAAATAGACTAGAAAAAGATGTAAATACAGAACTTTGTTTTATAATTTTGGCTTACATTACTTTCTCTTCATTATGTTCTGTCTCTAAGAAAGAATGACTAATAAAATATGTGTTGAATATACACGTCGTATTAGGATGGTGAGTGATTTTAAAATGAATGGGAACATTACATAAACAATTTTAAGCATCAGTGTAAATGGTCCTCTATTCTGTAAAAGTGTGACATTTAAACTGAGATAAGGTCATACAAAATTTAGTCATGTAAAATGCTGATACCTTAATTTATTTAAAAAGAAATACCTGAGTTTTTAGAGAATTCTTGTTAAATATTAAATGCCTAGAAAAAGCACAATTCAATTTAGGGGAATATCCTAAATTAAGCTATGAGTCACAGTAGAATATTCTCTAAAATTATGTTTTAGATTACTCCAATACAAATACTGAAAGGATTCCTTTGAAACAATTGACCTTATAAACGTTTTTTCGTTCTTACTCTTTTCCTTCTTTAGTTGAGTGAATGAATGAATAAATGCTAGTTTCCAGGCTTAGATTTTAGAAATATCTTTAACTTATCCCACATTTCAACTTATACAATTTTACATAGTAATATGATTTTAATTTTGTATGTAGCTTTTTTTATTACTCCCAATTTTCTAGTCTCATTATCATTACTCTTATTGAACTGTCCACACCTCTAGTTCATCTTCCATGCCGTTGCTAGAGTGATTTTTCTAAAATGCTTGTATAAATGCCACTGTTTGGAGTGAAGTATTCTAAAATTCCTTAGTATAATTTGGTCTGTTTCTATTCTTTTCCTCACTGGCTGTTAACCGGTTGCCATACTTAACCTACTGCTACATATTTCCTTAATGTGTGAATACATAAAATACAACTCCTATCATTATCATGACAACCCCATGTGTCAGAGTAGAACTGTGCTCTATAGTCCTTTCATTGGCTAGTTTTTTGAAAGTAGATCACCATGCCTTTCTTCCAAGGCACCTCTGGGTGGACTTGATCCTCCAGTCTTTTGGTTAACAACTAAACGCATCAACTGTACTATCAAGGAACTCTGACGGGCACACTGTATTCTGCTCACATCCTTTTAATCGCAGTGTTCTAAATAATAAACCATGTTTCTGTCTTACTTCTGTGCCTTCTCTCTTCTACTTAAAACCTGTTCACTTTGTTCTTACTGCTGTATATTTCCTTAACGTATGAATACATAAAATATAACTTCTATCATTAAAAAGTTCTAGAAAAGGCTATTTAGATTTGTAATAGTTGGGAACCAACTATATAGATGCATTGTATGCTAGGTTTAATATATATTAGCAAAGCTTCTATTTCTTCAGTGAATATCCTTACATGGTGGAAGTTCACTTGTCATTTTTTGATTAATATTTAAAGCTATTGCAATCTTAACAAGCACTGTATTACACTATTTCATAATACTGTTTGTGACATTGTGAATTTATTTTAAAGGTGAGACTGTATGCTGTAAATTAGGGATTCTTATTAAAGGATGTGTATGTATGAATGTTTATTGTATCCTTTACATACAGAAAACTGAACTGAAAGGAATAAGGAAGATGATTTATAAAAGTAAAACTATTATTTGTATAACTTTTTCAGAAAAATGTGACTCTATCCTAGAGTCTTCAAATTTGTTTTCTTTTTGGTTTGCATATTATGGTGTGAATAAAAAGATAGATTTATAAATGCCATGAAATTATTTTGTATTCCATTCTTTAGGATTTATTTATATAAACAATCGAGTGGAAGCCAAATGTTTTTCCATATCTTACTCTGTTCTAAGTAAGTACAGTATTAGAGAAGGGGCCAGTGTGACTTTTTGGAAAATGCAAACTCCAGGAATATGTAGCAAGGATCCAAAACTTGGATTTAGCATTTTTGTATCTAAAATAATGCAGTAAGTGTGACATGTGATATTGATCATATTGACTAAGAAGACATGGCTACACACAGACACACACATCATACAGCAGTAAACAATAATGGGACCTTATGAAGACCTTTTAGTTACTTGTTTGTGATAGCTCTGTTGAACAGTTTTTATCAGTGTTGCTGATGGTAATAGGTAGATATTGTATATGTGATTTACATGAACCATTTCATTGAGTCTTTGGAGCATCCCTGTAAATGCTCATTTCATATAAGAGACAGCTGCTCAGAATTACGTATTTAATTTAAAAGGATTGAATTTGCTTATTCAGTTGGGTGTCTTAGACATCATTTATCAGTAGTTCCTTAAACTTTTTTCAAGGAATGGTTATCATGGAGCCTTTTGAGAACCTTGTGAATCATTTCCCATAGAAAAATGTGCATATGGACCCATATAATGTCTTCATTTTAGTATGTACTTTTATAGAATTGTCAAAGTTCCTGAATCCCATACATGGAACCCAGATTGGGAATCCCTGATTTATGACTTCTTTTAGTAAAAAGTCTGAGAAACTCTAGACTTCTTTTTTGCTCTTATCACTTAAAGGAAATAGTATTTATTTACATTATGCCTTATTCGAGAAAGAACTGAAGAAAGCTGGAAGGAAATTGTCAGGTATCACCAACTCCACTGAGTATATGCTAAAATAAATAAATTTTCTTAGAGCAAGCAAGATTCAGAAAGATTTGACTTATGAAATACTTCCTAATGGTCAGGTTTTTTCTAACTTTGCTATGTAGCACCCTTAATCTGTTTCAGTAACCTAAGCGTGAATGTTGTGAAATAATGTACATAGTTACTGCTTCAGAGTAGTATAAACAAAGTAGGTATGCAGGAGATTAGAATCATAGACTAGTGATTAGTTATATTTCTTAGGAAATAATTGTTGAATTTAATCTTCTGATCTATCAAAGATAAATCCTGTAGAAAAGGTGTTACAGTAAATGTAGGATGTGGTAATAATTTTCTGAATTCATGAACTAATGTTATCTTACACTTGGTAAGCTTGTTGTTTATTTGGACTAAGGGTAAACACTGTATTTAGATTCTAGCTCAGTTTGATTTTGGAGAAGAAAAGTTGTCAATTTTATATGGGAACACTTTTAAAGTCTCAATATATGAAGTTTAAATTACTTTGCTAGTTGTTTAAGACTGGTTGGTTCATAAAATTATTTTTCAAACAAAGTAATTCAGAATATCAGAATGTTGTTTTCTTCTACTGCTTTTTAGCTATTTTCATGTTAGTTGTGCTTCAGTTCTGATCTTACCTATTTTTTTCCTTGAATTGTCATTTAAAATAAAGCATTAAATTAACTGAACAGAGTGAAGAATCTTATTATACATTTATGTGGTTCTAAGTAAATAACTATAGGAATGTTGTAAATTAGTATATAGTGTTTGGGATTTATTTTTAACTTTTTTTTAACATTCTGATTTATAGTTGTAAATTGAATAACTGTATTTCTACTTTTTCCTTCAATCATTCTTGACATTCATTTTTTAAATGAATGTTAGCCCATCTGTGCAGGGCTCTTGTGACTGAGTGATGTATTCTGTTTTGCTGTGGCGCAGTTTTCAGACAGCCACTTTTGTTCTTAAAAATTTTCATTTTCTATAGTACTTTTCATCCCTGTATATATGTACAGGAGTCACTTCACCCAACCACCGAATTGCAGCCACTTCTGAGGTGGAACGCAGCAACTGTTTAACAGCACACTTTCCCCTAGGTGCTGCCAGCTGCAGAAGAAATTGTACATGGTCCTGTACAGAAGGTATTTCTCCACTGTGCCATCTGCAGAGTGAAACTGACTAGGAGTACTGCATAGACTGTAAGTTTCTTGTGTACCTGCCCTAGACTGGAAAACCCAGTAAGGCTGGAAAACATCGTTTAAAAAATGTACTGAGGTCAATTAAACTTAACTCTGCTCTCCCTGGCTCTGAATTTTACTTTAAGGTAATCTAACTTGTGATTGGTACCAAACTGAATAACAAACAGATGGATGCACTCCTTGGAAATTATTTTATTCTAAAAGCAAATGAAACTAAGGTGGTTTTATAAATATTTCTCTTGTAATGAAACATGGAAGAATCAGTTTGTTTTAAAATAATTTTAAATAACCAAACCAATACAAGCTTTTATAGTTATATGCTTAAGCCAGAAAATCAACTTGTAATTCCACAGGAACATCCTAGTTAGCTTTGCTTGCAGTGCTTTATGTCTTAGACTTAATACTTTCAATGTTTTTGTGAAAGTTTTGCAACAAAGCTAGTTGTGATGAAACTAGTGTTGACTCTGTTTTAGAAACATTGAGTTTGGATTTTTTTAACATTGAAACAAAATATGGGAGAGAATAAACTAAATATTTGAACGTCCACTTAATGTATTTAATAGTCTCTGTCTCTTTTAATTAATGTTTGTTTTTTTTTTTTCCTTTTGTAAAAGCAGTTCGCAAGAGTGTTATCTTTAGTAGTAGATCGGCATGTTGATAGGAAAATAACATTACAAACTGCTGTCTGTTACACAGTATATGAATTGTTACATTTCATTGTTTTGTTATTTTAGTAAATAGTCTGACTTAACTGTTTAATTTTTTTTGGTATGTCTTTAGACGTTTCTGTGAAAAGAAATTAGGGATACATGATCTTTGTATAGTTTTAATAATATGAAATATAATGTCATTTTAAGTTAAATGATATTTGCGAATCTCTATGCCTGTAGATTCTCAATTAAGGTAGATAGAAGTTAACTTCTCTGGGCCAGTTTCCTTATTTGTAAAATGAGGTGGATGGAAGAAATGATTGCCTATAGACCCCCTTTTTTTTTTTTTTAAAAGTATTTTCTGTTTAATTTGGGGGCTGAATTCTGTGTGTTCAGAATTGTACCTTACATTATGTAACCAAGATATTTTGGTGCAAGTAACTTTTGTTCTAGTTAGAATATTATTTGTGTTAACCTAATGGTGTTTTAGAGTCAAAAGAAGAGATCTGATTTCCTACGAAGATGTTTTCCATGTATCTCTAACTTCGTAGTGAAATTACCTCCACTGTTTTGAAATACAACTTTTTGAGAATATATGCAGTATTATAATTCTTAATATCATATTCATCATGGAAGCATCAGGTGAATTAGACAAAAAACTAGTTGTTACTTGTATTTATTTAAATAATATAAAACTTTATTTAAATAATACAGAAAAACTCACATTTTCAATTATGATTTTCTCCTTACTTACATAGACTGTTATTACTTCATTTAATAGCCAAAGCACTAAACAAGAAAACAATTTTTAAAAAAATATAGTTTAGATAATAATGTACTTACATATTTCTATCAACAGGGTATTTTATTTGTTCTGTTTGGTTCTATCACATATTTTTCAGTGTAATAGTAAGTATTACTTAATCTCATTCATTTTATTAATTGAAGTAATCCTATTTGATAGAATAGATCAATTTTTAATACATTTAATGTTTTGGTGATGAAAAGATACTATGCTTATTGTATATGTCATAGTATTTATTTTTAGATTATATAGGATTTGTTATATGTTTGACAACAGAGTATGTTTTTAACCATGTGAGTCTAGCATTTTAATATATTTCTAGTGTATGGGAATTTGAAAAAGGAGGGTAAGGTGGGAAATTTCATTTTTCCTGAGTATACTTGTGCATTGTTTCCATTTAGTGGACATATACTACTTGTGTAATCAAAAATAAAGAAGGAAAATATTGATGTTTCTGTTAAATCATATATTTGGAATTTTTTTTTTTATTTGGAGATTATTCTTATTCCATAAAGTATCATAGATAACTGATATCTCTACTTGAATGATTGTTTCACAAGTGAGGGCTCCTCATCTTATTCTGAAGGATCAGAATTGTGGTTGAGATTATGATTTAATTGCCATTTACTTAATAATTATGGAATTTAGAAATAAATACTGTATTAAAAGTAAGTAAACCTTAATGAAACCTTTATTTTTTCATCCTCCATTATAATTGTCTATTTGTTATAGGAAAAAGGAAGTAAATATATCAGTAATATGTATTTTTAAATATTAAACGATGTGTTCTTAGACCTCTAGCAATAATATTTTGGCAATATCTAGCTTTTGATTAGAGGCTTTAAAAAGAGATATTAGGACCAGCTGAAGAAATAGTAAAATTAGTCAGAAAATAAGAAGGTATAAGGGAATACCTTTTTAGTATAGATTTTAATTTAAACTAATTTTGAAGAACCTACACACATTTTTTTAATAGAGTTTCAATTCATATTTTTTAATTTTCTCAAATGGCTCTCAGTTTATAAAATATACAGGGTATCTTTTAAATTAAATGCATACTTTTATAATTAATCTCAGACAGACTTTCATAAAAGTTATTTGAGTTACCAAATTTGTCTGAACAAATTCTTGTGATTTAAATATTATGGGAAATAGGGAGGTGATTTTGCAGTGAAAAATTACACAGGCAATTCTTTTTATACTAAATGATTAATATTTGTTACTTTAATTAATAAAGCTTTAGTATTTCAGAAGTTTTTTTATCATCCAGAATATAATTTATGTTTACAGAAAATAATACTTGAATTTTTGGATTGAAATGTTTTTGAAATAAATATGAAAAGTCACCCCTCCCCCAATCCTCAGGTAGATGAACAGGTGAGAAAATAGTCATGTTACCCCAGTCTTTGCTATTCTTATTTTATATTAGCAATTCCTACCTTTTTAAAAATTAATTGTGCAGTTATTTCTCAACATAGATTGAATTAGTTGAAATTTTAAATGTATAAATTTTCATAAAAATTATTGATACCAAAAATCTTATTATCTTCCATACTGAATTAATAGACCTTTATTACTTTAAAGTTTCTTCTTAACTCTGAAATTTCTACATGCATTTTGAGTAAATGTGTGTGTGTGTGTGCATGGTTGTGTTTATCATTTTTATAATGTATTTTCTGAAGCTTGATCTCAAATCCTAACTGCTACTTTGTAGCTATTTAATCAAGTGTAAATTGCTTAACAGCTTTAAGGTTGTTGTCTTTTCTGTTAATTGGGAATCATTACACCTACCTCACAGGGTTGTTGTGAGGAAAAAAACAACAAAACATATGTGAAAGAATGTTTAGCATTTACTAGATGTGCAAACCAAACAAAACAAAACCTGTTGCCTTCAAGTTGTTCCCACTCATAGCGATCCTATAAGACAGAGTAGACCTCCCCCATAGAGATTCCAAGGAGTGGCTGGTGGATTCCAACTGCTGACCTTTTGGTTAGCAGCTGCGCCACCAAGTGTATGAAAAATGAGTGATACTAAAATCTTTCAGTGGCACCATTGGCCTCAGGATAAAATCCAAATTCCCTGACATGACATTTGATCTGGCTTCTCTTTTAAGTCCTCAGCCTCATTTTTTTCCTTGTAAACTGCATGTAACATTGATACTGTGAACTCCTTGCAGTTCCCAAAATATATCACATTGTCTCATTGGGCATTTGTCTGCTTGAAATATTCATTATTTTACGTGCTTCTTTAGCCCTAAACTACTGTCATCTCATCCCTTAGGCCTCCGTTTATACCTTCACTAGGAAGATGTTTCCTATTCCTTCTTCCCTTAAATGTTTTGTTAACTCCTCCTTTGTGATTCTGTAGTCCTTTGCTTATTCCTGTTCTAGCTATTATAAGTGCTTGTCTGTGTCCTCCACTAGATGTAAAATAATTGTGGGTGGAGTCTGTCTTGTTTAACTCTGTCCCTAATAACTTAACAGAGTTTCTACCACTCAGTAAATGAGTGAACATTTTATTAATAGATATAAATCCTCTCTGTGCAAATTCACGAGATATATTATCATAAGCTTACTATTCCTTTATGAACAACAACTTTGATTTTTTTATACTTACAGAATATATTTCATACTCCACAATAAATCAAATTTATGGCCTTATAATCAGCCTACTTGGCGCATCCTTTATCACTCTTCAAAAGTTTATTAAAAGAATGGACTTACTAGGGTGCAAGCAGATATTTGCTTAATTCTTTCCTGTCACTACACCTGCAGTCCCACTCTGAATATTATTTTTTTTCTGCCCCTTGACAAAATATTGGACAGGTTTCTTTTTCTCTTGTCTTCTTCCTCTTTTGTCTCTCCTCTCTCTCACCGCTTTTGTTCTTTATCTATTTCATTCTTTTATCACTCTCTGACATTTCAAAATAGACTTATTTTTCAGGGGAAATTTAAAATAAACAGGCTGATAAATTAAGATTCCAAACTCTCATCTGGCATAACATTTCACACTGACATCAGCCTTGCTTGAAGCAGGCTTACAAACCTGAGTGGGGAAAGAGACTCGGCATGGTCAATTGGTAGACTTCTGTACTGTATTTAACTTTTTTTTTTTTTTGGTCTTTACTCTCTATGCTGCTTCTGGGTCTTCCAGGGTTTGGGGTTAGAAGTAGGAAAGAATTAAGTGTAGTAAAGATCTTTCTCTGGGTATATTAGACATATAAACAGATTTTTTTACTTTCCCGCGTTTGTCAAAAACTCCCAGTGTCTGGGATAACTCAGCTGCAATTCCCTTGATGCACTTGATACTTCCTTGTTTGTCTGCTTGTATCTATTGTCCACAGTCTCTGACTTTCTGGTCTACCAAGCCCCTTTCTTCTGAGCTTAATCCTGGTTCTTTTTGCAGTCTTGTAGGTAGAGTTCCTTTAAAAATGGCTCAGTGCTGTTTTTTTTCTCAGGAGTCCCCGTCTATCCCATGGATAAGTATATATCTTTACTCCACCAAACTCTGGTGGAAGTGTTGGCCATTTCTAAGGTAGTAGCTGAGACTGTTTGCTCTGCTATCAGGCAGCTTGCACTCTTGCCTTAAGACTTTTCTTTAGGCCTAAGTCAGGTACCTGTCCTGATGAGTTACTTGTTGTTGAGTGTCCCATATTATAAGAGGACACAGACCAGTCTCTGAGTGAATCACTTGCACCTCCTTTTCTATACTTGACAGCACTCTGAAAGGAAATTCCCACTATTCTATTTCTTTCTCAAACAATCTATAAGCTCCTCTCCACAATATATGTGTATGTTTTTTATTTTATTGATTAACTAAAGGTTGAGCAATTTTTGGCCGTAGTCCTTCCAAGTATTGCATAGATGGCCTTGTTACCTCGGTTTAAACACTTGAGCCCTGTTGTTCTCAGCTTTGGGTTCTCATCTGAAACTGAGACAACAGGAGGATCCCCATTTTAATATGTATGTTATTATACTACATTTCCCCTGCACTGAACCCTGATGGGCAACTTGCTTTTCCATGAATGTCCACCCGTTTCTATATGAGCATGCCTTATATTATGCTGTTCCATGAGTTTGGAGTGCCCTTTCTACCTTTTATTCCTGGTGGAATCCTATTCAGAATTTGATGCCCATGTTAGGTAAAATCTTCATTGGTCTTAGCAGTTAGATAAACTTTTTCTGGAAGTACTGGCCATTTCTAAGGTAGTAGCTCAGACTGTTCGCTCTGCCATTGGGCAGCTTGCCCTTTTGCCTTTAAAATTTTCTTTAGGCCTAAGTCAGGTACCTGTTCTAATTACCTGTTGTTGAATGTCCCATATTCTATAGGACATAGGCCAAACTCTGAGTGAATCACTTGTACTAATGAGAACTGTGTTGTTTAAACTGTTATTATATTACGTATAAATATGTCTTTTTCCCTAACCATATTTTAAGCATTTTTGAGATAGCCACTGACTTATTTATTTGTTAATCTCTTACTCCCTAGTCCCTGTTGTGTGCTCAGTATATTATTTGTTGAATTAACGAACCACTTCTGGACACTGAGATTGAAGTTTATAAAGTTAGGTTAAGTATTTAATGCTTTTATTCTCCTTAGTTATTTCCCTCCTTGCTCCAAAATATATATATATTTTTAGTTTTTATGCCACTGTTTTTTTTTTTTTTTTTTTAACCCGATGGTGTTATTGCTATTTGTCCCTTCTTAGCCAAGTTCTTTTCAGGTTTTATTTTTATTTTTGGTTCCATTGGTTTTCTTCTATTTTTGCTGCATTTCTTTATTTTTCTTCCCTTTTGTGGTCCTGTTGATGCAGTTAACTATGAGAAATGAAGATAACCCTCTATTCCAAGCAGCTTCTGCTTGCAAGTTAAAAAAAAAACAAAAAACTACTATAATTACAGGATTTTCATTTTTAAAAAAGTTTTTAAACATTTCAGATTGTATTACTAAATGTAGTCAGAAATTGTTAAAAAAGCAACCTGTTGGTAGTGGGCTAGTTGTGAGAGTATAGTATTCCTTTAGTAGAAAGTTAAACTGAGTTGTATTTGTTGGGAATTTAGTGCTGTTTTCAGTTACAGTTTATTGTTATTTTGAGTGATTATCTGAAATAAAATGCCTCAAACTATTGGAATGCAGCATTGAATTTCTGCCATTCCTCAATAGCATAATTTAGTGCAGTCTTTGTTCCTGAAATTTAACCAAAAGTAGGATTCTTTGATAGATATGGTCAGACCAATTATAATAATTAGATGATTTAGAAATCAAAGTTGTAAATAGAGATAATTGAAAAATTCTTTCCATGTTTAAAACTTTTTTTTTTTTCCTGGAAAGCTACAAATGAGTACAGATACAGGAAAAATAGAAAAATGTTTCCTCTTCAAATAAGATCATGAAAGTTTAGAAGAAGAGAAATCAAGAAAATATCAAATATCGCAGTAGTTATTTTTTGTGCCTTATTTCTGCGTTGCTATTAAATATGGAAAATGTCATAAATTTTTAAAAAGAGATATTTATCTTATTTACTGTCACCAATAAACTGGATGATATTTTAATATTTAAAGTATGATAATTTTATTCTATCCGTCAGCATTTACTAGCTAGGAATTTTAGTGAATGAACATTCTGACCTTTTTGTTAGGTAAAGTGGTAAATTATGGCACAGTTCAGGAGCAGTTGAATGTCAAATAACAAAAATTATAATATATATGATTACTCATATGTATTCATATTTCTTTTAATACTAGACCTTTGTATCAGTATTTTTTCATAAGAAGAAACATACTGTAAAATATGGTCATATGATTCCGTTTCAGGTGTCAAAAAACATTGTTTATTTCTTTTAGTTTAGCTACTCCTCAACCTTTGCGATAATTGAAACATTCTAATGTGGCGCAGTGGTTAAGAGCTCAGGCTGCTAAACAAAAGGGTCAGCAGTTCAAATGCACCAGCCACTCCTTGGAAACCCTGTGGGGCAGTACTAGTCTGTCCTATAGGGTTGCTATGAGTTAGAATCGACTTGATGGAGAATTACCTTACAATACTAGTAAAACAAATTATTCTTGCACTTTTCGCTAAGTTTCAGGTGCATCTTGCTTTAGAATGGATGTTTTATGTTGGGAAGAACAAAATTGTGTTTTTTAAAGTTTTTGTGAGCATACTTGGGAAAACTAAAATGCATGAGAATTTTTAGGATATATATAGTATGCATACTCACCAATTATCCAATAGGAAAGTTAAAGTTTAAAAATACAGTTTCCCAAAATATACCACTTGAAGTGTACTTCTCTTTTAAATGTTTGTTATTTAATTTTTTTTTCCATTTTATTTGCTACATTCTGTTTTTTGGTCATTTTATTTTATAGGGCTTCAATTTATAAATCCTTCTTTAAGTGGGTTGAGGAAAATATTAAAAATTAAATAAATAATGAACTGTAAACTTCATCAAATACCAGGTTTTTTTTTTTTTTTTTAAATAGTTAATTCTAGCTATTGCTCTTAATGAAAATACCTCACTTGGGTTATGGTAAAGTTGCAGATAATAAGGAAATTGGCCATCAGTGCGTACTTCTTCATGGCTTTCCTCTGAAGCATTAACTTCCTGTTTTCCCAATATACTTCAGGGTATGAAGGAAACAGCATGTCTGAAACCAAACAAAAATCAGTTGTTAAACATTTTCATTCTGTCTCACAACCCTACTCATTCCTACTTATGACATTACCATATACTTTGCGACTTGCAGTCAAAATGATATTGTCACTCTCTCCTCTTTCCTCTCCTTTAACTTGATCATCATCCTACTTATTGCCAGATCCTAATTGTTTGGCCTTTTCGGTGTGCCTTTATTGTGCCTCCATTGATAAAATGTTAGTTTATTACTTATCACTTCCTACGAGATGTGTACTAGCATTATTTTTGTGTTGGATTGCATTCTCCTTGAGACTATAAATCACATATTATTCACCTTGGTGCTTTCCATGGGGGATACTCTCAGGATTTATTTGTGATTTATTTGATTCCTGGTATTTATGTTTCAGAAACATTGTATATATTATTGAAAGTCAGATCAGTGCCATGGTTTAAAATTAATCATGCATTATTCCAATTTGATAATACTGCTTCTAGTGTTAACAACACTAGGAAATGCCTTAAATGAATTCTGAATAATAGTCTATTAAGAACACTTGGCTTGTACTAATTATGTGAAAACAATTTTTACTAACAATATGCTAGTATATGCCAGTTTGTGGACTCTTGTCTTTTTCTCTTTGTTCCCATTTTTCAAATATGGTTACATGCCATTTTGAGAGAAATAATTTTAGCAGAAGACTTTTAATTGTTCTCTTTTTACATTAGTCTTTTTCTAGATCTTTTGGAGATACATAATACAAATGGAAAGTAAGCTTCTTTTGAAATGTTACAAATGACTTAAACCCGAGTACCAGTTCCACCCTGGGTCTGATTTATCCTGTAAGAGAATACAATGGCCTCGTATGAAGAGCAACTCTGCCACGGGCTATTTTAATGCTTACTGTGCTAGAGCTTTATAGTAGTTTATTTTTCCCTTTGCCTGTTCTCATTATAATCCTTGAAGATAATTAGTGGTTCTGAATTCTTTCGTTATGAAAGTATTGTCGTTTCAGAGCAGATTAAATTTGAATATTGCCTCTTATTGTTTTTTAGAGTGGCTAGTAAAATTATTTGAATGAATGTTTGTTAGTGTTATACTTAAGAGTTAAGATGATCTTTTAAATGTGTTCTCTTGAAAACATTGTTATTGGTCTATACTTTTGGATATTTTTACTATCTTAATCCTATTTTCTCTTCATTTCTCTTTTGTTCCTTTAGAAAGTATCTGTATGCATATACATACAAACACATACTCATGTGTATATATAAGCGGTCTTAATTTTATAAATTTTTTCATGTCTTAATTTTATAAATTTACTTTTTTCATACACTAATGTCATAATTATTTCTTTGGAAAAGATAAATTTTCAAGTCCATTAGGTTTTATTTTAGCTAATTTGAAAATAAAATTTGAAGCCTGTATATGTTTTATTATGTATTTTCCAGATTTACCTATATTAATATTAATGTTGCTTTTATATTCTCTATATGAATGCTGTCCATTCATGGTTTGTATGGTGCTTAGTAAATTTATATAATTAACATACTGCTAATTGTATAATATTCTATTATTCTTACTAACCATTCATTAATTCATTCAGTAAATGTTTAGTAATATTATGTGCCAGACACTGTTCTACGTTCTGAGAATACAGAAACTTTCTATCCTTAAGTAGCTTATATTCTTTTAAGAGAAGAAGGAGACATAAACATATAACACTAAATAAATACATAATTTCAGATAGTCTTAAGTGCTATAAAGGTAATAAGAGCATGGGATAAAAAATATTAGGGGAGGGGGTATAATTTAGCTAGGATAGTAACAGGAAATGTCTTCAAAGAGGTTGTCATTTGAGTTTAGATCTAAATCATTAGGAGGAAGAAAATCATATTCCAGGCATCAGGAATATTGAGAACAGAGGTCCTTGGATCACAATGAGTTTGGCATATTCAAAGGACAGAAAGATACGATGTATAGGTAAAACATTGTTACAGAAAGAGAGAATATGGCAGGGTGTGAGGTCTTTAAGATAATACAGGGGCCAGATTAAGTGAACCATAGTAAGGAGGTAGGATTTTATTCTCATTACAGTGTGAAGACATGGGCCATTGAATGCGATGATCTGATTAGCACTGAGAAAATCACACTGCCTGCTATAGGGTTGCAATGAGTCAGAATTGACTAGATGGCAGTGGGTTTGGTTTTTGGTTTAGGCTGTATGGATGGCGAACAAGGGAAAGGGGTAAGGGGCAAGAGGGATAATTATTAAGTTATTGTAGTTGTTTGTCCTGGTGAGAAATTATTGTGTCTTGGTGTCTGGCTTTTACTAGTGGAAATGATGAGAGGTAGGATATATTCTGGATGAAGCACTGTTTAGAAACTGTTTAGAAACTGTTAGACTTTGCTAATAGATTAGAAATGGCAGCAGTATCAGACATACTTGAACATTAAATATTCTTTGAATATATAATTCAATGGATATATATGTTTCCATGGAAAAATGTACCATCATTTCATTATGATTAGTTTTCCTCATTTTTTTGCCTGTAAAAATAACATTAATCTTTAGTCATATTTCTCCTCAGCATTATATATAAATAATGATTTGTGATGGTAGAGAATTATATCTTGCTGGTTTAATTTACTTATCTTTGATTACTAGCCTGATTCAGATTTTAAAGTGTGCATTTTTAGCAGTTACACTTTTTCTGTTATGAATTTTTTCTAGCTATATTTATTTTGGAATGTCGATATTTTCCTTATTGATTTAAAAGGCCATATTAACTCATTATAGTGTTCTAAAAGCCCCAACATGATTTGGCCTTGAGAGTTTCTGATTCCATCTTGTGTAAGTCTCCCTGCCTGCCCTTTGGCTTTAGACACTCTTGATCACCTCTCAAACATGAAGGAGCTTCTGGGTCCCTCTTCCACAGAATCTTCACTTGGTTGACTATGTCTCATTGTTCTTCTTTCAGCTTAAATGTCACCTCCTCAGAGGAACTGTTCCCAACTTCCTCACACAACATCCCTTCTTACGCTTTTGACAGTCTATCACATTACTGTCTCTTGTTGGTTTTTATTTTTCTTTCTGTCTTTTATGGCCTTTATAGAATTTATCACTCTCTGACATTAACAATTGCTTATGTATTGCCTGTTATTTCTTCCATGAGGTATGAAAGAACATGCTCTCTTGGGCTATAATATTGTTAAGCATATAATATTAATATTAATATATTAATTAATATAATAATATTAATATATATATTAATAATATTAATATATATTGTGGAGTATATAAGGATATTAACCTTTTGTCTCTTATAATTTTTATATTTTTCCCTTTTGTCAATTGTCTTTCAACTTCGTTTATGACTTTTTTTAATATGTAGAATTTTACCTTTTCATGGGATCAAATCAATTCACTCTTTTCTTATGTGACTTTTTTCATTATTTTTAAAAGGAAAATCTTCCCCCATATTTAGTTATTACATTTATCAGTATTCTAATGCAGATAGTTCTGATTATAAAATTAACATTATTTTTCACGAATTAGGGAAAGTATTTGAAGATTAACCATTCCAAATGTGTTTCTATGCTTTCTTTCAGTCTTATTCCTTTATTTATAAAACAGAACTTACACTGTGTATGTAGCTTATTATCATTTTTTTCACTTAACATTGTACCTTGAGTATATTTAGATAATATATATTCTTCATTCTTTGCAAACATAATTTTTTAAATGTCTGCAGAATATCTCGTTTTAGGCATTTGTTATTAAATATTTAATCAATCCTCTATTGTATATTTAGGTTGTTTCAATCTTTTTTGGTTACTATAATATAGTGTATATTATTTCTGTTTAAAGTTTTGAGTTCTTTTATGATTGTTCCATTGTGGTAAATCTGTAAACATAGAATAGTGAAATTATTGGGGCATAGGAGTACATGCACTCTTTTAAGACATTTGACTATTTATTGCCAAATTATGTTTCAGAAAATTTAAATCAGTTTACACCTCCAGTAATGGTGTATGAATGTGCCTGTTCTTTATCAAGCTTTCCAGTTTCTGATATGATGTGCTTTTAAAATACTGGTCTGTTCCTCCCTATGTGTGGCCCTCCCTTATAAACATTTTTATGGAAAACAATTGTATTGTTTTTCACAAAAAAAGTTTAAAATAGTTTATGTAGTCAAATCTATCATATTTTCCATTTTTTTTTCCTTTCATATCTGTGCTTAAAATGGCTTTCCTTCCTCTGAGGTTATATATATGCTGACTATGGTTTGATCTAATTTTTTCTGTTGCAGCTCTTTAATTTACCTAGAATTTATTATATTTGTGGAGAAATGCCCTCACTTAATTTTTTCCAAACAGTATTTCAGTTATGCCAGCAGTATCATTTTTGAATAGTCGTATGTACTATTATCATGCTAAATTTTTATGCATGCTAAACTTTTTGGAGCCCTGGTGGTGCAGTGGTTCAGCATTCGGCTGCTAAGCAAAAGGTTGGCAGTTTAAATCCACCAGCCACTCCTTGGAAAGCCCATGAGGGCAGTTTTTCTCTGTCCTGTAGGGTTCCTATGAGTTGGAATTGACTCGACAGCAATGGGTTTTGTTTTGTTTTTATGGTTAGACTTTTTGAGACAGAGGATTATTCATTCTGGTCCATTTTTATATTCTTGTTATAATTATTGTGGCTTTGTATATCTTTATTTTGAGATGTCTACTAGGGTAATAATTCTGTCACTTTATTTTTATTTTTAAAACTATTCTGGTATATTATTACATTTCTCTTTCCATATGAACTTTGAATAATTTTGCCAAGTATCTCTCCCAAATAGAACATTTCTGTTTTTTCTATTTTTGTGTAATTTCACTAAAACTATTAACTTGTTTCCACGGATATCCTTATAATATCTAGAATTTTATCTAGGAACTGAGATTATTTATTCTTTTCTGTCTCAGTAAAGCTTTTTCTCAATACAGGTCTCCAACACATTTCATTTCAATTTGTTTATTATTCCTAGCTGTTCATGTTGCTCTTTTAAATCTTTTTTTTTATTTATATATTTAACGGATTCTTGTAGTATATTACATATGCTGCATGTGTATATAGTATATATTCTATAGTATATTAGTTTCCTGTGTTTGCTATAACAGTTACCACAAACTCTATGGCTTAACACAACACAGATTTATTCTCTTATGTCTGAAGACCAGAAGTCTGGAATCAGTTTCACTGGGCTAAACTTCAGGGTGTTGGCAAGGCTGGTTCCTTCTGGAGGCTCTGAGAAAGAGTATCTTTCCTTGTCTGTTCTTGTTTGTGGAGGCCATCTGCTTTCCTTGGCTGGTAACTCCTTTCTCAAATCACTCCAGCCTCTTGCTTCCATTGTTGTCACATCTTCTTTCCTTGACCTTCTTGCCTCTTTCTTATAAGGACCCTTATGATTATATTTAGGGCCCAACTGGATAATCCACAATAATCTCACCATCTCAAAAATTCTTAATTTTATCCCATCTGCAAGTTCCTTTTGCCATATAAGGTAACATTAATTTGTTCCAGGAATTAGGATATGGTTATTTTTTGAGGGGAGCCTCAGAGGCACAGTGGTTGAGAGGCCATTTTTCAACCTACCACATATAGGAAAATTATTAATTGTCTGTACTATTTTTATTTCTAACTATTTTGTTAAGTATGGCTGTTTTCTGTTTACTTTCTATCTAGTCATAAAATCTGTAAATAATCATAATTATTTTACTCTGTTTCACAGGAGTTACTTTATACCTCTGGTTTCTATTTCATATTTTATTGCCTTTTTCACTTTTTAATGCAAATGCCCATGATGTTTTCCTTTTCTTTACCATATTTGCTATTGTTTTAATGTAGGTATTTTTTAATCATAAAGAAGTAATTTGTTCATTTATTCCCCCTCCTCTGACTTATTTGTGTTATATTTATGCACTATTAAATATTAACTCATACATGCACTTTGGATTAAGTTGTATTTAACTATATCATTCTTTCAATATGCTACCGGATTTGACTTGCCTAGTACTTTTTGATTTTTTTTTAAGGTTTATATTCATAAATGTGATTCCTTTGGTATGTTGTTTTTGTATATGACTTTTCTGTTTTTCATATCAGAGTTATACTAGTTAAAGGTTAATTTAAAGTGCACTGTTTTTCTCTATACACAGGATTAATTTTTACAGCATGAAAGGTCATATAAAACAATCTGAGCTCAGGATTTATTTGAATATAATTCCTTGACAGCCTTTTCAATTTATTTGGTTATTTAATTTTTCTTTGAGTCAATTTTGGTAATTTATATTGTTTCTATAGAATTGTCTATTTTGTCAAGATTTGTTAAGCATTGTTCTAGGTGTTCTATATGTCAAGATAAATAAGATAACAAAACAGGATTCTTAATCTCTGAAATCATACAATAGTGGAATAATAGAAAGGAATGTAATTTTTGCCGGGGGAGAAGACAGAAGTATAAATTAACACTTAGACCTTCTGAGAAGGATTTCATCATGAATGCAGGCAGTAGGAATAAAGGCATAAAAATGGTTGTGAATACATGAAGAATTCAGAGAATTGCAAGTAGTTCATTATGGCTAAAGTTTAGATCTGACCAGAAGGAGTAATGGATAGAGATTAGAAAGGTAAGGATTCTTCTTGTATTTGTACCTTTTCCTTTAGACATCGTTAGGTTGTTCATAGTGCTAATTATGGGTTAATAATTATCAGATTTTCATTTTTCAAATTTTTGTCCAATGGCAGCATGGAGGACTCTACAGAATGGGGAATGTGGGCCAACAGTGGACACAGGATAACCACGATCACCAGGACTTTTTCACTGGTTAGATGTGATAGATGGTTAGATGTGATAGATGAGGGAGAAATCAAGGATATCCAATTATCTGTCAAGTGTGTTTGGAGTTAAAGGCAATGTGTGCCTTGTTTTTATTTCAAAGCCTGTAGCTCTGATTTCATTTGAAAGGCTTATTAAATTCTGGATAGGCTAACTGTTGTTAAATGAAAAATTACAATAGGAAAATAAATATCAGAATTACAGACATTTAGATATCTATTACAGACAGCATATTCAGTAGTTAGCCAGAAGAGAAGAAAGATATTCTAGTAAGAATTCTGAATTGTATAGCATAAATCGTATAGCTAAAATTTTTTGTTTTATTTGATAATTTTTTTTTAGTAAATGTTTATAAGGAAAAAGAAAACCAAGAATTCTATAGTGAGCAAGTGTTGACACAATATTTGAAGTAATTTCTCTGTAAATGTATACCAGGCATGTACGATCTGGATATCAGTATGAAATATCCTCTGCCCCAGAAAGATATGAAAACCCTGAAGATATGTGTTATAGGGTAATTTCAAAGTATCTGCCCGCCTACCTTAGAAACATGAGTAGTATAGACTCATGTAACTGCCACCACAATCAAGATATATTACGGTTCCATCATACCAGAAAAATTCCCTTGTGCTCCTTCCCAAACTATCTTCCCCTTTCCCTACCTCACTGTAAGCAATCGCTGATCATTTTTCTGTCACTTTGAATTTGATTTACCTTTTCTAGAGGTTCATTTAAATGAATCATATATTATGTACCCTTCTGTCTAGTTTCTTTTACTTTGCATAGTGTTTTTGAGATTTATCCCAAAAAACATTTATACATGTTGCATGTATAAGTAGTATATTCCCTTTTATTATTGAGTAGTAGTCATCATATGGCTATATAGTTTGTTTATTCACCCATTTGTTTCCAATTTTACTGTTTGGAATAAAACTGCTGTAAACATCTGTACATAAGTCTTTGTGTGGACATATGGTTTTATTTCTCTTGGTTAAATACTTAGGAACAGAATATCTGGTCACATGGCATATTCAACTTTAAGAGAAATTTCCAGCCTGTTTTCCAGAAGGGCTGTGCCGTTTTATATTCCTGCCACCGTTGTAGAAGAGTTCCATTTGGTCCAAGTCCTCAGTACTTGGTGTTATCAGTCTTTTTTAATTTAACCATTCTAATGGGTTTTAATTTGCATTTCCCTAATGGCTTTTGATGTGCTTATTGACCACTCATGTATTTTCTTTTGTCAAGTGTCTCTTCAAATCTTTTACCCACTTTTATTGGGCTGTTTGCTTTCTTATTATTACGTTATAGGAGTTCTTTATATATTTTGGATACAAGTCCTTTATTAGATATATGTGTTGCAAATATATTCTCCCATGTTGTGGCTTGGCTTTTCATTTACTTATTCATGTCTTTGAAGAAGCAGAAACTCTTAGTTTTGATGAAGTGCATTTTCTCAGGTTTTTTTCTTTTGTTTCTTGCTTTTTGTGCCTGACTACATCGAGTAGTAAGAGTTTTCTCCTAAAAGTTTTGTAGTTTAAATTTTATGGTTAGATAATGATTCAGTTTAAGTTAATTTTTGCAAATGGCATGAAATGAATATATTTAATTAAGAGAAGTCTGAAGGAAGAGTTACCTTTATGTATTTGAAGAGGTTTGAATATAGAAGAAGTGTTTTTTTTTCTCTTGTAAAGTTAAAGGTAGATTTGAGTTTGGTATTGGTTTGTGTAAGAATACTTTTCTAGCTCTGCCCATCCAACAAATGAACAGATAGATGTCTTGTGTGAGAGTGAATTCTCTGTTCATAGTGCTGCTTAGGTGGAGATTGCTAGCAGTCTGGATTAGTATGTGTAAATACTTTCATTACAATAATTGTCACACAGAAAATATTCAGTAAATGTTGTCTGTTGTTATTATAATATTTAGGATTCTTGGCTTGAAAGAGTCTAGAAAGAGGATAATATTTAGATAAAGTAAATTTGGATTCTATCATTTATTTAGTTACTACTTACAAATAGTGGTCACACTTCTATTCTGTTTTTTTTTCCTACCCCCTTCCCCCTAAATAGGGAATCAGTAAACAAACACTAGTAAGCAGTGTTTTAAAAATCCTTTTGGTCATGTCTTTTAGTTGCATGGGTAATTCATGAGTACTTTTTTTTTTTTTTTTAAGTTCGGACAGCATAGATGTAAAATAATAGTGAAGTCAACTACCCTTCCAGTCTACTCCTCAAAGATAACTACTAGAAGTTTAATATATTTGCTTTCAGATTATTTTTATACATTTATACTAATATATATTCATATACATATATGTATACACATCTGCATTTTTTAGTATAAGCCTAAATGAGCATATTATACTTGCTTTTTTATCTTAACAGCATGCCTGATAAATTTTTCCATGTTTATACCATCCTTATTCTTTTTTACTGCTGCATAGTGTTTAATATAATAGACATACCATGAGTTATTTGTCAAGCACTTAGCAGGCAGACAAGGGCAAGCCAAGGCCTGACTGACAGAATTGGCTGATAAAGATACAACAAGCCACTTTTAGATTCAGACATTGTTGTCCTTTTCTTTGGAATGTGGGATCCCCTGTTGCTAACAGCTGGTTCTATCTTGCAGCTATACACTGAGGCTGGGTTTTATAGTCTGCAGCCATACCCTGAGTCCTAGCAGTGGGAGGCAAGGCAGACAACCTTATACCTCATCCTAGGAAACCATGAGAAACTGTTTCATGATAGCCTTCTAGGGGACCTCGGTTAGGGAGATGAATAGGAGATAGCCTCATAGCAGCTCCTCACAAGCTTCCCTTTCTCTCGTGTTCCAGAAAGATCACAAAGCATTCTGCCAAGACTCAGATTGGCTGCATTTGAAGCCGTTGCCTGCATGGCCTATGTGGGATGTGCAAGATTGCCAGGGCATCATAGCAAAGTTTTTCCTTTATAATAGCTAAGAACATAGGCTATTTCATCAGATACTCTACTAAGTTGTACTTATAGAGGCTTGTACCAAATTGATTCCATTTGTCTTGGCCAACATCAGATGATATGATCATGAATGACTTCCCAGTAGAGTGATCAGGCGCACCTGGAGGATAGTCTGCAGCCTAACTCCCCTTTCAGATCTGAACCAGTTAAGTATGTTATTGATCAGGTACAGCAACAGATGTTGGCAGTCATACTTACCCATCCTGACTAGCTAGCAGTAAGTCCAGGGCAATGCCGTTTTTTATCACCACTCAGGCTACAGAGTTTAGAACAACCAGTTATATAAAAAAACATGCAAAGGAGTTTTGCTTTCCGTTAAGCAACTGAGGAAGATCACAATAATAATGGGATTAAGATAAAGGGAGTCATATCAGTGTCCAGAAAGTTAATTTTAGTCTGTTGTCTTGAGTAGAGACTGTTTGCTCCTGGAGTCAGCGGCTTCTTGGGAGGTTTCTGAGACTCAGGTGAATATTCTTCACTGGTCAGCCATCAAGTTGAAAGTGGTGGTGGCAGTTGATTAAATTGGCCAGAAACATTGTGGATAAGAGCCGAGAGAGATTAAAGTTTCTTCTTCCCACCCCCTGATCCCACTGGTGTCTAAGGTGTTCTCTTTCTCACAGCCTGAGTTGTTGCTTGCCTTCCATAGTCGTGCGATTGATATGACCAGTCCCTGTGACCTCATATTCATAATCATTATCACCATTATGCATAACTTGCCAAACCTAGGAAACATAGTCAGATAACAAAAGAAGTACCAGGTTAGAATCTACCACTCCTTGGCCGTTTTCTATTCACAAATTCCAGTCACTTAGTCACTTGGTTTTCCAGGGATAGGCATGGGAGGAAGTACAATGAAAAAGATCAATTATGTTACTGAGTCTTTTAAAGCCAATTTGGGCCAACTCACCTTCTTCTCAACCTCATAATTAAACTCCATTTGTATGGGAGGTATCTTTCTGGGAAATTGCCACATTTAGAGCCAAAACTACCTTTCCTAAATATGTGGCCCAGTGAGAGCTCAACCTAGCTTATCCAGTTAACTTTTTTAATTTTCTCCTTGAGAGTCCATTCCATCTATCAGTGACACCTCCTCCCTGTGGATGATATGGGGCATGAAAGATCCAGTGAATGACTCAGGTTGCTGTTCACTGCTGGGTAATTTTTCTATAAAAACAGCACCATTGTTTGATTGGATGTATTAGGAGAATGCAAATATGTAACATAGTCCATCTAAGAGTCCTTGAATAGTATGGTCTGCATCTACTGTGTGGATGAAAATGGTAGTAGACACCCTGAAATTGTGTTTATTTGCAGTCACTGCCCAACAGTATCCTAAAGAGGAGGGAAGGGACCCATATAGTTTATTTTCCATGACTGGCAAGGTAAGGTAACCTTGGCTATGTGTCCAGAGTTCCCCTTTCTACTTGACCGTGTATCTGGCAGTCTGGGCATATTTGCCAGGCCTTCTTGATCTCATGTTCTGGAATCACTAGGTCTTCTTTTGGGGCCCTGTTCTTAATTACGGATGGATTACCATGCCCTGGGCCATGCTGTAGCCAGGTGGCTGTGATTCTTACTGAGCAGTGCAGGTCTCATCAGCTTGTTGATTCTATTGATGCCATCCTCAAAGGATTCTTTACCATGGGCATCCACGTGGGTCATGAACGAGGAGTGTAGATCTTGTACAATCTCCTGCAAAATGTTCATCCCTACAGACTAGGACTTGATCATCTAATTGTTCCACTGCCAAGACCCAGACCACACTGCCACCCCACTGACTACTAATGAGTCAGTGAAAAGATAACCTTGGTGTACTAAAACCTGTCCAAAAGTCTGAGGTTCTGGTATAGACCTTGCATCTGGGGTGGTCACATTTTGGGGGTGACTAATCACTTCTCCTTGTATCTCTGAAATTCTTTGTTATTGTTATTTCTTTAATAACAAAATCTATGGTGTGCCATGCATTTTCATGAACACTTTGTCTTAAAGTAGATTTGCACATAAATTATTCTAGATTGGAAGCCAGGTATTGTTGAAGAATAATAACAAGTTGCTTTTAGTTCTATTTCCTTTGATTTGAAATTCAGGACAAAATTTAAACATGTATTTTCCCCATCAAATATTAGTATTAGTTTCAGGTACACTGTTGTTGTTAGTTGTCATCCAGTCTATTCTAATCCATGATGACCCCATGTGTGCAGAGTAGAACTGCTCCATGGCGTTTTCAAGTTTTGACCTTTCAGAAGCAGATCACCAGGGCTGTCTTCTGAGGCACCTCAGGAATTACAAAAGAATATAACAGTAATTCCTCTATATCGTTCATACACTCCTAATGTGAGTAAACATATGTTTGTGTTTTCTAATATTAAAAATATAACATAAGTTTGAATACAAAAAGTATTTTTCATTTCCTTAAGAATTTTGTAACAATGCTAAACCGGTTGCTGTCCAGTCAACCCCAACTCATGGTGACCTCATACATGTCAGAGTAGAGCTGTGCTTCACAGGGTTTTCAGTGGCTGATTTTCAGAATTAGATTGCTAGACCTTTCTTTTGAGGGACCTGTGGGTAGACTCAAACATCCCACCTTTCAGTTAGCAGCTGAGTATGTTAACCATTTGCACCACTCAGGGACTCTTAACCAGTGTTAGAGCTTTAAATAAATATAAGTGCATTTGATCTCATCTTATGGTTATCTCAGCTTCATAAAATGATATCAAGGAGCTTTTTATTTCCTTCTTTGAAAAGACAGTGTTTATACAAGTTTCTAAGCAACATCAGCTTTGAAAATTGTAAGAAGAATGACTCGGAAAGCAGCAGATCCAATTTTGTTATACTTTTGGAATTTACTAATTGATGAAAAACAGAGCCATGTTAGTCATCAATAAACCCCACCCGATCTGCAGTTTTAAAAATTATATATTCTCATATTTAAATTTTCAAATTTGAATTATGTTTACTTAACATATTTTAGTTGATTTATTCAATATTATCAAAAGATTTTAATCTCTTATTTATTAGCATATTGAGAGAATTTCCATTGAGTGCATAATAAATTAGCTAGTAAGCAATTCTTTATAACTGAACTTTAATTTAAAAAATAAACAAATATATATACTGTAAATTGAGACTAACAAAGAATTTTGTCTTACTGTTATAACCTCTTTAATAACACTCTCAATTTAGAATCTTAAGTTAAAGAATGTTCATTATTACCCACACTATTACCATATTCAAAATGAACCCTAACCCCCCTTAAAAAAAGGAGATATGAGAATCACCTCTGAAACGTAATTTTACCCAGTATTTTCTGAAAATACAGTAAAAGTATAGAAAAATATAAGAAATTATTAAAATATTTCTCTGTGGTGTGGACCACAAAAAAAGAGTGGGGACGAAGAAGCTGGAGAAACAATGAGGGAGACAGATTTAAGAGGTGGGGAAGACACAGAGACATAAAGAAGAACATACTGTAATAAGAGAGATCTTTAGACTACTTGAGTATTAGAGGTTGCCTATTGCATCATAATCCAGTAACAAAAATGTGAATTTACCCAGCAGCCCATGGAAATTTTTGTAACAAATAAATCTCCTAATTATTTTAAATATACATCCCCATTAGAGATTTACATAGATGTCTATTAGAAATATAGTTTTATGAATTAGCTTCATGCCTTGATGCTAGGTGATTGTTAATAAGCAGTACATTTCTGATAGATGCAAGTGATTAAGGTAGTGTGAGAAGTAAGGAGAGGATGTGGACTTTATAAAAACTATGATGGAGAATGTGATTTAATTTTCTAATAAGTTCACAGGTAACTCTCAGACATTTAAATGTTACATGAAATATGCCATAGTTATTTAGTATGTAAGTATGATAAGACAGTGTGACATAGATTGTTATAGTTCCTTCCTTATTTGTTTTTCTACATTATAAATTAGTAATAAGAGTATTTGAGTCTTTAAACAAAGACATTAAGTGACCTAAAGAAATTTTTGTGTGGGGGGTGAACAAAAAGTTGGCAAAGTTATGTGTTCATTATGGGGAGGAAAAAAAGCTCTTATAGGAATTGGCCACATCTGTTTTATTGTTTGCAGCTGAGACATTCAACTCAAAATAAGTTGGCTGATAATAAAAGTACAATAATTGCTAATATAAAACAGAAAGATGTTTTTCTCATTACATAGCACTGGGCAGATGTATTTTGGTAAAAGAATTGAAATGTTTAACAAATTAAGTTGGTCTTGGTCCTCAAAATTTGAATGTCTTACTTTCAAATCAAGTCTGTGTTAACTCATGTAAATATTTTATCTTTCCCAAAATGTATGTGGGTTTTTTTTTTTTTTTAATTTCTACTCTGTGTTTTCAAATACAGAAGGAATTAATTGCAACTGATTACATTTTGGGTGCTAATATTTTGATAACAAAGTGACTACTAATATAGTATCCAGGTTGTAATACCCCTTCTTAACTGTAAAATACTGACACATTTTATTGTATTATTGTTGTTTTTATATGTCCTCCAAATCCAAATTTTTACAGTTATAGGTGTCGTCTTGGCTCTACTGTATATACGAAATCACATTAAAGAGAACATCTTCCCTTCATTGATTCCTTAACATTTTGCATGGGAAATAAAAGTGATACAAATACACCTCAAAATACGTATTGAATATTTAGTGACATTTTTTATTATTGTTCCAGAAGATGACCTAGGACTGCTAAGTCATGTTGGCTGCTTTAATAAATTGATTGAAGAAAGTCTTCTGCATTTTGTTATGATTTGACAGATCTAAAATGTAGTGTCATTTTAATATTGAGTGATTGATATTATTAATATTAGTATTGAGTGCAACTTTAGTGGCACATGTCCTTTAAGTCATTTTTATGATGCATTTATGTTGATCCATCTCAACTCATAAGAAAACCCCTTTGTCACCACCAACAGATGACAAGTAAAGGTCTTCTTGCAGTGTGACTTACCGTCGCTATTCAAGAAACAGTTGATATCACTGTCCAAAGATATTTGACCTGCCAGCATCAGATCCCCAAATAGGTGACTTCCCACCATATTCTAACTGATTAAATTGTGAACACTAGGTTTTAGAAAGCTTATTTTGTCCAGAAAAAAATAAGCTTTGTTCAAGGAGTTAGTGTCAAGTTGTTTATTCAAGGAATTAATATGACTGAGTAATAAACATCTATAAATAGTCTACATGGAACAACTACAGATGAGAATATTCATAAGAAAGTTGAGAAAACACTAATTCAGGACAACTTGGAGTGAAATTGGCTAAGAGAAGTTAAATATGTGTGGAACATAAAAATACTTAATTGCACAAGTTTATAAATCATGTGAAAAGGTAAGGTGTTTAAAACCTATGGTTATTCAATGAATTACTCATCAGTAAGTATGTTGTGGAATGTATTTGAATCTATCATGTGTTAGTGAACTAGTAATGTCAATGTTAAACTACATTCACAAATATAGACTTAGCCATTGTCAGTTCCATGAATTTTTGTCAAAATATTCTGATGTGCTATCTGTAAGTTAGCAGTGGTAAAAATTTACTGCGATTTATTGAGCTCAGGCTGAGATGGAAATTTTTTTTGAACCAGAACAAGGGCTCTCAACCACTGTTTATTGAACACTAAATTGCTTTGAAAATAAGCTTCTGTTGTAGACTTGATAATGTTTTATAAAGAATTCAGCTCAAGATTACAAGATAAAACGAGACTTATGTGCAAATCTTGAGCTATGGTAAAGTCATTTATCCAACTAAGTTTTGTCAGTCACAAGTATACCCTTCCCATGCTGTCAAAAATTCAAACAAGAAAATCTCCATTACCACACAAATATGCAGCATATGTATTTTCTGAGCTCAGATTGCAGTCCGAGCCACATTTTTCAGATTTCTATGCAAGTGCAAAGAAAATTTCCACTTTTCAAAGTCTATTTAACTGTGCAACTGAGGGTTTCCAACTAATTTTTAAAAAATTTTTCCCATACAAAAATTTATACATAACATTGTTATGTGACTCTTAATTGCTCTCCCGTACTGTCACAGCATACTTCTCCTTTCCACCTGGTTCCCCATGTCCATTCAGCCAGCTCCTAACCCTCTCTGCCTTCCCATCTCACCTCCAGACAGAAGGTGCCCGTTTAGTCTCTTGTATCTACTTGAAGAGGCACGCTCCTCACGAGTATCACTCTGTGTCCCACAGTCCAGTCCAATCCCTGTCTGAAGAATTGGCCTTGGAAATGGTTTTAGTTATGGGCTGATAGAGAATCCAGGGGCCATGCTTTCCGGGGTTCCACCAGTCTCAGTCAGACCATTAAGTCTGGTCTTTTTACTAGAATTTGAGTTCTGCAGCCCATCTTTCTGCTGCTCCATCAGGGACTCTCTGTTGTGTTCCCTGTCAGGGTGGTCATTGGTGGTAGCTGGGTGCCATCTAGTTCTTGTGGTCTCAGGCTGATGAAGTCTCTGGTTTATGTGGCCCTTTTTGTCTCTTGGGCTAATACTTTGCTTGTGTCTTTGGTGTTCTTCATTCTCCTTTACTCCAGGTGATTGGGACCAATTGAAGCATCTTAGATGGCCACTTGCAAGCTTTTAAGACCCCAGATGACACTCACTAAAAGTAGGATGCAGAACATTTTCATAATAAGCTTTGTTATGCCAGTTGACCTCAATGTCCCCTGAAAGCCTGGTCCTCAGACCCCTACTCCTGCTACTCTGTCCCATAAAGTGTTAGATTATATTTAGGAAACTTCTTAGCTTTGGTTTAGTCCAGTTGTGCTGACTTCCTTCTTCCACAGTAGTGTGTGCTGTCCTTCCCTTCACTGAAGATAATTCTTATATACTATCTAGTTAGTAAATAACCCTCACCCTCCCTCCCCACCCTTGTAGCCATCAAAGAATGTTTTCTTGTGTTTAAACCTTTTCTTGAGTTCTCATAATAGTGGTCTTATACAATATTTGTCCTTCTGTGACTGACTAAATTCACTCAGCATAATGACCTCCAGCTTCCTCCATGTTATAAGATGTTTCACGGCTTCATCGTTGTTCTTTACTGTTGTGTAGTATTCCATTGTATGGATATACCATAATTTGTTTATCGATTCGTCCGTTGATGGGCACCTAGGTTGTTTCCATCATTTTGCTATCATGAACAGTGCTGCAGGGACCATGAGTGTGGATATGTCTATTCATGTGACAACTCTTATTTCTCTAGAATATATTCCAAGGAGCAGGATAGCTGGATCGTATGGTACTTCTATTTCTAGCTTTTTAAGGAAGCGCCACATCGATTTCCAAAGTGATTGTACCATTTTACATTCCCACCAACAGAGTTTAAGTGTTCCAGTCTCTCCACAACCTCTCCAGAATTTATTATTTTGTGTTTTTTGGATTAATGCTCATCTTGTTGGGGTGAGATTATATCTCATTGTAGTTTTGATCTGCATTTCTCTACTGGCTAATGGTCATGAGCATGTCTTAATGTGTCAGTTAGCCACCTGAATATCTTCTTTGGAGAAGTGCTTGTTCATATCCTTTGCCCATTTTTCAATTGGGTTATTTGTCTTTTTGTTGTTGAGGTTTTGCAGTATCTTGTAGATTTTTGAGATTAGACACTGATGGGATTTGTCATAGCCCAAAATTTTTTCTCAGTCTGTAGGTTGTCTTTTGATGAAGTCTTTTGATGAGCATGAGTGTTTGATTATTAGGAGCTCCCATTTATCTAGTCTCTCTTCTGGTGCTTGCACATTGTTACTTATGGTTCGTATTGTGCTTATGCCATATATTAGGGCTCCTAGCATTGTCCCTATTTTTTCTTCCATGATATTTGTCATTTTTTATTTTTAAGTCTTTGATCCATTTTGAATTAGTTTTTTGTGCATGGTGTGAGGTATGGGTCTTGTTTCAGTTTTTTGCAGATGGATATCCAGTTATGCCAGTACCATTTGTTAAAGAGACTCTCTTTTCCCCAGTTAATGGACTTTAGGCCTTTGTCAAGTATCAACTGCTCATAGATGGATGAATTTATGTCTGGATTCTCAACTCTGTTCTGTTGATCTATGTATCTGTTGTTGTACCAGTACCAGGCAGTTTTGACTACCACGGCAGTATAATAGGTTCTAAAATCAGGTAGTGTGAGGCCTCCCACTTTGTTCTTCTTCTTGAGTAATACTTCACTTATTCGGAGCCTGTTCTCTTTCCATATGAAGTTGATGATTTGTTTCTCCATCTCATTAAAAAATGCTGATAGAATTGGGTTTGGGATTGCATTATATCTGATTGCTTTGGGTACAACTGACATTTTCACAATGTTGAGTCTGCCTACCCATATGTTTTTCCACTTATGCAGGTCTCTTTTGATTTCTTGCAGTAGTGTCTTGTAGTTTTCATGGTGTAGGTCTTTTACATCTCTGGTTAGATTTATTCCTAAGTATTCTTGGGGGTTATTGTAAGTGGTATTGATTTGGTGATTCCTTCTTTGAGGTTCGTTTTGTTGGTATAAAGGAATCCAACTGATTTTTGTATGTTTATCTTGTATCCTAAACTTTGCTGAAATCTTCTATTAGTTCCAGTAGTTTTCTTGTGGATTCTTTGGGGTTTTCTGTGTATAAGATCATATCATCTGCAAACAGAGATACTTTGACTTCTTCTCTACCAATTTGGATGCACTTTATTTCTTTTTCTAGCCTACTTGCTCTGGCTACGACCTCCAGCACAATGTTGAATAGGAGTAGTGATAAAGGGAATCCTTGTCTGGTTCCCGTTCTCAAGGGGAATGGTGTCAAAGTCTATTTAGGATGATGTTGGCTGTTGGCTTTGTATAAGTGCCCTTGATTATACTGAGGAATTACCCTTCTATTCCTGTTTTGTTGAGAGTTTTTATCATGAATGGGTGTTGGACTTTGTCGAATGCCTTTTCTGCATTGATTGATAAGATCATGTGGTTCTTGCCTTTTGTTTTATTTATGTGATGGATTACACTGATTGTTTTTCTAATGTTGAACCATCCTTGTATACCTGGTATAAATCCCACTTGATCATGGTGAATTATTTTTTTGATATGTAGTTAAATTCTGTTGGCTAGAATTTTGTTGAGGATTTTTATGTCCATGTTCATGAGGGATAGTGGTCTGTAATTTTCTTTTTTTGTGGTTTCTTTACCTGGTTTTGGTATCAGGGTTATGCTGACTTCACAGAATGAGTTTGAGAGTATTACATCCTTTTCTATGCTCTGAAATACCTTTAGTAGTAGTGGTGTTAACTCTTCTCTGAATGTTTGGTAAAATTCTCCAGTGAAGCCATCCGGGCCAGGGTTTTTTTTTTGTTGGGAGTTTTTTAATTACCTTTTCAGTCTCTTCTTTTCTTATGGGTGTATTTAGTTGTTCTACCTCTGTTTGTGTTAGTTTAGGTAGGTAGTGAGTTTCTAGAAATTTGTCCATTTCCTCTAGGTTTTCAGATTTGTCAGAGTACAATTTTTCGTAGTACCCTGTTATGATTCTTTTAATTTCAGTTGGGTCTGTTGTGATATCACCCATCTCATTTCTTATATGGCTAATACGCTTCCGCTCCTATTTTTCTTTTGTCTGTTTGGCCAGTAGTTTATCAATTTTGTTGATTTCTTCAAAGAGCCAGCATTTGGTCTTGTTAACTCTTTCAGTTATTTTTCTATTCTCTATTTCATTTAATTCTGCTCTAATTCTTATTTCCTTTCTTCTGGTGCCTGAAGGCTTTTTTTGCTGCTCTCTTTCTACTTTTTCCAGTTGTATGGTTAATGTTTTGATTATGGCCCTTTCATCTTGTTGTATGTGTGCATTTATTGCTATAAACTGGCCTCTGAGCACTGCTTTTGCTGCATCCCAAAAGTTCTGGTAGGATGTGTTTTCATTCTTGTTTGAGTCTATGATTTTCTTTATTCCATGCTTAATTTCTTATATAACCCAGTAGTTTTTGTGCAAGTGTTGTTCAGTTTCCATGTGTTTGATTTTTTTTCCCCTTTTTTCTGTTATTGAATTCTGCTTTTATGGCTTTATGGTCAGAAAAGATGCTTTGTAATATTTTGATGGTTTGGATTTTGTTAAGGCTTGGTTTATGACCTAATATGTGGTCTTTTCTGGAGAATGTTCTGTGTGCATTGGGAAAGAAAGTATACTTGGCTGCTGTTGGGTGGAGTGTTCAGTGTATGTCTATGGGATCAAGTTGGTTGATTGTAGCATTTAGATCTTCCTTGTGTTGTTCAGCTTCTTTCTGTATGTTCTGTCCTTCACCAAAAGTGATGTGTTGAAGTCTCCTACTGCGATTGTGGAGCTGTCTATCTCTCTTTTCAGTGCTGTTAGAGTTCGTTGTATGTATTTTGGAGTCCTGTCGTTGGGTCTGTAATTATTTATTATAGTTATGTCCCCCGGGTGTATTGACCCTTTAATCATTATATAGTGTCCTTCCTTATCCTTTATGGTGGATTTGACTTTAAAGTCTATTTTGTCAGAGATTAATATTGCCACTCCTTCTCTTTTTTGAATATTGCTTGCTTGTATATTTTTTTCCATCCTTTGAGTTTTAGTTTGTGTCTTTAAGTCTGAGGTGTGTCTCTTCTAGGCAGCATAGAGATGGATCGTGTTTTTCTAATCCAATGTGCCACTCTCTGTCTTTTTATTGGTGCATTTAGTCCATTTACATTCAGCTTAATTATTGATAGGTATGATTTTAGTGCTGTCATTTTGATGTCTTCTTTTGTGTGTTGTTGACTGTTGATTTGTTATACTTAATTTTCTGTTCTGAGTCGTTTTTCTTTATGTATTTTCTTTTCATCTTTTCAGTTGTTGTGGATTTTGTGTTTGCTGACTCTTTATATTTTTCTAGTTTTTTATTTTGACTTGTAGGATTGTTAGTTTCCTTTGTGGTTACCTTAATATTTACCTCTGTTTTTCTAAGTTTATAACAGTCTTTTATTTCTTTATATTGCCTTGACTTCCTCTCCATATGAAAAAATCTATGTCTATGTTTTTTAAGTCCCTCTTTTTTGTTTTAATGTTTTCATCTTTTACATATTGACATCTGTTTCCCTATTTTCAGTGTTTTAGCTTTGATTTATTTTGTGACTTCTCTATCTGGGTTGATATGTGGTTGGTCTGTCCTGTGTTCTAGTCTTGGGTTGTTATTTGATGGTACAGATTTTCTAACCGGAGGACTCCCTTTAGTGTTTCTTGTGATTTTGTTTTGGTTTTTGCAGATTCCCTAAACTTCTGTTTATCTGGAAATGCCCTAATTTCGCCATCATATATGAGAGACAGTTTTTCTATATGTATAATTCTTGGCTAACAGTTTTTTTCCCTTCAAGGCTTTATATACGTCATCCCATTGCCTTCTTGCCTGCATGGTTTCTGCTAAGTAGTCCAAGCTTATTCTTATTGACTCTCCTTTGTAGATGACTTTTCGTTTATCCCTAGCCACTCTTAAAATTCTGTCTTTGGTTTTGGCAAGTTTGATTATAATACGTCTTGGTGACTGTTTTTCGGATCTACCTTATGTGGGGTTCGATGAGCATCTTGGATAGATATCCTGTCATCTTTCACAATATCAGGAAAGTTTTCTGCCAACAAATCTTCAACAATTATCTCTGTAGTTTCTGTCGCTCCTCCCCTCCCCTGTTGTGGTACTCCAATTACTTGTAGGTTATTCGTCATGATAGAGTTCCACATAATTCTTAGGGTTTCTTCATTTTATTTAATCCTTTTATCTGATTTTTCCTCAAATAAGTTGGTATCAAGTGGTGTATATTCATTCTCACTAATTCTGACTTCCATTGACTCACTTCTGCTTCTAAGACTTTCTGTTTTGTTGTCTAATTCTGAAATTTTATTATTAATCTTCTGGACTTCTGATTACTGACTCTCTGTGGATTCTTGCAGCGTGTTAAATTTGTCATTATGCTTTTCTCTAATCTTTTTAATTTCCTCTGTTGCCTGTTCTGTGTTTTGCTTAATTTCCTTCCTAATTTCTTCAAGATTTCTGTATATTAATCATCTGTATTCTGCCTGAAGTAATTCTAGTTTCTTTATTTTGAGAGCTTGCTGAAGCCATCATGGATCGCCTCTTTATGTGATTTGATATTGACTGTTGTATCTGAGCCATCAATGAGTGATTGTATTTATGTATTTTATGTTTGCTTACTGTGTCCTAGCTTCTTGTTTTGTTCTGATACGCCCAAATAGGCTTCTCATATGAGCTAGTTTGATTATCATCACCTTTGAAGCTCTAAAGTCCTGTCACTAGGTGGTTACTTTTGTTACTTAATATGTGAGCTCAGGAGTCCGCCGACTCCTCCTGTATGGATTCAGCTCAGGTGCCCAGGTAGATAGCCACCAAGTGTGTGATGTAGGCTCTCACTTACAGTCCTAGACAGGCATGGATGATTGGTGTAGGCACAGGCTTCTGGCTGCAGCAGGGGGACACGCTCTGAGCAAGGCTGGGGGCTGACGGTCGCCCCCAAGTGTCCAGGAGGAAGGCGTGTCCCTGTTCCCTAGAGTGCGTAAGTGGATGGATTTTGCAGCCGAATTATGAGCATCTAATGCTGTTGGCTGTAAGGTCTGTGGGGCACCTCTTATTCATGGGTTCCTATTGCAGGTGGCTAGGTGGCATTGGTGGAGCCACCAGTTCTCAGGCCCTTGATGTGCTTAATGGGCAGAGCAGTGTCAGATGTCAAGAACCTGCCACTTCACAGCTGAAACAGTTGAAGTGTTAGTTCTGGTATATACCTTGTACTGCAGTAATGATGGCCTGTGCTATTGAGATGGGCCCACACAAGTCTATGCAGGGGGAAAGGCACTCAAAGTCCATGGATCCCTTATTGCTGTGCCTAGGCAAAGGACCTGTGCCTACCCTGGGTTCCTGGCTTAGGGGAGCTGGCAGTTTCTTTTTCCCCTTTTGTTAATTTGTTTATACTCCAAGGCAGGAAGAATGGCTCTAGGCATTTGACAGATCCTACTTCCAGTCCAGGGTACTCGGCAATTGCTGAAGCCAGTTTGGGACCCAGTGCAGATCAGGTAGTGGGGAGGTAAATGAGAGAGTGGTTTTTCCCTAAGGGGGGTGTTTTTGATCTACGTGGTAAGCTGTATGCAAGTACTTATCTTTTGCCAGTGAGGTCTCCTTCTCACTCGTTCTGGGTGGCCATTTAGACTCTCAGTAGCTGGGTCTCTCCTAGTGTGGAAAACACACCTCCCAAGCACTGCTGCTTGCCTGCCTCACTGCTCACCCCTAAGCTTTTCAGGCTTGAAGGGCTCAGGCTCTCGCTGGCTCAGGTCTAGCAACTCTTAGCTGCTTCCATACCATCTCTCCCTCCTCCTGCCACTGAGTCTGGTTCCTCAACTCTGCCTTTGATGTTCAGGGCTCCCAGATGACCATATATAATCAAATCACTTGTTTTTTCAAGTCTTTGTTGTAAGTGGGTTCACTGGAAGCATCTGATTACTCCGCCATCTTTGCCCTGCCTCCCTTCCACCTAATCTTCAGTTGAAAGTGATTAATGTAGTGACATACTAAATCAAGAAAAAATCGAATTGAACTCTGTAAATCCTGCCCAAGTGATGGATATGTGCAATAAATATCATCTACTCCTAGCATTATGTATTTGTGTTGAAGACATTATCAAAAATGAAATAAGTAAAATCTTTTAGATCAGCCCCAGTATTGTGTACTGTCTTACCCTTCACCAAATTTACCACTTATCTGTTGTCTATTTAGTATGTCCACTCCACCTCTCCCATCCCTCATAACCAACAGAGATTACTTTTTGTGTGTAAACTTTATCATGAGTTTTTACAGTAGGGGTCTCATACAATATTTGTCCTTTTGTCATTGACTTATTTCACTCAGCATAATATCCTCCATTTTCATCCATGGTATGAGTTGCTTCACAGATTCTTTATCATTGCATAACACTCCACTGTGTGTATTTACCATAGTTTGTTTATCCATTCATCTGTTGATGGGTATCTAAGTTGTTTCCATTTTTTTGCTGTTGTGAACAATGCTGCCATGAACATGGATGTGCATATGTCTATTTGCATGACGGCTCTTATTTCTCTAGAATAGAGTGAGATTGCTGGGCCGTATGGTATTTCCATTTCTAGCTTTCTAAAGAAGTGCCATATCATTTTCCAAAATGGTTGTATCATTATGTGTTCCCACCAGCAGTGCATAAGAGTTCTGATCTCCCCGCATCCTCTCCAACATTTGTTATTTCCAGTGTTTTTGATTTGTGCCAGTAATGCCGGGGAGAGATGGTATCTCATTGTGGTTTTTAATTTGCATTTCTCTAATGGCTAGTGATCAGGAGCACTTAAATGTCTTTTTTGGTGAAGTGTCTGTTCATTTCCCTTGCCCATTTTTTAATTGGATTATTTGTTTGTTGTAGAGGTATTGGATTTTCTTATAGATTTTAGAGATTAGACCTTTGTCTGATTTGTAATATACAAAATTTTTTTTCCCAGTCTGTCGCTTTTCTTTTTATTCTTTTGGTAAAGTCTTGAAGAGCATAGGTGTTTGATTGTTTAGATGATCCAGGTTATCTAGCTTATCTTCTGGTGTTCGTGTGTTGTTGGTTATAGTTTGTACCCTGTTAATGTGGTGTGTTAGGGCCTCTAGCGTTGATCCTGTTTTTTCTTCTATGAACTTCATGATTTTTGGCTTTATATTTAGGTCTTTGGTCCATTTTGAACTAGTGAACTAGTTTTTGTATATGGTGTGAAGTATGCGTCCTGTTTCATTTATTTTCAGATGGGCATCCAGTGTTGCCAGGACCATTTGTTAAAAAGACTGTCTTTTCCCTATTTGGTGGACTTTGGGCCCTTGTCAAAGATCAGGTGACCATAGGTGGATGGATTTACATCTGGGTTCTCAATTCTGTTCCATTGGTCAATGTATCTGTCATTGTACCAGTACCAGGCTGTTTTGACTACCGTAGCTGTATAGTAGATTCTGAGGTCAGGTAGTGCAAGTCCTCATACTTTATTCTTCTTCAGTAGTGCTTTACTTATTGGAGGCTTCTTCCCTTTCCATATAAAGTTAATGATTAGTTTTTCCATCTCTTTACAGAATGTTATTGATATTTGGATCAGGATTGCATTGTATTTGTGAATTGCTTTAGGTAGAATTGTTATTTTCACTATGTTGAGTCTACCTATCCATGAGCTTGGTATGTTTTTCCATTTATGTAGGTCCCTTTGATTTCTTGCAGTAGTGTTTTGTAGATTCTTTGTATAGGTCTTTCTCATCCCTGGTTAGATTTAGTCCTATGTATTTTATTTTTTTAGGGTTTTTTAAATGGTATTGTTTTCCTGATTTCCTTTTCATCATTCTCTTTATTGGTGTATAGGAATCCAACTGATTTTTGTATGTTTATCTTGTACCTGCTACTCTGCTGAATCTTTCTGTTATTTCCCGTAGTTTTCTCATGGAGTCTTTAGGGTTTTCTATATATAGTGTGATATCATCCACAAACAGGGACAGTTTAATTTCTTCATTACCAACTGGGATGCACTTTCTTTTTCTTGCCTTATTGCTGTAGCTAGAACTTCCAGCACAATGTTAAATATGAGTTGTGATAAAGGGCATCCTTGTCTTGTTCCTGTTCTCAAGGGGAGTGTTTCCAGTGTCTCTCCTTTAAGAATGATGTTGGATGTTGGTTTTGCATAGATGCCCTTTATTATGTTGAGAAATTTCCCTTCTGTACCTATTTTATTGAGTGTTTTTATCAGGAATGGGTGTTGGACTTTGTCGAATGCCTTTTCTGCATCAGTTGAGATGATCAGGTGATTCTTTTCTTTCCTTTTATTTATGTGGTAGATTACACTGATTGATTTTCTAATGTTGAACCATCCTTGCATACCTGGTATGAATCCTCCTTGGTTGTGGTGTATTATTTTTTTGATATGTTGCTGCATTCTGTTGGCTAGAATTTTGTGCAATTTTTGCATCTGTATTCATAAGAGATATTGGTCTGTAATTTTCTTTTTTTGTGGTGCCTTTGCTTGGTTTTAGTGTCAGGATTACGCTGGCTTCATAGAATAAATTCAGAAGTATCGCTTCATTTTCTGTGTTCTGAAATAGTTTGAGTAGTACTGGTACAAGCTCTTCTCTGAATGTTTGGTAGAATTCTCCAGTGAAGCCATCTGGGCCAGGGTTTTTTTTTTGTTGTTGTTGGGAGATTCTTTTTTTATTACCTTTTCAATCTCTTCTCTTGTTATGTCTCTGTTCAGATTTTCAGCATCACTTTTTGATAGTTTTGCTTGGTAGTGTGTTTCTAGAAGTTTATCCATTTCCTCTAGGTTTTCAAATTTGTTGGAGTATAGTTTTTCATAATACTCTGTTATAATCCTTTTTATTTCAGTTGAGTCTGTTATAATGTCCCCCATTTCATTTCTTATTTGGGTGATTTGCATCCTCTCCTGTTTTTTTGTTTTTTTTTTTTTTTGTTTTTTTTTTTTTGGTCAGTCTGGCCAGTGGTTTGTCAGTTTTGTTGATTCTTTCAAAGAACCAACTTTTGGTTTCATTGATTCTATTGTTTTTCTATTCTCTAATTCATTTATTTCCGCTCTGATCTTTATTATTTCTTTTGTGCTGGTGGCTGTGGGCTTTTTGTGCTGTTCACTTTCTAATTGTTCGAGTTGTGTGGTTATGTTTTGATTTTGTCTCTTTCTCCTTTTTTTGTTGTTTACACCTATTGCTATAAATTGTGCTCTGAGGACTGCCTTTGCTGTGTCTCAAAGATTTGGTATGATGTGTTTTCATTCTTGTTTGATTCTAGGAATTTTTTGATTCCATCTCCGATTTCTTCTATTACCCAGTGGTTTGTTAGCAGGGTGTTATTCAACTTCCATGTAATTGATTTTTTTCCTTGCTCTTTCTGTTGTTAGTTTCTACCTTGATGGCGTTGTTATCAGAGAAGATACTTTGTATTATCTCAGCATTTTGGATCTTGTTGAGGATTTCTCTGTGGCCTAAGATGTGGTCTAGTCTGGAGAACATTCCATGTGCATTGGAAAAGAATGTGTACTTTGCATCTGTAGGGTGCAGTGTACTATACATTTCTATGAGGTCAAGTTGGCTGATTGTGCCCTTTAGGTCTTCTGTATTTTTGCTGATTTTCTTTTTAGATGTTCTGTCCTTTAATGAGAGTGGTGTGTTGAAGTCTCCTACAATTATTGTGGAAATGTCAGTTTCTCTTTTCAGTGCTGTTAGAGTTCGTTTTATGTATTTTGGACCCCTGTCATTGGGTGCATTGATGTTTGTTATGGTTATGTCTTCATGATAGATCATCCCCTTAATCATTATTTAATGTCCTTCTTTGTCGTTTATGGTGGATGTTGTTTTAAAGTCTGTTTTATCTGAGATTAGTATTGGCACTCTTCTTTTTTGATAATTGTTTGCTTGATATATTTATTTCCTTTTGATTTTTAATAAATTTATGTCTTTTTTTCTAAAGTGTGATTCTTGTAGAAAGCGTGTTGTTGGATCCTGTTTTTTTATCCTTTTTGGTAACTCTCTGTCTCTTTATGGGTGCGTCGGGGCCATTTACATCCAGTGTAATTATTGATAGGTGTGAGTTTATTGCTGTCATTTTGTAGTGCTTTTTCTTGTGGTGCTGACTTTTTTTTTGTTCCTCTTACTTTCTTGTGCTGAGTTACTTTTGTTTTTGGATTTTTTTTTTCATTTCTTTTGTTTTTATAGATTTTGTTTCTACTGAGACTTTATGTTTTCCCTCTTTATTTTGTTGAGTAGGTTTGTTAACTTTCATTGTGGTTACCGTGAAATTTACCAATATCTTTCTAAGTTTGAAGCAGACTGTTATTACTTGGTATCACCTTGTCTTCCTCTCCATTAGAACGTTCTATACCTACAGTGTTTATTTCCAGGTTTATTGTTCTTATGTTGTAGTCGTTTACAGATTAATTGCTCTGATTCCCTGTTGTATTTCTTTTGGTTTTGGATAGTCCTTGAGAGTTCATTTCCTAGGGTGGTATCTGGCTGGTACGATCCTGCAACCTGGATTCAGCCTGTGAGCTGATATTGTTTGTTCTCAGATCGAAGGACTCCCTTTAATAATTTTTGTAAGTTTGGTTTGGTTTTTACATATTCCCTTAATTTCTGTTTATCTGGAAATGTCCTAATTTCACCATCATATTTGAACAAGAGTTTTGCAGGATATATTATTCTTGGCTGGCAATTTTTTTTCTTTCAAGGTTTTATGTATGTCATCCCATTGCCTTCTTGCCTGCCCGGTTTCTGTTGAATACTCTGAGCTTAGTCTATTGTTTCTCCTCTGTATGTGACTTTTGGATTTTTTTAGCTGCTCTCAGGATTCTTCGTCTTTGGTTTTGGTAAGTGTGATTATGATATGTCTTGGTGATTTTCTTTTGGGCTGTATCCTGTATGGGGATTGTTGAGCTTCTTGGACGGCCACCTTCTCATTTTTCATGATATTGAGGAAGTTTTCCATCTGCAGTTCTTCAGTGATCCTCTCTGTGTTTTCTGTTTTCTCCCCCAGTTCTGGAACTCTGATCACTTGAAGATTTTTTGTTTTGATTGTATCCCATGTAATTCTCAGGGTCTGTTCAGTTTTCTTCATTCTTTTTTCTGATTTTTACTCAGACAGAGTTGTATCCAAATGTTTGTCTTCAGTTTTGTTTGTCCTGTCTTCCACCATGTGAAACCTGCTCCTCAGCCGTTTTATGACACTGTCCATTTCTGAAATCTTGTTTATTTTTTTATTTCTAATTTTTGTTTTTGTATGATTTCTAGTTGTGAATTTATTTTTGCATTTTTTCCTGCATTATTTTCCTGAATTCTTCTTTTTTTGTCTGTATTTTCCATGAATTTGTCCGCCTTTTCCATGAATTTGTCTATTTTTTCCTCATTTTTGTGTCCTTTTGCTTCAACTCTTGGATAGCTCTGGATATTAGAGATTTGAATTCCTTATCAGGTAGTTCTTGTGCCTTTTATTCTTCTGGAAAGTCATCTTGTGTTTTATTTTGGACACCTACTGGAACCATCCTATCCTGTTTTTGTAACTGTTTTGATATTGTCTGCTGTCTTTGGGACATTTGGTAGTTATTTTTCTCTTTTTTTGATTGTAGATTTGTTCGTTTCCTTCTGATTTTTTGTCTGTGTCTCAGCAGGCAGGCTTTGTGTTCTTTGTTGTTTGCTCGTCTGTGGGCACGATACTTTTCCCCTCCTTTTCTAGTTGGCAGGGTCAGTTGCTCTGATATGGTACAGCAGGGCAGGTGTAGCTTAATAGGAGTTGCTGTGATAGGTTGTTTGTGGCTGTTTCTATGGCCACCAGGGCGGGCTGATAATCAGTGCAGGGCAGGTTCCTGTAGGCTGTGCCTGTGCTGCTTGTTGATGTGATGTTTATTGCATGGTGCAGGTAGGCAGAATGGAGGGGGTAGATTTTGATGTATGGAGCTAAGATGGGTATGGGAAAGAGGAGAGAGAGTAGAGAAGAACAGGAGCCAAAAGCATGCAAACAAACAAAAAAGAATGCTAGGGGAGCTTGCTGTTGGATGGAGAAATGAGGGACTTTGAAAATGGAGAAAAACTAAAAGAAGAAGAAAAAAAAGGAAAGAAAAAATAAATAAGTAAAAATTAGAAAGAAAAAAGAAAAGAAAGCTCCTTGGAATCCCACCGGTGCAGCTGTGAGGTCTTAGGAAGTTGCTCCCAGGCCGTGAAGTACAGCCTGGTTAGAAGGGATAGAGGTGTCACTCAGCACTAGGTATTTAGGGGACAGGAAGAGAAAGAAAGTATAGAGAGATGAGAAACTGTGTAGTGAAGAAAGACAAAATGGGACAAAGAAGGAAATGAAAACAAAACAAACAGATAAAAAAAAAAAAAAAGAAAAAGAAAATCCCACAAAAGAAAAGGAAAAACCAAAGAAGAAATGTCCTCAGGCATCCCTGTGCGCATCTGCTCAAACTTAGCGTGTAGGTCACTGCCTGGCTAGAATGGGTTCCCAATTTGAGAAAAGAAAAAGAAAACGAACAATTCAAACCGAAAAAAAAAAAAAAAAAAAACACCCCAGGATCCCAACAGGATGGCAGCATGGGCCGGGAAGCAGTCTCACATTCGAGCGACGTTTCACAACCTTTCAGGAAGAAGCAGAGATGACGTATGGAGCCAGGTATTTGAGAGAAAGGATGAGGAGGTGGTGAGTGGTAAGGAAGAAATGTGAAGAAGCGGAAAAAAGCAACACCAGCAGCCAACAAATGGCAGTTAGGGAGCTGACCAGTGCAGGCAGGTGGAATCCAGGTGACATCTGGGTGATGCTGGTGCTTCCCAGCCAAGAGACTGTGGCTACAGGAAGCAGAGCAGGCTGAGTGGAGGTGAAGATTAGTGGGGGGTGGGAAAGCGTGTATCACTGGTTACCGGTTGTTCTATCTCTTGTTGGAAGCTCCGTGAAGCTGATTTCTCGTATACCCTGTTCGCTGATCTCTGATAGGAGTCCAAGATGGTGGATCCGTGCTGTGTTAGCTGATAGGGGACCTCTGCATGTATCTCTCCTTGCTCTGTGTTCTGGGTCAGTTGCTTATTCCATTCAGTGCTTGACTGAGTTCTTTATCTCTTTATTCAATCGTTAGGGTTTCCGGATTGCTGTTTTCTCTGTTTGGCTTAGTTTTTCAGATCTTTGCTATAGAGGGACCGTGTGGTGCTTTTGGCCATAGTGACATGTTGCCTGGACGTCCTACACTATATCTTTTGTTACTTATTTTTAAGAGAAGTTCAACAGTAAAATAAAAAGTAAACTCATAATGTACAGAGAATAAAATATTTATGAAAACATTGATTAAACCAAAACTAAAGAAAAACAAGACATCAGACATACAAGAAGAAGCATCAGTCTACTAGTTCTCTCATATTTAATACAAAGAAGCAAAACCGAATGCCCTGACAAAACAGAAGAAAAGTATTTTTTGAAGTGTAGTTTATCAGCTGTTTTGTTTCTTTCTGTTTTATAAGAGCAATTGCTTAAATTATCATTAACAAATCCTTAGTACTATTTATATCATGTTTTGCTTTTATACTATACTGTTACATTGATGCTATTTTGAGTTTATGGAGAATTTGCAATTTTTGTATGTTAGACTAATGTGTCTAGTAAACTGATTGTAAGGCAAGAAATACACAAATTTGGCAGTTCTGAGCCTAATTCTGCTGCTAGGTAATTTAGAAGACGTGTCACTTTTTCACTTACCCATTATTCAGTTTGTGACTTTAGTTACCCAAGCTGAACTGTCTTAAATAGACATCGATTTTCCATTATCAATCTTCGGAAAAATTAGTATTCTTGTCAGATTTCCTCAAAACTCCTTTGGGATCATGCTTTCAGTTTGTTTCTGTTTTGATATGTGTACAATTTACCAAATCTAATGTTAAACTTTGGCGTTGTGTACCAAAGAGCTCTCACATTAAGATGTCAGAATACATGTGAAAATCACATTACAGGCAGTTGCAAGGAATATATCATTGACTTAGGCAGCGTTTGAGCTGAAGGAGTCAATAGAGATGTACTTGTAGAGGCTTTCCATTTTTCAGAGAAGAAGATTTGTGTCTTGCTCTGGTTATATAGCTAATTATTGAAACAATGGAATATAACTCATTCCATTAAGTATATCAAGACAAGATTTACCCATTCTTCATCAGTATATGCATTATTTACTATGATTTTCTTTTTTCTAATATTTCCCTGATAAGGATATAAATTTAGAAAAACATTTCCCTTTCTGTTACTTGTTTTAGTAAATATATTTCCCTGTTATATGGTCATTTCAAAATCATATAGCTTTTGTTTTCGTATTCATAGATCGATTCTTTAGTCCTGGCTGCGTTCTTACCAATACATCACATCATTCATAAGGCATCCAGGGGAAGATAAATTGAGTCATATGCAAATCCATTACATTACTAGAAAAACAACTCAAAGTGCATATCCTGAAAGGCAGAGTTTATTTTAGTTTATCATTTTAGGAGTTATGACTTCTCTTTTTCAAGTTATTTTACCTTATTTTTCTTAATCCTGCATACCTGTTGGCAGTCTAATTTTACTAAAACAAACTTGAATGACATCACTCACTTAAGAACCTATACACCATATCAAAATCCTTTGTCAGAATTCCAAAGCCCTCTATAATCTGACCCTATTTAAGCTTCTAGAGAAAAATTTATCCTTAATTTGTTCTCTAATGCACATCTTCTGATACTATCAGGGTGAATTCCTTTCTCAATACTTATCCCCACTTGCTCTGTTTATACTCATATCTGCCTTTGCTCATGTTGTCTCCTAGTATCCTTCAGAACCTAATTCATAGTTTAGTTCACAAATTATAATATGATTGTTTCATTTGTAGGCATAACTCAAAAATGTTTCATTTGTAAGTGTATCTCAAAAATGTTATCTGATTGCCTTTAAGGCCAGACAATATTTTTACTTTCTTAAACTCTACATTATGTAGTTATATTGTAGGAGATATAAGTTGTCCTGAATACATTTTTAAAAATAGTAATACTACATGGAAAGAATAAAATAAAGATCTTAAAGGGAAAAATGTTTTACTGGTGGCACACTGATTAAGAGCTCAGGCTGCTAACCAAAAGGTCAGCAGTTCGAATCCACCAGCTGCTCCTTGAAAATTCTATGGGGCAGTTCTACTCCGCCCTGTAGGGTTGCTATGAGTTGGCATGGACTCAATGGCAGTGAATTAGGGTTTCTTTAATGTGTTATTTTACCCATTACAAAATTTTGATTAAAATTATTTCAATTTCAAAGGTCCGTATTTCTTTCCATAGACAACACCATACAATGTTAGATTTGGAACATGAAAAAATATGTTGTCTACAATAATTACTTATTTCCAACTATAATTTAAAAAATACGATGTAAGCCTTTATAAAAATATTTTTTTCTACAGATAGAAATGTAATGAAATTTCAAATGATTGTTATGTCATAAAAGTGGTAAAAGAGATGATTGTTAATGAAAGAGGGTTGTGTAAAATTAGCTGAACTCTCTGATCTAATTTATAAAAATAATGCCAATTTCTTTCTTTTTAAATGCCTTCTTAAAATTATTGTACTTATTTACAAGTATATTTATAGAAATTTAGACAACTTAGAAAACTGTTGAAAGCAAAAGGAAAAAAAATCCCTCAACACAAACATGGTAAGGTTTTTTTTGTTTGTTATTTTCATGGTAAAGTTTTAACTTTTTTCTTATGAACAGAAACTTTCTGTATCGTCTTTTCCCTTTCTCTCATAAACAATTTATTCTCACAGAAAATTACCCATCTTTTCTTCACTCTAGTTTATATCATCAGCTAAATATTATCCTATCAAACATAATTTTTCAAGTATTCACCTATTGTTGAAAATTAAAGTTGTTTTGAGTAATTTTGTTAAAATAATGTGTTAAGGAACTCCTTCACCCATATATATTTGCATTTCTGACTATTTCTTTAGATAGATTTCTAGAAGATTGGTAAGTGAGCCAAATAAAGTTCAACATGTATTGCCAAATTACTTTCTGAAAAGATAATAACTTTTTACTTTTTAATAACCCATTGCCGTCGAGTCAGTTGGATTGCTGTGAGTTGGAATTGACCCAACAGCAGGTGGTTTGCATTTTTTTGGGGGGGTTTACTCTTTAATATACCTGAAATATCGTGTGCTCTGTAGTATGAGTTGCAAATCCACTTTTTTTCCTGAAATAACTTTAATTAATTTCATTTTTAGAGAAGTAATTGGGGTTCCTGTTTGTTTCTAATACCTCATTACATACCAAAAAAACCAAACTTGTTGCTGTCAAGTCTGTTCCAACTCATAGCGACCCTATAGGAGAGAGTAGAATGGTCCATAGTGTTTCCAAGGAGCGGCCGGATGATTTGAACTGCTGACCTTTTGGTTAGCAGCTATAGCTCTTAATCACTGTACCACCAGGGCTTCTCATTACATACAGAAATCTTTTATTTTATAAATTATGTTTCAGGCCTTTTCTATTCCAGCGATGCATTTGTATCATAAACTGAATATTATCCTATCAAACATAATTTTCAGCTATTCGCCAATTTTAGAAAATTAAAGTTGTTCAGAGTATTTTTCTTAAAATACTCTAGTACCAAAATATTCTAATTATTCTAGAATTAGAATACTTACTAATATTTGGTAGGACAATATACCTTCTCTGTGTCCCTTTTTTAAAATGATAAAATTATGTCTAATTTCCAAATGAGCTTTAGAACCATTTTTCCCCGAAATCAACCCCAACTGGAATTTTAGAAAGAAAAAAAAAAAATCTAGGTTTAATGTGTTTGGGAATGAATTTAGTCTTTCAATTAGGGATAACAGTGAGGCTTCATAGTTTTGTTGTAAAGAGATCTCTAAGTAGTATATATTTGCTTTTACTAGTATAATCTTTTTTTATAGATTGTACATTATATTTTCTGGCTAATTGCTTACAGAAAATTATTTTCAAGAGATGTTTTTTATCAACTGTTTTACTTATTTTTAAAATTTTATTTAAAAATCCTTGTGGATTCGAACATTAGTCAAATATTTAGATTTTAGAACTTTTAGACTGTATTTTTCGGTTAGTATTTGCAGTTGCAAAGGTAAGTCAGTTGTTCAATTTTGATCATAAAAACATTTTAAAAATCAGCATTTCTTTTATTTTGGAAAACATTATTTATTATTAGCATTTATGATATTTGTTATTTGGATAATAGTAGTATTTATGATAATAGTAGTGTTAATATTTTTAAATGATCACATTATTTAAGTAAATGAATAACTACCTATGGATTTTTTTCCCCTATTCCTTTTCTATTCCCTGTAACTAAAATGGTCCAATGTATGGCCACTTTTTTCAGAAATAACTGGAATATATTCTACAATCTCTGTTAATTAATTGTTACTTTAACAAACATATAATGAACAATTATATGCCCATGCACTTGAAATAAAACAGTAGAACAGGACCTGTCAAAATCCCTGCTCCTATGAAGCTCACATTCTAGTTGCCAAGAAAAGCCATAAACAATTAAATTACTAACATTTCAGGAGAAGGAAAATTTTTAGATGGACGGTCAGCAAGGGCCTTTCTGAGGAGTGATGTTTGTGAAGAAATAAGCCATGCAAAGATGGGAGTGTCCGGGGAGAGAGCATTCTAGGCAAGAAGAGCTAGGGTGTTTCAAGAAGGCCAGTATAGCTGCAGCATAGTGAGCAAGTGGAAGGTGTTAAGAGATGAGGTCAGAGAAGTAGGCAGTGGCCAGAACATGAAGGATATCATAGGCCATAGTAAGGAATTTGTATTTTATTCTAAGTGTGAGAGGACTTTGACCAGGGAAATGATGTGGTCTTTGTTTTTTTCAAAACATAATTAAAGACAAACTTGATGGATTTATATTACCATATACCAAGACCCATTGAAATAGTGTGGTATTGGTGCAGGTATAGATAAGTACACCAAAGAGAGAGAAACGATTCAATAAAAAGTGCAGGTACAAACCTAAACTTACACAATAACATCATCTATGACAAGATGGCCATGCAGTGCAGTTTTGAAAGGACAGTTTCGTCTACATTAATTGGATAGCCTCTGCCGCCGCAAAAAAAGTATTTGGCTCCTACCTCACAGCATTCTCAAAAATGAATCACAGATGAATTTCAGATATAAATGTCAATGGTAAGAAGATAAAGCTGTTAAAAAAAGGTAGGAGAACATATTCATGAATGAACTCCAAGTAGGCAAACATTTCAAATATAGGACATGGGAAACCCTAACTGTAAAGCAAAAAAATGATAAATTGGAGCATACTAATCTTAAGAACTTCTGTTCATCAAAAAGATAGCATTAATTGACCCAACAGACAAGCTACAAAATGAGAGCATATATTTGCAATATATATGACAGAGAAATTATATCCAGAATATGCATAGAACTCAACCCAATTTAAAAATGGCCAAAAAACTGCACAGACATTTTACAAAAGGGGATATCCTAATGGCCAGTAAGCGCATGAAAATGTGACAATTTCATTAGTCATCAGCGAAATACAAATTATGACATGATACCACTGCACATTCACCAGAATATCTAAAATTTGAAAATTAAAAAAATATTAACAATACCGTATATTGACAAGGATGTGGATTAACTTTAACTCTCATACAGTGCTAGAGAAGTATAAGTTGGTACAGTTTTGGAAAATCATTTGGCAATGTCTCTTAAAGCTGCACATGCACTTATCCTATGACCCCACAATTCCATTCTACGGTATACCCAGAGTATGTACATATATTCGCTTAAGGACATATATAAAAACGTTCCTAGCAGCACTATTAGCAATGACCCCAAACACAAAACTACCCAAATCCATCAGCAGTAGAATATGAAAATACATTGTGCCATATTTACACAATGGGATACTATATAGCAATAATTACTAGTGAACTAAAAATACAGTCTGAATGAATCTTACAGATAGAATATTGAGACAAGGAAGCCACACATAGAAGAGTGCATGCTGTATAATTCCATTTATATATGGTTCCATATCAAGTAGAACTAATCTATGATATTTATAAACTCAGGATAATCGTTAGTTTTTGGAGGAGCAGGTAGTGCCTAGAATGGGACATGGGAGGACTTCTGGGATATTTTTGATGCTCTGTTTCTTGATCTGGGTGCTAGTTACATGGATATGTTCTTACAATTTTCTTAACATATACACTTAGGATCTTTATACTTTTCTTTATGTGTACATGTACACATACATTTGCAGGAGAAAGATGTGGCAGTCTGCTTCTGTAAAGTTTTACGGCCTTGGAAACCCTGTGGGGTAGTTCTCCTCTATCCTGTAGGGTTGCTATGAGTCAGTCGACTCGATGGTAATGGTTTTGGGGTATACAAACATTAGTAAGTGTTAGGAATTTATTATTGTATCTAGGAAGGGGAAATGTATAGAGACTGTAAAGTGTTTTCCAGACACGACTATGATCTATTTTTCTTTACAGGTAAAAGTGTTGAAATAATTGTCACAGAAGAGTCAATAAGCAATTGAGCCAGTTTTTTCTTTTATCACTTACCTTTTTGTGTGTATGTGTGTTTTTTTTTCTTTAAATAGGTAAAGTATGCATGTCCTTGATCTCATATTTTGGCAGAAATGTAAAGTAACCGTGATGAAAGTATCAAATGCATACCAATAATATAGACTGGTAATTTAAGAGTTTGTACTTCAAACTTTTAGCCTAATCCTGTCTTAGATAAACAACTGATTTGTAGTCTCTTTAAATATTTGTTGAATAAAATAGCTAAGTGTAGTGTGTCCTGTGTGTCTGGCAAATTGACTACTTCTAGGAACTCTGGTGGCACAATGGTTAAGCACTCAGCTGCTAACCGAATTGTTGGCTGTTGGAACCCACCAGTGGCTTCTAGGGAGAAAAGATGTGGCAATGTGCTACTGTAATGATTACAGCCTGGGAAGCCCTATGGGGAAGTTCTGCCCTGTTCTATAGGGCTGTTGTGAGTCAGAATAGACTCGACAGCACACAACAGGAGCAACAACAGTGAACATTAGAAAGAAAGTAGTTTATATTATGTAATTATTATCAACTTGGAGTAATGCACATTTAATAAACAAATACTTTCCGTAATCAGTGTTTCAGGAAAATTCTTGAGTTTAGAAACTTTTAGACTTACACAATACTTGAATTTTTCCTTTAAGTATAAGCTCAGGGCATTTGTATCACAGTTCCAGGTGACACATCATAGTCTATGTGAATTGGAACCCTGTAAACCTGCCAGTTTTGAAAAGTAATAACCCTGACAATGGCAAAAAGATTAAAATGAGAATTTCTTTTGAGATTTTTTTCATAGTTTCTAGTTAAATATTGTTGTCCATTTTCATTCCTTGTTGGCCATTTTTGGAATCCTTTTTAGAAGTTTTAAGACACATTAGAAGAAAAAATAGTTGATAAGACAGAGAAGTTATTAAGTGTAAGTAGAAAGGTTAAAAACATGAAAACAATGAAATTGATATTAAGGTAATTAAGGTAGAATGATATAAACATGAAATAAATATAGTGTCAGACTGTGGGTTTGTTTTTGAAGATAAAAGCAAATATATGGATAAAGTAACCATGATGGAGGTATTAAATGCATACGAATAGTATAGATTAGTAACTTAAAAGTGATGGTGCAGTAGTTAAGAGCTATGGCTGCTAACCAAAAGATCAGCAGTTCAAATCTACCAGCTGCTCTCTGGAAACCCAATGGGGCAGTTCTACTCTGTCCTGTATGGTTGCTATGAGTAGGAATCAGCTCCACAGCTATGGGTTTGGTTTGGATACTTAAACTAAGGAGCCTTGGTGACACAGTGGTTAAGTGCTTGACTGCTAGCCAGAAAGGTCGGTGGTTCAAACCTACCAGCCACTCTGCAGGAGAAATATCTGTCAGTCTTCTTCTTTAAAGACTGCAGCCTTAGAAGTCCTGTGGTTCAGCTCTGTTACGTCCTATAGGCTATAGGGTCCCAATGTGTTGGAATCTACTCTGCAGCAGTGGGTTTGGTGTTTTATACTTAAACTGATGATACAAACTTTTGGCTATATGATTTTGATATAGTATAATTGTTCAAGTATTTATTTAATGTTTAACTTGATCCTGGTTATATGAATTTTCAAATTTAAACCAGTTTTGCTTAGACTTATAAAAATAAATGATTGACATTGATATTAATTTAGAGCTGTCTTAACCATTTTAATTCTCTATTAAATATTAACATTTGTAATACTAGAATAATTCGACTAAAAGCAATATGACATTATCGTATTACACTATTTTAGTAATTGACAGTAGCTCTTTCAAAAGAGTGACTACTTGCAAATACTATCTATTGTGTATTTATTAACCATGACTTTTATAACAGCATATTATGCATAATCTAATTATTTTGGATTTGAAGGTATTAAGCATGATAACTGGTGAACTTGTAGTTCCTTTTAATAATAGTGTCACTTCCACTTCTTTCATCAATGTTTGATAGAGAATACTTTTCATCTGTTTTAGCAATATCATTTATCAGTATTTTTACCTGACTTGTTTTTAAATAAAATTTGTAGTAGGGAATTTAAAACTTTAAAACATTTTAAACAAAAGTGTACTTTTCTTCCAGTGTGTTTTATTTTAAGCAGCATTTTGTGTTCATTTATTGTTCGGAAGCACTGGTATTTTCTTCTGAATTTATTGCCATTTGCACTAGCTGTTTCCATGACAACAGGTTTTCTCATGCATGCTTCAAGATCATTTTTAAAAATCAGATTCCTTATTTTAATTATGTGTTAATATTTTTTAAAAAGTATTACCAATTGATTTATCAGGCGTGGTCCCCCTTTCCCTGTTTGAAAGCATTACATTTAATGTAAATTGTAGCATTTAAGACATATTTTATATACAGTCTTATTGGCAGACAATTACTCATTTTTGTGTAAATTTTCTAACAAATTCATTAAGTAAAACCTTTAAGTTTAATATCCTTCATTATACTTTACAAGAAGCAGTTTGAACTTAGTATGTTTTAAAACATAATAAAAATGTACTTTCTACTAAATTCTAAATAGTCATTGTTAGGAGCATTTTGTGTTGTTACAATATAGAAGGCAAAATACAGTTAAGCATTATGTAAAGTTCCAAGTGTCCATTAATGGTTTCATGAATGGAAAGTTAGACCAATCTGTAATATTGCAAAGAAAATTATGCTTTTCTAGGTATTGTAACCAGTAGACATACACATTTATTGTTAGGTATTCTAAAAATATCCTTTAGGCACTTCAGAATTAGTTACAGGTAAAGGTAGCCTGGAAAGAGAAACTAAGATCTCCCCATAAATAATTTTGTATCATTGTTTTATTGAACATGAGATAATTATATCAACAAAATAAATGTATTATCTTCTGCATACTGTGTAAATTAGAAGTAAATACCCGTAAACCCATTGCCAACTCATAGCCACCCTATGGGACAGAGTAGAACCTCCTGCATAAGGTTTCCAAGTCTGTAAATCGTTACGGAAGCAGACTGCCACATCTTTCTCCCATGGAGCGGCTAGTGGATTCCAACCATCTTTTGGTTAACCAACCTTTTGGTTGGCAGCCGAGCCCTTAACCACTGTGCCACCAAAGCTCCTAAATTAGAAGTAGATAATATATTTGATGCCTCTTTAAATAAAATCTGCGTATAAGAGCTATGGAGACACGTATTGTTATGCTTTGGAAATCATGACAAAACTAGAGGTAGCAAAACCAAACTTGAAGAACTTTTCTGTTGTGTAAATTCATTAATTATTATATTCAGTGTGTGTTTAATTAAATATAGCTATTTAATTAAAATACTTACATCTTTTAATATGGATATTATAGTTAAGCAATTTAATGAAATTTGACTGTAGTGTCTTTCATGTGGTTAATATTGCATAATTTAAAACATTGAGAATTTAGCAATTTAATACCTAATATTTATTTTCACTTCAGAAAAATGTCATATATATATGCATGTGTGTATGTGTATTTATATATATAAAATGGATCCCTCATTGAAATATTCACTATGCTTATATGGCACGGTATACGAATTACATAAGTTCATTTGCTTATCTAATAATAGTTAAACTGCATGAAATATGGTGGCAAGAAAGTTTTATATTGCCTTGTGCAACTTTTTCATGACTTCTGAGCAAAAATTAGTCACTTTCAAAGAACAATTAATTGTTGAAAGCAAAAATTTGAAAGGTCAATATAAATTATACTTTGGTTAATAGACATTAGTGAATTTAAGGAAATATTGCAGAGATGAGGAATCTTAGAACTTACTCTAGTGGACATACATTATCTCATTAATTATTTGCAAAATATTATTTGATTCTAAATCTATTTTAATTTTATTTTATTTTAGTTTTCCATTTATAAAACAATTAGGCATGTTTTACTTTGCATCTTTACATTTTCCTTGCCCCTTCTGATGTCCTAATTAAATGTGTCATTTCTCTAAAGCAGAGGTTCTTAACTTGGGGTTCAAGAAAAATTACATCATTTTTTGCATTAACCTTTATCAGAAGTGTAGGATATCTGTCAATTATGAAAATAGACAAGAAACCACAATAGTATTTGTGGTATCAGTGACATCACTAAGAATAGAATTCACAGAGATTTTAATATTGCATTACAGTTGTTGAAGATAACTGGAAATGAGTTTATGTTTCAGTAAAACTTTATTCACAAAAAATAGGTAGTGAGCTAGATTTGGCCTACAGGCCCTAATTGCCTGATTCCTGCTTTAGATTATTCCCTCATAATCACCATCTCTGCTTATATCTCTAGTTTTACTTCTTGCTCCTTTATAGTCAAGAGTATTTCTCCAAAAAAGGTTGAAAATCATTGTTAAATAATTCAGTAGTAGCACTGACTTTTCTTAGTTCATAAACTTGACCTTAAAAGCAGTTCCAAAAGAAGTCGTAATTAAATATTTTTGAATAATTCTGGAAAAAGTACATAACTTCCCAATAAGACAGATTTGAAGCAAAATACATACTCATATTTAAACTTTGGCAATATTCTCTTTTTAAAAATATGTTTACATTATATAGCAGTATTTCCCAGGATATAGTCTGTGGAACAATAATTAACAAGATCCTCCATGAAAATGATGTTCTATGGTCAAGCAGTTTGAAAAATCCTAGATGCTGCATTTCCTTCTAAAAATTTATGATGCATACACTAAATGTTTTGAGCGTAAATAAACAATCTTGTTCATTGATTTTAGACCAGTATTTCCCATGCTTATTAGACTATAAAGTCTCTTTTAATCAAAATCAATCTCTTTCTTTCTCTTTCCCTCTCTCATGGATGCATACACACACCTTAAAACCTATCAGTGAACTTAGGATATTACTTTAAACAGTGTTTCCAAATCTATAAATTGTGAGATGATTAAAATCTAAGGAAGACTTAAAGTTTTATCTAATCAAGTAGACACATGATGTTGTTTTGGTTATTGGTTATATTTCATGTAAATGAGAAAGACATACAAAGAGATATTGGAATTATTTCCTAAATAAGTTGAATTCCTACTACTATTCCAGCAAATAATCTGAAATACTTCTGTTTTTTAGTACTGGGGATGTTAATTTTGCATGCTTTCTGTTCATCTGGGCAGTTTAGCCATGCATGTTACATAGCCTTGAAAGCATTAGAAGTCATTTGTTAGAAAGGTAAAAATAAATCCTAAAGAGAAATTGTATTTACTCATTGATTTATTCAACAAATAGTTGAGCATCTCAAATGTGCCAGACACTGTGCAAGGTGCTAGAGATCAAGTTCCCAGGTTCATGGGATACAGTCTTATGGAGGACACTATCAAGTTAATTAAATGGTCATTTGCAACACAATATGATGTTTTCTTTTGGGCTTTTTATTTTGCAAGTGATGTTTCCTTATACAGTCTGTTCTGAATCATTGAACCAACAGTATCCAGTCTGGTTTGTCTATTTATCTTTATATATCAATGTGTAATGATATTTGAATATGTTTATTTAAAAATTAATTTTGTCAAAATTGTTTATATTTTAATGAAAATGTTAAAAAAACTCTAATAACTCCAACACTAGTATTTCATTTTATGTTTGAGTAACAGCAAAAAATAAAAGACATTTGATAAACTGTATTTACAGCCTTTTGTCCACAATTTCATTCTGCCCTTGTATTCCATATTGTTTAGATTATAACAGTGAAATACTTCCATGTTGACTCTTAGTTGAGTTTTTTCACCTTCTCCTTAATCCTTCTTACTTTCTTTTAACCGTTCTCATTCTCCCTTTTTTTTCCCATTTTCCTTCTGCCACATTTTGAGAGCTTTTAAAAAAAGATTATATCTTTGGACTTTATAACTTTTAACTTTATTATTTAGTTTTAATTCCCACCTTTTATGTTTATCATTTCATATTATTTATTAAATAAGATCCTTTAGAAGTTTCCTTGTACTGGGAATAGTGTTTATAAACAATGGATATTCATATTCAAAACCAAAAAAACCAAACCCATTACATTGAGTCGATTCCAACTCATAGTGACCCTATAGGACAGAGTCAAACTGCCCCATAGGGTTTCCAAGGAGCGGCTGGTAGATTCGAACTGCCCGCCTTTTGGTTAGCAGCCAAACACTTAACCACTGCACCACCAGGGGCCCATATTATCATTTATTATTTACCTCTTTGTCTTAACATTCTAAAACCACCAACCAAGACATCTGAGGGAGGCTAATTAGATGAAGGCAGGGGCTATTATGTTCTTAGTTTGTATTTCTTTTCTCAAGTCCATAGCAGGAAATCAAAATCAATTTTCATTCATTGAATCAACCATAAAGCAAAAATGATAAATCTCTTTTTCCTGAATTCCCCCTTTCATTGAATGTTCTTAGAGCTCTTTGTCTCTGATCACTTTACTCTTTTTTTTTCATTTTCTTCCTATACTTCTATTTACTCATATTCCCTAAAGATCTAGCCTCTATACAGTTATCTGTCTATATTGTATGCTTTTAATAAAAGCCCGTATTAATCTTTAAAAAAAGCCTTTGAATGCCAGTACTAAAACTCTACTTCATCTTCACATCTCAAGAGTGTATCACATTCACAATATGCCCAGCTAAACTTACTTTCTCCATCTAAGACCTTCTTCCTTTTATGTACCTTATTCTGTCGACTGCATTACCATCATCTCAGTCATAGAAGTTTAGAACTTTGAGGTTAACTTTTAATCTTCCTTTCCCATTGCTTGTCATATCCAGTCAATCGGTAAGTTTTGACGGCTTTACCTTTCAAATATATTTTCCATCTCTTCAGATGCAAACTGTTCAGACTCACTGCAACTAATCAATTTTTATTGAGTCTTACCTGGATTGTTGAATACATTTTTTATTTTATTATGGTAAAGTATATATAACAAAAAATGCCATTTTAACCATTTTTGTGTATATGATTCAGTTGCATTATTTTTACCATGTTGTGCAATAGTCATCACTATTCATTTCCAAAAGTTTTTCATCAACTCAAACAGAAACTAAACACCCCTTAAGTAGTTACTTCCCATTTGCTACATATATTTCTTCAACACCCCCCAAATTCCTGATAACCATTAATAAACTTCTGTCTTTATGCACTTATCTAATCTAGTGATTTCATATAAGTTGGATCATACACTATTTGTCCCTTTGTGTCTGACTTATTTCACTCAGCGTAATTTTTTCATTGTTCATCCATGTCGTAGCATGTATCAGAACTGTATTTCTCTTTATGGGTGAATAATATGCTATTGTGTTTATACACCATACTTTGTTTATCCATTCATCTGTTGATGGACACTTGAATTGTTTCCAAGTTTTGGCTATTGTGAATAATGCTGCTATGAACATTGGTGTACAAGTATCTGCTTTTAAGATCTTTGGGTAAATACTTAGGAGTAGAATTGTTGAGTCATGTAATTCTATGTTTAACTTAACCACCAAACTGTTTTCCATAGTGGCTGCACCATTTTACATTCCCTGTAGCCATGTAAGAGTGTTCCTGTTTCTCCACATACTCACCAACATTTGTTATTTTCTGTTTTTCTGATAGTAACCATCTAGTGGGCGTAAAGTAGTATCTCACTGTGGTATAGATTTGCATTTCCCTAAAGACTAATGACTTTTTAATACTTTCTTAATCTCCATATCACCAGTCTCACTTTTTTCCGTGTATGTTGTGTAAATATAACTATGATACTGCATGCTCCTGCTCAAAGTATTCAGTGTTTCTTTCTCATTGATTACCGTTAATTTAGGCTCTATAATGTAGTATTTGAATCTCTCTGCTTACTATTTTTTAAAAAATACTTCTATGAGTATCCAAACTTTACTCATTTTTTAAAACCTAGCCTAACTTAATGTTATAGTCTACATAAATGCTTTCTTGAGATGCCTTTTCCTTTGTCTGATTCTTTCAAGGCAAGGAGACACTACTGTGTTTATTTCATCATAACACCTAACATAATGCCTTAGACATAGTAGGTATTCAATAAGTATTTTTGAATAACTCTAAGAATTGATATATGCATGAACAAATGAATGGTTTTCTCCATTGTATTGTTAGAGACATAACTATTTGATGTATTTCCCTTAAATACAATTTAAAAAATCATTTTTAACTTGTCATTATTCTTTACTCCTCATTCAGTTTAATCCTATCCACTTTTTTCCCACCCTTTTATTTAATACTGATTCCCAGTTTGGCCTATTCTGGATGGACTGATTTGCTAATCAGTACAACTTTCATATATTTAAACATACGTACTTCAGTTACTTTTGCTTTTTTATTTTAAAATGGTATGCTCCAAGTCATCCCATTCATTTGTTAATTAAATTCTTTTCTTAGGATTATTTTCTGTTGCATATAATTTTATCATCTCTATGAAAATTCTTTCCATCACATTGGAATAGTATGTTTAAAATGTGTAAAATAAAAACAGGTAAAATGGAGATAAATGGCTTTTTGTGTATGTTTACAAATTGTGTATGTGTGATTAAAAGTTTCTCTTGGTTGAATTTTGGTGCTAATCAGACCCGTAAAGGATAATAGAATGGTTCTGTTCTTAGATCATATAATCAGTTAGAACTTTTTCACATCACCATAAATATTTATGGAAATTTGTGACTTAAACCCAAGTTCTTTTTTTTTTTTTTCCATCAAGCTACTAGAATCAAGAACTTCTTCACTCTCTAACCTTAAAGGAAGAACAAAGTTATTTTAACATACTTGAAAATTATATATTAAGTCTGTAAGAACATTTCACTTTATGCCCACTAAAGAAGATTTTAAAATAATGCTATTTTTAGAAATAAATTAATATAAGACTACTATATTCATCTTTGTGAGAGAAACCAAACAATGACCTTATCTCTTGTACTCAGTGCCATATTAGTCTATTTCGGAATACAAAGTTGACTTGTACAGAGTTAAAATAATATACTTTAAATTAATATGAAAAACATATTTATCCAAAGGTTACTAAACTCTCAAATATAGTACATAGTTTCTTTTAAATAATAGAAAATTTAGGAGATCACATACATTACTGGAAGCATTTGTTTCTTTCCTCCTATATATTTGATGAAGCCATTGTTATGCTAAAGAACTGGTCTTGTTTAGCACAGAATTTGCAAGCTGTAAAGGACTTCTAAAGGAGCCCTAGTGGCACAGTGGTTAAGTGCTGAGCTTCTCACCTCCAGGTCAGCGGTTTATACCCACCAGCTGCTCTGCGGGAGAAGACAGCAGCAGGTTTAGTTTTTGGGAAAGGACATCAGAGATGATTTAGGCTAGTATTTTTATAGCTATGGAAAACGCAGTCTAGACAGGTGACTTGCCTAGGAATACTTTTCTTCCTCTAATCGAGATTTTAAGAATTTTAAGAATTTGTTTATCCCTTTCAAAAGCTTACTTTTTTTTTAATTGTTATAAAAATGTAGATGGCACATTTGCGAATTTAGCCTTTCTCACATATGTAATTCAGTGAGACCATATCAATCATGTTGTGCAACCATCACCAATATTCATTGCCATGTTTTCCATCACTGTAAATAGAAACTGAATGCGTCCTAAGCTATGATTCCCTTTTCATCCTCCCTTCCGCCCTTGGTAACCACCATTAAACTCTGCTGTCTGCACATTTGTCTATTCTTAGTGTTTCATATTAGTGAGTTCATACAATATTTGTCCTTTTGTGACTGACATTTCAGCATAATGTTTTCAAGATTTATCCTTGTATGGCATGTTTCAGGACTTTGTTTTTATGGCTGAGTAAGATTCCATTGTATGTATGTACCACATTTTTATTCATACAACTCAATAGCTTACTTTTTTTTCCCCAAAGGAAGATATCTTCATCACAGATGTTTTGTGTGGTATTTTTAATGTATGAAATTATAATCACTATAAGGTAATACACATTTATGGTTTAGTTTTGTTTATGGATGTTCTAACATAGAGGGTAACAGGAGGAATGAATGGTTACCTGTGACTATACTAAAATAGACAGCAGGAAATTTACACACTTGCTGATTCTGCTACATGATTCTTTATTTAGAATACTGGTTTGATCTGAACCAAGGCTATTTAAAAATGTGTGTTTCCAAAGGATAGAATTCATGAAATTCTAAAATAAAAAGATATATATTAAACATTGTATAGCATCTGTAATTTTACTTATTACTTCCAAATTTATTTCAGACAACTTTATAAAAAACATTCTAAAAATTTGAATCAAGACGAGATGGCCTTCTTTAGCTACAGTAATACAGAAAGTAGCAGCCCAACCTGAACAAAAGGCTGCTTAGCAGGAAATATGCTTCAATCATCAATTCACATCTATTATCTACTGTGACAGAAATCATCATGGCATGCCATGTAGAATCTAGTTTCCGCATTAACCTGTTTTCGACTTACTGAAATGAATTACACTTAGGCATTTTTTGCAGTCATCCCAATTAAGTAGATGTGCCCTTTATTAGATTGCTTTTTAAGTAAATTTCTTAAAGTTTGGAAATTGTGCTAATCTCTTGTTTATTAAAGTATAAAACAAATTCTGCCTTATGACAAATCACTTCTTAAGGAATTTTGAATCTGTGATGCTATTCACTTTAGCACACAGCAACAATGCTACTGTTCAGTTTAGAAATTGTAAACTACCAGTTCTGAGATTCACCACATTAAACTAGAGCTCTAAGGCATCCTGTCTTAGTCAATAACAGAAATACCACAAGTGAATGGCTTTAACAAAGAGAAATTTATTCTCTCACAGTGTAGCAGGCTGCCAGTCCAAATTCAGGGCATGAGCTCCAGGGGAAAGCTTTCTCTCTCTGTCAGCTCTAGAGGAAGGTCCTTGTCATCTATCTTCCCTTGGTCTGGGAGCATCTCAGTGCAGAAACCTCAGGTCCAAAGGACGTGCTCTACTCCTGGCACTGCTTCATGGTATGAGGTCCCCACTCTCTGCTTGTTTCCCTTTCCTTTTATCTCTTGTAAGATAAAAGGTGGTACAGACCACACCGCAGGGAAAGTCCCTTTACATTGGATCAGGGATGTGACTTTAGTAAGGGTGTTACAATTGCACCCTAATATTCTTTGACATAAAATTACAATAACAAAATAGAGGACAACCAGACAATAATGGGAATCATGGCCCAGCCAAATTGGTACACACATTTTTTGGGGGATATAATTCAATCCATGACACATCCCAACTGCTAATATGTACAAATGAGCCCTTTGACACATGTTAAGTAATCCTTTTATATGACTAGTTTGCTTGGTTCAAGTACCAAAATAATTTCAGGAAAGTTCAGATAATTATTGAAGAATTAATTAAAATTATTCCAGATTTTTATTTTGATTTTATTTGAGAATCAGGTACCTAATACCAAATATAATGTGTTGACGGCCCTTTAAAGCTGTTGTTTATCTTTCTGTCTGCAGAGGCCATAAGGGTTAACTTAAGCACTGGTCAAGTTTTTCTTGATTGCTGAGGACCAGAGGACTCATGAGAGATGAAGTGGACTGTGATTTTAATCCAGCAATGTGGCTTTACTTTGGTTAAGCATGAAAAATTTCTGGATTTCTTAAAGCAAATTTTTTCTCCAAGTGTATTTTACTGAGGTTGAACTTAACTGCCATTTATTAACTCAAGATCCAAACTAGCCTTCTAAGGTCTACTGGAGTAATTTTACATCCTAGAAAATTACCTGGCATAATTCAAAAATTCCATAAATTCCTAACCTGGAAAAATGTTTAGACTAAAGAAAGAGCAGAGTTTATTCAGGTGTTAATAACACTGCATTAGATTTAGAATGAGATTTCTAAGAATGATATCTGGTTTCTAAGACATGGCAAATAACATAGCATTTATTACAAGGCTATAATGACTATATCTTACATATTCTGTCTACTTTTGTATATCTGATAATGCTGTTTGGTTATAGTTTGGTTTAAATGTTTATTAATGTTCTTTGATTACTCAGGCAGTGTATTTCTAGATGAGCATCTAGTTTTTGTATAATTGTTTTTGAAATTAATTTTTAAAAATTTCACTAAATATCCAGTTTTTAAGATTTTGAAGTACTTTAATACAAATGCTATAAGGAAAATGAGATTGTTTTTTAAGGCTCTTTAAACTTGAGTCCTGTTTTTCTAAATGAATTGTAAATTATCAGATGGAGTAAGCTATATGAAATAACCGTGTTTTAATTATTTATAATGGTGTTATTTTATTTGTTAATATACATTATGAGTCTCAAGAAACACATGATTATTACAGGAAAATTTTAAAATACAGTTAAACAAAAATAAGAAAAATTAGACTGTATCATACTGCTCAAACAATTATAACATTATTTATATACAGTATATTTCATACTTTTTCTCATACATACACACTTGTATCTTTTACACATATATATACAAATGTGTGTGTGTATATATATGTATATGGGATTGTTCTTAGTAGAACTCAAGGAAAGCTGTTTCAGTTTACTGTTCCTTATTCATAAATTATATATAAATACTGTTCCAGTCATTCATGTTGTTGATTAAGTTCAGATATGTAATAATGGTTTGGTTCTGTGCTTATTTTTATATTTGAGCTTGCCTTTTAGCCTCTCTGAATGCTGTTTACTATAGGCCTCCCTTCAGTTATACCTGTAGTCATTTGTTTTACCTGAGCCTGGCACATTCTAACTCTTAAGCTGAAGTTTCTGTAGTCACCACTACCTGGGATCAGAGGCCTTTGCTGTCTACTACTTAGGACAAGTGGAAGAATGGAAGATGCATAGGCTTAATTCGTTTTTCTCTTCCTGCACACTGTTGCAAAGAACTGCGCTATATTTTGCTCCGGCAACCCTCCCTCACTTCTATTTGTTGCCTAAGAGCTTGAACCAGCATCTGTCTTCTGGGATTTTGTGGCTTTACCTCCCTCCTTATTTCATTAATTGTTGTTTGTTCGTTCAGCAGTTATTTGTTGGATACCTCCTATGACTACAGCACACTTCAAAGCACTGAAGATATGGTAGTAATAGCAGTAATAAGTCATACAAGGTTACTACCATTAAGGGAAGAGAAATAATCGAACAAATAATGCATAAAATAAGTATGATTTTACAAAAGTGTAATTTAGTACTAGAGTTGCAGGTGGGTGAGGGGGACATATAGTACCTGCTTTAGTAGAATGGCTGTCTTCCTTATTCAGGAATTTTTTATAAGTTCTGATCCAGTAAGATAGATTTCTAAGAATTTGAGATAAGGGAAGGGATATTGAAATGGTTCCCTTATATTGATCAACTTCTACCTTTGTTTAATATGCAAAGCATCACTGAAAAAATTGGAAATATATTCATGTTGACTCAGGTTTTCATATATGTGTATAAATAATGTGATGTAAATAAGTAAGTGTAAAGTCATCCCAGAACCACTAAAATGGACCTTGAATGGACATTTAATGGAAAAAAAAAAATCTTCTGAGTATTTTTGTGATACCCATATCTAGGATGTATAGTGTTGTTACAGGCTGTGTTGTGGACCATGAGGCTAGTTCATTGACATTTACCTGACATCAGAAAAATCAACTGAAATTCTACAAGTGAGTAATGAATGGTGTGGTGCTGTTTATAAGTAATGAATGACAGCTTTTATCTAAATTTTAAATGATTAATATGCTTTACAGTGAGTCTGGTTCAGAACATATTATGATATACACCCTTTATTTTGAATATAAAGAGAGATTTGCAGTTTATATTAAAGGAAAAGCAGCTATTCTTTACTCTCACTAAGTACTGAACAACTATTTAAGACATGTTATCAAAAAGGTGCTAAACATACCCTGGGTGGTGCAAATGGTTAACATGCTCCACTGTTCACCAAAAGATTGGTGGTTTGAGTCAACCCAGTGGTGCCTCGGAAGAAAGGTGTTGGCCTTCTACTTCGGGAAAATCATCCATTGATAATCCTGTGGAGCACAGTCCTACTCTGACACACATGGGGTTGCCACGAGTGGGAATTGATTCCATGGCATCTGGTTTAAACATGCACAGGGTACTACTCCATGTTTTGGTTTTTCCTGATGTTCTGCTATGTTCTTTGTTTTTGTTTTTTGTTTTTCATTTAATTCATCATAAACATCTTTTCATGCCAGCATGTAAAGATCTGTATCATAAATTTAATTCTAGTTTATCTCATGATGAATCACAGTTTATTTAGCTAACATCCTGTTGTTGAACTTTTAATTTAATTTTTTTGCTGTTAGGAAAAAATGCTGCCATGAACAATTCTGTATTTGCATCTGTACACTTTTTCAGTTGTTTTCTTGTGATAAATGTTTAAAAATATGCAATAACTGGGTCAAAATACTTTTGATACGTTTTGTTAAATTGCCCTCCAGAGTGTGCCAGCCAATAATTCCAACAGAATTGTAGTAGAGCACCCATTTCTACATATTCATGCCAAATCTTTGTAATTATTTGCCATTCAGAGGCATATAGGGGTATTTGATGGCTGTTTGATTTGCTTTTTTGAATACAAATCAACTTGAATATTTTTGCATTTGATTATTGAGTCAGACTTTCCTTGCTCTCTCCCTCATCACCCTTCCTTTCTCTTTGCTTTCTTATTCTGGTGTGGTCATGCCAGCGTATGTATGCATGTGGGTATGTGTATAAGAGAGTGAGGGAATTGGCCATTCATGTTTTTAGCTCATTTTTTTTCTGGTTTATGCCTGTCTTTTTCTTAAGGATTTTTAAAGCACTATAAATAGTAAATAATAAAAGTCCCTGGTGGTGCAGATGGTTAAGCACGCGACTACTAACTGAAAGGTTGGCACTTCAGATCCACCCAGAGGTCGCCTCAGAAGAAAGGACTGGAAATCTACTTCTGAAAGATCAGTCATTGAAAACCCTATGGAGCAGTTCTACTCTGACACACATGGGGTCTCTATGAGTCAGAATTGACTCCATGACAACTGGTTTGGATATATTAAGTAATAAGTACTAGATACCAATCTAGTATTTAACACATGTATTGCAGATTCCCTTACTTTGACATTAGCCTTCTAATTTTGTTTATTTGGTATCTACAGAAGTAATAAATTATATATAGTTAAACATCATTGTAGAGAGACTTACAGAAATAGGGTCTCTGATACATGGCTGATGATCGACTAAAGGAGACCAAATAAACAGAAATGGCAGGAAATAAAATTTATGATCATTGATTGTTCCTCAATTAGGGAAAAACATCTATGAAGAACATTGTTTAACATAAGACTTGATTTACATAGGACTAAATAATTCATTTTGTAATTCTAGAATATCATCATGAGAACTATAGCATGAAACTTAAAGACATATGCCCAGTGAGGAGAAATAATAGTGACACATTTTTATTTTTGTAGAGTTTACTAGGAAAGTTATAAAATGTCAAAACTATTTAGTTTATGCAGTGTAATGGTTTATATTTAGACCTTGCTGCCCAGTAAATTTTTTAAGGATTCGGCAGATCCTTAATTCACTACTTTTAGCAATGTAATTAATTGCAGGTAGTCTCTTTCTTTTTTTTTTTAATCTGACAGCATATTATTTTGTCTTTGAACTCAAGTTATGTCACATTTTTCATATAAGTCATTTTCTAAATATCCATCTTCTCCTTAAAATATAATTTCAACATGTTCAGGAAAAATCAAATAGTATGTAGTGATGACTGTTGTATACTTAAAGGTGATGAAAAATAGTAGAAAAAGGATTTAAATATTTTTCTTTACTATGGCTGTAATAGCTGGAATGATTGCTTGCAAGTGAACAGCTGCATCTGTAGCACCCCTGGCTTAAATTAAGGTCCCAAAGTCCCATAGGTTTTACCTTCTGTGACATGTTAGCAAGAAACTTACAAATATAGAAAGAAGGGCTCATGTTCTAAGATAGAACACCATGCATATAATATCCATGATTCCTAAAGCTAATAAAATGCAGTCCAACAGCAGGCTTTCTAAAAGAAATATGAAATAATGAAAGAGGGAAAAGAAAAAAAAAGATGGAAGAAGGAACTGCTTGGTTCCTGTTAAAGCTGAATAACCCTAAAAGTAAGCTATTTTCATCATATTAGCAGTATTTAAGAAACAACTTCAGATTATTTTTCTGAGATACTAATATGATTATTTTAAATTTCCCATTTTGTTTAATCTGAAGTGTTTTCAGATAGCCCTTGCTAAGATTATTTTTCTTAAAACAGTAATGATATAAAATTCTAAAGTGTTTTTCTTATCTTCATTTTCAGAAATAAAAAATATGAGAAAAGAGTGGTAGAATACTTTGAATTCACGATAAGTAAGCACTTAAAGTTAAAATCTGTTTAATAGCTGAAAAGTCTTATAACAATATAGTGAATATTTTCTTCCGCTCAACATATTTATTAAATTTTATAATCTCTTGTACCACATATAATTTCAGTTTTACTGGAAGTTTGCTGAAGCTGAGAATGAAGAACTCTCAAAACAAAAAGGAGATTGCCATGATTACTTACCAATAATGCCTGTGTCTTTTTCTTAATAAAATAACTAACTTCCTAGCTTTATTCATAAGAAGCTAGAACAATCTGGCTATTCCCGTATACTTAAAATGTGGTGTCAGAGTTCTAAGTTAGTATGTTGATTGCTTCAATTGTGTATACTTCAGTGAATTTTTTCTCTAAAGACAGTCATAATAGTTGATGTACATCAGGCATTAATATCACTGGTTACACCAATACATTTATTTGCAGATAGGGTTGTTTGTATATCTGTTTATAGGCAGTTTAATCCCAATCAAGCCCCTCTCTCCTAGCATCTATACACTGTATGTCATTATTTGGCCCTTTATCTCTTCTGGCCCCCGATATACTTGCAAAATAAGCATAATATTGTCAGCCTCAAGACAGTAGTAATGCAAGTCCTTTTCAGCCTTATGGTGATATTGTATCTTCCCTTTTTAAAATCCTTTCCTTTTTTTAAAATCAAATAGGAGCGAGTTGCTACCTTTTTAAAAGTATGGAGTGAGTACCTCAAGTGAATTTGGTTTGTAATGTTTTTGTTTTGGAGATGATGTTCTGCAAAATGCTACTTTGGCAAGATGTTAATAGATGTTACACGCAGTGAAAATGCCATAGATAAATAAATATGTTAACGAAAAATTAAATGAATTTCTTTATTGTAGCACTTCATATCTTTTAATATGCTAATATGCATTATAAATCACTCAGAGGAGAATATTCATGCAGCTTTTCCCCTCAAAAGTATTTGATCAGAGAGTCCCTTTTTTCATGGAGCATATTGTAGGACAGGTGTTGTATAGAGCATACTTACAGAAGTGCCAGACTAGTATTTGAGGTTTTTAATACTTTTTAAAAAATTTTACATCTTTTTTCTTAAACTTATTTCAAAATAGAATGTTTATGTAACACAATTATTTTTTTTTCTTTCAAACAATACTTTCCCCAATTCCTAAATTTGCTTGAAGTAGTAACTTCAGTAATTTTCCAAATATGGTCATACTTTTTCAACTCATAATAAAGTCTCTTCTCCTTGTACATTACTTTGTATGATCTGGGTGCTTCCTACCTCTCTTTCTTCAGATCCTTGTGTATTCTCCTTGGGCTTTTTTTCCCAACCATATAGAACTGCTTACATGGAAAATCATGGTTCTGATAAACCTTTCTTCCTCAGACTTCCATGACCTTTACACATGGCAGTTCTCACTTCCTGGAGTGCCCCATTCCTACCCCCCTTTCTGGGTGGTGAACCCTTGCTTTTTATGATTTAGAACTCAGATGAACTGTAACTTAGTTGATAAAGCTCTTCCTAACCCCACCATCTATTCATGCATTCATTCGATCAGTTATTCAATAAGAAATACTTATTAAGTATTACATATGCGCATACACTCACACACAAGTGCTAGAATTCTGTGTATGTAATGACGAACAGTACAAACATATGCCCTGTAAACAAAGAGTTCACATTTTTATTGGCTGGACTGGCTAGTGAACAGGCAACTGTAGTGCTCTATGATAATTGCTACTAGATGGAAATAGAGTGTTGTGGGAACACGTAAGAAGAACACTTAACCTAGACTATGACAGTCAGGCAATACTTCTCTGGGAAACTGATAACTGGGGAGATATCTGAAAGGCAAATAGGAGTGAGTGGGCTGAAAGGATGAGTACAAGGAAAACATCTAAGAAAAGAGTTAAAAATAGGGAAGGGCATACATGAAAATAGTTGGCATTAGTGGGGAAATAGTCAAAAAGACATTGATAATTATGTGGTGGGAGAAGTTATACAGTATCATCTAATACCATTATACTATTATCAAATCCTGTGGATTTGAGGACTCTATGTCTGGATTTTGACAACATGTTGGAATTGACTGTGGCCCAATAAGATGGCTTTCTTCTATGATCATAATACTTTTTAACTCACACACACTGAGTTTGTTTACCCATACCATAACCACATAACTGTACAGTAGAAAGGAAGCCCTACCTGGATTTCCATTACAAAAGTACATTTCCAACAAGCTTGGAGTAGATTAGTTGTGTGCACTTAACCCAATATCTGAGGGGCACAAGAGAGGCTAAAGCACATGTATATTTTCTTCAGACTAAGACTGGTCAAAGTGTTTGTAAATTTTTGTACAAGTTACACACTAATGTGATCCATGGGATTTCTATATGATTTTGTTATTTTCCTTTTTTAAGTTATAAATAAATAATAGTAGCCTAAAGCTTTTTTAAAAAGTCCCTGGATGGTGCAAACAGTTTGCACTCATCTACTAACCTAAAGGCTGGAAGTTCGAGAGCCCATCCAGTGGCACCATGGAAGAAAGGCCTGGTGATCTGCTTCTGTAAAGATTACAGCCAGGAAAACCTCATGGAGCAGTTCTACTTTGTAACACTTGGGGTCGCTGTGAGTCGGCATTGATTCAACAGCAGTGGGTTTTGGGAGCTTCAAAGTTTCTTATCAATAGGGGCCTTTCTCCCTTGAGTAATTAGGAATAGGCACAAAAAAAAAACCAACTTGGTATGTATTGATTTAATTTATGTGTAGTTTTTGGTTCCTAATTTTAAATATGCTTAAAGGTTTTATAAGGAGACTGGAGTTTTATTTCTAAAATGTTGATTCCTTTCAAGTCAGTTTGCAGAAATTTTCCTATAATGTTCCCAAGAACAGCCCTTCATGGTGATTTATAGGTCTTATTCAGAAATAAGACTGTAAAATACTCAAACAGATTTGCTCTTAATATCATGTATGTGCTGTGTTCATTTATATTTCTGTGACATTTTAGTTTGCTAATATAATATACCTGCTTTAATAACATATATAAATATCTATAAGCTTGTCTTAGCAATAGAAGACTAGAGGCAGTTTTACTCTAGATAAAATTAGTTTACTATTAAACAGTTATAAGTGGTGTTTTATTGTCAGAAATTATTTGGTGAGTTAATTATAGATTTTTATAAAATAATGGTTCCTCTGGGCCTATTAGAGATTCACTGAGTAAATAAATAGCATGTTGTTTTCATGATCCTTTAGAGATATTTCATATTAACACTTCCTTTTTCATCTATTAAATATAACTCTTACTTAAAATCATATGTTTCAGAAGTTTTATGTAGAAAAGGTCATGATCAGTGTATTAAACCTTTGCCTTAGTTCTAATGTAATCTAACAGAATTGGTCAGATATTTAACTGGTAAAGACATTTATTTGTTTTCTTAATAGTATATAGTTATTGGATTGCTGATAAATGCCAAAACTAAAATGTCATTCTTTGGTTTGTAACAACATTGAATGAAATCCTTAACTGGTATCAGGATTTGATACTTTATCATTACATTACACTGACTAAGTTTAAGTAGAAAATTTAAGCTGCAGTCTTTACCTAACCAATGTAGGAAATTGGTTTATTTGGATCATTTTCCATGGCAAACTCCTTTGTACAATTATTCTGTGGATTTGGGTGTAGTCTAGAGGGAATAGAAGATAATTGGGTAAGGAGGCATGAGCTGAGCTCCTATCCCTGAGTGTTTCTAAAAGGATGGGTAGAGAGAACAGAATCTTCTGGAATAGAAATATATTGTAGATATATTCATTAGTATATTTCTGTAGAGAACATTATGTGGTAACGATTCTTAGTAAATAGAAGCGAGTCTTGTCTAATAGTTCTTTTCTCTACCGAGCGTCACTGGTAGTTGATCTGTTTAGTACTTCTCTATGTATTTTTCTTCTATAAATGTTTACATTAGATTTTAATGTAAGCAATCAGAATTAATACAATCTTATTATAATGTGGCTCATCCAAGGCCATTATTTTAATTTATTAAATGAGCTTCACTTTTTTTAATGGCCTGCTAAATCTGGGTTGGAGATACACTGTGAACATTTGGGATCCCTGCCCACTTGGAACGTTTGTTCTAGCAGGGAGGGACAATGAAGTAAACAAATTACAACAAACAAAAATTTCAGAAAGTGATTAAGAGTCGTGGAAAAATTAAAGCAGTATAAAATAATAATGATTGGGAGTAGGCCATTTTGTGATTGTTAAGGAAGACCTCCCTGATGGGGTATCTTTGAGCCAAAATCTTCGTAATTATAAAAGGAGGGAAATGGGAAAAGCCAGAGGAAGAGTGCTCCCAGGCATATAGAGATCAATACGGAGAAAAAAAAAAAACCTGGGTGGATTTGACTGCCAATCTTTCGGTTAGCAGCCAGTCGCAAACCACTTGGACCATCTAGGATTCATGCCATTGCTATTATGCCTCGTTGCTGTAATTTATCAGCATCTCTGTCATTCTGCCTTGTTGACTGAAGACTTTAGCATCTGATTTACTCTATGCTTCTACAACTGTACTCTTGTTCATCTTACATTTCCAAAAGCTTTGAAAGAGAAAGAAGTGATGACAAAGAGAGCAAGGATATTGTAAAGTGGAGCAAGGAAACTACCTAATGATTTCCTCCCCCTGAGTAATCTGAGAGTTTTGAGGGGAAAAAAAAAAAATGCACCATTTGAGAGCTCCGTGGGAAATAAATAGCAGTTTCATGTAACGGGTAAAGCTAAAACAAATATTCAAAAAAGAAGTTATGGATATGGGACATAATGCTGAAACTAGGGTACCAGAGAGCATTACAAAGGGGTTTAGAAGGACAGGGAAGGATATGGAGTTGGGTCCAAATCAAGGACATAGAGAAGAATATGGAGGATAAGAGTCTGACGATTAGACTTGGACTTCTGTCGGTAATATATGGACACATATATATGGTCTTTGATGGGGAGGAGCAGGGTAACATGGTAGTGAGATACTGAGGTATTGTGATAGACACAGGTCAGGGGAACAGTTGGCTCAAATGAACTAACTGAAGGATACTCAAGGACTTATTCATAGGGAGTAGGTTAATGAGTAAGGGCATATGGCCAGAAACTGCATGAAATGGGGAGAGGAAACCAAAGACCCAGAGATCCCTTTTAAAGGAAAGGAGGCCAGAGGATGACAGAAAACCAATCTGTCCTCATATGAATCAGAGACCAGTAGGTAATCAGTAGTCCAAAATCTGTCTTCAAGTGGATTAGAAGTCAGGAGCACTATCTAGAGGGTCAGGAGGTTTGAGCCAGTGGAGAGTTTGTATTCCTCTGATAGGGGATGAATACATCTGACAGAGAATCTGCTGTCTAGCCTGGAATTCATCCATTTGTCAGGTCTTTTCCATAACATTTTAATAATTCAGAATAAAAGAGGCAAAGGTAAGAGATGAATTTACATGAAATGAAGAATTGCAATTACAGAAAATTATTATAGCAACAGTTTTGCAATTTCCTGAGATACATTTTTAAAACTAAGATGATAATTAGTATGTCAATTAAATTTATTTTATGGCTGCGTAGATATCAGTAGGTATCTGCTTTGAACTGCAGTTGAACAGGTATCTAATAGATGAATTACCCATTTTCACATTTCACTTTCAGCCACTATAAATCTAAGATATTCTAATATTCTTCTCTTTATTTTGTATTTCTTTTAATGTTCAAAGGTGAGAGAAATGAAGAAATAAGATGCTCTTTGTTCACATTAAGGAGTACAAAAATAATTTTTTAGTAGAAGAGTTGAATAACTTCTGAGCTTCATGTTCAACCCCAGAGTCACGTGTTTTTCTAAATGTACTATTGCATGCTGAAGTTATTTATAAATAACAAGATATTTTGGTAATTGTTCTCAACATCTTGGTCATAGCATCCACTATATAACAAGGAGGGTATAGATTACCAGGTTGTGTTAGTGGTAAGTTTGTATTTTCTTTCTTGATAAAATGTCATCATTTTTATATTGTCTCAGCACACATAAAACTACTTCTAAAATTAATACCTGATTACATGTATTGTTGAAATTTCTATTGTTTTTCCAATCTTTACAAAGTTATCCTGTATTACTTCCCCCAGAAGTTGAAGGGGTCACAATCTTTTATGCTTCCTCTTCACTCATTTGATATAGTACACATGATTAACAGTACGACAGTCACTGACTTGAGTAACTCACTTGCTCTTGAAATTCATACAAATGTGGGTCTTGTCTTCATATTCTATTTGTGGGCTAATGATAAAAATGGAATGATTCTTTTAATGAGTCTATTTTTTAAGAAAATAAGAAATAATGTCAGTGCTAAGTTTTGGCTAATGCGTAGATCTATATGCGATTTCAAAGGGAAAACTTTGATATGTGTCAGGAACGGTTCTGTCACCAGAGATTTTTATCCTCTTGTTGTCAGCTTATGAAGCAGCAACACTTCTCTGATTTGTTACCATGCTACACACCCAGTGGTATGTTTCTCTCTAACTTCGCATGACTTTGATTAGCTATTCAGGCTACCACTGGGCACACTTCGGAGTTTCTGAGCTTGATTTGATATCACATATGTATTAAAATCTTTTCCCAGCTTCCAAGCATGGCCTGCAGAATTCTCAGGGTAAATCCCTATTTGTACATAAGGAGTAGCTAGAAGGATTTCAAGTGCCATTTTTTGTACAGCAGAAATTTAAGAGTACAGATCAATGTCTAAAATGGTGACTAGTAATTGGGAGTGGAGGGAGAGTGAGCAGGTCTATATTTTTATATGTGTATAAAAATTTAAATGTCTAGTGAAATTTGGTGTGGCAGTTTTCTCTTCCTGTACTCCATGATGGAAGTTGAAAGGTAATAATATTGGCCAAACTCGGATTGCTGTAATGATCCTATGCTATGGATGAATGAACAAGTAGTCATAATTATAACTGTTAGTTGCACCTTTTGCATGCCTTAGAATATAGAAACTGGAAATTAATTACCTTATATATGAGAACATTACTTAGAATTTTCAGAAAGATCTGCTTTCAATCCTCAGGGATCTTCAGAGGTTAGAATCACTTATGCTACTGGTGCTACTTCATGGGAATGATGATTCAAAAGTATATTAGTATGCCTTAAGCCTTTTGCATGCATAAGGAGCCCTGGTGGCACAATGGTTAAAGCACTCAGCTGCTAACCAAAAGGTTGGTGGTTCAAACCCACCAGCCATTCTGTGGGAGAAATATGTGGCAGTCTGCTTCTGTAAAGATTTATAGCCTTGGAAACCCTATGGGGCAGTTCTACTCTGTCCTACAGGGTCGCCGTGAGTCAGAATTGACTTGATGGCAGTGGGTTTGTCTTTTGTTTTGCATGCACGGGACAGGGAATAAGTGAACCTGGATAACATTCTCCTCTGATTACCATGCATTCTATCTTCTTAAGTTCTCTGAAGAATATTGGTATCTTTTATATTCTTCTGGAAATTATGCTTTCATCTTCTGGCTTGTTTGGATATATTTTAATATTAAGGCACACTATATAAAGAGAATCAAGCCTTCGCTATGTTGGCTTGGACTAATGAGACATAATTGCTTAGAAAGTTAATCACATGGAGAAGAAAAGCAGTCATTACTTTGCATCATAAGATGTCAATTCCTACAATTTATTAAAAAAAAAAGAAGGTTCTTGAAATAGTACATTTCCCCTTTAGTAATTGAAGGCTACGAGGCAGTATTATAAAATGTGCATAACAGTGTAATGGTATAAAAACTGCAGTTACAAATTCAACTTACTTTTATAACAATTAAATGCGTGTGTTCTGAAAACTTATTCTAAAGATCTTGCTAATAGCCCAAACAATTATTAACTATCTCCTATGGTGGTCTGTTCTCTACCAGAAGGGTCGATAAGTTCTTTCATTTTATGTCAGATTTGGAATAAATCTGTCAAGAGATATTAATGGTATGAACTTCAAACTTGTGTGAAAATGTATTTTTCCATAATCAAGATGAAACATACATGATTTTTTTCATTTTTTTTTTATTGTGCTTTAAGTGAAAGTATACAATTCAAGTTAGTCTCTCATACAAAAATTTATACATACATTGTTATGTGACCCTACTTGCTCTCCCGGTACTGTGACAGCACACTCTTCCTTTCCACCCCAAGTTTCCCGTGTCTGTTCAACCAGCTCCTGACCCTCTCCGCCTTCTCATCTCACCTCTGGATGAGAGCTGCTCATTTATTCTCAAGTATCTACTTGAGGCAAGAAGCACAGTCTTCATGAGTATCATTTTATGTCCCACAGTGCAGTCCAATCTTTGTCTGATGAGTTAGCCTCAGGAATGGTTTTAGTTTTGGGCTAACAGAGAGCCCACGGGCCACATCTTCCAGGGTCCCTCCAGTCTCAATCAAACCATTAAGTCTGGTCTTTTTACTAGAATTTGAGTTCTGCCCCCCACTTTTCTCCTGCTCCATCAGGGGCTCTCTGTTGTGTTCCCTGTCCAGGCGGTCATTGTGGTAGCCGGGCACAATCTAGTTTTTCTGGTCTCAGGCTGATGAAGTCTCTGGTTTATGTGGCCTTTTCTGTCTCTTGGGCTAATCCTTTCCTTATGTCTTTGGTGGTCTTCATTCTCCTTTACTCCAACTGGGTTGGGACCAATTGATGCATCTTAGATGTCCACTCACCGGCCTTTAAGACCCCAGACGCCACTCACCAAAATGGGATGCAGAACATTTTCTTAAAAACCTTTGTTATGCCAAACACAGCTTATAAAGACAATGCTCTACATTCTACCTTGGTGAGTAGTGTCTGGGGTCTTAAAAGCCTGTGAGCAGCCATCTAAGATACTCCACTGGTCTCATCCCTTTGGGAGCAAGGGAGAATGGAAAGAACAGGATACAAGGAAAAGATTAGTCCAAAGGACTAATTGTCCACAGCTACCAAGGCCTCCACTGGACTGAGTCCAGTATAGCTAAATGGTGCCTGGCTACCACCACTGACTCCTCTGACCAGTATCACAACAGAGGGTTCCGGATAGAGCTAGAGAAGGATGTAGAACATAATTCTATCTCACAAAAAAAAGACCAGATTTACCAGCCTAAAGGAGACTGGAGAAACCCGGAGAGTATGGCCCCCAGACACCATTTTAGCTCAGTGGTGAAGTTATCTCTGAGGTTCACCGTTCAGCCTGGGAGTGGACAGCCCCGTAAAACCAAATGGGACTAATGAGGTACAGGAGTCCAGTGACAAGGGCCAGAAGGCAGAAGGGGACAAGGAAGTTGGTGATAGGCAACCCAAAGTTGAGTAAGGATATTGTTGATGTGTTGTGAGATTGTTAACCATTGTCATAGGGCAACATTTGTAGTAACTGTTAAATGAGAAACTATTTTGTTCTGTAAGCCTTCATCTTAAGTGAGAATAACAGCACAATTGGAAGAGCATAGTCAATGTCACTGAACTGTGCATGTAGAAATTTTTGAAATAGCGTATCTTTGGCTATGTGTATTTTCACCAGAAAAAAGGTTGAGAAGTTAGAGGGTTGACATGTTGTGGGGTTGTTAACCAATGTCATAAAACAATATGTGTACTGCTGTTTCATGAGAAACTAGTTGTTCTGTAAGCCTTCACCTGAAGTACAATTAAAAAAAAAAAAAAAAAAACCTACAATAAGATACCATCTTACCACCAAAAAAAAAAAAAAAAAAAAACTTTGTTATGCCAGTTGACCTAGATGTCCCCTGAAAGCATGGTCCCCAGACCCCCACCCCTGCTACTTTGTCCCTTGATGTGTTTGGTTGTATTCAGGAAATTTCTTACCTTTGGTTGAGTCCAGTTGTGCTGACTTCCTCTGTAGTGTATGCTGTCCTTCCCTTTACCTAAGATAATTCTTGTCTACTTTCTAGTTAGTGAATACCCCCTCCCTCTCTCCCCACCCTCATAACCTTCAAAGAATGTTGTCTTCTGTAAACGTACATACATGATTTTTAAAATGCATTTAATTTGGTAGCTGGCCTAACATTACGTTTTCAGAGAGTATGTGGTAATGTAAAGAGCAGTGTATTTGAAAAGATCCTACATCTCCCTGCTTTTGTTAGTTATGTGTCCTTGGTCCAGTTGCTTATAATTTTCCAATTCCTTACCTGTAGTTGGAAATAATATTATCTGCCATGGTTACTATGAATGTTAAGTGAGAGTGTATGTATATGTAAAACCACTTGCCAATGAGTCGATTCCCACTGATGACAACCTCGTGTGTCAGAATAGAACTGTGCACTGTAGGATTTCCAGTGACTGATTTTTCAGAATAGATCTCCAGGCCATACTTCTGAGGCATCTCTGGGTAAACACAAGCTGCCAACCTTTCAGTTAGCAGTCAGGCACATTAACCATTTGTACCATCCAGGCACTATCTGTATACATGTAGATACACACATATACATTAAAAAAAAAAAAAAAATTGACAGCAAGTTGATTCCAATTCATAACAATCCTATAGAATAGAGCAGAACTGCCCCCATAGGGTTTCCAAGGTTATAATCTTTATGGAAGCAGACTGCCACATCTTTCTTCCGCAGAGTGGCTGGTGGGTCAAACCACTGACCTTTCAGTTAGCCGCTGAGTATTTAACCACTGCTCCACCACATATACATAGAACTTGGATAGCATTCTCCTCGCATTGCCATTCATTCTGCCTTCTTAAGTTCTCTAAATGATATTAGTATCTTTTAGATTTATACATATGTAGAGACACAAACATACAGATATCTATGTCTGTATATCCTTATGTCTTGAAAATGGTCTGTAAATGAAAGGAAGTATAGTCACTCTTTAAAGCACATATGTTAGAATAATATTCTGAGATGCGGCTTAGAAAACTGCTTAAAAATTTAGTTTAGCTACCCCTAATGAGTACAGGGACATGGAAAAGAAAATAAGTTATAAGTCAAAAAAAGATTTGTAGTAATGAAGGACTTCAAATGACTCAATTCCTTGAAATTGGTAAAGTATGTGTTTTTACCCTTAAATAGTATAATACTATATTGCTACACCTAGCAAACCCTTCAAATGCCTTTACGTAGGGATTTTGCTGATGTAATTACCTGAAATGCCCTTAAAAGGGACTTCTGCTGATGTAACTGTTACAACAAATGTGGAAACCTAAGAAATGCATGTAAACCACTTGTTTATAAAGACATTAATAGGAATGTATATTTCTCATATATGGATTATTATGGATGATACATTTTAAAGAAATAGCAACTGCCTGTTGTAACATACTGAAATAAAGACATGTATTTCAGTATTAGAATCTTTCAACAATTTTAGTATGTTAAATTTTATCTGATATACCATAGTTATTACTGTTATTCTCATGGTTTTTAATAGTGTAGTGTAACAACGTAGCATAACAGCGATTGTGAGGATGGCGTGGGACTGGGTAGTGTTTTGTTCTGTTGTACATAAGGTCGCTTTGAGTCGGGACCAACTCAGCAAAACCTAACAACAACAACCACAAACTGCAGTTTGTAATACATTTTATTACTAATGGCTGATGTTCTGTCCTTTACTTTTAAAATAGTTAACTAAAAGAAAACTAGTGAGCTAATACTTATGCTTTTTTAAAACCATGAAGACATAGTGAAAGTAATTAAATTACCATAATTATAGATTGAAATAGTGAAAGATCTCATTGCAGATTGCTTTATTCATAAAGAAACTTTTATATCTGTGTTTCTGTTTAAAAAAAATTAAGATGCCTATGTACAGTTTCTTACCTTTTAAGAAGAAAACATTAAATATTTCCCCTAATGACACTGATTGCAAATTCAGAAATAAATGGGACACAAAAAGATTTCACAAAGGTCAAGAATCCACTAGGGTTGTAACGAGGAACTTTTTGATTATTAGCTTACTTAGTTTTAACAACTTTGCTTAGCTAGTTATCAACACATTGAGTATTAGAAGTAAAGAGAGGAGCCTGTTATAATCAAGTATAATAACAAACAGCAGAGATAAATGCCAATGAGGTAAATAATACGAAAACTCAACGAACAAATACTATTCAAAGGAACCATTTGCGTAAGGGTAAATAGATAGTGTACTTAAAGAAATCTTAAGGCTGCCATATTATTACTACCTAGAACTATATTTTTGACCCTAAGTATCAAGGAAATGTTAAATGTATTTGAAAGTATATAATAAATTGGGAGATACTTCTTATAATGATAGAAATTAAATGTGTTGAAACAATAAACCCTTATTCACTCAGAAAATTACCTATCCAGAATTTCAGTGAAACCTGTGAAAGCTGGAATTCAGTGGGACTGCCTTGTTTCCAGGTCTCAGAAGTTTTCTGCCTTTGACAGACAGGGAGCAGTCTTACCACTTTCCTGTCGCTCCCTATTAGTGGAAAATATTTTAGTTTTCCTTCTCTGACAGGTTTCCTCCTCATAAAAGTTCCAGCTTTCACAGGTTGTTCTGTAGTAATTTCTTAGTGCTATAAGTAGCTGTTATCTTACTGTAAAAATTATCTATACATCAAGTTTTGGTTTTTGCCTTTTTCAAAGTTATTTGGCATTTTTTCTCAGTTCTTTTTGAAGCCGAAAATGTTTCTGTAGGTTATCATAGAATTATTAATATTCTATTAGATATTTGGTGTTAATTTTTATTTTGTGTGGTTTCATTGTTGCTCATCCAATGAAATGTCCTATTTTAGATTGCCCATTAATAATATTCCCTAAAGAATTATATAGCTTATCATAAGATACAGAGTTATATTATCATAGGAGGATAAACTAATACATCTTACATTCAAACAAAATGTTAACTAATTTTCATTATAGTTGACAGTCGGAAATATGTGTATCAAATTATTGGTATATACTCATTATTTTAGAATAACCTTATTCTGATTTGATTACTAAAATAGGTCTCAGGTATCAAAAAGTTTTTAACTGTTTTCAGACCACAGCAAAAATTATTCCTTTTTTCCTTAACCTTATTCCCTCAGGGAGATTATATTTTCAGAGTTGAACCAATTCTTTTTTCTACCCTGGAAAGAAAAAAAAGAGGTATTTATTATTTCTTCTATCATCTTACCCAGAGCCCTCCTTAAAACCAAAACGAAACCCATTGCCTTTGAGTCGATTCTGACCCATAGCGACCCTAAAGGACAGAGTAGAACTGCTCCATAGGGTTTCCAGGGAGCGGCTGGTGGATTTGAACTGCTGACGTTTTGGTAAGCAGCTGAGCTCTTCACCACTACACCACCAGGGCTGCAAGCCCTCCTTAGGAGTGCCCTTTTAATCCATATAATAATAATTTATAACTTCTTATAGTTTTTAAAAATAATTCCCCAAAACATATCTCATTTTCACATACATTGACTTATGAACCCAGAGACTTACTGTTTTATAGACATTTTTATAGATGAAAAGGTCTTAGTAATCAATCACTTAAATGTTTCCATTTTAAAGATAAGAATATTTAGACTCAAAAGTGATTTGATTCTTCAAAAAATACTTGAGTGTTTACTGTGTACCCAGAGCCCTGGTGGCGCAGTAGGTTAAGAGCTCAGCTGCTAACCAAAAGGTCAGCAGTTTGAATCCACCAGCCACTCGTTGGAAGCCCCATGGGACAGATCTGCTCTGTCCTATAAGGTCGCTGTGAGTAGGAATCAACTTGACGGCAGTGGGTTTGGTTTTGGGTTTTTTTTTTAGGTACTATTGTAGTCTCTAGAGATAGAGCAGTGAACATGACAGACAAGGTGCCTTTCATGCTTTTATTTTCTTTCTTTTTGTCTTTGCTCAGCCTGACATTGTCCCGTAATTTTCTCCATAGCATTTTTCCTTTTAGTATTCTCTCTATGTATTTTGGGTTTTTTTTTTTTTTTTTAGTAGTGTCTACATGAACTAGAACATGATTTCTTGGAGGGCAGGGTGGTGGGGTTTGGTCAGTGCTGTATCTACAACTTCTAGTATAGTACGTAACATATAGTAGGGACTCAGTAAACGTTTATCAAATAAGTGAATGAAGGAATTGAATAAAAACCAGTAACGTGGTATCCTGGAAGCCAAGTGTTGTGTTTTAAGAAGAGAATGATCAACTATGCCTAATGCTGCTGTTGGGTCATACATGAGGACTGAGAATAAATTAGTGGATTTGCCCCCTTGCTGTAATGAGTGGTTTCAGTGATGTGGAGAGACAAAAGCCGTATTGGAATAGATTCAAGAAAAATGGAATGAATGGTGAGGAAGTAGAAAGAGAGTATAGCTCATTTAAGGAATTTTACAATAAGGAGAGACAAGGAAATTGAGCTGTAGCTAGAGGGAAGTGTGAGTTCAAGGGGGGCTTTTAATTTTTTTATTATGAAAATTTCAAACATACATAAAAGTAGAATAGTACAATGAACCCCTTTATACCACTGTTACAAATCAACGATATCAAGATTTTGCCATGCCTTTTTAATTTACTCCTTTTTTGTTGTTGTGGCAGAAATATTTTGAAGCAAAATCACAGACACTTCATGCATACACCCTTCAGTATGTATATCAAAGAAAAAAGACACTTCCTTACATTATCGGATGTCATAATCACACCTGTTAAAATTAACAGTAATTCTTTGATGCTGTCTACTATCCAGTCCTTATCAGATTTCCCCAGTTATGTTTTTAAAAGTTATTTGTTGAAATCTGGAGTGAATCATATTCCAATTTGTGTTTGATTGTTATGTCTGTTAAGTCTCTCTTAGTCCAGAGAACAGTCCCTTCTTTATTGAAAAAGCTGGATCAGTTGGCTTATATAGACTATCTTAGATGCTGGATTTGTCTCTTTGCTTCCTCATGGTATCATTTAATTTATTCCTCTGTTTTCAGTATTATCTGTAAACTAATGTAATGCTAAAGGCTTGATTAGATTTAGGTTCAGCTACTTTTGGATACATACTTCAAAACAGGTGTGGTGTATTTTATATTGCATCACATCTAGAGGCATGTAATGTTTGATCTTCCAACTCTTAAGTGATGCTGGCATTGATCAATGAAGTCAGGTGATGACAGCCTGATGCATTCATGGAAAATTTTCCATTAACCTTTTATCTAATGGTTTTATCCATTGTTGATCATTGCCTAAGTCAATTATTTCATTAGATTTGCAAAAGGGTAATTTTCTAATTCTGTCATAAAGAGAGGCTCTTTAAAAAAAAAAAAATGAAGATACAACAACATGTTTGTCTGCTGATGGGAATGATCCAATAGAAAAGGAAAAATTATGATGTAAGAAATCTCGAATAACTGCGGGAACAATGGACATGGTAGGTAAGAGAAGATGGGATCCAGTGATGGAATGTTGCCTTCAGTAAGAGCATAACAGTTTGAGTGACTTGTCCAAGATTACACAGGTAGTATCACAGAGAGAATATATTTATATTAAATACTTATCAAAATTTTACTATGAAATTCATTTAGTAAATGTATCTATTTTTAAAAAAGTTAGAACTTTAGCATTTGATATTGCATGTGAAACCAAAACTTCATGTCATTTCACATTTCACTGCCTGTATTTGACATTGACCCTTCTTGTTAGATTTTATAATTTCTCCCTTAAAAGTGCAATTCCAAATTAATGATGTGTTGTGCACCTGGATCTTTACGTTATATAAAATGTGAGCATATACTTTTATGTAACTATTTTTGCTTTTGTTGTGATTCTACTGCAAGGAAAAGTAAATGCTACTCTTAAACAAATGAAATGATAAATAACTGGCAGTTTAGACACTAATGGAGCCTAAACGCCTTTAAAATGACAAAAAAACAGCAACTCTTATTATTTATAGACTCATTTTTGTTACATAGTTTGATTGTGTATCTGACAGTCTTTCCTTTTTGTGACTCCCTCCTAAAAAATTATGGTTTTGTGTTATCTAAGTGAAAAGACCATTAGAGTTCAGTAGAAGAATATGACAGTATCTGTTCTGAGGATTACAGGAATTCCCAGTGGTCATGTACAATCTCCTTTTTTCTTTCTTTCTTCTTTTTTGGTAGTATTTCTGATGCAAGTAGAGTAATTTAATCTTCAAAAATATGTATTGCAGCTGTAAACCTGTGAACTGTGTCCAGATTGTCTCATACATGCTATGTGAAATTTCATTTTAAACAATCATATTTCTTTATGGCTCAGTGATTTCCATTTACTATCTGCTAGTCTATACAATATAAAGAGTATTGGAATTACTGTGTTGTCTGACATGATATGTATTATATTAAACTAGAGTCTATTTATTCTCTCAGTGCCATGTCTGATTTAAAAAAAATAAATATCCTATTTGAGTTTGACTGATTTCCTTCCTTGTCTTGACATCCTCAAAAGAGCACTCTGTAGTTGTCTCCAAATGCAGAAATGCAATCTGATCCACGTTCTGTGTTGCCTGCTGACTTAAAAGAGAACACTTTGCATTAGCTACATTTATCAGTCACCATCCTATTTTAGTCATTTATTGGGCAATTAGTACAACTGTGTAAAGACTCTCTAGAACATTCCTATGAACTAGATCATGTTACTCAAGAACTGCAGAGATTCATCAAGATAGACTAGGAAGTAAAAGGCTGATTAAGAGAAACCAGGGAAAAACTAGGCCCTCAAATGCACATTATGTTTTTCAGGTTCTGTCCATCCTTAGAAATGAAGGCTATACTTGCTCTCTATTGAAATATTTTGTAAAACTTAGGAAATTTTCTTTTTCGTAGACTTGAATTTTTATTGTTTATAACATGAAAATTTAGATTATGCCTATATAATTTTACTCTCTTATTTCTCCTCCTAATTCCTGTAATCTAAATCTTTTTCTAGAATTAAGAATGATAATCTCTTGTTCTTAGTTTAAGACTCTAAGAAAAAATGATTCATGTAACAGTCTTTAAAGCATTGAAAACTCCCTGTGATATTTTTAATGTAGTTTCAAGAAGTTTTAACAACTTAATTCTAGAGTGGCTTGTAATTTTGAAACTGTAGCTCCAAAAGGAAACATTCTAGGTTCTTGAAAGTTTTCTCATTAGTTTGAAACCAAGTATTTTATAAATTTTAAAATAGCATTCCTTTGATTTTTTTTTGACAACTGTTTAGTAAAGAGATACTTATTTCTGAAAAGTGAGCTACGTGTTGTGTTGGGATGCTGAGAAGAAAATTGCAGTTTAATACCAGGCTGCTGCACTGGGGCTCAGAATAGTCTGAAAACTATTTATTCTTATTATATTAAATTGTATTTGTGAAGTATAATATAGGTTACAGGACCCGTGTATTAAACCCATCCAATTTCATTTTAGTCATATCTCACATCATATGTCTGTATTTTATTCACTACATATGAAATACTGTTAATAATATCTTTATTCATGAATTTCAAATTTCATAAGCTACTTCTAATTTTCTTTTTAACTTTGATAGTCTGTCTTCTTTTTAAAACTATATCAACAATAAATACAACACTGATCCATTTATCCAACAAATTTTTGTGCACTTACTATGTGCCAGTTACTGTTCTAGGCTTTGAGTATACAACACATCACAAAGCAGAATAATACTCTGCCCTCTTAAAGCTTACATTCTAGTGGAAAAGTAAAATATAAACAAATAGAGAATGTCAGGGAATGATTGTTGCTATGATTAAAGGAAGAGCAGGTAAGGGAATAGAGGGTGGTAGAAATTCAGAAATTTACTTACTGTGTAAACTTTTCAAGACCCGTCTTCTCACAGGTAAAAACACTCTTTTTAGTGTAGATCCTTTGAACCATCCATGTACATGCCTTCATTATTTTTCATATCATACAATATTATAATTAACTGGCTGAGTGACTTTTTCTTCCTAAAGAGTGAGCTCTTTAAAAGATGGGTCCATAGATCTTCATTTGTGTTTTACCAGTTTCTAACCCTAAGTCTTTTTTTTTTTTTAATTATTTTGTTGTTGAGAATATACTCAGCAAAACATAGACCAATTCAACAGTTTCTACATGTACAATTAAGTCACATTGATCCCTTTCTTCGAGTTGTGCAACCATTCTCACCCTCCTTTTCTGAGTTGTTCCTCCCTCCCCAATTAACATAAACTCACTACCCCTTAAGATTCCTGACTAATCTTTCAAGTTGCTGTTGCCACTTGCTGTCATATAGATAGTTCTTAAAAGAGCAAGACAGGCATATTTTAATAGTTAAGCTAAATGGTTGTTTGGTTTTAAGACTTCAAGTGGATATTTTGCAATAAAGGTTTAAAGATTATTTCAGGGTAGTAGTTTCAGGGGTTCATCCACACTCGTGCTCAATAAGCATTTGTTACGTGAATGAATAAGTGAAATGCTAAGTACTCCTCAGGATCTCTGGCTCTGTTGGAATCCAAAGGCTTGCTTTGAGACTAAAACAATTAGGAAAGAATGAATAAAAAGAGAGATGTGTGCATTAATTATATTTGTTTCAATTGAATAATTCTAATTAGAGTTCTAAATTTTCCATTTTTTTATTGGCATAATTATATCATTCTTCCTTTTCATAGCTTTTTTATTTTAAATACTGAATAGGAAGGCATGTTTTCTGAAAATTAATCTTTTTATCCACAGGTACTACTGAGCGGGTGTGCTTGATCCAGGGAACAGTTGAAGCACTGAATGCAGTTCATGGCTTCATTGCAGAAAAAATACGAGAAATGCCCCAAAATGTGGCCAAGACAGAACCAGTCAGCATTCTACAACCCCAGACCACCGTTAATCCAGATCGCATCAAACAAGTGAGTGTTTAGTTGGGAAATCAAAGAGAAACATCCACAGCTTAGCATGAATTCTTTATAAAAGAGAACTTAAGAATTTAGTATGTAAAATTTTTTTCCTAGGTATACCTAAAACATACCAGAGTTGTCATTTAACTATTTAAATACTTTCAAGGTCTTCTTCTAATTGATTTATTAATTGATTGAATTATTCATTTATTAGTGTTAATTAAGGAGCAATTGTGTGACTTTTTAAATTAATTTATAGGGATTTAATTTACTTAAAATTTTATCGCTTTCTAAATAAAGTATAAAAATTTAAATGAAATGACATCCTCAAAGTTTCTACTACCCTATTTTAGTGGTATTTGTAGCCTTCAGTATGGTATTATAAATATAAACTCCTGTTTTGTTAATTTAATTGACTTGTTTAACTTTTTTTGTTTATCAACAAATATGTATAAGTAAATCTATGTACCTAGCAAACAGTCTTTTGTTATAAATCAGCTATTTTGTTTTGTGTAACTTGTGTAATATTTGCATATATATCATAAAGGGCCAGTTTTTAATGTATGGGATTTTCTGTAACAAAAAATTTTGCTTGACAAAAACCAGTGTGAATTTTTAAGATTGAGTAATGGCTGACATGATGTAGAGGAAAATGAGATTATTTAATGTGAACTAAGTTGGATTCTTACCCATAAACTCTTAAATTATCAAATTCTTTGATACTTTATATTCGTAATTATTGTTTCTGCCTTTGCCCTATTACAATTCGTCTCCTAATTTGTGACCATTACCAAGTCTGTGCCTACAAAAGAAATGTATTTTTCATTAATTCCCAGACTATTTAATTTACAAAATTTGTTTATTGTAACAAATTTGAACTGTAGCTTAAAGTCTTATTAATTTCATGTTTCTGAATTGAAAACAAATTTTTAAACTAAACAGTGTTATGAAGCTATTATAGTTTTACCAATATACAGATAAACATGAATGCTGACTAATGAAATGTAAATACAGAAATTAATAATTAGGAAATATAGTTTCAAATTTTAGGCTAATAGTCTCTTTTAATTACTCTTTTAAGAAATCCTTCCATGTTTATACCATGAGTATGTAGCTGTTTTTCCATATAAAATTATTCCTCTCATACCCTTTGTCAGTGTCAAAATTATTCAATTTATATACCCCCATAAGTTTTAAAGAAAGTATCCCTTAATTTATACATGATAGAATATAAATATTTTAAAGTACTTAATATTAATAGATTTATTTGTTCTTCACAGGCGTTTATAGTTTGAAGTGTTTATTTTATCTATGCTAGGTATGATATGAATGATACAAAATATCATACAACGGATAGTTTAAAACTGAGACTTTGAAAGCGATACCACGACTTGGTTCAGATTCTAAAACTAGGAGTTTAGTTAGAGACTTCTAGGTTAAAATCACCTGAACTTAGAGAATCAGCAGTGATGTATAGGGTCCATTAACTCTGCCATAATCCAGCCTATTACTTCTCCCTTTTCTTTTTTAACTTCCTTGAGAAAGTTTGAATATTTAGGGATATAGGTGAATGTCTTGATTTAAAAAAAAAAAAAAAAAATGTAGTTTGAGTAGTATGATATCACTGCCAATATGTTTAAGACAATGACATGAATGAATTTTTATTATTTTTATAATAAGAAATAACTAGTAAAATTAAATAATAATACATGAATCATTGCTAAAGTCCTAGTTTTCTCTATGGCAATATGAGATTTATAGGCTACCATATATCCAGTGCTAGTGTAGATTTATGCAGACTGGAATTTAAAACATTTTATTTGATTTATTTTTATTTGCCTTGTTTAGATAATGTTATTTAAGACCATGATAAGTGTTAAAAAAAAAAAAAATAACAGTGCTTAATTCACTGTTGTGTGTTTGTATTCATTCATAAACCTTATAGAACTTCATGGGATTAAAATAAAATTATTGTTGTTTATTTAATATTTTCATGTAATCAGTAATGTATATAAAATAGAGTACATTCAAATGAATTTATCAAAAAAGTACACAAAGACTAACAGGGAAATATATAACACTTAAGCATACTTTCTTTGTAATTGTAGAAACTGAAAAAATCACTTAAAATCTGGAGAAGAGGCCAAACAGTTCTAAGATACTATAGAAAAACTGTTTTCTTTTTTTGTCCTCTAAGATTGGTATTTTCTAACTTTCTAGGAATCCTACCTTACCAGTGTAGTAGTTTTTTTTTTTTTTTTTTTTTTTTTGCTGAATCCTTCTCTAAGTCAAGTATATAAATTTAAAATACAGGGGGATTTTATTTCTGAAGAAATAATGGTGATCATTCAGTATAAAACAATTATGTCTTAAGTAAACTGTTTTACTATTCAGTAGATGAAAGGCAGGTCATATGATGCTTATGTAATGTTTTAGATTTTCATACATAGGATAATGAGATTTATTGTTAAATGTTAGTTTTTCCATAACTCATGACACATTACATATTTGCTTTCAACTTCAGTTGTGAAGTTATTTTAAAACTAATTTCTTTAAAATCTTTCGTTAGCAGTATTCTTCTAGGTAAGGTTGTTCAAAGAATAAAATTAGAGTTTTAAAAATGCTGGAGTCAAGAAAAAGTAACTTCTGCATAGAAATGGATTCATGCTGAAAATTAAATTATGTATTTTATTGTTTCAGTTATTACATTTGTCCCTTGCTTTTTATGATCAATATTTTAAAGTTTTGCTTGTTTAAAAAAAGTATAATTTATGCATAATTTGGACTTAAAATAGGAAGTCAAATTTAGTTCTAAACAAATAAGACTTGCCTTGAAAGTTGTAATTTTACAACAATGGACTTTTAATAAAACATTGCATTCTGAATTGTGTTATCTTGATAAAGTTGGTAACTGAGTAAATTGTATGAACCAAACTATCATACCCAAATGAAACCTACTCTTCCTGATGAATGGGTTCTTAAAACAAGTATAGTTTATTAAATAAAAATAGTTCATACTGATCTCACAAGGCTTTCAAAATAGTGAAATAGTGAAATCTAGCACAACCATCTTCAATTATCAGATGTTGTGAACTATTCACTTGGTAGTTCCCAAGCATATTTTTAAGAAAAGCTACATTAGGAAAGAGGTGGCTAAAGGCATTTTAAAAATCCTCATGTATTAAAAAAAAAAAAAAAAGTTTAAGATACAAAAAAAAATATCGTGTAATGCAAAGAATTTTACTTTAGTCATGAAAAATTGTCATAATAGCCAATTGCACTTGTTAATTTGTTCATTCATTCGTTTATTCAATCATTAATTTGTTAAATGCCGTCACAATTGTCCTCTAAGACTAGTTTGTAAGAGATCCTACATGCTTAAAATAATTTATAAAAGTATAAAACTGTATTTATATACCAAAACAACAGTATAAACAAGGTACTATAGGAGTTAAAAGTAGTGTGAAAGAAATATAGATTAAAGTATCAAAAACTTGAACTGGACCTTGAAGGTTGAATAGGAATTGCCTGATTAGAAGAGAAGAAAGCAAAAAGCTTATTTCAGGCAGGTGAAACAATGTGGACTTGGGGATAAGGATATATTTGTTCAACAGTAAGGAGACTATTTTGGCAGAAGTAGAACATTCCTGGTAGAGGTTAGAGGAAATTAAAGTAGATGGTTAGGGTGGGGCCAGATAATAGAGAGCCTTCGATTTCTAGCTGAGCGAGGCACATCGTATAGACTATAGAGTCCATAATATTTGCCAAAAGTGCCCTTTTAATTTCTCTGGATGATTGTGAAAGGGAAGAAAGAAAAAAAAAAAAAGGAGAGGGGGTGCCTCTGCATTTTTTTGCTTCTGTACAAAATGTACACAGACAATTAGGGTACTTTTAGGCTCTGTTGTTGGTACAAAAAGAGGAGAACTATGGCAATTAGCTTAGTGATCTACTATGTAGACCTTTAGATTTTAGGGTTCCATAATAACCAACCTGCTTAAGATCATTTTGGTAGGCCAATATTTGCCAAAGCTTCTTCTATGTAATACTTAGTAATTCAAGGGGATGTTAATCTTTGTCAGACAGGGAAAAAAAAAGGTTTTATGATCAAGAATGAAGGTAGCAGTAATAATAGTGCTTGTAGGAGTAATAGTACTAGTAGTAGAGTAAAATTAAAGATAATAGCAGTAGAATAAGAGGCAGTTTAATGAAAATTAGGCATAGTGTTTGTGTGTGTGTGTATGCATGTATATATGTGTATGTTAGTGTGTGTCTACACAGAAAGAGAGAGAGAGACTGCCCACTCATTCTGTGTTGGTTATTGTACTAATCACTTTACATGTATTATCACATTTTATCTTCATAAAAACCCTATGAGGAAGGTACAGATTCCATGTTATACTTGTGGAAGCTGATGCTTAGAGAAATTGAGCAATTTATCCACATTAATGTGACTGGTAATTGATCTTAAAACTAGGTTATATGGCCTACAAGTTTGTGGGATGCTAGTAAAACAAACTTCAGTAGATTTCTTTTTTCAGTGACTTTTCAGAGCCTTGAATAAGCCAAGAGGGAAGTCTTATTTGAAATAGAATGTCTGGTGTGAATGTGAAATTAAGAGACTAGGTAGTATTTTAAGAACAAGATGATGAACACCTCATCTCTTTTGGTGATGAAAATTGAGAAACATGCATGAATTAAAAGGTATTTTAAAGTAAAATCTATAAGGCTTTTAGACTAATTTGCTCTGGTTCCAAAATGGAGAGGAAAGAATTAAAAATGACTATGGTTTTGAGCCTAGCAGAATAGTAAAACCTATAACTAGGGAATTTTATTCACTGTTTGGGATAGGTATTTTGTTCGTTTCAGACAAGTTGAATAAGTTTTAAGTAGTATTTTTTTTCCTTAAAACATAGGTAAGAATCTAAAACTGAAAATAAAGACCCTGATTACAGTATAGATGATAATTTTACGTATCTGCAGAGTCGAAGAGCAAAAAAGAAGCAAACAAAAGAGAGGAGCAGTTTGTTATCCGAAACAGTAAGTCAGAGGCATTGTAGTATAGTGGTTAAGTGCATAGGATCTGGAGCAGTATTAGAGGGTTTAAATCCTGGCTCTTTAACTTATCAGCTTGTTATTTTGAACAAGTTATGTAATTTACTTCTCTGTTCTTTAATTCCTTTACTTATAGCATGGGATAATAATAGTAATCTATTTCATAGGGCTATTGTATTAACTGAGTAGAGCTACACCTAGTACATATTAAATGCTGTTTAGTAATCATAAAAATAAAAGGGAAATCAATATTACAGCCTGCAAGAAAATAACAGGAGAAAGGATAAGGGAGAATACTAAAAAGGATCAAATACTACAGAGTAAATAAGAATAAATAACTTTTTAAAAAAACAGGAAATCATTGAAGATTTTAAAAGTTAGTTTCAGTCATATTGGGAAAAAAAATTATCTTTCCTAATAATAAAGAGCCTAATTAGGTAAAAAGAAAAAAATGGTGACAGTGTGAAAACTGCTTCTTGGAAATCATGCACATAAGAGGGAGCAAAAATACACGTTAGGTAAGAAAGGCCCAGAGAGGCTAACATAGCCCTTGAGGGTGTGGCTTATAATAAAAAATAAGAAAGAGCTTGAAAAAGCAGAGTAATTGTAGATGGCAAATATAGATGATATTACTGAGAGAACAAGATGATGTAGGAGTGATGGAAAGATAAAATTTAGGGTGTTGAGGTTCTAGCCTATGAAGAAATAAGCCTCTGAGTAGGAGAGCACAATTTTGTCTATTGAAAAGAAGGAGAGTGGAGGGTAAAAGTGGCTTAGAAACTGAGTAAGATGAGATGAAGTGCATTGCAGTGGGTAAGGAAGCCCATTTTGAAAAATCATGGTTTTATTGAAGTAATGAAGACTGTCAATTTAAAGGAAGATAAAATATGAGGTAGAATGGTTAAACAGAAGGGTAAAGATGTGGAAAAACAATTATGGGAAAATAAGCTATGGAATAAGAAAGGCCTGTTGGAATTGGACAACATGAATTTATATGGGGGCCAAGTCATCCCAGGTAGAGGGGAAGGATAGTTATCACGAATGGAAAACTAGAGGTGACAATTATACGTTTAACTATTGTATCCATTATTTTTTATGGAGCTGTTTACAGGCATATTTAGGTTCAGGAGAGTGATTACTTGAGTAATGTCACTCAGTTAGCTAGTAATAGATTCAGAATTACAATTGAGATTTATTGCACTTTGCTGTTTTCACTATACCTATATATACTGTCAGAGGTTCTTGACAGTCTATTATTGTAGACCTAGTTGCAAGCAAGCTGTATTTTTTTATAAAGTTTATTTATAGTAATATTCTCTGGTCCACCAAAACTGTCACTTGTTAACAAGAATTCATCTTATAATTTGTAATCACTTTTTAGTTCTTATTACTAAAAGTCTAGTTATATCTACATTTAACTAAATGCATATTGCTGAATTGTTGCATTTTAAAAGACTATTTTATATTCCAAAGAAGCTATTATTTTAAAATTATTAAAGTGAATGTCATAGTGAATCTGTAATACTTCAGGTAGATTTTACCCTGATGTAAATAGTGAATATAGTGATGTAAATAATGAACTTGGATTTTAGCCTATATTGGGAGAAATAGCCCTAGATTTATTTTATTTCACATCTGTTTAGTTGAAAGCAATCAGTTTTATTTAGTCAGCAACCTCATTATTAATTCTAAGATTAGTACAGAACAGATTTTTAAATATATGTTAACTACTTCCAGGAATACTTTGCAATAACAATTGTAACAAGAGGTAGAAAAATAAAACCATTACTGTTTAATTCATAGGACATATGGTAGTATGAGGTCATTAGCATATATCCCAGAATAATATTTGCATGGAAAAGAAAATATTAGGGGCAATTTTTAATGACTGAAAATGAAAGTACCTCCAGAGAAATGATCTTGGATATTACAAAGAACAAAAATAAAGAATTCAAAACATTTTTTCCTTCTTATATGAGGTATTATTTCTGACTGTAACCTTTCTTTTGGGGGTGCACAATTTAACAAAAATCATGGTATGGCTCAGCATTAAGTCTAGTTTACCTCAAAGTATCTTAGGTTTTAACTGAAGAATCAGAAATCACTTCAGGGGACTTAAAACATGATCTGATGTTAGAATCAATCTTATTTTGTTACTGGTGGGCTGTGGATTTATTATTCTTTCTTTTACTCTTAACTGCTTCATTCTATTTAAATTAGAAGAATTTTGAAATCTCAGATGCAAAAATATGGCTTTGTTAAATAATTTCATCTACTTTTCCTGATGCTGCTGAACCTTTAAACTTATGCTTTTGCTCATAGCTGAGTAATTTTGATTGATACATATATAAATAGACAACACCATGTCCATTTATATTTGTGTGTATACTAGAAAAACCTACCCTGTTTCACCTATTAAGAAACATCATCTATTAAGGATACTACTTAAGCATTACTGTTTGGCTGAGTGAAAACGATTTGATCCTTTTTTAAAGAGAAAAAAAATATCTTACACTTTAAGGTTACTCTGTCAGACATGAGAAGTTTTTAACATATCTTAGTGAATTTTCAACAAATATATTATGGTTTCAAGTATATTATGGTCTCATACAACATTTTATATATATAGTTGTATATGTGCTTAGAAATGAAGTAAACAGTAAATATGATTCCTAGTATATTTCTGCTTATTTTCAACACAGGTTGATCATGCTAAAATATATTATACCCTTCATCTATATTAAAAATTTTAGTGTTTTGCATAAATGGTAAAAATATTATGGTAATTTTCAGATGCTGTTAGTTACATGCTTATTAATATGAAGTTAATGTTTACATTTTCAGACGGGCTCTAAATATATTAAAAATTTATATTTTAGAAGATAATGTGATAATAAGAACTCAAAACTGCAAATTTAATTGCTTTTAAGTATGGATCCCTAAATTCATGTGGAATCAACTTGTTGGTGATGTTCAACATATTAAGTAGGTGGATACTTTTATGCCAAAGTAAACTTCATTTCACCACTTCTTCAGATCCCAGACTGTATTCATTGATAGGAAGATGACTCTTTCAGTTTTACTCATTGAATTTCTTGACTTTTTGTTTTGACATCTCTTTCCCTGAAGAAAACAAGAGGGAAAAGAAAAGAGACTACTGTTCATGAATATGGTCAGGATATCTTTAATACTCATGTGAATTTTTATCAGTCACCATCATGATTTCAAGTCATGAATTTATTTTTACATGCTTATGCATGCATATTTACATGCATTAGTTACTTAATTGATCTTAAATTCCATTAAATTTGAATGAATAGGAGAAAAATTTGTTCATAGGATTTTGTTCTCGTTATATTACATTTTATTTTATTTTGTTTTATTTAAATAATCAGTTTAAGGCTTGTAAAGGTTGATTTGCTCCTGAACTGCTTTGTTCCCAGACATTGCCATCTTCCCCAACTACCACCAAGTCCTCTCCATCTGATCCCATGACCACCTCCAGAGCTAATCAGGTACAGTATCATCCTATCATCTACACCATACTTTTCACGGGTGATTGCCTGCAAACTGGAGAAAAAGATAATGGTGGGTTAAGGATTTATTCGTTCATTCACATATGTACACCATGATCAGATTCCAGATAACTTAAGGAGGAAATATAAATTATTCCTAAAAATTTATTTGCATTTTTAACTTTAAATAACAAAGTATATTCAGATGGTAGACTACTAGTATTTTGGGTTTTCCCTTAGACATGTGACTACTTTGTGAGTTAGTGTTTTTATTTCCCTTGTTGTATCTTCCTAGGGTTCTTGGGACATAAGTTAAGGCTATCATATATGTAAAAAAAATGCATGTTTATGACTTATTGAGCAAAGGTATATCTTTAAAAGTGAATGCAGTTTTTTTCACTTGAGACATCTTACTATGTAACATTTTCAATTATTGATTAAAAATATTTCTAGCATTCCAAAAGTAATTGAAATTGGTATTTGTGATAATTTCACTCAGAAGATGATAGTATCGTAGAATTTAACTGTAGCATTTTTTTATGCCAGCTTGGCAAACTTTGCAATTAAAACTATATTTTATTAGTTTTATGATGATTGTATTGCAACCAAGTATTTGTAGGTCATTCTTCCAAAATATAGTCAGCTATTTTGGGACATTTAAGGAGATTATCTGAAATATTTTATGTAATTCAGAGCCATACTGTACATTAACAAATGTTGAATAATATATTTATTAAAATGATTAAACACAGTTTTATTTTGTCTGAGTTTAACTTCATTTAGGTGGGAAATATTATTTTATTTAGTATTTCCACTTTTTTACCACTACAGAGGCTTCTCGGATTATTTAAATATTAAGCAAAAACTTATCTTTTTACTACATTGAACTATATTTGCTAAATAATCATATGTGATTTTTGCATATAATCTAATCTAAGGTTATCAGAATTATTTTGCTCACTTATTGATCCTAATATTTTTGCGACCTCAGGAAAAAACTTTACTATAATAACTGAAAGCAAAACTAACACTTACGATGTTATTTTATACTAGGAATTGATTTTCATTTTATGTAGTACCATTTCCTTGAAACAGAAGTACTTTATAATGTTCACATTTTAGCCCCAGCAAATTGTTTAATGAAGTACAAGTATCTAGTGATGAAACCCAGCACTTCTCTTTGAAGGAAATGGTACTACACAAACTGAGAATCAAGGTTCTATTATGTGTTCATGAAGTTAAAAAGTAAATAGTAGGTATTTTCACTCTACATACACAAACTGTATCTCTCATTTGAACTTCAGTTACATGGTATAGAGAAAACAATTGGGAAAACAACTGATTTTATGTATTTTAAAGTTTCTCTTGTACCTCATCATTGTTTCCTTTTCAAACAAAACAAGAGCAGCAACAGTAAAAACAAAGCTAATGATCTTTCTCAAAGTAACAAGTGAAAAACCCTGGGCTTAGTAAGAAAAAACATCTGAATAATTTTGTCTTTGAAGTTAGACTTGTATTTTCTTTATTTATTTTATAGGAACGCATGAATTTTACAAAGCGATTTCTTAAAAAGTCTAATTACACATTTTTAAGTTTACTTATACTATCATTTTACCCCCCCCCCCGATATGTTACTACACTTACCTCTGCCAAATCTAATATTTTGTGAATTTGAAATAATAAGTCTTTTGTAGTTTTATATTTTATCCACTGTACTAAGTAACTCACTTATATTTGTTAAGTGTATTTTATTTATAATCTGTTTTCTTCTGCTCTTGTACAAGCAAGTATAATATCTCCTGGATGACATGAAGCACAATTTAAGAGAAGAACAAAACTCTTAATTTATCGAAGGAGTTGTAATTGTCATCAGTCTTTAATGTTATTAGTAATTTGTTATTGTTTTATTCCCGGTAGTATTTCCAAATAGATTTTTTTCATGTGGTATGGCAGAAGGTAATTTGGTCTTTGTTGTTCATTCAAACTTAAGATTGTACAGCTCACAGTTGTTTCTGTGGATAGTCCTAATTAATTCAGCTTCACTCTATTGACATGTCTCTGTAAGTGTAACCAAGATAGGAAAATGGGTTCGATTCTAAGTGCTATATAAATGGTTAAGTATTATTTATTTTTTTCTGAAGTATCTTTCAAGTGATTGTGAAAGAGAAAGTTTATTCTTTAAGATAAATAATATAAGAAACAGCTTGTTAAAATTAGATTTTATGTTTAAAGAAATATTCTAATATTAGTTATGTTTCTTTTTCAACTTAAAATATTTCTATAATAAAAGTCTCTATGCTCTTTCAAATTGTTTCAACTACTTTACAATTATTTTCTTCTCTCCCAAGAGTACTAAGTTACTTGTCTAATTAATAAATCAAATTTGATTGCTGTTATTTCCCTATTTAGAAAGAAGAGTTAGAAGGTCTCATATATATTTTGCATATCACTTTTTTTGCATAGATGCATATTGCATGGTGCTAGTTTGGTATTTTTAACACATGGAGTTTTAAATATGCAGCAAATAATAAGATATAGTGAACAGAATTAGATTCTTTGAAGCAATGTGTTTATACTTTCAAAAAGACAAGAACAGAATCAGTTGAGTTCAGTCAGTTCAAAGTTATTGATACTGAATTAACTCAATTACTTCATTAATATTCAACACAATATTTTAATCAGTCACTGCTGCTAAAAATAAGTTCCAGCCTTAACTTTAGTTTGTTGGTTGTTAGCTCTCTTAGGATTCTTCTCAAATTTCAAGGAGAAAAAAAGAATGATTTCAGAATTATGTGTTTTATAGAAATTTTTTAATTTACTAATAAATCTAAAATTATATAATAGGCATTTTTTAAAAATGTATAAAACAAATGAAAATAGATAACTGATACATAGCATCCTTGCTATGGTTGCAGAAAAACAACTAAAACTGAATGATTCCTTAATTCTGTCAAAGAATTCTAAGCCTGTTCACTTTCTTACTCTCTAGATGACTATTTCACACGTTCTTCTCTCTTTTCAACCCCTTTATTAGCTTTCTGTTGTATAAAAAATTATGACAACCTTAGTGGCTTTTAACAGTACACATTTATTATCTCTGTGGGTCAGGAATCCAGGAACAGCTTAACTGGGTCTTCTGCATGTAGTCTCACAAGGCTGCAGTTAGGTGTTGGCCAGGTTTCATTCTGATCTAGAGGTTCAACTTGAGAAGAATCCACATCAGGTTGTTCACAATATTTAGTTCTTTGTAGCTGTATGTCTTAGGGTGCTGACTTCCTACTGGCTGTTAACTAGAGGCTGCTCTCATGTTCATAGACCACCCACAGTTCCCTGCCAGGTGGCCTTCTCCATAGGCAGTTTACAGCCTGGCTGTTTGCTTCTTCAAATCCAGCAGGAGAATCTCTCTCCAGTGTGTGTTAGCAACATGGAGTCTTATATATTGAACCTAACCAAAGGAGTAATATCACATTCCCTCTGCCATATAACAAAATCATGAGAGTGGCATTCCATTACTTTTGCCATATTCTCTTGGTTAGAAGCACGGCACTTGCCTTGCTCAAAGGGAAGGGATTATACAGGGCATAACATCAGGGGGCCATCTTAGAGTTCTCCCTACCTCAACTCCTCAATATCTGTTATTTCTTTCTCACTCTTAATAAAGATAATTACTTGTTTACAGTGATGATTTTACTTCCTGATTCATTGAGAAAATTGAAGCAATTAAGGATAACTTCAACAAGCTCACACCAAACATATACTCATTGACCAGCATCTGTACCCATAGGTAAACTTTCCATCCTTCTGTCTGAATCTGATAATTTTAGTTGTATGTGAAACTGCATTCTTTTTTCCTTCAGCAATTCTGTCTTCTCTCTCCTTTACCTATCAAGTGTTTGCTCTTTACCATATCATTCCCATCAGCATACAAATACCTGTTATTTCTCCTATCTTAAGGGGAAAAAAAAAAAAAAGCTTCTTTTAATCCTACTTCCCTCACCAGCTAATGCCCCATTTCTTATACCTCTTTATAGCAAAACTCATGAAAGTAATGTTTCTACTCTCTGTTTTCCAATTTCTGTCTTCCCATTCTTTCTTAAATACACTCTAGTCTGGTTTTTGCTTACAGTACCACCGAAACTCTGTTGGTCAAGGACATCAGAGATGACCACATTGCTAATTCCAGTGGTCTATTCTAAATTTGCATGTTATTTTACCTGTGAACAATAATTGTCACAGTTTATCATTGCCATCTCCTTGGTATACTTTCTTTCATTTCCTTCCAGAGCATCCCACACTTTTGGTTTTCATCCTGCCTTGTGCCTTGTTGCCTCTTCTCAAAATCATTTGCTAGTTCTTTCTCTCATCTGCATCCTCATAATGTTGGAATACTCCAGGGCTCCGTACTTGAGTGTTCTTTTGTGTCTATGCTTAACTCGTTTTCCTCATCCAGTACCTTAGCTGATATGCTGATATTTGCAAAATTTATATCAACAGTGAGAGGAAAATTTAATATGAACCAGTAAAACCTTAGGATCCCTCACTTGTGCTGGCTTATTCCAAAGCCCTGTATTTAATTTTAATAATTATAGTTTTGAATTCTATTTCCCAAAAGTGCCCCTAAAATAGTATAAACTTCAGACTCTACATAACTTGGTCCACCCCTATCTCCAGTCCAGATCTCGCGATGAAACTCCAGACTCCTATATTCAACTCCCTACCTGGCATTTCCACTTGCACACCTAATTGACATATCAATTTCAACAACTCCAAAAACTACCCCATATCTGCTCCACCTGTAGTCTTTACCTTCTCAGTTGAAGGCAACTCCATACATCCAATTGCTCAGACCAGAAATCTTGCATTCATCCTCGTCTCATCCCTTTCTTTCATGCCCCGCCTCCTCACTCACTCTGCCCCAGCAACATTGGCTTTCTGGCTGCTCGTTGCACACATTAGACCTGCTCCCATCTCCACATTTTGCTCATGCTGCTTTCCTTGTGTGATATTCCTTTATATCAGATATCTACTTGGCTAACACCTTCATAAGCCTTCAAGTCTTTGTTAAAAGTTCACCTACTCAATAAGGGAATATTTAATATCATAGAATATCAATCTGTTAAATTTAAATGTAAATTGATTGCATTTCTCATCATAATCCCAATTTTTTTCTAGTTGTGTGGGATAGAGAAACACAGCAAAATTATTTTAGTATTTTTAGAAAAAATAACTGCCTTAGGATTATCATGAGAGGATTTATAAATGAATTACCAAGGAAATGATAATATTTCTGTAGGGAAAGCTGTTCCACCCAGTATTAAAATTTACTATAAAGCTATCATAATATAAACAGTGTGCTATTAATACAAACATATATAAGTGGTCAGTGGAAAGGAATAAAGATCTCAGAAATAGATCCAGTACAAATGGGAATTTAATGTTTGAGACACTGTGGAGTGCATTCTACTCTGAAACACACGGGGTTATCATGAGTTGGAATCAACTCCACGGCAACTGTTTTTCTTTGTTGTTTTAATGTTAATTTAGGGATTAAGAGAACTATAGTTTCGAGCCATAGTTCCTAGCTTCAAATAAAATATTTTCCATTTCCTGATTTGGTGATTTGTGACAATAGCCTTAAACTTGACATTCTTTAGTTTTCTGATCTTAAAATGTGAATAAATAATTCATTTAAGAATCATGACATCTTGTCATGATTCTTAAATGAATTAGTGCATGAGAACCATTTAAGATACTGCTTGGTCCAGAGTAATATTTAAGTGTTATTATTATTCATTTAAAAAGGATGTTTTATTTAATGGTGCTAGTATACTTGACTATCCACCTGAAAGAAAATAAATTTAGACTTCTGTCTCATACAATATACAAAAAAATCCTAACAATTTCAAGATTGAAAACCATAAGACTATTTGATGAAATCATAGGAGGATATTTGTGTGAAATCAAATTGAGGAGGATATAAAGGAATAAATTGATAGCTCTGAATATGTAAATATTTACTATTTTGGTATAGTAGAACACACCATTAATAAGTGAAAGATGACAATAACCTTGGAAAAAGTATGTTAAACACATATGATATACAGTAAATGAGATTTCTGCTATTCAAAGAACTCTTAGATTAATACATTAAAAACATAGAAGAATGAGTAAAGATTTTGAAAAGACATTTTACAGAAGAGGAAGTGGAAATGTCCAATAAATGTAAAAGCATGTTTAACCTCACTGGACATCAGGGAAATATGAATCATCTCTGTAAAATTGTACCTTTTTATTTACCAGATAAGCAAAATTTTATGTGTGTATATGATACACATAACATCTATAGGCAAGATTTAGTGCATACATACAGGGTGGGGGATGTGTGTTATGTTCATAAATCAAAAATGCTGACGTGTATAGGAAAAAAGCATTGTTGATATAAAAATGCTACAAAGTTATAGTTTTTGAAAATCTGTCTTATAAAGTATAATGTATCACTCCATAGAAATACAGATACAAGGCAGTATATTGCAGCATTATTTACAGTGGCAAAAATTGGGAAATAGCCTGATCTTTAATAGGAGAACGGTTGAATAAATTATGATATTGCTGAATATTATATAATGAGGCTATTCAGAACAATGAGTTAGATTCACATAAGCTGGCTTGTTGTTGTATGCTGTCGAGTGGATTCTGACTCATGGTGACACTATAGGACAGAGTAGAACCGCCCCATAGGGTTTCCTAGGCTGAAATCTTTATGGGAGCAGATTGCCAGGTCTTTTCTCCCAGGGAGCCACGCTGTGGGTTCGAACTGACAACCTTTTGGTTAGCAACCAAGCACTTTACCATTGTGCACCAGGGCTCCTTATAAATTGGCGTAGTGTTCATAATACATTAAGTAATGGAAAATAAAAATTAAGCTAAGAAACATGGCTATTTTTAGTAGTCAAAAAGCCCCTTGTGTTCATGCATCATTAGGATGATGACAAGGAATATGAAAATTATTAACTTTTCTTTCTATACTTCTACTTTGTTTTTAAAAAGTTAATTAAAAGAATACAAAACGAAAGTGGAAATTTCCCAGGGAGGAAGATTTTAGCTGTCTTTGACTTTATCTGTGTGTTTGCAGTACCTGACTCTTGATTTCCTAGTTGTGGGATGCTTCACTGGAGAATTTCAAGAAGAGTTACTAGAGAGAGGCTTCAGTCTTGGAGAAGATACTTATGAACTGACAAAGGAAGTGAAAATAGGAAACATCTGGAAAGATTAAAATGTTTTAAAGTTATGCCGATTTAAATAATAGTGTAATATTTGTAATGTTTTTCTTCATTCTTTATTAGTAATTAGTATATTGTATATTAGTGCTCTCAATCCTAGCTTCACATCACAATCAGCTATGGAGATTTTTATTTAATGGGTATAGAAGGAGGTTAGGCATCTATGCAAGACTTAGGGAAATGTTCCTCGAAACCTCTTGAAATGGTTGGGAAGCACTGTTTATTATTCTCTCCTCTTAGAGATTTATTAAAAACTGTAATAATTGCTTTCTTAAGCATACTATATAACACTGCTTTTTTCAAACTTTTATTTCATCAAGACTTTTTAAAAACAACATACTGAATGCTATTTAAAGAACATTAAATCAGCTTAACGGCAGCTAACAAAAACAACAAAAAAACTAAACACATTTGATTTGTACAGAATTTTAAAAATTGATTGTTTTAGCATTGAGAATAGTGAAGGTTTATTAATTAATAAAATTTAAATCTGTGATGGGTTATTATACAAAGGGAAATTATCCTTTCAGATAGCAGTAAAAGAGTTTAGGTGCCCTCAAGTCGGTTCCAACTCATAGCGACCCTACGTACAAAGAATGAAACACTGCCCTGTCCTGTGCCATCCTCATGATTGTTGTTATGCTTGAGCCCATTGTTGTAGCCACTGTGTCAATCCATCTTGTTGATGGTCTTCCTCTTTTTCAGTAACCCTCTACCTTACCAAGCATGATGTCCTTCTCCAGGGACAGGTCCCCCCGATAACATGTCCAAAGTATGTGAGATGAAGTCTCGCCATCCTTGCTTCTAGGCGCATTCTGGCTATACTTCTTCCAAGACAGATTTGTTTATTCTTCTGGTGGTCCATGGTATATTCAATATTATTCGCCAACACCAGAATTCAAAGATAGTTACAGATTCTCTTAATTTGGAGATCTTTATATACAAATTATATTAGTATTTTTTAAGATGCTTACCAGTATTCTTACAAAAATGATGGAAATAGGTTAAATTAGTGCATCCTAACCATATTCACAAGGAGCCCTGGTGGCACAATAGTTAAGAGCTAGTCTGCTAACCAAAACGTCAGCAGTTCAAAACCACCAGCTTCTCCACAGGGAAAAAAAAATGTGACAGTCTGCTTCTGTAAAGATTTACAGCCTTGGAAACCCTATGGAGCAGTTCTACTCTATCTTGTAGGGTTGCTATGAGTCGGAATTGACTCCACATCAATGGGTTTGGTTTGTTGTTTTGTTTAACCTATTCATTCCATTGCAATCTTCTTACTGTGTTAGTGTGCTATGCTGTGAACAGTGTGTTCTTCTCACCCATTGATGGGAATCAAAAGCTCTCCTTGAGGGCAGGTTAGGAATTAATGCTGAAAGCATCACACCAATAATATTTTCAGGTTAGTATTATAACACATCATTTGGTAGTTTTCAACTTAGGTAGTGTACCAAAGTCCCTTTTAAAGGTATGATTTCATGTGTAACGCATTTATGTTTATGAAAAGCCTCGATATTTTCAGATTGAGGAAAATACTGTATTTCAGGAGAAGTTAATGAAATAGTCACTCTGTAATGTTCCTTATTATACGTCCCATATATGGCTTGGACAGTGGTAAAAATTCATAGAATACCCAGTCCAGTATTGGTTCCTAAGTAGGCAGATTTGCTGTGCTGTCTTGTTTTCTGGACTACCTAGTGGCAATGATGATTTGCCTATTGCATCAAATATCTCCCTGTAATCATAGCTACAATAGTTCTTGCACACAGAATGTTCTCAAGACAGAACATTATACATCCCTACACGTAACCTAGGAACTTAATGCCTCTTTACCCTACAACATGTACTTATCTTCTTGCTATCCTTATGTATACATACAGTTCAATAGAAATTTTTAACATCTTTCAAATAAAAACCATATAAAATGGAAAAATACCTAAAATAGGAAAATTGGGTTTATTTTCAACATTTTTGTTTTCTTTTTTTAAATACTTAAATATAGGAATATCTTAGCATATTCCCTCAGATAAAAGTAATTTTACCAGATTAAGAAGTTTGATACTTGCTTACTATGAAATAAAAAATAATGAACAAAACTAATCATTAGTACATTTTGTCTTTCCTTATTATTACTTACAAATTTATAAGTGTAATTGATCCCACTGGTTATTGATTTTTCAAATACTTTATCTTTCATGTCAGAATTTTCCAGAAGGTGATAAAGTAGTTCTGTTTTTCTTCTTTTCTTCTGAATCCAGTACCTTATAATTCATTTTATTCGTGTGTGGTTTACCTATTATTTATTTATTTTTTCTTCAATCAGATGATGCAGTTTTCCACTTACTGTTTAAAATGATTTTTTTGACAAAGGAAATGTTTTATTTCATTAGCTAATTTCAAATTGCTTTTAACCAAATAATAGAAGTTATAAAGTTAATGTTTTTATTTGTTATTCATTTACTATTAGTCATGAACCACTTCAATTCATACATATGAAAATAATATAGTTTTGTTACTAATAATACAGTTTGTTAAATTACAGGCATGCTTCTGTAACATTTGTATTAGTTAATATTTTACGTATCCTAAGTATTAATGTGATAAGAATAATCCATGACATTTTCTTAGTCTCAGTCATTTGTGATAATAAATCATCAGCCACCTTTTATTGGTAAGATACTGAAATGCAGGCACCTGCTATTTTTCAAATATGTATTACATTTAGAAACATTATTGGCAAAATTAAAATATAAGAAATGTTGAGTTAACATGATCAGTAACTTTAAATTATCTACAAGCAACTGTAATTCAATTTCAGTAGTATCATAAATCATGTCAAAAGTGCTGCGCATCAATATTCTCATCTAATTGATAATATTTAAATATAATGGTAAAAATGGCTTAATCAAAAGTTATTTGGTTTAAAAAAAAAAAAGGACAAGTGCAGATTTTGGAAGATGTTCTTTTTAATGGATTATTTTGTTAACCAGTTGCTGCCTCGTCGATTCATACTCATGGTGAACCCATGTGTGTCCAGAGGAGAACTATGCTCTATAGAGTTTTAAATGGATGATTTTTCAGAAGTAGATCACTAAGCTTTTCTTCTGAGGTGCCTCTGGATGGACTTGAACCTCCAACCTTTCAGTTAGCAGTCCAAGTGCATTAACCATTTGCACCACCCAGTTATAAACATTTAAATAGAGATAGATTTTCAAGCATAGTTGAGTTGTTTACTTCTAGTAATATTTAATTAGTTTGGTTACATCATAGAGTACTCAATCCATGAACAAGCTCAAAACTTTAAAAAGCTTTATATCCTAATATATGTGTATTCTAGACCTTTAGAACTAATCAGACCACATTTGTTGTGGCTAAAGAAGCCTTACCAGTATTGAATAAGAAACTACAGAATGACATAAGAAAGTAACATATGAATACATAATATATTGGATGAAAATTTAGGGAAAAGTGCGTATTTAATTATTCTATTTAATTCTAATGTTATTGGATTTTCAATTTGATATCATATAGATATTCTTTAAAAGAGTGCAATACTCAAGGCAAACATTCGTTATTAATTGGGCTTAACAGTTGTTTAGTTTAAAAATGACTTCATGGGATAGTTTTGGTTCAATGTTTAAAAATTATTTCCAGGCAATAGATTCAGGTGTTTACCTGATATCAATGGATCCAGTAAGTCAAGTCTCCATGAACATTTGAAGCTCTGTCCAACATTTTTCCTCCTTTTAATCAGGTTCCATCTGTTGGGTCACTGATCAGAATATTCAGTAATGGTAGCCAGGTACCATCCATTTCTTCTGGTTTCACGGTGAAGGAGACAGTAGTTCATGGATGGAATTAGACCTGCAGCCAGTTTTCTTCTCTGATTCCTGGGTCTCCTTCCTCTGCTGCTCCAAGCAATTACCAACCAATTGTTGCATTTTGGGTGGCCACTGACAAGCTTTTAAGACTCCAGGCACTTCTCACCAAACTAGGAAGTAGAACAAAGACTCTAAAGACAACAAAAAATGCATGAGTTTTGAGGCAAAGGGCAGTGGGAGGACATAGGTAACATTTCAGTCAGTTGGAACAAATGGATGAACAAAGGCAAAGAGAACAACAACTAATACAGAATACATTCGGGGACTAGCAGGTAAAGTTTGAATTCAGCATGTGATAATGGTCATGAGAGATGCAAATGGGAAGACAGTTTGGAGACAGGGTATGCAGGATTTTCGATGCCTACGTAAAGAGTCCAGATCATTCAGTAGGCAGTGTAAGGGGAGTCATTGAAGGTTTTTAATTAGGATGTTCTCATAACATGAAAGTGAAAACTTCTCATCCACAATCGTATCAAGTTGCCTGACTTTATAGATGATGAAGCTGAGGTGTTTTGACAAAGGTCACACAGCAGGGCCAGAATGAGACCTCATATCTCCTAACTGGCAGCTGTAGGGTCTTTCTCTTCTACCACACAGTATTTAAGATAGGATGAAACAGTAGGACTGGGTAAGAAGCATTTTAGAGAGAAAAAAAAGAAACTAACAGTATGTAACAGGATTAGAGCTCTAGGGAGTGACAGAAGGCACAAATGGCTCCTAAGTTTAAAACTGAGGGGTGTGGGGGTAGAGCTAGAGGGTGCTAAGGATACATGAGAGAGGACAGCATAGTATTTTAAGATATCAGACATTCCCACGAAAACTGTACTGCTTTTGATTTAGTTATCAAAAGTGAGTCGATTAAACAGAGGATTAGAAGAGCTGCTTTTTTATTCTGTATTGATAACATGTATTCATGTAACTCTTTACATTTGTCAAATCAGTATATTCCAGGCAGGCAGTTATTTATATATGTAAAATCTGTGATCAAAAGAAAAAGTACTATTTTTTTGTATTTACTTTGGTCAGCAATTCAATGTAGATTCCCCAAGGTGACGTTTATCTCCACTGGACATTAATAAGTGGTGCTTCAGTAGCCTAAGGTTTAATACATTAAGGAAATGAAAGGTATTCATCCTGGTAGATCATGTGGGTCATTATCTTGGTAAAGGTAAGAATAAGTAATCCACTTGTCTCATTCCCAGACCTATGACAGCTTGACTGTTAGAGGATTAAGAGATACAATAGATGTCAGCATTTCTTTTGAATAAGCAAATAATACATGATGTAACAAGAATGTAAAAATATTTTCAAAGATACTGTATTGGTCAGTTACAAGTGATAGAGATCCAACGCAAAGTGGCTTAAACAAAAAGGGAATTGAATTAAGTTCAATGCTAGATTTAGATGCCAAAATTCTGTCAGGAATTTCTCTCTCATCTCTCCATTTCTGGAGTTTCCTTTTATCTAGGTTAACTTTATTTTCAGTTATGTTCTTCTTCTTCCATATGGTGGCAAGATAGCCAGTACCAATGCCAAGCTTGTGTTCTGCCAGATTAGAAATACAAATACTTCTATCCCAAAAACATTACTAAATTCCCAGGCTAACTCTTGTAGGACCATCATGTTTTAGGTGCTCATCATTAAACGAGTAACTGCCAGGAGTATACACATAATGATAGGCTGGGCCTAGGTCATGTTTCCACTCCTACAGATGTTGGAAGGGAGTCAGCCTTACCTGAAGCACATGCAATAAAAAAGGTATTTTCTAAAGGAAAACTGGGAATCTGTTGCCAAAAGGAGAGATAGGATGCCAACGGAGTGGAACGAAGGAAGGAAAGAAGAAAACAAGGGGGCAGGGGAGGGAGGAAGGAAGGAGTATCCACTATAGACAAGAATTGCTTTATAAATGCAAGGTCTTACATATGTAATATATATTATGGCAGCCAGCCCTAAATAAAATAATTCATACTATTAATTGACATATCTCAAATTATAGTGGAACTTTTCATTTATTTTAATATATGGTTTTCTGAAATTGTACAGTAATTTTCCTGTCACAATGAAAATATAGGATGCCTGGAGACACTCTCATTCCTCTTTAGCTACAAGACCATAATGAGTTGTGGTTCTTGTTTGTCAAAGTTGTAAATTTGTCTTAATGTTTATTTTTAATCTGAAACATGTCAATATTAAAACCTACCTATTTGGTATTTTAATATTTTTAATAGGATTCCCATGGAGTTTCTTCTTTTGTGGTTACAGATTGTCACTTCATTGCTTTTTTTTCTTCTGAAGAAGCATTTGATGCCAGAAAAATTAGTATAATTATATTGTTGATCTTGTCTCATGTTTATTTGATATAACAAAATATAAATCTAGGAATAAGGATAATTCAAGTAAGTTTTTTTTAACTTCAAAAGTAATGCCATTATTTAAGCAGATTATCACTACTGCAGTGGGTTTAGGTTTGAAACAGGGACTCCAAGACAGCAATAAGAGAGACCAAACTTATGGAAATGTCTGGTAGTAAAGGATAGTATACTGAGAGTTTAAAAAAAGAGAAAAAATGAAAGACATTTAGTAAACGTGATCACCTCTCAAAGATTTTATTACCCTTCTCCTTACCTACCTCTAGTTAGAACTTAAGACTTTGTTCTTTATGTCTCCTCTGTATCCTTGTATATGTCTGTGCCAGCATCGTGAGATTTTCCTGCACTGATAAATTTACACATCTGTTTTCTACAACTAATCTGTAAATTCCTAAAAGTCAGGGACTATGTCATATTTATCCTTTATATCCAGCTTCCAACACAAGACCTGGGTCACTCAGTAAGCATTCCATAAAAGATTGAATGAATGGGGGCAAATATAGATCATATTTCATTGCTCTGAATGGACACTAATTGTAACTGCCAAGAACATACCTGATTAAGTTGTATACATGTTAGACCAGATACCTTTTATGCTGTGTAAGGTCTAGTCTTTTCTTGCTCTCAATTCTTGAGAAATAAAATTATATATAGTTATGAGAGTCTGTGTGTTAACAGATTTCACCAAGGAAGATGAATCCATACAAATAATTAAAATTTACTATTATGTCAGTGGGGTTGCAAATACTTTCCTTTCTTAAATGCTGTATTCCTTTATCTAAGAAATAAGCAAATAAGCTATCATATATAATTTCCTGCCCTCTTGTGTCTCTTCACCCCCAATATTTAGTTGTCCACCATTTCCATGCTTCCACATTGGTGTCTCACTTGTTCTTGGCTCTGACCTGACAAATAAAATGGAAAGTAAAAACTATTCTCTTTGTGATAGTATCCAAATGAATTATTTTTCCTTTATGTATCAGCTTTTCAGAAGGTCTAATTTCTGTGTTGATAGTAAATTAAGTGAATTTTTTCTTCTCTTTTTTTTTTTCAAGGAGAAAAGACTGTGAGGTTTTTCATGTCCTTGTGTAAAAAAATAGGATTTAGGTAACATTCCTTGGCTGGACTGTTTTATATCCATATATATGAGATTTGAAATTTAATAACTTTTTATATAGATTTAACTCTCTAAGGTCATTAATCTTACACAGAATAGCCTATTATTTTCTAAGGTTAGGAAATGCTGTATATTATAAATACTCAGATGCAACCATCAATGTCTGCTCTTAAATCATAACACAACTTCATTTAGTTATATGTGAACAAATGCCAGTCAAGCCAACAAAACTCTGGGGCCACATGAGTACTTGATAAAATAGCAATTATAGCTAATAGATTTTTAAGTATGATCATTTCAAATGGAAAAAGCTAGACTCCAGGGGATAATAATTATTATATAAAGACATCTTTAATGTAAAGATAGATGATGTGGTTTAATTCTTCGGTTTGCAAAGATAGGGATTTGGGGTGAAGATGATTCTTCTTTTGAAAATGTGACTTGCCATCTAGTCAATTCCTACTCATAGGTACCCTGTGGGACTGAGTAGAAACGCCCCCATAGGGTCTGCAAGACTGTAAATCTTTATGGAAGCAGACTGCCACATCTTTCTCCGGCAGAGCAGCTGGTGGGTGTGAAGTGCCGACCTTTTGGATTAGCAGCCTACCGCTTTAACCACTGTACCACCAGGGCTCCTTTTTGAATATCTATAAGAAAGAGAAAATGACTTAAGGGAAAAATAAAAAACAAACCAGCATTAAATAATGTAAGTATTATGTCCACACATTTGCAAGTTCTTTTAGAAGGATAAAACTAGTCCCAGAGTTGTTGTTGTTTTTTTTTTTTTAAAAAAAAGCCGTGGATGCAGTAAATATAGCATGAGACTGATGTGCAGTGCAGTAGAATTTAGTATCATGCTCACAGATCCTGTAGTAACTTAGGATGATTTTATAGTGTATGCTATAAAATTATATGTTTCTCTGCCCTTTTATTGGCAGTCTGTAGAGTCAGTCCCAAAATTAACCATTCATGGGCTATTCTGTTTCCACGTTGTGATTATGAATATCACTGCAAAACAACAGTGATATTAGAATTTAAAATAGCTTAAGAACAACTCCTTTGAAAGTCTAATTAGTCTGTTTTTCTTCATAAAAATAATGTTAAAATACTACAGTTTGCCAGTACATAAATGTTTTCAACAGTATTTTATTGCAAAAAAATTCTGATTTTGAAAAGAAATCTTATTTATAAAATACAGTCATATTTAAAATTCAGATATTTAAATACTTAAAAGTAAATTTTCTCAATATTGTGCATTGAATAGAATGTCTGGATGATTCTAATTCATCTTTTATAACTGGTGTGACATGTAATCATGGTTTAACTTTCTAATTAGAACACTTTAGCAAATCTTAGCATTTGAAACAAAATTTTCTACAAAAATGAAATCTGTGAACACAATTAGCAAATTAACAAATGTTAAAAAAATTATTTTGCAGTTGACTTCTTGAAACTGAATACACATAATCAGTGGATGTGAGGGATATATTTGATATTCCTAAGAATCTTTTTTATAAAATACAGATTTTTTTCAATAAAATAAAAGGATTATATAAACTAATCAAAATGAAATGAAATTCTATCATGAGTATAATTGTGTGCGTGGAATGAAATGAGGTGTGTGTGTGTATGTGTGGTGTGTGTGTGTATTTATGAAGTGACCCAATACAGAATTTACATTTATACTTTCAATGCTTGGTACTTTCAAGAACAACATTGCCAAAAATGCATGCTTATATTTCTTTAAAATATTCTTTTCCAAATATGTTTTTTAAAGATAGCATGGCAATGCTTGCTAAAAATTAGTTCATGAAATAGTTTATTGAATATCTCAACTAAATTACTGCTCAGATTTCAGTCTACCCATTTTAATGGTCTAGAACAAGAAAAGCAATTACTTCTTTGTCAATGATAGAACTACATTATCTATAACTAAACTATCACAGTTTTTTGATCTACCAAATGAGTCACAAAACAGTGCCATATGTATCTTTGTGTTGCGGAAATATACTTTAAATGTTAGTATCTTTATTTTAACTTTAGAGAGTATGAAAAATACCATACTGATTTTATATTTCTTAAAATAGCATTTCATTGTGATTAAATAAATAAAAATGTGCTGGCTTTGTGGCTGAATGTTTCAATACAAATGGAACTAAAATGCCTGTACTTCATATGAGCACAATGAATTGTTGTAAGTATTCATGTGACTATAGTAATTGTCAGTATCTTTTGGTAATATGGTGGTAAGCCCTGTTTTTAAAAAATGTAGCTATATTTGCCAAAAAAAGAGAATTACCTACCTAATCAAAGTAATCATTTTACAAAATTCAAATAAAACCTCCAAGTAATATAATTCTCAAATAGGTCTAACCTTCCCAAAAGTCATTGAACACTTTTAAATTATTAATTAGTTATATTGTTTTGATAAAGTAATATTTTACATACCCTATTAGTTGAAAAACAAT